>CAJGYO010000019.1:79594465-81019333 GCA_904845875.1 Miscanthus lutarioriparius | reverse complement strand
CCAAACCCTAAAACCCCAAACCCCAAACCCAAACCCCAAACCCTAAAACCCCAAACCCCAAACCCCAAACCCTAAAAACCCCAAACCCCAAACCCCAAACCCCAAACCCCAAACCCTAAAACCCCAAACCCAAACCCCAAACCCTAAAACCCAAACCCCAAACCTCAAACCCTCAAACCCCAAACCCTAAACCTCAAACCCCAAACCCTAAACCCTAAATTTTAAACCCTAAATTTAAATTTAAACCCTAAACCCTCAAACCCAAACCCTAAACCCTAAACCCTAAACCCTAAACCTAAACTTTAAACCCTAAACCCTAAACCCTAAACCCAAACCCTTAAATTTTAAACCCTAAACCCCTAAATTTAAACCCTAAACCCTAAACCCTAAACCCTAAACCCTAAACCCTTTTAAAATTTTAAACCCTAAACCCTAAACCCCAAACCTCAAACCTAAACCCTAAACCCTAAACCCTAAACCCAAAACCCTAAACCCTTTAAACCCAAACCTCAAACCCTAAACCCCAAACCCTAAACCCTCAAACCCCAAACCCAAACCCCAAACCCCAAACCCCAAACCCCCCAAACCCTCAAATCTCAAACCTTTAAACCTCAAACCCTAAACCCTAAACCCCAAACTTTAAACCCTAAAACCTCAAACCCAAACCTAAACCCCAAACCTCAAACCCAAACCTTTTAAATTTTAAAAAATTTTAAATTTTAAACCCCAAATTTTAAATTTTAAATTTTAAATTTTAAATTTAAATTTTAAATTTTAACCCTAAATTCAAAATTTAAATTTTAAATAAAAATTTAAATTTTAAATTTAAACCCTAAATTTTAAACTTTAAATTTTAAACCCTAAATTTTAAATTTTAAATTTTAAATTTTAAATTTAAATTTTAAATTTTAAATTTTAAACCCTTAAACAAACCTAAATTTTAAATTTTAAATTTTAAATTTTAAACCTAAACCCAAACTTTAAATTTTAAACTCAAACCTTAAACCCCAAACCCCAAAATTTTAAACTCAAACCTCAAACCCAAACCCTCAAACCCCAAACCCTAAAACCCTCAAACCCTAAACTCCAAATTCCCTAAACCTTAAATTTAAACCCTAAATTTAAAAAATTTAAACCCCAAATTTTAAACTCAAAAATTTAAACCTCAAATTTTAAACCCTAAACCCTTAAACCCTAAACTTAAACCTTAAATTTTAAACCCTAAACCTTTCAAACCTAAATTTAAACCCCAAACCCAAAAATTTTAAACCCCAAACCCAAATTTTAAACCCTAAACCCTAAACCCTAAACCCTAAATTTAAACCCAAACCCTAAAAAATTTAAACCTTAAATTTTAAACCCTAAACCCTAAAAAATTTTAAACCTCAAACCCAAACCCCAAACCTAAACCTCAAATTTAAACCCTAAACCCTCAAACTCAAACCCAAACCCTAAACCCTAAACCCTAAACCCCAAAATTTAAAACCCTAAATTTTAAACCTTTTAAATTTTAAATTTTAAATTTAAACCCCAAACCCTAAAAAAATTTAAATTTAAATTTTAAACCCTCAAACCCCAAAATTTAAATTTTAAAAAATTTTAAATTTAAATTTAAATTTTAAATTTAAACCCCAAATTTTAAATTTTAAATTTTAAATTTCAAACCCTAAACCCTAAACCCCAAACCCTAAACCCCAAACCTTTAAACCCCAAACCCCAAACCCTAAACCCTAAACCCTTAAACCTCAAACCCCAAACCCCAAACCCAAACCCAAAACCCCAAATTTCAAACCCTAAACCCCAAAACCCTAAACCCAAATTTTAAACCTCTAAACCCCAAACCTAAAACCCTAAACCCCAAACTCAAACCTCAAACCCAAACCCTCAACCTCAAAACCAAACCCTAAACTCAAACCCCAAACCCCAAACCCTAAACCCTAAACTTTAAACCCAAACCCTCCAAACCTTAAAACCCAAACCAAACCCTAAAAACCCAAACCCTAAACCCCAAAATTTAAATTTTAAATTTTAAACCCTAAATTTTAAACCCTCAAACCCAAATTTAAACCCTAAAACCTTTAAACCCTAAATTTTAAACCCCAAAATTTAAATTTTAAACCCTAAACCTTAAATTTAAACCCAAACCCTAAAACCCAAATTTTAACCCAAACAAATTTTAAATTTTAAATTTAAACCCCAAACCCTAAATTTTAAACCCTAAATTTAAAACCCCAAACCCTAAACCCCAAACCCAAAACCAACCCCAAACCCCAAACCCCTAACCCCAAAACCTCAAACCCTCAAACCCAAACCCCAAACAAACCTCAAACCCAAACCTCAAACCCAAACCAAACCAAACCCAAACCCAAAACCCCAAACCCAAACCCTAAACCCCAAACCCTAAACCCAAACCCAAACCCCAAACCCTCAAACCCTCAAACCTCAAACCCTCAAAACCTCAAACCCTAAAAACCCTCAACCCTAAACCCTAAACCCTAAACCCTAAAATTCAAATTTTAAATTTTAAACCCTAAACCCAAAAATTTAAAATTTAAACTTTAAACCTCAAACCTTCAAATTTTAAATTTAAACCCTAAATTTAAATTTAAATTTTAAAATTTAAATTTCAAACCCTAAATTCAAACCCTAAACCCTAAATTTAAACCCTAAATTAAACCCAAACCCTAAACTCCCAAACCCTAAACCCCAAAATTTAAATTTAAATTTAAACCAAACCCTCAAATTTTAAATTTAAATTTTAAACCCAAATTAAAACCCAAACCCCAAACCCCAAACCCTAAACCCCAAACCCCAAACCCCAAACCCCAAACCCCAAACCCCAAACCTCAAACCCCAAAAACCCTAAACCCAAACCCCAAACCCCAAACCCCAAACCCCAAACCCTCAAACCCAAACCTCAAACCCCAAACCCTAAAACCCTCAAACCCCAAACCCTAAACCAAACAAACCCCAAACCCCAAACCCCAAACCCCAAACCTAAAAATTAAACCCTCAAACCCTAAATTTTAAACCCTAAAACCCAAACCCCAAATTTAAATTTAAACCCCCCCAAACCCCAAACCCTAAAACCCCAAACCCCAAACCCTAAATTTAAACCCTAAATTTTAAATTTTAAATTTAAATTTTAAATTTTAAATTTAAATTTAAAATTTAAACCCCAAACCCTAAATTTAAACCCCAAATTTAAATTTAAATTTCAAAAACCCCAAACCAAACCCAAATTTAAATTTTAAATTTTAAACCTTTACCCTAAATTTTAAACCCTAAACCCTAACCCCAAACTCAAACCCCAAACCTCAAACTCAAATTTAAACCCTCAAAACTCAAACCCTAAACCCAAACCCCAAACCCAAACTCCCCAAAACCCCAAATTTCAAACCCCAAACCCCAAAACCTCAAACCCTAAACCTCAAAACCCAAACCCTAAACCCTAAACCTAAACCCTAAACCCTAAACCTAAACCCTAAAAACCTCAAACCCTAAAACTCAAACCCTAAACCCTAAACCCTAAACCTCAAATCAAACCCTCAAATTTTAAACCTAAACCCTAAAAACTCAAACCCTAAACCCTAACCCTAAACCCTAAACCCCAAACCCCAAACCCTAAACCCCAAACCCTCAAACCCTAAACCCCAAACCCCAAACCCTAAATTTAAACCCCAAACCCCAAACCCTAAACCCTAAACCCTAAAACCCCAAACCCCAAACCCAAAACCTTTAAACCCCCTAAACCCCAAACCCCAAACCCTAAACCCCAAACCCTAAACCCAAACCCCAAGCCCAAACCCCCAAACCCCAAACCCCAAACCCTAAAACCCAAACCCCAAACCCCAAACCCCAAACCCTAAACCTAAGCAAACCCCAAACCCTAAACCCCAAACCCCAAACCCAAACCCCAAACCCCAAACCCCAAACCCTAAACCCCAAACCCCAAACCCCAACCCCAAACCCCAAACCCCAAGCCCCAAACCCCAAACCCCAAACCCCAAACCCCAAACCCCAAACCCCAAACCCCAAACCCCAAACCCTAAACCCCAAACCCAAACCTTAAACCCCAAACCCCAAACCCCCCCAAAGCCCAAAGCCCTAAGCCCCAAGCTCCTCAAACCCTAAACCCCAAGCCCAAAACCCCAAGCCCCAAACCCCAAAGCCCCAAACCCCAAACCCCAAGCCCTAAACCCAAACCCCAAGCCCCAAGCCCCAAGCCCTAAGCCCCAAGCCCCAAACCCCAAGCCCCAACCCCAAGCCCTAAACCCCAAACCCCAAAAGCCCCCCCAAGCCCAAACCCCAAGCCCCAAAGCCCAAACCCCTAACCCAAACCTAAACCCCTAAGCCCCAAGCCCCAACCCTAAGCCCCAAACCCCAAGCCCTAAGCCCCCCAAACCCTAAACCCCTAAACCCCAAGCCTAAACCCAAACCCCAAACCCTAAACCCTAAAAACCCTAAACCCTAAACCCTAAACCCTAAACCCTAAACCCTAAACCCTAAACCCTAAACCCTAAACCCTAAACCCTAAACCCTAAACCCTAAGCCCTAAGCCCTAAGCCCTAAGCCCTAAGCCCTAAGCCCTAAGCCCTAAGCCCTAAGCCCTAAGCCCTAAGCCCTAAGCCCTAAGCCCTAAGCCCTAAGCCCTAAGCCCTAAGCCCTAAGCCCTAAACCCTAAACCCTAAGCCCTAAGCCCTAAGCCCTAAGATTATACCAACGTTTAGCTTTTCCCGTCAAAGAGAAGGGAAAAGGCTTCCATTATAAGATTTCATCTGACATGCCTGCTATACGTAGGTGCGTATAGGTTTTCTTAAATTTATTTAGGTGGGTATAGGGGTTTTCATCATCTTCGCCCGAAAAGGGTTGACCCTAAACCATGTTAATCAAATGCGGGCGCAGCTTATAGACAGGTGTTGGGATAGGCTTTGAAGACTCTTATGGCTATAGGCATGCACTCGTAGGTGCACCATATTGGTAGATAGGGATGGATTCTTTATCCATAGTAAAAAGAAAGGAAAAGATAAAAGAATAATAATACAAAGATAAGCTAGGTTTGAAATTAAATCAGCAACCGTTTCCTCGGGCAACGGTGCTAGAAATACTTGTTGGTAAATATTAACACACACAAAATAATCTATAAACGCATGGATATTATACCGATATAACACTTCACTGGGAATGCCTAGTTTTATATTAAACTCGAGGAAACATGTGTGAGAATAACCAAATCTAACTTAACACAACTTCACAATCAAGGTTAGATAATAGGAGCGTAGAGGAGATCGCAGAGGTCTTCTAGTTCTAACTTTGGTAAGCTTTATCTTCTATTATTCAATTCTGGAGATATCGCTAGAGAAAATATAGGCAGAGTATATTTTTTATAGTAACAAGGTTCTGTTAGACCTACTAACAGGAGGTGGACTATAAAGGATTTAATGAGGCTATAAGAGTCACCCTCGCAAGCTACCACCAATCCTGAAAGTAGGGTACATCCATGAGTAACCGAGTCTAAACAGCATGCTTACACTGCGAATACTACTTTAACCTAGGAGCTATAAGGATTAAAGGACTTAAAGAGAGTCACAAACCTGAAGAACAATATGAACAAGATACTTACTTAAATTAGAAGTTGATTACCAGAGAAATCTCAGAAGCAAGCTCAAGAAGAACTTGATTCTACTAGAGTACAAGCCATAGAGAGAGCACCGGCAGACTGGGACTCCTCCTAAACTTTTTTCTCTCACTCTATCTCTCTATCTCTAATACAAGAGTAGATCCTATGGAGGATTAATTTTCTCTTGATTGCTAGCTCTGATCCTGGTGAAGATATAGATTATGGTTTTTGGCCCTCAGGCTCTTAGGATCTATCTTGGCATGCCCTGGAAGGGGGTGTAGGCAAGTATATATAGGTCGGAGCGTCAATCCTGAGCCTTCGGATCAAACCAGCTTGAATAAACGACGGAGATGCAATCCTTAAGGTGGTGGAGAACCAATATAGCAACAAGGGCCTACCAGGTGGACCCCATAAGCTAGCCTATAGGTGGGGCCAACCGGACCCACTTGTCAGTGGCTTGGGCTCTACTTCGATGATCTGCCTTCTAGAGTCTTCTAGAGTCTTTCCACATTGTTTACGTGATGGAATTCCGTGATTTTCTTTGATGAATAGGTCCTCCTTGATAGTTGTCTGATTAAATCCTACTAGAAACACAGATTCACCAAAACTCGTGAAAATTATAAGTTTAAACCGCCATTTTAGTTATTTATACAAGATAGATTGATGGTTTATGATGAATGTTAACTACCTTCAACAATGCCTGAGCCAAAAGATCTTGTTGGCTAGGGAGGCCACAAGGCTATGGATTTAGGGGTCGCACCAACTTACCCTCCCCTATCCGTAAAGCTCCCTCTAGCACCAATTGTTAAAGGGAGCACATCAGAGTTCCGGGTAGTGAAACCAACCTCTCAGTAGGTCGCATGGTTAGAACCTCATAGCTTTATATGAATTTCTTTCTCTTCCCCTCTCTCAAAACTCATCCTCTCAAAAAGGCTAAAAGCGGTGTGTAGATGTGGTTGAAGGTAGTTCAAATATTAGGAAGGTCTCTATTTATAGGCCTAAGGGCAGACTAAGCAGCCTAAAGTACCCACGCTACGTGGCACACCATGGGAGGCTGCAGCCAATGTCAGATGCCCATGTAAGGTTGGGGAAATTGAGACCCTCCCAAAGGTCAGGCCAGCACAACGTCGACAAGACTACTTGGCCCCACCTAGGTCACGAACCCTGAAACACAGCACACTAACATGGTAGGGCTCAACAGTCGTGTACCTCATCAGGGCATCCTGACAGAGCAGAATGAAACAATCACCTACCACATTGAACGCACTAGCCCGTAAGGGGTCGAGCAACGAAGCCTGCATGCGCCCCGCCCCTTCTCACCAGCTCCTACACGGAGGCCGAAGCATACCCGTGCCCGTGCCAGTGCCCCGTGGTAACGGCCTAGCTACGGCAGGGGGCGCTGGCTGGCCGCCGGAGTCACCGATATGGGCGGCCGCCAGCTAGGCATCTAGCGTAGGACATGGGGCGTCCACTAGCCGGGCAAAGCGAGCCACTACACACAGAGACGTAGAAGCGAGGCGTCGAGTTGGGACGGGAGGAGGGGGTGCAGGTAGCACCGGGACCTAACCGAGCCGCGCGACCATGGTAGAGGTTGTGGCCCATGCGGCGATGGCTTAGGGGCAAGCGCTGCCAACCGAGATGACAGCAAGGCATGGCCAATTGATATAGAATGATTGATCAGTATTACCTCTCAATCCAATATTAATTCAGCATGAATATACAATCAGTTTGGTTAATCTACAGAAAAAAGAACTAAATAAAAGAGTGATCTAGATGATATATTCAAATCCATAGATCCAAGAAAACAAATTTCATACAGTTGGGATCCACATGGATCTTTACCTGCACGCAGCTTTGGATGGGAAGCCCTACAGTTCCCTTCCGTGATTAGGATCACAACATCCAAATTGTTTTATTGTCTTGCACCAAGTTCAACTTCTTTTCTGCAAAGAAAATGTAACAATGTTTAGCACCAGGTTGCAAACATTGGATTTCTTGCAAGAGTAAAGTTCTTGCAACTGCATGCAACTATAAGATTTTGTTGCTTCTCTAAATGCCAATATTTCAATCACAACCAGTACATCAATCCCCACAACAAGGAAAATGTGATCACCATCCGCCACTCTAAGTGTTGAACCAAATCAAAAAATAGATCAAATATAACAAATAAGAATGAACTAACATGGATCAATCAAGGAATGAATAAATATGTCTTTCTGTATGATTGTATCATCTCTTTGTTGTGGTTTATCCATATGGACACAAAGGGTTAACCATGTATCTACTACCTAGAAGAAAAGGTTTTCATGTCTGGAATGATGTTTGGAGTTCAAATTTAGCATGATAGCTCAAACGATGAAAATGTAGCTAGAATATTAGTCTAGCTACATAGGTGAACAGGTCAAGTGGAAGATGTATGGCCTCATAGATAGCACAAGTGAACAACACAAACCGAGAAAAAGGTATGCATAGATTCATGACTGCACTTACATACTCCGTGTTCACTTTGCTGAAAATCCATGGCTGAAAGTACTGTTCGCTGATTTGTTGCGAGAGAAAAACAATATTCGTTCGCTGAAATAATACGGCTCATAAGACAATCAAATAGGGCCATTGCCACCAGCCTCCACATCATCCACTGTCTGCATGTTGTCTCCTCTACCTGCCACATCATGAATCAGAGGCAAAGTATTGCAAAATGACAAGAACACATGATTAAAGAAGAACGACAATTTAACAAAGGATTTCAAAGATGCACCACAGCACGACAATTTAATTTTTGAATCAAAGATGGAGTAAGATCACACGGAGGACAAATAGAAACACGCAACACCCGCATAGGCAACCAAAAAAATGGAAGAGCAGAACAAAATATGATATGTAAAAAAAGGAAAAACAATGGGGAGGGCAGCACCTCACATACGCACCGCCACCAATCACAAACAAATGAAAAGAACGCACAAAAACCCAAAGGCAAAATAGAAACCAGCAAGCTGATATTGGTAATGCATATAAATAATAAAGATCATGCCTCTACCTGATTTGTTCAAAAATTAACCACGAACTGGCTAAAAACACTCATGTCAGAACACACACAAAAATGAGCCCGTGCTGCCGTTCCTCTAGCTCGACGCAAGAGGATGTCAACGGAGGGGATCCACAAAGGGCAATCGCGACGGCGAGGTTGCAGATGGGGAGACCAGCAACGAGGTTGCAAATTGGGTCAAAGGGGCCAGTGAGATTGGGGATCGGAATGGGATCTTTTTTTAATGAATGTTTGGCCAGGGCTGTGCATGGTGATACACAAGTGAGCCACCACACGTGGAGATGTAGAAGCGAAGGCAACCAAGGTGCGGTGGCAACATCGGCCACCTGCAGGTGGATCTAGAGCAAGCACGAGCAGTAAGGTCGGTGGCTTGCGGCGTCAGGGTGGGCAGTGCTCACCGTGGTGGAGCTCATGGCCGAGCTGGGGGCCAAGGGGTAGGCTTGATTATTAATGTTCGAGCCCTGGTAGGCTGCTCTCATCCTAGAGCACCCATGCTAGCTCTCTATACATCCCCATGACTCTCCCCTCCCATCGTGAAGGCACCTATGAGCTTTGTTCAGCGCCATCGCAATGGAATAGGAGACAACGTCCCTAGCTCCTATCGGGCAACGGCGCTGAGGTGGATCCCACAACTCTCCTCGCACCCACTGTGGGTCTGCAGCTCCTAGCCCATCGCGGTCGCTGCTTTGACCCACCTCGACACCATGGCCGCTGTCGGGGATGTTGGAGGGCACGTTGGGTGGCTAGGGAGAATGGGGAGCTGCCTAGGAGCATAGGGCGCCGCTAGAGGTGGGGGATGGCACCACCGCGGGGGGGCATCATGATCCATGGATCTCCATCGTGGTGGGGGAGAGCTCTGCTTGGGTGGGGGTATCACCTCTGGGGTGGCCGCGCTCGTGGATACACAAAAGGTAGCGGTCTAGACAGGACGGGGAAATATAGATGCCATACGAAAGAGACAAAAGGTGTACAAGGTGTCCTGACAAAAAGTTGTTGCTATGCACCTAGTTCTGTCTATGAGACAGGGTCCAGCCACTGCAAATGATGCGTCTGCAACCGTGTTCCCCCACTAATTAGCATTTCTATGCTCTCCCCTAAACACTGTCATCGGATGGCATCTAGTGGGTGCGCAGCAACATCCGCTTGCTATTCAATATTTCCCATATAGATATAGATATAGATAGATATAGTATAGATGGAGATAGAGAAGTGTTTGAGAAGAGATATTTTTTTAAGTGGAAGAGTAGAGATAAATGGTATGTTTGGTTAGGTGGACAACTTTTGACCTAGTTCTCTAAAGTCAAGATAGACTTATTTGGTAGCATAAATGGGCTGATGCCTGGCTTCGGGGAGCCAACCGTACAACCTTAGCCTGCCCAGGAAAGAACATGTGTGTCGGCCATTTTTCTAGAGCCAGGCTTGGCCAGGCGTAGATTAGTGTTCGCATCACCTCCGGACTTGCCTCCCTCTAGTTCTCCTCCGCTCACCTCTGCTCCTCCCCGGCGGGCCTCCTAGGTGACCCTCCCGCACCGTCTCCGGTGGCCCTCCCCTCCCGCATTAGCTCCCCTCTTCCACCTTGTGCTCGCGTCAGCTCCCCTTCGGCGACCAGAATCAACATGGCCAGCGCCGAGCACGAAGCAGAGTCCTCCTCTTCTCAGCACCAGGTGCGCCTCCTGGCCCCTGATCCTGACGATGCTCGGTTCGGCAAACTCAACCGGGCGGGTGCAGGTGGCTGTAGTGCATCGAGACACTGAGATGACCTACTACTGCTCGCCATGCTATGAATGCAGTCATGCTCACTACTATGAATGTGGCCCTACCGTGCTCGACCATGCCCTCTGCAATGATGCCTGGTCCGCTGATGGAGACAAAGGGAGGGTGCTGCCTCATGCTGAGGTATGGCGCCACCATGGCCGTGTAGCAGTAGGTAGGCGTGGCATCATAGATGGGGCCAGGGCTCGAGTTGGTGGCGCTGTCCTAGATGGAGTCCACTAGGACCGTTCATGATCGGCGACCAAAGACGGAGGATGAGATGGTTCGCGCCACGGGCGCTAATGCGTCTCACCGATCCGAGAGGTGAAGGAGAAGAAGGAGATGGATCCAGGAGCCAAAGCACCAGCTAGAGGCTCGAGGACGGCCATGCCGACGCCATGGTGCAAAGATGAAGGAGAAGGAATTGATGGTGACTATTTCCTATAGGAGCAGCAGCTGTAAGCTGGCATTAGGCGGCAGCGCATGGGCTCACGTCGAGCGACCACGACGGTTGCGTGCCTCGATCTGATCTATTTCTACTATGATTTTTTTTATTTTTAACTTTTTTTAAAACTATTTTTAATTCTAACACTGTTTTTTTTCAAAAGTAACATTTTTGGCCGTGCCTATTTATAGGACGCGGCGAAACAACGCTGCCACGCCATGCATGGCGGTGCGGTAGGGGTGCATACGTGGCAACGTCCCGGCCCACTGATCGTTGATGTGGCAGGCCTTGCCATGCCACCGATCAGGGCGTGGCTGTTGCGCACCACCCATCAGGGCGCGACAGAGCAAAATAGAGGCCCATAGCCCAATCCCTTTCCTCCCTCTCTATTTCACTCCACATCACCCAGCCATCTCCACACCACCTAGCCCCCGCCGCCGCACCTCCCCGCCTGCACCGCTATGCCATTGCCTCCCACTCCTTCTCTCCCTTGTCTCTCTCTCTCAGTCCCTTCCTATCCCCACTACATCACTGCCCCTCCCCATCACCGGCGTGGCCG
This sequence comes from Miscanthus lutarioriparius, assembly GCA_904845875.1. Classification (NCBI taxonomy): domain Eukaryota; kingdom Viridiplantae; phylum Streptophyta; class Magnoliopsida; order Poales; family Poaceae; genus Miscanthus; species Miscanthus lutarioriparius. The sequence continues at coordinate 81,007,911 of CAJGYO010000019.1, read as the reverse complement.
TCGCTTCCCTATGGCATGGCCTCCCTCTATCCCCATCCTCTTCCTCCCCTGCCACCCCCTGTCCTTAACCCTCCTCCAACTTTGGGTGTAGAAGAAGCCCGCCGCCGGCCGGCCATTGCCTCTAGTGGCTAGCTTGTCGCCTTAGGTGGATTGGGGTGATCCTCTTGCCGTCAGCCAGCCATTCCCGCTGTGGTTTGTCGAGGTAATCCTCTTGTGCATTTGTTGCTTCAATAGAATTGTTGTTAGCTAGGGTTAGGATTCAAAATTAGTCAATGGAATTAGTAAAGTTAGCTAGATAGGTATAGTTAGTGAAGTTAGTTAGTATAGTTGGTTAATATAGTTAGTTAGTATTGTTAGTATAGGTACTAATATTAGTTAGTGTATTTAGTATAGTTAGTTATTATAGTTTGTTAGAATTGTTGTTATAGGTATTAATATTAGATTAGTTAGTTTTCTTAGTTAGTATAGGTATGAATATTAGATTAGTTAGTACGCACAATGATTTCGATGACCTGATGAAGTTTCTAAAATGCTTTTGTAGATGGATTGTTGTGTTAGAGTTTTCTACAGCGGAAGTGTTTGGAGAGAAGATGGTATGTTTGAGGATATGGAAGAAGAATTAGAATGGTTTGATGAACCTCTTAGCTTTAGCAATCTTTGTGGCCGTTTGAATGGAAAGTTTGGTGGTGATTATACACTGAGGGGGAGGTTTGATAGTGGAAAGACTAGGGCACACTACGTGCTAATGCCCTTGCGGGACCATGCTCACTGGTCCTGCTACAATAGGGTAATCCAAGGTTCCAATGTGGCCATGGCTGAGGTGGTTGTGGAGAATGGGTACATGATGCATGGTCTCCAGGAGGGGCTGTCCTTCGATGATGATACTCAACAAGAATGTGGGTTCATGTGGAACTAACTATGGGTACTATGGATTTGGATGGTCAGTTGATGTAGGAGCAGTTTCATTCAAGTCAAGTAGGCTGTATAAGCAATGACTTCGATGTGAATGAGTTCGAACGGGAAGAGGAGGAGCAAGAGGAGGAGGATAGGATCGGTGATGTAGTTAGCAGTGATTCAGACGATTCAGATGATGACTAGGGAGGTAGACATGATATGCCCACACTAGTTGATGCTATGTCAGTACCTGTTCATGGTATGCCAATACCAGTACCAACTGAGGTTTTGCATGCTATGCCGGCTTAGGGTAGACTAGTCATAGATTTGCTAGCAGATGATACCCCCTATGATTCATGGGGCAGAATTAGCGAAGCACAGTAGTATGTTCCACCACCACCTTACATAGCGACAGAGCTTGAGCAAATAAGGTCGATGAATGTACCTTTCAAGGGCGTTCCAAACTATAGGGATGTCAGCATGATGGATATGACAGTTTGTGACATCGGTCTCCATATGTGTAGGAAATCATTGTATGACCATGAGAAAAAAATCCTTAGTAAGGGGATGATATTCAATACAATATCAGAGATGAAGCTCTTCCTTTAGGACTATGCTGTGTATCACCATAGGCCGTACAACATCACTCATTCAGACCAGGAGTTGAGGTACCACATGATATGCAAAAACAGTTGTATGTGGAGGTTAAATGCACAAAAGAGAGAGTGATGGCAAGTGGAGGATAAGTAAAGTGGTTAAACCCCACACTTGCCTATCAAATAGGAGGAAGGAAAATCATCAGTAGATCACTGCATGTTACCTTACCCGTCGTATATTGGGGCTCGTTGATGACAATAACGACATTTCGATGTCTTCGTTACAACAGTCCATATCTAGATTCATTAAGTATGATGTGAAGTACAGAAATGCTTGGCATGCTAAGCAGATTGCCTTGGTGATTTATTGGGGTAGTTGGGAGGAAGCGTACAACAGGGTGCCCCGCATCTTATGTGCAATGCATTACTATAACCCTAGCTTGAAATGGTTTGTGGACACCGGAGGGATGTATTTTTGGGACCCATTGAGGCATGTCCTGCATCATGTGTTCTGGTCATTCACGCAAATGGATCATGCATTCTAGTTTTGTTGGCCAGTTGTACTTGTTGATGGCACTTTCCTAACCATAAAGTATAGGGGCACCTTGATGATGGCTGCTGCTATTGATCCAGAGGACCAGATAGTATCCATGGCTTTTGCTTTGGCAGAGGGAGAGAACAATGAATCGTGGTCATGGTTCATGTGGCTTCTACGTGTACAAGTGCTTGGCCCATCTCACACTATATGTTTGATCTCGGACCGTCACCCTAGGCTTCTTAATGCTGTAGCTAAGCATTTAGATGGGTTCCTACCTCTAGTGCACAGATGGTGCATGAGACACTTTGCTGCTAATTCTAGCGGCGTCAGAGGAAGGAGGTATGCAACAAGGTAAAGGCTCTATATTGTGTACATACAAAGCACCAGTTCAAGGAGACAAAGAGAGAACTAGATAAGATGCTAAATGAAGTGGGCAAGGCCTGTTTAGAGGCACAGATGGAACAGAAGGCTAAGTGGGCGTTAGCATATGACGAGGGGGGTTTTAGGTATGGCATCATGACCACTAACTCCTCGGAGTCTTTCAACTGTGTATTCATCGGAGTTCGATCGTCGCCTGTGTCTAGAATTGTTGAGTTCTCCTTTCATAAGTGCAACAAATATTTTATCAAGAGGTGGGAACTTGCGCAGAGGAATATAGTTAAGCAGGGGCAATTTGGAAAGGCCGAAGCAGAACATTTGAAGGAGGCTGAGGAATTGGCCAAGCAGCACACCGCCAAGCCGTATGGATCCCGCTGCCATATCTTTAGTGTATAGGGCAAGGGTGGCACAAGCTTGGGCGGTGAACGTTATGATGGACAAAACTACTGATTTGATCTTAACAAAGTAGAGTGCAGTTGCAACATCCCTCAGATCATGCATGCCCCTTGCTCTCATATGATCACAGCCTATAGGGGTCGTGGGTATAACTTTGAGGATCTACCATATATGTCACCCTTGTATGTCTATTCGAACACCGTTAGTATTTGGGAGAGGAGCTTCGAGCCATACCTTGACCCAACACAGTGGCCACCTTATCATGGTTATGACTATGTATCGCATCCGGATCTAATGAAGGTAGGCAAGGGTAGGAGGAAGAAGAAGCGACTTAAGGGGGACATCGATGCTATGAGAGGGTACGGCGAAGACATGTACGGAGGAGGAGACTTCAACGAGACCCATGGCAGGAATCTTTGCTCCGTTTGCAAAGAATCTAGTCACAAGGCTAGCAGGCATAGAAGACAAGGGCAGCAGGTGCATATAGCATACATTTTATTATATTAATGTTAATTGTTTGCTATGCTATTTAAAAATACTATGTTAGTACCAATTATGATATATGTTTATTCTCTCATTTTGCATAATAGTTTATTCCTTTTATATTTACTTTGTTTTTATGCACTAATGTTCCATCATATTATAGTACTCTTAATGTTTGTTCTAACACATCCATTTGAAATTTGAACCAGGATAGGGGATCATCATCTGCAGTACCCCATTCTTGAGGTGCACTACGACAAGGACCACCGAGCTAAGTACATTGTAAGTAATGATGCCTATATTGTAATTGTTTACACCAAAATTGGGAGAGAAAAACACGGGAACTCCAAGTCTCCAAAATTGTGTCGGTTAAGGAATCGATTGCACAAGGATTGATATCAGCTGATTTGGATATGACTCTAGAATTGAATCTCTTTGGATGATGTCAGCAGATAGCGATGATGAGCTACGGTTGGCGCTAGGAAATTGCATATCGAACTCTACAAAAAGAAAAAGATTAGGGTCCAAGTTATCTTAAATTAGGAATGTTTTCTTCTATACCAAAGATTGTAACAAGTCATACTCGAGTAGGATTCATGTTTAGGCTCCGGGTATAAATATTGGACTCCGGCTATTGTAAGAGGACACACAATCAATCCAATACAAGTACTTACTTTTTTTGGCTCTGGCCACCCCTTAGGAGTAGGAGTAGAGTAGATCTTGGCGAGTTCTTCAGCGAGCAGGGCTACATCGGTTTGGCCAACCTCTGGTTGTCTGTAAGTACTGTCATGGCTTATACTTCTATTCGTATGGCTGCATCGATCTAATCGACCTCCACTGTGACTCTTGTATAAGCTAGTTATTGACTCCTGTTTAGTTTAAGTACGGCTGCATCGATCCGGTCGACCTCCACTGCTCGAACTAGATTAAGGTCAAGTTATTGGCTCTATCTAAGGGTGGTGTCATTCGGATAGATTCATTAAGTTATCGATATTGCTTATTGCTTTCATTATTTAATTACAGCAATATCACTTCGCCAGGTTGAGATTGATCTAGATCGGCCTTATATCCTGTTTAATTCATCGTTTATTAATCTAAACTGATCTAATCTGCACTTTAAACGATGAGTTATGTTTTATCGGCTATTTTATATCAATCTTGATCGTGCATAGCGTGCGGTTAAGGCATGTCTGGTCTTGAATAGATCTATTGGCTAACGAAAACCGTTTCAAGGCTTGTTATCATGGCCTATGTGATTCTGCCTCACACCCCACTATTAGCACCGTGGAGTGGGGATCATTATTTGGTAGATCTGTTCCTAATAGGGCATGACCTTAACTATGCGCTATGCCTGAATTGGCTGTTTTAGCCGATATCGAGTGCTTTCACATACAGTTCGTGTCATGAGACCATTGAAGTAAGGATATGTTGAAAGATGTGTTAGCCCTATGATCTTATTATTGTATTACGGCCTGCATGATTTTACCTCATGCCCCACTGATATTAGTAATAAGTTAGGGTCGTCAAATCTATTATTATTTCTATGGCCTGCATGATTCTATCTCATGCTCCACTGGTCATAGCGATAGATGAGATATAATATGTTCATTAGGTTTATCTTTATTAAATGATTAAAATGGTGATGAGCTGTTTCTTTTATATAAAAGGGGATTTAGTTACTTGCACTCATTGGCTTAGTGTAAACTGAGTAGTGTTGATATCTTATTGCCATTGATTAACATTTGTCTAAATAACGATATTCATTCTGAATGATAACCAATTTTCCCTTCCATAAATCTATGAGCTTTAACCGATTTATTCTTATGAGTATGCTGGAATCGACTATTTTGTCGATTTCCTTCCATATTGGCTCTTAGAGCCGCACATTTGGGACTGTCTGGCAACACCGGCATGTTCCGTCTTAAATTATTGATTAGCTTTCTCTTCTTATCAATTGCAGGGTCAAATTGACTGGCATGTCTCGGGAGGAGTACGCAGGATTGACCATCCCTACGTTGAAGCTAGGTGGATCTACAGCTCCATTGAGCAGACCCTTCCGGCTTACTCATGTGCCCCGACACGGAACGGAATTTTGTGCCGACACACGTTCTGGCATGCCCGGTGGGACCCCACAATTGTCATGGCGGTTTACAACAACAACGACATCCTTATGATACATTATGAAGATCTACCTGATGGAGATAAAGATGTCATCGGCAAAGCTATAGAAGAATTTCAGAATAAGTGTTTGTTGTCCTACACAAAAACACGTGACAATATAATTATTTAGAAATATCCACTACCAAGAGTTCTATTGCACGGGCAGACGGATGCAGATGAAGCTGAAGATAGGTGTTTCTTCATGCAAGTTGTAAACAAATCTGTTCATGATGCCATATCAAGCCATAATAAAGCTTTCTTGGATACATTCCACAACACCATGAAAGAGGTGTTTTATAGGTTTCTAGTTGATTAGATTGAGCCAGCTTATTACAACATTTCACATCCATCAACCTAGGGACTAATCAAGTCAGGACCAGCCATCAAGAAGTAGCACCAGCTGGTAATGATGATGTCCAGGCAGTTCAGAGTTCTTCTGAATAAGCTCAAGGTACTACTACGAGTCAGATACAGTATAATCCTAGATCGTCAGTGCAGCATATGCAACAGCTGGCGGGGCAAGGTCAAATGATTAATTTTGGCACATCGGGCCACATACCATCATTGGCTCAAAAAATAGCACCATCAATTCAAAGGATCTATAGAGATATAGATCCTTATGTCTACAACCAGAGACTTCAAGCAGCAAACCAGCAAAGGACCCAACAGATAGAGATTCCACAGGGGTATCATTATGGCACAGATTATAACACCCTTAACATGATTCCGAATCTAGGGTATCAAGGCACACGGGATTTCAATCCACAGATGGGTTAGCAAGTGTAGAGAAATCCAAATTCACATGCTGACAAGTTGTTGCTAAATGTGATCGAGATGATAAAGAATCAATTTGGTCTAAAGCCAAAAGGACTGACCTTCTCGTATAAACACCCATATCCAAAATGGTATGATTTGGTCGCTCTTCCTACAAATTACAGGCTTCCAGAGTTTGCTAAGTTCACTGGCCAAGACAGCATAAGCACAATAGAACATGTCAGTCGGTATCTTACACAATTGGGCGAGGCATCAGTTGAGGAGGCCCATCGAGTTCATTTCTTCTCCCTGTCCTTGTTAGGGCCAGCCTTCACCTGGTTTTCATCACCGCCAGTCAACTCCATTGCCAATTGGGCTGACCTAGAAAAAAAATCATACATATTTTCATACTAGGACTGGAGAAAAGAAGATTACCAATTTGACAACTATAAGATATAAAACCAACGAATCAGACGCTAAGTTTCTTCAGAGGTTCTAAGAGACTAGGAATTTATGCTTCTCATTAAATTTGGCTGATGATCAGCTAGCTGCTTTGGCTGTTCAAGGGATGTTGCCAACATGGAAAGAAAAGCTGCTGGGACAGAAATTTGACAACTTGGGTCAATTGGCTCAATGAGTGGTGACGCTCAATAGCCAATTCCAGAGTATACGCAGAGATATCTGATTCTAAAAGAGTACCACAATGGCCAAAGCTTATAATCCATATTCAGTCGATGACGGCTATGAAGATGAAGAAGAAGAGGTTGCCATGGCTGAATGGAATTGGGGCAAGAAGACAGTAATGGTGCCAAATCCTTAGGCAAGAGGAGTCGAGGAGAGCTATGATTTCGACGTCACAAAATCAGACAAGCTCTTCGATTTCTTGCTTGAGAAGGGACATATCAAGTTGCCCAATAATCATGTTATGTTGCCCCTTGATCAGTTGAAGAATAAGAAGTTCTACAAGTTTTATAATGCTACTTCTCATTCCACTAATGAATGTAGGATTTTCCGACATCATATACAGAAGGCTATTCAGCAAGGAAGGCTCAAATTTGATACGCCTCGAAAAATCAAAGTTGATGATAATCCTTTCCTAGGAGATCAAAACATGGTCGATGCTAGGTTGCTCAAAGGAAAGACTAAGATCCTGACATCAACCAAATCAAGAGAAGCTAGAACAGTCGATCCCAAGATGCAAATATTGGCTGACAAATACAGGGAAATTAGAAGACGTCGTGACAAACAAAAGAGCCAATATGAGCAGGGAGAAACGTCAAAAGAATAGGCGACAAAGCTGCGGGTTACATCTCAAATTCTGTTGAATAAGTGGTAGCGGTAGAAAGAAAAGGATTATCAGCATTGGTTAGAAGAATAAGAATTCCAGCGCCAACAGGAGAAAGAGAGGTATGAAAGAAAGCAAGCTGAATCACATTGAAATTGTCCTTTCTTCAGACATTGCTAGAACAAAGGTTTGAAGTTGTCTACTAGAAATAACTGTCCAGAGTGCAGCAATCAATATTGGGAGTTTAGACAATCTCAAGTCAACCGCCGGTCTATCCATGCTCAAAATGCATATCATCATAATAACATGGATCGGCACTTAAAAAATGGAAGTGTTCATAATCGGCTTGGAAAAAGAGTTGTTGATCAAGACTGGGCTGATTATGAAGAAGGTAATGAGAGAAAATATGTTTGGCAGGAAGGCCAATGGTGTCCAGGACGTTTGATAAGAAGCTAGAAGAGTAGGGTGCAACGCCTAAGGAATAAAGAGTTGGAACAGGCTTAGGTATCCGGTAAACCTCAAGTATGGCGTGCTAAACAAACAGCTGATAGCAGGCAACCATCGGCTAATATTCAAATGGTTTTTCTATTGCCATCAGAGTTCAGAGCTCCGACAAATCAAGAAGTTTATTCAGATTTTGATGAATCGGAGTATGAAGAGATAGTTGCCAAGCGGACGGTTATACAGCAGGCTATATTTAATAAATCAGTCAAGCATCGACACTTAAAGGCTTTATATGTAAAAGGTTTGGTTGATGGGAAGCCGATGAACAAGATGTTGGTGGACGAAGGTGCTTCTGTCAATCTCATGCCTTACACCACTTTTCGTAAGCTTGGCAAGGGATTAGGAGATCTGATTGAGACTGATATGATGCTTAAGGACTTTGGGGGTAATGCATCTAAGACCCACGGGGCAATGAATGTCAAACTGATAATCGAGAGTAAGACTCTGCTCACCACATTCTTCGTCATCGATGGAAAAAGGTCGTATAGTTTGCTCCTTAGTCGTGATTGGATTCATGCAAACTGTTGTGTACCATTGACCATGCATCAGTCTTTGATTCAATGGCATGGAGATGATGTCGAGATGGTTCACGCTGATGAGTCTGTGAGCAACGCAACATCCGATCTAGTCTTTTGGGAACTAGGAGACTTAGAATGTCTTTCTGGCAAGTTATGGGAATGAGGCTTCATAAGGATAAGTAATGAAGGCCAACAGCTGATCCAAGCAATCGGCTCTGAGAGTTTGTTTTAGTTAGTAATCATGGCTTCACGTCGGCCGTTGGATTAAGGAAAATAAGCATTGGTTCTAAAAATGGGTTTAGGCCAATGTATATGAATTCTAGATGGAATCCTAAGTGAGTCAGAGTTGATAGAATTCTTAAAAGGAAGTTTTGTTTCACTTGATGAGATGCTTGCTCTAGATCGATCGATCGTTTAATCTTTGGTCTGAAGAGTTCTGGTGCAACCTGTTAGTAGCGATCGATGAAAAATATTTGAAGGGATATTATCCTAACATTTGATCAACGCTTGATAGCTGATTCATTTAGTCATCGGCTCTAATAGCCGGTACCAGAGAGGTATCGCCTTTAGTTCAAAATAAACCCAAAGACATGAGAGCCGATACGATGTGTATCGCCTATAGAGCAAAAGCAAAAATAGAGACATTCATGACACGCACAGGGGCATTACACTGAGACACATTCATGAAAGAACATGCGTCTTTGTTCATCGATTTACCCTAAGTACAAACTAGTCAAAGACCTTGTTCACTACATCCTGAGCGGATGTAATGTCCACAATGGCCTCCGCCGCAATGATGAATTCTTCCATTAGGTCCTCATGCTCCTAAGGGCCGTCGCCCATCAGGAAGCCAGTCTCCATGGTGTGGAGCTCGTATCCGGTCTAGACTTGCGCCGCGATTAGTGCCACCGACGTGCCATAACAAACACCATGGAGAGCAATCTCCTGGGCGTAGGCCGAGATGTTGTGGAGGCGGGCACTGATGAGAGAGCCCCGAGCATTGATGGCATCGATGGCCGCATTCGCTGCCAGTTGAAGGGACTCCAATTGCACCGTTAGGGCTGGCAATCATAGAAATAGGAAAGTTATCAACATGAAGAACAATGGAAATTGGAATAAGGCATTCCTAGAATTTGTCTTACCCACCACCATGGTGTTGGACTCAGCCAGCCATGCCCAAACGGCACTGGCCTCTTCTTCGGCGGCGAGAAGGGTAGCCTGAGAAACCCCGAGGCAGATCTCAATCTGGCCATTTTCCCAAGTCGCCTCGGAGTAATGGTCTTGGGCCGCTCTCCATTCTCAGAGGAAGCGCTGGGCATCATCGCCGTTATACGAGTCGGAAGAATCCAATGATGAGGCTGGTGTGAAAGAAGCAGCATCAGAGGGCTCATCGGCCCTAGAGAGGGGACGAAGACTGTCATTCACAATGGACCTATAGATGAGTTAGAATAGATCATCATCCTGAACAAAGAATGTCAATCTTACCTCATGCGTCAAAGGCACTGGTTCATCGACATGTTCTCCTCTGGAATCTCCTCCGCCGCACGCTTTCTGCGGGTTATCCTCGCCGGCCATGAAGCTGATCGGATCTACTAGAAGGGAAGAGGGCCGCTACAGAGTTTGCGAGGGTGGAGAAGTGCAAAGGAACAGGGATGGTTGCAAGTGTAGATGTGTTCGAGGCCGGAGCCCTTGGCTGGTATTTGAAGCCATAGAGCGAAGAGGTAGACACCTCGGGACGCACAAAAGGCAACCATAATTAATAGAAGGCGAAGCGCCACTTCACTAATACCGAAGAAAATATGGTGTGGGGTGACTAAAGATAAAAGATCAAAGGGCTCTCTTAATAAAGGCCGTGTTTTTAGACCTAAATGGGATTAAGATCGGAAGTCTGGAATCGACTATTTTTGAATCGGCTCTTTAGCCGAAACAAAGAAAAACACAGTAAAACAACAGAAAGTATGGTTGTCATTGGTTTTACACAAGGCATATGTAGATACACAAATTACAAGTCTAGAACATCCTAGATCGCTTTCAGCATTTCTAGCCGAATAGCATCAGCTTCTATGATCTGTTGTTTATCTTCTTCGACTGATCCAGGAATGCTCTCGAGGCTACTTTGGATGGCTCTGCCTTCTCTGACTTTGGCCAGCAGCTCCTATTTTTTTTGTTGAATGGCATCAGGTATTTAAGCTAGGGTGGACTTATGATGATCAATGGCAGCCTTCATGTTTTCTAGCTCCTTCTCAAGTTCTGCACGCCTGGCTTTCAGTTGAGACAATTCTGGGTTGATATTGAGAGAGGAGTTCTTCAAGTGATCAATGAACTATGTTAGTTATTTAGCCTCTTGCCTGTTGGAGTTCCCCTTGGCCGACAAGGTTTCACGATCGAACAGATTCCTTTGAGCCTGTTTCACCCTCAGGACCTGATCTTCAAAAATGGATAGAGGGGATAAAACTCTTGAGAGAGCCAGAGATGGATTACCCTTAATGGCCAAGAAGGCTCTATGCGTTGAATCAGTATCTTGGATCAAATCGACTATATTCTTCTCAAACATTAGCAAAACATCTCTTAGCTGACTTTTGGTCTCTTCTGTCAAAACTTCCTTGGAAGAGGTGGATGACGATCTGATTTCATCCTCATCAAGATATTCCTCAAGATTAAAGGAGTAACTCGGGGCTAGAAGATTAAGTGCCTGTGTATAAGGAAATCTTGATTAGGAGGTTTAAATCAGTTTATAACAAATAGACGGCAAAGAAGATACAATATCTTCTCTGCAGTAGCCTCTATTTGAAAAGAAGGAACAACTGATGATGCACCAATAACATCTAGTTGAATTGGCTCTGAGCTTTCAACAATGGTATCTGCAACTATCAAGGAAAATTTTAGTTCATAATTATTGCAGAAGAATAAAAGAAACATATAACTTCCTTACCATCAGTTGCAAGCTGAGCTGGGGAACCAACAGGATCACCTTCGACGCCGACAAGATCATTAAGTGGACTATCAGGCTCTTGCTCTTACATGGGTGTTTCCTTAGGAAGTACCTGGCATGGTAAGGAGCTAGGTGAAGGATGGGAACCAAGTAGATCAAAAAGTGAAAGAAAATGCTCTGACAAGCATCAAGGATAAAGCTCACATTTTCTGCTATTATGGAAGCATCGGTTATTTCAATCGAAATTGGCTCCTTTTGAGGATCAGCCGATGGGAATTCAGTTGGTGCTGAGTCGAACACCTAGGATAGCAGTCCCGTACTTGGAGCAGGTTAGGACACAATGCTCGATAACTGTGAATGAACAAGGTCAGCAATTGAATATCATTGTGGGAAGGACATGACTTGTTTACCTGGGTAGCTGACGGTCTTGTTCTATGGAGCCTCTTCCCAGTAGTGGTTTTCTGGGTTGTCCCTTGAGCCGCCTTGCACTTTGAAGAATGATATGTTACAATAGTGGAGGCAGCATGAGTTTTCATTAATTTTTTCAGTGAAGGCGCAGTCGATCCCATTCTTGAAACTAGGCATGGTGGCTGGTAATCTATAGGACGCCCCTTCCTATCCAAGCTTGGAGGATCAAATTTAGCATCCTGAAAAGGTCAGTTAGAACAGTTAGTAGAGGAATTCATTGAGCTATTTTCTTGAAAAGAAATGGCAGGTTACCTCTCTGTCAGAAGCAAATTCTCCATCCAGAGCTATACACAAAGGGTGAACCAACCCACAGAAAAGATGAGAGTGCTATTCTTGCCACCAGAAGTCGAAGAGAGTGGAAGAGAAGTTGACTCTAATCTAGTCATACAAGCAAAGGGAAGGAAGGTCTGACCCCAGTTGGAAAACTCTATAGACTTTTAGTACTTCACTAATATGCTCTCTTGGCCTCAGTATGTCCTTCAAGAAGAGTTGAGGAGGCAATTGGCCAAAACCAAACTGACGAGCTACAAAAGAGGGGTTGTAAAATTCATAGGTTGGAAGGTTGCCTGGGAGGAAGGAGCCTATGGCCATTTTGCCATGACCATGATGAAATTCGGCTAGAAGGACGCAGGGCTTGATAAAGGAATTGAAGATTACAGCCGCCGTCTCATCCGAGCAACTTGATTCAAATCAAAATTTGAATGGAAAGACCAACTCATTGTTTTCATCCTCATCATATGGCAGTCAAGTTAGGATGTCTACATCAAACCATTTATAAAACTTTTTGAAGAGATGGCCAATGTCAATATCGATTGTTATGGCCGATGCAGCCTCACCATAGCTTGTACACTGACAGGTTCTTCCTTCTTCGCCTCTATATTCCTCATCAAAGTTAGAGGAAGGGAAACTCAGGTTTTTGAGATCAAGCCTTACAATCTTGTGCATGTACATGTTAAGCCATAGTTGTATCAACCACCAGGGGCCACTGATAGCATGCATTGGTTCATTCTTCAGTAATTGGGCAGATACCTGGTACATCAGATGATAAGTAGCTCCTAACAGATACTTTCAGATAGGGATGTCCTTGCCTACTGCTCGATGCTTGGCCATGAGTTTATGATTATAAGTCAGGCCACAAGATGACCCACAGAAGATGAATCTCTCAAGCCACATGTTCAGAAATGCTACATATTCCCTTTCACTAACATTTGATTCGTCTCCAATATGGTTTAGAATGTAACTGGCCCATCCCGTGTAGTCTGATATCTTGGCTAATTTCTTAGATCTAGCACTCAAGTACTCATAAGGCTACATTGATCCAGTAATTCTAAGGCAGGTCAACATGTAAACATAGGAAAGAGTAATAGTCATTGGACCATGACCAAATACAAAGGCATTAAGGGCATTGGACTAGAAATAAGATGCGGAAATCAAGAGTGAATCATTCCTCTCCATCTCGGACAATGAGAGTGTCAAGCATTGATTCAAATCATAAAGCTCCCAATCTCCACCCTTTTTCTTAGACACCCTACGGAACCAATTTCTCCATCTCTTAAGCATTTTGGGCTAATTTCTAAAGGGAGTTTTGGTATTCTAAGAGGACAAATCCACTGCAGACTATTTGAAGGGGATTTGGTTGGTTTCTTGATGGATGAAATCAGATGGATCAAGATCACCCATAGGCCCAAGAAAATAAACATTGGAAGTAACAGCTGATGGAATCAAGATTTCATTCCTCATTTCTTAGAAATTAGATAAAATAAATTTGAGGACAAAGGAAATACAGGGAAGCGACCGACATTTTCAGAATGGGAATTTGAGAGCATACCTTGGGGACATAGTCGCTGGTCACCATTACCGCTGAGACAGATGTGAATCTGAGGAAGACCGCTTGAATAAGAGCTTAACGGGGTGGGAGATTTGCTAGGGTTGAAGCTTTGGCGATGGCGGCGTCGGCTGTTGAGATTTGCTCGAGAAAGATGAGGAAAGCAAATAGGCCAAGTGAGTCAGAAAGGATACTATTGGGGCATTATATAAGACTCGGCCCAAGAAGTTAGGAGTCGCCCGTATATCGGAGCAAAAAGGTTGCGGCGTGGTAAACAGATAAATAGGAATTTTGGAATAAAATCACTTTTATTCCAAAATTGGGGGGCATGTGTTTACATCAAAATTTAGAGAGAAAAATGCGGGAACTCGAAGCCTCCAAAATTGTGTCGGTTAAGGAATCGATTGCACAAGGATCGATATCAGCTGATTCGGATACGACTCTAGAATCAGATCTCTTTAGATAATGTTAGTAGATAGCGATGATGAGCTACGGTTGGCGCTAGGAAATTGCATATCGGACTCTACAAAAAGGGAAAGATTAGGGTCCAAGTTATCTTAAATTAGGAATGTTTTCTTCTATACCGAAGATTGTAACAAGTCGTACTCGAGTAGGATTCATATTTAGGCTCCAAGTATAAATATTGGACATCGGCTATTGTAAGAGGACACACAATAAATCCAATACAAGTTACTTACTTTTTTCGACTCTGGCCACCCCTTAGGAGTAGGAGTAGAGTAGATCTCGATGAGTTCTTTAGTGAGCAGGGCTGTATCGGTCCGGCCGACCTCCGGCTTGTCTGTAAGTACCGTCATGGCTTATACTTCTGTTCGTACGGCTGCATCGATCTAGTCAACCTCCACTGTGACTCTGGTATAAGCTAGTTATCGACTCTTATTTAGTTCAAGTACGGCTACATCGATCCGGTCGACCTCCACTGCTCGAACTAGATTAAGGTCAAGTTATCGGCTCTATCTAAGGGTGGTGTCCTTCGGATAGATTCATTTAGTTATTGATATTGCTTATTGCTTTCATTATTTAATTACAACAATATCACTTCGCCCGGTTGAGATTGATCTAGATCAGTCTTATATTTTGTTTAATTCATCGTTTATTAATCTAAACTAATCTAATCTGCACTTTAAATGATGAGTCATATTTTATCGGTTGTTTTATATCAATCTTGATCGTGCATAGTGTGCGGTTAAGGTGTGTCTGGTCTTGAATAGATCTATTGGCTAACAAAAACCATTTCATGGCCCGTTATCATGGTCTATGTGATTCTGCCTCACACCCCACTATTAGTACCATGGAGTGGGGATTGTTATTTGGTAGATCTATTCCTGATAGGGCATGACCTTAACTGTGCGCTATGCCTGAATCGGCTATTTTAGCCGATATCGAGTGCTTTCACATGCAGTCGTGTCTCGAGACCGTTGAAGTAAGGATAGATTGAAAGATGTGTTAGCACCATGATTTTATTATTGTATTATGGCCTGCATGATTCTACCTCAAGCTCCACTGATATTAGTAATAAGTTAGGGTCATCAAATCTATTGTTGTTTCTACGGCCTGCATGATTCTGCCTCATGCCCCACTGGTCATAGCGATAGATGAGATCTAATATGTTCATTAGGTTGATCTTTATTAAATGGTTAAAATGGTGATGAGCTATTTCTTTTATATAAAAGGGGATTCAGTTACTTGCAGTCATTGGCTTAGTGAAAACTGAGTAGTGTTGATATCTTATTGCCATTGACTAACATTTGTCTAAATAACGATATTCATTCTGAATGATAACCGATTCTCCCTTTCATAAATCCATGAGCTTTAACCGATTTATTCTTATGAGTATGCTGGGATCGACTATTTAGATGATTTCCTTCTATATTGGTTCTTAGAGCCGCACATTCGGGACTGTTTGGCAACACCGGCATGTTCTGCCTTAAATTATTGATTAACTTTCTCTCCTTGTCAATTGTAGGGTCAAATTGACTGACATGTCTCGGGAGGAGTACGCAGGATCGACCATCCCTATGTTGAAGCCAGGCGGATCTATAGTTCCATCTGTAACAGAACCGACCAAATCAAAAGAATGTAAGTACAAAAACAATCACCAAAGCGATCAAATTCCTGTACTTAAGCTCCCATAATCCGGTAGTCCGGAAATCACAAAGTATTTCAACCAACTCTCGACATACAACCAAGACCGTAGTGATTCAACACAACACATCATCCGTTACAATATTTCATAAGTAGCATTCAGATTATATCCACCAGAGTTCAAATAACATATTACAAACCAAGTTTAAACGTGCGGAAGCAACATAGTTTAGTACATAACTTCATAGTTCCAAATACATTGCTAGATCTTAGTCATGTCCCATAAAAGCATCATTAGGTACGAGAACTAGTAGAGACCACGCCCAACGGTCTAGTCTTCATCCCCAGCTGGGAGAAGGCAGTACTTGCAGCAACCAAAGTAGAACTGGTCATCTGCCACAGGTGGAAGATAAACCCTGAGTACGAGAAGGTACTCAGCTAGACTTACCCGACAAAACTAGAAATAAAAGACACCAAGGATCATGCAAGGCTTATGAGGTGGGCTAGCTTGACATAGTTGCATAAAAGAGCTTATGAATATAGTGACCAATTTAAACTTAGCATCAAGCTTATCATCATTTACCTGTCCACTAGGTTAGCACCTGTACTAGAGCACTCACTTATTAGGAGCAAACAATATTAACCATAGCAGGTATAATAATGCTGTCATCATCTTATCATCCTTTCTGAACCATTATGTTATTTAGTGCGTCTACATTGTAGATAAGCCCGTCAAGTTCTCACTAACCGGGAGAGACGGCGACTCGAATCGAATTACAACTCAGCTGAGGGGGTATTCCTAACTCTCACCCTGGCATACTTAGCAAGGGTAGCCGTGGGTCACCTTTGGAACAACTCAGGAACCAAATTCGCGGGTTCGATCAGCGCCAGCACTCTCAGGGATTACCCTTCTGCCAGGACGATCAGGACTTTTAAATCACCTAGCTTGGACTCACGCCTACGGCTCCCTTCCGAGGCGCACTTTATACTTATCGACTCCCGGTCTGAGGTGAGCTACTCGGCTTTGTGGTAGGTCTTCGGACATGGCCAACTAAGAGAGAGGCATGCGTTCAACATGAACAGGAAAGGCTCCAAGATTCAGTCCTTAATCGACACAGACAGAGTCACTGCAAACCGGCAAGCCTCCGTCCGGTCTTCATTTCAAATTAAGACTGGTTCATTTCCACGATAGCAAATATAGCCAACCGTGCCATATGTATCTTCCTATATCTCGCAGGTGACAGGAAATCACCTGACTTCTACCGTGTTTAAGCAGGGCTAAGCACTACATGAGCCTGAGCTACATAGGATTTAGGGTATCAATATCTGGACAAGGATTGGATAATCAACGCAGCAAGTGTTTGCATTCAACACCTAAACTTAATGCAACAATATATGTAACAATAATACTGTAACTGCATTTTAGAAATTAGGAGGCTTAATATGCTCTGGGGCTTGTCTTTCACAAAGTTGCACGGATGGTGATCCGGGCACTCAACGGCGACCTCATCTGGCACTTCTTCTGAAGGCTGCACCTCCTGAACCTCTGGTGTCGGCTGCTGCTGCTCGCTCGGTTCCTCGGATTGCAGTAGGGTCACTCCTTCCAGTACACCTATTGCATGCCGATGCACAAGATAAATATCATGGATGCATAAGGAATGACATGATGCTCATGATGAATGAATCACAGTAAGTGTTTAACGAAAATATTACTGGACACTCGTTTACCGATTAAGAATAGCTCTATTCAAATCATTTTAAAACAGGTATCTAACTTAACTTGAAGAACAAGATCAACTTACCTAACTTGCATAGCCTAAGATAAAGATGCTCATCCTCAGTTAAAGGCCTAACACCTAGGAACATTATCCCAACTTAGAAATAGTAAAGGCATACTTTAAACAAGAGTTAAAGTTTCATATGCACACGGGTAGTTCCTTAATTCAACCACAACAAGAGTTCTACAATTCCAAATGACTTGCATGAGGACATTCTGGAAAGCTTATGAAATTCTCTACAAATCATTTATAAACATCAAAGCATGATTCTTACGTTAACCAAATCGAATTCCAGTAAACATAGAATCTGTCCAGAAATGACAGGGTTACTAAATTAATTATTTAATGATGATGCAAAAGCATAATTGGACCAAACCAAGTTTACCAACATGTTTTTCATACCAAAGAAACATCAGAAAGTCTAGTGCCAACTTCTAAACAATTTATTTAATGCCCTTTTCTAATTTCTTTAGTTAATTAGGAGATTAAAGCAATATATAGTAAAACTATTCAGAAAAATCTACAAAAATTACAGTAGCTATCTCAGGCTTCACATAGACTACCATAAAAATTTCAAAGCCATTGGGTAAGCAGAACTTGTTGTATCCAAAATAACAGGTAGCATGTCTATTTTTAGCATAATTAGGAA
Organism: Miscanthus lutarioriparius; assembly: GCA_904845875.1. NCBI lineage: Eukaryota > Viridiplantae > Streptophyta > Magnoliopsida > Poales > Poaceae > Miscanthus > Miscanthus lutarioriparius. Next base: position 80,989,651 of record CAJGYO010000019.1, on the reverse strand, counting down.
ACCCTATTGAAAAGTGTCAAACAACAGATTTCTAATTTTTCCTAGCATCATTCTAGCATAAGAACAGTACTCACCAATTTTTACCCTAACTGGATCTATAGAAAAATTTTGAAAATTCACACAAGATCCATCCATGCAAACAAGATAATTTTCTATCTCCTACAAACAGTGTCCAAAATTTATGAAAATTTAACTACAAGCTATTCATGATATGAGCAGTACACCATAAAAATTTCATGCTATTTGGAGCTACCTAGTAAAAGATATAATTACCCCTATTTCTTGCATGATTAAAAGAGATAAATAGAAACTTCCATTTTCATAACAAAACATGACATGTATTATATTTTTAATATAAACTAGACATTATCATGAACTCAACAAAATTGGAACCACATCATTTGGATCTACCATCTAAGAGATACATATTTTTGAAAATGTACATAAATCTGTGAAAAGAATAAAAACCAAAATGAATTTGAATCCTAACTCTACTTGCTGGGCCGGCCCGAACAGATCCGACGGCCCACAGCGCATGCGCAAGCGACGCCAGTGCGGCCTAGAATGGCGCGGCCCAGCCAGGCTCCCGCCTGCGTGCGTCAGCGACTGACGAGCGGGGCCCGATGGTCAGCGAGACAGACAGGGGAGGAGAAGGAGACGGCGGCGCAACTCATCACCGGTGGCTCCTCCGGCAAGGTCAGTGGTGCTATGATGTTCGCCTTGCCCGGGAGCATCTAGCGGTGTCCTCAATCGATGCTATTGTTGCGGCTACCGAGGTTGGCGACGAGCATGGCGACGCACGGCCACGGCATGGCCGGCTCCAGCGAGACTACGGCACCACGGCTTGAAAGGGTGACCCTACGAGCATCAGTGGCATGCACTAGACCTAGCACAAGGTAGAGGAGGGATGGCAAGGACGAGAGGATAGCTGGCCGCGTGGAGCACCATCTCCAGCGAGGTCAGCCGTGGCGGCGGTGGAAGAAAACGGTGATTCCACCCTTACCAAAGCTCAAATGGACCGACGGTGGGGTGGAGGAGGTAGAGGAGATCACGGCGAGGCTACTAACGGACTGGGCAACTCGTTTTCGCGGTGGCGAGCGCGTATGATGACGGTGACGCTCGGTCGGAAACGGGGAAGCCGCTGTGGCTCGGCGCTGCGTGCGGTGGAGGCGAGAGAGAAGCGAATGGGGCTGGCGAGTGCGTCGGGCAGGCACTGGCCCTCTTCTGGAGTGCGGACGCGCGACGTGGAGGCTTCGGCCGGGCATGAACACCATGCGGCGAGCGGCTCCTGCGCCGGTCAGCCATGATGTTCACTGACGCTTTTCTGAAAATGGCGATTCAGAGATCACCGACAGTGACTGACAGAGCAAGTTTGACGGTGATTAGCTCCTAATCCGCGATGATTTAGATCATGCCATAGTTAACAAAGTTGATCATCTATATGTGAACTACAACTCTTACCATTGGAGCTCGAGCTGGTTTGGCTTTGTTAGGGAGATACAAGGTGAAAAAGTTGGGTACACGAAACTGCAAAACACTTAAGGACTAAAATTTCTAAGTTTGAAATCAGCATGAACTTCTTACTTGTGGGCCATGTTTGAGCATGTTCTAGCCATTTTCATGATATGATCATAAAACAACTTTTGTTCCTTGATAAATTAGCTACAACTTTGGTAAAGAGTGCACAGCCATGCAAAGTCTCTAAGTTGGTCTTTTGAATCAGTCAAACTGTGGCACTCTAAGGGTCAATTCAAGTCAAACCTCTCCAAAAGGGCAATTTGGTCATTTTGGTCCACATGAACAGTGTCCAAACAATTACCCTAAGTGTAGTTAAGGTGTATTAGACCATAATCAACCACTTTACACAAGTGCTATACCCATGTCAAATGATCACATGTGATGAAACAACAAAACAAGCAATTCACCCAAATGTTGCAATGCAATGTTTCACATGTTTCATGACTTTGTTGTCATTTTATAATTGCCACATTACTACCATATTGCCATGTTTCAAAGTATGAGAATTTCATGTTACATTCACATGTTGCACTACTACCATTCTAAGCAATCAAGCATGAAACACATACAATTGAAAATGTTGCATATGCATGTTTTAGTAACAATGACATGCGGAGATAGATGATGCACATGTTTATGAAATGAAATGCAATTAGTGGAAGCCAAACACCTAGGGTGTTACACCATCGAGTAGACCCTTCTGGCTTACTCATGTGCCCCGGCATGGAACAAAATTTCATGCCGATAGTAATTGCATAGTCCTAGTTACACTCAGCAGTACCACCGGATGTACCGCCATCGAGACCGTACCAATGTTGGGTTCACCCCTAACGTGATGCCTTCACGTCCGAAGAGGTAGTGACATTCGTGGTGGATGAGCTTTCGTTACCTCATGCCATAAGGCACACACGAGAAGAGCTTGATGATGAGTGCTTGTGGCCTTGCCTCTTGTGATGGTCTTCTTCTTCACTTAGAGAATCATCCTATGATCATATTGATGTGGGGACTTTATCCTTGCACGCCTTCTTCTTTGTCTTGGGTGTAGGCTTGTTTGGACAAACTTCCACAAAGTGCCCCAACTCACTGCATCCATAGCATTCTTTCTTTCTTTGTTCATTTCTTTGATTGGTGAAGATGAAATCTTAAATTTGGATGGGCACACCCTTGACATTGAGCCTTTGGATCATCTTCTCCACCTTGTTGATAAGTTTGATTGATTCTTCATCAAGGTCAGAGGTGGAGCAGGAAGATTGATCATCATCACTTGAATCTACATCATCATCACCTCATCCTCATCTTCACTTGAGGAGCTTGAGCTTGAGCTTGTCACAACTTGCTTGTCCTTCATCTTCTTTTTCTCACCACATGTGAGAGCTTTACCTTTGCTTGATGATGAGGCTTCTTCTTGACCCATCTTCCATGACATTTCAAATGCCACTATCTTGCCAATGACTATGGCTGGGGTCATGGTGCTCAAGTCCTCCATGTTGTGAAGGATGGTGATGATGCTTGCATATTTCTTTTGTGGTAGCATGGAGATGATCTTCCTCATGATGTCCGCATCATCTAGCTTTGTTAATCCTATTGAATGAAGCTTATTGATAATTAGATTCAAACGAGAATATATATCACGAACAAGCTCATCATCATTTATTTTAAAGGAATCATAATTTTGTTTAGTTAGACAATGTTTTTGCTCACGGACATTAGTTGTGCCATCATGGAGCTCTTGGAGTTTTAACCAAATTTCATGTGCCATATTTAAAGTGAACACTTGGTTAAATACAACCATGCTAAAAGATTCAAACAAGCAATTTTTAGCTCTAGTATTGAAATAAATTTCTTTTTCTTCACTCTATGGGTTTATCAGGATTCTTAATGGGTTTCATCCCATCACGAGTGACTCTTCAAACACCCAAATCTGCCACCTCAATGTGACAAGCCATTCTAGTTTTATAGTAGGGGAAGTTAGTGCCGTCAAAATGCGGAGGCCTAGAGGTATCCATCCCAACCACTCTAAATAGCGTCGGCTCAATGGCGGTGAAGCCAAAGGTCTAAATTGAGCCAACCAGCTCTGATACCACTCATAAGCGACCATGATGCCTAAGAGGGGGAGTGAATTATGCAACTTAAAACTCTAACTTCCTAAACTATGGCTTCTTTTTCTAACCTTAGCAAAAACCTATATAAAAGATAAATTATCTTTTTGTGCAACTACGATTTTGCTAGTGTGTTGCTATCTCTACCGCAAAAAGGAGTTATGCAACCTAAGTTCCAAACCTATCAACTAGCCTATCACTAAGCTAGGAAAGTAAAGCACAAACTAAGATTGCAATGTAAATGTGGAAGCTAAAGAATAAGGTAGAGATATGCAAACTTCCATCGATGACTCTGGTATTTTTACCGAGGTATCGAGAAGCGCGCAAGCTTCCCCCTAGTCCTCGTTGGAGCCCCTCACAAGGAATCCCCCGCAAAGGCCAAGCTCCTAGTCAGGTAACTCCGTGGATAGCTCTAGGCCTTCTCCACGCGCAAGCGGGTCTCCGGTTAAGCCACTCGTGGCAAAGCCTCTCCCAGACCACTTCTCGTCGTCTTCACTATCAAGCTTCCAGTCGAAATGCTGTGGGCCTTGTTCCCTCCGGTACATGGTGGCGGCCACACCACAAATGCGGTTGGTGTGATCTCGTAAGACTACAAGCTCCTCCGATGTACAACAATGGTGCGCGCAAGCACCAAGTGATAAGAGGTATGTAAACCTCACTAAATACTAGACCTAAACCTAGAGCAAGCGCATAAGCAGTGGTCTAATCAACCTAAGCACTTCGCAAAGCACCTACGCTAATCACCTAATGAATTACTAAGCACTATGCAAGTGGAGATCACTAAAATGGTGAATCAACACCCTTCGTATGTTTCCTCAACTCTCCGCTCATCAAATGGCCGGTTGGGGGTCTATTTATAAGTCCCATGGAGAAAGTAGCCATTGGGGATGAAACCCAGCTTTTAGCCATTGACCGAATGCGCAGGTCATCCTGATCAAACGTGTCCGGTCGTCCTGACCGTTGAAGCCGACCGTTGGCACTTACTATTGATCAGACTCTCTGGCGAGTCCGGTCGCTTACCACTTGACGCATCTAATCAACGTTTTGTCATTATGGAACTTCTTTGGATTTGATCGGACGCTGCACTTTGTGCGTCCGATCATCTAGTGCCGCTGCGTCCGGTCCTCACTAAGTTGTTGCCGCGATGATGAACATAAAGTCCATGCGTCTGATCACTGCTGCTGATGCCTGCTGTTGTTGAGCAACTGATCGGACACGTCCTGACCTCCTAGGGCCACGTCCGGTTACCTCTGCCGAGCTCATTTCTTCACAATCTTGCGTCCGGCCTGTTTCCCATCTTCGTGCTTGGACTATGCTTGATATCTTGGGTCTTATCTTGTGCTTTTAGGGTCTTGCTTGTGGTGTTGATTGTGGGATCATCATGTTGCCTTCGTCCAAGTCACGTCTTGCACCCTATTGAACTACAAAACAATTACTTGCAAATTCATTAGTCCAATTTGGTTGTGTTGGTCATCAAACACCAAAATCCAAAGTAAATGGGCCTAGGGTCCATTTTCCATACACAAACTCCAAAGGGACTAGACCATAGTTGGATTTAACACCACATTCGCACATGACTAAAGGTGCTTTGTAAATTAACCTTTCTTTTTTCTTTTCCTTTGCCTTTGGTGGCTCCGGCCATTGATTCTTAGGACCATAGAGACACTCATTGAAACAACACTTCACAAATCCATAACGCTACAATAGAATACATTAGTACACGCACACAGATAGAGATAAACATTTAAATAGATACACTTTCCACTTGCTTCATGCTTGTTCAGACACACAAACTCTAATATATTCTCAGGGTTTATCATAGCTCGATCTCCGCATTCGCACAGAGGAGGTTCCTCGAGTCGTCTAACTGCGGCTAGGTGCTTCTCCTTAGCCATCATTTGTGGGGGGTTAGGGGGTGGAACCCACCGCTCGAAGTGCTCACGTGGATGTCTCCCTCTACACCAATCATCGAAAAAGAGGTACCTAGGGTCAAACTTGTCTGCACCGTCGATCCACTGAAAGAAAAAACACCTCTCATTGGCCTACACAACAAGATTCTAACAAAATATTAGTAGCATACTTACACAAATAAAGAAAAAAGATAGTGGAAATAATTACTTACATTAAAACTACTGCTTGTGTAGAAGCAACGCGCTGCTGTGTCTGGATGTCTCGATTGAAACACGTCAGCCAGCAAACTACAGTCATAGTTAGGGACAGGGATGTCAGGAGGGACGAAGACATCTTTGTTAGACGCGTCGGGCTATAATTCTCTAGGATGACCCCGTTTTCGCCAAAACTCTTCTCGATACATGTCTTGCATCTAACAAAACGGTTGTAATTTAACAAACAAAAATCAAAACATCACATATTAATGTCAATGAGAACCATTTGTATTACAACAAATAAAATATAACCTACACTTTGGTGCAAACTCTATCTTAGATATAAACATGCAAACTATATAAAAACTATACTTTGGTCATTAAAAAATAAAATTTGGTACATCAACGGTGTGTCCATATATTTATTCATATATAAAAGTTGAGATACAAACTCAAGCAAGCAAAATTCATATAAAAATTGACCTTAAAATACAAGGTAATCATAATTCTAACTAACCAATTAACCTTAACATTGGCAATCATAATCCTAATATTTTAATCCAACATTCTAACGAACTTATTGTCGATGTTTGACCACCGATAGCCTGCCACGAGGGTCCTTGGGGCAGTATGTTCGGGCTTCAGCGTATGCGGAACTCGACGGTGAACGCAAGAGATAGTCGATTTATCCAGTCGATGTTAGCCTTGTATTGGATTGATTATGTGTTGTTGTTGTTCTGAAAAGTCCTCCTCCAGGAACTCCGCCCTCCTTTATATAGTCGGAGAGGTCCAGAGTCCTAGTCGGTTTACAATGAGAGTTCCTAGTAGGATTACAGAATCATAATACTACTACTAGGATTATATGAAAAGAATCCTAGTTAGACTAGATCTTCTCTCTTTCTTGTGGGGTATCCCGAGGGTCCCGCATCGACAAGCCCCCGAGCACTTCATGGTTGAGCTCTGGAAGCCTTGTCTTGTTCCTTCAGGTCTTGCCGAGTAGAAACAAGCGTCGTCTGAGTGCTTTCTTGAGTAAAACCATGTAGTGCTTCCTGGGATCTTCGAGTGGTATTGTGCTTTTTTGAAGAAAAAAGCACATCCAGCTGGGTGTAGCCCTCGAGCCTCTTGCTATTTGGAACAAGTAGCTGGAGGGTCTTGTCTTGAAATTGCTCTAATCCTTTGCCGAAGGGTAGCCGAGTATACCCGGGTTCTTTATAAAAAAGAACTCGGATATATCGTGAGGTCTTAAAGTGGTGTGTCTTGAATAAGTCTTCTTGGTGACGTGCGTTTTTTTGAAGAAAAAAGTGCACTCACTGAGTGTAGCCCCCGAGCCTCTTGCTATTTGGAACAAAAAGTTAGAGGGTCTTGAATCCTATGTTATTTTACAACTCTTGTCTTGAAGAAGTCTTTTGAGTGATGTGTGCTTTTTTGAAGAAAAAGTGCACTCACTGAGTGTAGCCCCCGAGCCTCTTGCTATTTGGAACAAAGAGTTGGAGGGTCTTGAATCTAAGTTGTTCAAAAAACTGAAAACTTCTCCTGTTGCGCCCCCGAGCATTCTTCAAAAAGAACTCAGATATAGAATCTTGGCATATTCTCTGGTAGTCTGCTGTTGTTAGATGTAGAGTCTGCTGCTTTCAGATGTAGAGTCTACTATTATCAGATGTAGTTGTATGGTGGTGGTTGAGTGTAAATGCCTTTTGTTCATCGGGTTGTACAGTGTTGGTATATTCTCCCGAATATGCTTGTTGTTGAGTACTGTTCCTTCACGCCTGAGTTCTCTTTCATTGAATTCTATCTTTTCACCGTGTCCTTTGTTAGGTTTGTTCCGCTAGTGCTCCCGATCCATGTGCACCACTTCTTTAGTCTATAAATATCCTCCTTGTGTGTTGTTTTGATTCATCGAGCACTTTGTTGTGTGGTCTGAAATCCCCATAGTCATGAATATGATAGTTTGTGAAGTAGAGCAGCCCCCGGGCGTATTTTGTAGTCCTTATACATGCATTCCTTCATCCATCAGTTCTGGGTTGATCCTCGATGCCTGCCCTGAGACTGCTCGGTGCAGATCAACACCATATCTGGTATCACATCGAACTTGGGTAGACAGATGCCTGCAGGCTCCTCTTGTTCCACGTTGTCTCGCCATGCCGCTGATCTTCGCTTTGGATGTGCTGCTTTCTTCCTTTGAAGAAAACAGTGTAGCCGAGTGCGGTTTGTTCTACCGAGTAGCAATTTGGAACACGTAGTCGTTTCAGAGCCTAGTTGTTTCCGGGTTCCATTTTGCTATCTTGCCTGTCGTAGTACCGAGTTCATTGGGTCTTGTAAGATGTGTAATCTTGTATCTTTTGAAGTCATTTGTAATGGAAAGAATCTTGTCTTTGAGTTGTTATTCTTTATTCTGCTGATGTCCCTTTTGTTTATGAAATTCCTAAGTTCTTTCTGTAAGGTCCGGGTTGTTATGTTCCTTGTGAGGTAACCTTTCGTTGCTTCATGGCTGATGAGTTCTTTTTGTAGCAATGTGATAACTCTGCCGTTTTGCTGGATGGATAAGTCCAAAATCTGCCCGTTGAACTGTACCATTGTGTGGATTTGTGCCTTTTGTCATTTTAGTTGTGTCAGTAAATGGACCGTTGCGTTCTCACACCATGTTTTAACGGGCTCGGTGGGCCGTGTTTTACTGCTATAAAATCTATTTAAAGGCCTTTCGTCTTCTTCTTCTTTATTGCTCCGCTTTTGTCTTGAAACCCTAGTTTTCAGAAACCCACCACCGCCATTGTCGCCGTCGTCTAAGCGCCGCCATCTTAGCCTCATCTTTCCCTAGTGCCTTTTTGCTTCCGCTAGTACATGGGTAGAAAGAAGGCCACGAGCAAGTCCCAGGCAGCCTTCGTGGACGAGGAGTCATCACTTTTTGTGATCAAGAACCAAGAGTTCATGGCCATGAGGGCTGCCCAAAAGGTTTGGCCGACTCCGACAATGACTAAAGACCAGCTTCCCGAGCTTGTTAGCGATGGTCTGATCTAGAGCAAGGACATTGCTGAATGGAGAGCTCCAGGCGAGCATTGGGTCCCTACTCTAGGTCCTGGTGAGATTATTCTTTTCGTCTCCTTTATCTATGCTGGACTTTGCCTTCCTGCTTCTGCCTTTCTTCATCGATTTCTCGGTTATTTTGGGGTTAGCTTGAACCATCTTGCTCCCAATGTCGTCCTCTATCTTTCTGTTTTTGTTCATCTTTGTGAAACTTTCCTTGGAATTTCTCCTTCTCTTTCTCTCTTCCGTCACTTCTTTTGTCTGAAGCCTCAACCCCGCCGTGAAGACACTAATGTTCTTGGTGGCTATGGGATTCAGTTTTGCTAGGGTCTTAAAAGCAAATTCTTTGACCATGACCTGGTTGATTCTATGAGGGATTGGTGTGTCGACTGGTTTTATGCCACCAATTTGATTCCTCCTCTTGCTGTTCATTCTGGATCTGGTCCCTCGGTTAATGACCGGTGGGAAAAGAACCCCCTAACATCAGACGAGCTCTAGGCGATCCAACCATTTCTTGAGAGGATAAGTACTCTAAAACAGCAGGACTTGACTGGCTTCGGTATCGTCTCGAGTTTTCTTTGCCATAGTGTTCAGCCTCTGAAGGAGCGAGGGAACTTTGGTTTCGAGTACTCTGGGGCTGAGGATCCTTCTAGCATGGTCCCTGCCCTTGAGTTGACTGACGAGGAGGTACTTGAGCGTCTTCAGAAGATGCTAAAAGGAGCAAGCGTCGTCCCGCTTACTGTCTTCGAGTACTGTGCAAACAACCCGCCTCTAGCTGTAAGTTGTTTTCTCTTTGTGCGGGTACTTTTTGTATTTCTTTTGCTGTATCCATTTTTTGCTTAATCTTCCTTGTCTTGTTGTTTTATTCTTTTTGTAGGAATTGGGGCGTAATTTTGTTGATCCGATCCCCCTTGATGCCTGCCCTGCCATTGTGGGGAATGGGGATAGTCTTGCTAGGGCTTCTTTAACTAGTAAGTTTCAAATCACCACAATGTTTCCTGGTGTTTCTTCCATGGTTTCTGATGTATATGTGGAGTATGTTCCTTGTCTAGTTCCTCGAGGCCCTCGTAGTGTCGGAAAGAGGGGACGAGCTAAAAGTTCTTCTTCTAGTTTGTCTTCTGCCAAGAAGTCTCACCAGTTGAGTACTCGTCCAGGTACTCCAGTTGTAGCTAGCATGCTCTTAGGTGAGCATATTAATACGCTCTGACCTTTTGTTGTTTGTTTTCGTCTATAACCGAGTACTTTTGTCCTTTTTCAATTGGTGCTATGGAGGACTTGGTCGAGGGCGATGAAGAAGAGGATGATGATGCTACCCTTGTTACTCATCGGTGAGTTTTTTCTTGCTTTCCTGTAGTTGAAACCCTCCTTTGTTTTGACTTTGGTCTTGATCTCTTTGTAGTAAGCGGTCATCGGGTATGAGTTCTTCCGGGGCTCCGGCATCGAGTTCTTCTGGGGCTCCGGTACCGAGTTGCTCTAGGGCTCCGGTACCGGCTATGCCGCTCCTGTCGCAGAGTGGCGATGACGTTTTTGCTGCCATAGTTCCTCCTTTAAGGTCTTCTTTTGGTTTTATGAAGAAGAAGATAGTTGAGTAAGTGATTCCTTGTTATGCTTCTTTACTTCTCTTTTTGTTTTTCCCTGACTCATATTCTTATGGTCAATTTTTCTTATCATCTTGTAGACCCTTGCCTTCCCTTAACCCTCCGCCGACTTCTTCCTAGTCCTCTGACCTGCCTCTACGCGCTGAGTCTCGGGACTTGGAATGCTCGGTCGGTGAGGTGGCTGTGAGGGAAGCTAGGTCCCCTGCTGCCGCTGATCCTGTTGCTCTGGAGGTGACCATGGCCACGGCGGTGGGTACTTCTAAGGAGGTAGCCGGGGCTTCCTAGGATACGGCCCTAGTTTTGCCTTCTTTGCCTGCGCCGGCTTCTCCCTCTGTTCCCCTTGGAACCAGCAGTCAGCGCTTGGATGATGATGTGTTGTTGCAGTTCGATGCCACTCATTGTTTGTCAGAGTTGACTGCTGCCTGGGGGGCCCTTTCGACTTCCTTTGGTGAAAAGCTCTAGGTAAGTTTTTCTAGAGTTCTTTCTTTGGATGTTCATCTTTGTTTTGTTCTTATGCCTTTTCTCTTTCTCTCTTTTTGTTCAGTCTTTTTCTCGAGATCATATTGGCTTCTTTTTCTCGTCCAAAAATGAGAAAAAGTTGTCTTCCGAGGTAAGCGCCCTGAAGGCCAAGCTTGATCTCTGCCGGGCCGAGTTGGAGACTAAGCGTCAAATGCACCAGAAGGAGGAGAAAGCTGTTCGTGCCCGGGTGGTAGAGGTAGAGAAGCAGAAGGATGCTGCGATGGAGTCCATGAAGAACGAGTGCAAAGGTATTGCGGGTTCTTTTTGTTTCCTTTTATATTCTGACTTCCCTTTCTGCTGACTTGTTTTTTCTTTTGTACTCTGATTTTCCTTTCCGCTGACTTGTTTTTGTTGCCTGGTCTAGCTCTTCTAGTTGAAAAGCAGAAGCTCTCAGAGGGTATCGAGGAAATGAAGATCATCGCCCATAATAGTCACAATAGGGCTGAGGAGGTAATTACTCATGCTGAAGAAGAACTCACGCTTGCCAAACTGATTAGGCGTGGAGTTGACAGAGATCTTGTGTAGGCCCAAAAGACTATTCAAGACTTGACTGGTAAGTTGGCGATGGCTACTGAGAACTGGACTGCCTTGTGGAAATCTTTTTGGTCAGTAGCCAACCTTCTCCGGACTTCGACAGATGATGGTCAACCTTGGGCTCAATTCATTCCCCAAGTTCTGACTCGTTTCCAGGAGTTCATGAAGAGGTGCGCCCACTTATGTACTAGGAATGTTCTTGCCTAGGTTCGGGTTCTTTCTCCGGAGTTTCCTTTGTCCAAGATTGCTGATGAAGCCGAGAGTCAAGAATATCTAGATGCTATTGAAAAGCTAGAGCCTGAGGTCGAAGACTTAGCCAGTAGGATTGTTGATAACCTTAATATCGATATTTCTTCTCCCGATAACAATGCTTGAATGTAATCGACCTTTGTACTCCAGCTTTTGTAACAGAATACTTATACTTCTTTTTGAATGAAGATCCTTTATCTTTGTTGATGTCTTCTTTGTCTGGATGTCTAAGCCTCGCTTATTCTTTAAATGAGTTGTCCAAGTGATCAGAATTTTCTTTGAGTAGTTATTTGTTCTGACTTTCATCTACATTGTGTAAACCACTCGGTGTATGTAGATCGTTGCCTTGACAAACTTTCTTGATTTACCGAGTGCTTGTCTGGCTTCCGTCTGCACCGTGTAAACAACTCGGGGTGAGTAGATCTTTGTCTTGTCAACCTTTTTGCTCTTGTTAGTACTGAAAAGACTTGGGTTCGGTGATCTTGAGTACTCTCAGCTTCTTTTCGGCTTTTTTGCTTAACTCGAGATGTGGCCAACATTTGGTCCTTTCCCTGGTTGCAAAAACATCTTTGGCTTATTAGCTACCCTCTTCGACAAGCCCCCGAGCACTTCATGGTTGAGCTCCAAAAGCCTTGTCTTGTTCCTTCAGGTCTTGCTGAGTAGAAACAAGCGTCGTCCAAGTGCTTTCCTTAGTGAAACCATGTAGCGCTTCCTAGGATCTTCGAATAGTTCGGGTGTTAGCTTATTAGCTACCCTCATCGGTGGGCTCAAGCATCTTTTCAGCTCTTTTGCTCTCGGCCGGTATGCTCAGGCCTAATTTTAGTCATTTTGCTTTTTGGTTTGGGTGTCAGCTTATTAGCTACCCTCATCGGCGGGCTCAAGCATCTTTTTAGCTCTTTTGCTCTCGGCCGATATGCTCAGGCATGTTTCAACCATTTTGCTTTTTGGTTCGAGTGTCAGCTTATTAGCTACCCTCATCGGTGGGCTCAAGCATATTTTTAGCTCTTTTGCTCTCGGCCGGTATGCTCAGGCATGTTTCAGCCATTTTGCTTTTTGGTTCGGGTGTCAGCTTATTAGCTACCCACATCGGTGGGCTCAAGCATATTTTTAGCTCTTTTGCTCTTGGCCGGTATGCTCAGGCATGTTTTAGCCATTTTGCTTTTTGGTTCGGGTGTCAGCTTATTAGCTACTCTCATCGGCGGGCTCAACCATCTTTTTAGCTCTTTTGCTCTCGGCCGGTATGCTCAGGCATGTTTCAGCCATTTTGCTTTTTGGTTCGGGTGTCAGCTTATTAGCTACCCTCATCGGCGGGCTCAAGCATCTTTTTAGCTCTTTTGCTCTCGGCTGGTATGCTTAGGCATGTTTTAGCCATTTTGCTTTTTGTTCGGGTGTTAGCTGATTAGCTACCCTCACCGGTGGGCTCAAGCATCTTTTCAGCTCTTTTGCTCTCGGTCGGTATGCTCAGGCATGTTTCAGCCATTTTGCTTTTTGTTCGGGTGTTAGCTGATTAGCTACCCTCATCGGCGAGCTCAAGCATCTTTTCAGCTCTTTTGCTCTCGGTCGGTATGCTCAGTGAAGACAACTCCGAGAAAGTCATAACAAGACATATGTTGTGTAGGAGAATCATCTTTATTGATCATGAATGTTGATAAACTATAATAATACATATGTTGTCGATGAACATTATCTTTATTGATCATGAACGTTGATCCCTTGTTGCTTGTATATATATTCTTCCTTGAGTTGTTTTCATGCGTAGAATCTTCTTAGTTGGCTGATGTGCCATGTATTGCTGACTTCTTTTCCATCCTCGTTTGTCAACTTGTATGTGCCTGGTCCAGTGACTTTTGCGACAATAAAAGGACCTTCTCATGGACTGAGTAGTTTGTGGCGTCTGTCAGTTTTTTGTATTCTTCTTAGTACTAGATCTCCGATTTGGAGTGCTCGAGGCTGGGTACTCTTGTTGTAGTGGCGTCTTAAACCTTGTAGGTATCTGGCTGATTGAAGGGTAGCGTTTACTCTACCTTCTTCTGAACTATCGAGTTCTAATCTTCTGGTGTGTTATGCTTCTCCTTCATCATAATGTTCTATCCTTGGTGATGTCCAGATCAAGTCAGCAGGTAGTACGGTTTCTGATCCGTAAACTAGGAAGAAGGGTGAGTAACCGGTGGCTCTGCTTATTTGAGTTCATAGTCCCCACACTACTTTGGGTAGTTCTTCAATCCATTTGGATCCATAGTCTACTAGTTCTTCATACAGTCTTGGCTTTAGTCCAGCTAGTATGAGTCCATTAGCCCTTTCTACCTGTCCGTTGGCTTCTGGATGTGCGACTGACGCGTAATCTATGCTGAAGCCACAATCCTATGCCTGACTTTTGAATTCTGTAGCTGTGAAGGGAGAGCCCAAATCTATGATTATTCGATTGGGCATGTCGAATCTATGTATAATGTCTTGGATGAACTCGACTGCTTTGGTTGCGCTGTATTTTGCGAGTGGTTTGTATTCAATCCACTTGGTGAACTTGTCAATTGCTATGAAGATGTACTCGAAACCGCCCTTTGCTTTCTTGAGAGGTCCTACTTGATCTAGCCCCCAGCAGGAGAAGGGCCAAGCAGGTGGGATGCAGATAAGATTATGAGCTGGTACATGAGCTTGTCTTGTGAACATTTGACAGCCTTTGCATTTTCTGATGAGTTCTTCTGCGTCTTTCAGAGCTGTTGGCTAGTAGAATCCGGTGCGGAAAGCTTTGCCGACTAGTGTTCTTGAAGCGGCATGATTTTCGTAGCAACCTGAGTGTATTTCATCTAAGATCTCTTTGCCTTCTTCAAACAAGACACATTTTAGGAGTACTCCTGATGATGCGGCTCTTCTGTACAACTTTTCCCCTACTAGGACGTAGTTCCTACTTCTGCGAACAACTCTGGTAGCCTCCTCTTTATCTGTTGGCAATTTGTTCTCATTGATATAGTCAATAAAGACCTGGGTCCATGAGGTGTTGATTACCAAAATCTGGTTGTCTTTAGCTTGAAGCTCGGGGGCTATTTCACCGGGTTGCTTGATAGAGGGAGCTGATAACTCCTCTATGAATACGCCGGGTGGAACTTTCACCCTGTCTAATCCGAGCTTGGCGAGGACGTCTACTGCAATATTAGAATCGCGCAGGACGTGTAGAATTTCTAATCCTTGAAAATGTTTTTCAAGTTTTCGTATTTCAGCACAGTAGGAACCCATGTTTTCTTTGGTGTAGTCCCAATCTTTGTTGACTTGGTTGATGACTATTGCCTAATCACCATACATAAGTAACCGCTTGATTCCGAGGGTAATTGCCACTCGGAGCCCGTGGATGAGGGCTTCGTACTCTGCTTCATTGTTTGTAGCTTGCCATAATATCTGAAGGACATATTTGAGTTGTTTTCCGTCTGGAGAAATTAGGAGTACGCCTACATCGGCTCCGCCTAGCTTGAGTGATCCATCAAAGTACATCTTCCAATGGTCAAGGATGGTATTTGACATAGGTTGTTGAATTTCTGTCCACTCGGCAACAAAATCGGCAAAGGGCTTGAGATTTAATTGCCTTCCGTGGGGTGAAATCGATATTGAGAGCACCAAGTTTAACTGCCCATTTAGATATGTGCCCTGTTGCATCTCTATTATGTAGGATGTCTCCGAGTGGGAAATCTATCACCACGGTAATCTTGTGGCTTTCGAAATAGTGGTGGAGCTTGCGTGAAGTGATCAGGAGAGCGTAGAGTAGTTTTTGCACGTGCGGGTACCGAATTTTTGATTCTAATAGCACTTCGCTGATGTAGTATACGGGACATTGTACTTTATATACGCGCCCTTCTTCTTCTCTTTCCACGACAATCGTTGTGCTGATCACAGTGGAAGTTGTCACAATGTACATCATCATGTCTTCGTATTTCTTTGGAGGTGTGAGAACAGGCAAGGATGTGAGGTATGCTTTAAGTCTTTTGAAAGCTTCGTTGGCTTCCTCTGTCCACTCGAACTTGTCTGTCTTCTTTAGTAGTTTAAAGAAAGGTAACCCTTTTTTGCTGAGTCTTGATATGAAATGATTGAGGGCCGCCATGCCGCCTGTTAGTTTCTACACATCTTTGACACTTCGAGGAGGGCCCATCTCTGTTATTGCTTGAATCTGCTTGGTGCTGGCTTCGATTCCACGATGACTGACCAAGAATTCGAGTAGTTGTCCTAAAGGAACTCTGAATACACACTTCTTTGGGTTCAATTTCCATCTCCACCATTTTAGATTTGTGAAGGTTTGCTTTAAGTCTTCAATTAGTGTGTCCGGGTTCTTCGTTTTTACTACTACGTCATCCACGTATGCCTCTACATTTTTGCCGATCTGATCACCAAGGCATGTTTGGATAGCTCTTTGGTAAGTGGCACCAACATTCTTGAGTCCAAATGACATGGTCTTGTAGCAGTAGGCACCGAACGGAGTGATGAAAGATGTCTTGCTCTGGTCTTGTTCCTTTAATGCGATCTGGTGATATCCTAAATAGCAATCAAGGAAGGATAATAGGGCGGATCCTATCATTGAGTCAACTATCTGATCAATGCATGGTGACCCAAATGGATCTTTCGGGCAGTGTTTGTTAAGATCTGTGTAGTCGACGCACATGCGCCACTCGTCCATATTCTTTTTCTGTACTAGAACTGGGTTTGTTAGCCAATCTGGATGAAGGATCTCTCTGATGAACCCGACTGCCAATAGCTTCGTGATTTCTTTTTTAATTGCTGCCTTCTTGTCGGGTGAGAATCGTCGTAGTCGTTGCTTCACAGGCTTGGAGCCTTCATTGATATCAATTCTGTGCTCAGCCAACTCTCTTGGGACACCTGGCATGTCGGTCGGTTTCCAAGCGAAGATATCTTTGTTGTCCCGAAGAAAGTTGGTGAGCGCGAGTTCCTATTTTGCCGAGAGGTGGGCACTGATGGTTGCCATCTTGGAGGGATCACCGGTGCCTAGGTCAATTTGCTTGACGTCGGCTTCTTTTGGTGGTGCAAGGATGCTGGGCTTTTTAGCCGGTATCTCTAGTTCCTCTGGGTTCATTTCTACAACAATGGTGGCTATTTCTTTTCTGCCATTAGCGGCTTGTGCTTTGGCTGTAATTTGGTTTGCCTGAACATCACAGTCAAAAGCACGCTTCAAATCACCTCGAAGGGAAAGTACACCATTAGGCCCTGGCATCTTGAGCAATAGGTACGGGTAATGCGGTATCGTCATGAATTTTGCTAGTGCTGGACGCCCGAGGATTGCGTGATATGATGAATCGAAGTCTGCAACTTCAAACTTGATGAACTCTGTACGGTAGTTTGAGGGAGTTTCGAAAGTAACCGGTAGAGTGATTTGCCTAAGTAGCATGGCTGCCTTGCCGGGTACTATCCCATAAAAGGAGTGCTTGTTGGTGTAATCATTCCGGTGAGTTGAAGTCCCATTTTCCTTAGTGTTTCTGAGAAAATAATGTTGAGTCCAGCTCCTCCATCAATTAGCACTTTTGTGACAGTCATACTGGCGATAGTTGGATCTAGAACCAGTGGGTAATGGTCTGCGTTTCCCACGCTAGTCCATTGGTCCTCTCTTGAGAACTAGATCAGATACTGTGACCAATTGAGATATCTTGGAGTAGCCAGTTCTGCTGCCATGATGGTTCGTAGAGCTAGCTTTTCTTGATGTTTGCTTCTGGAATCTGGGACCCCGACGAAGATCACTGCTACTGTCCCCCTGGATTTTTGGAATCCCTTGTCTTCGTGGTTGTCTTCGTCTTTTTTCTGATTGTCTTCTTTTGTGTTTCCCTTACTATCTTTTCTTACGAATCGTTCATTGAAGGTGTAGCAATTTTCGATGGTGTGATTTGCTTTAGGGTGCAAGATGCACTGCATATTTTCAATGTCGTCGTATCTTCTGGGTTTGGAAAACTTCCTCGACTTGTTAGCCACCGCTACGGTGTTGTCTGATCCACGTTTCCTTTCCTGATGTCTACCGTTTCGATGATTTTGTCTGTCTGGGTTGTCTCAGTTGCTTCATTCCGGGAACCTTTCTCGTGTCTTCTCCTCTACAGTAATTATCTTTTCTACTGTGTGTCTGAATTCTTCATTGTTTCTCAGGTTCTCTTTGCAGAAATCCTGAAACTGCCACCTAGCCATGATTCCGTGAGAGAAAGCTTCGATTACTTCTTGTTCAATGATGTCATGTACTTGGGCACGTAGTTCACCAAATCCTCGATAGTAATCTCTGAGACTCTCGCCTCCTTTCTGCTTGAGTCCCTTTAGTTCTGCGTGGGTGATTGGGTGCGTAATGATACCCGTGAAATTTTTACAGAAAGCTCTTTACAAGTCCTCCCAATTTCTGATTGACCCTGGATTCAATTTATTGAACCATTAGAGGGGCATGGTTTCTAGGGCCATGGGAAAGAACAAGGTCTTGATATCGTCGTCTCCTCCAGCTAGTTCAATCGATTGTGAGTAGATTCTGAGCCACTGCCTTGGTTCGGTCTTGCCATCATATTTAGAGTGGTTGGACGGCTTGAACTTGTGAGGTAGTCGTATTGAAGCAAGTCTGCTTGCAAAACAGGGGAATCTATCGTGCGTCCCGGCTTCTCTGTACTCTGATTCAGCACCTCCTTCCAGCCAACTGTCGTTTTGGTGAGAGTAGTTCTGTGGGGCTGTCCGAATGGGTGCTTCACTTCTGATATGTCTTGGTTGTTCGGCTCGGTAGTTTTGACTGTGGTCCTTTCTACTTTCTCTGTTGTGACTTCCACTTGGTTCAAGTCTCTCGAATACGGACTTCCTTTGATTTTGATCTTCCTTCCTATGAGATGTTGACCTGGCGGGTAGTCTTGAACGGGTTCTTCCATCGTGTGTCTTTAGGGCTGCTGTCCGAAGAAGTTCCCGGAGCTGTTCCTGCTGTTCGCTGGGATGCGAGGTCGTTCCTAGTTCTTCAAGTGCTTCTCGGATCCTGTTGTAGGGTGTGTTAGCCGCACGTCTTTCTTTGACTTCTTGTTCTTATTTTCTTCTATTGTACTTGGACAGATCTGACTCATATTTGATCCGAGCTTCCTTGTGCTGCCTAGCACGTCACTGGCATCCTTGTTTTAATTTGTTTCTTCTTTCTCTGGCTTGCCTTTGATTTTTGGTCTCACCATCGTAGCCCTAAGCAAAGGGTGATATGTTGGACTCAGATTCGTCCGATGACCTGATGTCGGGCACTTTTGGGGGATCAATGGTGATCGAGGACGACGAACCATGAGTACTTCCCGTGCGTGAACTGTTCTATTATTGGCGTTGGTTTTCATACTGTCGGAGTTGTTGATAACTTTAGTAGAGGCTTCAAGGTTGCAGATCGAGTCTCCTTCTTGGTAGGGTAGAGTTGCTATTGTCGTTGTGTCGACTAGTCAGGTATTGCTATCCTCAGGAATAGATCCTGGCCAATGGACGATGCAGTCTTGAGATGTTATAGTTAGTACAAGACCTTCCTAAGCTCCTTTCAGTGGCATTCTAAGCACCGGATCGAGGGATCCTTCGAGCTGTGCCTGATAAGACTTTGCCATGTTGCGGAGTCCAAACAGAAGAAGATCTGACTTTTTGAAAATGTTCTGAGTGTCCTACGAGTTGTATTCTTGATATGCTGAGGCTACGTTCTGGAGCCCCATCGGAAAAGAACTCGGATTCTCGAAAGAACTCGGGTCAGACTTCATCTCGGATGCGGAGCCTGAGTTCGAGTCAGATGCGCAAAGCCGCGAAACCTGAGTTGAATCGGACATCACGAGCTGCGCGAATCTTCTAGTGATTTGATCTGTCGTAGTCGCCAAAATAGAAAAGTCTTCATGGTGATCCGAATCTTCGAGGAGACGACTTTGGAGCTTGCCATCGTCGCTAGCCTCACAGATCCATGAGCCGAAGATGAAGGTTGATCCCGTCGAGAAGTTCATGTTGTCGAGGTCCGTCGAGCTCTTGGATGCAAATTCGCTGAAAGCCCCTACCTGGCGCGCCAGCTGTCGATATTTGACCACCGATAGCCTGCCACGGGGGTCCCCGGGGCAGTATGTTCAGTCTTCATCGTATGCGGAACTCGACGGTGAACGCAAGAGACAGTCGATTTATCCTGGTTCGGACCCTCGACCGTGATCGAGTAACAGCCCTACGTCCAGTCGGCGTTAGCCTTGTGTTGGATTGATTGTGTGTTGTTGTTGTTTTGAAAAGTCCTCCTCTAGGAACTCCGCCCTCCTTTATATAGTCAGGAGGCTAGAGTCCTAGTCGGTTTACAATGAAAGTTCCTAGTAAGATTACAGAATAATAATATTACTACTAGGATTATATGAAAAGAATCCTAGTTAGACTAGATCTTCTCTCTTCCTTGTGGGGTATCCCGTGGGTCTCGCATCGACACTTATATTTTCCTTCATACCCTAACTACACATTCAAATCCTTCGATCTACCATGGAGGCCGAGGAGGAGCTTCATTACCTTGATAAGGCCGAGGAGGAGCTTCGAGGAATGTAGGGAGGGGGCGGCAAGGGAGGAAAAGTCGGCGACCGATCGTGCGGGAGCAGGAGGCAATAGCACGGCGGTGCGGGCTAGGAGGCGCGGCGGCGGGGGCTAGGCGGCGCGGAGGCAGCGGCTGGATGGCGCGGAGTGAAACAGAGAGGGAGAAAAGGGACTGGGCCACGGGACTCTATTTCGCTCTGCCGCACCCTGACGGGTGGCGCGCCACAGCCGCGCCTTGATCAGTGGCACGGCAAGGCCTGCCATGTCAGCGACCAGTGGGCCGAGGACATTGCCACGTACACACCCCTATCGCGCCGCCATACATGGCGCGACAACGTTGTTTCGCCGTGTCCTGGAAATAGGCACGGCCAAAAGTGTTACTTTTGAAAAAAAAAACAATGTTAGAATTAAAAATAGTTTAAAAAAGTGTTAAAAAAATTCTCTACTGCTATGCACTAACGAGTGCATCTAATCGCAATTCACAAACAGCTAATGATGTCGAACAGTCGTTGGGATGCATAAGCCGTGTCATTTGTTTTTATTCTTCTAAAATGAGCATTTGATTGGTTGGTTGGTAATTAGGAGGTGATCAATTGTTCGATAGAATGCATCAAAGGGTAACCATACCAGGCTAAAGATGTGGTGATTCTATCCACGATAAAACAAGCAACTAAACAAACTCTTATGAAAATCAGACTAGAGATAGCAGCCTAACCAAACATATCCATGTTTTTTTTCTAGGGACAAGCATACCCTAAAGGCAGCCCCTACGCAGGCTGCTATGGACAGTGGTTTCAGTAAAAAGATTTCTTCCACCTAGACAAGGATAGATTGAAATCACTAATGTCACAACGCTATATATTTTTAACAGCTTCTTCTACTCTATTGATTATGTAGTCTTTTTTTTCAGCAGACCACTCTACTTGATGCTCCAAGCCAACACTTTTTTGCTGCAACGCATGGCTTCAACTGCAGCTTGTGCTTTTTATCTTCAGACGAAGCAAATATCTCATCTACAAGCCACACTTACATGCTGCTAAAAGCCACCTTTCCAACTTCTCTCACATTCGCATAGGTATCTGAGCCTACACGGCATCATAGGACAACAGTACATAGTGGAGCGCTGGGGAAGAACTAATAGGCTCCAATCCTAGTCAGGCCCGATAAGAGAAGAGGCAGCCCATGGTCAGCCCAAGGCGGCCCATGTCATGCCTTTTACTCCATCTCCTCTGCCAGCGCAGCGGGGAAAGGACAAAGGAGGGACGAAGCGATGCAGCCGCCGCCGCAGCTGCCGGCGGCTTTGCCGGTAGGGTTCCGCTTCCGCCCGACGGACGAGGAGCTGGTGCGGCACTACCTCAAGCCCAAGATCGCGGGTCGCGCGCACGCGGACCTGCTCCTCATCCCCGATGTCGACCTCTCGGCGTGCGAGCCCTGGGAGCTGCCCGCCAAGGCCCTCATCAGGTCCGACGACCTCGAGTGGTTCTTCTTCGCGCCCCTCGACCGCAAGTACCCCGGCGGCCACCGCTCCAACCGCTCCACCGCTGCCGGGTACTGGAAGGCCACGGGCAAGGACCGCCTCATCCGCTCGCGCCCAGCAGGCACCGTCATCGGCGTCAAAAAGACGCTCGTCTTCCACAGAGGCAGGGCGCCCCGAGGCCACCGCACCGCCTGGATCATGCACGAGTACCGCACGGCCGAGCCCCAGCTCCAGCAAGGCCAAAACGTTTGTTTTGCTCCTGCTACCCATTTCCCCCATTTGACTACTGCTGCCCCCAGGCTGATTACAATCATTTCTTGTTTCTTTCTACTCTATCACCAGGGTAGCTTCGTGCTCTACCGCCTATTCAACAAGAACGAGGAGGAATCCGAAGCCTCAGACGCCGCCGATTCACCGTCCACATCGTCTCCGGCCATCGCACCAGCGGTGAAAGCTGAGAATTTGAGCCAGCCGGCTTCTGCCCAAATGTCTCATCTTCTTGCAACTGTCAGTAGCAATGAGCCAACATCCAACCAGGTGCAGTAGAGTATCCTTGCATTGGTCTAAGTTAAGATCTCATTTCAATGCACGCAGTGTATTGATTCAGGGTGTAACTGTAACCTAAAGCAGGGAGACGATCATCTTCTGGATGTGTTAGCCCAGCTTCCAGACCTACAGCCTGAGCATACATTCGATGGATTCCCTACAATCACCTCTCCGATGCGTCCTTACACTGATCATCCTTTTCTTGGCAATGCTGGCGAGCAAGATCTTTCAGCGTATATAGATAGTATCATTGCTCATCAGGATCTGGAAGACTTGTTGGCCAGCCCTTCTTTGGCTGACATGGTTGAGCAGGCCACTGTAAATGTTGAGCCCCACCCTACTTCTCTACCCGTTCTAGACAACAGCTCAAACAGCAAGAGATTGGCTGAAAATGGCCGTGGAAAAGTTGGTTCTGAAACGTTGCTCCTAATCAAGGTTAGGATCATTTTGTCTTCACTTTATCCATCTTGGGATTCATACCTCAACATAATTCCTAGTTTCCTTTTCAAACAAAGGGTACAGATGGCACAGGTGCTTCTGCTTGCTGTTCTTCTGCAACCAAAATACTACAAGCTGATAAAGACAATGCTAATCATCACACAGGAGCTCAGAGTAACTTGTCTTCCAATGCATCAGCTCAAGTGTCCCACTTTGACAACCAATATCAACTTCAATCGGCATTCATTCCTGAAACGGAACCACCAAATAGTGGGGCCTTGTGCTCTGCAGCCTCCTCGACTCCTTATCCCCAGCACTTGTTCAATTGTATGGTAGCACCGGCTAGGATTGACATTTCAGATTCAGATATCTTTAATGGACTCCAAGGATGGGCAGCGGAACCTTCTACGGATCCACACCAAGGGAATGCACCAAGAAGGATCCGCCTTGTGCACTCTATTCAGAGGGCATCAGTCACTGAGCCTGTACTGACTTCTCATTTGGAGGGTGAAGATGAAGCAGGATTATGTTATAGCACAGGCAGTTCATCCACCAACAATAACGAGGATTATGCCAATGTGTTCTCCCAATCTATGGTTCGACTCTACCTTCCCATAACTCTATTTACTGACGCTAGTATTAACTGGATTAATATGGTCTTGATCAGGCTGGAGAAGCAATGCATATTCAAGGTGGAGGGGTGATACCTACTCAAGTAGTTTCGTCGACGGAAATTACAGAAAAGCTACAAGATTTCACATTTGATGGTAGTATATTGCTATTTCCATTTAAATAGCTCTAGTGCTCTCTGAACTTAGTATATAATATTAATTATAAAAAACTATGGTTCAGGTAGCGAGGTCAAAAATATTTTGTATATTCCATGGAGTCAGGGTGGGTGTTCGGTCCTACCCGATATTTCGGGTCGGGTTTTTCGGTCTTTAGATATTGAGAACCGAAGTTAGCATGGGAGAATCGGTGAACCGAGGATTCGATCTTCGGTCTCTCTGATTTAGTCTTCGGTTCTGACCGAACAAACCGAGATGAGTAGATACAGTAATATGGATGGGGTTGTAGGGGATCTCTGGCATACCCATCTTGGTGTTGAAGCCAGATCGAGACCGGAAGGAGTACATGGTGATGGATCTCCTGCCAGGCGGCCACGGCGGATGGGAAAAGGGTGGGGTTTGTGTACCTGGCATTGATGTCGAGCGACAAGCATGAGGCACGAAGGTAGAGGCAAGATGCTGCAGCATGAGGGGCGTGATTAAGAGGAGACATGAGACAACTCAGAGGGGCGCGATTGAGAGGAGACTGCAACTCAGACGGCGGCGCTAAGGAAGTGCCGAGCAGGCAGTGGGACGGAGACTGGTGCTGGCATGCTGCACACCAGGCGTGGGGCACCGTTTCCCTCGGGCGACCGGGCGGAGGACACGAGATCGGGAGGCACAGAGCAAACGGTGGTGGGGACTTGGGGATAAGGACGAGCAGAATAGCAGATGATGACGTTAGTTTGGGTACTTCGGGAATTCAGGTATTCAGCAGTGCAGACCGAATAGGCTTCTATAAAAATCGGTGTTTCCAAACTCGAGACCGATATAAGAACCGACGACCGAGTGTTCGGGTATTTCGGTCTCGGTTAGGGTATTTCGGTCTCGTTTTTTTTTTTTTTTTTTTTGCCCAGGCCGACTTCACACATTGCATTTGCTTTTTCCTCATTTATTTGCGGCAAATTGCAAAGCTGTAGCTCTTATCAGTGGCTTCTACACAACTTGGGCTGTGGGGTCACTTCTGTTATGAAAAAATTCAGTTGGATTGCTTCCTCATATCGTAGAGTCTAAAGTTAGCTTTTCAGCGTTTCACTAATACTCAACGGCATGTGACCAGAGACGGATCTGCCTGTATTGCCTTGGGATGCTATTAACACGATGCTGTAAAACCTGACCTTCTCCATATAATATATGTTGGAGCGAATAGATATCCCACCTGCATGACTGCAACTTGAGCTGTATCTGAGGTTTTGGTAATTTTGTTTTGCAGAAGGTACACAGCTACATGGTGAGCTACATCATGGAGGCAATATCAAGCAGCGGCACAAACAGGAACATACGGAGGAGACCAGCCAGGATGTCCGTGAGGGCATGCAGCACAGCGTCCATGTGACTGGAGTGGCAGTGCCATCCTTGAGAAGACAACGAGAGGCTGCACGGATTGGTTCAGTTGTGGGGTTGCTCTTTTTGGCTCTCGTCATCGTCATCCTTGTATTTGTAGGATTATGGAAATGTAGCTCGTACAAGTTGCTGCATTAGCAGCTACCATTTGTGATTCAGGGGTAACAGCGCATTAGTAGCTATTTGTAATGTTTGCCTGGTTCGTCTCCGAACCGAAGGAGCAGGGGGAAAATGTCTGTAGGATTCACAATGCTCCTCCGGTGTATATTTGGTTGGCTTGACATGGAGTCAGAAATCTAAGAGTTGTGAGGTAGCATGTTGCCTTGTTCATAGAATGAAACTTGTGTAGATGAGTTGCAAGGTGTGAGTGTTCCATATATTGTAGCTAGGATGAGTTAGAAACGTCGAGATGTGTATGTCATAAGTGTTTGTTGTAGCTTACTTATTATGTGGATGGATCATGTTCATGTCATGTGTAATCTATCTAAAGATATAAAGATATATGAGAGAGCATGGAAATGCAAATAAAGGAATGCAGAGCACAATCTGCCAATCTCTGCTACATATTGTCATGCCATGTGTTTGAGGACAACCAGACCGAAAGCGATCCCCATGAAGGTGGCGATGGCGATCCCAAAGATGCCCGCAAGGATTCCTGGAACCACCAGAGAGGTCCATCCCTTGGCGGTGGCCATGCCGCAGACCGTGGTGGGGCCGCCCACGTTGGCGTTGGACGCTATGAGCAGCAGCTTGGTGTGGAGGCCGAGCAGGTTCCCGACGCCAAGGGTGACCAGGAGGTGCACCGCGATCTGCACCGAGGCGAACGCAAAGATGCTAGGGCTGGTGTTGATGACATTGCCGATGCTTCCATTGGCTCCAACAACAGCGAAGAACACCTGCATCAGAATGACGGCCATGGGCTCGGCCGACGGCGCCAGGTCACCAAGGTGAGAGGGGAACAGTGTTGCCAAAGCCACCACGATTGCTGTTATGAAGGGAAGGCTTCCCCCCGGAACGCCAAGCACGGTCGTCGCCAGCTTGCCTGCCTTGCATATGGCGAATGCCGCCGCCATGGCCACGGCACTGTGCACAACGGGTGGTAGTGGTAACTGGTGGTGCTGCTGCTGCTCCTTCTGCTTGTCACTGTCACCCCCAGCAGCATCGTCTCCGACTGAATGGTCTTCCGCGGGGATCCTCGCAGCTATTGCGAAGATGCTTGTGAAGTAGAGTGCGCAGATGATGTTGTCGGCGGCCAGCCCGGCTGCCAGCACTGACGGAGAAACCTCAAGAGCTTCAGAAACAGCAACGTAGTTGACAGCTGAAACAGCATTTCTATTCCATTTCAGTGACTCAGTGTCAGTGATGGCATTGCCATGCCTCCTGCAATGCAGTGCAACAAACAGGACGGACATGTCACCTCACCTCCCCCGATGTGGCGGCTCATGAGCGCCGCCGCGATCTTCCAGTTGTCCGGCCCTAGCGAGCGCATGGGGACGAGCAGGAACGCCACCACAGTGCCAATCGTTGTCGCCACTGCACACAATGACACAATACGGAGTCAGAGTCAGACGCAGCAGGCAGACAATACGACAGAGAGAGAGAGAGAGAGGAGTGTACGATTACGGACGAGATCCGAGCAGGAATGCCAGCAGCAGGGCCCCCGTTGAGCGGAGCACGCGGCGCAGGTCCGCGCGGAAGAGCAGCAGCGGGATGGCCAGCGGCAGCAGGTACTCCAGCACCACGCGGTAGGCCGGGGCGTCCGCCGCCACCACGCCGGCGCTGCTGGCCGCCAGCCCCAGCAGGACGCTCACCAGCGCCCCGCTCAGCGCCTTGCCCACGGGGGTCCGCTTCTCCGACCAGATGCCCAGGGCGGCGGTGCTTAGGAGGAAGGTCCAGTTGCCCCAGTGGTCAGACGCCGGAACGAGGGGGCCCCGTTCATGGCCCAAACACGGCACCAGAGCAAGGATCTTGCGCTGGCGGACTCCACCAACTCTGTCTCTAGCAGACGACGACGACGACCGTCCTGGTACAAGGCCGCATAACCACTTTTGGCGGCGGCGGCGGCCAAGGACCGGAGCTGTGACGGTGGAGCTGCCTGGGGCGGCGACGGCGACGGCGACGGCCGCGGCGGATGCCATCCGGAGTCAAACCACAGGACCGGAAGCGGAACAGACTCAGCTCAGCACCAAGCACTGTACACTGACAGGCTGCACAGCGAAGAACGAGCACGGTGGTGCCCAACTTTGCAGAAAAGTTACTTTTTTAATTATTTTTATACTCCACCACTGAACTCGATTTTCATTCGTGAATTCACAGTACTAGGGTGTGCTAGTCGTTCTCTCATCAGATATTTAAACACGTACATAGAGTATTAAATATAAACTAATTATAAAACTAATTACCTAGCTGGTAACTAATTTACTAAACAAATCTTTTAAACCTAATTAGTCTATAATTTGACAATATAATGCTACAGTGAACATATGGTAATGACGGATTAATTAGACTTAATAAATTCGTCTCGTAAAGTACTGACGGATTTTGTAATTTTTTTTTTATCAGTGTCCGAACACTCCATACGACACCCTCACGTAACACCTTCTAAATTTTAGTCACCGGATCCCAACACCCCCTTAGTTACAGGTAGCCTGAATAAACAGCAAGTCCATCCATCATCACCAGCAAATCATCAACACAATAATAGCCAAACCAAATACTCATTCCCAACAGTCATCGGTACATTCAGGTAACAACTGCATGCTCAAAGCTTCTTCAGGTCTTTAGCACTTTGTACATACATGGTACGTAGTAATAGTTCGGTAAACTCAGGAGGGAAGGGGACTAGGGGAGACCCCCAACAACATAATAGTTTCAAGAGTTTGGTAGACTCAGGAGGAAAGGGGAGACTCCAACAACACAATTTCAAGAGTTTTGATAGGATAGTTGAAGTTGTGGTGTCCCCCAATTCATTCAGCAGCTAGCGCTTCTTCCTCTTCTTCTCGTCTTTGGATTTCTCCTGCGCATTCTTCATCTGCAGAAGCAACCAAGCAACGACTTAGTGTGAGGCAGCAGCCATCAACTAACGTATGGCCAGTACTACATCCAATAGCAATCATTTCCTGAGAGGAGTAAAATTTTACACCCTCTGTTCCAAAGCTTTGCTACATACATTGCTTTTGCTATATATCTAGACACAGTATATATTATATATCTAAATGCATAGCAAAAACTAATTATCTAGAAAAGCCAAAATGTTTTATAATTTGGAACGGAGGGAGTAAAACACACGCATACAACAACACAACTCACCATGATGACAAGGATCCGAACAAGAACGGCAACAAAGTCGGTGAAGAGAGTCAGCGCGTGCTTGATGTAGTCCATGTCCCCACCGTGCGCCCTCTCGATAATCTCCTGGGTGTCAAACACCATATATCCCAGGAAAACCAGGAGGCCAAAGTAGAGCTGCAGCAGGGCAGGTGGCCATCCATGACCATGATGCAGTCAGTCAGCTTGGTTGTTACAAGGCGAAGACAACTTTTGTTTGTAGGGTATAAGCAAGCTTATCCACCTCAAACATGAAGGTGGTGCTGGTGTGGCCAAAGATTGAAGTAGCGAACTGCAGCCAGAGAAGAATTGAGAGGCCAGATGAAAGCAGACCACCGAGGTACAGGTACTCCCTGCGCTTGGCGATGATGGCAGCGCCAGAGAAGCATCCAAAAGCAATTGCAGTTCCGACGAACGCCGTCACGAGAATCCTGGTAGATGAGCAGAGCAAAAGCAGTTTAACAAGGCAGACCACAAGTACTCTATGAATCAACTCAAGAGATCATCATTCTTTCGGTGTAAATTTCTAGCTAGCTAGCATACTCCAGGCTAAGAGGAAATGGATGGGAAATTGAGGAACGAACAAAACAATGTCATTCAGTATCAGTAGTGTGGACAGGCCTAATGAATAATGAATAATACTTAAAATAAAGGATGATGACGATGATCGACCTCGGATCGACGTCAATAACAAGGTCGACGAGCGGGCCAACGGAGGCGCCTTGAAGGAGCGCAGCAGCCATGAGCAGGGCGAAGCGGTTCCTCTCCTGGTCCTGTGAAGCGGGCAGGGAGATGAGGTAGGCTATGGCGGCCAGGCATCCGAGGGTCGTGAGGGTGCCTCCGACGTTGAGGAGGATGTGGAGGTAAGCGCCGAGCGCAGAGAAGGCCAGCGCGGAGCATAGGGTGAGGTACACCTGCAGTCGGGAACGGACGGAACGGGATCAGCCAAAGCAAAGGGTAAGGAGAGAATCGGGATGCGAATGGGGGAAAAGGAGACGAGGGACTTGCGTGTTTGAGGTGCGACTGCACAGCAGGTGAGATGTGACCCAGACGCTTGAGCGATTCGAAGCCGCCGCCGCCGCCGCCCGTCCTCCTCCGCTGCGATTGCGCGTCCCAGAAGCCGAACAGGGACTCCATCGCAAGCGCCACCGACTGATTCCGCAAACTGGACGGGGCTGTGAAGCAAGCAGGTAACCCTAATTTGACCGGCCGGGGTTGGGGATTTGGGGGATTGGAATTGGAATGGGGTATTCTCTATTCCAGTCGGGAGGCAGACGAAGACGAGCACGACGACTTGACGATGGAAAAGTCGTTGGTCCGGGCCAGCCGGCCAGGCCACACCCACCACTTGTTCGTTGCTGCGGCCCACTCTTTGCTTTCAGGCTTGGCCCAACATCCTACTCGCCTGTATGGTCATCCCGTTTAGGGCATATATGTAGCAGCGTTTTTTTTTGATAGGAGGGCATATGTAGCGTTGGAAAAATGCCGACCCGGGTTATAGGTGAAAGTGCATCTAATTCTATCATCAATTTTGGTGAGTTAATGAAGAAATGCAAACAAAGAACTAATAAGGCTCATGAAGTATTCCAATGACTAACGATTATGAAAAGTGTGATGGACAAATGAAGAACCCCCGGTTCCTTATGTGATGATGACTATGGTAAAAGGACATGATTATGGAAGTTTCAACGTTTTATATATTCTTTTGATCTTATTTTGAGTATTAGAAAAGCCTTACTATTAAAGGGATCAAAATCAAGTCACTTGCGCTGAGTGCTCAAAGGTACCTAACTAAAACATAGATACCATAGGCCGAAATTCCAATAGGTTAGAATTTTAGGGATAATTTCCAATCAGGAGTCGTCAAGTTGCCATTGCCTCCTATGGTCCTATATCAGAATTTGCGATCTTGGGTAAGAATTTTTGACATCTGATGTTGTTTATGTATAACCCTATTGCGTAAACACTACTATATTTTTCAGGGCTTGCAGATTTTAGCTACGGCCGTAATTTATGTTCTTTGGCAATTTTTTGTATAATTGCTAGATGAGAGAGGTGGAGTATTTGTACCTCTCACTCTCACTCTATCGCCCAATTCACTCTTGACCCATCACAAACCTGATTCTTATCAACCTCATTAGTGCTACCTCCGGCCCCCTCCTCATTTTGGCTTGGGATTCTTGGTGTCGATACAGAAAGTGACCAACTAGTGAATATTTATAGTTTTGTTGTACGTTGTGATCGGAGGTGGCCTAGCACTCAATGACAAGGATTTAGATTGGTTCGGGCAACGTGCCCTATGTCCAATGTGGGTCGGTCGGTGACTTTATTCCTGAGCCCAGGTGCTCGAAGTCTGTAGTGGGGTTACAAACGAGAGGGAGAGAAGAGGGGTGTACAAGAGGCCTGGTCAGGTCCGACCGGAAGGGCCGAGGGTGACCGAAACTCCGCTATGAGATGGATGTTCAAGCGTGTGCTTGAAGGGTTGCGAACTATCGGTCTAGTGAATCTGAACTTGGAGGAGATCGTCCTCCTGTTGGAGGGAGCGCATCCCCTTTTATAGAAGAAGGGGATGACTTTACAAGAGAGAGAGAGAGAGTACGGATGTTTACGGAGTCTTGTTGCCTACGCCGATGAGGAGTGGATGATGGTAGGCGCCCACAACACTATTGATGTCACTGTAGAAAGTCAGGTGCATGTGGGAGGTCGCGGTGGCTTCTTCAGGAAGGGTGGACATCGGTACCTGCAAAATATGTGAGGGGCCCCACCACGTGTACCAGGTATGGTGGATCCTGGCGCCCCCTATCGATGCCCAGAGGCATGGAGGGCCTTTTGCCGTATGGGAGCCCCACGACGCCCACAATACTGTAGACACAAATGTCGACGCCTACAATACTGCTTGTGTCAGGGCG
The DNA here is from genome assembly GCA_904845875.1 of Miscanthus lutarioriparius. NCBI lineage: Eukaryota > Viridiplantae > Streptophyta > Magnoliopsida > Poales > Poaceae > Miscanthus > Miscanthus lutarioriparius. Next base: position 80,958,635 of record CAJGYO010000019.1, on the reverse strand, counting down.
GTCGTGGAGTACTGTTCCCACAGGCGTACAGGGTATGGTCCCGGTATCGTGGTTTGACTTAGTGCGCCGCTCTTCCCTGTTCGCCCCTGGTCCCTTCCGAGCGGGCGTCCCCGGTCGGATGGCTTCAGTCGGCCCTGGCCGCGCCAGTCGGAGAAGAGTGGTACGTAGGCTTCCTATAGGTCCCCGGTCGGAGTCGCGGGGTCAGAGTAGGAAGTAGCGTTTTGGGCCAGGCCTTTCGATCGGAGAGATCACTTGGAGGCTGTGAATGCTCCAATCGGAGAGGTGGGCCGAAGAGGTTGGCGAGTGGGCGCTTGCTCCTTTAGGTTGACCTTTCGGTCGGAGACCATGCTGTTCTTCCGGCCCGCCGTGTTTATAGACTATTTGGGCCGGCCCTTGGACTACATGCTGTTTTCCTGGCCCGAGCCCTGGCGCTGGAGCCGGTCCCCGAGGGACCCCGGGTTTATGAACCCGATAGGAGCCCCTGAGCCCCCGGGTGATTTAAGCAGAATCGTCGAGGATTTTTTCGTCTCGACGGGCTTGGTGAGCACACCCGTGTAGCCCCGAGCCCCAGGCGGTTGAGGCGAGAACCGGACCAGGGGGTTTTTCGTGTTGTTGGCGGTCTTGTGGAAAGACCATGAGTGTAGCCCCCAAGCCCCCGGGCGGTTCGGGAAGAACCGGTAGGGGGGTGTTGTTTCACCGGGCGTGTGTGCGTGTTTTTAGTTCGAGACGGAATTTTGTTTAACCACGGCGTCGTTGCGCAGCCGAGGTGATTTCTAGGCGTGGAAATGAGACAGAGCTTGCTGACCTCGGCGTCGGTGCGCGCCGTGGATCGGGTGATAGGTTTTTAGTTTGGAAAAAAAGCCCTAGCGTCGGTGCGCGCCATGGATGGAGATAGATCGGTTCGGATGTGTTTTTAGAGCTCGCTGATCTTTGGCGTCGATGCGTGCCGCGGGATCGAGCGAGGCGGGGCTGCAAACGGACCCAGGCGTCGTTGCGCGCCGTGGATTTGTGAGAGAGTTTGGTTAGTTCAGGAGCCCGACGAGTTGGAGCTCGTGGACCCTGGGAGCGCGGTCGGAAGTGAAGCCGTTACGCGAGTTAAGGAGTCGCGATCCTAGGAGCCATAGCCGGATGTTGTAGATCCTGTCGATGCGAGTTCGGGGTCGCAGTCCCAAGAGCCGTAGCCGGATATCATAGATCATGTCGACGTGAGTTCAGGGTCGTGGTCCCAAAGTTTCTTGGAGCGCAGTGAAGCCATTTTGAAGCCAAAGCGTAGTTAGTTGGTTAAAGATCGGACGAGGCGATGATCGCGGACCCTGGCGTCGGTGCGCGCCGTGGGGTTGGGCTTGTCGGAGTCGTGGATCTGGCGAGTTTGAGGTCGCTATCCTTGGCATTTTTTCTTGAGCCCCCGAGCCCTATCGGGCCTTTCTTGGGGGTCGATGTGAGCATTGTGCGTTACCCCATCTGCGGTTCCTCACAACCGGAGGGGCTGAGTTTCATCGCCTATCCCGATCGCTCAAGCTCGAAGACTAGCTTGGTGAGCTTGCTAATGGGTGTGATCGAGTGGAATCTGGGTCCGTCGTTCGTGATGGGGTCGGCATAACCCTCTTGTGACATTCCACTACTCCTTTACCTGCAACCCGACAGATGCCTAGGTCATTCTAGAGACCGACCCGGGTGGCCTAACGGCCTCCCCTTCGATGGAGTTTCTGTGGGCCTGGCGAGAGGTTTAGGATTGAATGAGAAGGTTGAGATGACCTGATCTGCCAGACCAGGCTAGGGCCGCATGGTGCTCATCTATGGTATTCTCCCCTAGCTCTGTTGGTTGCCCATATCGAACGAGGCAACCCCGCTTCGTGACGTAACACGGAGCATTCTGATGCATTTCGCTGCACGTGCGATGCTTTAGTTCCCGAGCCCCCGGGCGGTTCATGCCCTAACCGTCCGGGGGGTTTAGGCGTATGGAATGAATGCTCATATGGATGTATGAATGATTATAAAGAAATAGAGGGGGTTTTGATAGTGTTTACCTTGACGACTGGAGTGATGGGGCTCGGAGAGCTTTCAGTCGGAAACGTTCGACCGGGACCCGTGCTTCGTCGCTCGGGACGGAGTCGGCATGGCCCACACGGGGGCATCCCTTCGCTTCCTGCCTGTGTCTCCATGTTTTTTCTGAGTGATCCGATCGGCTCGGGGGGGCGGTTGGTCTCCCGGTGGAGATTTCATTTTTGGTCTTCCCAGCCCTGGCCTGGGGAAGCAGGAAACTATTCGCGTGCGGTGGCACTTCGGTTCCTGTGCCCGTCGTGTGGTAGTGGTTGATCGTGTGGTAGTGGTGGGCCATGGCCGGGCCACGTCTCGCCTGATCAGGAGCCATTCCATCAAGCAGGGCGCGTCTCGTCGGTGCAGGGCACGTCTCATCTACATTAAATGGGAAAGAGAGAAAATCTTGCTCCGTTGTTCTGCCTTCCCCGATCGGCGTGTCCTTCCCTAACCGCCGTCCCTTTTCCTTTAAGTAGGAGCAGGGAAGGGTTTTGTTTTGTTCTTTTGCCCATTCATCGTCTGCTGCCGCCGCCTTTCTTTTTCCTCCTCGTCGAGAGCGCCTTTGAGAGCTGCGAAGGTTTCTAGGAAAGGAAGGAGGAGAGAGCGAGGGAGAAGAGGAGAACTCACCGATCCTTCGACGACCCAGAGCGAAATGTCGGACTGGCGATCGTCCACCGTGAGGCATTCGGTGCTGGAATCTTTCATCGAGAAGGGGTTCCTGCCGCCGCAGGAGGTGGCGCACTGGAGGGTTCTTGGGAAGGAGGAGTCCTGCGACCTCGCCCCGATGAGGTGGTTTCTTTCCTTACTTTCCATGAGTGCGGACTAGGGTATCCTGCGCACTGGTTCCTGCGTGGACTCCTCAACGAGTGGCGCCTGGAGCTGTAGCACCTCAACCCAACGGGGGTGCTGCACATCACTGGTTTCATCACCGTCTGCGAGGCCTTCCTCGGAATGGAGCTGCACACGGATCTCTTCGGCTTTTCTTCTCTAGGAGGGCTATGGCGGACTGGAGCTCGGCCGAGATCGCGCCGGTCGGAGGCTTTGCCCTACAACGGAAGCCGCGTGGGAGGAGGCTCGTATCCCACATACACCCCATGTGACTCATGGCATGGGGAGTGGTTTTACATCCGAGAATCCGGTGGGGGCGTTGTTTCCAATGTTTACCGGTGGGAGGCCGGTAAAGCAGAAGAGTTGGTCATGGGGCTGCACTCACATGGAGAAACACAAGGTGGGCGTCATCGAAGAGGCGCTGTGAAAGCTCGTAAGGGGCGGCCTCGACGGGGTGTGGGTGTTCCACACCCTTTACCACCGCCGGGTCGCGCTGCTGGTGGAGAGGACGCACCCGATGTGGACATACGACGGTCGGTCGGACCCGGACCGTGCGTCGCCAGAGGATCTACCGGACGACGAGGTCTGGAGCCACATCGGCCGAGTGCTGCAGCTGAGGCCCGGAGAGACGGTTGAGGGAAAGCCCATACCGTTCAATGCCTCGATCATGCCCACGCTGGTATGCTCCTTGTTCATGCTCTTTCTTTATTCCTTTTCCCTTTTATCTGATTTTTGGTTCTATTATTCCGTAGGGGCTCGGGAGGTACAAGTCCCAGCTGCACCTTCCCAAGGGTCCGGAGGGTCGGGCTCGGTAGGCCGCCTAGAAGGAGGCGGCAGACGCCCAGAAGAAGAAGAGAACCCAGGAGGTTCAGTGGAAGGAGGAGAAGAAGAAGGAGGTCGCCCGGCGCGTGAGGGCCGGGGAACGTGCGAGCGACATCGAGTCGGAACTCATGTCGGACGATCCCACGGACCTAGATGACATGGTCTTCTCCGACGAGGAGGAGAGTCAGAAGGTCGTTGTGACATCCGCGGTGCGTCGTGACCCGGCGGCGGTGTCCGTTGGTGAGGAGCAGGGGGCCGCATGCCGTGTAGAGGTTCCTGCGTCGAGGAAGCATGCGGCGAGCGCGGACGCCATTAGCGAGCGGGCGGTGAAGTGGACACGGTCACCGCGCCCCTCGGTAGCACCGCCGGTCCCATTGTTACCTGTGGCGGAAGCGGCTGAGCAAGCCGAGCGGTCCGAGGAGCGGAGCGGTGCTGGCGCGGCGACGGGACTGGTGCCAACACCGGACTTGCAGCTGGAGGAGGCCTCAGCCCGCCGCGGCTACCATCGAGCAGTCCGGGCGGTCTGAGGTGTAGACTGGCGCTCGGTCGGCATGTGACTTGCAGTCGGAGGATGCCCCGTCTACTGCCCCGGTCAGGGAGTCCCGAGCCGAAGGTCGTAGCGACCTGCAGGTCGGGCAGGAGCCGGTCGTTGAGATGGGTTCGACCCCGTCTGAAGTGAGGGGGCATGGGTCATAGTCTAGGAGCGGTCCCTGTCCCATAGGTTCGTGGTTATCGGAGCCTGCCTTCCGGGTCGTGCCGCTTGCCACCCAGTATGTTTCCTTTCGTTGTTTCTTCGATTTTTGCTGGTCGAGTCTTTCTGGAGTGTGGCTTAGCTATGACCTTTGTCAGCGGCCAGGGGATGCCGGGCTTGAGCATCGCTCTGACCCCCGTGCAGGAGGATTGGAGGCCCACACTGTAGCGTGTGGCGGCGAGCGTAGGTGGCAGCAGGGTGGTGGCAGCAAGGCCTTCCCTCCCAGGGGTGTTGCCCTCGGGGAGGGGGGCTGCTGATGAGGCGGTGACGGCGGCGTCGGTGTTGGCGGTGATCTCGGTGCCGATGGTGGAGGTGACTCTCGTGGCTGCTTCTTCGGCGGTCGCGGTAGAGGAGACGAGGGAGAGCGAACTCCCTGTCTTGCCGGGTGGAGGGACGCACGGTCTGTCCTTGCCATCGGAGCCGAAGGCGCCGGAGGAGGGCATGGCCGTGACGGAGCTGGGGCGCCCGGTGGCGTCCCATGCGAACGAAGTGGTGGAGATCCCATCTGACGATGAGGCGGATCTTGCAGCGAGGCCACCGGTGTCGCCGCGGGAGCTGATGGTGTTGCCGCGGGGGCCGGCGGTGGTCCAGTCGGAGGCTGGGCCCTCTGGCGGTTCATTGGAGGGTGACCTAGAGTGGTCCTTTCCTGAGGGCCCATCAAAGGTGAGGTTCGTCCTCTGGGACTCTGGGAGCGCCAGCTCTGGGACATTTTCGAGGGGCAAGGACATGCCGCGGTGTCCGAGCTCACCAAGCTATCCGCAAAGCTTGAGAGCGCCCGAAAGTAGGCCTAGTTTGCTCGGCAGCTGGTTGAGGTCGACCTGCAGCTCGCCGCAGAGGTGAGTTTCTGGTACTCACCCTTACCCTTTGAATCTTTCGTCGTTTGTTTTTAGCATGCCCATTTTTCATAGGAAATAAGGAAGGTGTCATCCCGTAAGTCCCACTTCCTTTGGGTGGAACATGCCCGGATGGCCGAGCTAGAGCGCCGGGCGGAGTCCGCTTGCCGCGAGTCCCAAGTCCGGACGGCCGAGGCAGTCGCGGCCCGGGCGGAGGGGCAGCGTGCGGCGGAGCGGGCGACTACTGCTGAGCAAGGGCTCGAGGCGGCGATGGCCCACCATGAGGAGATTGAGGTGGGGCTACGGACGTCCCTGGCCAATACTGAGGCGGCGCTTCAAGAGGCCTTGGCGGCCCTTGAGCCGGAGCAGGCCACCCTGGAGAGGGCACAGAAGGCCCTGGAGGTGGAGCAGAGGGCCCGGTCGGAGGCAGATCAGGAGGTGCTCGTACTCTAGAGCCAGGTGATGGGGATGGAGGACGCGAGCGCCCGGCTGCGCTGAGTAGGTGGCTCGGCAGGCAGAGGATCTCTCCACCCTTGAGGCCTCTCGCACTGGTGTGTACCTTTTTGTTTTTCTAGTGGTGTTGTCTTTTCCCTCAGCCTATTTCTGAGTTTGTCGCCCTTCCTCCAGAGCTGAGTGAAAAGGTGACGGAGCTGGAGCGAGACCTAGAGACGTCCAAGGCGAGCTCTAGCCGGAACGCCGAGGAGCTGGCTAAGTCCTGTGAAGAGTGACGCGCTCTTGAAGGGGACCTCGACCAGATCCACAACGTTGCCCAGCTCGTCGTCTCAGAAATCTTTGGGTCAGCACCAAGTATGAGTGCGCCCGCGGCCCAGCTGGCGGAGGTACCGGACACGGTCAAGGACCTTGTCAGGAGCGAGCTGTTTTACGGAGCATCGGGGGTGCTAACCTCGGTGGCGACGCACCACCCAAACTTGGACTTCGGCGCTATCTGCGGTGGGTATGCTGAAGGTTTGAGCACGGAGGACATCCAGTCAATCGGGGTGAGCTTGCTGCCGCACGCGTGGTCGATGTCAGAGCAAGTCTTCGCCGAGTGGGTGATGGACGTTCGCCGTCAAGACATGGCTGGAAGCATGCGTGGAGAAAATGTCGCCTCGACCTCGGTCGAGCCGAATGTCGTGCCGCTAGGGGTGAGCAGCCTACGCCTTCGTCGATCGCGCCGCCAGCAGATGCCGCCGGGTCGGTTTAACAGTTTATAGAAAATAAGTAGTTAGTAAACGTAACAAGTTTTAAATTCATGGGGGAGCCCCCGTGTAAGACATTCGTGGGTGTTTTAATGTACTGCAATTGGTTTTTTTGTTTTTGTGATGGAGTTGCACCGTTCGAGGAAGCTTGTTCCTCTTCGCCCCTTAGTTTCCCTTAGCATAGTTTTGTTTCTTACTTCCTTCCCTTTCGCACCTACTTGTTTGTTCCGTAGGCTGCAACCTTGTGAGCCCGGGGCATGGCCCGCGAGACTCGGCTAGTCGTAACCGTAGGAATATGCGGGGTGCGATCGGTCAGAAAGTTTTAAGGCAAAGCTACATGAGGTAAATTAGAGGACGAACTGCCCTTTTGCTCGGGTAGGAAGGAGTTTTTTCCATATGAAAGTAAAAGAGTACTCAAAAAAAAAAAACAGAACAGAGGGGTAGTAGAGCCCCCGAGCGCCCTGAGCCGAAAGGTGTTTGGGTCGGGGTGCTCTTACAGGAGCGTTCGCTAAATAAACAATAGTAAAACTGAAACTTAGAGAAAGGGAAAAACGACATAGTTGTTCCAAGCATTCGGAGAGAGCGTCGTGGTGGTTGTCCTTCAGTCGGTAGGTGTCCGGTTGGAACAATTCATCCTTCAGTCGTCTGGATCCTTGCCTGCTACGCCTCTTCGCCCTTTTTCTTTCCTTGGGCTGTCAGCCTACCTCAGCAGGCACTTGAGGAGTTGGCAGTCCTTGTAGAGATGGTTGACGGGATAGTTGTGGTTGGTGCATGGGCTCTCCATGAGCTCGTGGAAGTGTCCCGATCGGTCCTGTTGGGGATGTGTGCCCAGGTGGTCGGCTGCGGGGACCGACGCGGAGTTGGCCGGTCGGCGGCGGTCCTTTTTGTTCTTTTTGCCCCTCTGTGTGGAGGGGCCCTCGTCTTGATCCTGGCGCTTGGCCTTACCTTTGCCGTGGCCTCCGTTGGAGCGCGGTAAGAATGGCGCTTGCTGGGGGAGTTGGACAAAGGTCGGTGGTCCGGGCCGTCGGTGCCGGGACTCCGGTCGCGCTGCATGTGCCTCGGCTTGGACGGAGCCGCGCGTAGATAGGCGGTTGGAGTGGAGCGGTCGTCAGGTCAAGATGAGGTGTTGTTGCGGCCTCATGTGTCGCGTTCAGCGGTTGTTGTGGTGACATGGTGTAGTGCCCCATCTGCTGCGCATCCTGCTCTCGGGACGGGGAGTGAGGTCGCGAGTTGGCATCGCGACACGGAGCATTCCGCTTGCTGAACGGCGGCGGTCTCCACCAGTGCCCGGAGGTTCCGGTGGATCGCCCATTAGCGAGGGTCGTTCGGTTTGGACAGGCCGCGCAGGAGCATCGCCGCGGCGGCGATGTTCTGACTGGCCCGCGCGAACTACGGGGGGTCAGTCCCTCTCTCCGGAGCATTGCGCTGGACCTGATGGGCGCGACCCGAGCGTCGTTCGCCGGTCCGCGCGCACAGGGCGCAATGTAACGCGCCGAGCGTGCTGGCGCGATTGGTGGCTGATGCGGCCACTATCGTTGGAGTTCCTCATCGTGCTCACGTGTGAGCTCGGAGGTCTCCGTATGAGGGCCCGGAGGGGCGTGGGTCGTGAGGACTCCGTTGCCCCTGGTGGCTGTTCCAGAGCGTCCATCATGGCATACTCCCGGGACGGACGGTGGCTGGGCACCACGTCGCCGATGCTGGAGCCGTCACTCCTGACATCGTCATCCATGATGTCGAGGAAACAGGTGGGGCTGTAGCTCGCCATCCCCATGAACTCAGACATGAGAGGCGGCGGCGTCATAATCTTTTGGAGCACCCGGGTGTACGCGTCCACGGGAGACATGAGGCTGTAGGGGAACCGGCCGTACGGTGGCCACGACGGGGATGACGGCGGCCCTTCGGGTGTTTGACAAAAGATAGAATGTAGTAAGTAAAGAACGGCATGTATATTACTCATAGCGGGGTTTGAGCAGAGAGTTTGCTCGGAATGAAGCGCAGATGCCGCGCCGTTGAGGTCGCGCATCCTAGAGTCGATGGAGAACGTCTCTCCGATGGGTGCCGGGTCGCGAGTCTCCTCGCGGAGGTGGAGTACGCCGAGCCGGTCGGCGACGAAGTCCAGGCTTCCGAAGAGGAAGGCCTGGGATGGCTCGAAGATGAGTGGAACCCGCATCCCGGTAGGCGAGAGCGCGGGATACTCCAGCGAGCCGAGGCGAATCGTATCGCCCGAGCCCACCGTGGTGGAGGTGGTGGAGAAATGGGTCATCCAATGACCAAAAAGTGTTGAACGTACAACGTCTTCCCCACGGACGGCGCCAACTGTCGGTACAGAAAGTGACAAACTAGTGAATATTTGTAGTTTTGCTGTACGTAATGATTGGAGGTGGCCTAGCACTCAATGACATAGGATTTAGGCTGGTTCGGGCAACGTGCCCTATGTCCAGTGTGGATCGGTCGGTGACTTTGTTCCTGAGCCCAGGTGCTCGAAGTCTGTAGTGGGGTTACAAATGAGAGGGAGAGAAGAGGGGTGTACAAGAGGCCCGGTCGGGTCCGACCGGAAGGGCAGAGGATGACCAGAACTCCGCTATGAGATGGATGTTCAAGCATGTGCTTGAAGGGTTGTAAACTATCGGTCTAGTGAATCTGAACTTGGAGGAGATCGTCCTCCTGTTAGAGGGAGCGCATCCCCTTTTATAGAAGAAGGGGATGGCTTTACAAGAGAGAGAGAGAGTACAGATGTTTACGGAGTCTTATTGCCTACGCCGATGAGGAGTGGATGATGGTAGGCGCCCACAACACTGTTGATGTCACTGTAGAAAGTCAGGTGCATGTGGGAGGTCGCGGTGGCTTCTTCAGGAATGGTGGACATCGGTACCTGCAAAATATGTGAGGGGCCCCACCACGTGTACCTGGTATGGTGGATCCTGGCGCCCCCTATCGATGCCCAGAGGCATGGAGGGCCTTTTGCCGTATGGGAGCCCCATGACGCCCACAATACTATAGACACAAATGTCGGCGCCTACAATACTGCTTGTGTCAGGAGGCGTCGTGGAGTCTTGTTCCATGAGCGTCTGAGGTATGGTCGTGTATCGTGGTTTGACTTAGTGCGCCGCTCTTCCCCGTTGGCCCCTGGTCCCTTCCGAGCGGGCGCCCCCGGTCGGATGGCTCGATCGGCCTGGCAGCGCCGATCGGAGAAAAGCGGTCTGTGAGGCTCCTCTGAGTCCCGGTTGGAGTAGGAAGTAGCGTTTTGGGCCAGGCCTTCTGATCGGAGAGACTGCCTGGAGGGTGTGAATGCTCCGGTCGGAGAGGTGGGCCGAAGAGGTTGGCGAGCGGGCGCTTGCTCCTTTAGGTTGACCTTCCGGTCGGAGACCATGCTGTTCTTCCGGCCCGTCGTGTTTATAGACTATTTGGGCCGGCCCATGGACTACATGCTATTTTCCTAGGCCGAGCCCTGGCGCTGGAGCCGGTCCCCGAGGGACCCCGGGTTTATGAACCCGACACTTGGCATCTTGGAGTGAGATTGAGTTGGGTGACAAATTGACTTCACGAGCTTCATTCTCATCCTTTGAGCATTTATAGTGCTAGCGAGTCTTCGATTTCGAGTCGTTACTCTTGGATTCATTGTATCATAGACGGTCAGACGTCGCTTGTTGAAACACCCATAGTTTGTAGAGTGCTTCAGGGAATTTGTATTTCCCACATCTTTCTATTGTATTCGCCGAGTTTGATCTTTGTAGTCACTTAACAAATCTTGGACACGCCTTTAACTCGATCGACCATCCTTTTTTTTTCTTTTTTTCAGCGAGAGCCATGGATCGGAGTGCAATTTCCCTTACACGACACTAATAATAATTAGAAGAAGAAGAAGAAGAAAACTGGTGGTCCTGGAATCAGTGTCGCGTTGCATTGGCAATGTTGTATCCACACGTACGTAGACGTGTTAGGGGTACGGGTTGCGGCAGAAATCTGATCCGGAATGGATGCATGCGTCCATCACAGCCATAAGCCGGCGCCAGCACGGGATAAGAAAATCCGATGCCGCGCGTCGCTGGCCACCCATTCGTCGTCTCGGTCTCGCCTCCATCGATCTCATCCTCCCCCTGCCGTGCCCTGCTGCATCCATTTTTATTTCTTGTGCCTGCTGGGAGAGCCGGCCGGCCTCTTGCTGCTATCTATCTAGCTTAATAATTAGCTTGCTCTAGTACGTACGTAGATCGACCGATCGATAGCTGACGAGAGCTCGCTCGCCAATCGCCATGGCCTCCCTCTCCTCGGCCACCATCACCGCCCCTTCCTTCGCCGCGCCGGCCGCCCGCGCCGTGGCCAGGAGGTCCTTCACCGTGCGCGCCTCTCTCGGCAAGGCCGCTGGCACCGCCGCCGTGGCCGTGGCCGCCAGCGCCCTGCTTGCCGGCGGCGCCATGGCCCAGGAGGTGCTGCTGGGCGCAAACGGCGGCGTGCTCGTCTTCGAGCCCAGCGAGTTCACCGTCAAGGCCGGCGACACCATCACCTTCAAGAACAACGCCGGGTACCCGCACAACGTCGTCTTCGACGAGGACGAGGTGCCCAGCGGCGTGGACGCCACCAAGATCTCGCAGGAGGAGTACCTCAACGCGCCAGGCGAGACCTACTCCGTCACCCTCACCGTGCCGGGCACCTACGGCTTCTACTGCGAGCCGCACCAAGGGGCCGGAATGGTCGGCAAGATCACCGTCAACTAATTAATTTACGTCGTCGTATATTATATATCCGCCATCTCTTCTTCTTCTTTCGTCCGCTCCTGCATGCGGTGCCCGTGCATGGATCCATCCTACTTACTAGCTGTTGCTTTTCCTGCTTTGTACTCCGATCCACCGTACCATCTATCTATTTGTTTTTCTTCACACAACAATGCAACAAGCAGTAGTGCAGTGTGAGAGAGAACCTTCTTTTTTGTTTGCTGATGAATCGATCAAATGCAGTGGTATTGTCTGCACCTGCTACGACTACATATATATGTTATATATTAGACCGTCCTCTGTATATAATCCATCCATCGCTCCGTCAAGTAATAATATTGTTTAAGTATATGTGTGTGTATATATATATATATATTTCATTGAGGATATATATATATATATATATATATATATATATATATATATATATATATATATATATCCATGTTTGGAAGATAAAAGTTCCTCTAAAAATAAAAATTTTCCTCTGGTTCCTACAAAGAGGTGTCATTCTTACCAAAGATAACCTGTCTAGGAAAAATTGGAAAGGGAGTCAGAATTGCGTTTGTTGCAATGGGAATGAAACTATTCAACACTTATTCCTGGACTGCCCTATTGCCATAATGATTTGGAGGATTATCTTCTTTGCTACTAGTTTAACTCAACCTAGATCAATCAGCCACATGTTTGGTAACTGGCTGTCTAATCAAAATAAAAGGATTAGAAATTTGATTTGGGTGGGAGTGGCTGCTATGTGTTGGGCTATTTGGAGATGCCGTAATGATGTTGTTTTTAATAAAATAAAATCTAACTCTATTATAGGTCATTTTAGGGGATATGGTTACGCTTGGGCCCAGCTGCAGCGTGTAGAGCAAGCTAAGGACGCGCTCTCGACAATAAGCAAGAAATTAGAAGTTATTGCTCTAGAGATATCCAATAACGGATGGAAACAATTTTATTGTTTAAGTTAGCGTCTTGGTCATGTTATAAGACCTTGGCTTTCTTTTTGGTTTTATCATTATCTGTAATTTTGGGCTGTGTACATCTACGGATGTAGAGGCCGGATGTTTATCCATTATCTAAAAAATCCATGGACTCATCGTGATTTATGTTCACTACTGCAATAACAATTTATAGAGTCGGTCACAAAAGGTTAACAGAAGCGGGCGAGACACCCGTCTCTGATTAGACATCTCTGCTAATCACTATTTCTAGAGATGCTCTTATATGACCGCCTATATTAATCGAAACAAAAAACTGCTAAGCTCGTCAATGTGCCACCGCTGCTGCAGCTCCCTGGAATTGTGCTGCATTGCCACCGTGTGCTCCCACCTTCAATGCCATTGTCGCCAACGTTATCGACCTTACCTTGTCGTCGCCTGATACGCCTTAATTACCCCGGCTAGATCCACATCCCTGAGCCTGCCCCGCTCGCATCACGAGGATCAAGGCTCTGTTGCTACTTGGATCCTGCCGCTCAGGGCTCACCTGCATCCAGTGAACAACAGCTTCAAAAAGGGTTTCGAACGAGAATAGCATGGGGGTTCGAACAAGAACATACATGATGTTTATGTCACAGTCTCCATGAGGGCCCAGGCCATCCATGCCACGTTTCAGGGTCACAAGGCACACCATGCGTTGGCCCCTCACCGGATCTGCTAATATGAGCCTTGGTTGGGCATGCTGGTGAAAGGATTAAAATGTCTAAGAGGAGAGATGAATTGGATTAATTCTAACTTTTTGCAATACATAAGTCTTACACTTAGCCTATTTCACCCCTTGTACCTAAAATATGTTTCTATTGTTTTTCTTGCATAAAAGTTTTGCACTCAAGGTTCTAATCCTATTCTAGCATGGTAATTCTATGAATATAAAAACATGAAGGCCCCGTTCGCGTGCCCTTAAACCTGGCTTGATCCGCTTTATTTTTTATCTAGAACAGTATTTTTCTCTCATAAATTCTTCTAGGATTCCTTCAAACCATCCAAATTCCTGTAGAATCATACCATCCGGGGCCGAAATAAATTGCTCAAATGTAAATGTCCAAAGTAAAAGAGAGAAAGGAACACGGTGATGTTTTTCTGAGGTATCGGAGAGTCGTCACTCCTCACTAGTCCTCGTTGAAGCACCCGCGCAAGGGTGTAGCTCACACTTGATCCGCGCAAGGATCAAGTGCTCTCTACGTGCTGATTCTTTGACACTCCATCACGGTGAATCGCCCACAACCGCTCATAACTTGACTTGGGTCATCCACAAGCTCCGTCGGATGATCACCAAGCTTCCAATCACCACCGAGCCGTCTAGGTGATGGCGATCATCAAGAGTAATAAGTACAAACTCTCACTTGACCAAGATAAACCTAATGAGTAAGGTGGATGCACACTTGCTACTCCCTATGTACTAATGAGGTCCTTAATCTTGGATTATCAAATCTCAATCACCCCACTAGACTCTTGCTCTCCCTTGCACTCCAAAGGTGTTTCTCAGCTGAACAAATAAGTAAGAGACCTTCTATGGACGAGTGGAGTAAGTATTTATACCCCCTCATTCAAAACATAACGTTTGGAGGCTGAGTCAGCACTCTGTGGGCTGACCGGACGCTCCAGTCAGGGTGACCGGACGCTCCAGTCAGTTGTACCCGGCACTGTGTCAGAGAGAGCTGTTAAGCTCTGGCCGGACTCTGACCAGCGTCCGGTCAGAACCCACCGGATGCGTCCGATCAAGAAAGAGCCTCTCTAGAACCTCTCTGGAGTGGACCGGACGCAGGCACCCCAACGTCCGGTCAGCACCTCCAGTCAGCGTTCGGTCAGTACCAGACGACTGCAGTTGATTGACCGGACTCTGACCAGCGTCCGGTCAGCACACACCGAACGCATCCGGTCAAGAAAAAGCCTCTCTAGAACCTCTCTGGAGTTGACCAGACGTAGGCACCCCAGCGTCCGGTGCTCCTCCACTCAGCGTTAGGTCAGTACCAGACGACTGCAGTAGATCAAATAAACTGACCGGATTCACCCTCCAGCGTCCGGTCAAAACCAGACCAGCGTCCGGTCAGTCATTTAACCCTCCATTCACTTTCAACTCGAAATCCTATGTGAATGAAGTTGGCTCCAATTGATCTTAGGGCTATTCTTGATCTACCTAGTGCTAGGTTTGACAAGTGTGCACCACTCCTAACCCACTAGACTCACCTAGGTCAAGCTACTAGTCCACACCCCCCCTTAATAGTACAGCCAAAGGAAAAACAAAGTCATACACTACTCTAAGTGTCTCTCCAACACCAAACGACACTTAGAACTAATTCGTCCCTAACCTTGTCGTCCATCCTTTGAAAACCAAAACAATTTCCATCGATAGGGGCATGACAACCATGATTGCCCAATCAATTTCCATTACCATGACCTAACTCAAATTGCCTCTGCAAAACACATGTTAGTCATAGTAATCTCGTGTCATCATTAATCACTGAAACCCAACTAGGGGCCTAGATGCTTTCAATCTCCCCCTTTTTGGTGATTGATGACAACACAACTTTGAGTATGTAAAAGAGATGAGTGAGGTTTTCAACATGCTTGGTTCATATAACCTTTTGACAATAAGAACAAAGGGGTTAGACATGCTTATATGACCTAAGCCAACATGGTGTACTCAAAAGATATGAATTAAGCATGAGTACTGTCGGGGACCAATATTAGGGTACCTGAAGAGGAGAAGCTAATGACCATCAACGTTGATTCATCCAGCGTGATCAAGAGCGTGACTACACCGCCTACTGAGTCACTCCTCATCCATCCACTAAGACCATGGGCCCCACCTCAAGCGGACTCGAGGACTGGCTCCGCCTCGCCTGATGTCTAAGGGCAGACTCTATCTTGCCTGACCCTCGAGGACTGGCTCCGCCTCGCTCGACGTCTAAGGGCAGACTCCGTCTTGCCCGACCCCCGAGGGTTGGCTCCGCCTCGCCCGACATCTGGGGACCGGCTCCGCCTTACTCGACGTCCGGGGCTACCTCTGCCTCTCCCGATGTCTAAGGGCAGACTCCATCTCGCCCGACCCCCGAGGGCTGGATCCGCCTCGCCCGATGTTCGGGGGTTGGCTCCGCCTTGCCTTATGTCTGGGGACTAGCTCTGCCTCGCCCGACGTCCGGGGGCTGGCTCCGCCTCGCCCGACACCTAAGGGTACACTCTGCCTCACTCGACGTCCGGGGGCTGGTTCCGCCTCGCCCGACGTCTGAGGGCAAACTCCACCTCTCTCGACATTCGGGGGCTGGCTCTCGCTCGATGTTCGGGGGTTGGCTCCGCCTCGCTCGATATCTACACGCTGCTCCTTCATAACTACACACGTAGATAAGCTAGGGCACTCAAGTCAACCACAATACTGAGGACCATACCCTGCATGCCTATAAGAAAGTACCATTAGGATATGACAAGACCAGTGCTTTAAGCCCTTCTAGGCATGTCAGAGCCTTAACAGTGTTGTAGGCGCTGACATTTGTCTTACAACGTTGTGGGTGTCGCCATTTGCTCTCGGGCGCGGATCCTGACGGAAGCATACGACAACCACTATGGTCCAGGAGGAAACTCGCATCATCTACAGTAATAGACATGCGGTCACTGCACCGTTTGCTCCTCATAGGGTCATGGATCACACCCTGGTTTGTCGCGCCGCCCGCCGGGGTAGGATGGGACGTCACCACTTGCTGACAAAGCCAGAACATGGCATCATCAGCGGACAGACACCCAACACGGCCCTATCAGGATTAGCGGACATGCACCTAGCATGGAGCTATCCCTGGCACCATCTGCCGTGTCAGCATGGCTCGCTCAGAGGAAAAGAAAGACCCGGTATCTTTGAAGGACCTCCTTTACCTCTGGTTTCTCTTCTTTCTCCCATCTATAATCCTTGCTTCCCCTTGGTCTATAAAAAGGAAGGTAGGGCACTCCACTAAGGAGATGGATCGATTCAAGGCACCACGCATCACATTACACATAGCTGAGCAACAACCAAGCTCTCAGCATCTATTCAACCTTTTTATCAGAGACTTGGGACCTGTCCCTCTCTCGCCCGTTTGTAACCCCAACTACGAACTTTTCAGTGCCATTAACACAAGCAGCAGCCATGAACTAGATGTAGGGACATTCTGCCCGAACCAGTATAAACCTTGTGTCTTTTTTAGCACACCATCCGGGCCAGACGCGCAATAAACAAATTTACTCATTGGTGTTTACTCAAAACACCGACAGTTGGCGCTCCAGGTAGGGGACCTTTGCGTGTTCCGACATTAACATCAGGCCACGGATAGCTAGCCATGGTATTAGCTGGGTCCTAGGCACACACGTGCGCTTTGATGACATGGACTTCATCATCCCGGTGGGAGGTGAGTTGGCATTGGCTCATGCCGCCATCCAACCTCTCTCCTCCATCGGCCTCGACTACGAGAGGCTTGAGCGCTAGCTCGGCATCTCCCTAGGACCCTAGACATCTAGGGAGGACCCGCGCCGCCTCACCTTCTCTGACGCCAACAACATGGTGTGGCTCGTCGGAGGAACCCCTCTCTCCGAAACACCTCATACGGAACATCCCGATAGTGCTTCTGTTCGGTCTCCGCAACGCCGCGGTGACCGTTAGCCACCTCGTGGCACAACACATGGTTCCACGTCCCACGAATGATGAATTCATGGGGGTAATCGAACATGTCGTGAAATCTTTCCACGACCTCCTAGCAGAGAAGCCAGAGTCGCCCTCTAGCTCTGACTCTAGTAGGGGAAGCCATCACCCCTCTTGTGAATGCTTCATGACGGGTACCCCCGAGGGGCACATTGAAAGCGTCCATGAGGGGAGGCTACCCCAACAAATGACCTCAATGACGAGGCCGAGAGGGAGATAGCTGCCCGCCACGCATGTCGGTGGAGCAGCTAAAAGCCCGACACCAAGAGATCGAGGAAGCATGACTCTAGCTCAAGCAGGAATGCACGGAGCTCGATCAAGAGATAGAACACCGTGGAGACGGTGGGTGCGCACGCGCTATGGCCCATGACGTGAACCGGAGGATCATCATAGACGATGAAGCCCTCCCTTGCTTCGCCTGGGCAAGCTAGAACATCACCGCTGAGGCGGCCTTGCTCCATGGCTTTTAGAGGCGCGCACCCCGAGGATCATCAGGCCCACCACGAGATTTGCACCCTGCAACACCCTCGACACTCGCAGGTGTACCCATGATGATCTGAGAGAGGGAGCTAGCTGTGGCTATCACCCTCGCCATGGCAGGCGCTATGATAGCGGCGAGGACCAAAGCCCGAGCCCTGGCCTGCTAGGGCCTTAGGCCTTCGGCCGACACATCCTCAACGCTGCCTTCCTGCCAAGGTATCGGCCACCAACCAACATCCTAAAGTACTCTGGGGAGACGAACCCCAGACTATGGCTCAAGGATTATTGGCTTGCCTTCCAAGCTGGTGGCACGGATAATGATGACTTCATTATCCACAACCTTTCACTATTCTTGGCCAATTTGGCACGGATATGGTTGGAACACCAGCGTCCCAACAGAATCTAGAGTTGGGCGGACCTGAAGGAGATCTTCATGGGGAACTTCTAGGGCACATACAAGCGCCCTAGGAACCCATGGGACCTCAAAAACTACCAATAGAAGGCCGGTGAGACCCTTCGTGGGTACATCCGGTGTTTCTCCCGGTAGTGCAATGAGCTACCTAATGTCATCGATGTTATAGGGGCTTTCCTATCTGGGACCATCTATGAATCTCTGGTTCATAAGCTAGGACACAAGGGTCCATGAACCACCAAGGAACTCCTTGACATCGCCACCAACCATGCCTCGAGCGAAGAAGTAGTCGGAGCGATCTTTGATCACCTCAACGGCAAGGCGAGGCGGGATGAGGATGCTGGCGAAGGCGCCTCCAACCGTCCCGCCAAAAAGAAGAAAAAGAAGCAGCAACACGAGGGCTCTCTCGTGGCTGCCGCTGACCGCAGGGGTGGTTAGAAGCCCACAGAGGGCACACCGAACCACTTCAAAAAACTACTCAAGAGGCCAAGACCAAAACATGCCTTCCCCATCAAGCATCTATACAAGAACTGCGCCCTCATGAAGTGGTTCTTATTCAGAGGCTCCAACAAAGGGGAGCATGGGAAGGACCCTGACCCTACCATGAACAACGCCGAGGGGAAGGACGATGACTTTCCAATACCGAATGGCTACCTCATGGTCTTCAGAGGATCAGAGGCTTATGACTCCAAGCGCCGCCAGAAGATCATGCGTCGTGAGGTCTATGCGTCTGAACCAGCCACGCCTGCCTTCTTCAGTGGTCAGAGTCCGCTATAACCTTCGATCAAACCGATCATCCGGAAGCATCCCGCATCTAGGGAGATACCCGCTCATGGTTGACCTAATCGTTGGCACGAAGCGGCTCACCAAAGTACTAATGGATGGAGGCAATGGCCTCAACATCATGTATGCTGAGATGCTCGACGCTATGGGCGTTGATCGAGCGCGCATCCGGCCAACCGGAGCACCCTTTCATGGCATCGTGCCTAGAAAGCAGTTCATGCTGCTTGGGCAGATAGATCTGCCCATCACCTTCGGGGGTCCATCCAACTACAGGACAGAGACTCTCGCTTTTGAAGTGGTGGGGTTCCATGAAACTTACCACGCCATCCTGGGGCGACCATGCTACGCGAAGTTCATGGCTGTCCCCAACTACACTTACCTCAAGCTAAAAATGCCAGGCCTAGGCGGGGTCATCACCGTTGGCACATCCTTTTAGGGCGCCTACGAGTGCAAAGTTGAGTGCTGCGATCACTCCATAGTGATCGTAGCCTCCAGAGAGCTCATGGACATTAGAAAAGAGGTCACCGAAGAAGCACCCAACCCCAAAAGGTTGACCAGGGCCTTTGAGCCAACAGAAGGCTATAAGGAAGTCCTCATAGACCCTGGGAGCACCGAGGGAAAAATGGTGCGCATTGGTACCATGTTTTCTTCCGAATAGGAAAGCGCGCTCGTCGGCTTCCTCCGTGCCAACAAAGACATCTTCACGTGGAAACCCTCGGACATGCCAGACATTACGAGGGAAGTCGTCGAGCATGCCTTAAAGATCTGCCTAGGCCCCAAGCCGGTGAAACAATGCCTGCATCGCTTCAATGAGGGAAAATGCAAGACCATCGGCAAAGAGATCGCAAAGCTTTTGGCGGCCGGATTCATCAAGGAAGTGTACCACCAGAGTGGTTAGCTAATCCCGTTCTTGTACAAAAGATGAGTGGGAAATGGAGGATGTGTGTTGACTATATGGGTCTCAACAAAGCATGCCTAAAGGATCTGTTTCCTTTGCCATGCATAGACCAGATAGTTGACTCTACCTCGGGGTGCGAAACCCTCTGCTTCCTTGATGCGCACTCCGGGTACCATCAAATTAAGATGAAAGAGTCCGACTAGCTCATGACATCTTTCATAACCCCCTCTGGATCATTCTGCTACATCACAATGCCGTTTGGTCTGAAGAATGCTGGGGCTACATACCAATGTTGTATGCTCAAGTAATTTGAGGATCTCATCGGGCGGACCGTTGAGGCCTACGTTGATGACATCATGGTCAAATCCAAACGGGCTGACCATCTCATAGCTGATCTTGAGCAGACCTTTGCAAAACTCTAAGCAAACGACATCAAACTCAATCTCGAGAAGTGTGTTTTTGGGGTCCCAAGGGGCATGCTACTTGGTTTCATCGTCTCCGAGCGTGGCTATCACAAGGATGGGCCCGATTTAGAACATAAAAGGGGTACAACGGGTTATCGGGGTGCCTCGCCACGCTTAGCCGCTTCATCTCATGCCTCGGCGAATGAGGTCTCCCCTTTATCGACTTCTAAAGAAGGCCGATCACTTTAAATGGACATCCAAGGTCTAGGAAGCACTTGACATGGTTAAGCAGCTCCTGACGAAGGCCCTAATCCTGGTTCCACCTACCGAGGGAGAACCCCTTCTACTCTACATCATGACCACCACGCAAGTGGTCAGCGCCGCCCTAGTAGTGGAGTGGGAAGAAGAGGGGCACGCCCTTAAAGTACAGTGCCCTGTGTACTTCATCAGCAAGGTCCTATCCGACTCGAAGACCCGCTATCCCCAAATCTAGAAGCTTCTGTATGCTGTCCTCATCACCAGGAGGAAGCTACGCCACTACTTTGAGTCACATCCAGTGACGGTCGTGACGTCCTTCCCCCTCGATGAGGTCATCCAAAACTAGGACGCCATGGGAAGAACTGCGACATGGGCGCTCGAGCTGATGGGTCAGGGCATTGCGTATGCCTCCCGGACGGCCATCAAGTCCCAGATGTTGGTTGATTTCATTGCGGAATGGACCAAGGTCGAAATGCCACCGGTGGTCGTCGATCAAGAGTACTGGACAATGTTCTTTGATGGATCATTGATGAAGAAGGGCACTGGTGTGGGGCTAGTCTTCGTGTCGCCCCTTGGGGTATGCATGAGGTACATGGTCCGTCTCTATTTCCCCTCCAACAATGTGGCCGAATATGAGGCGCTCATCAACATCCTACGCATTGCCATCGAATTGGGCGTTTGATGCCTTGACATTCGAGGAGATTCCTAGCTAGTCGTCGACTAGGTCATGAAGGAGTCAAACTGCCACGATGTCAAGATGACCACGTACTGCCGAGAAGTCCGCCGGATGGAGCACAAGTTCGATGGCCTCGAGCTCAACCACATCCCGAGGCATCTCAATGAGGCGGCTGACGCGCTTACGAAAGCAGCATCGGTTGAGAGCCGGTACCAATGGGCATCTTCGCCAGTGACCAGCACAAGCCCTCGGTTTGCTACAAGGAGTCAGAATAGGGTGGTGATGGTCCAACCAATCTAGGCCCAGGGGTGACCAATCGTCGGCTCCATCCGGCCCCAAAGTCATGGAGCTCGAAGAGGACCCAGTGATAGAGCCCGACCCTCTGGTCGACTTGAGGACGCTCTACCTCAACTACCTCCTCCGTGACGCACTATCGATGGACAAGACGGAGGCTCGATGGCTCACACGTCGCGCCAAGTCCTTTGTTCTTATGGAGGGCAAACTCTACAAATGAAGCCACACTAGGATCCTACAGCGTTGCATCCACATCGAATAGGGGAAACATTTACTGAACGATATCCACAGTGGGATCTATGGTCACCATGCCGCGCCTAGAACCCTGGTTGGAAACACATTCCGATAGGGCTTCTACTAGCCCACCACTGTAGTGAACGCCGAGCAGATCGTACGCACCTATGAAGGGTGCCAATACTATGCTCGGTAGACTCACCCTCTTGGCCCTAAGCGCTCCAGATGATCCCCATCACCTGGCCATTCGTGGTCTGGGGGCTCAATCTGGTTGGACCTCTCAAAAAAGTGCCTGGGGGCTACACCCACTTGCTTGTCACCATAGACAAATTTACCAAGTTGATAGAAGCTCAGCCGATCTCCGCGATCAAATCCAAGCAGGCCGTGCTATTCTTCCTCGACATCATCCATCGCTTTGGAGTCCCAAACTCCATCATCACAGACAATGGCACGCAATTCACCAAAAAAAGTTCCTTTGATTCTATGATGAATACCACATCCGGGTCGAATGGGCCGCCATCGCGCATCCCCAAATGAACGGGTAGGTCGAGCACGCAAACGACATGGTCCTACAGGGCCTTAAGCCCAGAATCTTCAACTGGTTGAACAAGTTTGGTGCATGATGGGTCGCCGAGCTTCCTTCAGTACTCTAGAGCCTGAGGACAACCCCCAGCGGTGCCACCGGCTATACACCCTTCTTCATGGTCTATGGTTCCGAGGCCATCCTCCCAACCTACCTCGACTATGGAGCACCAAGGATCAGGGCGTATGATGAATAGAGAGCCAAGGCATCCCTCGAGGATGCCTTGGACCAGCTGGACAAAGCTCGCAATGTTGCCCTCCTCCGCTCGGCCAAGTACCAGCAGGCATTGCGATAGTACCACAACCGACGAGTGCGAGGTCGGGCCTTCAACGCAGGGACCTGGTCCTCTACCTCATCTAGATCAACAAGGACTGCCTCAAGCTCTCCCCGCCATGGGAGGGACCATACGTCATCGCGAAGGTACTCCGGCCAGGCGCCTACAAGCTAAAAACCATCGACGACGAGGTCTTCACCAATGCCTGGAATATCGAGCAGCTACGTCGCTTTTACCCCTAGTAAATGCACACTTTTTACTTATCAGTTTTGTTATCAAAACTCCCCGATCCTTTGTGACATCTGACCCCAGCAAACAGCAAGGGGGTGGGCCTCACTCAGGGGCTGATATGAGTACATTTTTCCTGCAAACATTCTCTGTGCCTGCCCTCTTTTCTCACGTTAAGTCCTAGGAGCTAGGTTTTCGAGAACAAGCTCTGAGTAAAACTGGGTGGACTGTGAGACACCTACGCCCCAGCGGCTATGTCGCCTTTGCTCACTAGCGTGATCAGAGCTAGCTCACCCACACTCCGAGCTTTTATGACCTTAACTATGGGAAGGGTCAGAATGCACTAAACCTCTTTTACAAAAAGATGGAGAAGAGCTAAAAGGTTGTTAGCTATAACGAAGAGCTCGTCCATTTTGCACAAATTCGATGCTTGGCTTATCTGCCTAACTAAATTCTTGCACATGATGTTCTCATCCTCTATTTCTGTAGGGAAATCTTGTCTCGATAGGTAACATGAGTCGATCAAACGGCTTGGCCACTAACGAGAAATGGATAAGGAGCAAGCAGGATCACGCTCATATCTAGGGGAGGCTTTCCAAACCCATAACTCTTACCATCGAGGTAAAACCGGTGCCTAGGTCGATCGGACGGCTCAAGAGTGCTGCCGAAAGATAAGCATCCTTACTTACTTTACGTATTAATTTCATTACCGAGCCTCTGACCCCAACAATGGCAGAGGGTCAGGAATTGCTCGGGACCTAGCAAGGGTGTCTATTTGCTAGACATTCTCTCTACCCGTCCCCTCCTTACGTTTAAAAAGCTGGAGGCATGGTGTGCGGGTGTAAACTTTGAGTAAGCCTGGTCGGACCGCTAGGACCCTACGCCCCAGTGGCCATGGCATTTTTGTCCACCAGCATCATCAGAGTCTTTGTCTCCGCACTCCAAACCTTAACCTCCACCTTCTCAGGAGGGATTTGGAGGGGGCCTACCTACGGAATCTCCATCGATGGGAGGCTGTCTGGTCACCCAAATCGATCGAGCGGCTTGGGCCATTGCCTAGAGATAGATATGGAAGAATGGGAGGCTCATGAAGGTTATGCCAGCCCCATCACAGACGTCAGACCCGAGCCCCGCACAGACATATCTGGTAAAGAGCTCCTAGAACCCGTCACTCGTGCCATCGAGGTAACATTACCGACCCCCATTTTTTCTTAAACTATGATCATTCATACATTCATCCATTCAATCATCCCGTACGTCCAAGCTTTGCACATGCGATTGCCGCATCACAATGCTTCGTGTCACGTCATGAAGTGGTAGTCATCTCATTCAATATGAACGGTGATTGACTGAGGTTCGAAGATCGGCCCACGAAGGGCTCGAGACCACCTCGTGTCAAATAGAGCCAGGGGAGAAAAACTGAGATGGGCCCCAGCGGTCTTGCCCGACCCTGCTCAGGAGCGGACATGGACATCTTGACCTTTCTCATTCAATTCTAACCTCGAGCCAAGCCCACAAAATCACCATCGAGGAGAGGCCAACGGGCCACCAAAGCCTATCGAACGACTCGGGCATCTACCGGGAGGCGGGTTAAGAAGTAGTAGAATGCCACATGAGGGCTCTACCGACCTCGTCAGTGGATGACAAACTCGGATTCCACTCGAACATGCCCGTTAGCGAGCTCGCCAAGCGTGACGCTCGAGCCGTCAAGGCAAGTGTCGTTAGCACAGCCCCTCCGGTTGTGGAAACCGAGGATGGGGTGATGCATGAATCATGGCCGACCCTTGACCGAATCCCCACCATGTGTGGGGGCTCGAGGAAGGTTGGACTAGCAAGGAGACCTAACGCACGGTCGCACAATGAAAGCTAAGATCCTAGGGAGGGAGTACTGTCGGCACAAAATTTCGTTCCGTGCTGGGGCACACGAGCAAGCCAGAAGTGTCTGCTCGATGGAGCTGTAGATCCACCTAGCTTCAACGCAGGGATGGTCGATCCTGCATACTCCTCCCAAGACATGCCAGTCAATTTGACTTTGCAATTAACAAGGAGAGCAAGCTAATCAGTAATTTAAGGCGGAATATGCCGGTGTTGCCAGATGGTCCTGAATGTGCGGCTCTGAGAGCCGATGTAAAAGGAGATCGACTATATAGTCGATTCCAGCATACACATAAGAATAACTCAGTTAAAGCTCATGGATTTATGGAAGGGAAAATCGGTTATCATTCAGGATAAATATCATTATTTAGACAAATATTAGTCAAAGTCAATAAGATGTTAACAATAATTGGTTTATGCTAAGCCAATGACTGCAAGTAACCGAATCCCTTTTTATATAAAAGAAACAGCTCATCATCATTTAACCATTTCATAAAGATAAATCTAATGAACATATTAGATCTCATCTATCATTATGACCAGTGGGGCATGAGGCAGAATCATGCAGGCCATAGAAACGACCATAGATCTACTAAATAGCAATCCCCACTCTATGGTGCTAACAGTGGGGTGTGAGGCAGAATCACATAGGCCATGATAACGGGCCATGAAACGGTTTTCGTTAGCCAATAGATCTATTCAAGACCAGACACGCCTTAACCGCACATTATGCATGATCAAGATTGATATAAAACGGCCGATAAAACATAACTCATCATTTAAAGTGTAGATTAGATCAGTTTAGATTAATAAACAATGAATTAAACAGGATATAAGGCCGATCTAGATCAATCTCAATCGGGCGAAGTGATATTGTTGTAATTAAATAAATAATGAAGCAATAAGCAATATCGGTGTCGGTGTTTCGAACAAGCACCGGCTAGTAAATTTATAATTGATGCGCGTTAGGCTCGGATGGTGTGCTAAAGGACACAAGGTTTATACTGGTTCGGGCCGAATGTCCCTACGTCCAGTCTGTTGCTGCTCGTATTATTAGCACCTAAAAAGGTTCGTAGTAGGGGGTACAAATGGTCAAGAGAGGGACTGGTCCTAGGTCTCTGATGGAAAAGGTCAAAAGGATGCCAAGGGCCTAGTGTTCACTTGGTCTTGTGTATGTGGGTATGCTGTTGTATTGTGTCGATCAAACTTTGTCTCAGTCGATCTTTTTTCCCCTCCTTTCAGCGGGGTGCCCTGCCCCTCCTTTTATAGACCAAGGGGAGCGGGGCTTACATGTCAGAGGAAGGAGAAAAAACCAGAAGACCAAGAAGGCCCTCCAAAAGCGCTGGGTCTTCTTTTTCTTCTAGGCCAGCCCCCTGACACAGCTGGACGGTGTGAGAGGAGGCACGTTCGCCGAGCATGCATGCGTTGATGATGCCACGCCCTACAAGTGGTCACGTCCCATCCTGCCTCTGTGGGTGGCATGTCGGTCTGGGGTGTTGGTCGGTGACCTTGTGGGAAGCGGCCCGTGTGGTGACCGCCCGTTCCCCACTATAGAGAGCAGGAGTTCCCTTTGGAGCATAGCGGTTGTCGTATGTCTGTGTCGGGTTCTTCTCTCGGAGGCTGAAGGCGGCGCCTACAACACTGTAGGGCGAAGGGCGTGCGCCCGCAACACTATTTAGGCTCTATCACGCCTGGAAGGGTCTAAGCTCCTGTCCTGTCATGCCTCGACAATACTTTCCTGCAAGGGCGCATGGCATGGCCCTCGATGCCGCGGTTGACCCGAACGTCTTGTCTTACCTTATGCCTATCATCACGGAGGGTCGTGACATACCTTGTCGGTCATGGCGGAGCTAGCCCTCAGCCATTGGGCGAGGCGGAGCCCGTCCTCGGGCGTCTAGTCGAAGCGGAGCTAGACCTCGGCCGTCGGGCGAGGCGGAGCCCGCCCTCGGGCGTCTGGTCGAAGCGGAGCTAGCCTTTGGCCGTCAAGCGAGGCGAGGCCCACCCTCGGGCATTTGGTTAAAGCAGAGCTAGCCCTCAGTCGTTGGGCGAGGCGGAGCCCGCCCCTGGGGGTCGGACGAGATGGAACTTAGCCCTCAACCATCGGGCGAGGCGGAGCCTAGCCCCTCGAGGGTCGGGAGAGGCGAAACCCAGTCCCCGAGGGTCGGGCAAGGTGGAACTGATCTTCTGCCATCCGGACAAGAGGTATAGTAGTATCCTTGTTTGACCAGGAGTGCCGACGTTCAGTGTTTGCTAGTTCCACCTTGTTGGGTACCCCGGTACTAGGTTCTCGACAGTAGCCCCTGAGCCCCCGGGTGATTCGGGCAGAGTTGTCCAGGGAATGTTCTGATTCGCCAGAGGGTGCACGCGAGCGCACCCGATGGGAGTAGCCCCCGAGCCCCCGGGTGATTCGTATAGAATCGCCCGGGGGGTGTTCCAGACCTTTTGCAGGCGAGATGGTGAGATTCGGTTTTTTGTCAGCTGGATAGTTCTAAGGGAACCCCGGTACCCCATTTATGGGGAGAACGTCTAGGGTTAACTTGGTCGGGGTTCCGATTGCTAGTCGAGGCCCTACTGATGCTCGTGCACCGGAATTCGGGTTTCTCATGGGCCCATCCCTCGTTGGGATGGCCACCGAGATGGTTGGGCTGACCCTTGGTCGTTATGGGGCCAGACGGATCGGAGAAGAGATTTTTCTGACCCACGTCCCTTCTGTGGGAAAAGAGTCCCGTCATTCGGGAAGGCAAAACGTCCAGCGTGATTTCAGTGGAAGAGGATAGGGATTACGGGCGCGTGTCCCGCGATGTGACGCGATGGTGCGCGTGGCAGGCCCGGAGATCAAGGCGGACTGTTGCCCTTCTCGCATCCATCGCCCCTATAAAACCGTGGGGTTCACCCCTAGGGTTCCGTATTTCACCCCCTGGCCTTCGTGTCCGAAACCTCCGCCACCAATCGCCCTAGCCTCCTGCGCTCAAACCATCACCATCGTTGGGTTCGCCTCTGTATCACAGCCGCCATTAAGCTCGCGCCCGCCTCGCAATCGTTGTTGAGCTCGCGCCCACCTTTCTTCTAGACGTTTCAATGGAGCTATGGGGCAGATCTGGCATTACCTCTCGGCATTTGGAGGGCCTTATCCACCATGGCCTTCTCCACCCTCTATCCGCCGTCATGGAGTGGCTGCTTCTGGTGAGGAGGAGGTGCCGGTGCCCCCCGAAGGGTACGTCGTATCTTTTGCTATCTTCCATGAGAGGGGATTTGCCATACCCACACATAGATTCCTTCGGGGGTTGTTGGATTATTACTAGGTGGAGTTGCAGCATCTTACTCCCAATGGGGTTCAACATATGGCGGCGTTTGTTGCCCTATGCGAGGGTTTCAAGGATCGATCCCCACTTTGATCTGTGGCGGCACTTCTTCACCGTCAGTCTGTGGAAGAAGAGGGTCGGGGGCTAGGAGGTGAATGTACCGATGGGATGCGCTAGCATTCATTTGCGCCCAACCCGGTCTTGGGACTACCCATTGATGCGTCTGTTGACCACCAACAAGGGGTGGCATTCATAGTGGTTCTACGTCCGGGATGATGTGAGTGCTCCCCTGCCGAAGTACACTGGGCGCCTCATCAAAGAGGCTCCACAGTCATGGCAGTGGGGCATCCTGACAAGGGAGAAGAAGCACATCACAGACCTTCTCGCCACCCTCCATGCTCTGAAGGAGCGGGGTGTGAAGGGGTCAGGGATTATTGGCACCTACCATGCGAGGAGGGTGGCACCGCTGATGGCGCGCGCACTTCCCCTGCACCAGATGGTTCCTAGAGCATCATTCGAAGGGACGGTGCTTGTCGATGAAGCGTTTCCTCCCTCCGAGGTGGCGTAGCGCATCAACGAGGCAATGGAGCCTTTGAAGGACACCGCTGGTGCCACCGTTGACCATGTGTATCCGGTGCCAGGGCATCCCCCAATGCGGCCAGAACTAGGTTTTTTGAGTTTGTAAGTTTTCTTTCCCCGCGCTCCTCTTCTTGTTTGAACTTATTGACCCTTTGATGCTAACTTTGGGGTGTTTGTGGTCTAGCCGAGGAGGCTAATCTTCAAGGACAGTCCGGTTCTGATGCCGAGGGATCGGGTGCTGGCGACATCGAATCGTATTGCGGCCGACTAGGACAAGAGGACAAGGGAGCTCAAGAAGCAGGAGAGGCGACAGAAGCAGGAAGCACGGAATCAAGGAGAGGACGTAAGCAGTGATGACGACGACGACGATGATGATGACGATGGTGATGAGGTTGCTGGTGATGTGGATTGGGGTGTCCCGGAGGACGAGGGCACGCTGACAAGTGCCCATCCATCTATGCAGGAACCCCTCCTGCTCTGCGCAAAGGGAAGCGAGTCCACGAGGTTGGCAGAGGTGGGAGCCAAAGAATCCGTCGCTTCGCGCGAGGTGCCGGCGGAGGATCGATGGACGGGGGGAGACGGATCTGAGGCCGTCCCGAGGTGCTAGTGGAGGGGGGGGCTCCGACGCCACGCCCCGTGAGCTGATAGAGGGGGCGGCTCTGGTGCCGCTCCCCATGAGCCGATGGAGGGGGGAGGCTCTGGCGCCGCGCCCCCGGAGACAAGGGAGACGAGCCCTCCTTCCTCGGAGCAGGGGGCAAGCTTGAAATGGTCCCGCCCACATGAGTTGGAGCAAGGGTCCAGGGGTTCATCCCCGAAATGTACCCGCCGCCCGAAGGCGTCAGAGTATGTCACCGATTCCCTTATTTTTCTCTTTTATTTTTCTATTCCGATCTTACGCTTTTTCCTTATTTTGTAGATTCTTGCGACCGGGCTACCCTCCGGGGCCGGCGCCTAAGAAGAGCCTTGCCCTTCATATGGGATAGATGACGCTGCCCGGCGTCGCCCCTGTTTCGGGCGCCGTGGTTGTGGCCTCGTTGGCTGGTCCGGTGGCACCTGCGGTGGCGCCCGTGCCCTCGGTGGTTTCCGGGTAGGCGGCTGCGACTGCACTTAGCTAGGAGCAGCTGGACGCAGCCATGGTGGTGTCAGAGGTGGTGGCGCAATCCGAGCCCCCGGCAGCCCAAGTGACGGCGCCTGATGCGGGCCAGGCGGAGTCAGATGCAGCTACGGTGGTGTCCGAGGGAGCAGCGCAGTCCGTGCCACCGGAGGGCCAGACGGAGGTGGCCGTGACCACAACGAGCCTGGCGGGGTTGGATACTACCACGATGGCGTCTGAAGGGGTGGCACAATCCGCGCCATCGGCGGTCTAGGCCGCGGTGCTCGGGGTAGGCCGGATGGAGGAGGATACGGCCGGAGGGTCTCTGGGCGTCTTAGCGGTGGTGGAGAGGACCCATAGGAGGTCGCCCCTAGCTAGCTCTATTGCCAAGGGGCATCCGTTCCCCCATGCGGGGCGAGCCACCACTCTAGTGGATGGATGCTCAGGACCCGACGTTGGCTCTGTTCTCGCTTGATGATGTTGCCGAGAGCATGGAGCGGGAGAACCTTGACATCGGGTTCTTGGCTGTGATGAATGCCTTGAACCTAGCCAGTGGAGCCCTACACGTGAAATCATCGTTCCTTCTAGCCGGGTATCTACCTCATTTTCCTTTTTCTTTTGTGTCCTTGTGTTTTCGTATTTTTGATATTGGTCTTCTTTTCAGAGTCTTGTTGCCCATAGCCGGAACAAATCCCGGTTTCTTTGCGAGCGAAAGGTGGAGTGGGACCACCTCACCAAGGAGGCCCGGCTACGAGGAGATGTGAGCGCATAGCTTGCTGTCGCCCAGCAGCAGGAGGCCAAGGCACGTTGGGACATGGAGGAGTTCCATGCGATGTTTGAGGATTTGTCGGTGAGGATGAAGCTGGATGAGGGGGAGATCGCCAGGCTCCGAAAGGAATGGGACGAGCTACTACAAAAGGACGCCATGGCTAGAGAGCGGGCTACCAAGCTCCTCATAGAGCTAGAGACAGAGCGGGACCTCAAGCTGAAGGCTGAGGAGATGTCCGTGGTGTTTCAGTAGAAGGCGGACCAGGATGCCGTGGCATTGACCGGCTACGCAAGGAGCGGGATGAGCTGCGCCGGACCAAAGATAGACTTCGCTCGGGAGCAGCACGGCCCACGAGGAGTGTGACCGAGCCATCTGAGAGCACGACAAAGTGCGTCGGGAGGTCGAGGCACGCTGGGCGGATCTTGGAGTGGAGGTGGCCTAACGGCTGGATGCCAAGGGAGTTTCTGCCGGTTTGCGCACTTATCTTGCTGAGGTGCAAGAGGAGGGGGCTGGTTCCCTTATGACTCGTGCTGCTGGTATCATGGCGTGGGTGGGCCAACTTGAGGAGAGCTCCTTTTGCCTTGGGATCACCCAAGCCTTCACTGTCGCCCATTCCCACTATGCTCAGGAGATCAACCTGGAGGTGATGAGCGAGGGCTTTGCACCTGTCTATGAAGACGCTGAGCTAGATGAAATGGAGAAGGGGGTGGCTCCCTTTGCGCGGAACTTGGTGGACAGGCTGAAAGAAGAGGTTCTCCCTTCGCGGAAGTAGTTAGTGAAATTAGTTTGATAATCCTTTATCTGTAATGGGTGAACAAGTGTCGGTTTATTCGTGTTTTGGAACAACTCCGTGATTTTGTTTTGTAATTTTGTTTTGTTTGTTTTTACCTTACCTTCTCTCCTTTTTGCGATGAAAAAGTTTTACGTGATCGACCGTTCCATTTGTTAAGGGGAAATTTTGATTGTTCTGGTGATCAAAAATTACCGTAGCCGTTTGGGCGTGGGCCTTTTGCGATCTTACCAATCTGTTCCCCCGAACCTTGCCACCAATCTTGATGCGAGGAAGAGGTCTGATGTAATGACTTTTTCAAAAAAGAGAGGAAGTACCAGTACCTTTATCAGCCACTGAGTGAGATTTGACCCCTTGTGGTTGGTGGGGTTGGATGTTACTGGAGACCGAAGCGAGAGAAGCGAGCCTACACTTGTATTTGCTCGTACCCCTTACTTAGGATTTTTGGCGATCGTCGTGTAAACATGCGTTTGGTTTTTACCACTGGCTCGGCCTTCCCCGAGCCCCCGCGTGTGGTGGGGATTTGGTCGAGGTGTCATTTGCCTCGGTGGCTCGAATGACATGCCTGAGCTTGCTAACAGGGATGTTCGAACGGAATCCAATTCCATGGCTTTGTGACAGGGTCGGCAAAGCTCCCGGATGGCGTTCCATTATTCCTTGCCCTGCCTTCCAACAGATTCCCCTTAATGGGGACTCTATGGGCTCGGCAAGGGGGGGGGACTGAACTTGGAAGGCTGAGATGAACCTACCTGTAACACCTCTGGTGTTTTGACCTATCATTAAAAATTTGACATGTCATCATATGCATTGCAAAGCATTCATAAAGTAGAAAATGTTGAATGCATTCACTAAATAAGCTTTATTTCATAATGTTGTTATTTTATGTGATGTGATTCAAAACCCTAAATAAAGATCATGACCACAAGAGTCAAAATTCATGTGATCATGTGAGACCATGTGTTAATTGACTCAAATAACCCTAATGGGCCATATTACTGGTCAAAAATCAAAGTTAAGTCAAAAGGTAAACAAATTAAATTTGAATTCAACTTCAAATTATAAAAGTCCTTTTTGCCCTTTTGTCTATTTTAAAATCCATTTGGAATTTGGGGTTGTGACAAAAAGCAAAGTTGAAGCTTAGTTAATAAGGATCAACTTTGGTATTCAAAGTTTTTCAAGTTTACATATAAAATTTGGAGTAATTTTGAAATGATTCAAATACTCAAATGCACCCCAAATTCAAATTTTAAAATGGAGGCAGAATTTGAAAATATTCCTTGAAGCAAAGTTGTAGAGTTTGAAAAGTTGAGCAACTTTCATTTTCGGAGATTTTCATCTGCTTTAGAAAATTTGGGAGTAATTTGCAAAATGAACTCAGTGGCAAATCTGTAATTATTCGGAACAGTAGCACGACCACCGCCCCACCGCCGGCGTCCTTTCTTCGGTCTTCCAGGCGCGTCCGTGGCCGCCCTCGGCTTCGCGCTGGCACGAGCACCTCACTACGTGTTGTTCCCTCACACTCTTGGCCGCGCTATAAAGCTCCGACGCTGTCGTCGACTTTGATTTCTTTCCTCTGTTTCCCGCCGCCACTGCTTCAGCTCCGATGAGCTATCCTCGCCTCCTCAGCGCAAGATAGCCCCGGAAAAGCAGTGTCTCAGTTTCGCCTGCTCCTTGCGCCTCCAACCGACCTGTTTCTACCACTTGATTTCGCCGAGAACTCGCTGTCTGCGTTCTTCTTCCTCGCGGCCGGCGATCTCGACCGAAACTCCGTTTCACCGCGGCCAGCATCATCCGGTGAGCCGTTGTCCTTGCTTGTTGTCGCTACAACTTCATCTCGACGCTGTGATGCTTAATCCGTTCTTGCTTGGTCGTTTTGCTCACTACAGTCACCGAAACTCCGTCGCCGACGAAGTTTGCTCCGCCGTGACCGCTGTCACCATCGACCCACGTCACCGTAGCTCCTCCGGTCTCATTCTTTGCTTCAACATGTTCGGGGTGAGCTGCTGATCCTTGCTAAGCCTTTTGTTTGATCTCTACTGGCCTTGTTTCACCGGCGTAATGCTGCCATGCCACCACCGCATCCGCCATGGCCGGCGTCAGCCTTGTTCCATGTCGTAATCAACCTCCATAGTGCCACAGATCGATGCGTCTAGTCGTTGTGAACGTTTTGGTGCTATGGCCGTCACTGTTGGGCTCACCGGCGGCGAGTTCGCGTCGGTCAGCGCCATCGTCGTCGCGGTCAAAGCCGGAGGTTAGGGATGACAAGTGGGTCCCGTATGTCAGCGACTATATAGTTCAAATTGAATTTTCTATTTTCAGAAATGGATGAATAGTGTCTGTTTTTGTTATTTTTGTGTAGATTTGTTTAGAGCTCCAAAAATTATGAAAATTTTTGTGTGATCTCTCTGTGATAAATACTATTTAGGAAAAATATGAAACTTCAAATTTGAATAAATTTTTAATGTTCAAAAATTCAGTCAATTAATTGATAAATGCAATTTCCATAATTATTGTAGGTCACTATATAGCTCCAAAAATTATGAAATTTATTTTGGTACACTAATTTGTCATGAGGAAGCTTACATAAAATTTTGAGGTCATTTGGAACAAGTTTATTTTTGGGCTTATTTCCAAATTAATTCAAAAATAAATAAAAGCAAACCCTAATTGTTTGATTAGTGTTTGATCTTGTTTAGGTCATGTTTTGTGACTAGTAGGGTTTCAAGATCAGTTTGGTCAAGTCACATGTGTGGTTCTTGCCGGTAGAATTGCATGTTGGTTTTGTTGGCTTGCAACTGTACCGTGAAAAACAGTTGTATTCGAGGTGTTGTTATATTTCATGTACCATGGCAGTATCATGTTTACATTATCATCATGTTAAGGCATATGTTATCATTTCGTGTAGAACCCGAGAGTGAAACGATTCTAGTTGAGCAAGTTCTGGAAGAATCCCCGGTTGTCATGGGATTCGATAATTGTGGTACTGATCCGGAACCTGAGATCGTCAACGAAGGCAAGCCCCGGTTTATACATTAAACCATTACCTTGTTTACTTTGAAAAGTTTATCACCTATGTTACTTATTGCATTAAGTTGATTTATTCAAATGTTACCTACTTGATGCATTGCCTACCTTGTTGATTGTTTACCATCCTTGAAAATGATTTCATTTACAAAGGCGTAGAATTGCTTAGTATGCTTTATGGTAGGTTTTCAAAGTAAAAGTTTTGATACAATCAAAGATGGCATAGTGGCCAAAGAAAGAAAGAAAGAAGATAGAATGAACTAGAGACTAGTTGGGTGGCTTATCTTGAATGTTGCGTAATGTTGCCGACTATGTCGCTTAAAGGCCACTCATTGTGGATCTTCTAAACGAGACACTTTGTAGTACTGGTCACATACTCCGGTAAGCCTACTTCGGCTAATCCGATACTAAGACGAATGCCCACGCACTGGGAGTGGTGAGATGGCGGGAGTAGCATGTACCCTCGTGGCTTGAATGTGGCCGGATTTGAGGCGTGCTGTGCTCTCGTGTGGCGTGGGGACGGCTTAGTATGGGAGGATCCGGTAGTGAGGTTGATATATGCAAGATTAAGTTCTACATATGTCGTGTGATAAGGAATCCCCAGCTGGGACTTGAATCAATTCGAATTGCCGGTGCTTCGTGGATATGGAGACTCGATTCATTACAGAAGCAATGCAGGACTGGTGAATTACTAAAACATGAGAAAAGGAATGGAATGAGAAGGATTGGAACATGGGATATGAACACTTAGTTTGAGATATTGAACTAAAGTACTTAGGGGTAAAACTTGAAACTAGGATCAAGAATAGTAAGCTTTTGGCAAAGAACTTTTGAATTTTGCTACATCCTTACCTTGACCCAACACTTGCATCCCTAAGACCTTCGCCCTTTTTCGTCGGGTCAGTCTTGTTGAGTACTTTTGTACTCAGGGTTTATTAACCCTTGTTACAGGTGAGTCGCATGCGTAGGCTTGTTTTGGTCCCTGCTGTATGTCAGTGTTTGAAGTTGATGACGATGAGGAATGATGAATGGCCTTTGGACAAGGCACTAGTTTGTGTGAAATAAATAATGTTAATGTAATATTATCCCGCTACTATGGTTGTATGACACTTATGGTTTTGTAAGTTTGAAACAACTGGTTTGTAATATTAAAACTTAAGTCTTCCGCTTTATAATCTCTGGTATGTATATTGAAAACTATTGTAATCTACAATGACTGTGATTGGGATCCTGTTTGGAAAAGATTTGTGGATGATTCGGGTTTCCCGAGGACACCCGACAGACCTGTTAAGTTGTTGGGAACTTGTGTACGCTATCTGAGGTCTGTTGAGACATCGATAGGTGCACGTGGGCCCAATTTCTTAGGAGGTTCTGCCACACTACCCGCCTTAATGTGGGTTGGGTGAAGGCATCTGAGGCTCATCTCCATTTCCCCCCTAGTTCTTGTTTGACGTCGAGGCGGCCTCGGACCTTTGGCGGGTTAGCCTTCAAACCTCTATCTTTGGATCGAGCGGCTCGAGCCCCCAAGCCTTGTTAGGGTCTGATAGGGGTCGGCCGTATTTCACGCGTTACCCCGTCCTTGATTTTACGCAATCGAAGGGGCTGAGTAGACGACACTTGCCTCGGTGGCTTGAGTGTCGCGTTTAATGAGCTCGCTAACGGGTACGTTCGTATGAAATCTGGGTCCATCATTTGCTGACGGGGTTGGCAGAGCCCTCTGGTGGCACTCCACTACTTCTTAACCCGCCTCCCGGTAGATGCCCGAGCCGTTCGATAGGCTCGGGTGGCCCGCTGGCCTCTCCTCGGTGGAGTTTCTGTGGGTTTGGCTCGGGGTTAGAATCGAACAAGAAAAGGTTGAGATGTCCCTGTCCGCTTCTAAGCGGGGTCAGGCAGGGCCGCTGGGGCTCGTCTCAGTTATTTCTCCCTGGCTCTGCTCGGCACAAGGCGGCCTTGAGCCCCTCGTGGGCCAGCCTTCAAACCTCGGCCTATTGCCACCCATATCATATGAGGCGACTGTTGTTTCGTGACGTGACACGAAGTGTTGGGATGCAGTGATTTGCATACATAATGTTTCGAATGTATAATTTAATCGAAATGAAGGCGGGGCCGGTAACATCACCTTGGTGGTATGAGCGACGGAAAGTTCCTACCGAACATGTTCGTGCAAGGTTCGAGCTTGACATTGTGCGATGGGGCCAGTGCAACCTGCATGACTCTCGGTGGCCGTTCGTTCGTCGTCTTTCCTGGGCCGTACGGTCGGCCCAGGAGGCCCGTTGGGCTCCCCTTTTCAGAGGTCCCATCGTGGGATCATTCCATGATCCTGCCTGGGGAAGCGGAGGGTCCCCTGCATGTGCGTGCTTTGATTGCCGCATCCGTGTGCGGTAGTGGTGGGCCATGCCCAGGCATCGTCTTGTTTGACTAGAGCGCGTCCCGTTAGTCCAGGCGCGTCGCCTCGGCTTTCCGTCAGCGTCGATTTCATATCTGCATTAAGTAGGGGAAGGGAGAGAGTTTTTCGTCCCAACCTTTTGCCTTTCCTTAGCTGCTGCACCTCCTCTTTATATAGGGAGGGGAGAGGAGCTCTCATCGCACTTCTTTTGCCTGCCTCTGAGGTGCTACCTCTTCTTCTTCCTTTCCACCGAATGCGTTCGTGCATCACGGCGATTCCTGAGTGAGGAAGGGTAATGCCAGAGAGAAAGAACTCATAGATTCGCTCGTGAATCCAGAGTGTGATGTCGAGCTAGAGGTTATCCAACGTAGATGAGATGGTGCGGATCGCCATTACCGAGAAGGGGTCACCGCCGCTGAAGGAGGAGGGGCACCGGAGGGTGCCGAGCGTCGTTGACCTCGCCATTGTTCGTTGCGGCCTTCCTTCGGTGGCAGGCGTCCCCCATCCAGACGCTGTTGTCGGGGTTGTGGCTGATGACGATGGCGTAGTCCCCGGATGCCTCGGTGGAGGGGCACCACAGTCGTCGGCGTGGTGCTCGACGTTGCAGATGATGGCACCTTCGAGGATCCTATAGAGCGGCGGGACGTCGCCGATGGAGAGCGTGGTGTGGCGGCCATAGTAGACGAACTAGCCCGTGTACGTGCCAGGACGTTGCCGATGGAGAGCGTGGTGCGGCGACCGCAGTAGTACTTGTAATAAAGCTAGGCAGAGACTGTAATTGAATAAGTTTGTGGGGAAGCCCCTGAGTAAATAGTCTTCTTCATTTACGTGTACATTAGTCCTTTTCGTGATGAAATCACTTTGTAAGTGGTGAATTTGTGCGAAGAATGAACAAATTTTCATCCTTTGTTATGGCAAACAGCTTTTCGTCTTCCTCTCTTTGTAGAAGAGGTTTCCATGCCCTCCGACCCTTCCCATGGATCAAGTCGTAAGAAATTAGGAGTGCGGGTGAATTAATTCTGATTACGCTAGTGAGCAAAGAGGTCGCAGCCGCTGGGGCGTGGGTCTCCCGCAGTCCTACCAGTTGTACTCGGAATTTGTTCCTAAAATCTTAGTCCTTAGGACTTTGTTATGAGAAGAACGGAAAACTTAGAGAACATTTGCAAATGTAACACAGGAAGTTTTCACAAAATAAACGTACTTGTATCATTTATATCAACCCTCGAGTGAGGTCCGACCCCTCGCAATTTGCAGGGGTCGGACGTCACTAAAGATCGGGGTTTTGTAAAGACAAAAACTGATAAGGTAGAGTATGCGTTTATTTAAGGGTAAAAATGACGTAGCTGTTCGATGTTCCAGGCATTGGTGAAGACCTTGCCGTTGATGGTTTTCAATTTGTAGGCACCTAGACGCAGTATTTCCACGACAACGTACGGTCCTTCCCAGGGTGGGGAGAGCTTGTGGCGGTTCTTGTTGCTCTGTTCAAGGTGGAGAACGAGGTCCTCGACGTTGAAGGCTCGGCCCCGCACCCATCGGCTGTGGTACCGCCGTAGCTCCTGCTGGTACTTGGCCGAATGGAGGAGGGCAATGTCGCGGGCTTCGTCTAGTTGGTCCATGGCATTTTGGTGGGATGCTTCGGCACCCTGTTCGTCATATGCTCTGATCCTTGGCGCTCCATAGTCGAGGTCCGTCAGGAGGACGGCCTCGGCACCGTAGACCATGAAGAAAGGCGTGTAGCCAGTGGCTCGGCTGGGAGTTGTTCTCAGGCTCCATAGTACAGCGAGGGAGCTCGGTGACCCAGCATGCGCCGAACTTGTTCAATCAGTTGAAGATCCTGGGCTTGAGGCCCTGTAGGAGCATGCCGTTTGCGCGCTCGACCTGCCCGTTCGTTCGGGGGTGCGCGATGGCCGCCCAATCGATCCGGATGTGTTGTTCATCACAGAATCGAATGAATTTCCTACCGGTGAATTGCGTGCCATTGTCTATGATGATGGAGTTTGGTACTCCAAAACGATGGATGATGTCGAGGAAGAACAACACAGCCTGCTCGGATTTGATTGTGGGGATCGGCCAAGCTTTGATCCATTTCATAAACTTGTCTATGGTGACAAGTAGGTGGGTGAAGCCCCCGGGCGCCTTTTTGAATGGCCCAACCAGGTCGAGCCCCTAGACCGCGAAGGGCCATGTGATGAGAATCATCTAGAGTGCCTGGGCTAGGAGGTGAGTTTGCCGAGCATAGTACTGACACCCTTCGTAGGTGCGTACGATTTGCTCGGCGTCGGCTACTACAGTGGGCCAGTAGAAGCCCTGTTGGAATGCGTTTCCAACCAAGGTCCTTAGCACGGCATGGTGACGGCAGACCCCACCGTGGATGTCGCTCAGTAGAAGTTTTCCCTATTCGTTGGGGATACAGAGCTGGAGGATCCTAGTGTGGCTCTGTTTGTAGAGTTCGCCATCTATAAGAACGAAGGACTTGGCGCGACGTGTGAGTTGTCGAGCTTCTGTCTTGTCTGCTGGCAGCGTGTCGTGGAGGAGGTAGTCGATGTAGAGTGTTCTCCAGTCATCTGGAGGGTCGAGCTCCGTTGTTGGATCTACTTCAAGCTCCATGACCTCAGGGTCGGGCAGAGCCATCAGTAGGTTGGCCCCTGGGGCCGGGTCTGACGGGCCATCGTTGGCCGGTTCTGGCCTTTCATAGCGCACCGAGGGTTTGTGTTGATTGTTAGCGAACACACCCGTCGGCACCGGCTCTCGGCCAGACACGGCTTTTGCAAGTGCATCGGTCGCCTCATTGAGGAGCCTCGGGATGTGGTTGAGCTCGAGACCGTCGAACTTGTCCTCCAGCCATCGGACCTCTTGGCAGTACGTAGCCATACTGGCGTCATGGCAGCTTGACTCCTTCATGACTTGGTTGACGACCAGCTAGGAGTCGCCCCTGATGTCGAGGCGTCGGATGCCCAACTCGATGGCGATTTGTAGGCCATTGATGAGCGCTTTGTATTTGGCAACATTATTTGATGATGGGAAATGGAGCCGAACCATGTACCTCATGTGGACTCCAAGGGGTGATATGAAGACCAGCCCCGCGCCGGCCCCCTTTTTCTTCAGTGATCCATCGAAGTACATCGTCCAATATTCTTGATCGACGACCGCTGGTGGCATCTAGACTTCGGTCGATTCCGCGATGAAGTCGGCAAACACCTGGGATTTGATCGCTGTTCTGGAGGCATACGTGATGCCCTGATCCATCAGTTCGAGTGCCCACTTTGCGGTTCTTCCTATAGCGTCCTAGCTATGGACGACCTCATCGAGGGGGAATGACGTCACGATGGTCATAGGATGTGACTCAAAGTAATGGCGTAGCTTTCTCTTGGTGATGAGGACGGTGTATAGGAGTTTTTGGATTTGGGAGTAACGGGTCTTGGGGTTGGATAGTACCTCGCTGATGAAGTACACGGGATGCTGGAGCTTAAAGGCGTGTCCTTCTTCCTCCCGTTCTACTACCAGGGTGGCACTGACCACCTGTGTGGTGGCCGCTATGTACAGCAGGAGGGGTTCGCCGTCGCTTGGAGGGACCAGGATCGGGGGTTTCGTTAGAAGCTGTTTGACCCCGTCAAGCGCCTCCTAGGCCTCGAACGTCCATTTGAAATGGTCGGCTTTCTTTAGAAGTTGGTAAAGGGGGAGGCCTCGTTCACGAGGCATGAGATGAATCAACTGAGTGCAGCGAGGCATCCGGTGATTTGTTGAACCCCTTTTATGTTCTGGATTGGGCCCATTCTTGCGATGGTGGAGATTTTCTCCGGGTTGGCTTCGATGCCGTGCTCCAGAGACGATGAAGCCGAGCAGCATGCCCCTCGGGACCTCGAAAACACATTTTTCGGGATTGAGTTTGATGCCATTTGCTCAGAGTCTTGCAAAGGTCTACCCAAGATCGGCAACTAGGTGGTCGACCCGTTTGGATTTGACTATGATGTCGTCGACATAGGCCTCAACGGTCCGCCCGATGAGGTCTCTGAAACATTTGAGCATACAGCGCTGGTACATGGCCCCAACATTCTTTAGACCGAATGACGTGGTGACATAGCAGAACAATCCAAAGGGGGTGATGAAAGACGTTGCGAGCTGGTCGGACTCTTTCATCGCAATTTGATGGTACCCGGAGTACGCGTCAAGGAAGCAGAGGGTTTCGC
The DNA here is from genome assembly GCA_904845875.1 of Miscanthus lutarioriparius. Taxonomy (NCBI): domain Eukaryota; kingdom Viridiplantae; phylum Streptophyta; class Magnoliopsida; order Poales; family Poaceae; genus Miscanthus; species Miscanthus lutarioriparius. The sequence continues at coordinate 80,918,260 of CAJGYO010000019.1, read as the reverse complement.
ACCCTGAGGTAGAGTCGACTATCTGGTCTATGCGTGGCAAAGGAAACAGATCCTTTGGGCATGCCTTGTTGAGACCTGTATAATCAACACACATCCTCCACTTCCCGCTCTTTTTTTGAACAAGAACGGGATTAGCTAACCACTCTGGGTGGTATACTTCCTTGATGAACCCGGCGGCCGATAGTTTCGCTATCTCTTTGCCGATGGTCCTACGCTTCTTCTCATCAAAGCGACACAGGCGTTGCCGCACTGGCTTAGAGCCCGGGTGAATCTTCAAGGCGTGCTCGGTGACCTCCCTCGGGATACCCGGCATATCCGAGGGTTTCCACACAAAGATGTTTTTGTTGTCGTGGAGGAAGTCGATGAGCGCGCTTTCCTATTAGGAGGATAGCGTGGTACCGATGCGTACCGTTTTACCCTCGGAGTTGCTGGGATCTATGAGAACTTCCTTGGAGCCCTCTGCCTATTCAAACAACCCGATGGCCTTTTTAGCGTCGAGTGTTTCTTTGGTGACCTCTTCCCTGAGGGTGGCGAGTTCCCTAAAGGCGACGATTGCTGTGGCGTGGCCACAGCATTTGACCTGGCACTCGTAAGCACACTAGAAGGAGGTGCCGACGGTAATGACCCCGTGGAGACCCGGCATCTTCAGCTTGAGGTAGGTATAGTTGGGAACGGCCATGAACTTCGCGTAACATGGATGTCCTAGGATGGCGTGGAAAGTTCTGGGGAACCCTACTACGTCGAAGGTGAGGGTCTCTCGTCCTATAGTTGGACTGATCCCCGAAGGTGACGGGCAGATCGATCTGTCCTAGTGGCACGGCTTGTTTACCAGGCACGACGCTATGAAAAGGCGCTCGGATCGAGTGGAGGTTTGACCGATCGACGCCCATCTCATCGAGTGTCTTGGCGTACATGATGTTGAGGCCGCTGCCTCCGTCCATCGGCACTTTTGTGAGTCACTTTGGGTCAACGATCGGGTTGACTACAAGCGGATACCTTCCCGGGTGTGGGACGGTATCCAGATGGTCGGTTCGGTCGAAGGTTATGGTGGATTCCAACCATCAGAGGAAGGCAAGGTGGCCGGCGTGGTCATATAGACCTCACGGCGTGTGACCTTCTGGCGGCGCTTGGAGTCGTAGGCCGCTGATCCTCCGAAGATCATAAGGGCGTCGTTCGGCGTTGGGAAGGCGTCGTCCTTCTCCTCGGCGTCGTCTATGGTGGGGACGGGTTCCTTTCCCTACTCCCCTTTGTTGAGGCCTCCGGACAAGTATTTGCGCATGTGGCCACAATCCTTGTACAGATGTTTGGCCGGGAAGGCATGGTTTGGGCATGGTCCCTCAAGCATTTTTTCGAGCGAGTCATCGTGCCGTTGCTTCTTATTCTTTCTTTTGGCAGAATGGTTGGAGGCGCCTTGCCTTGCCATCGGAACGGTCGAAGATCGCTCGACCACCTCCTCTCCTGAGGCATGGCTGGTGGTGATGTCTAGGAGTTCCCTGGTGGTCCATGGGCCTTGCATCCTAGCTTGTTAACCAAAGACTCGCAGGTGGTCTTGGATAGAAAGGCTCCTATTACGTCGGCGTCGGCGATGTTAGGGAGCTCGTTGCACTGTCGGGAGAAGCACGGATGTACCCGTGGAGGGTTTCATCGGCCTTCTGGCGGCAGTTCTTGAGGTTCCATGGGTTCCCAGGGCGCTTGTACGTGCCCTGGAAGTTTCCCACAAAGATTCCCCTCAGATCCGCCCAACTCTAGATGGCATTGGACGGTAGGTGCTCCAACCATGCTCGCGCCAAATCGGCCAAGAATAGTGGCAGATTGCAAATAATGAAATCATCATCATTCGCGCCACTGGCTTGACAGGCAAGCTGATAGTCTTTGAGCCAAAGCCTGGGGTTTGTTTCTCTAGAATATTTAGGGATGTTGGTAGGCGGTCGGTACCTTGGCGGGAAAGCAGCGTTGAGGATGTGCCGGCTGAAGGCCTGAGGGCCCGGTAGGCCGGGGCTCGGGCTCCGGTCCTCACCACTGTCATAGCGTCCATCGTGCTGAGGGTGGTAGCCGCATTTGGCTCCTTCTCTTGAGTCACTGTAGGCGCACCTGCGGGCGTCGATGGTGCTGCGTGCGTCGCGGTTGTGGCCGAGACGTTGATGTACCGGAGCAACAGTGTGCTACCTGGCGTCTAGTGGTGTCTGGTGAACCGACATGCCCTTGGCAGGGCACACCGAGGGCGTGCGCTGGCTGGTGTCGAGCTCACGTCATCGAGACAATGAGCTCTCCGCCTGCTGCGTCGCCGCACGCTCGAGCAACGTGCGAATTTCTCGGCGGGCCCGGCGATCCTCGGACGTCGCGGCCTCTGGAAGGCCGTGGAACAAGGACATCATAGCGGCGATGTTCTGGCTTGCTCGAGTGAAGTGAGGGAGGGTCCCATCATCGGTGAGGATCCTTTGGTGTATGTCACGGGCGGTGGCACGTGGGTGCCCACCGTCTCCGCGACGCTTGATCTCCTCATCGATCTTCCGGAAGTCCCAAACAAGTTGTTGTCCGGCATCATCAATTTCTTGCTTCCGTGCCCTCAGCTGCTCCATCCTTACGTGGGATGGGGCCGCCACCTCCCCTCCGGTCCTGGCGTCCGGGTTGGCTATTGGGGTAGCCTCCCCCTTGGAGACGCTTTTGACGTGCCCCTCAGAGGTTTCTGCCATAAAGCATTCCCGGGAAGGATGATGGCTCCCCATGCTGGAGTCAGAGCCAGAGGATGACTCTGGCTCCTCGGTGAGGAGTTTGTGGAGGGACTCCGTGTCATGTTCAATTACCCCCATGAACTCAATGTCTACGGGGGGTTGAACCATGCGTAGTGCCATGAGGTGGCAAGCGGTCGCCGCGGCGTTGCGGAGACCGAACGGAAACGCTATCGGGGCGCTCCGCACGTGGCGCTTCGGAGAGAGGTGGCTCTTTCTGGAAGGTCATGCCACGTCATCATCGTTGGAAAGGGTGAGGCAATGCTGGTTCTCCCTAGACTGCTGGGGTCCAAGGGAGATGGCGAGTTGGCATCCAAGCCTCTTATGGTCGAGGACAATGGAGGGGAGGGATTGGATGGCGGTGCGCGCCCGTACCAACTCTCCCCCCACCATAATGATGAAATCTCAGCTCCCAAAGCGCACGTGTGTGCCTAGGACCCAGCTGACGTTGTGGTTAGCCATCCGTGGCCTGGTTTGGAACGCGCAAAGTCCCCTACCTGGCACGCCAACTGTCGGTGTTTTGAACAAGCACCGGCTAGTAAATTTATAATTGATGTGCGTTAGGCCCGGATGGTGTGCTAAAGGACACAAGGTTTATACTGGTTTGGGCCGAATGTCCCTACGTCTAGTCTGTTGCTACTCGTATTATTAGCACCGAAAAAGGTTCATAGTAGGGGGTACAAACGGTCTTGAGAGGGACTAGTCCCAGGTCTCTGATGGAAAGGGTCGAAAGGATGCCAAGGGCCTGGTGTTCGCTTGGTCTTGTGTATGTGGGTATGCTGTTGTATTGTGTCGATCAAACTTTGTCTTAGTCGATCTTTTTTTCCCTCCTTTCAGCGGGGTGCCCTGCCTCTCCTTTTATAGACCAAGGGGAGCGGGGCTTACATGTCAGAGGAAGGAGAAAAAACCAGAAGACCAAGAAGGCCCTCTGAAAGCGTCGAGTCTTCTTCTTCTTCTGGGCTAGCCCCCTGACACAGCGGGATGGTGTCAGAGGAGGCACGTTCGCCGGGCATGCGTGTGTTGATGATGCCATGCCCTGCAAGTGGTCATGTCCCATCCCGCCTCTGCAGGCGGCGTGTTAGTGTGGGGTGTTGGTCTACGACCTTGTGGGAAGCGGCCTACATGGTGACCGCCCGTTCCCCACTGTAGAGAGCAGGAGTTCCCCTTTGGAGCGTAGCGGTTGTCGTATGTCTGTGTCGGGTTCTTCGCTCAGAGGCTGAAGGTGGCGCCTACAACACTATAGGGCAAAGGGTGTGTGCCCGCAACACTATTTAGGCTCTGCCATGCCTGGAAAGGTCTAAGCGCCTGTCCTGTCAAGCCTCGACGGTACTTTCCTACAAGGGCGCAGGGCATGGCCCTCGATGCCACAGTTGACCCGAACGTCTTGTCTTACCTTATGCCTATCATCATGGAGGGTCGTGACATACCTCGTCGGTCATGGCGGAGCTAGCCCTCAGCCGTCGGGCGAGGCAAAGCCCATCCTCAAGCGTCTGGTTGAAGCAGAGCTAGACCTTGGCCGTCGGGCGAGGCGGAGCCCGCCCTCGGGCGTCTGGTCGAAGCAGAGCTAGCCCTCGGCTGTTAGGCAAGGCAGGGCCCACCCTCGGGCATCTGGTCGAAGCGGAGCTAGCCCTCAGTCGTTGGGCGAGGCGGAGCCCGCCCCTGGGGGTCAAGCGAGACGGAACCTAGCCCTCAACCGTTGGGCGAGGCGGAGCCTAGCCCCTCGAGGGTCGGGCGTGGCAGAACCCAGTCCCCGAGGACCGGGCGAGGCGGAACCGATCTTCCGCCGTCCGGACAAGAGGTACAGTAGTATCCTTGTTTGACCGGGAGTGCCAGCATTCAGTGTTTGCTAGTTCCACCTTGTTGGGTACCCCGGTACTAGGTTCCCGATAATCGGTAACTTAATGAATCTATCCAAAGGACGCCACCCTTAGATAGAGCCAATAACTTGACCTTAATCTAGTCTGAGCAGTGGAGGTCGACTGGATCGATGCAGCCGTACTTGAACTAAACAAGAGTCGATAATTAGCTTATACCAGAGTCGCAGTGGAGGTCGACCGGATGGATGCAGCCGTACGAATAGAAGTATAAGCCATGACGGTACTTACAGACAAGCTGGAGGTTGGCCGGACCGATGTAGCCCTGCTCGCTGAAGAACTCGCCGAGATCTACTTTACTCCTATTCATAAGTGGTGGCCGGAACCGAAAAAAGTAAGTAACTTGAATTGGATTGATTGTGTGTCTTTTACAATAGCCGGGGTCCAATATTTATACCCGGACCTACGCATGAATCCTACTTAAGCATGAATCACCATAATTTTTGGCCTAAGAGAAAGCATCCCTAATTTAAGATAACTTGGACCCTAATCTTTCCCTTTTTGTAGAGTCCAACATGTTTTTCCCAACGCCGATCATAGCTTTTGTCGTTATCTACTGGCGCTATATGAAGAAAGCCGATTCTAGTATTGCATTCAAATCAGCTGATACTGACCTTCATGCAATCAATTCCTTGATGACATGATCTTAGGAGTTTTTGAGTCCCTGTAATTCTTCTTCCAAATTTTGGTGTAAACAGGTACATGCAAATACAAGAGACGCATTCTCCTAAAGTTTTGCTATCCTCTCCTCGATATTCAGTGACATCCGACCCTAGCAACGACAAAGGGTTGGATCTCACTCAGGGCTGATAAGGGTATAAATACACCTTTTCTAAAATAGTCACCACGTCAGACCTCTTCCTCACATTAAGCCTAACGACAAAGTTTGCGGAAACGAATAGCTAAGCATGCCTGGTTGAACTAAAAAAAACCTACGCCTCGGTGGCTATGGTGTCTTTGCTCACCAGCATGATCAAAGTTTTTCTTGTTACACCTCAGGCCCTACGGTCTTAACAAATGGAAGGGTCGTAATACATCAGCCCTTCTTTCACATATAAAAAGGGAAGAAAACAAGTTCAATCAAATAAAACAAAGTTACAAAATTATTTTTACGATACATAAAGGTCGTCGCTTGTTCACAGATTATAATAAGTGTTCATCTAACCTATATGGCTAACTACCCCCTTCGGGGGAGAACTATGTCTTCAACTTTGTCCGCCAGGTTCTGCGCGAGAGGAGCCACCGCCATCTCTATCTCACTAGCTGGGAGGCTTCGTAGCTAGGCGCGAAGCTAAGGCTCATTGTTTCCAAGTCAATACTATCCGCATAATGAGAGCGGGCGATGGCGAAGGCTTGGGTGATCCTAGAGCAAAGAGCTTCCCTCTCGAGTTAGCGCACCCGCGCTGTGATATCTATGGCATGGGCTTCAAGCGAGCTGGTCCCCTCCAGCCGCGCCACCTCCAGGTCATCGCAGACCATTCCGAGGGTAGCACGCAGGAGATCATGCTCATCACTCTCCGCCTAAAGGCTCCTCCGTGCCTCGGTGAGCTCCGTGGCAGCCCAACGGAGACACTCTCGGCCTCCAGCCTTCGGGTTGCCATGGTTCTGAGCTTGGCCTGGAGGGAGCCAATCCTCTGCTGTGCCTCATCGTGCTCTCGGACGGCCTGGTCGTGCTCCCTACGGGCCATACCACGCTCCGAGCGGAGCCTCTCCCGGTCTGATGTAGCTCGTCTTGCTCCTTGCATAGCTAGGCAACCGCCTTGGCATCCAGGTTCACCCTCTGCTATAGGGTTGCGAACCTCTCCTTAGCTCCTAGCTTGAGCTCCTGCTCCTTCTCTGCCTTAGCCAGGAGGTCGAGGATCTGCTGGCGGGTCTCGGTGTCCATCTGGTGCAGCTCATCCCGCTCCTTCTAGACTCTAGCGACCTCCTCCTCAACCTACCGTGCCCTCGCCGACAGTTCCTCAAACACCTTCTCAGCCTCCTCTGTGTCTCGACGGGCCTTGGCCTCCTACATCCAGAGACTAGCCGCCTCCTCGACCAAGGGAGTTAGCTCGTCCACCCTCTATTGGGAGGCAACAAGCTGGGCGGACACATTCCCATGCATCTGGGCCTCTTCGATGAGGCGATCCTAGCTTTCCTTTTGCTCACAAAGGAACCAGGATTTCTCCCGGCTACGAGCGATAAGGGACTGAAGAAAATATGATGGTTAGAACACAAAAATACAAAAAGAAAGAAGAGAATGAAAAGCAAGATCAAGTAAATACCCGACCAGTGGGAACGACAACGTCGCACAGGGCACCCCTGGCCTGGTTTAGATCTTCCAACATGGCCGAGATCCCCTCGTTGAGACTCTCCCACTCTATGCTCTCAGTAGCATCATTGAGCAAGAACAGTGTTGATGTTGGGTCTTATGGATCTACCCACTGGAGCAGAGGCTTGCCCTGCACAGGCGAGTGGCTACCTCCCGATGCTAGGGCCAAGGGCGACCCTCCGCTGGTCCTCTCCACCAAGCCCACGACACGGGGACCCCTCAGCCGTGTCCCCCTCCATCCGCCCATGTCGAGAGCCGTCATTTGGGCCACCGGAGGTGCGGGTCACGTCGCTACCTGGGGCGCTGCCATGGTGGCATCCAGCTGTGGGCCGCCTGTCATGGCCGCCACCACCTCCGCCTGCATCGGTGGGGCCTCGTCCGGCTGCATTGTTCTCGTCAGGGTCGGCGCCACGAGTGCGGTCGGAAGTTCCGATCAACCCGTCGTCAGCAGCGGCACCGCCTCCCTCACTGGTTCTTCAGTGACCTCCGAGGGTGTCCTTTGAGCCCCTAAATCCACTTGTCCCGCCGAGGGCATGGGAGCCACCACGGGTGATGCCTGATCGACCGACGAGGCAGTAACACCAGTGCCTCTCCTGCCCAAAATGGGTGCGATGTTGGCCGACGACCGCCGCCTCGCCTAAATGGCAACGCTCTTCTTGGGCACTAGCGCCAAAAAGTTGCCCCATCTTAGGACGTTACAAGAAACAAAAGGCGTAAGTCACGCTGAAAATAGAGAAAAACAGAGAAAAATATAGGAGTCAATGACTTACATCGGCGCTGTTAGGTGGAGGATACGTTTGGGGGATGAACCCTCAGGTACTTGCTCCACCTCGTTGGGGCAAGGCCTTTTTGAGCCTACCCCCTACTCCCGGGTAGAGGGGCTCGCCTCCCTTGCATCCAGAGGCACGGCGGCGGAGCCATCCCCCTCCATCGATGCCTTGGACATGGCAGAAAGCCCGCTGACTCCTATTGTCTCTTGGGGCACGGCGGAGGAGCCTCCCCCCTCTGTCAGCACCTCAGGCGTGGTGGCTAATCCACCCACCCCTGCTGACTCCTGAGGCACGGTGGTGGAGCCACCCCCTCCATCGGCACCTCGGACGTGGCGGTAGATCCACCCACCCTTACTGGTTCTGAGGATAGGTCGACGGTTCGGCCCATCTCCACTGGCCTCATGGATGCACTTTCCCCGCATGAAACAGGAAGGGCCCCTGCAAGGACGAGTGGATACCTATCAACGTTTCCTCACCCTCTAGGTCATCCCACTCGGTGTCAACAACTACCTCATCATCTTCCTCATCGTCGTCGTCATCATCATCATCACTATCTGTGTCCTCCCCTCGCTCTAGTGCCTGCAGCTTCTGCTATTTCTTCCTCCTCTCGTCCTCCTTCGCCTTCCTCTACCGCTTGGCCTCGGCGCGATTGGCCATTGTCACGGACGGGTCCTTCGGCAGCAGAGCCAGGTGATTTGTAAGGACAAGTTTCTTCGGCTGGTCCCCCTATCTCAATATCAGCATCAAGAGGTCAAGAGTTCAATTAAAAAGGAGGCACAAGGAAAGGAAACTTACGAAGACGATGTACCTTGGTTCTAGCTACATTGGGGGGTGCCCCCACACCGGTAACACAAACTTGAGGACAGCACCGACGTTGTCCCACGGAGGCCCCATCGCCTCCTTGATGCACTGCGCCACTCTAGAGGGGGGAGAGCACTCCCTCGGCGAGCGTCGTCCCATCGAGTGATGCCCTGAGCGCCATTGTGTGCAGGGGAAGCGCGCGCCTCATCAGCGGCACCACCCTCCATGTGTGGTAGGCACCGATGATCCCTGACCCCTTCATGCCCTCTCCTTTAGGATTCGGATGGCGGTGAGATGGTCCTGGATTCTCTTCTTGGCTTTCTCTAGGACTCCCCACTTCCTCCATGAAGCTAGGACCTCTTCGATGAGGCGCCCGGTGAACTCTGGCAAGGGGGCGGCTGCGTTGTTCTTGACATAGAACCAATGCAAATGCCACCCCTTGTTGGAGGTCGACAGACGCATCGGTGGGTACTTGCTGACCTGGTTGTTGCAGAGCTGAATGCCGGTACATCCCATTGGCATGTTCAACTCCTGCTTCTTCTCCTGCTTCTTTAGGAGGGTGACAGCAAAGAAGTACCGCCATAGGTCGAAGTCGGAACTAATCCCTAGGAATCCCTCACATAGGGTGACGAACACCGCAATGTGCTAGATTCCATTGGGATTAAGGTGATGTAGCTCTACCTTCTAGTAGTGCAGCAATCCCCAAAGAAACTTGTGGGTGGGGGTGGCAAATCCCCGCTCATGGAAGTGAGCAAAGGACACGACGTAGCTGTCAGGCGGCGACGACGCATCCTCATCGTCGGGCAGCCACCACTCCTCGGTGGTGGTCCGCGCACAAAGAAGACCATGGTGAACGAGGCCCTCCAGGCACTGGAGGGTGATATCAGAGCGGTACCATGGCTCCATTGGAGGATTGGAGTGGGTGGATGCAAATTCAACGACGGCTGATACGCAGATGTGGGAGGCTTAGGCGATTGGCGGCGGAGGTTGTAGATGCAAACGCAAGGAGGCAAAGTATGAAACCCTAGGGGGCGAACCCTTTGGTTTTAAAGGGGCGACGAATGCAAGGAAGGCAACCATCTGCCTAGATCTCCATGCTTGCCATGATCTGCAACCATGTCACGTTGCGAGATATGCACCCACAATCTCTATCCTTTCCCTCCGAAGGTGCACCAGATGTTTTGCCTCCTCAGGCAGACCAGGACTCTTTACCAGCAAAAGAGACACGGGTCAAAAAGCGTTCCTTCGGCTCGCTTGGGCCTAGGAGTTCGAGGGCTGGCCCATCAACAGTTCGACGGCCATGCCAAGGCACCCTTATGACAAAGGATGGGCTCACGAGTGGCCAAAACTTAGGCGCACGAGCTTCATGGGAGTCTTGGCCCACGATCAAGTCTTAGCCAGGCTAACCTTGGCTGGATCCCCACAAATGGGATACCAGGATCCCAATTGAGCTATCGGGCTAAACAAACACCAAATCTCATGACCATACCCACGAAGGGACCGACCTCGGTGAAGAAGAAATCGCCATCTTCAGGGCACGCCGTGGGCAACAATAGAGGGCTAGGGCTCTCAGAATCCTCTCTTTCAGAAAAAACCTCTCGAAGGAGTATCCTACTCCTCCATAGGCTTAGGGGCTACACCCACCGGGTGCGCTCGCGCGCACCCGCTGGCAAGTCAAAATCCCCCAGGCAATTCTACTCAAATTGCCTGGGGGCTCGAGAGCTACTATCGGGGACCAATATTAGGGTACTCAAAGAGGAGGAGCTAATGACCGTCAACATTGATTCATCTACGCGATAAAGAGCATGACTACACTGCTTGCTGGGTCACTCCTCGTCCATCCACCGAGACCATGGGCCCCACCTAAAGCTGACTCTCGAGGACTGGCTCCACCTCGCCCAATGTCTAAGGGCAGACTCCATCTCGCCTAACCCTCGAGGACTGGCTCTGCCTCGCTCGATGTCTAAGGGCAGGCTCCATCTCGCCTGACACCCGAGGGCTGGCTCCGCCTCGCCCAACATCCGGGGCTGGCTCTGCCTCGCCCAACGTCTGAGGGATGGATCCACCTCGCCCGATGTCCGAGGGTTGGCTCTGCCTCGCTTGACATCTAAGGGCAGACTCTGTCTCGCCTAACCCCCAAGGGCTAGCTCCGCCTCGCCCGACGTCCAGGGGCTGGCTCCACCTCGCCCGACATCTAGGGACTGGCTCTGCCTCACTCGACGTCTGCGAGCTGGCTCCACCTCGCCTGATGTCTAAGGGCAGACTCCACATCGCCTGATGTCTAGGGGCTAGCTCTGCCTCACCTGATGTCTGAGGGCAGACTCCGCCTTGACCAACGTCTGGGGGCTGGCTCCACCTCGCCCGATGTCTGCATGCTTCTCCTTCATAACTACACATGCAAATAAGGTAGGGCACTCAAGTCAACCGCAATACCAAGGACTATACCCTATGTGCCTGTAGGAAAGTACCATTAGGATATGACAAGACTGGCGCTTTAAGCCCTTCCAAGCATGTCAGAGCCCTAACAGTGTTGTAGGCGCCGACATTTATGTTACAGCATTGTGGGCGCCACCATTTGCTCTCGGGCGTAGATCCTGACGAAAGCATACGACAACCACTATGGTCCAGGAGGAAACTCGCATCATCTATAGTAATGGATGTGCAGTCACTATGCCGTCTGCTCCCCGTAGGGTCATGGATCAGCACCCTGGTCCGTCGCGTCGCCCGCCGGGGCGGGATGGGACGTGACCACTTGCTGACAAAGCCAGAACATGGCATCATCAGCGAAAAGACGCCCAGCATAGCCCTATCAGGATTAGTGGACATGCACCTAGCATGGAGCTATCCCTAGCACCATCTGCCATGTTAGCAGGGCTCGCTCAGAGGAAAAGGAAGACCCGACATCTTTGAAGGACCTACTTTGCCTCTAGTTTCTCTTCTTTCAGCCATCTATAATCCCTGCTTTCCTTTGGTCTATAAAAGGGAAGGCAGGGCACCCTACTAAGAAGATGGATCGATTCAAGGCACCACGCATCACATTACACACAGCTGAGCAGCAACCAAGCTCTCAGCATCCATTCAACCTTTTCATCAGAGACTTGAGACCTGTCCCTCTCTCACCTATTTGTAACCCATACTATGAACTTTTTAGTGCTAATAACATGAGCAGCAGCCATGAATTGGATGTAGGGACATTCTACCCGAAGCAGTATAAACCTTGTGTCTTTTTTAGCACACCATCTGGCCCAGACACGCAATAAATAAATTTACTCGTTGGTGTTTACTCGAAACACCGACAAGTACATGAAGTAAAGCTCATTTGAATCAGAGTAAAATGCATAAGCAAAGCAAATGAGCATAATCGAAGTGACATGACATATATATATAACAATGTAGAGAGCACATATGTCACATAAGTCTCACCATCACATGTATATAATGCAATGCACGAAAGTAAATGTGAATGCACAAAGTATCACACATAGAAGACCAAGAGAATTGAATCGAAACCATCTCACATGTTCCCCCTAGATCTAACATACTCGCTCCCTCTCCCCCTTTGGCATCAAGCACCAAAACCTAAGGGTCAGACAGCGGGCAGGAGCAGTCGAGTCTCGCGCTGAGGTGCGGTGAGAGATCTAAAACTAAGCTGCATCATCCTCTGACCCTAAACTCTGAGCGGTTTGACCCTCTATAGTTGGAAGTGAAGGTGAAGCGATTGGGGTCTACTCAGTAACTGACGTGACCTATGACTCAGGAGGTGTCACTGTAGGAAGTGGAGCTACATCTGCCTCTATCACTGTCGCTAAAGCCTCAAGTGTAGGAGTGACTGTCTGAGGTGGCTCGGACAATGCAACAGACAATGGAATCATCTTGGTAGTCTCGGTAACTAGAGCAGTTGTGGTAGGGACAGGGACTCGCAACTCTAGAGGTGTAGGCTGCCTTGTAAGCTTATTGAAAGTAGCACCGAGACTCCTAGAGACTAGGGTGTCCATCACTAACATTGAAGAACTCTTAGATGGAGTGAAGCCCGTAACAATAGGAGTAAAGTGCAGACCTTGCGTAGTCACTGGTGAAGCAAACCACTAGGACACTTGGTCTGTAGGTGAAGCAAACTGAGTAGCCGGTTGTCCCTGACTCTAAAGCCCACTTTGCTGTACAGCTAGAGTGGCTAGAGTGGTGGTGGCAGGCTGGCCTATCTGAGGTGTAGACTACTGAGGAGCAACCCCAATAGCTGTGAATACATGCTGCATGAAACCAAGTAACTACTGCTGAATCATAAGCTGTTGCTGCTACATGGTCTGCTGCTGCCTCTGAAACTCATCATGTCGAGCCTGAACCTGAGCAAGTGCAGCTATGGTCTCCTATGCGTGGAGTGCCTGGTCCTACCTCATCCGCTCAAGTATAGCTAGAAGTGCCGGTTAGTCTGCGGTGGCTGTGGTGGAGCGGAGCTAGAGCCACTGGCCTCTCTGTCGTGTGGTCGAGGAGCCATCTAGGGAATCGACTGATAGTCATCATCAAAGCTATCACTCGGGTCGCCCTCGACCACATCCTCCTATTGTGCATCAAGCTCCTCCTCCTCTGTAGCTGTAATGCCTCTGATGATCTCATCTTGCTGAGCTGCTATCTCTGGTACCTCTGGTCGATGGCTCGGCTGGCGAGGTGTCCTCGCACGATTATGACATAGCATCTGGCTCATGTCATATGGCAAAAACTCAGTAGTAGCACCTGTGTACTCTGCCATTGTCTTAGGAGACTTCTATGTAACTGCCTTTTAGATTAGAAAAGTGATCCAATGAGCATAAGGTAGCTAACGATGACCTCTGAAGCCCTCTGCTAGTGTATCCTCCATATTTGAAAGCATCACATCCCAAATATCAAAGATAGTCTGAGACACCAGGTGATACACTAGCCATAGCTGAATACATGTTAGGCCCTCATGGTAGCCCATCCTCGAAAGTAGAGTCCTCCTCATAACAGCATCAAGAAGCCAAGATGTAGGTGTAAGATCACGTGATGTCCTGCTCGACCCCTCGCCAAATGGCTCTATGAAGCATGGTCTGACAAGATTTATAGGTGGCACACGTCCACCGTGAGGGCATCTCGGAGGCTCTATCTATCCATAGCATACCTCATGAAGGCAAATAGGTGACTCTAGAATCCTCAGTATCTCTCTGACCCTCAAGCTCTGGAGCCTATAGTCACAGCCTCTGAAAGCAAAGTGAATAAACCTATGTCTCGGGTCAAGGAGTAGAATTCACGAACCTATGATGGAACATAGCGACCTATCCATCCAAGAAGATCTGTCAATCCTGGCAGATAAGAGAGATGAGAATGGATCTGCTCGCCTGCAACTGCAACTAAAGACTCTATGGAGCAAACCCACTGAGATCTAAAGGCAACACCACTGTTGAGATATGCATTATAGAAATCCTCCTGTAATATGGTGTAGAAATGCTCTGATGCACGCTCATCCCACCTCGATGGAAACCAATCCTCAAACAGAATGAACCATAGCTACTGCACCTATCTAGTTGTGGCTGCCCTTAGGTCAAGGTGAACCACCGAAGGCAGACCTTGTGGTCTGGGAGGTGGACGAGAGCCCTACCTCTATGTCTGAGGCCTCGGTGACACCTGAGCGCGTGTACGGCTAGAGTGTTGAAGCTATGGCTGTGCTACCTGCTCTACCTCCTCAACCTGCTCTCCCCGCTAAGCATCCTCTGTCTGCTCTATTGACTATGTCTGCTGCTCAGTCTCCCCCTGAGTCTGACTCTCCTCTAAAGAGACACGTCGTCCTCCAAGAATGACAGTCCTAGGTGGACTACCAAGACTGGCCTCAATCCTCTCGATGGCGGCCCTCTGAGCGGTGACAACTAGTCACATATGCACGCTCTGTGGTGGCTCCACCTCTCTCTACATGCTCTGCGGTGGCTACCACTATTGTTGCTCTCTCTGCCTCAACATCATCTCTCTTGCGCTTCTTCTTTTGTTGTCGTTTTTGCCTTTCCTTTTTGCTGAGCAGTCAGGCGAGGCAGAGGCCTTGGATCTTGATCACCGAGACCACCCCCGACATTCTTGCAATGTGCCATCTCAGAAGTTGATGAGAATCACTACCACTGATAAGAAACAACTACCAACTGACACTCGCGAGGCTTGGCCTCAATCCGTACTCGTGGGCTGCCCCGAGTTCACTGACAACTGCCAAAACAACCATAAGAGCATCAACTCGCTGCATGATGGAATAGATAGGAAATATAAATAATCACTATATTCATCTAGAGGTGAGAAACACTAAGAAGCAAGCAGTTGATGAGAAATTGAAATCGATAGCTTGCTACCTGAAGAAATCCGATGATCCGGCGACCGACAAGCAAAGGAGAGGATCACAGGGCACCACTTGGGATCGGCGGTTATGCCTAGGGCTAGGGTTCCTACGCCTAGACAGAAATCATGACAGTGTAGTCATGATGGCATGAGCACGGTGGCGTAGGCACGGTGCGGTGGTGGCATGGTGTAGCCAAAGCGTCAGGCAAGGTCGTGGCATGGTGGAGCAGAGCAGCGCGGCGGCGGGTGAATCGTAGGCATGGGCGTGGCCCAATTGAGGTCATAGGCGTGGGTGCGGGCGCAGCGAAGACAAGCGTGGGCTTGGCAGCATGATGCGGGTGCAGACATGGATGAATCGAGGTAGGCACGAGCATAGGAGTGGCGGCGCGATGTGGGCGTGGACGTGGGTGAGGTCGCAGGCACGGATAGTGGCACGACGGTGGAGCAGAGCAGCGTGGCAATAGAGATGGGTTAGGGCACGACGATGCGATGACTTGAAAACTATTTATGGTGGCCCCCGCATGACAGAGAAGAAAAGGAATTAGAGATCCACTCAGATTCAACTAACCAGACGCACCTGTGGCAACGACCAGACGCTGCCATCCGGAGTCCAGTCGACAACAAAGAGGTCCCAAACCCCTCAAGTCATGACCAGACGTGTCTAGTGCCTCATGATCGGATGCACAACAGAGTCCGATTGATCCTGACATCTTCTTCGTTTGACTGGACATAGGGCCATCTTCACACCGGACACTGGAGGAACACTGTTCAGCGTCCTGTCACTCCTGTGATGTATCTGTTCACCTCCTGTGAACTGACTGGATGCTGGAAGCAGAGTCCGGTGTAGCATTCGGTCACCATTTTTTAGCAAATCTTCAAAGTTCCTTCGCGCTGACTTTTCCCAATCAAGTCCCAACTTCAATAAGACACAAATAAACACCAATTGGAACTGATGTGAGAGACCTCTCTCAAGCCCTCAAAATTTTTAAAGTATTTTGCCTTAGGCTATTATTCTTTTTAAGAAAATAGGCAATAAAAGAGGCGAGGAGCAACATGTGACCACACAAAAGGGTTTTATGACCAATAGAAGCTTCAAATGCTCTCCCTATTTGTGGATAAACACAGTTGGTGCTCAAAAGTTAACCAAAAAGAAACGACAAAGCAGCACACATGCACATGTAATGCAATACTTGAAAGTAAATCTAGTTGCTTGTCAAGTTTGATCCAAGGTTAAGCTTCTTCACTTGCTTTTCGGCGGTTATCTTAACCATGTTAGACAAGCCCTAAATGCAATACTAAAAATTAAATATGTTTTATTTTACAATGCAATGCAAGAGACAACACAAGCTCATTTTTTAGTGAAGTTACTAAAATCAAGCACATTTAGCTCATTCCTCAATCGACAAAATATAGCCTCATCTAGCGGTTTAGTGAAGATATCCGTCAATTGATCCTCGGTCCTTACACTTCTAGTGATATATCATTTTTCGCAACATGATCTCTAAGAAAATGATGGTGGATATCTATGTGCTTGGTGTGAGAGTGCTGAACCGGATTAATAGCAAGCTTTACCGCGCTCTCATTGTCACATAAAAGAGGTACCTTTTCTAGAACTACACCATAGTCTATCAAAGTTTGCTTCATGTGAAGAATTTGTGAACAACAAGCACATGCGGCAATGTATTCTGCCTTGGTGGTGGACAAAGCCACACTATTTTGCTTCTTGGAGGACCAAGACACTAGTGATCTACCAAGCAAGTGGCACCCTCTGGATATGCTCTTCTATCAATTTTGCAACCAACATAATCCAAATCGGAATAGCCAACTAGTTGGAATCTAGCTCCTTTAGGATACCAAAGACCAATACTTGGTGTGTGCTTAAGGTACCTAATGATTCTTTTAACGGCAACCAAATGAGCTTCCTTAGGATTAGCTTGAAATCTAGCACACATACACACACTAAACATGATGTCGGGCCTAGATGCGGTCAAATATAATAAGCTACCAATCATAGAGCGGTAGAGAGTTTAATCAACCGTTTTACCTCCCTCATCTAGGTTGAGATGTCCATTTGAGGGCATATGTGTCTTGATTGGCTTACATTCATCCATTTTGAACCTCTTGAGAAGGTCCTTGGTATACTTTTCTTGAGAGATGAAAATCCCTTCTCTCATTTACTTGACTTGAAAACTAAGAAAGAATGTAAGCTCTCCAATCATCGACATCTCAAACTCCTTCAACATCAATTCACCAAACTCTTTGCAATAATCTTCATTTGATGAGCCAAATATTATATCATCAACATATACTTGATAAATGAAGATAACTCCATGAAGCTTCTTGGTGAATAGTGTGGTGTCGACCTTCCCAATGGTGAAGCCCTTCTCTATGAGGAAATCCCAAAGGCATTCATACCAAGCTCTTGGGGCTTGCTTGAGCCCATATAGAGCCTTGGACAACCTATAAACATGATTAGGATATCTAGGGTCTTTAAATCCAGGAGGTTGATCAACATAGACTAGTTCATTTATAAAGCCATTTAAAATGCACTTTTAACATTCATTTGATATAGTTTATTTCATGATGCGATGCATATGCAAGGAGGATACGAATGGCTTCAAGTCTTGCAACCGGTGCAAAGGTCTCTCCAAAATCTAACCCTTCAACTTGAGAGAACGTCTTTGCAACTAGTCTTGCCTTGTTCCTCACAACAATACCTTGATCATCTTGCTTGTTGCGGAAAACCCACTTTGTTCTAATGACTCTTGCACCTTGTGGTCGCTCTTCAAGTGTCCAAACTTTATTGCGGGTGAAGTTGTTTAACTCTTCATGCATGGCATTTATCCAATCCGGATCTTGAAGAGTTTCTTCTACATTTATAGGCTCAATGCAAGAAACAAACGAGTGATGTTTAATAAATGAAGCAAGTTTTTGAGAGTGAGTCATTACACCCTTTCCCTATGATGAGATCTTATGGATGTGCTTGTAGTAGGGTGAATTTCTTCTATCAACCAATTGAGGGGAAGGTTGTGGAGCATCAACATCTTGAGATTGTGCCACCATTTGATCATGGGAGACATGAGTATCTTCATTTTCTACTCTCCCGTCTTTATCATCATCTTGTGGCACATTTGATGAAGAAGATGGATCAATCACTTGTACATCATCTTTGGGCTTGATGTCTCCAACCGGAATGTTCTTCATGGCCTCCCTTAGTAGTTCATCACCTACATCATCAAGATTCTCATGTGCTCCTTGGGAGCCGTTAGATTCATCAAATTCCACATCATATGTTTCTTCAACCAAGCCAGTGGCATGATTAAATACTTGATATGCTTTGGACTTTGATGAGTAACCAACAAGAAAACCAATATCACAACATCTTTGGAACTTCCCTAGGTGTTGCCACTTCTTGTAGATAGATTTGCAACCAAACACCCGAAAGAATGAGACATCCGGCTTCTTCCCATTGAGCAACTCATAAGGGGTCTTGCCAAGAAACTTTTGAAGAAATAGGCGATTGGATGCATAACATGCGGTGTTGATAGCTTTCGCCCATAGAACTTCGGGTGTATTGTACTCATCAAGCATTGTTCTTGCAAGTGTGATAAGTGTCTGGTTCTTTCTCTCAACTACACCATTTTGTTGAGGAGTGTATATGTTGCGGAGACCTCATGCTTGATCCCTACTTCATCACAATACGCTTCAATATTTGTGTTGTCAAATTCTTTTCCATTGTCACTTCTTATCTTCTTGAGCTTCACTTCAAATTCATTTTGTGCTCTCTTAGTAAACTTCTTGAAACATGAGGCCACTTTGGTCTTGTCATGAAGGAAGAACACCCAAGTATATCTAGAGTAGTCATCAACTATGACAAGATAATAGAGATTTCCTCCCAAACTCTTATAAGTTGTTGGTCCAAATAGATCCATGTGAAGAAGCTCTAGCACTCTTGTTGTTGACATGTAAGCTTTTGTTGGATGAGTGTTTGCAACTTGCTTGCCAGCTTGACAAGAACTACAAAGCTTGTCTTTCTCAAATTTCACATCCTTCAAACCTCTCACCCATTCATTCTTTATTAGCTTCTTGAGTGAGCTCATCCCAACATGTGCAAGTCTTCTATGCCATAGCTACCCAAGTGATGTTTTGGTGAATAAGCATGTCTTTAAGTTTGCATCTTCGGAGGTAAAATCCACTAGATATAGGTTGTTGTATCTAAAACCCTTGACTATAACTTGATCATCATCTTTCTTTGACACAACCACTTCCTTCTCGGTAAACAAACATTAAAAGCCAAGATCACATAATTGACCAACGGATAGCAAGTTGAAACTCAATGAAGCAACATATAGCACATTTGATATTGAATGATCATTTGATATTGCAACTTTGCCCAATCCTTACACTTTGCCCTTTGAATTATCACCAAATGTAATCCTTTCTTGACCATCTACTTCTTCATCTAGTGAGGTGAACATACAAGGATCACCGGTCATATGTTGAGTGCAACCATTATTAATAACTCAATGACCTCCACCGGTCTTGTAGTTCACCTACACACAAGAGATCAAGCTTGTTGTTTAGGGACCTAAACTTGATGAGGGCCCTTGACTTTCTCAACAAGTGACTTTGCAACCTAAATTTGCTTAGGCCTATTCTTGTTGGGTGGACCTAAGAACATGACTTTCATTTTTCCTGCTCGAATACTTTCTAAGCATGTAGTGAGCATGGAAAGCAAAGGGTCTAGCATGCTTGGGCAAAGGTTGTGGTGGTGGAGTTTGACACTCATGAGAAAAGTGACCTTCTTGTCCACACTCAAAACATTTCTTTGGCTTAGGCTTTGACTTGTATTGTTGTTGATGTTGAGCTTGAGCTTTCTTCTCTTGATTTGCCAAGTACCCAATGCCACTTCTATCCATCTTCATCACAGTGTTCATGAGTAGCTCACTTTGGAGATATTGGCCTCTTGTGAACTTGCTCAAACCGATCTTGAGATGTTCTTTCTCTAACTTGAGCTTCTTGTTTTCTTCTCTAAGTTCATCATGATTTTTCTCCACCTTGAATCTCTTGTTCTCTTCTTTAAGCATCTTATTCTCAAGAGCCATATCATAATCTTTGTCAAGATTTTCTATCACAATTGTGTTGGTGGTTGATAGCTTTTCAAGATCTTTCTTGAGCTTTTCATTCTCATTCTTGACCATGACATACTCATCATAGTTGTCAGACTCAACCACTTTCTTGCTTTTGCTACTAGAACCTTGCTCAATGCTCTCAACAATCAAGTCATCATATGATGTAGCTATATCAATCTTAATAACATTGTTAGTAGCATCATGTGGCTCATTGAATAATAACTCATGAGAAAGAACAAGATTGTCATGATTAATCTTGAGATTGGTGTACTCTTCTTTTAGCAAATTGTAACTAGTGGTGAGCTCATTATGTATCCCCATAAGTTTATCATATTTTTCTCTAAGCTCCTTTTTAGAGGATTTGAGCTCCTTGAGTTTGGATGACACAATTTTATTTTCTTCTCTAAGCTCAACACTAGCTTTTTTGGCTATGTCATACTTTGCTAAGAGTGAGTCCTTCTCAAGTTCTAGCTTTTCATTTTTAGCTCGTCTTTCTAATGATTTTAGTGTATTGGTTTAGCAATTTGACAAGATCATCATAAGAAGATGATTCAAATTCTTCATCACTATCACTACCACTTTCATCATTGCTAGCATTATATCACCACTAGTATCATCATCATTTTGTACCTTTCGTTCTCTCTTGGCCATAAGGCATAGGTGTGTAGAGGATGACGGCAGCGGTGTCGGTGAAGATAGTGAAGAATCAATCACAAGAGCGGCCACCTTCTCATTCTCATTCTCACTTTCATCATTGGATGAGCCACTTGATGATTCAATATCCGTGAGCCAATCACCAACAATGTATGCCTTGTCATTCTTCTTCTTCTTGTGAAATTTCTTCTTCTTGCTATCCTTCTTCTTGTATGGCTTGTTCTTCTTCTCATCATCATCATTTTCATTACTTGAGTCATCTTTCTTGCCCTTGTACTTCTTCTTGTACTTGTCTTTCTTAGGTTTGGGGCATTGATGAGCTAGATGACCAAGTTCTCCACAATTATAGCAATCCATTTCAGAGATGGGCTTCCTTCTATCACTAGTGAAGAATTTCTTCTTCTTGCCATCACACTTACACCATTCTTGTTTAGCTTCTTAAACATCTTGGTAGTTCTTCTCACCATGAGAGCAAGACTTGCATCATCAATCTCATCATCACTTGAGCTATCATGATCAACTCTTGCTTTGCCCCTCTTCTCTTGGCTAGCCTTGAATGCCAAATCTTTCTTTTTGGTGAAAGAAGAGCCATCTTGTGGAGTGATGTGCATGTACATCTCATGTGCATTGATCTTCCCCAATATTTGAGTTGGTGTAGCGGTGGAAAGATTACTTTGATGAAGCACCGTCACAATATGCCCATATTTGTCAATGGGGAGGACACTCAAGATCTTTCTTACAACATCGGAGGGTTGCATTTGTGTGAGCCCAAGCCCATTGACTTCCCCTACAAGAACATTCAAGCGTGAATACATCTCATTTGCACTTTCTCTAGGAAGCATCTCAAATGAATTAAGCTTTTTCATCACAAGGTGGTAGCGTTCCTCCTGCTCACTCTTGGTTCTCTCATGGAGCGCACAAATGTCCGACCATAGTGCATGGGCGTCTTTGTGGTTTCGCACACGGTTAAAGACATCCTTGCAAAGGCCTCTAAAGATGGTGTTTCTAGCCTTTGCATTCCACTTCTCGTAGTTAACCTTATCATCTTGAAGGTTGATGGGATCCTTAGGTTTTGGAAAGCTTTGTGAGGCAGCTCTAAGAATTCCAACATCTAAAGCCTCTAGGTATGCCTCCATGCGAATTTTCCAATAAGGAAAATCATATCCCTCAAAGATAGGAGGGGGTCCATCCCCGTGGGACATCTTGCTCTAGGCGGTTAAGCCTAATTTAGGAAGCACGAGGCTCTGATACCAATTGAAAGGATCAAGATACCCAAGAGGGGGGGTGAATTGGGCTAATTCTAAATTTTTGCAATACTTAAGTCCTACACTTAGCCCATTTCACCCCTTATGCCTAGAATGTATTTCTATTATTTTCCTACACAAAAGTTTTACACCCTAGGTTCCAATCCTACTCTAGCATGGCAATTCTAGGAATGTAAAGACATGAAATGAATTGCCCAAATGTAAATGCTCAAAGTAAAGAGAGGAAAAGGAACAGAGCGATGTTTTCCCGAGGTATCGGAGAGTCGCCACTCCCCACTAGTCCTCGTTGGAGCACCCACGCAAGGGTGTAGCTCCCCCTTGATCTGCGTAAGGATCAAGTGCTCTCTACGGGCTGATTCTTTGACACTCCGTCGTGGTGAATCGCCCACAACCACTCATAACTTGACTTGGGTCATCCACAAGCTTCACCAGATGATCACTAAGCTCCCAATCACCACCGAGCCATCTAGGTGATGGTGATCACCAAGAGTAACAAGCATAAACTCTCACTTGACAAAGACAAGCCTAATGAGTAAGGTGAATGCACATTTGCTACTCCCTATGCACTAATGATGTCCTTAATCTTGGATTATCAAATCTCAATCACCCCACTAGGCTCTTGCTCTCCCTTACACTCCAAAGGTGTTTCTCAGCTAAACAAATCGGCAAGAGACCTCCTATGGACGAGTGGAGTAAGTATTTATATCCCCTCATTCAAAACATAACGTTTGAAGGTTGAGTCAGCACTCTGTGGGCTGACCGGATACTCTAGTCAGGGTGACCGGACGCTACGATCAGTTGTACCTGGCACTGTGTTAGAGAGAGCCGTTAAGCTCTAACCAGACTCTGACCAGCATCTGGTCAGAACCCACCGGATGCGTCCGGTTAAGAAAGAGCCTCTCTAGAACCTCTCTGGAGTGGACCGAACGTAGGCACCCCAGCGTCCAGTCAGCACCTCCACTCAGCGTCTAGTTAGTACCAGATGACTGTAGTTGATTGACCGGACTCTGACCAGCGTCCGGTCAGGACACACCGAACGCATCTGGTTAAGAAAAAGCCTCTCTAGAACCTCTCTGGAGTTGATCGGACGCAGGTACCCCAGCGTCCGGTGCTCCTCCACTCAGCGTTAGGTCAGTACTAGAAGACTGCAATTGATTAAATGAACTGACCGGACTCACCCTCCAGCGTCCGGCCACAACCAGACTAGCATCCGATCAGTCATTTGACCCTCCATTCACTTCCAATTCGAAATCCTATGTGAATGAAGTTGGCTCCAATTGATCTTAGGGCTATTCCTAAGCTACCGAGTGCTAGGTTTGATAAGTGTGCACCACACCTAACCCACTAGACTCACCTAGGTCAAGCTACTAGTCCATACCCCCTTAATAGTACGGCCAAAGGAAAAACAAAGTCCTAAACTACTCTAAGTGCCTCTCCAACACCAAACGACACTTAGAACTAGTCCGTCCTTAACCTTATCGTCCATCCTTTGAAAACTAAAACAATTTCCATCGATAGGGGCATGACAACCATGATTGCCCAATCAATTTCCATTACCATGACCTAACTCAAATTGCCTCTGCAAAACACACGTTAGTCATAGTAATCTCGTGTCGTCATTAATCACCAAAACCCAACTAGGGGCCTAGATGCTTTCAGCTGGTATGAGGAGAGAGGAGAGGGAGGTCATTAGGAGGGGGAGAGGTGCATCATTGGGCAGACGCTGTAGATTCGATCAAGTTCGTCGCGCCGTCGGATGGATTTGCCTTACCACAGATTGATCTATCGCGTTGCTTCAACTGCTTTGATCGGGTAGCTAGAGGAAGAGATGATAACATTGGTGGGATGGGGGCGGCGACCAAGGTGGGGAGGGTTAGGCGTGGAGCTGGTGGTGGATCAGGAGGAGCAGGCAGTCGGATCATCATGATGTGGAAGGGGCAGGTAGATCAGGAGAGGGAGGGGAGAGAGAGAGAGAGAGGTATGTAGGGTTGGACGCAGATGAGGGCTAGTTGTAGAATCGAGATGGCCAACTAGAAGGGTGCGAACAGCCATTTCTAAAACTTAATCATGAAGGCTAGCCGAGATTTAAATGTGGAATTAACGAACTAGCCACGACTTCACCCCTCTAACTAAGTTCAAAAAACACCCTAACAAAAGACTAAATAAGAGAGCAACTAGGGTGCCCAGCTAATGAGAGCTCGCCTAAACAAATCTACCTAGCAATGTGATACAACCTAAGAACCTAGAGCAGAAGCTAGCACAAGGGAGCTCCTATACTTAATAGTGAGCAAAAGGTAAACAACAATCTACACTAGTTAACACTACTTGAGATAAGCTACTCAACTGCTCAAGCTACACAAGTATAAGATAGCTCAAGTAAAGGTACAAGTGTAGTATGCAAATCAACAGGAGGTAAGGTTGACATGATGATTTTTATCCTTAGGTTAGGTGGCCTGCCAACCACCTACTCCCTATTGAGGCAAGTTTAAGGGATTGTTGCTCCTCTCGCTAGCTCCAAAGCCCGCAAGCTCAGACTACCCCACAAGGTAGGCTCCAACATGAGCACTAGACTCAAGTCGGTCGATCAACTTGAGACTCCAACAAGTCTCACTTTTACTAAAGTTGCTCTTCTCCCTTCCTTCGACAGGGATGAGCATAGAGCCCAGAACAAGTCTTCACCGGAGCCACACACAATGTTCACGTGGGTTTCAATGGAGTCACAACCACCAACCATCTAGGAGATGGCAACCTCCAAGAGTAACAAGCACAACCACATGCAAATCAGTCTCCTAGTGCCACTCAATCAATCTCTCAATGATCCGCACTAGAGACGCTCAACCACTCTCCAAAGTATGCCTCACTTGCAATCACATGAGAGGAGAGGGATAAACAAGGCTCTACGTGTATGTCATCAACCCAAAGTGCTAAGAGTTTCGCCATGGTCGTCCACCCCTCTATTTATAGAGGGATGCCACCCCACTAGCCATTAAGGCCTACTGCTCATGCTCTATATTATCTATGATCGAGTGGGGTTGATCAATTGATTTGGTGCATGTTCCGGTGAGGAATTAACCTTCATCGTTTGTTCTACGTTTCAACTTGACCTTAATCAAACTTTTTCTTGCATTCCTAGGACTTATGTGAACCTTTGTTAAATATCTTAGCACACATGCATGGTAGTCCTAGTGATTGAGTTGTCATCCTTATCATCAAAACCATAATAGGACATGGCCAAGGGCCCAAGATCCTTACATCTTTGATATAGTCAAAGAGCTTGGTTTTCATTGATCGCATGGTTGGATAATTACTTGCTAATTCTAGATAAGTCTTGCATAGTAATTGGCTACCAATATGACCAAAGATCAAGGAAGCATGGACAATAATAGAAACTCAAGGAGTGGCAATGACAATACAATGCTACTTAGTAAAAGACTAGTCCAACAAGCATATACTCCCTCCGCCCTAGAAAGAGTGTCACTCTCACGAGAAATCAAATATTTTCAACTCTGACCAAATATATCTAAGAAAATACTAATATTTATGATACATACTTAGTAACATTAAATAATTTGTTAAATATATTTTCATAATAAATTTATTTACAAATATAAATATTGCTAATATTTTAATTAGAAAGTTAAACCAGTATGAATCTTATGGCGACAATTTTTCTAGGCACAGAAGGAATACCATTTATAGGGAGGAATCAGATAGGCAAAAATAGGAGTAAGTGTGAATAAATACAGACTGTTATTTTCAATGCAGACTGTTGTTATACACGTCTCGTTTTTCTAGCCATCGAGAGACTAGCTAGATTGGCAAGCCTTGTTCCCTAGAGTAGAGTTGTGTTGCCTCTGCTTCAAACTCCTGCCACCACCTGATGTCATCGGCGACACCCCATCGCTCAACCCACTAAACTGTCATTGGCGAGGACGGACCTGTCGCTGGCTGGTCTACCGTTCTGGCAACCTCAGACCTAGACGACGACGACCCAACCAGAGTGGAAGAACCATGTTCGCTTGATCATATCAGCCATGATATAGTATTTTTCTCTCACAACAAAATAACATCAGCTGGCTTATAAGGCCCTGTTTGATTTCTAGCTCCTAAATCTAGGCAGCTAAATTGCCTCCTAAATTTTAGTAAGACCATGTTTGGTTAGGTGACTAAACCTGACATATACATGTTTATAAAGACCAAAACACCCCTCATTAATGCTAACTTGGTGCCCCTAGCATTTGGCGCCAACGGTGCCGCGCTGCTGGCTCCCGCTAGCGCCGCTGCCTCCCATGTGCGGCCTTGGCGCCAAATGCACGCCTGGCTTGCTGCTCTGCTTGGCTGCTCTGCTAGATGCTTGGCTGCACGCTAGCGCCATTCCTTGTAGCTCTGTTTGACTGCTATGGTAGCTGTTTGCCGCAATGTACATTCTCACAAATAATGTTCAAATGGTTTACAAAAAACTTTATTATTACAAACCATGGCGCTGCTATGACCTTGCAAACAAACCATTCGCTATCCAATCACGAAATTGATTCATGTTTTCATCTTCGTCTCCAAAACGTGTGGTGCCTCTAGTTGTTTGAGTTGAAGTTCCTTCCTCTATTGGTATATAGTTTTTATCTTGATCACACAAGTCAAAGAGGTCATCCATCATACCACTCTGTCTAATGAAATTGTGTAGTGTCATGCATGCCATTATTATTTTGCTTTGCTTTGCCATGGGAAAATTAGGCAAATCCAACAAAATTCTCCACTTTATCTTTAGGACTCCAAATGACCTCTCTATAACATTTCTAAGTGAAGAATGTGTATAATTGAATAGCTCTTTTTTACCTCTAGGTGCAGGCCCTTCTCTCCATTCGGGGACATGGTATTTTGTACCTATGTACTGTGCAAGAAAACCCGGTCGATTTGGGTACCCCGAGTCAACAAGATAAAATTTGTCTACACAACACAATACTTGTGTAACATGACAAATACTATGACAAAGACAATGAAGAAATGTAAAAGCCCATACATACCTACAGGTGGATGTGGAAACTTGTCACCAATTTTCTCAAGTGCATCATTGAACACCCTCATATCATGAACTGATCTTGGTCATCCAGCTAGAATAAAAGTAAATCTCATATCAAAGTCGCATACGGCTAACACATTATGCGTGGTGATTTCTTTCCTTCCTGTGTACTGGACTACCTTCTAAGTTGGTACAGTGATAGGTACATGTGTCCCATCTATAGCTCCAATGCATATATCAAAGTACGGAGCAAACCGAGGAGATTGTAACCTTCTATGAATAGTTGAAAATTGCGGATCCTTTGACCTAATGATATCAATTGCTAGCTTCATCACACTAGATGGTACCTTATCAAACTTGTTGCTACATGTCCCTAGTGACCTCTTAAATCTATTATCAGCTTGTCTCATGGACTGAGGGGCACCACACATCCACAAAAACATTGCTAGAGCCTCTGTTGAAGTCATTTTTGTAGTGGACTACAGACCATATCTCTCAACTAGCAAAGTGTGAAGGCTATAAAAAACATCGCTGTGCATCCTAAACATGTTATAGCATTGTGTCCTATGTCATATGGTTCTCATAGTCCACTGATATCTAGTTTCAAGTGGGACTCTATAACCTTGTTCATGAACTTGTCACAGTGGTACATACCTAGCAACAACACAGCAGTAACAATCCTTCTCCTCTTTTGCTGACACCTAGTAGCATGCATCATCAAACCTGCTTCCTCATCATCAGTGCAGTCCCCTTCATCATCAATATCTGACCAATCATCATCAGTACTCCACTTGTCATCTGAGTCTTCAGTAGGGGCACCATCATCAGTAGTACTCCACCAATCATCATCAGATCCTACACCAGCATCAACCACTCCAGCAGTAGCCCCTACACTAGCATCAGAAAGTCTAGCATGATCCACTCCAACAGCAAATCCCACTTCATATGCTCCCTGGTCATCATAAGAAATAGATGTTAAAAGAGCATTGAATGTTGATATGAACAAAAATACTTGGGCAGCATCACAACAACATCAACAACAATGGCAGCAACACCCATTATATTGTTCAACAAGCATTACAAGGTCCAAACATAAACCATGATTTATTACGATTACATAGTTCACCATAAATTTAAGGTCCTAAGAAAAATAAAATTAAGGCTGCCAAACTGGAGACTCCATCTGACAAGTCTTCTGCCATTCTATCCTATCCTCCTCAAGCATTGTGGGTAGCCCTCCTCAGCCATGCCATCCTTTGCTCATTTGTATCAAGGCCACTAAAGACCAACCTATTGTAGCTACTTCTAAACATCATGGTAGCCACATAGTACTCATTTGAAGCTTTGTCTGCCCTAGCCTCCACAGCCAAATTGAGGCACCTAGCAACATCATCAACTCTGGCTTGCTTTGCTTTTGCAGCTTTCCCTCTCTTGCTCTGTGCTATTCGCTCCAATGCATTGACTTCTTTCTCAGCAACAATCTCCAATTGAGTGACCAGCCCCTGCATGATAACATTCACTGAAACTTTTTTGTTCTTGCTAGGACTTGAGGCTGTGTCAGTTGTGCGGCTTGCCCTCTTGCGGCTGTTTGTGATACTTGGTGAACTGGTCTGTAAGCCACAATTGTCTAGAGTAGCAGCACCATCTTCATCATCCTCATCTATCCCTGTGTCTTGGTCATGGCATGACAGCCTAGGGATGGTGGCAGTTGAGCCATCAACAGCAGTGTTCTGGAAGAGCTCAACCATCTGAGGAAAGAATCTAGGCAACCCATACATGAATTTCCTACACTCTAGCTTCTTCTGAAAAATCACAAGAATCCACTGTTAGCACAAACCAACATGAAAGTAGAACAAGCAAACAAATTATTAGGCACAAAGATTACCCTGGTATGCCTATCCCACCAAGATAGAGGTGCATTTATCCCTCCGTTTTCTTGGCAGCCAACACCTGTTTGTAGTTGTGCCCACTTGTAGAACTGTACATGGTCTTGAGCTGGCTGAATCTATTCTTCATACATCTAATATCATGCTTTAGGTCAGTCTGTTGCTCATAGAAATATCTCAAATTATCATAACCTCTCCTTGTCATTGTCCCCTTACTTGAATTGTCCTTTCTCATTTCATCAACAGCAAGACAAGAGAACACAAATGTATTTACATCGGACCAATTTGCCTTGTCAAACTAGTAGAGAAGCAGATTAGAGAACAAGAAACAAAAATTGAAATAGACAGATATAGATCAAACAAATACACAGTACTACATAAAATATGCACAAGCTTCAATAACAAACAACTAAACAGTAGTAGTTTATATAAACTTGTAGATTAAACAAATACAACCTAACACACACCTGTAGATCAAACAGATTAGACAAATAAACACTTGTACATCGAACAAATAAAACCTAACACATCAGATCAATGAAAAGTATGAGAATCT
This sequence comes from Miscanthus lutarioriparius, assembly GCA_904845875.1. Lineage (NCBI taxonomy): Eukaryota > Viridiplantae > Streptophyta > Magnoliopsida > Poales > Poaceae > Miscanthus > Miscanthus lutarioriparius. The sequence continues at coordinate 80,888,941 of CAJGYO010000019.1, read as the reverse complement.
AATAAAAAACAGACATGTAGAACCATAAATAAGACATGCCTAACATAAATAATAAATAGAGCAAAGTATGAATAAGATCAGAGAACAAGCTCACCTCGGGCGGGATGTCGTCGTCATCTTCTGGCTCCATTCCTTCAGTTGGAGGATACGAGCTGCCCGAAGCAACTGTTCCACGCATCCTAGCCACAAGACGCTGGCACGGCCATCGCCGGTTCCCACTCGAGCGGGCAAGACAAGCAGCCATGAGAAAGGGCGTTTCCCAGATCCGGTCGCTCCTGCGGTCGGCCGAGAAAGAACGAACCCTCCAACACCGGATCTGGCGCCAATGCGAAGAAGAAGAAGCCCTCTACCGCCGGGAGCGAAGTCACCTTGGAGGAGCCCCCGGTAAGAGCCCATGTAGGGGAAGCCGGCGGCGAAGGTGTTCAAATCCAGCCCCTCCATGCCGCGTCGAGCGGAGGAGCCCACACCATACGATAGCGCTTGGGAGAAGACGCCGAAGTCGCCGACGATTGGGGGGGCGACGGACTGGAGCCATTCAGATCCACCGGAGAAGAGGATTGCGAGTAATAGTCCGGATACTTGGACCCGTGGCCGTCCATGGCGAAAGCGGTGAGAGAGGAGCTGCTACGCCGACAGAGGGGTTGGGAGGAGGCGGCAGCAAAGCGGTGGCGACGACGGAGAAAGCAGAGGAGAGCAAGCGCGAGAGGGAGAGAGTGAACGAGCTGAGAGAGCGAGCTGTGAGTGAGAGGGTACCGGTGCGCTCGGACAGGACACATTGATGAAGGGCAAGCCCTGTCCAAACGTGGTTTTAGGAGCTGCTAGTAAGGTTTAAGTGACTAGCTGACTAAAGGTTGTTTAGTCTCTTTTAGTAAAGATATTTGGCAAAAAAATTACTAAAAGGGACTAAAAGCTACTAAATTTAGGAGATGCTAGATGAACCAAACACCTCTAAACCACAGAAACGATCAAGCGAACATGATAGAAAACAAAATAAACACTAACTTAGCTTCCATAGAGACAAAGTCCCTCTCAACATAAACCAGGCGACTTATTAGGCATTGCAGAGTCGACCTTGCAAAAAAGAGAGACCATCGGAGTCTTAAGCCTGTCGTTCTAACAAATTTCTTCACTCCGGTTTTTCAGCTGTGAATACTTGTTTCTTTCGTTTCATGATGTACAATGCCCTGCAATTGTGCCATCGCAGAACCTATTCCGGGATGCCTTCAACCCATGAAAAGATTACTTCTGTATGCAATAAAAACTCTGGTATCTATATTTATTTTAAAAAAACAACAAAACTTCGACCATCTTAGAACTGCTCTATTTCTGTGATTACTAACAAAGCTGTTCCTTTACTCTTTGGGAAAAGAAAACGCAATATATATGAACTTAGGCTTTGTGGACAGGACATCTAACGGAAGTAGCCGTAGAGCTCGAGGAAGCAAATGCAGAGGTTCCACGTACAGCCGGCGGCCGGGCCTGTCAGGGCGACCCTAAAGAATCGGAAGGGCAGAAGGGCCGCCGGGCCAACGATGGGCCAAGAGGCGAACTGGCCTGGATGGCAAATGGTAGGGTCGTCGTCGTGGACACGGAGGCTTGTCCAGTTCCGGCCGTCCATGGATCCCTGGCAGTTTCATCAGCTTCATAGGTTCAGCCTCGCTCCATTCAACATTCAGCAAGAGCAAAGGGATGCAAGCATTAGTTAGTACCTGAAGAGCCCAAGACCTCATGAATGTCGTGGAGCCATCCTGCCTCACCGTGTAGTAGTTGCACATCAGCTGTAAGTTAATTTGAATAACAACAAATTCATCATCCCATTATGTACTGTATTGGCAAGCGAGCTGAGGAACCAACAGATGCCAGAAATATATGAACCAACCTGGTGGTCCTGTCCGATGTCTACCATCCACCAAGAAAGCTTCGTGCCATTTTCAATACAAGGCCCAGCAAAACATGTCCCCTACAATCGTCAAATCATGTCAAATGTAATTTTGTTCAACCACCAGAAATGTCTTCCGTTTGCAAGTCATAATTCCCAATGTTATATCATACCTGGTAATTCTTTGAAACCAAAGCCTTTGGATCCGTGTGCCTTGCATTTGGACTGCTTGCCACCACAGTGATATTCTAATTGCAGAAGATTAAGATTACTTTTGTGGTTTTTGCATAAAAATGTGATGCTAACTAAAGACAATCTAGTCAAAAGAAGATGACAGAAAATAAAAAATGTTGTTGTTGTTTTAAAAAATAATAATAAAGAAACAATTCAACCTCCTTTCTTTGATTGTCATGTGGCTAGGTATTGATGATTAAACCTGATAGGTACTGGAACTTTCGGATTAAGAATGGGAATGTCTGAATTTGCCGTGTACCATGACAGTTGTCTTGGTTCTGGAATAGAACCAAAGTCCAGTTCCTATCACTCAAAACTTCCTACTTAAAGCTAGGATCTGGAATAGAACATCCTAAAAGCTAGGGTCTGACCTAAGGCCGAGATTCCAACATAAGCCAGAAGATCTGGGTCACAACTGCAACATCCAGTCCAAGTTCAGATAGAGTTTTAAGTCAATTTAAGGGTGGATTTTTATGTATTACGACTCCACACGGGGCAAGACCAGGGGACACCGCCGGTTGAGGCATCACCCAATTGATCAAAATCAATCCACTATTTTTGCTTTACCCTTTTTCCTTCTATCCTTCACCCTAAACGTTTTCAACCCCTATATTGTTCTTATGCTTCTCTTGTCTCTACGCATTCGAGGATGCCCTAATAATAGGAATTGCGTCTCCTAAACCATATTTATTTCCTTTCTATTATGGTGAAGTGTGCTTCGCCGCTTGCTGTGTTAAAACTAGCATGTCATGAGATTTTTCTTTAATAATGTACGGCCATAAACATCGCTGATGTGAATGTTGGAATATTCTATTCCATCATCTAAAAATGAATGAATAAACCAGGCTTATTAGTTACTACGCTGAATAGCTTTAAACACAAGTGAGCTTCCCTTTTACCTTGGTTAACACAGGATTCATCCACTGATGTTTTCCGAATGATGTTCCAGCATAGTAGATAACACCGTTGTTATCACCATCAGAGATATACTGCAGCTCTTTATAGCTCGAGCGCCTATGCTGAAATCTCTCACTGAAAGATTTAGGATTAACGTCAAATAGCAGTCAGTCATATCATCAATCATTCCTCCAGTTTGATCCAAGCATCAACACATACCATTCGTATGATGTAGGCATCAATTGTCCAGCATGAGAGAATTCAATGGCCTCTGCAACCTGTGGCCCAACAAGTAACCAGATTGTACACTTCCAGTGCTGAAACATGTAACAGTTGAAAAAATTATACTCTGGAGCAAGAAAGCACTAACCAACTGTCTGAATGCTTGTATGTGGCTTGCTAGATTACTTCTCTCCATCTGCAGTGAAACAACAAGCAATATTGTAACCCAAACAAATTTAATTCGGCACAAGTTGCTTCACAGTAGAATTGTATAACAAGAAAAGCAGTGTGTACCCTCTTTAGTATAGACAGCTGCATCAAAGGGAACCTCACTAATGGTAGCAAAGTATTGATGGCGGAAAGCCTCTCTCCAAAGAGCTGCTCTGGTGTTGAAGTTCTCAAGAGCTCATCTACTGAAGTCCAGTGAAAAGTTTCGCAAGCTCCCATGCACCATGTTAAAATGACATCCAGAACCCTCTCTTCCGACGTTACAGTCATATCACCATGCTGCACTTCCATGCAGATTCATTTGTTTATGTAAAAAAACTAAAATGATAATATAAAAACCAGAAAGTCTTAACCATATCAAAACCAAAAGAATTGGACTCATAAAATGTCATTTCCCTTATAAACTATGAATGTGTACATTCATCAGCAGAGTAAACATGAAGATATACAAAATTATCGAGATATTCTTGAAATTGTTGGGAAGCTGCTGCATAGTTAATTGGCAATCCTTGCAACTGGAAAAGTTATCAAGGGATGCCAAAAATTAAGAAAGAGACATCTATTTGTTAGGAAAAATGCAACAGGACTGGAAAATTGATAAAACAATAAATCATAAGCTTTTTTCTAATTATTGCCAATCTTATGTGAGGCAACACTTGCCAATCTATAGCTTTAAGATATGACAATTTCCATTTCACATTAGACCACTAACATCTTGATTATTTTGTGATGTTGAATCTTGATAGACACCCTAATCTATGTTCTCAAGGACACAATTTGTATCTAGTCTAACTGCAGTAAGCTGATATAACAAAAAAGGTTATATTACTTGCCTCAAGAATATCCTTAAATGTTGCCTCATCTAACAATACAAAGTCCGTGCAAGCAGTTGTGCAATAATCAAAATGCGTAGCAAAATTCCTCTTGCATACTTCTTCAAGCAGTTTACAAGATGGGATTGATGAAACTGCCTGTAAGACTGAACATACAGTGTCCTGCAATAAACTTTCAGGGGTCAGTCTACACTGAACCAGCTACAAGTTCACCCAAATTTTCAGAAGCCATATCCCTTAAATTTGGAAAAAACTAGAAACTAGTCTTGTTGGATGAGCTTCTTCCAGTAGGACACGCGAACCCTGCATATATAACGCACGTGGAATGAATTAATATCTCATATACTTTATTTCTGAGGCTAAGGGCCCCACTAAGTTTGGTCACGTCTACCACAGGCCACTGCAAGTCTTGAATAGGCAAGATATAGCTTTTAGGAATTGAAAGAAAGGCCAGGAACTGTAGCCGAAGTATATAGACATGAGATATATTGCATAAAAAGCTAAAAACAGCATTTCCCTTTTGCCAATGTACAGACATCACTGAATGCAGAATGAAGTGTCACAGGTGCCTTTTTAAGAACAGCACAGCTCTACAAACTGGTGAAAACGAATTACTTTCATAAGTAGTCTTTAGTTCTACTAAGTTGTATATCTTTCAAAAAAAAAGTTCTACTAAGTTGTACCAGTAACTTTTCTTGGTGTAGCGTTCTATATCAAAGAAAAAAATACTTACCTCTGAAAGGTATTCCATTATTTGTTTGCAGCATTCAAACTGAAGAACAGTGATGACGAACTGATCTGCTAGTAGAAGAAGTTGAACCAACATTGATGTAGTATCCCTAGTATCCAACTTAAGTTCCCCGTGATACATAAACTGAAGGAGGAGAAAGAATGGTTCAGGAGGAACATCTCCGAAAAAGATATCCGTGGCACTGCTTTCCTTCATCCCGTTTGTGAACATCTGCACAAACATTTGTGCCCATACTTTATTTACGAAAAAGTGTGCATGATGCCTATTAACTAGTGAAAATGTGTACCTTGGCAAGTGGCACGCTCCACAGGCTAAGGATAATCTTGTGACCCTTAGCGACAAGACCATGTCCATTAACATAGATATTTATATCACTATGTTCACCATTTGCAAGGAACTCTCCAACTTTCTGCACATTCATTGGTGCTTTGAGTGGAGAGGAGTCAAATTTATGATCTTGGAGTCCGCTTTTTGGTAATTTTATTAAGATTTTTCCAGAATCAGAAGGTGTCTTATCCACTTCTAAACAGCCAATGATTTCTTTACAGCACTTCACCAGTGGTTCAACTTTAAACTGCGAGCTCAACTCCAGCAGAGAACTTAGTAACCATTCAGCAATCTACACAAACAACAAAATGGAAGACGGGGATTCAGTTTCGGGACTTTGCTGGATTCTAAGAAAAGAACAGACAAAACACGTCAAAGCAGCTTACCTGTGTCGAACCTGTATAGATATACTCAAGAAGGGAGTGGAGAACAGGGTAGGATGCTGATGGAAGCACAATGGTAGCTCCATCCCCTATTTCAAAAGGGAAATCTCCAGAGGCACACAAGACAAGTTTGTGTGCAGGGACGACCCTTCTTTCAGCGCCAACGACAAATACAGCATCAGAGAAATCCCAGTTCTCTAGAAAGTCTGCAAGTACCCTTTGATCACAATCATCTCTCGACAGTCGTTTCCTCGCATAGTCTCCGGCGTCAGCAACCCAGTGGACATTGGCATACTCAATTTGAGTCCAAAATATGCTATTTGGGGGAGCTGATGGAAGAAGGCTTATGTTTCTGTACCCTACATGCTTGTCCCAGCTGGATAGGCCGACATACTGAACATGTGGGTTGGGATCAGGATCAAGCCATTGGAAGAGGAGATTGTTGCTTGGATGCTTTCCTTGGCCGATGCTTATGTATCCGTCATAGATGCTGATCCAGTAGCTCTGGAAAGACGAGGAGCAGCAGAGGCCGACGGCAGCAACATCAACAGCAGTGCTTCCATCTACTTCGATCTTGAGCCGTTTGTTCCTATGGCTACCCAAGATGACGGTGTAGTGGCGGCTGGTGTCCGTCTTGTAGTGGTAGTGCTGGCTCCCAAGCTGGTGGCGGAAGACCAGGGTGACATCATTCTGGGCTGATGCCTCGAAGGCGATGCAGCCACGGCCAGGCTCCCCGAAGCGAAGCTCCTCGCCCCACGCGCACTCAAAGGGGGCAACTGTCAGAGATCTCTTTGTCTCCTCCACAGATTTCATTGGGTTGAACTGAATGGTTTCCAAGATGCTAGTACACCGAAAACAAAAAGAGCAGTGATTAGAGAAGTAAACTAAGAGCGATTGGATACGCAAAGAAAGTTACTTACCAGGAAGAAGATGAAGAGAAGGCCCGGCCGGACGGGAGGGGCGGCGACGGCTGCTGCAGCTTGGGAGGACCTTCCCCCGGCTGCCCGGCTGCTGTCTGCGTGCGCGGAGGTCAAACTCGGAACTCGATTGCAGTGTAGCGCCGGAGTCCCTGTCCAACTCCAACTCCAACTCCAACAGCGAGCAAGATGCTGGAAGAAAATCCAACTTCCAACGCCACCATCTCGCGAACGAATGGTTTTCCTTTTTCTTGGGCCCCAAAATATCTGCAGCAAGTGGCCAAATGACATGACAATGATCCTATCCCAAAACTCCATCGCCCTCAAAACAAGATAGCATAGGTCCAAACGCAGTGCGAGGAATACAATAGGATTTGAGTTGTACTATCTCAAACTATTCTAAATTTGATCAGATTTATAGTATATATAGATAATAATTATTACCATATCAAACAAGCATCATTATACAAAGTTAAAGAAAAAACTATAATTTTGATATAAAACAAGGATATAAATGCTAGAGTCTCCTTATATATATTATAAAAATGCATTTTTCTGGTTTACCTCTTGGATGTTTTTTACATAATGGATTTTTATAGTCCCGTCTCTATATCCACGAAATGATATACATAGCCCAAATAAATCAAAAGCACTTAGACTCACACCTCAACAAAGAGAACGCACAACCATAAAAGAAAAAAACACTACGACTTTGACATCCCTCATTCCCAACATCCTCTTCTGCAACGGCCAGATTCAGTGAGTGAAAGTCGTCAAGTCGCCCCCGCCCCTGGTGCACCATCGTTACGAATCTCCGTTGCTGCGATCTTCATCCAGTTCAAGTGGCCCACCTTCATCCATCGTCGCCCGGTCAGAACTAACCGATCAGACGCGAACCGACAGGATCCGCTTCCGCTTCGCTAGATTTCTTGGCCTCTGCCGCCCGTATGGCAGCCGTCGTCATTGGGACGGCCATCGTCTCTGCTGGAGTCCTCTGTCACTACCGCCACCTCTAGAGCCGACGCTGCCCGACGGGATCCGCCTCCTCCTCACTGAGATCTTTACACCGGCGCTCAGGCCACCGTCGCCCCTAGGGTACCAATGGACCGATCACGGTAGCAAACAATCACCACGTCCATATGCCGCAGCCACCTCTCCATGACTAAGCCATCCACGAGCAGCCCGCATGCCCTAAACGCGCTGCCATCGTGTAGCCCACACGCTGCCTACCACGGCTACTGCTGTCGACAAAAGATGTTCGGCAGTCCTCCGAGGGGTATCCCACGAAGGTAGATTGATCGGCAGAGGTGCGTGTAATCAAGAATAAGAAGGCAATAGAGACACAAGAGTTAGATAGGTTCGGGCCATCCGCACGACGTAATACCCTACTCATGTGGTCTGTTGGTTTGTATTGGTTGTCGTATGATATTGTGTGTGTTTTGAGGGGGTCCCCTACCCGCTTTATATAGCTGGAGGTAGGGTTATAAGTCGGTTAGATCTAGGAGATAACCGGTAAGTAATAACATATTACAGGGATCATGGGATCGTAACATATCCTAACAGATTACGCCGTATCTTCAGGATATCTTCTCGATGGCTTGCGGGGCGCGCCGAGCAGCGCCGTGCTCCACAAGGCTTCGTCTTGTGGGCTGGACCACCACTGGCGGCGTAGCCCATGTAGTCTGTCGTGGGTATCTGGGGTCGTACCCCCCACAGCTAGTCCTCGAGCGCCTTGCATCCGCTGTGCAACGCCGTCTTGAGCTTATCCGAGAAGGTGTAAATAAAGCCGAGCAGTCAGACTCATGGTCTAACCACCCTAATGAGTCGCCGAGCTGTTGTGGACCGTAACCGACCAGCTTAACTGTCCGGCTGAGCACGGGCTTACCCAACTAAGGCTTGTCAGAAGGATGTAAGGAGCTCAAGTTTGAAATTGAAAATTTCCTCATAGTGGACCAAGTGTGCCCACTTAGAGTCCGACCACGAGAAAGGGAGATAATCTTCTTCAACTTTAGGAGACACGGAGTCTTCTAGATTAAAGAAAACACACTCACCGCAAGGTGAAGTGTGCCCACTTAGTCTCCGAGCCTAACAGTAGGTGACGTGGTCACGTGGTGCCAGGGTCCAGAAAGTAGAAGAAAGGCAGAAGACCAGCCGAGCAGGCAACCAGTCCATGGGCTGAGCCCTGAAATGAAAAGCACACATTCACCGCAAGGTGAAGTGTGCCCACTTAGTCCCCGAGCCTGATAGTAGATGACGTGGTCAGTGGTGCCAGGGTCAGAAACAACAGTCCCCAGTATGGTGAGAAATCGAATCATAATGATGACGTAGTCCTCGAGCCATAAGTGAAAATCTCGGATAAATTAGGAAGTGCCGATTACTCAAATCGTGGAGAAAAAGTCAGAGTAATGACTGTATAGTAGAAATTTCTGAGCCTTGATGGTATTGCGGAGTGGTCGGCGAATATTCGGTGTGCGGTACCAAGTTGCATCGAAAGATGGGCGATATGGGCCGCAGTTGCACAAAAGTCCAGATAACGGCCCAGCACGCTGCTTCGGCGAATTCGGAAAGGCGCAAATCAACATGGTGCGGTTCCCCAAAAACCCTTAAATGCGAAGATTGGGGAGGAAGCTTGTGTAATCTTCATCCGAACACTATTTTGCACATTTCTGTGTTTATTCACTTCTGCGAGGGCTATCTTGGTATTCTTCCCCATTTCAATCTCTGCCGACACTTTTTCTGGCTGAAGAAGAAAGGAGGCGGTTCCAAAGTTGTCATCGGTGTGTATCTACAGCTCCACGACGAGATGGTGAGAAAATACATTCGTGTGCCGCTGAATACCTCGCTGAAGGGGTGGAATTCTAGGTGGTTCTATATGAAGCAAAGTGATCCTGCCGTCCGATGCGATGTCGACCAGATTTTGGAGAATCAAAGGAGTTGGTCGGAGAAACCAACCAGTGCCGATATGGAATAGGTGAAGCAGCTCCTCGAGCTAATGAGGGGCATAAAGGTGAGCGGAGTGGTGGTGGCGATGAACTTCATACTATGCCGCGTCCAGCCCTGCAAGGAAAGGGCTCATCCGGGCTTTGACTTCAAGGGAGATACTGACGGCATACGGGAGAGGACGGAGAGACTGGCGAAGGAGGCTATGCTACACCGGGCCGCTGAACTATTTGCTCCAAACATGTCGTACACTATGCCGGGGCAGCCAAACCCTTCAACTGCATGAACTCTCCTCCTCAGGTAAAAATCTCGACTGTTGTTCCTGGTGCTTTTTATCCCATGCCGACGCCGAGCAGTGGACTAATTAGCTTGTGGAAAGATCCATTTGTAGGAACGGGTGGTGTACTTCTCGGGCATGTCGAGGAATGATTGGCCAGAGGCAGTGGACGCCAGGCCCACCACTCAGCCGGAGGAAGGTGCCGTCAGCACCTCGTTCAAATCTGAAGGCGAAGGTGCTGGTCAGAAGGAGAGTCCCCCCGGTATCAGAGAAAGTTCAGGGGAAAAGGGCGGTGAAAGATGAGTCAGCCCAAAGAAGAGAAGAACAGTGGATGTAGCTCCCCGCAAGCTAGTCGGCATCTCATTTGGCGGTGGTCAGACCACTTGGACGCAGAGTGCGGTGATATCCTAGTGGTCAGACAATGATGGGGCTCCAATAGCTCCCCCTCGGAGCACTAAAGCGTCATCACGCAACACGCGTACGGAGGTGCAATCGAAGGGAGGGGAAGGAGTCCCCGGGCAGCAGGCGGAGGAGACACCGACGGCGGGGGCCGCAAGACCTCCAGCCCAGGGCACACGGGTTGACCCTAGAGCAGCGCCTGGGTGCTCGGGGAGGTAGTGCCGGTTTAGAACCATTTATCGAGAAGCTGATGTGTAAGTATCTTTGCCTTGGGATCGGTAGCTATCTGATTTTTATAGTTGCAGTGATCGATAAGCTAATCTGATACAGAACGAGGCGCGCGGAGGATCTAAATCCTTCAGGCCAGACTGGCGAGCAGCCAGGGGAGACATTGTGGGCAGACTCCATCCTAGAGTCCTCGGGCGCTCGTCGGTTTGTGGAGGAATCGACCACCACTGCTGATGGAGTTGGAGGTGGAGAGCGGTCGGTGACAACGGCGGGCGATTTGATGGAGACGCCAGGAGCAACAGCGAGAGCCACTGAGTCATCGAAGGCAGGAGCGGGAGCTGCCGACGTCATGCCAGAGTCTGGGGCGTAGAGGCCGGCAACGTCGGAGGAGCAAGCGGAGCGCCCTGAGATGCTATAGGGCATGGTCGGTCGCTCTGTGCGGCCACCGAGCCCCCAGGGAGCACCACCAGCTATGGAGGAAGAGGACGAGGTCGAGGAGATTGAGTGTGAAGGATCATGACCTCAAGCCATTCGCATCCTCCGCAAGCGAGGGGAGGAAATTGTAGTCATAGAAGAGGAGGACATCACCAGGGAGGTGAAGAGGCTACGGTCCACCCTTTCCACAGCTATGAAGCAAATTGAGGTTAGTATTGCATCAGCGGTGTTCGTCTTTGGCATTGGAGACTATGGTATTTTATAATCTTGGTGCTTTGCAGGGCATAACGTGAACTGCCGTACAATGGCAGCAGTTGATCAAAAGGATGGAGCCCCTCGCCGAAGAGAACGAGAAGCTGAAGGAGGGGATGAAACTGATGGAGAAGAACATCTAGAGGGCCCAGCGTGAAAGGGATCTTGCTGAATCAAACACCAAGGACCTAGAGTACCAAAAGGGCACCTTATCCAAGCAATTGAAGATCATCTCCGAGCAGCTGGGGTGCACCTTCGAGCAGCTAAAAAGCAGCTCTGAGCAGCTGGAGCGCACCTCTGAGCAGCTGAAAAGCGTCTTCGAATAGAAGAAAGGTACTATGGATCAGTGAATTTGTTCTGCATTACCGAACAGTTTTGATGTTGCTGTCAACCGTTACGTTTGTAGAGCAAGATGCGGAGCTCGGCCAGTTGTGTCAAGTCATCAATCAACTCCAAGAGAAGGAGAAAGCGTCTGGACGAGCGAAGAAACTGGCTGAGGATCTAGAAGGTGAGTAGTTCATGGTCAGAGATGTTGCTGATATGATTTCTCCGTTTGACGAGTCCATTTAGTGTCTGCAGAATACCGTCGAAGGACTAAGGCATAGTTTGACGTGCTGGAGCTAGAGGCAAAAATCCAGAGGAGAAAACTTGATGCCATGGTGGGCGAAGTCAGGCCAGTGCTCGACTGTATCGACATGGAGGTAGCTCCTCAACCCGACGATAGGCCACCCTATCCGGACGCCGTCATTGACAGGTGCAAGGCGGCGTGGGAGAACTTTAAAGGCTTCAACTGAGACGTCGCTGTCTCCATCGTGACACACGCCCTGGAGGTGGTCTGGTCTCACTACCCTACCATCAATCTTCGAGCGATAGGGGCTAGATTCACTAGAGGGACGGGTACGACGAAGCAGGAGCAGTTGAAAGATGAGGTAGAAGATGCGGCAAAGAGGCTGGCCGGTGATGTCGATCTGTTCGACGAGGTAGACTGTGAGGGCCAAGCTTAATAACATGAGTGGAGAGGAACCTATATGGGACAACTGGAAAGGGGAGTTAAATGCACATGGGCCTAAACAAACATTTATGTATTTGTATGAATGTTGTAAGCAGACGTCGTATGTGTGTTTAGGCGATTTGATAGCATTTTTTGTGAAATAGAGACGTGATGTTAACCCTAACACGTTTATACATGGTATAAGTAGCGTCCGAGCAGTTAGTTTGTTACTGGGCTCTTGGCCTTGGCTAGCCCGTATTCCATAACATCGAGCGCTAGAGCCCATGCATGTGTAGGAGGAACAGACGTGACCGAGGAAGCACAGTCGACCACCCATAACGCAGAGCGCTGGAGCCCGTAGCACATGTAGGGATAGATCGGAGACAGGATTTTCTCCAAAGAACATAGAGTGGAATGTGTGCTGCTCGATGGTTGGTGAAATATCTTAGAGATATTTTAGTATGGAGAAGCGGGGCGAAGCGTTTATGAAGATCACATATAATTGCTGGAGTTTATGGAGGAGTGGCTTGGAGCTGGTGATCGTAAACGGAGATTAAACTGGAGTGGAGAAATAATGGAGACAAATTATGGCGATGAAAACTTTATTCATTATGGAGTCGAGAGTACATATCTGGAGTGTTTCAAGGATAGATAAGTATAAGGTGCTCGATGTGCCATGAATTGGGGATATCGACTCCCTCCATGTCACATAGCCGGTAAGACCTTGGTCGGGTAACTTCTTTGACCATGTAAGGCCCTTCCCAGGGAGAGGAGAGCTTATGCATCCCTTCAGTTTTCTGCTTCCTATGGAGAACGAGGTCACCGACCGCAAATGAACGACCTTTGATATTGTGATTATAGTATCTTCGTAGGCCTTCTAGGTATTTGGATGTGCGGACGCAAGTGATCAGGCGTTCTTCTTCGGCTCTGTCGATGTCCTCTGTCCGAATAGCTGTGGCCTACTCTTCATTATAATGCTCTACCCTGGGTGCTCGGAAGGCAATGTCCGTAGGAAGTATGGCCTCTGAGCTATAGACCAAAAAATATGGAGATACACCGGTGTTGCGACTAGCTTGAGTGCGCAATCCCCATACCACAGCTGGGAACTCTTTGAGTCATCTGCCCAGATGCTTTTCCTCTTTTTGGTATAGTCTCTTTTTGAGGGCATCGAGGATCATGCCGTTTGCCCGTTTGACCTGGCCATTGGCTCTAGGATGAGCAACAGAGACGTATTTGACGTAGATGCATTGGTCTTCGTAGAAGTCCCAAAATGGTGACTAGTGAATGTAGTTCCGAGGTCAGTGATAATGCTGTTCGAAAGACCAAATCTATGGATGATATCTTCGAAGAGCTGGACTGCCTTCTTTGCAATAGACGAAACAAGCGGCTTGTATTCAATCCGCTTAGAGAACTTGTCAATGGCAACATATACGTACCGAAAACCGCCTAGCGTAGGCTTGAAAGGCCCGATCTTGTCCAGTCCCCAGCATACCAAGAAGCTGGTATGGTCTGCAATTCCTATGCCGGCACGTGTATTTGCTTGGCAAAAAATTGACATCCTTCACAACGTTGGATGAGATCTTCTGCGTCGGCGATGGCCGTAGGCCAGTAAAAACCAGCTCAGAAAGCTTTGTCGACCAGGTTTTTGGAGGCCACATGATTGCCACAGGAGCCAGAGTGAATTTCAAGAAGTAATTTCACTCCCTCTTCTTGGGTGGTGCATTTCTGCAGTATCCCTTCCTTGGCCCTTTTCCTCATCAACTTACCATCCATCAGCATGTAATGCTTGCTGCGATGGATGAGGCATTCAGTTTCGGTCTTATCAGCGGGTATGTCAGCACTGGTGAGGTACTTGATGAATTGTTCCCTCCAATCTATGACCGGCCAAGGTACTGTAAGTACCAACTGCTCGGCGGGGGAATTTCTTGAACTTCTTTCTCTTCCTTAATAGACGGCATAAAGAGGTCTTGAACAAAGATCCCAGACAGAATCACGGTGTGAGAAGAGCCTATCTTAGATAGGTGGTCGGCGAGCTGATTTTGGTCTTGTACCACGTGGTGGTACTCGATACCGTAAAACTTTCCTTTGAGTTTCCTGATTTCAGCGCAATATGCGTCCATCTTCTCACTGGAACTTGACCAATCTTTGTTGACTTGGTTGCTGACTAGTGTGAAGTCTCCGTACACCATGAGGTGTTTGACACCGATCTCGATGGCTATACGAAGTCCGTGGAGATATGCTTCGTATTTTGCGGCATTGTTGGAAGCTGGAAAATGAATTCGGAGGACGTATCAGAGCTTGTCCTTAGTCGAAGTAATAAACAAAATGCCGACGCCAGCACCATTGATGTTGAGGGCGCCATCGAAATACATTATCCAGTGCTCGAGGCAAGCAACGGGAATGGGCTCTTGGATCTCGGTCCACTAAGTGATGAAGTCAGCTAGCGCCTACGACTTAATGGTCGGCCTGCTCCTGAATTCGATGGAATAAGTGTCGAGCTCGACTGCCCACTTGATGATGCGGCTATTGGCCTCTTTGTTGCGGAGGATGTCCCCTAGAGGGAACTCGGTGACCACAGCAATCGTGTAGTACTCGAAGTAACAGCGGAGCTTGCGTGACGTGACCAGAATGGTGTATAACAGCTTCTGAATCTGAGGGTAACAAGTTTTGGACTCATTAAGAACCTCACTGATGAAGTTGACTGAACGTTGTACCTTATAGGCGTGTCTAACTTCCTCATGCTCGACGGCGATAGCTGTGCTAACGACGCTAGAAGTGGCGACGATGTAGATCAGTAGGGTTTCGTCTGGTTGAGGTGTCGTCATGATCAGAGGCTTCATCAAAAACAACTTGAGTTGCTCAAAGGCTGTATCAGCTTCCTTCGACCAGGAGAAGCGCTCAGAGGTCTTTAGTAGTTTGAAGAATGATAGTTCCTTTTCGCTGAGGCGTGATATAAAGCGACTCAGAGCAGCCATGCACTCTGTGAGCTTCTGTATATCCTATACGCAGGTTGGCTGTTTCATATTGATAATGGCGGAGACCTTGTCGGGGTTGGGTTCGATACCGTGGGCGCTGACGATGTAGCCTAGGAGTATGCCAGATGGAACTCCAAAGATGCACTTTGAAGGGTTCAACTTCCATCTGTATCTTTTTAGGTTAGTGAATGTTTCTTCGAGGTTGGCGATGAGACTGTCGGTGGTTTTGGATTTGACGACCACATCATCGATGTAAGCTTCGATATTGTGGCCTATCTATTGATCAAGGCACATTTGGATGGCCCTTTAGTAGGTCACCCCGCATTTTTGAGTCCGAAAGACATGGTGGTATAGCAATACGCACCAAAAGGCGTGATGAAGGATGTTTTGATCTGGTCGTCCTCTTTGAGGGATATCTGGTGATAGCCGGAGTAACAGTAGAGTAAGGAGAGGAGTTCACAGCTGGCGGTGGAGTCTACAACCTCATCTATCCGAGGCAAACCGAAGGGTTCTTTAGGGCAATGTTTGTTGAGATCAGTGTAATCAATGCATATTCTCCATTCTTTATTCTTTTTTGAACAAGAACTAGGTTTGCTAACCACTCCGAATGATACACTTCTTTAATACATCCAGCTGCTAGGAGCCATTTTATTTCTACCCTAATAGCCTCCTTCTTGTCTAGCGTGAATCATCAAAGCTTCTGCTTGATCGGTTTGGTGGTCGGCGAGACATTCAAGGAGTGCTCGATCTTCTCCCGTGGTACCCCGACATGTCTGCAGGTTTCCAAGCAAACACGTCAGCGTTGGCACATAGGAAGGAGATGATCATGCTTTCCTATTTGGGGTCAAGATGAGCCCCAATCTTGATGGTCTTAGTGGTGTCGTCGAGGCCGAGGCTGACGTCCTTCATTTCCTTAGTCTTGGTAGAGGCACGTGGAGGCTCTAGCGCTAGGATCTCTAGGTCATCGGTGGGTACTGTATTGGCATTGGTGATCACGCTGGCCATTTGGATGGAGAGGTCGATGGCTTCGACGAGGGAGAGAATCTCTGTTTCATAGGTGTAGGCGATGGAGAGGTTGGCCTATAGGGCCAGAACTCCTACTGGTGAAGGCATCTTCAATACCAGATAGGCATAGTGCGGTATGGCCATGAACTTGGCTAGAGCTGGCCGACCAAGTATGGCATGGTAGGCGGTGTTGAAGTCAGCGACGTAGAAGTTGATGTGCTCGACATGGAAGTTGCTAGCTGTGCCGAATTGTACTGGGAGGGTGATCTCTCCAAGCGGTCGTGATGCCCTACCAGGTACCACACCCTAGAAGGAGGAGTCAGAGGGAGTGATGTCTTCTACTCCAAGGCCCAGTTCCTTTAGGGCTCCGGCGAAGAGGAGGTTCAGGGCACTTCTACCGTCGACGAGTACTTTCCTGAAGAGCACTTTCTTGACGGTTGCATCAAGAATGAGGGGGAAACACCTTCTATAAGGGATGTCCGCCCACTGGTCAACCTTGCTGAAGGTGATGGGGACCTCAGACTAGGGGCGATAGCTGGGGTCGGCGATAGCATCTTCTGTGTTGACGGCGAGCACCCGATGGGCGGTGAGTTTTCGATCTCTTCTGCTCTCGACGGTGGCGAGCCCCCCGAAGATAGTGGCAACCACTTTGTTGTGATCCTAGAAGGCGTTATTGTTGTCCCCGGGTGGTCGGCGACCTCTGGCTCCGTCGTCGTTGTCGTCGTCCTTCTTTTTGGCCTGGAACTCCTTAGCTAAGCCAAGGCAGTCCTTCATCTTGTGCTTGCTATTCTTGTGGAGGGGGCATGGGCCTTCGAGGATTTTCTTGTACTGCTCATCGTAGTTACATTTGGCGCAAGGTTCATCAACAGTGGCGATGATGTTGTCTGGTCGACGGCGGTGATATTGACCAGCTTTGGACCCTTCCGGCCGATCGCGGCCACTGTCCTGATGGTGGCCATGGTCGTCGTAGCGGCGATCACTGTGGCGTCGTTCGTCGGGGCGCTCATTGCTACGGGGAGTAGGACGGTGAGTGCCCACATCCTCGTTGAAGCGAACTTCAGCCTCTTCAGTGTCGGCATACTAATCGGCGGTCTTGATCACCTCACCAATCCCCTTTGGTGGCTTTCGATTGAATTTGGAGCAGAGGTCACAGTGATGGAGTCCTCAGACAAAGGCGGTGATGACTTCTGCTTCTGTGATGTTAGGAATAGAATTCCTCATCTTGAAAAAACGTCTGATGTAGCTACGGAGGAGCTTAGACGGTTTCTAATAGATGCGATTCAAATCGTGCTTGGTGCCTGACCGAGTACACGTAGCCATGTAGTTGTCGGTGAAGACATTCTTCAATTGCTCCCAAGATTCGATGTAATCTGGGGCGAGGCTCATGAGCCAGTTCATTGTGGTTGGTGTGAGCATGACAGGAAGATAGTTTGCCATGACACTGGTATCTCCCCCGACGGCGCACATAGCGGTAGCATAAGCTTGTAGCCACTATGTGGGGTTCATCGGCCCCTTGTAGGGCTCGACTCCGGTGATTTTGAAACCACGGGGCCACTAGAGTGTTCGGAGTGCTCCCTTGAATGCTCGGGGCCCTTTAGGATCATCACCGTCGGGATCTATAGCATTGCTAGCGTTAAGAGGCTGGAGGGCTGCATCCAGATTACTGAACTCTTGCTCATATTCTTGACGCAGGCGTACTTCCTCTTCATGGCGAGAGAAACGGTGCCCGTCAATATGACGTCGCGTATCCCGAAGATTATTGATGTGCGCTTAGACATCTTTGTCGACTTCTTGATCATGTTGGCAAGGGTAGTCGATATGGTTCCCCCTAGCTCCCCCTAGAGGGGTCGTCCATCATCACGATGCTAGTCGGCAAAACAGCTTTTGTCAGGGCGGCGATTGGATCTTGGCGCAGTGGATCGGTGATTCGAGCTTGTCGAGTAGGAAGGTCCCTGATCCTGGTGGATCCCGTTGACCTGGCAGTGCACAGCCTTAAGCATTGCAGCGACCTTTGTGACTTCTAGCGTTTGCTCGAGCCGAGCGAGCTCATTAGCAGCCATCGCCAAGTTAGCGCTTGGGGTCTTGTAGACATCATGGCCATCGATATGGACGAATTCGTCGTCGAGGTTGCGGCAGAGTGGGCGTGGCCTCCCTTGTGAGTTGAGTTATTCTCCATTGCGAGCAGCCTCGGCTAGCACAATGGTGGCCTCATTCGCTCGGCGCTACACATGGTTGGTGTTTCTATTGACATGAGCTGCATGGTCCTCATCGGTTTTCCCATCCCATGGAGGGCTATCGATGCTAACATTAAAAATCCAACCTCCATGGAAGGGTGGAAAAGGAGGTTGGATGGTGGCGGTTTTGGCAACAATCTCCATAGAGCCATGGGACTCGAAGTCTGGATTTTCCTCTAGGATGGTGTCGAGGGATTGTTCGGGACGTTGGCCGATTTGCAGCATATTGATAGTCGGCGAGAGCTGGTCGGCGATCGGGTCGGCGAGAGGATAGATGTCTCCCATCTGGTCGACGAACTTGTCCCTTAGGGCATCCTGATGGATGGTGGCGGTATCCCCTGGAGTTTCATGATCAGCCTTCGATAGATCAGAATCGGAGGGTGGTCGACGCTGAACTAGAGTGGTCAGAGATGATTCCACGAGGGAGAGGCAGTCGACGAGCTTCTGGCTGACCTGATCGATAGATGTGATCAAATCATCGTTGTCGATCTACTTCCTTGGATAGCGGGGGAGCAGGCAATGAGTTATCGGTGAAGACGACCTTCGAAGCGGTTCTAAGATCGGATCTGCTATTGCAGGTGCTGGTGTGGTCGGCGCAGAATCGGTCTACACTGGCTCAATGATCTCTCCGTCTCTGTCAGCATTGATGGCCTAGGAGATCGATCCGACCATAAAGATCTGGTTGGGCTTTGGAGAGGACAAAGAGCCTGCAAAACATACCATCTTGTTCGTCATAGAAATAGCACGCACATCCCTACCTGGCGCGCCAACTGTCGATAAAAGATGCTCGGCAGTCCTCTGAGGGGTATCCCACGAAGGTAGATTGATCGGCAGAGGTGCATGTAATCAAGAATAAGAAGGCAACAGAGACACAAGAGTTAGATAGGTTCGGGCCATCCGCACGACGTAATACCCTACTCTTGTGGTATGTTGGTTTGTATTGGCTGTCATATGATATTGTGTGTGTTTTGAGGGGGTCCCCTACCCACCTTATATAGCTCGGGGGTAAGGTTATAAGTTGGTTAGATCTAAGAGATAACTAGTAAGTAATAACAGATTATAGGGATCACGGGATCATAACATATCCTAACATATTACACCATATCTTCAGGATATCTTCCCAATGGCTTGCGGGGCGCGCCGAGCAGCGCCGTGCTCCGCAAGGCTTCATCTTGTGGGCTGGACTACCCCTGGTGGCGCAGCCCATGTAGTCTGCCGTGGGTATCCGGGGTCGTACCCCCACAACTGCCATTAAATATATTAATACTCTTATTTACAAACTTAGTTAAAATTAGAATAGTTTATTTAGGACAAACATAGATCCCTTCTAGTACCTCGAGATGGTGGAAGTAAATTTTAAGTTTTTTAGACGATGGAAGTAGGTTATGATACATATGAGTCCATACCACACCCAACATGCTTCGTTTGAGGCACTCTACTTCTAGAGTCATGGTCCTAGTCCTAGCCAAAGAAGGCTTTGAATAGATCACATGGGTTTCTTCAACAACAACGTCGGTGACCTAGCCTAACCATTGCCTTTGGTGGTCTGGTCATCACTCCCAACTTGACAAGGCAACTCCACTCTGCCCACCTTCAACGCCAACCAATATTTTGAGATTCGAGAGCCTAGATCGCCCACCAATTCACCAAATTACACCTCCGTGGACTAGATCTGATCTGGCTAGCAAAACTCATGCCCTCATCGATGTCTTGAGTTCATCGCTAGGCTTAAGGAAATTGTATTCGCATGTGCTCCTACACTAGCATGACATGGATCTACACCTTCGAAGCAACACTCGACGCTACAATCAACTTCTAGATCAGATACATGGCTCGAGCCCTCTTGCAGCGTCTGGGTTCCCCCGCCTACTAGTATGAACTCCCTCGTCAGATGCATCTATGCCCCAACGCCACCCACTCTATCTTCGACGTCATGATCAATCAGATTGAAGACGACATCCCCAAGATCAACATTGCCAAAATGACTCTCTCAAATATCCTTGTTATGGTCTTGACTCATTCATCCCATAACTCCAACTCACACAATGAGAGTTTAGTAAGCTACCACCCATCCGGGGAATGCTTCATGGTGATGGAGATGGGAGTGCCCAATCTTTCATCAGGTCAAGTTAATTGTCGATTTGGCAAAGACATCAGGGATGCATGTTGGGGCGGGACATGGCACCAACCCGTTGGGCTACCGGCACTGCTAACCCGCTGTTGATGTTTCGAGTTACCACCAACAAGTAAATTTTTAATATTATGCATTTGGCTCGGATGGTGTGCTAAGAGGACATGAGGTTTATACTAGTTCGGGCAGAATATCCCTACGTTTAGTTCGTTGTTGCTGCTCGTGTTACTAGCACTGAAAGTTCGTAGTAGGGATTACAAACGGTCGAGAGAGGGACAGGTCCCAAGTCTCTGGTGAGAGGAGTGAACAAGTGCCGAGAGCTTGATCGCTGCTTGGTTGCGTGTTTGGGGTTTAATGGATCGATCATATTCGAGTCCGATGATTCGATGCGATGTGTTGCAATTGTTGGCCCGATTCGAGTCGAATCCGATGCCCCATGTGGGACGCCCTACTTTCCCTTTTATAGGCCAAGAGAAAGCACGGGTTACAGTGAAGGAAGAGAACAGAACAAGAGGAAGAAGTCCTTTAGGATCGCTGGGTCCTTCTTCTCCTCTATGCGGGTCCTGCTGACCCTGTAGATGTCAATAGGGACAGCTTCTCATCGCGGCCCTGTCCGTCACTGGTGCCATGTGTAGGCGTCGTCTTCTGGTCATGGTGCTCCACTCTGCCCTAACAGACGTCATGGTGAACTGACACGCCCGTTATTGTTTGTACGGGGGTTAGGCAGAATAGCACCGGTATGCCTGATGTTGTTCCTGACGTGAACCCCTAGGTATGGCCCGTCGTGGGTCGCAGGCTACATCGAGGCATGCCAGTCTCTTCCTAGGCATTAGACCTTTGACCTAGGCCAATACGCTTAGACCTGGAGTGGTTGGCAGTGGTATGGGTGTCCGTTGGGCGAGACAGAGTCCCCGGCCTTAGGGTCGGGCGAGGTGGAGTTCCTCCCCAGAGGTCGGGCGGGGCGAAGCACAAACCCAAGGCTCGGGCGAGGTGGATCCCAAACCCAAGGGTCAGGAGAGGCAGGGCTAGGCCTTAGAGGTCGGGTGAGGTGGAGCCCGTCCCTAGAGGTTGAGCGAGGCGGAGTCCGCCCTCAGGGTTGGGTGAGGTAGAGCCCACGACCTCGGTGTTGGGCGAGGTGGAGCCAACCCTCAAGGGTTCGGGCGAGGCGGAGCCCGTGGCCTCAGTGTCGGGCGAGGTGGAGCCAACCCTTAGGGGTTGGGCAAGGTGGAGCCTGTGCATCTGGGGGTCAGTTGGAGCTGTAGTCGCGCTCTGGACTGCTTGGACGAATCAATGTTGATGGTTATTAGCTCCTCCTCTTTGGGTACCTTAGTATTGGTCCCGACAGTAGCCCCCAAGCCTGTGGAGGAGTAGAATACTCTTTCAGAGGCTTTTCCGAACTAGAGGACTCTGAAGGCCTTGGCCTTCTTTTGTCTCCCATAGTGTGACCTAGGGACGGTGATTCCCTTTCCTCAAGCTCCCTCCCATAGCAGGGGCCTAGTCAAGGATCGATTCGTCTTTGTGATTGTCTTCCCTCAAGTGTTTTTTCTGATAAAAACGGAGGGGCCGTGCCGTGCCATGATTTTTCCTCTAAGGACGAATCATGGCATCCGGTGAGCTATTTAATGGGCTAGTCTGAGTGGGGTCCTCGGCATCCCATTCATGGGGATCTAGCTTGGGTTAGTTTGGTGATCGACTCCAGATTCTCAGCGGTCCATCCGTATAGTTCTCGGGTCCATTCGACCGGTCCTGAGGGTTGTGCCTTTCTTCGAGGGAAAACCACGGATCGTAACCGGCCAAGACTCGAACGTGAGCCGGGATGCCCATAGCGCTCGCGTGCCTAGGTTTTGGCCGCTAGTAGGCCCATCCCTTTCCAGCTCTCACTCCAAAGGTGCCTAGAGCGGTTGTCGAACCCATTGATGGACCGACCTATGGACTCCTTGGCCCACTCGGGCAATAGAGACGCTTTTAGATCCATTTTCCTCTTACCGCGATGAGTCGTGGCCCGTCTAGAGAGGCGAAACGTTCGATGAGTTTTCTGAGGGAATGGACAGAGATTGCGTGCGCACGTCCCACGGTGAGATGTTGTGGTAGATCGTGGCAGGCGCGGAGATCTAGGAGGGCGGTTGGTTTCCTCACACCTGTCGCCCCTATAAAACCAAAGGGTTTGCCCCGGGTTCCATACCTTACATCCTTGCCTCCGCAGCCACGACCGCCGCCACCAATCGCCTAGGGTTCCTTGTCTCCACATCCCCACCGCTGTCGAGCCCACATCCAACTATCCCCACCTCCAATGGATCCGTGGTGCCGTTCTGACATCACGTTCCAGCGCATGGAGGGTCTTGTCCGTCGTGGTCTTCTCTGCGCGCGGACCTCGGCCCAGGAGTGGCTGCTGCCCGGCGAGGAGGATTTGCCATCGTCGCCTGATAGCTACATAGTGTCATTCACCCACTTACATGAGCGCGGGTTCGCGACCCCTGCCCATAGATTTCTCCGGGGGCTGCTGCACTACTACAAGATCGAGCTGCAGCATCTCAACCCCAATGGGATCTAGCACATGGCGGTGTTCGTCGCCCTGTGCAAGGGATTCCTAGGGATCAGCCCCCACTTCGATCTATGGAGGTACTTCTTTGCCATCACCCTCTAGAAGAAGAGGGAGAAGGGCGACAGGCAGGAACTGCACATGCCGATGGGGTACGCCGGCATCCAACACTGGAACAACCAGGTCGATGAGTACCCACTGATGCGGCTATCAACGTCCAATAAGGGGTGGCATTCATAGTGGTTCTACCTCAAGAACGCCACCACTGCCCCTCTGTCGGAGTTCACCAGACGTCTGATCGAAGAGGCCCTAGAGTCGTGGAGGAAGTGGGGCGTTCCAGAGAAGGACAAGAAGAAGATCCGGGACCACATGCGCCGCCATCCACATCCTGAAGGAGAGCGGCCTAAAGGGGTCGAGCGTCATCGGGGCCTACCACACAAGGAGGGCAGCACCGTTGATGACGCGCCCGCTCCCGCTGTACGCGATGGCGCCCGAGGCGTCTTTCGACGGAACGACGCTTACTGAGGGAGCGCTCCCCCACTCCGAGGCCGCGCAACGCATTAAGGAGGCGATGGAGCCTTCATGGGACAACGCGGGCGCCCCCTCGATTTCGTCTACCCAGTGCCGGGACATCCTCCGATGCGGACAGAACCAGGCTATGTCGTCTTTGTAAGTTTCCCCTCCTCATACCTCCTCTTCAATTGATTCCCTGACCTCTTGATACTAACTTTGAGAGGGACGAGACCAGCCGAGGGACCTCATCTTCATGGATCACCCGGCGCCGTTGTAACATCCTAATGGGCCAAAGTGGGCCCAATTAAAAATCAAAGATGGGAGGTGTTATCGTGTGAGCGTATCAAGGCCGCCATCGTAGCATCCAAAGCGGTTATCAGAAGGCGCAGATCGTTCATCCGAATTGGGCTGAGACCAAATTCGGAACACCGCCCACGGTGGTACTTGTAGCATCGCGAAAATATTCAGGCAACTGGAGTTTAGTACCATCTTGGAAATCTCAATTATTTGGATCGACTTAAATACCGGCTGTGGGGGCGTAGTAGTAAGGTTAACCGCTTTGAACGAAGCGAGGATGAAAGTTCAAGCGGGTTGTTACGCTGGGTCGGACCACCCTAGGAAGAGTGGACCGGGGCCATGTATGTCGGGACTGGACGTTACATTTGGTATCAAAGCCGACTCGAGGTTTTACAGGCACGTGGGGACAATCGCTGGCGTATATTGTGTGTGCATGTGCGTGGATCCGTGGTCACGGTGATGGCATACACATGCGCCGAAGACGGCCACAAACGTGTTGAAAAGAGGCGGATCCGGGGTAAATGTCCCGAAAGGGTAAGCTGATTCGGCATTCGACGGGGACGTCGAATCTTTAGGGGGATGATTGTAACATCCTAATGGGCCAAAGTGGGCCCAAATTTAAAATCCAAAGATGGGCGGTGTTATCATCAGAAGGAATAAGGCGGCCATCGTAGCATCCAAAGCGGGTTATTGTGGCGCGGTATTGTTCATCCGAATTGGGCCAGGCCAAATTGAACACTGTTCACGGTGGTTACTGTAGCATCGCGAAAATCTTGTGCAACCAGAGTTTAGTACCATACCGAAATCTGAATCATTGGATCGACTTAAATACCGGGTGGGGACGGCGTAGTAACCTTCGGTTAACCGTTTTGAACGAAGCGAGGACGAAAGTTCAAGCGGGTTGCTACGCAGGTCGGACCACTCCTAGGAAGAGTGGGCCGGGGCCATGTATGTCGGGACTGGACGTTACAGCCGTTGTCGAGGGAGTTGTCCATGAGGGTGGCGAATCACACCGAGGGCGAGCGGCTAAGGAAGGCGAAGGAGGACAAGAGAAAGAAAAGCAGCAGAAGCTATAGGCGTGGGAGCGAGGGGAGGACACCAACTAGTGACAATGATGATGATGATGGAGACGACGACGACGTAGTCGACGACATCGACTAGGGTGACCTAGAGAACGAGGATGTGCTGACAGGTATTGGTTCGTTCTTGCAGAGTCGGGACCCCTCCCGTTCCATGGAAGGGAGGGAACGTCTAGGGAGCCAGCAGAGATGGGCCGTACTATCGGCCTACCCCAGGAGCCAACAGGGGTGAGCGCCTCTGCCACCACGCCCGAGGTGCCAGCGGAGGTGGGTGGCTCCACCGTCGTGCCCTAAGATCCAAGGGGAGCGAACCCCTCTGCCCAGGAGCAGGGTGCGGGCTCGAAACGGCCTCGCCCCGATGAGGTCAGGGGGTTCGCCCCGCAAATGTTTCCACCGCCCGATGGCGCTGAGGTGAGTCATCAGCTCCTCTGTTTTTCCCTGTTTTGGTCAGATTTTATCGTGACTTATGCTTTTCATCTCTTGTAGCATTAGGAGGCAGCGTAATCCTTTGGTGCTGGTGCCAAAGAAGAGCGTCGCCCTTCAAGTGAGGCAGCAGCCGTCAGCTGGCGTCGCACTCGTTTCGGGTAGGAGCGGCGCTAGTGTGACTGTGTCGCCGACCAATCAGGCGCCGCCCACGGGGGTGCCCATGCCCTCGGTGGGATGGATGAATACGAGGGTTCAAGGGACACCTTCGGAGGTCGTAGAGCAGCCAATGATGGCGGCGATACCGTTGCCGATGATGAGGCGGATGGGGCTACTGACCACGCTCACGGCGTCGACCGTGGCGGGCGCGACGTAGCTGGCCAGGACCCTACCGACACAGGCGGAGGTGGCGGCGGCTGTGACAGGTGGGTCACAGCTAGGCGCTATCGTGGCAGCACCTGAGGACCCAGCGTGACCCACGCCATTAGCGGCCCAAGTGACGGTGTCTGGCATGGGTCGAACGGAGGGGGACGCGCCAAGGGGTCCTTGGAGGTCGTGGTGCTAGGAAAGGAGCCAACATCCGTACCGCTGACCCCTTCCATCGCTGGAGGGAGTGTCCCACGGGGATGTCACGTCGAGAAGGGTCGGCGGTGATCGGAGCCGACGGGGAGCCATCCCTGGCCCTAACCTCAGTGGGCAGTGACTCGTCTAAGCGAGGCGAGCCCTTGCTCCGGTGGGCAAGTCCAGAGGATCCAACATCGACGCTCTTCACTCTCGACGACGCCGCAGAGAGCATGGTGTGGGAGAGCCTCGACGTGGGGGTCGCATCCGTGCTCGAAGCCCTAAACCACGCCGAGGTACCTTGTGCGACGTTGTCATTCCCTCGGCCAGGTATTCCCTTGACCCTGCTTCTTGCCCTTTTCTTTCTCTATATATTTTTGTATTCTGGCCATCGTCTCCTTTCAGTCCCTTATCGCTCGCAGCAGGGGGAAGTCTTGGTTCCTTCGTGAGAAGAAGGAAACCTGGGACCACCTCGTCGAGGAGGCACGGCTATGCGGGGAGGTGACCGCTCAGCTTGTTGCCGCCCAGCAGAGGGTGGCCAAGCTAACTCCCCTCACCGAAGAGGTAGACAGTCTTCGGTCGTGGGTGGCCGAGGCCGTTGGCATGCTGACAAGGCCGAGAGGGCGTTCAAGGCCCTATTGGTGAGATCCCGTCAGGGATGAGGAGGAGGCCACCAAGGTCAGGAAGGAGTGGGACGAGCTACTCCAGAAGGACGTCGAGACTCGCCAGCGGCCCTAGAGGTTACGTACGGAAAGGGACCTAAAGCTAGGGGCCGAGGAGAAGCTCGCAGCCCTAGAGAGGAGGGCGAGTCTAGATGCCACGGCGATCGCCTGGCTATGTAAGGAGTGCGATGAGCTACTCCAAACCGCAGAGAGGCTCCGCTCGGAGCGTGGCGTGGCTTGTGAGGAGCGCGACCAGGCCTTCTGAGAGCATGACCAGGCCGCCAAGAGCGCGACGACGTACAGCAGAAGGTCGGCTCCCTCCAGGCCATGCTCGGAAACATGATGACCCAGAAGCTAGAGGCCAAGAGCGTCTCTGCCGAGCTAGCCATGGACCTTGCCAAGGTGAGGAGGAATCTTCAGGCGGAGAGCGACGAGCTCGGTATCCTAAGCGCCGCCTTCGGAGTGGTCTGCGACGACCATGAGGTGATGCGGTCGGAGGGGACCAGCTCATTCACGGCCCGTGCCGTTGAGATCACAGCTCGGGTGTGCTAGCTCGAGAGGAATGCGCTTCGCGCCAGGGTCAACCAATCCTTCGTGATTGCTCGTTCTCATTATGGGGACATCATCGACCTAGAGACGATGAGCCACGGCTTCGCGCCTGGCTAGGAAGCCCACGAGCTGAAGGAGATGGAGACAGCGATGGCTCCCCTTTCGCAGAACCTGGCGAACAGAATAGAGAGAATAGTTCTCCCCGGAGGGGTTAGTTAGCCAGATAGATCGGGCAATCATTCATGTAACAAGCGGACAAGCTCCGACCCCTCTGTACTATCCGAACAAACTTATCATTTGTTTCATTTGATCGAATTTGTTTTTCCTCCCTTTTTATGTGTGGAAAGGGGTTCATATGTTCCGACCCTTCTATTTGTTAAGACTGTAAGGCCCGAGGTGTAGGAGGGAAACTCTGATCACGCTGGTAAGCAAGAGTGCCATAGCCGCTGGGGCATAGTTTTCTTGCAGTCCGACCAGCCTTTCTCAATCGTTCATTTCCACAGACCTTGCCACTAGGTTTAACGTGAGGAAGAGGTCGGGCGCAGTGACTATTTTAGAAAGGGTGTATTTATACCCTTATCAAGGTGCAGGAGGGAAACTCTGATCACGTTGGTAAGCAAGAGTGCCAGATAGGTTGAGCAATCATTCATGTAACAAGTGGACAAGTTCTGACTAGCCTTGCTCAGTCGTTCATTTCCGCAGACCTTGCCACTAGGTTAAACGTGAGGAAGAGGTCGGGCGCGATGACTGTTTCAAAAAGGGTGTATTTATACCCTTATCAACCCCCGAGTGAGACCCAACCCCTTGCCGTTGCTGGGGTTGGGTGTCACTAAAGATCGATGAGAGGATAGCGAAATTAGTAGGAGAAAATGTCTCTTATTTTCGCACGCATACCCCCTCCCTAGGTTATGAGCCATCGTTCTGTGACCGCGCGTTCAGTCTCCTTGCGAGTCTAACTTTCCTCGAGCCCCCACGCATAGCGGCGGGTCCGGTCGAGGGTTGGCTCATCTTTGTGATCGTTACCCGATCTGTGGTTTCCATAACCGGAGGGGTTGAGCTAACGTCACTTGCCTCGATGGCTCGAGTGACGCGCTCGGTGAGCTCTCCGACGGGCATGGTCGAGTGGAATCCGGGTCCATCGCTCGTGACGAGGTTGGTATGTCCCTTATGTGGCATTCCACTGCTCCTTAACTCGCCTCCCGATTGATGCCCGAGCCATTTCGGAGAGCGACTCGAGGTGGCCTGATGGCCTCCCTTCGATGGGGATTCTGTGGGCTCGGCTCGAGGTTAGGATCAAACAAGAAGATTGAGATGACCCTGTCCGCTTCCAAGCGGGTCGGGTGAAGGCCGCTAGGGCTCATCTGTGTTTTCTCTCCTAGCTCTGTTCGACGCGAGGCGGCCTCGAGCCCTTCGCGAGCCGGCCTTCGAACCCTGGTTAGGTGGATTCCCGAGTTCAAGTCGGGCGGCTCGAGCCCCCGAGCCCCATGGGGGTCGGTAGGGGTCGGCTAGATTTCATGCATCACCCCATCCTCGGTTTCCGCAACCAGAGGGGCTGAGCTAACGACACTTGCCTCGATGGCTCGAGTGTCACGCTCGATGAGCTCACTAACGGGCACGTCCGAGTGGAATCCGGGTCCATCATTCACTGACGGGGTCGGCATAGCCCTCATGTGGCATTCCACTACTCCTTAACCCGTCTCCCGGCAGATGCCCGAGACGTTCGATTGGCTTGGGTGGCCCGCTGGCCTCTCCTCGATGGAGATTCTATGGGCTTGGTTCAAGGTTAGGATCGAACGAGAAAGGTCGAGATGTCCCTATTCGCTTCTGAGTGGGGTTGGGAAGAGCCGCTGGGGCTCATCTCGGTTTTTCTCCCCTGGCTCTGGTTGACGTGAGGCAGCCTCGAGCCCTTCGCGGGCCGGCCTTCGAACCTCGGTCGGTCACCTCTCATGTCGAATGAGATGACTACCGCTTTGTGACGCGACGCGAAGCGTTGTGATGCAGCAATTGCATATGCAGTGCTTGGATGTATGGAATGAATGTATGTATGAATGTATGCATGAGAATAGATGAATGAATGATCATGCACCGGAAAAGAAAAGTGGGTTGGCAAAGTTACCTCGATGGCTCGAGTGATGGGTTCAAGGAGCTTTTTACCGAATATGTCCGTGCAGGGTCCGGGTTTGTCGTTCATGACGGAGTTGGCATAACATGCATAGAACATCCTGTTTTTCCCTACCCGTCTCTCATCAATGGCCCGAGCTGTTCGATCGACTTGGGCGACCTACGGGCCTCTCCTTGGTGGAGATTCCAGGTAGGCCCTCCAAACCCTTCCGAGGAAGGCGGAGGCTAAAGCTTGGGAGCGAGGATAGAAACTCTGATAACGCTGGTGAGCAAAAAACACCGTAGCCACTGGGGCGTAGGTTTCTCGCAGTACGACCAATTTTACTCAAAGTTTGCTTTCGTACACCTTGCCTCTAGTTTTTAACATAAGAAGGGGTCGGACAGAAAGGATGTCTACCGAATAGACACCCCTGCCAGCCCCCGTGTGAGGCCTGACCCCCTGCCGTTGCTGGGGTCGAGGGCTCGATAGCGAAATTAATAAGAGAAAACACACGTAAAGTAAGGGTGACCCGTCTCTCGGCGGTGGCCCGAATCATCCGATCGACTTGGGTGACCCGCTGGCACGGGATTTACCTCAATGGCATGAGTGACGGGTTCAGGGAGCTCTTATCGGATATGTTCGAGCGGGATCCAGATCCGTCGTTCGTAATGGGGTCGGCATACCCCGTGTGGGTCATCCTGCTACTCCCTACCCGTCCCTTGGCAGCGGCTGAGCCGTCTGGTCACTTGTATTGCAATGTTGGGACAGGACTTACCTGCGAAGATAGAGGATGAGAACATCCTGCGCAAGAATTTAGTTAGGCAGATAAGCTAGGCGATGAACTTGTAATAAATGGACAAGCTCTCAAATTTCGTTATAGTCAAACAGCTTTTTAGCCCTTCTCCTCTTTTTTTATAAAGAGGTTAGTGCATTCCGACCCTTTCCGTCGTTAAGGTCATAAAGATCGTGGGGCGAGTGAGCAAATTCTGATCACGCTGGTGGGCAATGGCGCCGCAGCCATCGAGGCGTTGGTTTCTCGCAGTCTGACCAGTTATACTCAGAGCTTGTTCCCACCACCCTAGCTCCTAGGTCTTAACGTGATAGGGGGTTGGGCATAGAGAAAGTTGGCCAGGTGGACAAACTCTTTGACGTGCACCGATACTTTTCGTGACTAAGGCCCAAAAACCCCGAGGTGTGGAAAAAACTCTGATCACACTAGTGAGCAAAGGCGCCATAGCCACCGAGGCATAGGTCTCTTGTAGTCTGACCAGTTTTACTCAGCGTTCGTTTTTCGCAAACCTCGCTTCTGGGCCTTATCGTGAGAGAGGGTCGGGCGTAGAGAATGTCTACCGGATAGGTACGCTCTTATTAGCCCCTGAGTGAGGCCCGACCCGGGTGTCACTAAAGATCAGGGAGGCGATTATGAAACTGATAAGAGAAAGCATACGTTTATTTAAGGAAAAAGGTGACGTAGCTGTTCGATGTTCTAGGCATTGACGAAGACCTCGCCGTAGATGGTCTTGAGTTTGCCAGCGCCTGGCCGGAGCACCTCTGCGATGATGTACGGTCCCTCCCACGACAGAGAGAACTTGTGGCGGTTCTTGTTGCCCTATACGAGGTGAAGCACTAGTTCCCCGACGTTGAAGGCCTGACCCATCACTCGACGGCTGTGGTACCGGCGCAACACTTGCTGGTACTTGGCCGAGCGGAGGAGGATGACATCACGTGCTTCATCTAGCCGGTCTCCTTCCTATGCTCCCTATTGTCGGAGCCTCTGGACAAGAACTGCCTTAAGAGGTCATAGTCCTTGTATAGGTGCTCGATGGGGAAAGCATGGTTCGGGCATGGCCCTTCGAGCAGCTCCTTGAAGTGGTTTGGGGTAACCTTGGTGGGCTTCCAACCCCGTTATGGCTGACGGTGGCCATGAGCGAGCCCTCGCGCCGCTGTTTGTTCTTCTTGTTGTTGGAACGGTTGGAGGCGCCTTCGCCGGCGTCCTTGTCCCGCTTCACCTTGCCGCGCCGACCAAAGGCCTGAGATCCCGATGAGTCGGGGCTCGGGCTTCGATCCTCGCCGCTGTCATAGCGTCTGCCACGATGTGGGTGGTAGCTACGGCTATCCCTCTCCCTTGCATCGCCGCAGGTACGCCTACGGGCGTCGAGGGTGTTGCGTGCGTCGCGGTGAAGGCCGAGACGCTCATGCATCGGAACCACGGTGCGCGCCCTACCGCCTCGCTACGCCTGGTGGACCGACACAAACTCGTCGGGATGCTCTACGGGCGCGTTACGCCTACGAGCATCGAGGGGGTCGCGCGCGTCGCGGTGGAGGCCAAGACGCTCATGCACCGGAACCGTGGTGCGCGGCCTAAACGGGAGCGTTGTCAGGAGAGCGGCTCTCCCTCGGTAAGGTGCGCCATGACATTGGCGAACGAGAAGGTGAGGTGGCGCAGGTCTTCCCTGGACGACCGGGGTCCCAGAAAGGCGCCGAGCTGGTGCCCTAACTGTCGATGCGGGACCCACAGGATACCCCGCAAGAGAGAGAGAAGATCTAGTTCAACTAGGATTCTTCCCATGTAATCTTAGTAGTAGAACTATTAAGTAATCCTACTAGGAAATCTCATTGTAAACCGACTAGGACTCTGGCCTCCTGACTATATAAAGGAGGGCAGGGCTCCTGAAAGACGACAATTGTACAACATAACACTTCATAATCAATCCAACGCAAAGGCCAACGCCGACTGGACGTAGGGTCGTTACTCGATCTACGATCGAGGGCCCGAACCAGAATAAATCGACTGTCTCTTGCGTTTACCATCGAGTTCAGCATACGCCGAAGCCCGAACAATACTGCCCCGGGTACCCCCGTGGTAGGCTATCGGTGGTGAAACATCGACACTAACCTCCCATAGTCAAAGCCGAGGAGCTGGTTGCTCTCGGGGGCGTGGGCCTCTGGTGTAGGCAACTGTAGCTCCTCGAGCGCCTCGACAATCGCGTTGAGGCCGGTGAAATGGAGAGGTTGTGCGGCTGCGGGAGGCCGCACCAACTCTCCCTCCATCATGACGACGAAGTCTAGGTTCCCGAAGCGCACGTGCACACCTGGGACCCAGCTGACGTTGCGATTAGCCATCCAAGGCCTAGTTTGGATGTTGAGACGCGTAAAAGGCCCCTACCTGGCGCGCCAACCATCGGTGTTTCGAGTTGCCACAAACAAGTAAATTTCTAATATTGCGCGTCTAGCTTGGATGGTGTGCTAAGAGGACACGAGGTTTATACTGGTGCAGGCAGAATGTCCCAACGTCCAGTTTGTTGCTGTTGCTCGTGTTACTAGCACTGAAAATTTATAGTAGGGGTTACAAACGGTCGAGAGAGAGATAGGTCCCAAGTCTCTGGTTAGAGGAGCGAACAGGTGCCGAGAGCTTGATCGCTGCTTGGCTACGTGTTCGGGGTTTGATGGATCGATTAGATTCGAGTCCAATGGTTCGATGCGATGTGTTGCCATTGTTGGTCCTATTCGAGTCGAATCCGATGCTCCTTGTGGGACACCCTTCTTTCTCTTTTATAGGCCAAGGGAAAGCACGGGTTACAGTGGAGGAAGAGAAGAGAACGAGAGGAAGAAGTCCTTCAGGATAGTCGGGTCCTTCTTCTCCTCTATGCGGGTCCCATCGACCTCGTGAGACATCATCAACAGGATAGATTCTCGCTATGCATCCCATGTCAAAGGCATCACCGGGCGCCATGTGCAAAGCGTCATCTTACGGTCATGGCGCCCACTCCGCCCCTGAAGCGGACGTCGTGGTGAAATCGAGGCATGCGTTCCGTTAGTGTTCGCTTGGACTGAGGGGTTAGACAGCTCGGGCGAGGTGGAGACAGGGGCGAGCGCAAACCCAGACGCAGACGACGCGACTGACGAAGTGGGCGCAAATTGTTAGGACGTGAACCCCTAGGTATGGCCAGTCGTGGGTCGCGGACTACATCGAGGCATGCCAGTCTCTTCCTTAGCGTCAGAGCTTTGACCCAGGCCCATACGCTTGGACCTGGAGTGGTTGGCGACAGTATGGGTCTCTGTCGGGCGAGACGGAGTCCCCGGCCTTGGGGTCGGGCGAGGTGGAGTTCCTCCCCAGAGGCCGGGCGGGGCGGAGCGCAAACCCAAGGCTCAGGCGAGGCGGAGCCCAAACCCAAGTGTCGGCCGAGGCGGAGCCAGCCCTTAGAGGTCGGACGAGGCGAACCCGCCTCGGAGGTTTGGTTGGACGAGGTGGAGTCCGCCTGATGTGGGGTCGGCTTGCTTTTGCATAGAATAACCTCTTTCTTTCAATCGGTAAGTTTACCCTCGAGGCGGAGCCAACCCTTAGGGTAGGAGGCGCAGGTGAGAGCCGTGCACTGGGGTCGGGCTTGAGCCTGTAGTCATGCTTTTGACTGCTCGAACGAATCAATGTTGATGGTTATTAGCTCCTCCTCTTCAGGTACCCTAGTATTGGTCCCCGACACCCACTAGGCTACTCAGGATAGCCCACTTAGACAGAGTGGGTTGATGTGCCCAACCCACATATACCCAGTGGCAACCCACATACATTGCCACCACCAGTGGCCTCCGCTCATCCGCCTCTCGCCATCGTCATGTGCCGATGGCACGGATGCTTGCCGCCCGTCGGAAATGGGACGAGGCGAGCTGGCTCGATGGGGGTGGGGTCGTGTTGCTACAATCGCTGGCGACGAGGGCGTCGGCGTTGACGAGCTAGATGGTGGTGCGTCGAATGTCGTCAGGCGAGGGTTGGAAGCTTACACCGGTCGAGCGGAGCAGGCTTGGGTGCGCGCGCACTCCATATCATCCATCGACCATCGACCGAGAGCCCGCATGGACCGCCCGCTACCGAGGAAAATGAGGAAACTATGGGTGTGTTTGGTTTTCTATACTACTTCTAGCATGTCTGGAATCCTAGCCTGGGCAGCCTTAGCCTGCTTCCTCCAAGCCAATCACTAGTTGTTTGGTTGTCTACATTATTTAAGCCTGGCTAGCTAATGATGTGTTTGGTTGCCTGGCTTGCTTTGCATAGAATAACCTCTTTCTTTCAATCGGTAAGTTTACCCTCTTTGTGCGATTTAAACGAACAGGTGGTGGGTGTAGGAGGAGGCACTAGTGAGCACGTCGTCGGCGAGCACCTCCCCTGCTCCTCATCGAGGTCGTGCAGCACCAGCTCAGTCTAGGTGCTCCTCCCATCCATCCCTCCTCCAAGGCCACTCCTCTATCCGTCTCCTCCCACACTTGTCTGCCAACGCTCGCCATGGCCATGGCGACCTCCACCTTCTCCCTACGCCCCGCCACCCTCAAGCCCCACCCGGGCTTGCATTTGAAAAAGATGCCTCTCCAGGTTGTTGTTGACGGCCAATTATAGTGGCGGTGATGCCTGGAACCACCGAGCTCCTGGGAGAAGTAGTCTAACGGGAGGCCGATGGTGTGGTGAAGGATGCGGTTGGTGCCGGTAGTTGTTGGAGTTAGGGGGCCGCCCACCACAATTAAGATTGGCAAGATTCTCTAAAATATCCTTTTATGTAGAGGCGCCAAGCTAATAGGCGATGGCGCTCAAAGACGCGATACCGTCACATCTCCGCCCAAGGTGAAGGTGATATTGCCTTGGTGCCCACGCCCACCTTGGAAGCGTGCGTGCGGAGTCGGTGACGCACCGGTGTTGAGCTCGTTGCGCGGGGAGCTTGCTTTGAGCGACCGAATGACACACAGAAGGGCGAGCTCCACGACGGATGGTCCAAACCCGCCGGCATCCACCTCCACCTCATCCCCGTCCCTCGCCTCCACACCGGCCGCGTCGCCTGCGCCACCGCCGTCGGGGATGCGCCGCCCGTCGAGCAGCGGGACGAGGCGGAGCTGGCTCTCGCCGCGGACAACGAGGCCGTCGTCAAGGCCGAGGCACCCGCCGTGAATCCCAAGCTCCACCGGCGCCCGCGCCAGTCTCGGCCTTCCTCGACGCGAGGTGGGTCAACGGCACCTACGACCTCGGAGGCAGTGGTGGCCGTCGAATCGAGAGGTGAGCGAACTCACCCGAGGGCTAGCCAGGGCTAGCCTCCAGAAAAACGCTGGGTGGCTAGCTGGAGGCTCAAGTTGGCTAAGTCTTATGTGCGTGCTGAATGCTGGAGTGATGGCAGCCAGGCCGGTGCGCGTGCGGGTGTGCCGTTGAGTACGTGCCTCCGGCCATGGCCATTCGTCCATTCCATATCATCCATCGACCATCGACCGAGAGTCCGCCCATGGAGGCTAGCACATAGCAGCGGGTGTGCGTTGCGGCACTTTGCGGGCTGCCGCTCCAACCTACAAATGAAGAGCGGCGAGTGGGCTTCCGCTTGCAGTTGATGCAGAGTTGCAGACGCGGCCCGCCCACCGCCGCCCCACTTGCATTGTCAGGGGGTGTTGTCCCTCCTAAAATTTTCGCCACATCAAATATTCAGATGCTAATTAAAAGAACTAAACATAAACTAATTATAAAACTAATTACACAGATGAAGACTAATTCACGTGACGATATCTTCATCTATGTAATTGATTTTATAATTAATCTATATTTAATACTTCTTATTAGTATCTAAACATTCGATGTGACATGAATTTTAGAAGCGGCTAAAAAATCAAACACCCCGCTCACACAGAGGGAGTGGGCGGCTGAGGAGACGGTCGCGCAAACCGCACAACCCGTCAGGCGATTTATTCGTCCATCATCCATCCCCACTCCCCAGTTTCCCATGGCATACTGTTTTACTTTTTCAGCACCTACCAGTCCTGCTCATTAATCAATCCATCCTAAATTATAAGACGTTTAGACTTTTTTATATCAAATTTGACCACTCGTCTTATTAAAAAATTTATATAAAATATCACTTCTTTCGTCGTGGTTTGGTTTATTAATAAAAATTCTTCAAGAATAACTTAAATTTGACTATATTTGTATAATTTTTTTAATAAGACGAGTGATCAAACTTGAGGCAAAAAAGTCAAACGTCTTACAATTTGGGATGAAGGGAGTACATTATAATAGGACTGCAAAACAAACAGAATAAAATGTCGATCATCCTTTTTCCCCCTCTTTTTCATCCTCCGTCCACGGCGCTGCGGTTAAGAAATAAAAATACTCCTACCCTAAGAGTGAGCAACAACATTCATTCTCCCTCCCTCTTTACATCCACTAGTATCAACCATGAGAAATTAAGCAAAAGCCTTCTCTACATTCGGGTGAACAGGCTACAGCCCCCGACAACCTTCTGTTGCATCGCATATCTCCACTGCTCTTCCTTCCTTTGCCCTGTAACATAATTGA
This sequence comes from Miscanthus lutarioriparius, assembly GCA_904845875.1. Taxonomy (NCBI): domain Eukaryota; kingdom Viridiplantae; phylum Streptophyta; class Magnoliopsida; order Poales; family Poaceae; genus Miscanthus; species Miscanthus lutarioriparius. Next base: position 80,852,364 of record CAJGYO010000019.1, on the reverse strand, counting down.
AACCACTTGCCAGTCAGTAAAGCATCCATCTACATTTCACTCCCACACAACCCAGGAATCCAAAGAACCATTTGAAAAAGATGCACCTCACATGAAGGTTAGGCAATATGAATACTCCCCCAATTATAAATTATAAGTCGTTTTGGCTTTTCTAGTCTATAAGTACATAGCCTTGGAATGTGCCTAGAAAAGATGCATAGAAAATCGACTTATATTTTGGAACGAAGGAAGTATCTAACAGAAAAAAAAAATCATGGTAGGCACAGCTCACCCAATTTTACAGAAGCAAATGCAAATGTAACACCTATACATGACAGTTTCTTCCTCGTTCCTCCCCAACCAAAAAAGAATTCCTATGTTGTGTGCTTACCATTAGTGAATGCAAATTTGAAACTAACCGGTTCTTCAAGACCCATATCCCTTCAGAAACAATGCACTGATAGAATTAACAATAGGGATACAAAGTTCCAAGGTTAATAAAAAGCAAAGGAACCCTCTACAGATGTGCCTATATAATGTAAGACTAAGGAAACTAAATAGCATAGCCAATTGGTTGCTGAACAAGCAAGCTGAAGCAGTAACAAAGAGGAAAAATCAGATAGCTGACGGGGTTGGAGTAAAGTTCCACAAACATAACAGGGCACAGGGTAAACCCAAAATCTGACAAAATATCCAAGGAAAAGCATTGTCCGGGACACAACTCAACAAGCCAACCATTGTCCTTAAATGCTTGTCGATAGCTTATGGATAACACATACACAGCTTAAGCCATCAATAGTCAGCAGAGGTTCTGTACGCTTCCTAAAAGACTCCATGCTTCTAATGCACATTTAGTTTGGTACACAATGGTAAATGGTATTATCGCTTTTCTTTGGCATATACTTTAGCCTAGTTACAACATCATGCCATAAAGAATTACTAAATTTCAACATCAGACAACATTAATCTGACATAATGGTCAATAAATGGCAACCTACTGCAGCTTGCAGGTTGCCACAACCAAATCAAGCACTATGAAACAAATGCACACCCTTTTAACGACTATATCTCAATGGAGTATGAAGGCTTCAACCAAACCAAGAAAGATAAACAAAAGGCCCATAGACTCGAGAACATCTAAATCAATGGTGCTTCCATACACACTGATAATCAAAAAGGAGAAATGGAAGCGCATGCTTAGTTATTTTGCCACGGATCGGTCCAGTGGCAGTTGCAGGCTTCTACCATCGGTTAATCTGACCAGTTACAACATGCAAGTCACATCCAATTGATTGCCCTAGCTGAACAAGGATGGCCATTCACTTGTAATACGCTTTCTTAAAAGCAGGGTTCTATCTATTTTCAGAAGAAGAAAAAAACATAGAACAAGGATGGCATAAAAGAACCTTTTCTTTTTCATTTGGCAGTCAATGGTTGCATAGGGTGCGCGTGTGGCTACAGATATTGCCAATAAGCGTCAAACGCAATAAAATGCAATAGTAAATGCATGGTGCTTCCTGATTTCTGAACTAGGTGACACGGATCAGATAACAGCAAGCAATGAACCCTAGTAGTAATAACTGAAATTTGTCGGTTTCTCGATCATACCTCTTTGTTTCCCAGAATGGCTATTGAGGCCTCAGTCAAGATCATCGTATCCAGTATGAGATTGAGGGCCACCACCTGCATCGTTGTCGTTATCGTTGCCGCCAGACCCAGACGGAGGGGCGTCATCGTTGTTGGGATTGCTGCTCTCTGCCTGGGCAGCACCAAAGGCGGCCCTGAGAGGCCAGGGCAGCGAAATCCTGAACCTCCGCTCGGCCACCCTGGGGGAGGAGGCCGCGGGAGCGGGAGATGGAGACGCGGCGTGCTGCTGCTGATGGGTGTGGTTGTAGTCGGGATCGTCGGTGGGCAGCTCGAAGCGGCAGACCGGGCAGGAGCTGTGGAGGTCGAGCCACGGGAGGATGCAGTCCTTGTGGAAGACGTGTTTGCAGGGGAGCTGCTTGGCGGCGGCGCCGAGGTGGAAGTCGTCCATGCAGACGGCGCACTGGGCGCCGCCGTCGGCCTGCATCATGTCGGCTGACACAGCAACATCAGGGAGCGAGGCGACGGCGGATTTGGCGGCGGGAGGAGTGCCGTAGCGGTTGGGGTCGTTCTCGGCGAGTTGCTGGATGAGCTGCTCGAGGCCAGCGGAGCCGACGAAGTAGTCGGCGAGGTTGAGGCCCGGGGGCGGGGCGAGGGCGGGCCCACCCTCGAGGACGATCTGGATGGTGGCGCCGCCGGAGAGGAGGCCGCCGAAGTGGTCGTGGAGGAAGTTGGAGGGGTCGAAGAGGCCTTGGGCGAGCGGCTCGGGGGAGGTGGGGCCGAAGAAGGCGGAGAGGTCGCTGGGGTGGCGGAGGTCGAAGGAGGGCGAGGCGAAGAAGGCGGCGGACGGGGGCGGAGGCGGGGGGGTTGGGTTGGGAGGAAGCTCCTCGACGAATCCGCCGCCGCAGCGAGGGCAGAGGACGTCGGCGTCCGGGGATGCGGGAGGGGCGATGGAGACGTTGTGGTCGCACTGGTGGCAGTAGAAGCGCAGCGCCGCCGGGGAGGACGCCATGGCCGACGGATTAGGGTTTGCTTGGTGGGATTCGTGGATTTGGGGGTCGGGTGGGGTGGGGAATCAATCCGATCTCTCCTTCCCTCAATTTATATTTGGTTGGTTGGTTGGATTGGATTGTATGGAATTGAATGAAATGAATCGGAAAATCCCAACAAATCCCCCTTCCCCTTCCACTTGCTTGGTTCTTCCTCCGACCTTCCCTTTCGCTTCCCAAGGAAACCAGAAGAAACCAGTAGAGTACTCCAGTCATTCACGAAATTTCCCTCGATGTCCTGTTCGTTCGCTTAAAGACAAGACCGATATTTCGCTATACGGTACTACTCACGTTTCTGCCTGGCTGCTGCCCACCTATGTGCCCCACCTAGACTGTGCTGCTCCTCTGGTTAGCCTGGTCTACTTCTCAAGGCCTTGATTGCAAGTTTTTTCATTCTCTTATATCACATCAAATCTTTAGACACATACATATAAGCATTAAATATAGATAAAAAAATAACTAATTACACAGTTTGATTATAAATTACGAGACGAATCTTTTGAGCCTAGTTAGACCATAATTGAACAATAATTGTCAAATACAAACAAAAGTGCTACAATACCAAATATTGATTCCTAACTCCAATCTAAACAAGACAAGTCAAAAATATGGATCCAAAACCACCACCATGTCCAAGAACTCTCTAGAAACTATTCATACAAATTCAACAAAACATAGTAAGGGGTAAAAATGGTACGGATATTTTCTGAGCGTATTCGAGACCGAATCCGTTTAGAGGGAGGGGTTCAGATGTATCCGTATCTGAGTTCGAATATTCAACATCCGATATCGTATCCGTATCCGAATAATCAAATCACATATTTACGATATCGATATCCAATCGTATCATATCCGGTATGGTTGATAATATCCATATTTGAATCCAAATCCGAACAAAAATATAAAAACAAATGTAATACCATTCGTATCCGATCCGTTCCACGATCAAAGTGCAGAACTGAATTTACTCCGTGACCCTCGATAAGCACCAATAGAGTATGTATTTGACAATACCAAACTACAAGCATACATCGAGGGTTGCCTCGGAAATTGCTGGTAATTCCAAATAAAATTAGACTAGGTATCATTGCTTATATAAATTAATATTAATGGATGATGTGACATCCTTATATAGATGACTAAATACATGTTAGTAGGTGCAAGATTTATTGCAGTCCTTTCAATATTTTTATTGTGTGCATAGAATTTTTTTTCTTCAAAGCTATTTTTAAAACAATAAAAATATTGCTAATTGTATCTATCTATGAGAATGAGGAAGCTAAAGGGGGCGTTCGGCCGGTGCAAAATTCCTCCAAAGTTCACTGTTCACGGATGAAATTTACTGTTCATGCTCTCACAAATTCCTATAGATTTCTTCAAATTACTCCAAGCGAACATGGCTAAAAAGGCAGATAAAATTAAATCATCCCCATTGTCTGCGCATGTTTGTCCAATCTTATTTCTTTACTTGGCATAGTTTATAATGTATATTGATGATCGATCGTCCAGGCTTAAACAAAGTGCACAGGTATGTTGACTATATATATATATATATGAAAGCTACAAATGCTTTTTTGTGTTTTGAAGGTGCTTTATATATTGCCGTTGTAAATTTGTTTCATACAGTTATAGTGTAATGCATGTGCTAACACCTACTACGTACTAACCATTCATGTGATTGGATGGATTAATTGGCAACATGTATATAACATGGTGTTAGGTTGTTGTCAGGTCTTCAATATGTTGTTTTATCATATATCATAGTCAAATTTGATATTGCCAACCATGCTTACCACGACATACTTAAGTTGCTAATGTCTTCAATATATTGTTTTTATTATGTATTTGTTTTATCAAATCATGTTGGCAATGCCTTTATCCATTAGGATGATAAGTACGGTGCATGATATGGCAAGGAAATAGAATTTGGTATTCTTACTTAGATACAGTTAGGTTTCATGTCAAATCACCTTTTAACTATTAAGTCACATGTTCATTTTAGCTTTGGTATCATGTTTACCTATATTTCTCATAGGATCAGCAAAATTCATTGAGATTATTTGGTTCTAGAACGTTGGTTAAATTTTAGAACAGAAGACAAACACTATATATTGCCACACATCAATATTAGCACAAACAATGCTTAAGTATTTTATATGTAGTTCTAGTTGCCAACTTATCACAACTACCATCTGATACATTTTTAGAAACAATTATGTTCGTTTTTCAATGACAACATCTCCTTTCATGATCCATTGTTTCATGCTTAATGATCCCTCTTCTTCTTGAACACTATAAAATCCCTGCCTTAACGTGTGGGTTATCATCTAGTTCCATATACGAGTATGAATGAGCATGGTGCATAGAGTGCAATATTTTAACTTGAAATGAAGCTAGATTAAAAGAGGTAGAATTAATCGCCACATGTAACATTCTTAATGGCCCGTTCACTGATCTGAAACTTGGCTGAAAAATACTGTTCCGACTGAATTATTGTGAGAGAAAAATACTGTTCCGGCCAGGGACGGAGCTCAGTAGAGGCGAAACTGGGCTCCGGCCCCTGCTTGCCTTCGCAAAATCATGAAGGACTAGTAGTAGCATGCTGATGAAGACTAAGGTAGGTAAAGTCTAGTAGTATCAAGTAGTATCTGGGAAGGGGCAGCAGAGAGCAAGAGACGTAGGAGTAGGCAATACTGTGGTGTTTAGCATTGAATTAGCCCCCCTTAATATTGGGTCACGCTCCGCCACTGGTTCCGGCTGAAAAAAGAAGCCGAACAAACCGAATATGGGGTAAGCCGAACAGGGCCATATGATGTGCTTTGGTTCGTGTATGGTTTGATTTAGTAGAGTCATGATTAGAATGTCTAATGCCTCTAGATGGCACTCATGGCTGGACTAGAGTGACAAGTACGGTGCATGACATGGCAAGGAAATAGAGTTTGGTATTCTTAATATTATCTATAGTTAGGTTTCATGTTAAGTTCATCTTTTAACTATTAAGTCACATGCTCATTTTAGCTTTTATATTATGTTTGCCTATATTTCTCGTAGGATCAGCAAAATTCATTGATAATATTTGGTTCTAAAACGTTAGTTAAATTCCTAAAGAAATTACAAACACCATATATAGACACATATAAATATTAGTACAAATATCGTTTAAGTATTTTATATGTAGTTTAATTGCCAACTTATCAACGTGTACCATCTGATATGTTTTTTATAAACAATTGTCTTTGTTTCAGTTACAACATCTCCTTTCATGATTTCACTATTTCATGCTTAGTGAATCCTCTTCATCTTCAATGCTACAAAATCTCCACAACAACCCCAGGGTATCTCAAGTTCCATGTATGAGTGAGCATGGTGCATTGAGTGCAAGATTTTAACTTGAAATAGCATAAAATGGGTAGATCAAATTAATCGCATGGTGCATGGTGCCAATTGTAACATTCTTAATTAACATGACGCTTGTTTCATGGATGGTTTCCGAGTAGAGTCAGGATTAGACTATCAATTGGTATAAGACATGGTAACACCCCCACATAACACTCAGGACCAAGGTTGTCAGTATCCGATCCATATCCTAGAATCTTACAATACTACGGTCCTACCGAGTCAAAACGATATCAATCCTACCATGTAATCCTAATTTTTATAGTACACCCATCTTACATGGAGGTCTTACACAATCCTACGTAAAAGAATTTCATAGTATCTCGGTCCTACTATCCTATGATACTATACAATATTTTATATATAAATGACTCTATGAATGATCTAAGTGTGATAAAATACTTTTTTATGTTAAGAAACATTGAGAAAATGCCAAGAATTGCACCTATAAATGTAAAAATGTCAAATAAATTAATAAAAACCAATATTATATACTTAAATATTTACAAAATATTGCAAAAACTATATAAAATATATAATTCATAAATTCAATAGGATCTGGATCCTATGGTCCAATATTGTCAGGCAAAAAATGATCCCAACTAGGATCCAAATGCTACAACCTTCCTCAGGATGGATCAGAGTGACAAGTGTGGTGCATGATACGGCAAATGAAATAGAGTGTGTTATTCTTACTTAGCTAGAGTTAAGTTTCATGTCGAATTCACCTTTCAACTATTTAAGTCACATGCTCATTGTAGCTTTTATATCATGTTTAATTTACCTATATTGCTCATAGGATCAACAAAATTGATTGAGATTACTTTGTTATAAAATATTTGTCCAATTCACGAACTAAAGACAAATACTATATATTGCCATGTCTAAATATTAGCACAAATAGTGCTTATGCAGTTCTAATTGCAAACTTATCAACAACTACCATCTCATACTTTTTTAGAACCACTTGTGTTTATTTTTTTTAAAACAACACCTCCTTTCATGATTTCACTATTTCATGCTTAATGAAACCTCTTCATCTTCAACGCTACAAAATCTCTGCAACAGTGTGCGGAGTATCATATGGTTACATATATGAGTGAGCATGATGCATGGAGTGCAAGATCCAAACTTGAAATGAAGCTAGGGTGCCAGGATAACCGATAAACTAGAAAAAGATGGATTGTTTTGCGAAAAATCTTTGGACCCATAAAAAATGAAATTTGTGCTTGTGGAAACTCTCAAGCGAGCATAGCTAAAAACAAAAGAGGTAGAATTAATCGCCATATCTAACATTCTTAACATAATGCGGTTTGGTCCATGGATGATTTGACTTAGTAGAGTCATGATTGACTGTCAACGGCAATGGTGATGCCTCTAAATGGCACTCATGACAAACAATGCATGATACGGAAAGGAAATTGAGTTTAGTATTCTTAAATATGAACTAGTTAGGTTTAAGGTAAAACTCACCTTACATCTGTTAGGTCCCATGCTCTTTTAGCTTTTATATTACATTTACCTGTATTGCCATGTCTAAATATTAGCAAAATCATGCTTAAGTATTTTATATATAGTTCTAATTGCCAACTTATCGACAACTAATAAATGATACATACAGTTTTAGAATCAATTGTGGTATTTCAATGAAAACATCTCCTTTCATGATCCCACTATTTCATGCTTAATGAATCCTTTTAATCTTGAGCACTACAAAATCTCGGCAGTAAGACACGATGTATTGTCTAGTTCTATATATGAGTGAGCATGGTGCATGGAGTGAAGATTTTAACTTGAAGTGAAGCTAGGGTGCTAGCATAAAAGAGGTAGAATTAATCATCACATGTAACATTCTTAACATGATGTGGCTTGATTCATGGATGGTTTGAATGAGTAGAGTCATGGGGAGACTATCCGTGGGGTATTAGATATGGTACCTTCTCTAGATGGCACCAAGAGTGTCTTGTGGTTTATGTAACACCCCTAGTGTTAGGCTTGCATAATTGCACTTGCATTTCATGAACATGAGCATTATTCATCCATTCATGAGTATATATCACATGAAACATGTTATCGAAACCTTGCAACCTACTGTATATTTCATGAGTGTTGTTTTTTTATGGTGATATGAATAGTGTGCAACACCCAAGTACAACATGTGCAACTCACTTTAGTGGAACATAGCTAGTTAGTACGATGCAACAAGATCATGAAACATGTGAAACATGACTATGAAACAAAAGTAACATTTCAAGTGTTTTTCATTGTTTCAGTACGTTCAGTGCTTGATTCTTGTGTGACTAATGTGTGGTATGGCTAAATATATTTTTAAACAACTTAGTTATACTTAGAAGGTCATTAGGAACCATGTTCATGTTGATCATTTTGCCTAATTAAGTTTCCAAGTCATGATTTGACTTGTTTTGACCTTAGGACTGTTTGGTTTGACTGTTTAAAAAGTGCAACTTAGAGTCTATGCATGCCTGAGCAACCTAAAGCAAAGTGGTGGTAAATTTTATAAGGAACAAAAGTTATTTTATGACCAACTCATGAAAATATGCACAACATGCTCTAAATGGTCCCACAAGTCAGATTTTGGGTTGGGTTCAACACTTAGAAATTTTCTAAGTACAAAAACTAAGTTTTCAGTTTCATGAGCTCGACTTTGGCCTGATTTTACTCTCTGTCCTTTGCGAATTAGACTTTGATCTCTATATGAGTTTTGTAGCTGGTACTTAGGGCTACAACTTGTATCTTGACTGTTTTCGATGTTAACCAGCGGTTTAGGAGTTATGGATCGACGAAAACACGATGTCAGGCCGGTTGTTTGCTCTGCTGTTTGAACTGAATCGCTGCTACAGTGCCGACCGTTTCAATGTTTCACCGCCACGTGTATGCCGCACGTCGCCGGTCGCCTGACCGCGCAGGCCACGCGCCGCGGCCGTCCTGGCACCGCTGGCCTCGCCTTAATCCCCCGCGCGCCTGCCCGACCAACTCACCCGCTCATTTTTCATTTCCTTCGTCTTCTTCCTTCATCACCGCAGTAGCCGCAGCCGTGCCGAGCCGCTCCGCCATAGCCTAGCTCGCTCGCCGCCGCAAAAACGCGACTGCCAGTCGGTCTGCAGCTCCGCCGTGTTCCCCTCTACCTCCTCCACCCCTTGGCTGCACCGATTGGGTCTTGGTAAGGGCACATTGGTCGTTTCCTCCACCGCCCGCCATGATGGAGTCTCGCCGGAGTTGGAGCTCTACGCGGCCAACTGCCACCGAGGCTTCTCGTCCCCCTATTCTTGCTTGGGTAGCACCATAGCGACCCCCGATAGCTCATGCCGAGCTTGGTTGAGTCAGTCATGGCTTGCTGTCGCCAACGTCTCGCGCCGGAGCACTGCCGTGCCGCCATCACCGGCGACGAGCCCCCTCCGCTAGGTCTTAGGTCTCGCCGGTAGCACCATTCGACGCGGCTCGTCACGTAGATCGTGTAGGTGCTGTCGATTTCACCGGAGGAGCCACCGTCAGCGAGCTCGACCATCGCCGCGCCGTCGCGTGCCGTGTCCCCTGTTCTGTGTCAATGACAGGCGGGTCCGGCTAACAAGCGGGTCCCACACGTCAGTGATAGTTTAGTGATAGGCTAGTTCAAATTAACAGATTTCTGTGCTGTTTTGTAATAATTGTATCTCTAGTTTTGTAGCTTCAAAAATTGTGAAATAAATTTGGTAGTGTTCCTTAGGAAGTCTAGTATTTAGGAAAAATATAGTCTTGATACTTACAGTAGGAACTTTGGAAGATTTAAATGGAAATTTGAAATGTGTTTTTGAATGCATGCAAACTTGCTTATTTTATATCTAGAGTTTCTGTGGTCAAAAAATTATGAAATTTTGTGGGTAAGCTATGCTTGCTCAGTATAAGCTCTGGTAAAAATTTGAGTCATTACATGTGTGGTTTTTGAGTTATAGATTTTCCTTTTATCATTGATTGATACTTGTGTAAATTTTTGTAAATTATCTAGGAATCCTATGACCATGAAATTTTGTGGGGAGTATCCCAGTACCTTAAGGATGTTAGGAAAAATATGAAATCTATTGCTTGGCTCTTTTAACTAAGGTTTTCTATTTATGCCTTTTTAAGCAATTATGCCTTGTCATTTTTGTGTAGGCTATTCTACTTATCCAAATGCCATGAAAATTTTATGGTAGTCTACTTAGAGTAGTACTATGCTATTGTAATTTTCTTAGATTTTTATGAACACCAAAAATATATATTGCTGTGTAGCCCTAGTTTAAAATGAAATCAAATTATCTTCTTTAATGCGAGTTTAGTTAATAATGTTCTCTTTGGTGTATCTTTGTAGCATCTTAGTTTGCTGTGGTGATTTGGCATGTTAGTACAGTGGTTGTCGTAGTAGATAGTAGTACATGTTCTTGGATGATGTTGACTACCTTGTAGAAGAGCTTTGCTACTGCTATGTCCAGTGAAGTTAAACATGGTCATCTACATTTCATGCATCATGATCATTACATGTCATCTCTCCGATGCACCTATGCATTAGCACTTATACATCTGCATCATACAGGATCACAGGAGGAGTTGCTAGTAGCAGTTCAGGAAGAGCAGATCGGGACAGATCCACAAGAAGTCCAGGCACAGGAGGTACCAGAGGAAGAGGAGCAAGGAGAGGACTTGCTGGAGTGCGTGGATCACCAACCTAGTTCGTTCGAACGAGGCAAGCCCCGGAGCCTTCTAAGTCTCCTACTTTATAAAAGCAATTCTTTCTATATATATGAGTTTATATATTGTTGCATTAAGTTGTAGGAGTTGATTGAAACCGTTGATGCGTTTATTACTATCCTTGCCTACCTTATTACCTTTTACCCTGTTAGGTCAGGATCGAATAACTGCTTAGCCTTGCTTAGACCGGTAGCGATCGGTGATACCCGGTCACCTACATTATAGGTGGTTACTGGAAGAGATTGGCTATGGAAAGAATGATATCCTGGAATTAACCATATGTGATGGAAAATTGGAGACCGGATGGAATAGTTGGAGGCAACCAGACAGGGTTCTGGGGTGCTGTTAGTTTCTGTCTGTGTCGATTAAGGACCGATCGTTGCTCGTCCCTCTTGTCATGTTGAATGCATGCCTCACATTTAGCTGGTCGAATAAAGTACCTTTCGACCGTGAAGCTAGTGGTACTATTCGGGCCGGGATCTACACGAGTGCGCGTATTGGTGCTGATGGGGGTATGACAGGGGCACGAAGAGTGAGCCCAAGGGCAGGTGTGACCTGATTCCTGGCAGTCGGGCGGTCCCTGGGTACTGCGGCTCTAGATTATCCCGTGGCTACCTGAAAAGTGTCATTGGTGATCTAAGCTACCCTGGCAGGGGAAGCATGGTTTGTGTGAGGAATAGATCACCAGCTAGTTAGGAATCGATTCGAATCGCCATCGCTCCTGGATAGTGAGCACTTGACTCGAGCTACGGCATCATAGTAATTATTATGGAACAATGATGGTTATCTGGATGATGTGAGTTATGCTAAAGCTAAATTGGTAACTAGATGTTATTGGTTAATCATGTGATTGCTATAGTACAGGTGCTTACCTAGATGGATATGTTATAATAAAGATGATGCAAAGTACTTAAAATAGTTTATTCATGATAACTTATGCTTTCGCAAAAGAGTCAGCTAGCCCACTAAAGAAAGCCTTGCATAATCCTTGGTGTCGTTTTATTTTGGTTTAAGACGGGTAAGTCTAGCTGAGTACCTTCTCATACTCAGGGCGTTGTTCCCATTGTTGTTGCAGATGGTCAAATGTACTACGACTATTGCATTAACTGCCTATACCTGGCGATGGGTGACAACTAGGACCAAGGGAAAATAGTCACTCCGTATTTCTCATCTGATGCTTTTGTTGGAAATGACTACCTACTGGCACTGTATCCGAATCAAAAGTGTGTGTATGGCTTTAAAACTATTTGCTTCCGCTATTTCAGTTCGAACTTGGTATGTAATAACTTTATGTTCTAAACTCTGATGTATCAACTGTCGTTGCGAACTTTATGTAACATGTGACGGTACTTGCTAAACTTGTACGATCTTGGTTTGTATGTCGATTGGTTTGAAATCCTTTGTGGTTTCATGGACTATCGGGTTATACGGGCTTAAGTTAGCTAAATTGTTTGCTTCGGCGAAAGATTTTCTTACTTAATCTCGTATAATTGGTCGGTTCTGTTATAGCTTAACTATGAAAATATAGTTAGACCAGCAAAGGGCATAGTCTAACACCTAGGAAGGTAGAGATAGGGTTCAAATTAGAAGAACTTGAGTCGTCTAGAGGCGATTTTGATGCTAGATGGGATTTCTAGTTTAACCGAGCTAGGTCATGGTTAAATTATATCGTTAGGCATGTTTGGCTTGTCCACAACATCATCGATGGCAATTCCAATTATCCCCAAGTGGTAGGGCTTTGTTGTAAATCATTTGCATAACATGGGGGTCACTTTTGTCACTTAAACAAGACATGCATTAGAGATCCTAGTGCAATGGTGGCAGTCATGAATGTGTGAAATGAGAGAGAGGAGGGGGATACATGGGTGATGATGGGTAGGCTCCAAAGCAAGGTGTCGTGTGCTGGTATTGAGCAACAATAATAATAAACATTTTTTCAATGTGTCTATCAACACGAAAATGTCAACACATAGCAAGCCGGAAGGATCTGCTTGACAGAGCAAGGCTGGAGATCCGCTTGGCTTCAACACAGGACTAGTCGACCCCGTGAATTCCTCCCGAGGGTGTGCCAGTCAATTTGACCTGCAATTGACAAGGAGAGAAAGTTTATCAATAATTTAAGGTGGAACATGCCGGGCTTGGCCGGATAGTTCTAAGTGTGCCACTTTTGGGAGCGACCAGTGTTAGCCCACTAGATCTTCAGCACGGAGATTTCCAACCACTCACTAATGTTGCCGAGCATGTGCTAGTGATGCCAACCATGAACTATCATTGTCCTCCCTCTGGTCATAATGTGTGGTCGGACAACGTTAGTCGTGGTCGGCAGTGCTGGTGAGTGGTCGGCTACACCGGTGATCCAGTGGGCCAACAGCCAAACGGGAAAAACACAAATATAAGTAAAATCATCAGCTAGACAAAATATAACCAGTATGAAGCATTGAGCCGATGAATCTGACGAGAAAGGATATAACATGCAAACAAATTGATTGTCTAATGCGAACAGTTCTACAAACGCTCCGAATCTAATCCACTATCATCAAGAGTGAGGTTCGATCAGATCGATGCAGCTATGATGATAACAACAAACTAAAGCTAAAGAATTCACAAAACCATCCATACCTTGACAGGTTTCTGAAAGACATGCTATATCTGTGAAGGCGCAGGCGAATCAGCTAAAAGAGTCGATTCCGGTAGAAAAAGGGTCACAGCATGTGAACAATCGACTATTCAATACGAGCAGACCTATCAACTCCTTAAACCTAACCTATCATCTTTAACAGTGGGGTTCGACCGGATCGATGGCAGCCATAATAAAGATAACAGATTAAATCTTTAAAGAAAATGAATCTACTCATATTTAATAGGATCATGAAGACATACTATGAGCATTGAAGTGCATGCGATCGGCTATTTAGCCGATGCAGGCATAGCAAACAGTTAAGGCTACGCCTGATCGAGAACAAATCTACCAACTAGCATCCTCCGATCTAAACTGCCATCAGTGGGGATCGACCGAATCGTTACAGTCATAATAGCAAACTATAAACCAAATTTAACTAGCCAGCAAAACATGCTCAAGGTCATACATGCCTTAACTGCATACTATGCACGATCAAGATCGAGGTAGAACAGCCGATGAAACATAACCCGTCGCTCAAAGTAAGAAATATCGTATTGTAACAAAGCAAACGACGGACTAAAAGGACTTGAGGCTTGTTCTAATTCGATCTTGATCAGGCAGGTGGATGTTGTTGAAAAGACTAATAACAATAAGAACATCAGCAAGATCGGTAACTTAATGAATCTACCCGAAGGAGGCCACCCTTAGGTAGAGCCGATAACTTGACCTTAATCTAATTCGAGCAGTGGAGGTCGACCGGATCGATGCAGCCGTACTTGAATTAGATAAGGGTTGATAACTAGCTTATACTAGAGCTTGCAGTGGAGGTTGAACCTAACCGATGCAGCCATATAAACAGAAGTATAAGCCTTGACGGTACTTATAGACAAGCCAGAGGTCGGCCGGACCGATGTAACCTTGCTTGTTGAAGAACTCGCCGAGATCTACTCTACTCCTACTCCTAAGGGTTGGCACGGAGCCAAAAAAAGTAACTTGTATTGATTGATTGATGTCTTTTTTACAATAGTCAGGGTCCAATATTTATACCTAGAACCTAAGCATGAATCCTATTTAAGCACGACTCATTACAATTTCTAGCATAAGATAAAACATTCCTAATTTAAGATAACTTGGACCCTAATCTTTCCTTTTGTAGAGTCCGATATGTTTTCCCTGACGCCAATCATAGCTTTTTGTCGTCATCTGCTGGCGTCATCTGAAGAGAGCTGATTCCAGTGCTGCATTTGAATCAGCTGATATCGATCCTTATGCAACCGATTCCTTGATGACACGATCTTGGAAGCTTTGAGTTCCCGCGTTCTTCTTCACAAATTTTGGTGTAAACACATGCCCCCCTCTAATTTTGGGATAAAAGTAATTTTATTCCAAAATTACCACGCATGTGTCTCCAATAGGTCCGTAGTCATGGGTAGAGAATCTTGATCTAGGGTCCACTATCTGTCACCATTTTTGCCAGCTTATGAGCCCATGCTTTAAAGCTTTACGAGAGCATCATTGCTTCACGGGCACTTGGATCCATCTTTCCAGACCGACTATAAATGTCTATCGACTCCAGCGATAGCAACTCAACAACTCAGTTATGTTTCTCTTCTACTTGCTTCCTCAAGTGCCCTTGGCTCCACCAGACCCTCCATGGCCTAATTTCTTGCTATGAGGATCTTGAGTGGTTAGAAGAATTCTTGTGCATAGGGTGATTGTGTCGCCCATTTTAGCGCCTTGTCGAGCAAGGGGATCAACCACCGTGGTTAGAAGAACACTTGTGACATCACCTGAGTTTTCTCACCATGATCGTAGAGCTGTTCTTGTGTTTGCAAGGGCTAAAATGTGTGGACACCTTCCCCTTGTTTGCTTCATCAAATGCCTATCGGGGAAACCACAAACTTCTTTCCCATGGTTTTCCAGCCACCAAGAAATGGACATCTTTTAGTAGGCGGCTTCTTTCCCATTGTTTCCCAGTCACCGAGAAATCTATTGGGTATATGGGCATCTTTTAAGCAGGCGGCCTTTCCTCTTCTCCTGATGCAATTTTATCTATGGGCTGATATGACTTGGTCCATGATGACCTTTGGCCTTGTGGGGATCTGGACTCCCTTCAATCCAAAGAAGTCTTAGTGGGTTGATCGCCAGTCAATGTAAACCTTTCGTATCAATCCCATGATATTTTGTAATTATGGGAAGCAATAAGTCCAAATATGTCGTCTCTTCATGATCCGTCCCCTGAATTTCTAGAGTGTTGATCCGTTTCCATATCTGACTTTAATTCTATAACCTTGACGAAGCCTATCTTCTCACCTCTTAGGCTATATATACGGGCCACGGCTATGGATCAAAAACAACTTACTTCGTGCCAAACCTTTCGTGTCTTTGGTGTGATTCTGCTTTTCCATAGGTTTGAAGGCATGGAGAATGGTACGAGGTCTGTTGAGGAGGCCTTCAATGGGTCTGTGTCACCACGCCAGCATCTTCATCATTAGGAGGGTGCAACCTGGGATGCTCCCATCGTCCCAGAGCATAGGGCCGACTCCGCTCAACTTCCAGGGTCGTCCTCATCAACAACTCGCCGCTAGCTCCCCTGCTACCTGAGGAAGCGGATCGACAACGATGATCTGATCGCCT
Source organism: Miscanthus lutarioriparius (assembly GCA_904845875.1). Classification (NCBI taxonomy): domain Eukaryota; kingdom Viridiplantae; phylum Streptophyta; class Magnoliopsida; order Poales; family Poaceae; genus Miscanthus; species Miscanthus lutarioriparius. Next base: position 80,836,377 of record CAJGYO010000019.1, on the reverse strand, counting down.
CCATCAATCAGGCTGGCTAGAAGCTTGCCGACTGCCTCTCCATCACGGAATCAGCTCTGGCCACCTTGGCTCAGCGCCGATCACCCTTCGACGCTAACTAGGTGGAGGAGAGGTTGGCCAAGGCCGAGGCTAGAATCATGGGTGAGATACCTACCACAATTTTCTGTCTCTTCTTAATTTTTGTCTTCAAGATCTTGATCATCCTTTCTTCGAATCTTTTTAGATCTATCGGCTCAGCTGAAAAGCCTTTGATTAGCTACGGAGTACACGGCATGATTCATCAATGCCAGGGGTGCCATGCTGGTGGTTCGCTTGCATGACATCCTGAACCATGTAGGAGAGGTTGCTCTTCATGGTGTTCATCATGGTGCTGCCATGGCATTGGCTGCTGCGCAAGCTCGCTCTGGCCATGAGCTTCGACTTCTTCCCCATGGTTTTCCACCCACCGAACACCCTAGGGATCATGAGTGCTTGGTCGAGGATTTCTCTGACGCCGCCAACACCGTAGCCCTTGCTACCCAGGCTGAAGACATAGTGAATAAAGTGTTCCCTGGCCTTTAGCTTTTAATAGGGGAAGCTGGCAAACAATTTCTTTGTTTTAATTGGTTTCTTGTACTCATATTCCATGTACCAACCTATGTTTGTTCTTGCTCTATAGGCGATACATATTGTACCAGCTTTTACCCCTTCGGGTTTATTTTTGAACTAGAGGCGATACCCTTCTGGTATCGGCTATTAGAGCTGATGACCGAACAAATCGGTTATCAAGTATTAAGCCAAAAGCTAGGATAATATTTATTTAGATATTTTCCATTGATTGCTCTGTCAAACTCTTCTTCTTCTCCTCCTAGTGTTTCCAAAATATAAGTGTTGCCAGGCGCACAACGTTTAATCCGATAAGATCCTTCCCAATTAGGTGACCATTTGCCGAACTTGCTGTCCTTTGACCCGATCGGCAATTTTACTTTCTAGACTAAGTCTCCTTCAGAAAATTGTTTGCTCTTGACCTTTTTATTGTAATACTTTGCAATCCTCAGTTTATTGGCCTCGATATTTTCAAGAGCACACAGCCGATGGTAGCTCAAGTCCTCTAGGTCGTCTATCATAAGATTCTTGTAGACTTCGGCTGACAAATCATTTTGTAACGTGACATGCCTCGATCCAGTTTGAATGTCCCAAGGAAGGACTGCATTATGACCATACACAAGTTCATAAGGTGATGTTTTAATCGATCCATGATAGGCCATCCTATATGCCCATAGTGCCTCATTAAGCGTTGAATGCCACTTCCTTGGCTGTTCTTTAATATTTTTCTTGACCAGTTTAATCATAATCTGATTGGAAGCCTCTGCCTGGCCATTAGCCTGAGCATAGTAAGGAGAAGAATTTAACAACTTGATTCCCATACTGGCAGCAAAATCTCCAAACTCTTCTGATGTGAACATTGTCCCTTGATCGGTGATGATAGTTTGAGGAATCCCAAAATGATACACGATATGCTCCTGGACAAAATTAACCATGTTCTTTGAAGTTACCATCTTCAAAGGAATTGCCTCAACCCACTTAGTGAAGTAATCCGTTGCTACCAATATAAACTTATGTCCTTTACTTGAAGGCGAAAAAATCTGGCCAATTAAATCAATTCCCCAACCTCAAAACGGCCATGGTTTGATTATTGGATTCATAGCCGATGCGGGTGATTTCTGAATATTACCAAAATGTTGGCAATTTTGACACCCCTTATAATATTCAAAATAATCTTCTAGTATTGTTGGCCAAAAATATCTAGTCTTGCGAATAATCCATTTCATCTTATAAGCCGATTAATGAGTTCCACATATCCCTTCATGCACTTCGCCCATCAACACCTTAGCTTCTTCTTGATTTAAGCATTTAAGCAACACCCCATCGACTGTTTTATAATATAACTGATCATCCAGCAAGACATACTTAGTTGATTTATACCTCAGCCTCCTGGTAACCTTCTATGATGGATTCTTAAGGTAATCGGCTATTTTAACTCTCCAATCATTATTCGAGGTCTCGCTGCTTAAGATCTCTTGAAACACTCGATAACCTGACGCACTTTGAGCTAAATGATTAGCCTCTTGATTCTGTGCTCTCGGAATATGTTGAAGAGAGACATGAGAAAATTCCTTGAGCAAACTTTGGCACTCATCATAATATCCCCTTAGAGTATCTTCTTTGCACTCATATAGGCTAATCAACTGATTAATAATTAACTGTGAATCTCCAAATCCTTCAATTGCCTCGGTCTTTACTTCATGAAGAAGTTGAAGCCCCTTAAGAATAGCTTCATATTCTGCTTGGTTGTTGGTAATCATTGGCTCAGTTGGAAAAGCAAACTCAAAACTTGCCCCCGAGGTGAAATAATAATAATACCAACGCCACCACCTTGCTTGGATGATGACCCATCAAAGAACAACGCCCAAGGTACCGGTTCTACATAGCCAATACTTGGCTTATGATGTTGGGTGACAAAATCGGCTATTACTTGCCCTTTGACTGCTTTAGCCGATTCGTACCTCAAGTCAAATTCTGACAACGCAAGAATCCACTTTCCCATTCTTCCATTTAATATTGGCATTGATAGCATGTGCTTGATCACATCAGCTTTGAAAACAACTGTACACTCAGCCGATAACAAGTAATGTCGTAATTTAGTGCAAGAGAAATATAAGGACAAGCATAACTTTTTGATGGGAGAATATCTTGTTTCTGGATCTAAAAGCCTTCTACTTAGATAGAAAACAACTCGTTCTTTCCCTTCAAACTCTTGCATCAAGGCCGATCCAATCGTTTGGTCATTGGCCGATACGTACAACTGAAAAGGCTTACCTTGCTGAGGAGAGACCAACACAGGTGGACATTTCATGTATTCTTTTATCTCCTCAAATACCTTTTGTTGCACGTCACCCCACTTAAATTCCTGACCATTTTTTCACTTCAACAAGGGAGAAAACGGCAGAACTTTCTCCGACAAATTTGAAATAAACCTCCTGATAAAATTAATCTTATCAAGCAAAGATTGTAACTCTGTTTTAGTAGTCGGGGGCACTGCCTCATCAATTGCTTTCATACTTTTTTGACCAATTTTGATTCCTCTCTCGTGGACCATGAAACCCAAAAATTGTCCTGCTGACACTCCAAAGGCACACTTATTAGGATTCATCTTTATACCATGTTTTCTTGTGCACTCCAAAGTCTCCCACAAATTAGCTAGATGTTCCTTGTACCCCTTGGATTTTCCCATCACATCGTCAATGTAGATTTCAACAATCCTGCCGATCAACTTATGAAAAATATAATTCATTGCCCTCTGATAAGTTGCACCGGCATTCTTCAAACCAAAGGTTATCACAACCCATTCAAATAAACCGACTGCGCCAGGGCATCTGAAATCTATTTTTGCTATATCTTCCTCAGCCAAAAAAATTGGTTATATCCTGCATTGCCGTCCATGAAACCGATAACCTTATGCCCGGCTGTAGCATCTACCAATATATCGACTATCGGCATCGGATAACCATCCATGGGTATAGCTTTATTCAGATCTCTAAAATCGATGCAAACTCTTAACTTCCCATTCTTCTTATACATAGGAACAACATTCGATATCCACTCTGCATATCGGCATGGTCTGATAAATTTCGCTTCTAATAACCTTTCAGTCTCCTTTTTGATATCATCAAGAACATTTGGGTTGAACCTCCTCGGAGCTTGTTTAAATGGCCGATATCCAGGTTTGATTGGCAACCGATGTTCAACAATCGATCGGTCTAGGCCAGGCATCTCATAGTATTCCCAAGCAAAATAATCTTTAAATTCCTTTAATAGATCTACTAACTCTTGCTTATACTTAGGATCCAACTTGGCACTTATATACGTTGTCCTAGGTCTATCTCCAGAACCAATATCTATCTCTTTTAATTTATCGATCGATGTAAAACCATGTCCTAGTTTACCATCTGTTCCATCTATTGGATTAACTATTAAAACAAACTCTCAGAGCCGATTGCTTGGATCGACTGTTGGCTTTCATCACTGATCTTAATGAAGCCTCCTTCCCATAACTTGCCAAAAAAACCCTCGAAGTCTTCTAGCTCCCAATATACCAGATCGGATGTTGCGATACTCACAGATTCATCAGCGCGAACCAGCTCAACATCATCTCCATGCCATTGAATCAAACATTGATGCATGGTTGATGGCACACAACAGTTTGCATGAATCCAATCATGACCAAGGAGTAAACTGTACGATCCTTTTCCATCAATGACGAAGAATATGGTGAGCAAAGTTTTACTTCCGATTGTTAATTCGACGTTCATTGCCCCCCTGATCTTAGATGCATTACCTCCAAAATCCTTAAGCATCATATCAGTTTCAATCAAATCTCCTAGTCCCTTGTTAAGTTTTTAAAAAGTAGTATAAGGCATAAGATTGACAGAAGCACCTCCATCCACCAACATCTTGTTCATCGGCTTCCCATCAACAAAACCTTTTACATATAGAGCCTTTAAGTGTTGATGTTTGATTGGCTTATCAAATATAGCCTGTTGTATCACTGTCAACTTGGTAACTATTTCCTCATACTCTGATTCATCAAAATCCGAATAGACTTCCTGATCTGCTGGAGCTCTAAATCCTAATGGCAATAGAAAAGCTATTTGAATATTAGCCGATGGTTGCCCCCTATCAGCTGTTTATTTAGCACGCCACACCTGAGGTCAACCAGATGCCTAAGCCTATTCTAGTTCTCTATTCCTTAGGCATTGCACCCTTCTTTTCTAGCTTCTTATCAAACCTCCTGGACACCATTGGCCTTCCTGCCAAACATATTCTTCACCATTACTTTTTTTCTTCATAATCAGCCCAATTTTGATCAACAACTCACTTTCCAAGCCGATCATGAACACTTCTATTTTTTAAGCACCGATCCATATCATTATGATGATACTCATCTCGAGCATAGATAGACCGGCGGTTGGCTTGAGATTGCCTAAACTCCCAATATTGCTCGCTGCACTCTGGGCAATTGTTTCTGGTAGGCAATTTTAAACCTTCGTTCCAGCAATGTCTGAAGAAAGGACAATGCCAATGTGATTCAGCTTGCTCTCTTTATACCTCTCTTCCTCTTGTTGACGCTGGTATTCTTTCTCTTCCAACCAACGCTGATAATCCTTTTCCTTCTGCCGCTGCCATTTATTCAACAAAATTCAAGATGTAACACATGGCCTTGTTGCCCCATCCCTTAACGTCTCTCCCTATTTGTATCGGCTCTTTTGTCGGTCACGACGTCTTCTAATCTTTCTATATTCATCAGCCGATATTTGCATCTCGGGATCGACTGTTCTAGTTTCTTTTACTCTGGTTGATGTCAGGACTTTAGTTTTCCCTTTGAGCAACCTAGCATCGACCATGTTCTAATCTTTTGGGAATGGATTATCATCAACTTTCATCTTTCGAGGTGTATCAAATTTGAGCCTCCCTTGCTGAATAGCCCTATGTATATGTTGCCGAAAAACTCCACACTCATTAGTAGAATGAGAAGTAGCATTGTGAAATTTGTAGAACTTCTTATTCTTTAATTGATCGAGAGGCAACATAACATGATTGTCGGGCAACTTGATCTATCCCTTCTCAAGCAAGAAATCGAAGAGCTTGTCTGATTTTATGATGTCGAAGTTATAGCTTTCTTTGACTCCTCTTCCCCAAGGATTTGATACCGCTACTGTATTCTTACCCTAATTCCATGCAGCCATGGCAACTTCTTCGTCGTCGTCCTCATAGCCATCATCGACTGAATATGGATTATAGGCTTCGACAAGTGTGGCGTTCTTCTGGAATCGGGTATCTCTATGTATATTCTGGAATTGGCTATTGAGCGCTGCCACTCGTTGAGCCAACTGACCCAAGTTGTCAAATTCTTATCCCAGCAGCTCCTCTCTCCACGTTGGCAACATTCCTTGAACTGCCAAAATAGCTAGTTGATCATCAATCAAGTTCAATAAGAAGCACAAATTTCTAGTCTCTCGGAACCTCTGAAGAAACTCGGTGTCCGATTTATTAGTTCTCTGCCTTATAGTCGTCAGATCGGTAATTTTCTTTTCTCCTGTCCCAGTATAAAAATATGTATGAAACTTCTTCTCTAGGTTAGCCCAATTGGCAATGGAGTTAACTAGCAGCGATGAAAACCAAGTAAAGGCTGGCCTTGACAGAGACAAGGTGAAGAACCAAACTCAATGGGCCTCTTCAATGGATGCTTCGCCCAATTGTGTAAGATATCGACTGACATGTTCTATTGTGCTTGTGCTATCTTGTCCAGTGAACTTAGCAAACTCCGGGAGCCTATAATTTATAGGAAGAGCGACCAAATCATACCACTCTAGATATGGACGTCTATACGAGAAGGTCTACCCTTTTGGCTTCAAACCGAACTGATTCTTTATCATCTTGGTCACTCTAAGCAACAACTCATCAGCATTTGAATTTGGATCTCTCTGCAATTGTTGACCCATCTATGAATTAAAATTTTAGGTACCTTGATACCCTGGATTTGGAATCATGTGAAGAGTATTGTAATCTATGCCATAATGATATCCTTGTGGAATCTCTATCTGCTGGGTCCTTTGCTGATTTACTGCTTAAAGTCTCTGGTTGTAGATGTTAGGATCTATATCTCTATGAATCTTTTGAACTGATGGCACTATTTTTTGAGCCGACGATGGTATCTAGCCTGATGTGCCAAAATTAACCATCTGATTCTGAACTTGCCCCGTCGGCTGTTGCACATGCTGCACTGACGATCTAAGATTATACTGTATCTGACTAGCAGTGGCTCCTTGAACTTGCTTAGACGAGCTCTGAACTACCTGGACATCATAGTTACCAGTTAGCGCTGCTTCTTGATGGCTAGTACCGGCTTGATTAGTCCCCTGAGTTGACGAATGTGGAATGTTGTAATAAGCCACCCCAACCTGATCAATTGGAAATCCATGAAACACCTCTTTCATGGTGTTATGGAATGTGTTCAAGAAGACTGTATTATGGTTTAATATGGCATCATGAATAGATTTGTTTATAGCTTCTATAAAGAAACGCCTGTCTTCAGCTTCATCTGCATCTGTCAGCCTATGCAACAGAACTCTTGGTAGTGGATATTTCTGAACAACTTTATTGTCACGTGTCTTGGTGTAGGACAACAAACACTTGTTCTAAAATTCTTCTATAGCTTTGTTGATGACATCTTTATCCTCATCAGGTAGGTCTTCATAAGGTACCATAAGGATGTCATTGTTGTTGTAAGCCACCATGACGATTGTGGTGTCCCACCAGGCATGCCACAACATGTGTTGACGCAAAAATGTCAACACACAACAAGCCGAAAGGATCTGCTTGACGGAGCAAGGCTGGAGATCTGCTTGGCTTCAACGCAGGACCAGTCGACTCCACGAATTCCTCCCGAGGGCATGCCAGTCAATTTGAGATGCAATTAACAAGGAGAGAAAGTTTATCAGTAATTTAAGGTAGAACATGCCGGTCTTACCCAGACAGTTCCAAGTGTGCCGCTTCAGAAGCGACCAGTGTTGGGCCACTAGATCTTCAGCACAGAGATGCCCGACCACTCACTAATGTTGTCGAGCACGTACTAGTGATGCCGATCATGAACTATCGTTGTCCTCCCTCTGGTCATAATGTGTGGTCGGACAACGTTAGTTGTGGTCGGTAGCACTGGTGAGTGGTCGTCTACATCGGTGATCTAGTGGGCCAACAGCCAGACAGGAAAAACACAGATGTAAGTAAAATCATCAGCTAGACAAAATATAACCAGTATGAAGCATTGAGCCGATGAGTCTGACAAGAAAGGATATAACATGCAAACAAATCGACTGTCTAATACGAATAGTTCTACAAACGCTCCGAATCTAATCCGCTATCATCAAGAGTGAGGTTCGATCATATCGATGCAGCTATGATGATAACAACAAACTAAAGCCAAAGAATTCATAAAATCATCCATACCTTGACAGGTTTTTGAAAGACATGCTATATCTGTGAAGGCGCAGGCGAATCAGCTAAAAGAGCCAATTCTAGTAGAAAAAGGTTCACAGCATGTGAACAATCGACTATTTAATATGAGCAGACCTATCAACTCTTCAAACCTAACCTATCATCTTTAATAGTGGGGTTCGACCGGATTGATGGCAGCCATAATAAAGATAACAGATTAAATCTTTAAATAAAATGAATCTACTCATATTTAACAGGATCATGAAGACATACTATGAGCATTCAAGTGCAGGCAATCGGCTATTTAGCCGATGCAGGCATAGCAAATAGTTAAGGTCACGCCTGATCGAGAACAAATCTACCAACTAGCATCCTCCGATCTAAAGTGCCATCAGTCGGGATCGACCGGATCGTTATAGCCATAACAACAAACTATAAACCAAATTTAACTAGCCAGCAAAACCTATTCAAGGTCATACATACCTTAACCGAGTACTATGCACGATCAAGATCGAGGTAGAACAGCCGATGAAACATAACCCGTCGCTCAAAGTAAGAAATATCGTATTATAACAAAGCAAACGATGGACTAAAAGGATGTGAGGTCGGTCTAATTTGATCTTGATCGAGCAGGTTGATGTTGCTGAAAAGACTAATGACAATAAGAACATCAGCAAGATCGATAACTTAATGAATCTACCCGAAGGACACCACCCTTAGGTAGAGCCGATAACTTGACCTTAATCTAATTTGAGCACTGGAGGTCGACCGGATCGATGCAGTCGTACTTGAACTAGACAATGGTCGATAACTAGCTTATACTAGAGCTTGCAGTGGAGGTCGAACCTAACCGATGCAGTCATACAAACAGAAGTATAAGCCATGATGGTACTTACAAACAAGCCAGAGGTGGGCCGGACTGATGTAGCCCTGCTTGTTGAAGAACTCGCTGAGATCTACTCTACTCCTACTCCTAAGGGTTGACACGGAGCCAAAAAAAGTAACTTGTATTGATTGATTGATGTCTTTTTTACAATAGTCGGGGTCCAATATTTATACTCAGAACCTAAGCATGAATCCTATTTAAGCACGACTCATTACAATCTTTGGCATAAGATAAAACATTCCTAATTTAAGATAACTTAGACCCTAATCTTTCCCTTTTTGTAGAGTCCGATATGTTTTCCCTGACGCCAACTGTAGCTTTTTGTCGTCATCTGCTGGTGTCATCTGAAGAGAGCTGATTCCAGTGCTGTATTTGAATCAGCTGATATTGATCCTTATGCAACCGATTCCTTGATGACACGATCTTGGAAGCTTCGAGTTTCCGCGTTCTTCTTTCAAAATTTTAGTGTAAACAGTATCTTGGTTGAGAAGGTGGTGGAGGAGGAGGTCACCAGGAAGGGTAATGGTTGTAATGAATGATCTTGCTGGTGGCGGAATGCTCCGACGCGAGCACACTCTTGTGCAACAACATGATGCGCTGGAAGAGCCGAGCAACAAGGGTGGAGAGGGTTAGACAAAATGATGGAGAGGCATGGGTTGTGGCAGAGGAGTGTCAACCCATCATAGGCCCATTTGGCAATGAGAGAGGGGGAAGACAATGTGCTATATCTCGATAGTTATCGAGGATTGTCGCATAATGTTGTGGGTCTAACACTATGAGTCTGTGATGACACATAGGACAAGATGGTGCCAGTGATTGCAAGAGAAGCAAGCAGATGGACATGGCCCACATGCGAACGCAGACGAGAGGGCATGACCTAGTAGCGAGTGATGCATGCTCTATAGCGTCACCACTGCTACATGCAGGCCCAAGGCTAGGCTGATGCCACCTCGCTCCATGTCTTGCCACACCTCAAGATGTTGTTCCTGTTCAACTGCATTAGCGTTGTCCAAACTCTCAAGTTGTTGCTAGCGCTATTTGTGAGCGCGAACTCCCTCGAGCAGATCATGCTATGTCCAACCTCGATCTCAGGGGCACACACCCGAGCTCCACCATAGCGTTTCTGGGGTGAGGACATTCGTGTTCCTCTTAGCTGATGATACCACACTATAGCTCGCGTGGGGATGTTTGCGTTCCTCTTGGTTGGCAACATGTGACAACCGCATGTACTTCACCATGTGTAAGTGCATCGATCCTATTAGTGGGTTTTGGTGAATAGATGATGATGCATATAAAGATAGGGTTTTGGTGAATAGATGATGATGCATATAAAGACATAATCTTGTTTCATGGAGAATTTCAGTTATATACTTATGTGAAAAGTTTAAATGAAAACACGGGACCCCTCAAATTTTACTTTGAAAGAAAGCTACAACATCCCGCTTCAAGTGAATGAAGTTTGCTTTTATTTCAAATTCATTTAAACTTCATTTTTGAGTTTACGATGTTGTACTATTAAGAGGGATCAAAGTCTCATTGCTCATAGGTGTCTTTGTGCTCAAAAGATCACTAACATACCCTAAACACCTTAGAGTTGGAACCCATAGCCCTAGTTGACAAAGTGTTGTTTCTGCAATTCCCATAAATTCTGATCATAGTCCTAGAAATTCTGGTCATCAAAATTACCATGGTTCAGGCCTGGTATTTTTTGTCTATGGGTGCTCTGGTCACTGGGTTGTTTCTAAACTAGAAATTCTAGTTTGTAGGCTTGTAAATTTCAGCATGAGATTTTCTGATCTATTCTCAAGTCAATTTCCTAGCAAGTTTGCTCTGGTGTGTTAGTTGCTTCTAAATTGGAAATTCTGGTGCAACACTAGAAATTCTAGGGTAACTTCTATTCTAAGAGAAGGGACATTGTTCTTCATGGTACCAGAAATTCTAGTCCAGTGCGAGTCTGACTCGAGCACAATGGCTCTGTTGTCTGGTGATGAGATCCTAACATATGTGTATGTTAAGCCTCGGGATCTATAGTTCCTGACCGAAGAGACCCCCCGGCCGATCCCCCTAGGATTGCCCGGGGGCTCTACTCATCGGGTATGCTTGCACGCACCCTCAGACTAAGGAACTTGCCCGAGCCTGAGCACGCCAATCGATGGGAAACCTAAGCCCGGCCCTCGACTCTTGCTCGGCCTATGACGCCAGCCAAGGCCTAGGCACAAGAAGACACGCCCTAAGCCACCAAGGCTTAAGGGCTCCACGACACAACACTTTGGGCACACCCTTGCCGACCGCTCCCCCAACAGGGTAACGCACGAGGCGTGACACAAGAAGACAAGCTTTCCCTCAGCCTCTAGGAGCTCGGGGGCTCCCAAGCCCATGCATTAGCCCCAAGAGCTGACATCCTTCACCACCAAGAAGACTCCAGAAGGTCCACCTACGAGAGGCCAGTTGAAAGCTCTAGTTTGGTTTTGGTGAATTGATGAAACCCTAAGTGCTAACCCATTGCTTCAAGTGATCATGAGATAGGGTAGCAAATTCCAAGTGGTGGAGCAAATGGTGAAGATCATGATGGTGGTCATGGCGATGGAGATGATCAAATGCTTAGGCTTGGAAAATAAAAAATAAAAAAATAAAATGAGCTCAAGGCAAAGGTGAAATCAATAGGGCCATTTTGTTTGGTGATCAAGACACTTAGTGAGTGTGATCACATTTAGGATAGATCACATTTAGGAGAGCATCGAACCTGCCTAGGTTTCATGACGAGTTTCACCCCTCTTAAGATAGGGTAGCAAATTCCAAGTGGTGGAGCAAATGGTGAAGATCAATAGGGCCATACTATTAAGAGGGGTGAAACTCGTCATGAAATACGGTTATCAAAGTGCCACTAGATGTTCTAACTCATTGCATATGCATTTAGATCTAGTGAGTGCTAACACCCTTGGTACTTGGCTTAGAATGTTGCTAACTCATGTACACAAGTGTTGGAATACATGGAGTTGGAACACATGCACAAGGGTGAAGTGATTGTGCTTGAGAAGAAGTGAAACAGGGGCATTGGACCCTGCTTCTCAGAGCTTTGAATCGACCTAGCATCTGGTCTGATGGCTAACCCTAGCTAGGGTGTTGACGTGGGAGCTTGTGAGCGCTCGTGGGAGAGCATCGAACCTACCTAGGTCTGATGGCCCAGCTTTGGACTCGGTCCGACTGCTCTGGAACCTCTTGGTGTAGTTTTGACATGCATCGAACCCTCCGCGTCAGACCCTGTTGAAAGGTGGTGTTAGACAGGTGAGTGCACTATTCCTCAGGCATTGTGTTTGGTGAGGCACATGCAAGCATGACACATGGCAGCGTCGAACTCTCCCTGAGTCTAACGGCTGGCGTTGGATCAGCGTCCGAGGGTTTCTGCCCTCTCTGTTGCTTACTAGACTACGTCGGACCCTCTCTATGTGGAGTCTGATGGTGAGTCCAAAGCTGAGTCTGACGGTGACATTTTTAGCATGTTAGTGACCGTTTGCACGGCAATGGTCAATTCCATTTGAACGTGGTTACTTGCCAATGCGTGGTTGGCCATGGAAGGCGTTGGTTGGTCCGACGCCCCATGTCTATGGGTCCGACAATCACTTAAGTGGCCTAATGATCATGAGCTCTTGGGGTGTCTATTTAAGCTAAAGGGCTGGCCTTGGGCGCCCTCTCTTGGCACTTTGACATACTTTTCATCCCTTAGAGTTGAGCTACCCCTCTCCATCCACTCCTACTTGATTGATTCATCATTTGGTGAGATTGGAGAGCATCCAAGTGCATTGCTTTGAGTGATAGCATCTAGAGGCACTTGGTGATTGTATTTCGCTACGGATTTCTCTTGTTACTCTTGGTGGTTGCTGCCACCTAGATGGCTTGGTGTAGCAAGGATCGTCGAGCGGAGGAAGATGATTGTCTCTGGCTCTCGATCATGGTGATTGGGAGGGGTTCTTGACCTTTGTTTGGTGGAGAGCCAAAAGGTACTCTAGTGGATTACTCGTAGCTTGTGGATCCCCATATTGTGTTGGTTGTGCGCACCCAATTACGGGTTAGGTGTGAGATGCCTATTAGCGTGTGAACCTCTAAGTGGGTGAATCGCTACAACGGGGACTAGCTTGACGGCAAGCAAGTGAACCTTGGTGAAAAATCATTGTATCATCTTGTCTCCGAGAATTTTATTGGTATTCATTGTAATTGATTGATCATCTTTTGTCAGGGTGGTATAACTCATTACCTCTCTTGTGTATTTACTTTCCTGGTGTAGCTAGCTCTTTAGTGTAATTAGTTTTGAGAGCTAGCTTGTGTCTTGTCTAGTGGTTAGTGGGGCTCTTTAGTTACTCTTTGAGAACTCACTAACTTAGAGAGTAGTGACTTAGCCTCTTGTGTGAATTAGAGATCATAGTATCTAAAATTATGGATAGGAAGCTTGCTTTTTAGTAGGCTAGCGCAACACTCGCTTCGCCGTTTAATTGTCTAACCACTTGGCTTAAGTGTTGTTGTAGAAATTCTTAATAGACTATTCACCCCCCCTCTAGCCATTAGGACCTTTCAAGTGGTATCGGAGCCATGGTCACCTTGATTTGAGGCTTAACAACCTTCAGTGTCAAAATGGCTCAAATCAACAATACTAAGAAGCCACCACAATTTGATGGATCAAATTATCCTTATTGGAAGACAAAGATGACAAAAGGTGTGGAAAGTGGTGGAGACCAAGATTGAGATAGCCGATCTGGAGGCTTCCACCGCCACCAAAGAAGTGCTACTCCAAAATAATGATATTGCTCTTAGTGCCATTCATGATGCATTAGATGAGAGGACATTTGAGCAAATCAAGAACATTGAGATGGATCATGAGGCATGGAAGAATTTGGAGGAATCATTTGGGGGCACTCAAGCCATGAAGGGTGCCAAAGCATACATCCTCAAGGAGAAGTTTGCTAGCTTTAAGATGAAGGAAGATGAGAGTGTACCAAAGATGTTCCATATGCTACAAGTGATTGTCAATGATCTCAAAGCACTTGGTGAAGAAGTGAAGGATAAATACTTCTCTCATAAGTTCTTGAGATGTTTACTCTCAAGATTTGGCACATTGGTTACTATTTTAGTGATGAGTGGTTTGGACACAATGACACCAAACCAAGTGTTGGGAGATGTGATGACCGATGACACTTATAGAGATGATGATGAGAACGAAGAGAAGAACAAGGAGAAGAAGGATGAGAAGAAGAAGAGTGTGGCATTCAAAGCCACATCATCATCCAAAGGCAAGGCAAAGCAAGAATCATCAAGTGAAGATGAAGACTCAAGCTATGATGAGATTGATGATGAGAAGATGGCTCTCTTTGTGAAGAGATTTGGCAAAGTCACGATGAAGAAGGGCTATCATGCAAGATGGAAGAAGTCATCATCAAGGAACAATGATGAGTCAAGGAGGTGCTTCAAGTGTGGTAGCAAGGATCATCTTGTTGCTCAATGCCCCTACAATAGTGAAAATGAAGATGATAACAAGAAGGGCAAGAAAAAGGACAAGAACAAGAAGAAGACAGATAAGATGACCTTCAAGAAAAAAAAGAAGGGTGGTTCATATGTGGTCACTTGAGATAGTGATGCTTCCTCAAGTGATGATGATGATAGTGATGATGACAAGATCACCAAGAAGAAAGCTCTTGCAAGCATTGCCATAAATGAGAAGCATTCTCTCTTCGACACTCCATCTTCTTGCTTCATGGCTAGGGACACTAAGGTACAATCTCATGATGATGGATGTGATGATGAACATGATAATGAAAGTGAAAGTGAAAATGATGATGAACCAACTAAAGATGAACAATTTGACATGTTAGAAGATGCTAAGGAACACTTTGACATTAAGAGAAGGGAATGCAAAGCTTTGAGTAAGAAACTAAAAGCCCTTAGTAAAGCCTTTGATGAGCTCAATGCATCTCTTGAGAGTATAAAGGAAGACCATGAGGAGCTTGGCAAGGCTCACAAAAAGCTTAAAAAAGCTCATTCCTCTCTACTTAATGAGCAAAATGAGAAGAAGCATGTTGTAACATGTGACATGGGTTTAATTTGTGACATAATTGAAGAATCATTCTATGAGCCTATTATTGTTGGTTTCACTAACCCTTCTTGTAACCCTTCCACTTTTAACTCATCTAGTAGTGATGGTTTCACGTGTGATCCCTCACTAATGGTTGAGAATGAGACCCTCAAGAAGGAGGTCAATGAGCTCACTCGTGCCTTAGGCAAAGCCTATGGTGGTGAGGACCGCTTGCTTATGTGCTTGGGTAGCTAAAGAGCATCTCTCTATAAAGAGGGATTGGGCTATACCCCCAAGAAAGGTAAGGTGGCCTTTGCTCCTCACAAGACTTTTTGTGAAGAACAATGGTCGATTTTGCACTAGTTGCAAGCAAGTTGGTCATAAAGAGCATGATTGCAAGAACAAGAATGCTATTATATCCTCAATAAAGTTTGATTCTTGTTATTTGCTCACTAAGGGTGCCAATAGTGTGAAGGCTAAGTTTGTTGGTACATCCATGTTGGGCCCAAAAAAGAATTCCTATAATTATTAATCTAAATAACATTAACATTTTCAATGATTTAATAGACCTTAGCATCAACACAGACATATATAAACTAACCATACTAGCAGGTAGACCACATTTTTAGGAACTCAACAGAATTTATTTCACAATTTTTGGCTACTTATATGAATTGATATTAATTTCCAAAGTTCAACTTAGGATGTAAAATACAAAGCTATTTCTATCTTCTATAAATTGAAAAGCGAATTTAACCCGCGTAGCCCACGAGTGAGCGACATGGCCCACTCTCGCGCAGCGTGTGCGCATGCGCGACTCGCTAGCATGGCCCACACATGGCATGGCCCAATCGCGCAGCAATGGCCCACGATGGGGAGGCCCGCGCGTGCCAGCATCTTTTGCGAAAATGCCCTTGAGCTATCGGTGATTCCCCCAAGGTCCGTAACACTATTCCCACAGTCTACGCTTATATAGATAAGCCCCTCCCCATTCACTTCTTTACCATGGTCGGGTCCTTCGGCCACCCCCGCGCGCACCGGCGTGGCGGCGATGGCTCTAGACCGCCACGCCGGCCATCCAGGACCCGCCCCAACCCAGATAACGAGCCGAATAGCACCTACAACCCTAGCGCCTACCCTAGCCGAGGTTACAGGGGCAGCGGAGCTATGGAAGCGGCGCCCACGGCATGCGGCCATGCGCGACGGCGGCGTGACCACACCGGCCACCCTAAGCCACCACGGGGAGAGCTAGCTAACTCTAAAGCACCACTATCATACCCAGGTTGCTGCTATGTTGATGGTTTGGCTAGGATGGACCAGGTGCGTCCGACCACGCGCACACGGCAAGCTCCACAATGGACTGCGGTGGTGCGACCGTGTCAGCGGCGCTAGGAAAGCAGTGGTGGTTCAAGTGGGGTGCGCAGGGGGTGGAGGGATCAAGGTGAAGACACAGTGCCACAAAATTGGATGGAGGTGGACGGTGCGAGGCTAATTTGGTGGGCGTCGCCGTTCGGTCTTAAGGTGGCCGATGGCGGGGAAACTTCAAATTGAGGCTCGACATAGTACGACTACAGCAGTGGGCGGGCTTGGTGCGTAGCTAGGCTCCCTTTCAAGCTTTCGGCGCATGCAATTACTCTGAATTGGACCATGTGCTGCGATTTGCTTTGGCACAGTTCGGCTGGGCCGGCGCGACGCCATTCACGGCAGCGGTGGTTGGGAAGCAGGGCATCGTGGGCGGATAGGACGGCAGTGGGACTCATCAGACTTCGATTGGGGCACGTCTTGGTAGGGTGCGGGTGCAGTGGTCGAGGGTCCCTCGCCCCAAATGCAGTGGACAAGCGAGCGCGTCGGTGATAGGTCGTGGCCCGCATGCTACGGTGCCATTAATGGCGTCACGACGGCGTGCAAGGCCATGTGGACGGCATCCACCTGGTCAAAGAGGAATAGCACAGCGCAGCGTAGACACGACATGATGCAACACAAGGCAGCGACACGACGAAGCAGAGCGGCTAGGCGGCAGCGGACCGGCCAGGGCATTGGGCCCGCGACAACAACGGTAGGGATGCGGCGGGGCAGAGCGGCCAGGCCAAACGCCCCCCAGCGTCCCGCCGAGCGTGGCAGTGCATGTGTGTGCATGTGTGCATGCGCGTGTGCATCAAATGGCTGACGCTGCGACGCCGAGTGCCCGAGGCACGGTGACCGCGCCCACGCGATGAAACCGGCCGGGAATGTGCCATGCACGCTTTTTAAAGCGACCTAAAAATCCAAATCGTTGATTCAATCGCCAAACCACCTATGCTATACTTAATAGGGCATGTTAGGCTACTAAAACAAGCCCTAATACCACACCATTCCTTGACCCAATTACTCTACAAAAATTGCCAAACATAGCTTTGTCAAACCATTTTTCAGTCTTAGAAATTTGACCATGTCTTGATCGGATTCGCGTCAAATTCGATTTCCAAGCTATTAGACCAGTTAGCTAGTGAATTCATTTTTTGACCGTAGGTATTTCATCATCATCTACAAAGTTTGTACTTCTAACTTTATTAAAGTTCCGTATATACGTTCTATAGTGTTTTTGTTCAATAAAAATTCGCGAACATCCTGACTTGATAATTTCATAAGTTGAGAACAACCTTTCGTTATGCATTTCCGTTGGTTCGTTTTAAGTTACGGAAATTGATCTACACACTATATTACATACATTAACACATAAACATGATGCTCATGACATGTTTTAGCAAATGATTTACAGTATAACACCGAGGGTGTTACACTTCTCTTTCACTTCCCTCTACTGTCACCTCGATAGTGCTACTGCTAACATCATAAACAGCGGCATATATACCTTCCATGCACATGGCATGATCACAGCATAAGGTCATTTGGGAGAGAAGATGGTAAGGAGCCTAGACATCTTGAGCTTTACTTCTATGATGATGATCCGAGCCTTGAGCACCGGTGCCGAAGGTGTCGGGAAGAGAAGTACTAAATAGATAAAGAAGTTATAGAGAGATCGGTGGCCATCCTTCGTGACAACCCGTACTCAAAACATTTGAGGGGTATGGGGTAGGCTGGACATCTCAAGGACTATCATCTCACACTTAACCTTGATTAGCGATTGGACCAAAGGACATACAACATGCCGATGGCTTTGGAGGTGGCTGCTGTTTGGATCGAGGGTAGTGAACTCCTTGGTCAATTTTAGAATAGTGTTGTCCTACATGGGAAAGATAGAAGTAGACATGGCATCCGATCATATCATGGATGCTACGATGCTCTTTCTTACCCACTCTTCTTCCCTAGCGGTGAGCTTGGATGGCATATAGATATCCCAAAGAAAGGTGTTACCATGGAGGATGTCAACACGGCTCATGCCCTGCGTAAGGCTCGTAGTGGTATAGAAGAAGAAGAAGAAATATGTTTGTTTATCTTCTTATACTTTTCATGAATACCAAACCATTATCCTAGAAACATCTCTAATACCACAATTTTTTTTGTAGACTCTCCGAGAAATTTATGTGTTTCTGTGCATGATTACTACTACTACAAGTTCTAGATACGGCCAAGAATCTTTAATCGCATACTTTATGGCCAGCGTCTTTTCCAACAGTTTGCGGTGGACACGTACATCAAAATTAAGAGTTCTCGATTGGATTACATACGCAATCATCAAACAGAGATTAGGGCTGACCTCTACCAAGGATTGGTTGATAGCCTGCATGCCAGTGAGGGTAGATCAGAAGCTGTTGGAAAGCGAACGGTGATGCCTTCGTCGTTTATTGGAGGCCCAAGGGACATGAGGTGTAGGTACTTGGATGCCATGGCACTGGTGCGGAGGTTTGAAAACCAGACATCTTTCTAACTATGACATGTAATCCAAAGTGGGATGAGATCACGCATGAGTTGTACCCTAGACAAGCACCACAGGATCGTCCAGATCTTATTGATCGGGTTTTTAGGGCAAAACTGGAAGAGCTTAAGCAAATGTTGATAAAAAAGGGTATCCTTGGGAAGGTTCGTGCACATGTGTATGTTGTGGAGTTCTAGAAGAGGAGTCTACCGCACGCACATTTTTTGCTAATCATGGAGGGACGCTACAAAATCACGTGCCTAGAGCAGTATGACCTTCTCATCTCAGCCGAGCTCCCAAACAAGAAGAAGTATCTGGACTTGTATAAAATGGTTACAAAGCATATGATGCATGGCCCTTGTGGAGTACTTAATCGCAATTGCCCGTGCACAAAGGGATGTGAATCATGCAAGAACCGTTACCCGCGACCTTTCTACGATGCCACATTATAGGGTAAGGATTCATACCTAGTTTACACACGACGTGACGATGGTAGAAAAGAAAAGTTCACGGGCATGACCTTGACAACAGATGTGTCATGCCTTACAACCCATACCTCCTACGTTTGTTCAATTGCCACATCAATATTGAGGCATGTGGGAGCATCAAGGCTGTCAAGTATTTGTTTAAGTACATTTACAAGGGTCATGACCGCGCGTCTGTGGCTGTGAGAGAGGCTGACAAGGAGGACAATGAAGGAAACATCGATGAGATCAAACAGTATAGGGATGCTAGATGGGTAACTCCACCAGAAGCCTTATGGAGGATATATGGTTTTGATATAAGTGATAGGTCTCCTTCGGTGTTGTCCTTGCAGCTCCATCTTCCTGACATGCACATGGTGTCATTTCACCAGCGTGAGGGTGTTCGACGAGTGCTTAATCGTCCAGGTGTTGAAAGGTCGATGTTTACAGCCTACTTCGAGAAGAACAACACATCTGAACATTCCTGTGGTATATTGTATCGAGACTTTCATGTTGATAAGGAAGAAGAAAGTACAGATGAAATTAAAATTTTAGATAGGCCACTGAAAAGAAGCAGGGATGAGAAGTCATATGCCTACGAAGAAGATATAGTATTATCTAGGGTTTCAAATTATATCGACTCCATTAGTGATACTGCTACTTTAGAGTAAGTCACCTCTATTACATGTACCTACTATTAAAAGTTAACATTTCCTTTAATCATATGCATATTTTTTTGTAGGCCCTTTGCGAAGAAGTTAGCCGACCTGCTGCAAAAGACTAAGGCACACGCTCTTACAATTTGTGACTTGCCAATGGATGAACAAGAGTTAAGAGATCGTGTTTGCAATTATATCATGACAATTGACCATGATATGGCTTTAGAGTAAGACTATTCTTCACGATAAATATTCAGGCATATACTACATGTTGTTACATGTACACAAAAATTCATATTTTATAGGAAGGAATGGGTTGTAAGTTCGAAGCCCTATCCGATTGTATTGAGCCTCAAGAAAATCCAAAACATGTTAAAGAAGAACCAGGGAATTCATGATGATTGTTTTAACCTGGTAGCACGGAAGTTTTCTTTTGAAGAACTTGAAAAGTTGAAGGGAACAAACAAGGTTGTGTCAAAGCACTACATGGATTTAAAGTTTTCGGTAGGTTTTACCTTATATAATGTCATGATATATAATCACTCTTTTTTTCTCACACATTTCTAAGGCTTCCATCCATTATATTACCATAGCTTGCGTGTCAACTAAGTAAAGGTGATGAGTATCGAACAAAAGTCGATTATAACCAGCTAGCGAAATTGGCTCTTGAATGGCCTTTGAGAAAATATAATGTCAAAGAGTGCACATGGGTAACGTTGTTTATCTTCTTCTGTTCCTTACATCTTTTTTCTAAATACCATATTACTAAGATGCCCCTTTTCAATTCTAGGTTCTTAAATATCATATTACTAAGATGCCCCTTTTCAATCCCAGATTCTTATGCCACTTCAAACGTCTACAAGCGCTATTTTTAATCTGTTTGTTCTAGACATTTCTAGAAGAACTCTCTACATAGTAGACCAAACTCCTAAAGGTGATCTTTACAAGATTCAACCACTAAAAAAATATACAACCAAAATTCAACGGGTTTCCACTGTCCTAAATAAAGTCATGAAAGTATCATGCCCTTGGTGGCAAGATGATTTAATCCTATTTGACCATAGAGTTGCAAAAGTCGACCAATTTGAGCTAAATGGGTAACTACTTTTACAATGGAAACTCCTCCTTTTATATTCTACTATATATACAATAGTAACAATTTAGTGCTTTCTCAGGGACTTATCTGGTTATAATGTTCTACTTGCCATGTGTGCATGGAATGGCAAAAGGATAGAAACATCTATTTGCAATAATATGAGTATTATCCTTTCTATATAATTTTTTTTTTTCACCTACATACATTTTAACTATATATGTGTATAAAAATCTGGCAGGATAACTGCAAAGTGAGGAAGCACATCTTGCTACACCTACTCACATACACGGGGAACCAAAACGCAGCCAACATACCTGAAGCTGCGCGACATTATCTTCAACGTTATATTAGTCTCACAAACAAAAAACAATGAATTGTTGCTTATTTTTCCTATGGTCTCGGTGAAGTTAATAACATCATACTGGTTTCTTTATTTTAAATAAATTAGTTTGAATTATGTATTTTAATGTTAATTATTTGTGATGACATAAGATTCTACATATATTTTACTTATGTGGTTGTATGTCATGAGATGTTTTATCCGTAGCAACGCATAGGCAATCAACTAATAATATAATAAAGCTTATTTCTAAAAGAACACGTACAGACTCGCTTGGCTTGCCTTTGTATTGTGATGTGAAAAATTTAGCTAATAATTATTTGAGCAATACAATTAAATAATCTTAGAGTATTTGAGCCTAAGGAGCCGGACAAATAATATATAGTTGCTTCTCATTGCCGGCCATGAAAAATAGGTACATGCGATTGTGTCGGTTACACGCGTAAATTCAGCAGACGGATTAGTCAATCACTCAAGCTGGCGCCAAGCCACGCGGCGGTCCCACAATGGCCAATCCTCCCACGCGTAAAGACTTTACTATTTTTGTGGTTGGTCTTATATTTAAAGTCATCAATCTTTTTCCATAAGGAATTAGATTAAAGGTGGTATATGAATATCAAGAACGTAAGAGACACATGTTGAAATTTCTGAGGTCTAGGACGGCAGCCACCAAATTCTTACCAAATTCTTTCTTTGGACAATTGATTGCCAGTTCATCAAGGGATACTTGTGTTAAATTTCAGAGTCATTCCAAAGAAAGTTAGATATCTATTCGAATGTATAGCATGAATAGTCCATTTTAGAAACTTGATAATAGACAGCAGATAAATCAGAATATTAGATTAGATAGGCAAGATTTAAGAAGGGTAAGTATGCCTGCAAATGACAACATCCCACCTCTCTTGTCAGTTGAATATCCTCCCCTCTCAGCTTTGTATAATGCACAGGAGTTCCTAGGTTTTTAATGGAAAACTCACTTTTTTTACAACATTTTTTTAAGGTATACTCAGTGCCCGTATTCTCCTGTATAAACCGACTTTGACTTTGAGTAGATTGCTTTTATCGTAATCGTTTGTCATACCCGAGAATGGTCATATTGCTTTTAAAAAATATCACCATGGTATTAAGTATTTTAAGGGTTCTTGTCTGCTTCTTCTGAGACAACATCAACATCTTTAACGAGTCAAGGATAGTGTCGGTGTTTCGAATAAACACCAACTAGTAAATTTATATTTGTTGCGCGTTAAGTTTGGATGGTGTACTAAAAGACACAAGGTTTATACTGGTTCGGGCAGAATGTCCCTACGTCCAGTTTGCTGCTGCTCATGTTATTAGCACTGAAAAATGTTCATAGTAGGGGTACAAACAGTCGAGAGAGGGACAGGTCCCAAGCCTCTGATGAAATGGTCGAAAGGATGCCAAGAGCTCGGATACTGCTTGACTGTGTGTGTGATGTGTGTTGAATCGATCCGTCCCTTTAGTGGGGTGTCCTGCCCTCCTTTTATAGACCAAGGAGGAGTAGGGGTTACAGATGGGAGAAAGAAAAAAAAACCAATTCGCTTGGAGGAATTCTAGAGGAATTTGGATGGTTTGGAGAAATACTGGAGGAATTTATGAGAGAAAAACATTGTTCCGGATGAAAAAAGAAGCGGATCAAGCCGGGTTTAAGGGCACGCGAACAGGACCATAAAGAAGGTCCTTCGAAGATTCCGGGTCTTCCTTTTCCCTTGAGCCTGCCCTGCTGACATGGCAGACCATGCCAGGGATAGTACGTTCGCTGATCCTGATAGGGACGTGCTCTGGCTTTGTTTCAGCAAGTGGTCACGTCCCATCCTACTTCGGCTGGCAGTGCGGCGTGTCAGGGTGCCGAGCCGTGACCCTACGGGGAGCAGACGGGGAAGTGACTATACATCCGTACTGTAGATGATGTGAGTTCTCTCTTGAATTGTAATGGTTGTCGTATGCTTATGTCAGGATCTGCGTCCGAGGGACTGATGGCGGCGCCCACAACACTTTAAGACAAAAGTCAACGCCTACAACACTGTTCGGGCTCTATCATGCCTGGAAGGGCTTAACGCGCCTGTCCCGTAGTATTCTGACGGTACCTTCCTATAGGCGTGCAGGGCATGGTCCTCGGTACTGTGGTTGACTCGATAGTCCTATCATACCCTGTGCTCATCATTATGAAGGTGCAGTGGGCAGTCGTCGGACGAGACGGAGCCAGCCCTCAGCCGGCGGGTGAGGCGGAGCCAGTCCCCGAACATCGGGCAAGGCGGAGTCCAGCCATCGGGGTCGGGCGAGGCGGAGCCAACCCTTTGGGGCTAGGCGAGGCACAGCCAACCTTCGGTTGTATGGGCAAGAACTATAGTTGTGTTCTTACCTATTCGGAAGCATCAGCGTTTGATGGTTATTAGTTCCACCTCTTTGGGTACCCCAGTAATCGGTCCCCGACAGTAGCCCTTGAGCCCCCAGGTGATTCGGATAGAATCGCCCGGGGGTGATTTGACTTGCTAGAGGGTGCGCGTGAGCGCACCCGATGGGTGTAGCCCCGAGCCCTCGGGTGATTCGGATAGAATTGCCTGGGGGTATTTCGATTCGCTAGAGCATGCGCGCGAGCGCACCCATTAGGTGTAGCCCCCGAGCCCCCTGGTGATTCGGATAGAATCGCCCGGGGTTATTCGGTCCCTTCATGGGTATGGCTGTGAGATTCAGTGTTTGACAACTGGATAGTTTAAAGGGAACCCTGGTATCCCATTCGCGGGGATTCATCCAGGGTCAGCCCGGTTGAGACTCGATTGTGGATCGAGACTCCCGTGAGGCTCGTGCGCCTGAGTTTTTGGCCACTCATGGGCCCATCCCTCATCGGGACGACCGTCAAAACTATTGGGCCAGCCCTCAAACTCCTAGGCCTAGGTGGGCCGGAGAGATGCTTTTTGACCCATATCCTCTCTGCGGGAAAAGAGTCCTGGTCTGCCCGGGAAGGCAAAATGTCCGACGCGGCTTTGGTGGAAAATGATAGGGATCGCGGATGCATATCCCGTGATGTGACATGGTGGTGTATCATGGCAGACATGGAGATCTAGGCAGACGGTTGCCCTTCTCGCATCCGTCGCACCTATAAAACCAAGGGGTTCGCCCCCAGGGTTCCATTCTTTGCCTCCTCGCCTTTGCATCTACAACCTCTACCGCCCATAGCCTGAGCCTCCCACACCCGCATCACAGCCATCATCAAGCTCGCATCCAACCACCCCTCCCAATCGTTCAATGGAGCCATGGTGCAGATCTGATATCACCCTTCAGCACCTAGAGGGCCTCGTTCATCGTGGCCTCCTTTGCCCATAGACCGCCGCCGAGGAGTGGCGGCTGCTCGACAATGAGGACGCGCTATCGCCGCCCGAAGGCTACGTGGTGTCCTTCGCTCACTTTCATGAGCGGGGATTCGCCATCCGCCCACAAGTTTCTTCGAGGCTTGCTGCACTACTACAAGGTGGAGCTGCAACATCTTACCCCCAACGAGTCCAACACATTGCGGCGTTCATTGCCCTGTGTGAGGGATTAGTCCCCACTTCGACCTGTGGCGGTATTTCTTTGCCGTCAACCTCTTGAAGAAGCGGGAGAAGAGGCAAGAGCTGAGCGTGCCGATGGGATGTGTCGGCATTCATCTCCGCAACAACCGAGTAAACGAATACCCATCGATGCGTCTGTCGACCTCCAACAAGGGGTGGCATTTGCATTGGTTTTACATCAAGGTCGATGCAGCCGCCCCCTTGCCAGCATTCTCCGGGCGCATTATCGAAGAGGTTCCGGAGCCATGGAAGTGGGGTGTACCAGATAAAGACAAGAAAAAAATCAAGGACCATCTCGCCGCCATCCGAATTCTGAAGGAGAGGGGCATGAAGGGGTCGGGGATCATCGGCGCCTAGCATACACGGAGGGTGGCACCTCTAATGAGCCACGTGCTTCGCCTGTACCTGATGGCACTCGGAGCGTCACTCGATGGGACGGCGCTTGTCGATGAAGCGCTTCCCCCCTCTAAAGTGGCTCAGCATATCAAGGAGGCCAAGGAGCCTTCGAAGGATGATGCCGATGTCATCCTTGATTTCGTATATCTAGTGCCGGGGCACCCTCCAATGCGGCTGGAACCGGGGTACATTGACTTCGTAAGTTCTCTTTCCCTGTGCCTCTTTTTTAATTAAACTTCCGAACCCTTGATGCCGACATTGGAATAGCGGGACCAGCCAAAGAGGCTCGTCTTTATGGATAGCTTGGCTCCGCTGCCGAATGTCCCACTTGTGGCGGTGGTGAATCATACCATGGCTGAGTGGGAGGGGAAGACGAAGGAGTTCAAGAGGAAGAAGGAACTACAGAAGCAGCAGGCATAGGAGCGGGGTGAAGAAACAGACAGTGATGATGACGACGACAACGACGATGAGAAAGATGATGAGGTAGTCGCAGACATCCAATGGGTGACCTGGGAGGCGAGGACGCGCTGACAGGTGCCCACTCATCAATGTAGGGACCCTTCCCATTCTACACATGGGAAGGCAAGGCCGTGAGGCCAGAGGAGGAGGCAGGCCAGACCGTTGGCCCGTCCTTAGTGCCATTAGGGGTGGGCGGATCTGCTGCCATGCCCGAAGTGCCAGCAGGAGCAGGCGGACCTGTCGCCGAGCCCCAAGAGCCGGCGGGGGTGGGCGGATCTACTGCTGCGCCTGCGGTGTTGGCGGGAGCAGGCGGATCCACCACCGCACCCACGGTGCCGAGAGAGGGGGGTGGCTCCACCGCCGTGCCCCTATACATGAGGGAGGCGAGCCCCTCAGCCCGAGAGTAGGGGATGGGCTCAAAACGGTCTCGCCCCAATGAGGTGGAGCAGGGAACTGGGGGTTCGTCCCCCAAACGTCTCCACCGCCCGACAGCACCGACGTAAGTTGCCGATTCCTCTATTTTTCTCTATTTTTCATAGCGACTCACGCCTTTTGTTTCTTCTACAGTGTCAGGAGACTGGTCAGACGGGCACTTCCGTAGCACTGGCACCCAAGAAGACCGTCGCCCTTCAGGCAAGGCGGGGGCCACCGCCAGACGTCTCTCCCGTTTCGAGCGAGAGCGGAGCCGGTGTCACGGCCTCGTCGGCTGGTCTGGCGCCGTCCGCAGTGGTGCACGTGCCCTCGGTGGGTCAAGCGGTCGGCAAGGCCGATGGGGCACCCTTGGAGGTTGCCGCGCAACCGGTGATGGAAGCGATGCCGCCACAGACATCGGGACGGGCGGAGCTATCGGCCACACCCATTGCGTCGACCACGGTGGGCACGGCGCAGCCGGACGAGGTCTCGATGATGGAGGCGGAGGTGATGGTGGCTATAATGGATGGGTCATAGCCAGGAGCGGTGGTGGTGGCACCCAAGGCGGTGGCATGTCCCGTGCCACCGGCGGCCCCTGAGATGACGCCCGCCGTGGGCAGGACTGAGGGGGTCATGACCTAGGGACCCTCGGGCACCCTAGCGGTTGCTGAGGAGACTGGTAGGGAGTTGTCCCTGGCCTTACCATCAGAGGGCCACCACCTACCCATGTGGGATGAGCCCTCATTCCGGTGGGTGAGTCCGTGGGACCCGTCGTTAGAACTCTTCACCCTCGACGATGCCGCCGAGGGCATGGAGCAGGAGAAGCTCCGCGAGGGGTTTACGGCCACGCTAGAAGCGTTCAACTAGGCTAGTGGCGCCCTTCGAAATGTCATCATTCCCATCGGCCAGGTATCCATTTGGTCTTGCCTCCCGATCTCTTCTTTCTTCATCTATTTTTGTTTTCTGACCACTGTCTTTTTTCAGTCACTTATTGCACGCAGCCGGGAGAAATCCCAATTCCTTCATGAACACAAGGAGGATTGGGACCACCTCATCGATGAGGCATGGCTACATAGGGACGTGACCGCCCAGCTCTGACAGAGAGTGGCTGAGTTGACTCCCCTTGCTGCGGAGGTGGAAGATCTTCGACGGTGGGAGACCGAGGCCCACGGGGATGCGAAGCTCGTCGAGAAGTCTTTTGATGAGCTATCGGACAGGGTGCGACGAGATCAGGAGGAGGCCGTCGGAGTGGTGCAGGCGGAGGGGACCAGCTCGCTCGGGGCCCATGCCACAGATATCACGGCGCGGGTGCGCCAGCTGGAGAAGGAAGCTCTTCGCATAGGGATCACCCAAACCTTCGCCGTTGCCCACTCGCATTACGATGACAACATCGATTTCAAGGCCATGAGCCTTGGCTTCATGCCTGGTTATGAACCTCCGAGCTGGATGCCATAGAAGCGACGGTGACTTCTTTTGCGGAAACCCTGGCGAGCATAATTGAAGATATGGTTCTCCCCGAGAGGGGGTAGCTAGTCAAATGAGTCTTGATGGACATTTATCTATAATCTGTGGACAAGTGTCGGCACTTTTGTTTTTTGAAAACAGATTCGCAACATTGTTTTGTTAAACAAGTTCATAATTTCGTTTTGTTTGAATGAACTTGCTTTCTTCCCTTTTTTGCATTCGAAAAAAGGTACTCATGCGATCTGACCCTTCTGTTTGTTAAGGTCGTAGGGCCCGAGGTGTATAAGAGGGGAATTTCGATTATGCTGGTGAGCAAAGTTACCATAGCCATCGAGGCATGGGTTTTCTGTAGTCTTAACAGGCATGCTCGGTTATTTGTTCCCACAAACCTTGCCGCTAACCTTAACGTGAGGAAGAGGTACGACGCAGTGACTCTTTTGAAAAAAGGAGGTATTTATACCTTTACCAGCCCCCGAGTGAGATCCGACCCCTTGCGGTTGTTGGGGCCAAATGTTACTGGCGATCGAAGCGAGGATAGCGAATTTACTCTTGTTCTCGCACGTACCCCTTACTTAGGATTTTAGCTATCATTCTGCGACCGTGCGTTCGGTCTCATTGCAAGTACGGCCTTCCCCGAGCCCCCGCTCATGGCGGGGATTTAGTCAAGGGTCGTTCGTTTAGTGACTGTCGCCCTGTCTATGGTTTTTGCAACTGGAGGGGTTGAGGCGACATCACTTGCCTCGATGGCTCGAGTGACGTGCTTGATGAGCTCATAAATGGGGATGTTCGAATCGAATCTAGTCCCATCGCTCGTGATAGGGTTGGCAAAGCCCTCGGGTGGCATTCCGTTGCTCCTTAACCCGCCTTCCAATAGATTCCTCTCAATGGGGATTCTAAGGGCTCGGCTAGAGGCTTGAATTAGACTAGAAGGTTGAGATGACCCTAATCACCTCTATGTAGGTTGGGCGAAGGCTGTTGAGGCTCATCTGTGTTTTCTCTCCTAGCTCTTGCTCGACGCGAGGCGGCCTCGGGCCCTTTGCGGGCCAGCCTTCGAACCTCGGTCTCTCGATCTAGGATCGGGCAGCATGAGCCCCTAGGCCCCTTAGGGTCTGATAGGGGTCGGCCATGTTTCACACATCACCCCATCCTTGGTTTCCGCAACCAGAGGTGCTGAGCTAACGACACTTGCCTCGATGGCTCGAGCGTCACGCTCAATGAGCTCGCTAATGGGCATGTTCGTGTGGAATTCGGGTCCGTCATTCGCTGATAGGGTCGGCATAGCCCTCATGTGGCATTCCACTACTTCTTAACCCGCCTCCCCATAGATGTCCAAGCCATTCAATAGTCTCAGGTGGCCCGTTGGCCTCTCCTCGATGGAGATTCTGTGGGTTTGGCTCGAGGTTAGAATCGAGCGAGAAAGGTCAAGATGTCCCTGTCCGCTTCTGAGTGTGGTCGGGCAAGGTCGCTGGGGCTCATCTCAGTTTTTCTTCCCTGACTCTATTTGACATGAGGTGGCCTCGAGCCCTTCGTAGGCTGGCCTTCGAACCTCAGTCAGTTGCCACTCATATCGAATGAGGTGACTACCGCTTCGTGACGCGACGTGAAGCGTTGAGATGCAGTAATTGCACATGCAACGCTTGAATATATGGAATGAATGTACGATGTGATGGAAACAAAAGTGAGGGTCGGTGATGTTTACCTTGGTGGCATGAGTGACAGGAAGCTCTTACCGGACATGTCCATGCAAGGTTTGGGTCCGATGTTTGCGACGGGGCTGGCATAACATGCATGAGCATCGCAATTTTTCATTTTTGTCTCGCGGCGATCCAAGCTGATCGATTGACTTAGGCGGCCTGACAGCTTCTCCTTGAAGGAGATTCCATAGGAAGACCCCTCCAAACCCTTTATCAAGAAGGCGGATGATAAAGCTCAGGGTGTAGGGAACTATGAATTCGATTATGCTGGTGAACAAAAATGTCGTAGCTACTGGGGCATAGGGTCTAGCGGTTTGTCCAGTTTTACTCAAAGTTTTACACCCGCACACCACGCCTCTGGTTTTTAAACATAAGGAAGGGTCGGGCGAAAAGAATGTCTAAACAAGTAGACACTCTCAGCAGCCCCCGAGCGATGTTTGCGCCCCTATCGTTGCAGGGGTCGGAAGCTCGGTAGTAAGATTGACACGCAAAGTAAGTAAACAATGGTGCTTATCTTTCAGTGGCCGTTCGTTCGGCATTCACCTGGGCCATCTGATTGACCCAGGAGGCCCGTTGAGCTCCCCTTGATGGGGGTTCTGTCATTGGGTCGTTCTAGGTCCTGCATAGGGAAACAGAGAGTCGCCTACATGCGGGTGCGCCATATTTCTCGCGCCCGGCATGCGGTAGTGGTGGGCCATGTCCCGTTTGACCAGGTGCCATGTCACTGAGCAAGGCGCATCCCATCGGTCCGGACGTGTCCCCTTGAATTCCCATCAGCATCGAATTCCCATCTGCATTGAATAGGGGAAGGGAGAGGGTTTTTCGTCCCAACCTTTCACCTTTCTTCAACTGTTGCGTCTCCTCCTTAAATAGGGGGAGGGAGAGGAGTTCTCGTCCCATTCCTCTGCCTATTCTTGAGCTGCCACCTCCCCTCCTTCTTCCTATTTACTAAGCGCATTCTCATGTCGTGGTGGTTCCTAAGTGAGAGAGGGTAATGCGAGGGAGAGGAGAACTCACAGATCTGTTCATGAATCTAGAGTGCGATGTCAAGCTGGAGGTCATCCAACATAGATGAGATGGTGTGGGTTGTCTTCGCCAAGAAGGGGTCGCTTCCACCGAAGGAGGAGGCGCACTGGAGGGTGCTGAGCGTCGTTGGCTTTGTCATCGTCCGCGAGGCCTTCGTCAGGATAGAGCCGTATGGGGACCTCTTCTGGCAAATCTTCTCTGGGCGAGCCTTATTGGTGGGGAAGCCGCCCAGGACTGTGTTGATGGGGGGTTTCGCCCTTGCAGCCGCTTCAGATTGGCCAGTTAATGAAGCTTGATGAGATGTCAGAGACATCCATCAGCCATGGTAGCCATTCTTCAGCGGGGAGCGCCCCCCGTCCAGGTGTCATTGTTAGGGTTGCGGCTGATCACGATGGCGTAGTCCCTAGATGCCCCGACGAAGGTGCCACGGTCACCAATGTGGTGCTCGATGTTGCGGACAATGGCACCCTCAGGGATCCTATGGAGCAATAGGACATTGTCGATGGAGAGCATAGCACGGCAACTGTAGTAGTATTTAGAGTAGAACTGGTTAGAAAGTGTAATCAATTAAGTTGTGGGGGAGCCTCCATGGGAACAGTCTTTTGTATCCATGAATAGATCAGTCCCTTTTCGTGATGAAATCACTTTGTAAGCGATGAATTTATGCAAAAATGAACATGATCTTAGATTTTTTTATGGCAAACAGCTTTTCAACTCTTCTCCCTCTTTTTGGCAAAAGAGGTTTAATGCCTTCCGACCCTTCCCATAGTTATGGTCGCAAAAGACTCAAAGTGTGGGTGAGCCAATTTTGATCACGCTGGTGAGCAAGGAGACCGTAGCCGCTGGGGCGTGGGTTTCCCGTAGTCCTACTAGTTATACTCAAATTTTGTTCTCGAAATCCTAGCCCTTAGGACTTACCATGAGAAAAGAGGGAAAACACATAGAATGTTTGCAAGATAACACAGAGAATGTTTGCAAGATAAACGTACTCATACCAACCCCTCTAATGTCGAGGCGTCGGATGTCCAACTCGATGGCAATGCATAGGCCGTTGATGAGCGCTTCATACTCAGCCACATTATTGGATGAGGGGAAATGGAGATGGACCATGTACCTCATGCGTACCCCAAGGGGTGATACGAAGACTAGTCCTGCATCGGCGCCCTTCTTCATCAGCGATCCATCAAAGTTCATCGTCTAGTACTCTTGATTGATGACCGTAGGTGGTGTTTGGACCTCGGTCCATTCCGCGATGAAGTCAACCAACACCTGGGATTTGATCGTCATTCGGGAGGCATACGTAATGCCCTGATCCATCAACTCGAGCGCCCACTTTACGATTACGCCGTGGCATCCTGGCTTTGGACGACCTCACCGAGGGAGAACGATGTCATGACTATCACTGGGTGTGACTCGAAGTAGTGGCGTAGCTTCCTCTTGGTGATGAGGATGGCGTATAGGAGCTTCTGGATTTGAGAGTAGCGGGTTTTAGAGTTGGATAGTACCTCGTTGATGAAGTACACAGGGCGCTGCACCTTGATAGCGTGCCCCTCTTCCTCCCGCTCTACTACCAAGGTGGCACTGACCACTTGCGTGGTGGCTGCTATGTATAGCAGGAGGGATTCTCCGTCGCTTGGAGGAACTAAGATCAGGGCCCTTGTTAGAAGTAGTTTGACCATGTCAAGTGCCTCCTAGACCTCGGATGTCCACTCGAAGCGGTCGGCTTTCTTCATGAGGTGATAAAGGGGGAGACCTCATTCATCAAGGCACGAGATGAATCGGCTGAGTGTGGCAAGGCACCCTGTGACTCGCTGAACCCCCTTTATATTTTGAATTGGGCCCATCCTTGTGATGGCTAAGATTTTCTCTAGGTTGGCTTCGATGCCACGCTCGGAGACGATGAAGCCGAGCAGCATGCCCCTCGGGACCTCAAAAACACACTTCTCGGGATTGAGTTTGATGCCATTCGCTCAAAGTTTTGCAAAGGTCTGCTCAAGATCGGCAACAAGGTGGTCAGCCCATTTGGACTTAACTACGATGTCGTCAACATTGGCCGCAACGGTCCACCTGATGAGGTCCCCGAAGCATTTGAGCATACAGCGCTGGTATGTAGCCCAGCGTTCTTTAGACCGAACGACATTGAAATGTAGCAGAACGATCTGAAGGGGTGATGAAAGATGTCGTGAGCTGGTCGAACTCTTTCATCGCGATTTGATGGTACCCGGAGTACGCATCAAGGAAGCAGAGGGTTTTGCACCCTGAGGTAGAGTCGACTATTTGGTCTATGCACGGTAAAGGAAAAGGATCCTTTTGTGCATGCCTTGTTGAGACCCATATAGTCTACACACATCCTCCATTTCTCACTCTTCTTTCGTACAGGAACGGGATTGGCTAACCACTCTAGGTGGTATACTTCCTTGATGAATCCGGTAGCCGATAGTTTTGCTATCTCTTCAACGATGGCCCTACGCTTCTCCTCGTCGAAGCGATGCAGGCGTTGCTTCATCGGCTTGGAGCCTGGGTGGATCTTCAAGGTTTGCTTGGCGACCTCCATCGGAATGTCTGGCATATCTGAGGGTTTCCACGCAAAAGATGTCTTTGTTATCGCGAAGGAAGTCGACGAGCGCGCTTTCCTATTCGGAGGAAAGTGTGGTACCAATGCGTACTGTTTTGCCCTCAGTGCTCCGGGGTCTATGAGGACTTCTTTAGAGCCCTCTACTAACTTAAATGACTCGGTCGACTTCTTGGCATCGGGTGCTTCTTTGGTGACCGCCTCCTTGAGGGTGGCGAGCTCCCTGGAGGCGACGATTGCTGCGGCATGACCGCAGCACTCGACCTCGCACTCATAGGCGCGCTCGAAGGAGGTGCTGACGGTGATGACCCCGTGGGGGCCAGCATCTTTAGCTTAAGGTATGTATAGTTGGGGACGCTCATAAACTTCGCATAGCATGGACGTCCCAGGATGGCGTGGAAAGTTCCGGGGAACCCAACCACCTCAAAGGTGAGGGTTTCAATCCTATAATTGAACTGATCCCCAAAGGTAACAGGCAGATCGATCTGCTCGAGTGGCATGGCCTGCTTTCTAGGCACGATGCCATGAAAAGGTGCTCGGGTTGGGCGGAGGCATGTTCGGTTGATGCCCATCTCATCGAGCGTCTT
Organism: Miscanthus lutarioriparius; assembly: GCA_904845875.1. Classification (NCBI taxonomy): domain Eukaryota; kingdom Viridiplantae; phylum Streptophyta; class Magnoliopsida; order Poales; family Poaceae; genus Miscanthus; species Miscanthus lutarioriparius. The sequence continues at coordinate 80,802,806 of CAJGYO010000019.1, read as the reverse complement.
GGCGTACATGATGTTGAGGCCGCTGCCTCCATCCATCAGTACTTTGGTGAGTTGCTTTGGGCCAACAATTGGGTCGACCACAAGCGGATATCTCACCGGGTGTGGGATGCTATCCGGATGGTCGGTCCGATCGAAGGTTATGGCAGACTCTGACCATCAGAGGAAGGGAGGTGTTGCCGGTTCAGCCATGTAGACCTCGCGGCGTGCGACCTTCTGACAACATTTGGAGTCGTAGGCTACTAATCCTCTGAAGATCATAAGGTAGCCATCTAGCGTCGGAAAACCATCATCCTTCTCCTCGGTGTCATCCGTAGTGGGGGCAGGGTCCTTTCCTTGCTCCCCTTTGTTGGAGCCTCCGGACAAGAACCGTCGCATGAGGCTACAGTCCTTGAGCAGATGCTTAACCGAGAAGGCATGGTTCAGGCATGGCCCCTCAAGTAATTTTTCAAAGTGGTTCGGAGTGCCCTCCGCGGGCTTGCAGCCACCCTTACGGTCAGCAGTGGCCACGATCGAGTCTTCACGCCATTGCTTCTTGTTCTTCCTTTTGGCGGAACGATTGGATGTGCCTTCGCCGGTGCCCTTGTCCCGCCTTGCCTTGCCTTCGAGACGATTGAAGATTGCTCCGACCGCCTCTTCTCCTGAGGCGTGGCTAGTGGTGATGTCCAGGAGTTCCTTGGTAGTTCATGGGCCCTTGCGTCCTAGCTTCTGAAGCAAAGACTCGTAGGTAGTTCCGGACAGGAAGGCTCTTATAACGTCGACATCGGCGATGTTAGGGAGCTCGTTGCACTACCGGGAGAAGCACCAGATGTACCCATGGAGGGTCTCACCAGCCTTCTGATGGTAGTTCTTGAGGTCCTATGGATTCCCAGGGCGCTTGTATGTGCCTTGGAAATTCCCCACAAAGATCTGCTTTAGATCCGCCCAACTCTAGATCACGTTGGACGACAGGTGTTCCAACCACGCTCGTGCTGAATCAGCCAAGAATAGTTGCGGATAATGAAGTCGTCATTATCCGCACCACCATCTTGGTAGGCAAGTCGATAGTCTTCAAGCCAAAGTCCAGGGTTTGTCTCCCCAGAATATTTTGGGGTATTGGTAGATGGTCGGTACCTTAGCGGGAAAGCAGCGTTGAGGATGTGCCGGCCGAAGGCCTGAGGTCCCGGCAGGAAGGGGCTCGGGCTCCGGTCCTCACTGCTGTCGTAGCGTCCACTGCGACGAGGATGATAGCCGCGGTGGGCTCCTTCTCTTGGGTCACCGTAGGTGCGTCTACGGGCATCGAGGGAGCTGCGTGCGACGCGGTTGCGGCCGAGACACTGATGCACCGGGACCGCGACGCTGTGCCTACCACCTTGTGGTGCCTGGTGGACTGACGCGTCCTTGGCGGGGGGTGCCGAGGGCGTGCGCTGGCTAGTGTTGAGCTCGCATCGCCGAGACAATGAGCTCTATGCCTACTGTGCCGCCGTATGCTCGAGCAGCGTGCGAATCTCACGGTGGGCCTGACGATCCTCAGGCGTCACGGCCTCTGGAAGGCCATGGAGCAAGGCCATCATGGCGGCAATGTTCTGCCTTGCCCGAGCGACAGGAGGAAGGGTTTCATTATCGGCGATGATCCTCTGGTTTACATCGCGGGCCATGGCACGTGCGCACCCACCGTCTCCGTGGCGTTCGATCTCTCGATCGAGCTCCGCGCACTCCTACACAAGCTGGATTCCAGCTTCCTCGATCTCTCGCTTTTGGGCTTTCAGCTGCTCCACCCCTATGCGAGGTGGGGCCGCTGTGTCCCCCTCGGTTTCATCGCCAAGGTTGCCCACCAGGGTAGCCTCCTCCACGGGGATGCTTTCGACATGTCCCTCGGGGGTACCCGTCATGAAGTATTCCCGGGAGGGATGATGGCTCCCCCTGCTGGAGTCAGAGCCAGAGGACGACCCTAGCTCCTCCGTGAGGAGGTTGTGGAGAGATTTCATGACGTGTTCGATTACCCCCACGAACTCGTTGTTCACGGGCGGCAGAACCATGCGTCGTGCCACCAGGTGGCTAACGGTCGCCACAGTGCTGCGGAGACCGAACGAAAGCGCTATTGGGGCGCTCCGTATGTGGTGTTCCGGAGAGAGGGACCCTCCCCCGGAAAACCATGCCGTGTCGTTGGCGTCAGAAAGAGTGAGGCGGCGCTGGTCCTCCCTGGACTGCTGGAGTCCAAGGGAGACACCGAGCTGGTGCTCAAGCCTCTCGTGGTTGAGGCCGATGGAGGAGAGATTGGATGGCGGCATGAGCCAATGCTAACTCTCCTCCCACCATGATGATGAAGTCTAGGCTCCCAAACGCACGTGTGCGCCTGGGACCCAGCTGATGCCGTGACTAGCCATCCGTGGCCTGATGTTTATCGTCGGAACGCGCAAAGGTCCCCTACCTGGCACGTCAATTGTCGATGTTTCGAACAAACACCAACTAGTAAATTTATATTTATTGCGCGTTAGGCCTGGATGGTGTACTAAAAGACACAAGGTTTATACTGGTTCGGGCAGAATGTCTCTACGTCCAGTTTACTGCTGCTCGTGTTATTAGCACTGAAAAAGGTTCGTAGTAGAGGGTACAAACGGTCGAGAGAGGGACAGGTCCCAAGTCTCTGATGGAATGGTCGAAAGGGTGCCAAAAGCTCAATTACTATTTGGTTGTGTGTGTGATGTGTGTTGAATCGATCCATCCTTTTAGTGGGGTGTCATGCCCTCCCTTTTATAGAACAAGGGGGAGCAGGGGTTACAGATGGGAGAAAGAGGAAAAAGTCAAAGGTAGAGAAGGTTCTTCGAAGGTGCCGGGTCTTCCTTTTCCCTTGAGTCTGCCCTGCTGACATGACAGACTATGCCTGAGATAGCACGTTCACTGATCCTGATAGGGGCGTGCTCTGGCTTTGTTTCAGCAAGTGGTCACGTCCCATCCTACTCCGGTGGATGGTGCGGCGTGCTAGGGTGCCGAGCTATGACCCTACGGGGAGCAGACGGGGAAGTGACTATACATCCGTACTGTAGATGATGCGAGTTCTCTCTTGGATTGTAGTGGTTATCGTATGCTTATGTCAGGATCCACGTCCGAGGGCTGATGGCGGCGCCCACAACACTGTAAAATAAAAGTCGACGCCTACAACACTGTTCGGGCTCTGTCATGCCTGGAAGGGCTTAAAGCGCCCGTCCCATCATATCCTGGCGGTACCTTCCTGTAGGCGTGCAGGGCATGGTCTTCGGTACTGCGGTTGACTCGAATGTCCTGTCTTACCGGGTCTTACCGTGTGCTCGTCATTATGAAGGAGCAGGGTGCAGTCGTCGGGCGAGACGGAGCCCGCCCCGGAACGTCGGGTGAGACGGAGCCAACCCCAAAACGTCGGGCGAGGCGCAGCCAACCTTCGGTTGTATGGACAAGAAGTGTAGTTGCGTTCTTGCCTGTTGGGAAACATCAACGTTTGATGGTTATTAGTTCCATCTCTTTGGGTACCCAATAATCGATCCCCGATAGATAGGTTAAATAATATAAATTAGAGTAATTCTAAAAGACTCTTTATATTCTTCCTAATTTTTAGAGATAAGAATTTTGACAAAAAAACCTGTAATAGTCTCTTTAATTGAATCTTCAAATATAAACATCATTTATTATAAATTTCTCGCTAGCCAGAAATATAGAGAGCGAATGTGACCTTCTCGAGTGCACACATAATATATTAAGGTCCAGTTTGGCATGGCTTCACTTCACTAGTGAAGCCATTTTTTTTTCTTCAGTTCCACGAACAGTTCCACCGGTGGAGCTGAAGCGGTTTTGGTAAACCGTTTGACAAAATGGCTTTTCTGTGAGAGCATGTTTTTAGGTGCCTGGAGAAGGAGCCAGGAGAAACCACTTTTTTGGTTCCATCACACCCCAAATCACTATAAGAGCATATTTTAAGGACTTCATAAGTGAAGCTATTTTACTTTAACCCGTTTGGTAAAAAACGGCTCTAAACGGTTTCTGAAGCCGATGTCGAAATTTTGATAAAACTCCTGCAGATGATCTTTGCCATACCAAATTAACGAGATGATGCAAATCAAATGCATGGTTGACCGACCACTTCTTGGTCAGATGGTTTGATTTGGTTATGAATTCAGTCCTCGGTTGTCTTGTTTGTCGTCTCCATCGTCTTCCTCTCCTTCCGCTGGGTTTGGGTAGGTGGTAGCCACCAGGCCACCGCGTAGAGGGGACCAGCGGCAATTGCATCGGATCGGATCTGGACTCAATTCCCGCCGTTAATCCACCGCCAACCACCTAAGTTCCCACCACGGCTGCGGCGGCGGCGGCGGAGGCGTCGGCCATGCCGGCGCATGTGGCGGTGGAGATCACCGCGCTCCCGGAGCCGCGCGGGCCCATGCGCCGCCTCTGCGGCGACCTCGCGCGCCGCATCCGCCTCCTCGCGCCCCTGCTCCAGCACCTCCAAGACCGGGACCGGGACCGGGACGACGCCTTGCCTCTCGCAGACGCGCTGGGGGCCGCACGCGACCTCCTCCGCGCAGTTCACGACGGCAGCAAGATCTACCAGGTGCGCTGCCTTGCCGCCTTGCTTGTTCATTCATTTTTCTACTAGGACCTAGGGGCGGTATAAGGATTATTATTATTAGGGGTTCCCAGGATTCTGAATTCAATTCCAACCAACCCATGACCATTGAATCATGATCATGAACGAACCAGGCCATGCAAGGGGATGCCGTGCTCCAACGCTTTGCAACTGTCAACAGGCACATTCACCTAGCCTTGGATGCCTTGCCCTACCAAACCTTCGACATGCCTGAAGAAGTTCTGGAGCAGGTACCAACTCAAACCCCTCCTTAATCCTGATCGATCAATTGAACCCATCACCTGCTATGCACTGCACTGACGTCCACCTGTTCAGGTCGATCTTGTGCATTCTCAGTTCAAAAGGGCTGCAACCACAGCTGCTCCGCCAGACGCACAGCTGTCCAAGGATATATGCTCTGCTCTTGCTGACAAGGCCTTTGACCCTCGGGTCTTGACGAGGATCTCAGATAAGCTGCAACTGCACACCATGGCCGATATCAAGAAAGAATCCCTTGCCCTGCATGAGATGGTCATCTCCAGTGGCGGTGAACCTGATGGCTGCGTCGAGGAGATGTCCTCCTTGCTCAAGAAGCTTAAAGACTGCGTCGTCACTGAAGCTCCCACCACAGAGATGCTCAGCACCAGGTCTGCCTCCATAAAGCATACATCTCCTATCATCCCTGATGAGTTCAGATGCCCAATATCCCTTGAGCTCATGCAAGACCCTGTCATCGTTTCCAGCGGGCAGGTACGCATTCCATAATGCAAAGTTGTAACCACTACTCTACTCCTTAGGTACATTGGTTTTAATGAAACCTCTCTTGTCTTATCTATTCAGACTTATGAGCGATCTTGCATCCAGAAATGGCTTGATTCTGGACACAAGACATGCCCTAAGACGCAGCAGCTCCTCTCCCATACATCACTGACACCAAACTTTGTGCTAAAAAGCCTAATAGCACAGTGGTGTGAAGCCAACGGTATTGAGCTTCCGAAGAACAAGGCAAACTCCCGAGATAAGAAAGCAGCAAAAAGCTCTGACTACGACCATGCTGGTTTAGTCTCCCTAATGAACAGGCTGAGGAGTGGCAGCCAAGATGAGCAACGTGCAGCTGCTGGTGAGATCCGTTTGCTTGCAAAGAGAAATGTCAACAACCGGATATGCATTGCTGAAGCAGGAGCAATCCCCTTGCTAGTCAATCTACTTTCCTCTTCAGATCCAAGAACACAGGAACATGCTGTCACAGCGCTCCTTAACCTCTCTATCCATGAGAACAACAAGGCAAGCATTGTAAGCTCTCATGCTATCCCTAAGATTGTGGAAGTGCTCAAAACTGGGAGCATGGAAGCTAGAGAGAACGCAGCAGCCACACTATTTAGCTTGTCAGTTGTAGATGAAAATAAGGTTACAATTGGTGGCGCTGGCGCAATACCTCCACTCATTAATCTTCTGTGCGATGGGAGCCCAAGAGGCAAGAAAGATGCTGCGACGGCAATTTTTAATCTGTGCATATACCAGGGAAATAAGATACGAGCAGTGAAAGCTGGAATCGTTATCCATCTGATGAACTTCTTGGTGGATCCTACTGGGGGAATGATTGATGAGGCACTCACACTTCTGGCTATTCTTGCTGGTAACCCTGAAGCCAAGGCTGTAATTGCGCAATCGGATCCCATCCCGCCACTTGTGGAGGTGATTAAAACTGGGTCTCCTCGCAACAGAGAGAATGCTGCAGCCGTTCTGTGGTCACTTTGTTGCACTGATGTTGAGCAAACAAGGGCTGCAAAGGCTGCTGGAGCAGAGGATGCACTCAAGGAACTGTCAGATTCTGGCACAGAACGTGCAAAGAGAAAAGCTTCTAGCATTCTGGAACTCATGCGGCAAGCTGAAGAAGCATGAACCTGAGCATAGTAGATTTGTGAGGTTGTGGCTTTGTTATATTGTAGACATAGACACTAAATTCTTATGGATAGTGTTGACATTTGAGATATATTTGTAGGCAGATGTGTTAAGAATTTTCTGTAAACATATAAATTGGATGTATAATAATGAAAGTCAGCCCAAAGTGTACTTCTTGTTGATAAAAAGGATAGCAAATACATTTGTATGTGATTCAGTTTGGTGGTTATCATTGTTTCAGGTTTCATGCTTGCAAATTTCATTTGCCCTTGTGGAACATTTCAATAAGTTTAAGAGAAAGGAAACCATAAAGTTGCTTGATGGTTCTGCTCTATGGTTGGTACTTTTGGTGGCTTCATGTTGAAGTAAGTTTGCTCTCAGCAAATTATTACTGAATTTTAGAAATTATTTTAATTGTTTCGTGAAAGTTTCAAGGTTCATTACAAGGCTTAATCTAGCTTGGTTTCCTTAGGGGTTCACATCATTCTGAAATTATCAGAATACCTGTTTTGTTGGAAAAAATTGATCCCGTTTCCCATTTTCTAATTGATTTATAGATTCAGATAAGGTTGAGTTAAGATGATATCCCTTGTTATCTCTCTCCTTTGGTCATTTATTCCATCCTTATGTGAATGTCGGCTCTAAAATTCTTTTATGCCATGGGAATATGGCATTTAACCAACCAGGAACCTGTTACCGTAGCTGTTGATGTTACTCTGTACTTGAGGGAACCAAACAAATTTGGATGATGTCGTTGCATATGTCTAAACGTAAATTTGTTTTGCAATCAGAGGTTTCCAAAAGTTCTTGGAAATTAGGATGGCCTTGCTGGAAGAATAAAAGTGAAGAATCCAGTAACACATCACATTGTTGCACTTGTTTTATGGTTCTGATTTCCATGTCACTAGAACACATAAAAGTTCAGATGTGAAATGGAAAACCAGATGACAAACCAAGTATACTTGATGGTTATGCAGCACGTGGATCACATCACTTTGTTGGTAACTACTTCCATGATCTTGTTATTCTGGAACAAACTACAAACACAAACACAGTGTCACTATTTTGATATGAAAATGACAAGGGAAGGGGCATAAATAATATTTTAATAGCCAAGCTGAATCCACCGCACCACATCACTACATTGTGGTATGCTGAATACACAACACGTTGGTACCATAACTAGATGTCGAGAAAATGCTGTTCACAAATTCTGGTCGTTTTGGATCACATCAGTCATGTCTTGGTATCTTTTTTCCTTTTGGAGGACTTCTGGTGCTCTATCATGGACAGTGAGATTAGAGTACATTGCCGAGCATAATGTCGCTTATGTGAGGACAGGTGTCCCCATGCTGCAGATCTTCTGCAATTCTGGCTAACTCTAGCAGAAAACCATTTCCACAACCTGGACTATATGTAATAGATTCATGTGTAGCTAACATTAATGTACCAGATTGCCCCAGCCCATGAGCCACCGTGTCTCTGGTGAGAAACTGTCCAGGATATGCATTGGTTGGCAATGAAATTCTTATTCAACTGAAATGTCTGAAACATTTTATTTCGAGACCTGCTCCTTTTCCGTTTCTTGGGTGAAGTTTGGGCTATGCTTTTGGTGACATTATGTAATTTTAATGTTAAAAAGTACTTTTATTGTTAAAACAAGTCAGTCTTTCTGCGGCTTTTTGCAACACAAGCTATAGACTTCAGTGTATCTCTCTTGTTTTTCAACCCATGAACTCTCATGGAACGTTTTAGTTCAATACTACGCATTATGCATGGTAAATAGCAAATACTATATATATAACATACAGTTGTAGTTGTAGCCTCGAGATAAAATAGCTGGTGAGACAAGAGGTACAGAAGTATACCATTAAAAAAAGAAGGCTTCTCCTACAGTATGTCAGTACACAGTAACATGCCGTAGCCCAGGGACACCGTTCGTTTGCATGCATCACATGGCCAACCTAAGCAGCGCAAAGGACAGCGTTCCAACTAATCATTCATGCCCATATCATTTGCTTGCTTAATCTTTCTCATCTCATGTGTCTTTGCCCCCTTTGCTTCAATAATCAACACTGCATCTAGCTAGTGTGATGACACAGCTTCTATCTAATCCTTTCACTTAAACTGCTAAACAAATAGGCAAGTTGGTTGAGGGGATCTAAAATGCTGCTGGCCTTGTAGTAGTAGCGTTCGACTTTGACCGCAACTGCACGCACCTAATCAAGATTCTTATACTTGTTACAACCAGAACATCCATTGTGATATTATTCTATCTCCACATGTGATGTTTAACTAAGGCAAATTCCAGCTTAGCTTGTTGGCGTTGCCCACCATGTTGCTACAATCATATGATAGATGATATCGATCCATCTCTTGGGATCCCCATGTCTGATATGATCCCGAGCGTTGGTTAATCCCCGCTAGTTTGATCTCAACCATTGATTGCCTAACCAAACGACCTGCCTATGCTTGTAACAAATCCTTATAAAGACTGCCCATACGCAGGGGATGCAATGAAAGTGAGGTGTCTGGGGTTGCAGCAACAAGCCTCTGCCCTGAGGTGGCATTAGGATGGGGCACATTGCTGAGCCTACCGGCACTGTGGTGATTGGCTGCAAAGTGCTGCCGATCTTCAACGAGCATGGCATTGTTGACAGTGCAATGAAGAAGATGGTGCATAGGATTGATGGCAAGAAGGCAGTTGCGCGGGTTAAGGAGCTTCTGAAACGGGCTGCCCAGGCCAGGCCTCACAGCGCCACTGTCAGTGGAAAGAAATGGAAGGTATATATATGTGGTCCTTTGATCTTACTTCTGCCCCCTTTCATAGGTTAATAGCAGTTTGTTTAGCTGTATAGCACACACCCTGGACTCAGTTTAGGAACTAAATCAAGATTCGAATATTTTGATGTAGCAAATACATAAATGTTTATATGTTGGAATCAAATGTGTTTTTGCAGAAGGTTCTGAGGTTCCACGCAAGGGACAGCGCTGTAGCCACAACAGCCTCAAAGGGAGGCGGCAACAGCAACAGAAGCAGCAACAGGTGTCGAGCGACAAGATAAGCTGCAGCTCGGGCAAGCTGAGCTTCAAGTGGGACGTGGGCAGCTGCTCCTCGTCATCGTCGGTTGTGTATTCGCCGCTGTCATTGATGTCAGCGCCAGCAAAGGCCTCGGAGCAGACGCTGCTGACGCAGTTGAGGAAAGACTACTGCATGTCAAGGCTGTCGTCCATGAGCCAGCAGAGTATGTTGTACGGTGGCGGCAGCCCAAAGAGCTTGAAGAACATGGAAGGAGAGAGGAGGAGGAGGAGGCCTGCAGCTGCAGGACGGCGCAGTGGATCACCACCGATTCAGACTGTGAGTTGTGTCTGCATTGTTTATATGAACATGCATGTGATATGCACTACTGGCACCTCACCTGCTTCTCGATTTGCTTGCAGTTGTGGTGTTGGAGCTGTAAGCTAATGCTCATCAAGACATCAATTAAGCAAGATGTGAGCAGAGACGCACATTTGGTTGCTTAGTTCAGCAGCAGCAAGCATCTGGCTTTTCTGCTGTCCTGATTCTGAAGAAGGAAAGGAAGGAAGGCTGGATGGATGGATTCAACGGCGGGCAGTGCAGTGCTGAATCCTTTTGTTTTGCTGCTCCATTTCCCAATGTGTCGTCTAGTACTAGTACTCAGCTAATCTAATGAATATAGTTACCTTGCCAATTAGTTGAGGAATGCAACATAATAACCCGGCCGGCTCTATCCTGTTGTTCATTCTGACTGACGGATATACATACATATAATAAACCACTTATGTATGTACGTATGTCCTTGGTACCTTGGTTCTGTATTTCCAGGGACGACGACATCGAAATTGTTGAGATGGTTGGTTTGGTTGGGGGCGTATGACTGTTGACACTACTGTGTGGATGTGGATGCTTTGCTCCTTTTTACTTGTATATGGTACGGTGTGTGTATCTATCAGATACTCCGTATCAGTATCATGTTGGATGCTGTTGCTTCCGACCGACAGACTTAGCTGCATTACTTACCGTTGCCCTCTCTCTCTCTCTATATATATATATATATATATATATATATATATATATATATATATATATATATATATATATATATATATATATATATATATATATGCGTTCCCTAGTCAAAGCAAGCGATTTATAATTTGGAATGGAGGCAGTAGAGGCAGTAGTGTATCTTGGAGATGATGAGATGGCATGATGAATCCCATAATGAATATAATAGGTTAATAAGGTCCTCATCTTCTGATGATCGGCCATGTTCGTTTATCTTATAATCCGTACTTTTTAGTTTGTTTTTTCAACCGGAACAGTGTTTTTCTCTCACAACAAATCAGCCGGAACAGTATTTCGACTTGTTTTTTCAGCAAAGCGAACGGGGCCGATGAATATAATGTCGTTGCTACCACATAAATCTCTGCTGCTCTGCCATGCTATTTGCATTTACGTCCTGATGGTGATGTCCATGCGCTCAATCCGCCCTACTCGTTCCTACATGTGTACTGTTCCTATTCCTACTGCTCCACGCCATGGGAGAATTTGCTGCTCCATTTCCTACATGTGAACAGGGCCAAAGTATCTTCACTTTAACAAAATAGTATCAGTATTTATGGCTTCAAATATCTATACACAATGAAAATATATTCCATATCGAATCTAATAATATATATTTAATGCAATAAATATTAGCATTTTTTACAAAATTAAGAGGGTTTAACTTACACTATTCTAGAATTGCATAGTACTTACTCTCTCATGCCTCACACTATGAACTGGCTTGTCTGTCCGTCTATATGTTTGACTTTTGTTTCACAAATCACAAGTGGGTGCAAATCTTCTCAATGTATGTTAAAAAATATTACATTCTCTATATATGTTAAAAAAACTATTGGCTACCACTTTCTCCCTCTTTTTTTGTTTTATTACGCATTTCAATACATGATTGCACTGCCTTCGGCCCACTTCACCAACATCAAAGACGGTTTTGAACGGGTTATTGCCATGAAGGCTAGGACATGTAACCATTGATGTAAGCGGGTTAGCCCACGCGCCCGAATATATAGGCTTAATTTTGCAGGTTGTCGAGAGCAACCCATAAAATTAAGCCTATATGCGGCCTCGCGGGCCAACCCGCTTGTATTCCTAATTGCATGTATTTGTCTCGTGGAGTGTGGCACGTGTGTGTGTGTGTATATATATATATATATATATATATATATATATATATATATATATATATATATATATATATATATATATATATATCCTACCTACGGTTCAAAAATACACAATGTTTTAGAGTGTCACGATAATGAATAAGAAAGTGAATTGAAAGACCTTGTTATAGCCCATTGGAAATAAAGAACCTAAATTCAATAAAGATATGTGCCATATTTCCTTTTGTGAGACTGATGGCATTTCTTAAGCAAGGCTAAGAAAGGAAGGAAACAACGGAATTCATATAAATTCTAAGACAACATGTATTTGAGAGAAGTTAAGAGGGCTCGTATTTTGAATAAGAGTATCAATAATTACATATTGAATATGCTAATTCCTCCCAATAACCAATTAATATATGTGTTACTCAAAAATAGGGACAACCATGTTCGCAACACACTGGCTGCCTACAAATTCAGGGTGTTTTTCCCTGAAAATATGTCACATGATGAATATATCAATACCCTCCATGTTTATCAATATATATAACTTTTAATAGTTGATGGTCAAAACTAAAGAAGTTTAAGGTAAAAACTAAAGAAGAGAAGGGAGTATTATTGGTTTGTTTTTTTGAGAATACTGGAGGGGCTCGCGCCCCTACAGGGATTTTGTTAAAAGAAGTTTAAACAAATTTACAAAGTATTATTAGTTTGTATGCCTCCTGATATTCCAATGCGGGTACTCTTATTTTATCTAGCAAGTCTAGTTTTTAATATCTGCAAGCCCTTTGTCATAATATCTGCAAATTGATACCTGCTGGAACCTGCAGAACTTGAAACTGACCAAGAGCTACCTGCTCGCGTACAAAGTGAACATCAAGCTCCACATGTTTGGTACGACGATGATGAACTGGGTTCTCGGTCAGGTACACCGCTGAGATGTTGTCGCAATAGATGACTGTAGCCTTCTCAATTTTGACATGAAGTTCCTGAAGAAGATTGTGGAGCCAGCAACATTCAGCAGCAGCATTGGCGACTGCTCTATATTCTGCTCCAGCACTTGATCTGGACACAGTTGTCTGTCGCTTGGACAACCAGGAAACTAGTGAATCACCCAGGAACACACAATAGCCTGACATTGATTGCCGCGTGTCCGGGCATCCAGCCTAGTCCGCGTCGGAGTAGGCCTTGAGCTCAGTGGAGGAGGACGCTGAGATGGTGATGCCGTGGTCAATGGTGCCCCGGAGATAAAGCAGAATCCTTTTGACAAGGTTCCAGTGGGCATCAGTCGGCGAATGCACATGTAGACATGCTTGATTTACCGCATATGCAATGTCAGGTCTCGTGAGCGTCAAATACTGGAGAGCTCCTATGTTCGGTTTGGTTGGGGGCGTATGACTGTTGACACTACTGTGTGGATGTGGATGCTTTGCTCCTTTTTACTTGTATATGGTACGGTGTGTGTATCTATCAGATACTCCGTATCAGTATCATGTTGGATGCTGTTGCTTCCGACCGACAGACTTAGCTGCGTTACTTACCGTTGCCCTTCCTGTGTATATATATATATATATATATATATATACACTCCCTAGTCAAAGCAAGCGAGTTATAATTTGGAAAAAAGGCAGTAGTGTATCTTAAAGATGATGAGATGGCGTGATGAATCCCAGAATGAATATAATAGGTTAATAAGGTCCTATATGCGGCCTCGCGGGCCAACCCGCTTGCATTCCTAATTGCATGTATTTGTCTTGTGGAGTGTGGCGTGTGTGTGGCGTGTGTGTAGGTAGGGTAAGGTTATTCTGCAGCTGATCATAAAATAACATATTTTATGGTCACCTCATAAAATAACATATTCTATGGTCACCTTGATTTACAATAATATTTATACCAATTTACGATAACATCAATATGCATTTATGATACTCGTGTTATTACAAGTCACGGTGATATTTACGATAATGTTATAGTAAATCACTTAGGAAGGAGTTACTATAATATCGTATATTAGCATGGTAATTATCGTAACTCAAAGTAGCCACAGATTAAGTTATTCTATAGCCAGCTGCAGAACAGTATATATATATATATATATATATATATATATATATATATATATATATATATATATATATATATATATATATATATATATATATATATATATATATATATATATATATCCTACCTATGGTTCAAAAATATACAATGTTTTAGAGTCCTGACATCAACTAAAGTCCTAACATCAACTAGGGTCAAAGAAGCCGGAACCATCGACCCGAAGATGCAAATATCGACTGATGTATACAGATAGATTAAAAGGAACCGCGACCAACATAAGAGCCGATATGAGCAGGGAGAGACGTCAAGGAACCGGTCAATAAGGCCGCGTGTCACATCTCGAATTTTGTTGAATAAATGGCAACGGTAGAAAGAAAATGATTATCAGCGTTGGTTAGAAGAGAAAGAATACCAGCATCAACAGAAGAAGAAGATGTATGAAAGGAAGCAAGTTGAATCACATTCAAATTGTTCATTTCTTCAGACATTGTTGGAATGAAGGTTTAAAATTGTCTACTAGAAATAATTGCCCAGAGTGCAGTGAGCAATATTGGGAGTTTAGGTAATCTCAAGCCAACCGCCGGTCTATCTATGCTCAAGATGGGTATCATCACAATAATATGGATCGGCGCTTAAAAATAGAAGTGTTCATGATCGGCTTGGGAAGCGAGTTGTTGATCAAAATTGGACTGATTATAAAGAAAAAGATGATGAAAAAAAGTATGTTTGGTAGGAAGGACAATGTTATTCAGGAGGTTTAACAAGAAGCCAAAAAAAAAGGTACAATGCCTAAGGAACAGAGAGCTAGAATAGGTTAGGGCATCTGGTAGACCCCAAGTGTGGCGCGCTAAACAAACAGCCGATAGGGGTCAACCATCGGCTAATATTCAAATGACTTTTCTATTGCCGTCAGAATTTAGAACTCTAGCAGACCAAGAGGTCTATTCAGATTTTGATGAATCAGAGTATGAGGAGATAGTTGCCAAGTTGACAGTGATACAGCAGGCTATATTCGATAAGCCGGTCAAGCATCGACACTTAAAAGTTTTATATATAAAAGGTTTCGTTGATGGAAAGCCAATGAGCAAAATATTGGTGGATAAAGGTGCTTCTGTTAATCTTATGTCTTGTACTACTTTTCGTAAACTTAGCAAGCGACCAAGAGATTTGATTGAGACTAACATGATGCTTAAAGATTTTAGAGGTAACGCATCTAAGACCAGGGGGGCAATGAGCGTCGAATTGACAATCGGAAGTAAAACTTTGCTCACCATATTCTTCGTCATTGATGGAAAGGGGTCATACAGTTTACTCCTTGGTCGTGATTGAATTCATGCAAATTTTTGTGTATCATCGACTATGCATCGATGCTTGATTCAGTGGCATGGAGATGATGTTGAGCTGCTTCACGCTGATGATTCTGTAAGTATCGCAACAACTGATCCAATGTATTGAGAGCTAGAAGACTTCGAATGTTTTTCTAGCAAGCTATGGGAAGGAGGCTTCATTAAGATCAATGATGAAAGCCAACAGCCGATCCAAGCAATCGGCTCTGAGAGTTTGTTTTAATGGATAATCTAATAGATGGTACAGGTGGTAAGCTAGGGCATGGCTTCACATCGGCCAGTGAATTGAAGGAGATAGATATTTGTCCTAGAGATAGGCCTAGGCCGACGTATGTGAGCGCTAAGTCGAATCCTGGGCACAAGCCAGAGTTGATAGATTTATTAAAGGAAATTTAAAGATTGTTTTGTTTAATGAGATGCCTGGCCTAGATCGGTCAATTGTTTAATCTTTGGTCTGAAGAGTTCTGGTGCAACCTATCAAGAAGCGATCAATGAAAAATGTTTGAAGGAATATTATCCTAGCGTTTGGATCAATACTTGACAGCCGATTTGTTCAGTCATTGGCTCTAATAGCCGGTACCAGAAGGGTATCGCCTTTAGTTCAAAATTATCCCAAAAAGGGGAAAGCCGATACGAGATGTATCGCCTATAGAGCAAAAACAAACACAGAAACAATCATGATGTATACAAAGACATTGCAGAAGTATGCTGAGATACGATCATGGAAAAATAGAAGATTTTATTCATTGATTAGTTTGCCCTAAATACAAACTAATCAAAGATATTATTTATCACATCCTGAGCGGATGTGATGTCCATAATGGCCTCTACTGCATCGATGAATTCCTCGATCAACTCCTCGTGCTCCTCAGGGCCGTCACCCATCGGGAAACCGGTCTAGACCTACGCCGCAGCCAGCGCCATCGATGCGCCATGATGGACACCATGAAGGGCAATCTCCTAGACACGGGCCAGGACGTCATGGAGGCGGGCATTGATGAGGGGGGCCCGAGCATTGACGGCCATCGTAGCCATGTTTGCCGCTAGTCGGAGGGACTCCAACTACACCATTAGGGCTGGCGATCACAGAAACAAAGAAGATATCAAGGCAAAGATAGTAGAAATCAAAATAAATGTGTTCTTGAAGTCCATCTTACCCACCACCATGGCGTCGGACTCGGCCAGCCACACCCGAGCAGCGCTGGCCTCTTCCTCGATGGCATGAAGGGCAGCTTGAGAGGCCCCGAGGTGGATCTCAAGCTGACTGTTTTCTCAAGTTGCCTCAGAATAATGGTCCTGGGCTGCCCTCCATTCCCAAAGGAAACATTGGGCGTCGTTGATGTTGTAGGAGTCGGAGGAGTCCGATGACGAATCTACTGCGGATGCAGCATTGGAGGGCTCACCGGCCCTGGGAGGAAGTGGACGAAGGCTGTCATTCAAGATGAACCTATAAACAAGTTAGAGAAGTCCATTGCCATGAGTAGAAGATATCGATCTCACCTCATATGGCGAAGGCACTGGCTCATCGACAGGTTCTCCTCCGGAACCTCCTTCGCCGTGCGCTTTCCCTTATTGTCATCGCCAGCCATAAGGTTGATTGGATCTACAAGAAGGGGAAGAAAACCGCTATAGAGTTTGTGAGGGCAGAGAAGTGCAAAGGAACAATAGCAATTACGAGTATAGATGTGTTCGAAGCAGGAGCCCTCGGCTGGTATTTGTAGCCACGAAGCGAGTTG
The DNA here is from genome assembly GCA_904845875.1 of Miscanthus lutarioriparius. Taxonomy (NCBI): domain Eukaryota; kingdom Viridiplantae; phylum Streptophyta; class Magnoliopsida; order Poales; family Poaceae; genus Miscanthus; species Miscanthus lutarioriparius. Next base: position 80,785,998 of record CAJGYO010000019.1, on the reverse strand, counting down.
GTAGATATCTCGGGACGTGCAAAAGGCAACCACAATTAATAGAAGGTGAAGCGCCACCTCACTAATGCCAAAGGGAATGCGGCGTTGATAACTGAGGATAGAAGATTGAAGAGTTTTTTTAATAAAGGCCATGTTTTCAGACTTAATTGGATTAAGGTCAGAGGTCTGGAATCGGCTATTTTCAAATTGGCTCTTTAGCTGAGACAAGAAATACAATAAATCAATAAAAAATATGGTTATCATTGGTACCACACAAAATACATGTTGGTATGCAGATTACAAGTTTAGAACATCATGGATTGCTTTCAATGCTTTTAACCGGATAGCATCGACTTCTGTGATTTGTTGCTTATCTTCTTTAGCTGATCCAGGAATATCCTCAAGGCTGCTGTAGATGGCCCTGCCTTCTCTGACCTTGGTCAATAGTTCCTGTTTCTTCTGCTTAATGGGATTGGGTATTTGAGCTAGACTGGACTTATGGCAATCGATGGCAGCCTTCACGTTCTCTAGCTCCTTCTCAAGTTCTACACACTTGGTTTCTAGTTGGTTCAGCTCTAGATCGATCCTGAGAGAGGAGTTCTTCAAATTATCAATTAGCTGTGTCAGCTCTTTGGCCTCTTGTCTATTGAAGTTTTTCTTGGCCAATAAAGCTTCATGATTAGACAGGTTCCTCTTAGCTTTTTTCACCTTTGGGCCTTGATCTTCAATGATGGATAAAGGTGACAAGACGTTGATGAGATCTAGGGATAAATTATCCTTAATGACTAAGAAGACTCTTTGTATTGAATCTGCATCTTGAACCAAATCAGCTATATTCTTCTCAAGCATTGGTAATATGTCCCTTAGCCGATTTCTAGTCTCTTCTGATAAAGCTTCTTTAGAAGAAGTGGCTGATGAGCTGATTTCATCTTTATCTAGATACTCTTCAAAATTGAAAGAGTAGCTCAGAGCTAGAAAATTAAGTACCTACATATATAAGAAAATCTTGTTAGGAGGATTGAATCAGTTGATAATAAGAGTCAAGGTGAAGTAAATATGGTACCTTTTCTGGGATAGCTTCTATCTGATAAGAAGGAATAGCTGATGATGCACCAATGGTATCTGGTTGAATCAGCTCTGAACTTTCAACATCGGTATCTACAAACATCAAGGAAGATTTTTCAATCCATGCTTGTTGCAGAAGGATAAAATAGACATATGACTTTCTTACCATCAACTGTTTGCTAGACTGGAGGTCCGACAGTCTGGGTGTCAACAACAACATGATCATTTTCAATGCCAACAGGATCCGTTTCAATAGGGAGACTGTCAGACTCATGCTCTCACGTAAACATTTCCTCGGGGAGTATCTGGCGTGATAAATGGTTAGAGAAAGGTAGAAATTGAACAAGAATTAAGAATTTTTTAGGAGATACCTTGGCAACATCAGGGATTAAAGTGGAAGGGTTCTCATCTTCTACAGTCTTAGAAGCATCGGTTGGTTCAACCAAAATTGGCTCCTTTTGAGGATCGGCCGATGAAGGTTTAGTTGATGCTGAATTAAATGCCTAGGACAATAGTTCCACACCCAGAGCAGATTATAATGCAATGGTTGATAGCTATGAAGAAAGGGGATTAGAAGTTGAATATTATTTTGAGGAAAGGATGTATTGTTTACCTGGGCAGTTGATGGTCTCGTTCTACGAAGTCTTTTCCTAGTAACAGTTTTCTGGGTTGTCCCTTGGGCTGCCTTGTGTTTTGAGGATTGATACGTTACAATGATAGAGGCAGCTTGAGTTTTCATCAGTTTCTTCAGTGTGGGTGCAGTTGATCCCATTCTTGAAGCTAGACATGGTCGATGATACTCTATAGGACGTCCCTTCTTGTCCAAGCTTTGGGGATCAAATTTGGTGTCCTAAAAAGGTATGTTAGAACAATTAGCAGGGGAATTTATCAAATAATTTTTCTAAAAAAAGGAATGGTAAGTTACCTCACTGTTAGAAGCAAAATCTCCATCCAGAGCTATGCATCTAGGATGGACTGACCCACAGAAGAGATGGAGTGCCATTCTTGCCACCAGGAGTCAAAAAGGTTAGAAGAAAACTTGACTCTTGTCTAGTCATGCAAGCAAAAAGAAGGAAGATTTAATCCTAGTTGAAAGACTCTGGAAGCTTCCATCACTTCACTAATACCTTCTCTTGGCTTCAGTGTATTCTTGAAGAACAGCTGAGGAGACAGTTGACCAAGACCAAACTGACAAGCTATGAAAGAAGGGTTGTAAAACTCATAGGTTGGAAGGTTGCCTGGAAGGAAGGAACATGTAGACATTTTGCCATGGCCATGACGAAATTCGGCTGGAAGAACGCAAACTTTGATGATGGAATTGAAGATTGCAACTACCGTTTTGTCTGAGCAGCCTAATTCAAATCAAAATTTAAATGGGAAGACCAACTCATTGTTCTCATCCTCATCATAGGGTAGCCAAGTCAGAATATTTGCATCAAACCATCTATAAAACTTCTTGAAGAGATAGTCAATATCGACGCAATTGTTATAGCCGATGCGGCTTCACCATAGTTCATGCACTAACGAGTTCTTTCTTCTTCGCCTCTGTATCCCTCATCAAAGTTGGAGGAGGGAAAGCTCAAATTCTATAGATTTGGCCTTACAATCTTATGCATATACAAATTTAACCACATTTGTATTAGCCACCAAGGGCCGCTGATGGTGTGCACTGCTTCATTCTTCAGCAGCTGAGCGGCCACCTGATGCATCAAATGATAAACCGATCCCAACAGATACTTTTCAAGAGGAATTTCAACGCCTACTGCCAGATGCTCTGCCATGAGTTTATGATTATAAGTCGGACCATAAGATGACCCACAGAAGATGAATCTTTCTAACCACATGTTTAGGAAAGCCACATATTCTCTTTCGCTAACAGTTGATCCATCTCCAATATGGTTTAGAATATAGCTTGCCCATCCTGTGCAGTCTGATATTTTGGCTAATTTTTTGAATCCAGCACTTAAGAAGTCATAAGGTTGCATTGATCCTGTTATTCTAAGGCCAGTCAATATATAAACATCGGCCAAAGTGATGGTCATTGGGCCGTGACCAAAAACAAAAGCATTTAGGGTGTTAGACCAGAAATAAGATGCAGAAATCAGGAGTGAATCATTCCTCTCAATTTTAGACAAATAGAGTGTCAAGCATTGATTCAAGTCATAAATCTCTCAATCTCTAGCCTTTTTCCTCGATACCCTATGGAACTAATCCCTCCATCCCCTAGGCATTTTGGGCTAGTTTCTAAAGAGAGTTTTGGTATTTCAGGAGGACAAATCCACTAGAGATTGTTTGAAGGGGATTTAGTTGGTTTCTTGACGGATAAAGTCAGTTGGATCAGGGTCACCCATAGGCCCAAGAAAATATACATTGGAAGCTACAGCCGATGGAATCAAAATTTCGTTCCTCATTTCCTAGAAACCAAAAAAATAAATTTGAGAAGGAAGGAAATGTAGGGTAACGGATGATACTTGGAAAATGGGAGCTTGAAAGCATACCTCAGGGACATGGTCACTGGTCGCCATTGCAGCCAAAATAGATCTAAATCTAAGGAAGGTTGCTTGAATAATAGCTTGATAAAGCAGAGGATTTTCTAGGGTTAATGCCTTGGCGATGACTGCGTCGGCTGTTGAGATTTGCTCGAGAAAGAAGAGGAAAGTGAATAGACCGAGTGAGTTGGAAATGATACTGTTAGGATATTATATAAAACTCGGACCGAGAAGTCAGGAGTCACGCGTATGTCTCAGAATAAACAATTGCAACATGGTGAACAGGTAAAAAGGAATTTTGGAATAAAATCTTTTTTATCCCAAAAATGGGGGGCATGTGTTTACACCAAAATTTGGGAAGAAGAACGCGGGAACTCGAAACTTCCAAGATTGAGTCATCAAGGAATCGATTGCATAAGGATCGATATCAAGCTGATTCAGATGCGGCACTAGGATCAGCTCTCTTCGGGTGACATCAGCAGATAACATCAATAAGCTACGGTTGGCGTCGAGAAAAATGTTGGACTCTATAAAAAGGGAAAGATTAGGGTCCAAGTTATCTTAAGTTAGGAATGTTTTCTCTTATACCAAAGATTGTTAGGATTCATGCTTAGATTTTGGGTATAAATATTAGACCCCGGCTATTTTAAAAGAACATCCAATCAATCAATACCAATTACTTTTTTGGCTTCACGCCAACCCTTAGGAGTAGGAGTAGTGTAGATCTCGCGAGTTCTTCAATAAGTAGGGCCGCATCGGTCCGGCCGACCTTGGCTTGTCTGTAAGTACCGTCATGGCTTATACTTCTGTTCCTAAGCCTACATCGGTTAAGTTCGACCTCCACTGCGAGCTCTAGCATAAGCTAGTTATTGATTCTTATCTAGTTCAAGTACGGTTGCATCAGTTAAGTTCGACCTCCACTGCTCGAATTAGATTAAGGTCAAGTTATCGGCTCTACCTAAGGGTGGCATCCTTCTGGTAGATTCATTAAGTTACCGATCTTGCTGATGTTCTTATTGTCACTAGTTTTTAGCAATATCAACCTTTTAATCCATCGTTTATTTTGTTACATTGCGACGGTTCTTAATTTAAATGATGGATTATGTTTCATCAGCCATTCTACTTCAATATTGGTTGTGCATAGTACGTGGTCAAGGCATGTCTAATCTTGAGAAGGTTTACTAGCTAGTTGAATATGGTCCATAGCTCGCTATTATGGATGTATCGATCCGGTCGACCCCCACTGTTAGTACTTTAGATCGGAGGATGATAGCTAGTAGATTTGCTTTTGACCATGCATGACCCTGGCTATTTGCTATGCCCACATCGGCTAAATAGTCGATCGTCTGCGCTTTAACGCCTATAGTATGTCTCCATAATTCTGTTAAATGTGAATAGATCTGTTTACTTTAAAGGGTTGATTTGTTGTCCTCATCATGGCTGCCATCGATCCGGTCAAGCCCCACTGTTAAAGATAAAAGCTTAGGTCTAATGAGTTCATAGATCTATCCATGTTAAATAGTAGATTATTCACATACTGTAGTCCCTTTTCTACCTAAATTGGCTATTTCAGCCGATTCGCTTGTGCTTTCACACATATAGCATATCTTTTAGAAAACCTATCAATGTATAGACGGTTTTATGGATTCTTCTATTTTAGTTTGTTATTATCATCATAGCTACCATCGATCCGGTCGAACCTCACTATTGATAGTAACAAATTAGATTCAGAGTGTTTGTAGATCCATTTGTACTAGATAGTTGATTTGTTCTTTCTTGAGATTCATTGGTTCAATGCTTTACACTGGTAATATCCACCTAGCTGATGATTTTACTTACATCTACGTGCATTGTACTTGTCATCATAAAATCAATCGCAACCCACGAGCTTTACAGTCCTTAATAGCCGATTTCTTCGCGTATCGGCTACTTAGTCGATTTTTCCCGTCTGGCTGCTCCCGAAGCGGCACACTTGGAACTGTTTGGGCAAGACCGGCATGTTCCACCTTAAATTACTGATAAACTTTCTCTCCTTATCAATTGTAGGTCAAATTGGCTGGCACACCTTTGGGAATTCACAGGGTCGACTGGTCCTGTGTTGAAGCCAAGCGGATCTCTAGCCTTGCTCCATCAAGTTGATCCTTCTGGCTTGCTGTGTGCCAGGCGCAGTGACACATTTTTGCGCCGACACCCCAGGTTCATGAACCCGACACCACTTATGGCACTGTGGCCACGCGAGCCACGTCGGTCGGGTGCGCAAGCCCATCGGTTGGCACCAGCACGTGGGCCTTCTGTTCCTGCCACTCGCATCCTGCCAAGGCAAGGATGAGCCAAGCCCACCTGCCACGCCATCTCTCTCTTTCCCTCTTCTCCCTCTATTTTCCACCGCCATCGCATCATGTCACGGTGAAGCTAGTGAGTGAGCACCTCTCATCAATTCCTCATGCTCGTGTCTCCACCTTCACACCCCCTCTCCAGCCGACCCCACCCCGCCTTGACTCGCGTCATGCTGAGCTCCAATTTTGGAGCTTTGCCCACCGCCATGCCGTTAAGGCCCCTCATCGCCCACGTCATGGCCTGCCTCCACCACTTCACCCCATGCCAATTCCTCTACACCACTAGCATGCCTTGGCTCCCTCTTTGTTGTGTGCACGCTAGTTGCAGCTCTAGTACTGCCTCCTCGCTGCTGATGCGGCCATGCCTTTGTGGTCCGCAGTTCATCTTGTAGCGCGCACGTGGCCAGCCTCGTTCGTGTCGTCTCCGGCCAAGCTGGCTTCTCGGTAAGGTCACTGGTGAGTTGTCGTTGCTCACCCACTACCCCTATCGTCTTGTTGTTGCTGCGGCTCACCTAAACGTCGTTGCCATTGCCGTAGGGTGCCCACCATCGTGGAGAGATCCTTCTACGGCGTCCTGGCTCATGCAACCCCCGCCCATGGTCTCACGTCGAACCCTTGGTGAGCGTCGGCCTTGTAGATAGGTCAGCGTGGGTCCCGTGTGGCCGGCGTAAGCGCCAGTGCCACCGCTCATCGCGCCGGCGTGTGCGGGGATGGTCGAGGACCTTGCCATTATAAAGAGGAGAAGATCCGAGTGTTTCGTTGCAAAGTCACCGACTATAGAAATAGTACGTGTAGTGTTCGCGCTATTTTCTGATAACGCGAGGGCGTTTTTGCTAATGTGCCAGCGCGTGGGGGATCTCCCCACCGCGCAGGCCACCTCGCGCTGTAGGCCGAGCTCACATGGGATGCGCCTATGGGCCGCCGCATAATCACGCTCGCGTTGCGCCGCGTGAGCTGCATTGGATATATAATCACTGGATATATATATATATGTGTGTGTGTGTGTGTGTGATTTGCATTTATGTTACAGGCTTATTGTTGAAACTACATGCATAGATATGCCTACCTATGAGTCCTACTAGCTTAGGCCGCATAGCTGCTATACTTAGGTTTTTGGTAGCATGAGTATCCTGCCGTTACTCGCAATAGGTGATTATTAATATAACTCTCATGATAAAATGGTGAAAGAAATGGAGACTGGGCAGGGATATGGTATGGGTATTGGTGGGTGTAAGAGGTTGTGTCCCGAGGCCAACGGGGCATAGCTTGGTTACACTATTTCCCCTGTCCATGTCGGTTATGGACCGGCCATTGCATTGGATTCTAGTTAGGTCACAGACTTGTTATCCTGAGCACATACTTGCTTATGGGAGCGGGAAGGTTTGTGGCTCTCTTATCGTGGGTTTTGGCTCTTTCTGGACCAACTGATTGGAGGCGGGGATGGTGGAGGTCTAAGCACCACACTGAGTCCGGGACTCAGGTGTGGGGGCTTGGAGTTCAAGTTTGGACAGGACCTAGACCCCTTGATAGGAGAGTGGTGAGTTGGTCTTGCTTATGCCTGGGGTACAAGCGGGGCATGTGTTTTGGGGTACCCAGCTGGGCTACATTGATTTGTGAATCACCGTGTAATATGGTATGACTTGTCTATGATCTAGCACCGTAGTAAGAACTGGAAGATGAAAGGGAATGAATGGATCTGATTGCTCAACTCTTGCTTGAAAGTAGAATAGGTGCTTACATAGAATGGTTAGCTAACGAACTAATCATGATGCTAATAGAATACATACATAAGGATTCACTACTAGTAATGTTTTTTGCAAAAAGGAAACCCAGCAAACCATAAAGCTTATCATATCCTTTGGAGTCGGGAAATTATCCCACTAGTCGGGTAAGTCTTGCGAGTACATTTTGTACTCAGAGTTTATTTACCCCTGTTGTAGGTGTAGTTTGAGGAATGACTATTGTGTGGAGGATTCTTTTGGTGGGCACAGATGGATCCTTGTATCTTATCGTTAGACATTTATTGTAATTCCACTATTTAAATTCCGCACTATGAACTTGGTATTGTAATAATGTATTTCTAAGAACTCCTATTGTATGAAATGGACTAAGTATTGTAAACTCGTTCTCATTATTGGATCCTAGAGGGAAAATGTGGATTATTCGAGTTCTCTCTTGGGGTGTGCTCGATGGAACCGTCCAATGTAGCCAGCTTTCGGGGTGCTTAGTGTCTGGTGGAAGACGAGCACCTCCGGAAGTGTGCTATTTCGGGCCACAGGTGGTATTAGAGCCAATAATGAGTCTATGAGTTTCATAACTCTTTTCAAAACCAAAAGTTTAGCCAACAAAAGTTTTGCAAAATGTAGGATGCAATAAAATTATGTAAATAAGTATAAGCCCTAGCAATATGGTCTATCTAGGATAGCGGCACTGGTTTTATCTAATCAATTTTCTATAGGTACACTAACTTACGCAGCGTAAGAATTGTTTAACAAGCAAAAAGTGAGTGTACGATGTGCCAAAAAAATTTGTGAATGCCGTTATATTCCGACTTGAGTGAATGGGTAGGATGATGCATGCATCATGAAAAGAGAATCTGGCTTACACTAAACTTCTCCCACATGTATAATTTAGATAGTGAATTGATAGGACAACCTAAGGACAGGAGTACCAGTGCTGGGATGGGCCATGGTCTTGGTGAAGACTAGGGTAATAACGATCACGGTGATGACATTGGCAACACCAATGGGGACAGCCATGAGGCCCCACTTCTGGCTCCTCCTCCTCTACCACCACCACCTCCGATGACCCATGCGGAGATGATGGTGGAGATGCTGGATGCTCGGCATGAGTCAGCCCATGCCTTGGAGATGCTAGCCTAGGCGATTGGTGGCTTCACCCGTGGGGGCCACGGAGGTAATGGCGGGAACGGGGGTGGTGCCCACGGTCTTGAGGAGCCCTATTCTTACTAGGATTTCTTGAAGACACACCCACCCACATTCATGCCAACTGCTGAGCCTATGGATGTGGAGCATTGGCTTCATATTCTAGAGCAGAAGTTTCAGCTACTTACTATGACTGAAGAATAGAAGGTGCGCTTTGCAACGTAACAGCTGCTGGGTTCTACCAGTGCATGGTGGGACACGTTCAATGCCATGCAGTCGGTGGACCACCATGTGACTTGACAGGAGTTTACCACTACTTTCAGAGAGTACTACATTCCTGCTAGTGTGCTGAACAGGAAATTGACGGAGTTCCTAGACCTGAAGCAAGGGAGCATGTCTGTGATGGATTATGTGAACAAGTTCAACCATCTTGCATAGTATGCTGGGACCCATGTAGACACTAATGAGAAGAAGAGGGACCATTTCTATCGCGGCCTCTCTTGTAGTCTATAGAAGGAGTTGTACACTGGGAACTACCAGACTTTTGGTGCTATGATGAATGCTGCTATTGCCATGGAAGGACTTCAGTGTGACTCTCAGGCTGAGTGGAAGCGCAAGCGGGTGATCACTGGATCTTCTAGTCACCCCTAGGCTCAGAAGGTGTAGGTTGTCAGGAGGATGTCCTATCTCTCTTTGGGTGGATAGTCGTTTCGTTAGTCTCGGCAGACTCACCAGGCACCTCCCACTTAGTACCGTGCACCTACTCAGTAGGTGCAACAGTAGCCTCCGGGACAGCAAGTTTCGCCTCATTAGGGATAGGGGAACAAGCTACGTGCTTGTTTCAAGTGTGGCAAGGATGGCCATTATGCTCGGGAGTGTCCACAAAACCAGCCTGCGTAGTATTCCCAGCCTTTAGCCAACTTCCGTCTGGTCAAGAGGACGATTATCAAGAAGGTGTCCGTAAGCCGCTCTGGGTAAGTCAACTTCACTGAGGCTAAGGAGATTTTGCAGAATGAACCTATGATGGCTGGTATGTTTACCATTGATTCCCACCCAGCATATGTGTTGTTTGATTCTGGTGCATCACATTCATTCATGAGCATGGGGTTTGCACAGAGGCACAATATATCTCTTATGGCTATTCCTATTGCCTATAGAATCAATACTCTAGGTGCATAGTTGTGCGTTAATACTCAAACAGACATAGTTAGATTAGTGCTAGCCACTCAAACTTACCGCCTCTAGTTCATGGTGCTGCCTGGGCAAGGCATAGATGCAACTCTAGGCATGAACTAGTTGTGAGTTTATGGGGTTGTCGATAGAATATCATCGGCAGTCCTCCAAGGGGTATCCCATGAAGGTAGATTGATTGGTAGAGATGTGTGTAATTGAGGATAGAAGGCAACAGAGACACACGAGTTAGACAGGTTCGGGTCATCAGCGCGACGTAATACCCTACTCCTGTGGTCTGTTGGATTGTATTGGCTATTGTATGATATTGCGTGTGTTTGGAGGGGGTCCCTGCCCGCCTTATATAGTCCAAGGGGCAAGATTACAAGTCGGTTAGATCTAGGAGATAACCGAAAAGTAATAACAGATTATAGGAATCATGGGATCATACGTATCCTAACAGAACTCGTAGTATCTTTAGGATATCTTTCTGATGTCTTGCGGGATGCGCCGAGCAGCGCCGTGCCCCACAAGGCTTCATCTTGAGGGCTGGGATGCCCCTAGGGGCATAGCCCATGTGGTCTATCGTGGGTATCCGGGGTCGTACCCCCCATAGGGGTAGTCTTAGACCTTAAGCAGAGAGTTGTTGAGTTACGGCTTCCTTCCTTCGAGGATAGGATGTCTCTTCTTATGTCCTCAGATCTAGCCTTACCAGTTGTTGCTTATGTTGAAGCTTCTCCTGATCTTGCCTCTATTCCAATGGTCTGTGAGTTTCCGGATGTCTTCCCTGAAGATCTACCTGGGTTACCACCAGATAGGGATGTGGAGTTTTCCATTGAGTTAGAACCTAGCACAGCTCCTATTTCATGGCGTCCCTACCGCATGGCTCCTAAAGAATTAGCAGAAATGAAGAAGCAGTTAGAGGAATTATTAGAGAAGGGCTTTATCCATCCTAGTTCTTCACCATGGGCTTGTCTAGCTATTTTTGTGAACAAGAAGGATGGTACCTTGTGGATGTGTATAGATTACCGCCCTCTTAATGCGATAACCATTAACAACAAGTATTCTTTACCTCATATAGATACTTTGTTCGATAAGTTAGCTAGTGCTAAGGTGTTTTCAAAGATTGATCTTCGTTCTGGATATCATCAAATCAAGATCCGGCCACAAGATATACCAAAGACAGCTTTTTCTACTAGGTATGGGTTGTATGAATATATAGTCATGTCCTTTGGTCTCACCAATGCTCCTGCATTCTTCATGTATCTCATGAATTCAGTCTTCATGTCAGAGTCGGCTAAGTTTGTAGTGGTGTTCATTGATGATGTTTTGATATACTCTAAGAACAAAGAAGAGCATGCACAACATCCTCGGATAGTACTGACTTGATTAAGGAAACACAAGCTATATGCCAAATTCAGCAAGTGTGAGTTTTGGTTGGATCGAGTGTAGTTTTTGGGACATGTTTTGACACCTGAAGGCATCTCTGTAGACCCAAATAAGGTGCAAGATGTGTTAAATTGGAAGTCTCTAAAGTTAGTGCATCAGATTCATCAGTTCCTTGGTCTTGCTGGTTATTATCGGCGCTTCATTCCTGACTTCTCCAAAATAGCTCAACCGATGACCAAGCTGCTCTAGAAAGATGTCAAGTTTGTATGGAGTCCAGCTTATGAAGAAGCTTTCCAAGCCCTGAAGAAGTTTCTTACCTCTTCTCCTATTCTTGCCCAACTAGATATTGATAGGCCATTTGATGTGTATTGTGATGCCTCAAGGATGGGATTGGGATGTGTGCTTATGCAGCATGGACGTGTGATAGCTTATGCTTCACGTCAGTTGAAAAAGCATGAGGTGAATTATCCCACCCATGATTTAGAGCTGGCTGTTGTGGTGTATGCTCTAAAAATTTGGAGGCATTATTTGTTGGGAAATAAAGTGCATATTTATATGGATCACAAGAGCCTCAAATATATTTTCACTTAGTCCAAGCTAAACATAAGGCAACGGAGATGGTTGGAGCTAATCAAAGATTATAATTTGGAGGTTCATTACCATCCTAGAAAAGCTAATGTGATAACTGATGCTTTGAGCCAAAAGTTGTATCAAGTTGAAGAAGCACCTTTGTCTATCAACCATGCTGAGGTGTTAGCCCATATTGCCCTACTCTCGGATTTACTTGAGCAAATTATTATAGAGCAAAGGAAAGATGTTTTAGAAATCCCACATATCAAGAAGTTAATTGCCGAAGGGCGTGGTCCTCATTTCAGTGTTGATGATCAAGGTGTAGTGAAGTTCAAGAACCAATTGGTTGTTCTATCAAGTAAGGAGCTTATAAGAAAGATTTTGGATGAAGCTCATAATTCCAAGTTATCCATTCACCCAGGAAGTAACAAGATGTACCATGGTTTGCGCCACTTGTATTGGTGGTCAAATATGAAGCACGATATCACCAAGTACATCACGGAATGCGACACTTGTGGAAGAGTTAAGGCAGACCATATGCGTACACCGGGATTTTTATAGCCCTTGCCTATCCCTATTTGGAAATGGGAGGATATTTGCATGGACTTTGTTATAGGTTTACCCCGCACGTCCAAGGGATATGACTCTATTTGGGTCATTATGGACCGTCTCACTAAGTTCGCTCATTTTCTCCCGGTAGATACAAGGTATTCCGCCAAGAAGTATGCCAAGTTGTATTTTGACCGGATTGTGACCCTGCATGGAGTTCCTCTTACTATCATCTCTGATAGAGGGTCAGTCTTTGTCTCTCGTTTCTGGTAACAACTTCAGAAATTTCTTGGTACTTGTCTCCTCATAAGTTTAGCTTATCATCCACAAACTGACGGTCAGACAGAAAGAGTCAATCAGGTACTTGAGGATATGTCGAGAGCTTGTGTCATCTCTTTTCCTAAAAAGTGGGATGAATGCTTGACTCTAGCTAAGTTTTCTTATAACAATAGTTATCAAGAAAGCATTCGAATGGTGCCATTTGAGGCCCTGTATAGCAAGAAATGTAGAACACCACTTAACTGGGTTGAAGTTGGTGACCACGGATATTTTGGGCCTGATTTTATCAAAGAAGCTCGAGAGCAAGTCAGTATTATTCAGAGCCATTTGAAGGCGGCTCAAAGTCATAAGAAAACTTATGCCGATAAGCGAAGAAGGACTTGCAATTTGAAGTTGGTGACCATGTGTATCTCAAGGTATCTCCCATGAGAGGTGTACATCGATTTGGTGTTCGTGGAAAGCTAGTCCCTCACTATGTTGGACCTTACAAGATTTTGGCCCAATGTGGTCTGTTGCCTACCGTATCTAACTCCCGGATATTTTGTCAGCATTGCATAATATCTTCCATATTTCTCAGTTAAAGAAATGTTTGTGGGTTCCCGATGAAGCGGTGGAAATTGAAGGACTTCTCCTCCACCCTAATTTGTCGTATATTAAGCATCCTGTCAAGATCTTAGATGAAAAATAAAGAGTGACTAGAAATAGTGTGGTAAAGTTTTATAAAGTTCAGTGACAAAATCACTCGGATGACAAAGCAACGTGGGAGCAAGAAAGCTATATCTTGAAGCATTATCCCCACCTTCTTTCTAGTTCATCGAGGTAATTGTTTAAATTAGAAATTATTTCTTATCCCTTTTCCCACACTAGGCACATGAAATCTCGGGATGAGATTTTGTTTAAGGGGGTAGATTTGTAACACCTTCGGAGTTACATTGTAAATCATTTACTAAAATATATCATGAGCATCATGTTTATGTGTTAATGCATGTAATAGAGTGTGTAGATCAATTTCTATAACTCGAAACGATCAACAGAAACGCTGGTCCGCTACATCTCTGCGCTGTTGCCGGCCCTATGCGTGTCGTCTCTGCCGTGCGCACATGGGTGAGCCACCATCACCATGCCATTTATGGCACTGTGGCCGCGTGAGCCACGCCGGTTGGGCGTGCACTCTCATCGGTTAGCGTCGGCGCATGGGCCTCCCATCCCTGCTCCTCGCATCCCGCCAGGGCAAGGATGAGCCGAGCCTACCTACCGCGCCATCTATCTCTTTCCCTCTTCTCGTTCTATTTTCCACCGCCATCGCGTCGCGTCACGGTGAAGCCAAAGAGCGAGCACCTCTCATCAATTCCTTGTGCTCGCGTCTCCACCTTCATGCCCCCTCTCTAGCTGACCCCACCCCGCCTTGATTCGTGTCACGCCAAGCTCCAATTTTAGAGCTTTGCCTGCCACCATGCCGTTAAGGCCCCTCATCGCCCGTGTCATGGCTTGCCTCCACCACTTTACCTCGTGTCAATTTCTCTGCACCACTAGCTCGCCTTAGCTCCCTCTTCATTGTGTGCACGCTAGTCGCAGCTCTAGTGTCGTCTCCTCACCTCTGACATGACCATGCCTTTGCGGTCCACCGTTCACCTCGCAGCGCGCACATGGCTAGCCTCGCTCAGGTTGTCTCCGGCCGAGCCAGCTTCTCGGTAAGGTCACTGGTGAGTTATCGTTGCTCACCCGCTACCCCTACCGCCTTGTTGTTGCTGCGGCTCACCTAAACATCATCGCCATTGCCGCAGGGTGCCCACCGTCGTGGAGAGGTCTTTCTACGAAGTCCTAGCTCGTGCAACCACCGCCCATCGTCTCACGTCGAACCCTAGGTGAGCGTCGGCCTCGTAGATAGGTCAGCGTGGGTCCTGTGTGGCCGGCGTAAGCGCTAGTGCCACCGCTCGCCACTTCGATGCGCGTGGGGATGGTCGAGGACCTTGCTGTTTTAAAGAGGAGAAGATCCGAGGGTTCCGGTGCAAAGTCGCTGACTATAGAAATAGTACGTGTAGTGTTCGTGCTATTTTTTGATAACGCGAGGGTGTTTTTGCTAACGTGCCAGCGCGCAGGATCTCCCCGCCGCAGGCCGCCTTACGCTGTAGGCTGGCCTCGCGTGGGACGCGCCTGTGGGCCGCCGCGCACAAGCGCACATGCGTGTTGCGCCGCGTGGGCCGCGTTGGGTCGAAATTAGTTTAGTTTTTTCGTGGAGAATAGAAATAGCTTTTCATTTTAATTCTGGGCTGAATTTGGTAATTAATATAAAATAATATATGTATCCAAAAATTGTGAAACTAATTTTGTTAAGTTCCTAACATGGTGCTCTATCTGTTAGTGTATTTAGTTCATATATATACTTGTTGATACCATGAGCTATTAAATCATTTGAGAGTGCTTAATATTATTAAATTAATTATTGTAGAAATTTTTAAGATATATTGGTGATAGGAAAAACCCTAAAATTTTACAGTATGTTCATTGTATTACTATGTGCTCACTATAATTTTTGTAGCCCGAAAATAGACTATTTAATATGGTAGCTAAATACCCATTAAGGCTAAATGGATAATGGCATGATACTGGTTTATAAAAATTAAGCACTTGTATGGTGACCTTGGAATCTATTTGATAGAGATAATGATTAGCTTAGTATTTTAGTCATTAGAGCTAGCTTAGTAGTTTAGCATGTGTATTCTTATTTTAAGAGTTGTTGTTGCCAAAATACTAAGTGTTGCATCATCGCATACATATAGAGAATGAGTTTATAGAAATCGTGACCGTCGGAGATCACAAGTTCGAGGAGGTGATCGAGGAGTACGGGGAGGAGATCCTCGTGTAGGAGGAGGTCCTAGAGCCACCACTAACTAACTGAGCTGACACTACGCTTGCCCAAGGCAAGCCCCGGTACATAACCTTTATTTTGAATAATCACTAGATATATATATATATATATATATATGTGATATGCATTTACGTTACAGGCTTATTATTGAAACTACATGCATAGATATGCCTACCTATGAGTCCTACTAGCTTAGGCCGCAAAGCTGCTATGCTTAGTTTTTTTGTAGCGTGAGTAACCTGCCGTTACTCGCAATAGGTGATTATTAATATAACTCTCATGATAAAATGGTGAAAGAAAATGGAGATCCGGGCAGGGATATGGTATGGGTATTGGTGGGTGTAAGAGGTTGTGTCATGCGGCCAACGGCACATGGCTTAGGTTACACTGTTTTCCCTATCCATGTCGGTTAAGGACCGGCCGTTGCATTGGATTCTAGTCAGGTCACAGACTTATTATCCTGAGCACATACTTGCTTATGGAAGCGGAAAGGCTTGTGGCTCTCTTGTCGTGGGTTCTGGCTCTTTCCGAACCGACTGATTAGAGGTGGGGATGGTGGAGGTCTAAGCACCACATTGAGTCCGGGACTCAGGTGTGGGGGCTTGGAGTCCAAGTTTGAACGGGGACCTAGACCCCTTGATAGGAGAGTGGTGAGTTGATCTTGCTTGTGCTTGGGGTACAAGCAGGGCATGTATTTTGGGGTACTCAGCTGGGCTATATTGATTCGTGAATCACCATGTAATATGGTATGACTTGTCTACAATCTAGCACCGTAGTAAGAACTGGAAGATAAAAGGGAATGAATGGATCTGATTGCTCAACTCTTGCTTGAAAGTAGAACAGATGCTTACATAGAATGGTTAGCTAATGAATTAATCATGACTACTAATAGAATACATACATAAGGATTCACTACTAGTAATGCTTTTTGCAAAAAGGAAACCTAGCAAACCATAAAGCTTATCATATCCTTTGGAGTCGGGAAATTATTCCCACTAGTTGGGTAAGTCTTGCGAGTACATTGTGTACTCAGGGTTTATTTACCCCTGTTGCAGGTGCAGCTTGAGGAATGACTGTTGTGTGGAGGATTCTTCTGGTGGGCACAGACGGATCCTTGTATCTTATCATTAGACGTTTATTGTAATTCCGCTGTTTAAATTCCGCACTCTGAACTTGGTATTGTAATAATGTATTTCTAAGAACTCCTGTTGTATGAAATGGACTAAGTATTATAAACTCATTCTCATTGGTTCCTAAAGGAAAAATGTGGATTATTCGATTTCTCCCTTAGGGTGTGCTAGACGGAACTGTCTGATGTAGCCAGCTTTTGGGGTGCTTAGTGTCTGGTGGAATACGAGCGCCTCTGGAAGCGTGCTATTTCGGGCGGTTCTGCCACACACGGGGACAGCACGGTCGCCGATTGAAAAGATAGGAGGACGTGGGAAGTGCATCAGGCCAAAAGGAGGAGGGAGGAGAAGCCTGAAAGAGAAGTCCTCGAGTGCCATCATTGAGCGTGCAAAGAACACGTTTAGCGTGCCCATTTTGCTGGGACGTGTATGGGCATGTCGGGCGAAGAGCAATGCCATTAGCAGCAACGAACGCGCGAGAAGTTGAATTATCGAACTCCTTGCCATTGTCAGTTTGGAAACACATGATCTTTAATTGAAACTGAGTCTGAACAAAAGCATGAAAAGCAACAAGAGTAGGCAAAATATATGATTTATTTCTGAGAGGAAAGGTCCATACAAAATGGGAATAATCATCAAGAACAGCGAGATAGTATTTGAAGCATGAATTGCTCACAACCGGTGAGGTCCAGACATCACAGTGCAATAGCTGAAAAGGAACACTAGATACATTATTGGACTCTCTAAACGGCAGCCGTACATGCTTGGCTAGACGACAGGCATGGCATGTATGGTTGCTAGACTTGGAACAGGAAAAACCAACACGGCGAGAAAGTTGCTGAAGCATGGCATGGCCAGGGTGACCGAGCCGGGCGTGCTAGAGCGGTGTGTCTACGGAAGCGAGGAGCGCCTGCGATGATGAAGGAGCACCAGGCTGAGTACGTAGAGGGTAGAGCTCACCCAAAGAATCACATCGGAGGAAAGCCATCCTGGTTTGAAGATCCTTAATGGAGAAACCCCAAGGATAAAATTCAACAGAGACAGAGTTATCACAAGTTAGTGCGCGATTAGAAATCAAGTTCTTTACTAACTAAGGAGCAATCAGGACGTTGTGCAATTGTAAAGGAGAGGAATCTGTAGGAATGATGGCGCGTCCAGTGCACTGGGCAGAGAGAGTGTGCCCATTGCCGACAACAATCTGGTGGGGAACAGTAGAGGCAGAGTGAGTGGCAAGAATACCAGGATTGGCGGCCATGTGTGACATCGCGCCGGTGTCCAGGAACCAGTCACCTCCACCACATGCAGAGTTGTGGAGGGACAGGTTGTTGAGTGCCGAGTAGAGTCCCGGTGGAATTGAGGACGCATCCTGTGGAGGCGGGGGCGGCGGCTAGCGCCTGAGGCGGTTGAACTTCGGATGAGAGCTGAGAACGCCGGGGCGCCATGTGTGTAGCGGCCATGCCTGAACGACCCCTTGCCAAGGGTTGTAGGAGGTCACCCACTGCGCTCCAGCAGGAGGCGGTGCGAGATTGGCGCCGATCGAGGAAGTATTGCCACCGGACGCAGGTGAACGGCCACGATTGTTGTCGAACGCCTTGCGCTTCTTGTGGCGATCACCACCGCCGCTACCAGAGGCAGGCGGTTGTTGGGGAGGGTTGGAAACTATCGACCTCGGTGGTGTAGAGGCAGTACTCACCACCAAGAGCATTGTCTGCGCTTCCATCTGGAGGGAGTGGCGGATGCGGTTCTCCTCCTACACCATATAGGAGCGCGTGTAGAGGAACATCGGCGGCGGCGTCATGGTGGAGAGGACTGTGATGGCCTGACTGAATTTGTTATTCAGGCCACGTAGGGTGTTGATGATGAGCGCCGGATCGGAGACGGCGACGTCGTAGTCATAGAGCGTGTCGGCGAGGCGCTTGAGGCGGCCACAGTACTCGCTCATGGACATGTCACCTTGGAAGAGGCTATGGAACTCCTAATGCGCATAGATAGCACGTTGCAGGCTGTTGTCGAGGAAGAGGCCGGTGATGGCCGTCCACACAGTGTACGCGGAGGTGCGTGGCTTGTTGACATCGTTCCAGAGTTCCTTGGAGATGGTGGAGTAGAGCCAGGAGACGATGCAAGAATCAATTTGCAGCCACTCTGGGTCGTCGCTCATGGCGGCGGCGGTGACTATGCCATCGATATGATTGACAAGCCCAAACTTCTTGAACATGAGTTCAAAGAAGGAACGCCATTGATGGAAGTTTCCTTCATCCGCAGACAGTTTGACAGGAACGTGGCTATGGATGTTGAGGAGAACAAGGGCGGAGGCTATGGGTGGAGCAGGATCAATGGCCGAGGCGAATGGATTGGTGGCAGCAGAGGAGATGGAACCAGTCAGCCTCACCATGGCTAGAAGCAGCAGAAGAGGGGAGGTGGATCAAGAAGAAAGCTGATACCATGTAAGAGATGTAAGAGTGGGAAATTGGGAGAATGCTCAAGTTCCATTCATCACCGTATGCTGTTACATATAGAGGTGCCGAAGCACTGGAGGCCGATCCAGAGATCATGGTCATCCCTCACGCCTACATGCTAGGAGTCGTGTATAGAAGAATAGGAATTACAGTTAGGAGCCGGTGGCTCAGGAACTAACTAGCCTATCTATCATGCGCCTGAAGACCAGGTCACTGACACATTGGATCCAAGCGGCTCAGCCAATTGCTAGCTAGGGATCTAGCTAATAACTGCCTCATCACTAGTTTGCCAACCTACTCCCTCTGTCCCATATTGGCTGTCGCTATGGCATGGCATTTGAGGGTGCATTCACTCCTTCTGCCATGCATGCATTTGGACCCCCCCCCCTCTGTCTACATTCACAGAATATGTGTTGTACCTCCTCAGAAGCTAAAACGACATAGATAAAGGGACGGAGGGAGTAGCTAATATAACAATAACTAATAGGGATAAAATGACCAAAATACCCTTCCACTATCCGATCTTGTCCCTTCCCTTCTTAGTTGGAGACACTGCTACCCCTAACGACTCCATCTCCTTGTGTTGCTCACCTCATTCGCCTACGCCAACACGGCATTCACCTCCCTCTGCTAGCACCGAGTGTTGGTTCTGTCCATTCTGGTCGCCATGGTGCTTGCCTCCCTCCATTCCAATTCAAGAGTGTTGTTGCGTGTTGCTCCTTTTCCTTGTTGGTCTCTGTTGCTGCTCTCCTCCTTGCCAACCTTCGTCGCGAGAAGGTAGACAGAAGATGACTAGGGCGATGAGCACAACAATGAATGGGTATGCATGGCTGTCGTGGCTAGGAAAGATGCTCAGCTGGTGGATCCCGTGCATCAACAGGTGCAACGACCACGGTCGGTTAAGATGCTCGGTACTTGTTTCTCTATGTTGATGAGCGGTAGTGGCTTGGTATAAGCAATAGAAGGAGTGGAGGCGACATATGGAGGCAAAGCAGTAGGGGCTCCGGGTGCCTACTACGATCATCTTAACGATCTTAAATAAAAAAACCTCAGAACTAGAAAGTTATAGATATCATTGAGCGCTACAATTATCATAGACAAAGTACCTTTATCCGATACCATACAAGAAAGATATGATTTTTCTAAGGCGACAAGTTTGGTACGCGATTAATATATTGCCGAAACATTATAATATTTTTTTAGCATCTTAACGATCTTGAATGAAAAACTTTAAAACTAGAAAGTTGTAGATCTCATCGAGCACTACAAGTTTTATATACAAAGTGACAACATATAAAAAATATATATATTTTTCTAATCTGATAAGCTTTGTACATGATTAATATGCAGCTGAAACTTTATATTACTTTTTATCATCTTAACGACCTCAAATGACAAACACAAAACTAGAAAGTTATAAATCTCGTCGAGGGCTACAATTTTTATATAAAAACCATCTTTGTTCGAGGTCATATGAAAAAGATATGATTTTTCTAAGATTAAAGCCTAGCTGCTGATGTGTGGACATGTAAGCGCGCTGAGTCAGCATGCCACGTCTAGCTATCGGGTTGGGTAAATACCTTTTGGACCTAGATAAGACCTGAACTAATTTCAAGGATCCAAATATGTATTTTGAGACTTTGGGGGTCTATACGACACCTACAGGCAACTTCAAGGACCTGTGATGAATTTCACTCAATTGGATTCTACAAATAGGTGCATATCTATCCCTAATAATAAAAAGACAAAATTTTTGGATATTTTTTTGTCCACCTCCTTCTAACTACCGGATAGATGATCGATACGGAGTCGGATTTTAAGACGTATTGGGATATATACTACTACTGTCTAAAGTCTAATCTAAACCGAACCAAATCGCTTCCTTATGTACGTGTTGTGTTCGATTCGGACATTGGATTTGTTAACCGAACTAAAATCGTACTCCTCCATAGATCTCAAGAACGAACACCTTCCCGTGAGGCTGTGACAAGTTCACAAGCACGCCTATTATTGCCGCGCCGCCACTTTCGTCCTGCGAAACTAGAGGTTTTTTTCCTAGGATGGTCCAGCTATGGCTATTTTAGGTCGACCTCCTTTGACGCTCGATAAAAGCGCGTTGTCTTTAAACTCTTCTATTTAATATAATAATATGCAAATTTTTGTGTATTCGAGAAAAAAGTAATGCATATATAGTAGGTAGCTAATATTAGTCGTGATTTATTAACCAGCTAACCACCATCTGACCTAGGCAAGACGTAAGGCATCGAGGAAGTAGAAGAAAGAATGCTTGTGGTGGGTGAGATGCATGACAAGCATACTCTATATAGTAGTAGTGGTGGTGGTGTAGTTTAGCGTGTGGCGAGCATATGACAAATGGCATGACGACGTTAAGTGTGTAGTTGGCAGGCATGTGTCCATGATATCGTATGATGCATGCATATGTATGTTGGAAACGACGATGGATATCTCCATAAATATCATCGAAAGATGGAAGAAAAAGGCAAGGAAATGGAAATTACAGCCCGCACGCAGCACACTAAACAAGAGCTAGCGGTACCTGTACCTTTCTTTTACCTAGTGGAGTGCGTTCGTTACGTCCGTATGTACTAGTTTGTTTAAATTTGTTTGTTTGGATACGAGATACTATAATAATAAGCAGGGGTCGCTCTCTTCTCTTAGATAGTCATAGTCACGTAGTGCAGCATCGTTTGGACCGACCGATCGACCGCGCGCTGGCCCGGACGACGGACGGACGGACGTGGATCCACCTGTGTTCTACTCCCTTGTTTTCCACGTACTCCGTACAACGTAGTAGGATGCAAATGCAATAGCAACTGCAGCACGTCGTAGCCGCCGTTATAACACCCTGCACACCCACCCGCTATCGCCTCCTCCTCCATCTCCCTCAATTCAATTGATCACCCTGCTAGTATGCTAATACTGGCTCCGATCGATCCTTAGCTTGCTTTGCTTTGCTGCCAACACCTAACAAGCAGAAGAGCCTCTCCTTGCTCCGATCGATCCATGGCAGCAGCAGCAGGCAGCAACAAGCAACAGGCGGAGGCGTTGCATGCAGCAGCAACAGCAGCAGCAGCAGGCCGTCCGTGGCGGCGGCGGCGGCGGCGGCGGCGTCGCAGCAGCGCCACCAGGCGGCGCTGCGCGAGAGGTACGAGCTGCACAGTCTGCGAGGCAAGGGCAGCTTCGCCAAGGTGTGGGAGGCGAGGCACCGGCGCACGGGCCTCAAGGTGGCCATCAAGATCATCTCCCACGCCAAGATGCTGGCCCAGGGCCTGTCCACCGACAAGATCGCGCGGGAGATCCGCGTGATGCGCCTGCTCAGTCAGGGCCACCACCCCCACGTCATCCGCTTCTACGAGGCCATGGCCACCCACGCCCACACCTACATCGTCATGGAGCTCGCCGAGTCCGGCCAGCTCCACGACCACGTCGTCCTCCAGGGGAGGCTGCCCGAGGAGCAGGCCCGCACCATCTTCCGCCAGCTGGCCGCCGCCGTGCTCTTCTGCCACCGCAACATGGTCACGCACCGGGACCTCAAGATGGAGAACGTCCTGCTCATGATGTTGCCTGACAACATCATCGTCAAGGTCGTCGACTTCGGCTTCAGCAAGGTCTACACGGACGACAAGCCCATGCGCAAGAAGATGGGGAGCCGCTTGTACGCGGCGCCCGAGCTGTTCGGCGGCGACACCAGCTGCTACGAGGGGCCCCAGGTCGACGTCTGGAGCTGCGGCGTCATCCTCTACGGCATGCTCTGCGGCGGACTGCCCTTCGACGGCGACGACGACATCTCCGAGCTCGCCAGGAACGTCAGGCGCGGCGAGTACAGGGTGCCGTCCTGGGTGTCGGACGACGCGCGAGACCTCATCGTGGGGATGCTCATCGTCAGGCCCAGCAAGCGGATGACCATGGCCGAGGTCATGGCGCACCACTGGCTTCGGCCGGCGGACATGCCTGCGTACCTGGCGATGCGACCACCGGACGCAGCATCCATGGTGCAGGTCGGCGTCGACGCGGCAGCCGTCGAGCAGCTGGTGACGGGCCACGGCTTCGACAGGAGCACCCTGCTGGAGTCTCTGCGCCGGCAACACCACCAGCAGCACCAGGAGGACGAGGAGGCGGTCGCGTACCAGCTGGTCCTCGCCAGCATGTCCGACGCGGACACCCGGTACCTGTCCATGCGCCCCCCGCCGCCACAGCAGCGGCACCGGCAACCGCAGTGGGCGCTCGGAGGCCTGCTGGACGGCGGCGTGCTCCTCCACGACTGCCCGCGCCTGACCATGCAGCGCATCGCCGCCACGCTGGAGGAGCTGGGCATACCCATTGTCTCCTACCATAGACGCCGCCATCGGATCAGGTGCCGCGCTGACGTCGTCGTCCCCGGCCCCGCAGCAGCCGACGGCGTGGAGATGAACAACGACATACTTGACAGCTTGTCGGCCGCAGTATTCTTCGAGATTCAGGTCGGTTGCATTGCATTGGTTGCATCGCCTCCATATATTAGTAGAATAGAGCACAAATGGATGATTTTACAACCAACTGACGAGTGACGACTGACTGTATTCCTTCATGATTTGACATGCAATGCATGCAGGTGTACAAGACCACAGGGGAATTCCAACAAGGCACCGCCAATGATAATGATAATGATAATTCACAACAAGAACAAGATGAAGGAGAAGGAGGACATGGACATCCACATCCTCAGTACTTGGTGCATCTGAACAGGACATCAGGGCCGCAGCTTCCCTACCTCAGCATCTGCTCCCAGTTATCATCCAGGCTCAGACGACAACACAACAACATCTAGCCAATGCCTCTGCTCCCTCTTCCTCCTGCTCTCTCTGCTTCCTCTTGCTTGTATAGTTGTATGTGATTTCAACCTTTTCCCCCCTTCCCTATTATTCAAAAAAAAACGTCTAATTATTTAGAACAGATGAAGTACTATTTTCTCACGTGGAACATTCCAACCTTTTTCTTTTGTTCAACTGGTGCTGCGATCGTAAATTTGTGAAGTGTTTTTCGATATGAGTAAAAACTTATATTCAATCAAAAGCTGGTACATGTGTGCATGTGAAGTTTCGATATGAGTAAAACTTATATTCAATCAAAAGCTATACGCATAGGCATAGCCCTTCTTGCCAATGTAAAAAGTAGCTTTCCTTTCTTGCCGTATGTTGGTTCTAATTTCATGCCCCCTATGTGCCACTATCGTTATAGCGTGTGTAATATGTATTACCTCCGTACTAAAAAATAAAGTCGTTTTAAACCATGCTTGGGTCAAACATTAGAAATATAAATCATGAATAACTTTTTAGTTGTTGAGTTTGGAAATGTGAAAACCACATGTATAGAATTGTCTTGAAAAATACTTTCACAAAAATTTACATATATCACTTTTTGATAAATATCTTTATAAAAATAAGTAGTCAAAGTTATGCTTTGGAGACCGTGTCGCTATCCAAAACGACTTTTTTTTTTTTAGTATGGAGGGAGTATACCCTATGTACCAATTATCATTAATTACGTGTGTATAAAATCTCCATCGTCTTGTCTCCCTTAGCGACAACCTGTTCGGTTTTAAACAGTGGCTCTCGAATTGGTGTGGGTGTGTGGGTTGTGGGGCGAGTGATTTTTGGGTAAAGGTCCTGCTCGACTTGTTGTTGAGGATAACAATGGTGACGCCTTGGGCCTCACGTCCCTTGTCGGAGGATTTGTCGTGAGGGCACTTCCCCTATTTTGGGGCGGTTTTAGTTGGAAAAAAAACTTGTGCTAGAAACTTCTACCAGCATTGATGGCATTCGTGGATGTCGTTTCCCTCCTTGAAGGCATCGTCGTGGATAACCTCCTTCAACACCGACTCTCTCTCGTGCTTGGTGCGTGTGGGGTGGCGTTATTTTCAGTGCTTTGCTGGATACGCTGGTAGTGCGTTGCTGTGTTGTCGCCTTTTTCGTATGAGTGGTTTGTTTTTTAATTAATTTGTTGTATATTGTTGTTGTAAGACACTCCTTCTATATTAATTACATGCCTGACAAATTTCTTATCAGTTACTTTTTGAAGAAAAATATATTGTTATCCTTTGTTCTTGTCAGAACTTTTAACATATATTATTTTATCCATGGTGCTAGCTCTATCCCTGGGGTCCATCCACTACTACATAATGCTTAATGGAGGCGGGCGAAGTTGATTTATGGAGGCGGGCATTGCAACCGCCTCCAATCAAAGGTCACCGTTGATGGAGACCTACGGAGGCGGTTGTTTTGCCCGCCTCGGTTAATGGATAATGGAAGCGAGCGCCTTAATACAACCGCATCTGTTAATATCTATTAACGTAGGCGGTTGTCCTAAAACGTCTGCCTCTGTTAATAAATTAAAAAAAAGAAAAAAGAAAAAATCCATCGATGAGCCTGGCGAGCCCAGCGACGCACCGCCGCTGCCGCCCACCGGATCCAAGCCACGATAGCCATATCCGAGGCCCGCCACCGCCGTGCTGTTGCCGAAAGAGATGCCCACCGCCGGATCTGCTGCCGCTAAGGAGAAGCACCGATGGGGCCGCGCCCTTGCGAACCGCCGCCAGGGCTAGAAACCCCGCTCGTCGTCTCCTTGGATCCGCGCCACTAGAGGTTGAGGTGGAGGGGCCCAGGCGGAGGGAGCGAGGTGCAGGTGGAGGGGCCGCCCGGAGGTGGAGGTGAAGGTGGAGGGCGCGGGGGGTGACCGGAGGGAGCGCGGTGGAGGGGGCCAGCGATGAGGGGGAAGGGGGCTGGCGATGAGGAAGAAGGGGCCGCTTGGGCACGAGACACGAGAGAGAGGAGCACGAGGATGATAGAGAGGGAGAGATATTTCTCTAGTTGGGTGGATAGGAACAGACAGAGAGAGGGAGCACTGACGTCACGTGGGGCCCGCTTGTCATGCTTAGTGAAGAAGCACAAACACATCGACGGTGGAGACGACTCCATGTGGCCAACGATCGGACTATGCATACGTCCACGTCAACGATCCACGCGCGCACGGAAGCAGAACGGATGTCGCGGCTCCCATGGTGCACTCGGTGTGGCTATGATCCATGTGGCCCGGTGTGTGGCAACAAGAGGTGCGGCCAGTGACTCTTGCCATGTGTTGGTGGTTCCTTGAAACAAGGGGCGCAGCCGGCAGTTCTCTCAAACCGCGCACGGGAAACGGTGGGCGTGGACGTTGGGCTCTAGGCGCATGGCAGAAGAGGCAGGGGGCGGTGGGACCGGGACCGGGCGTTGTGTTGGTTTGTTTTTTGAAGCGGACGCCTTATAAATCTCTGCCTCCGTAAATGGATTTACGGATGCGGACGCCTTAAGACGACAACCTCAAAAAATAGATCATTTTTGAGGCGGGCACTTTTCAACCGTCTCCGTAAATAAAACGACTGCCTCCGAAAATCGATTTTGTGAGGCTGTCATTTTTTTTTGTGTCTCTGTAAATAAAACGACCGCCTCCGTTAATCGTCAGGTATTAACCGAGACGGTTGGATTTTGTAAATACCTCGATTAATAAAAGGGCACCGACTCATAAAATCATTTGTGTACTAGTGATCATTGAAAAGGACAATGCATGGTTGCCCTCCCCCAAGCGGCGACCCCCTGACCCATGCACATATATGGCTAGAAAAGATATACGAAGAGCATGCTTCCGAATGCTAACGTTATCATCATGGAGTGCTAGAACTTGCAGAAGTTAATGTATCATATAATCACGAATGTTTGTGTCTTCTAATTTTGAATATTGTTTGTCTTCATAGAAGACACTGTATTAGTCAACTTTATTCATGTATATGTTTCATGTCCAAAGAGAGAGAAGATGTGTTTTTTGTAACTCTTGTACGATGGCGGGAAATAAAAGTCTAGCATGGACACTCCCATCTACATGGATAGCCCCGGAGCTTTTATGTTAGGCCAACATAGTATTCGTAACGATTGAGCATGCTTTAATTATTATTGGTTTTCACAAGTGTTCATAGGGTTACATCTATTGCTATGGTATTTTATATCCGCTACGCACTCGATTTTTTTCACCTTTAGATAACGATCTGGCTATTCGGCCGATGGTTTCTGTGGCTGATAAACCGACTGAAGCTGATTTATTGTGAGAGAAAAACACCGTACCGGCTGATAAGGCAAGCTGATAAGTTCAAGCGAACAAGACAGAAGTCACAATTAACTTGTACTCTCTCAGTTCAGAAAAGAATGCAATTCTAGCGCAGTGTCATGGTTTAGTATCTTAAGATCGATTAATTATCTATACCTATTATTATTATTATTATTATTATTATTATTATTATTATTATTATATTAATAAAGAGGCAAAATTTCCGGTGATTTTTTTGTCTGGATTTTTTTTGATCCGGCTATTTATAAGGATGATGATCGGGTAAAAAATTGCTTCGAACCCAATACAAATGGGAAGAAAAAAAACTCCTCTTCCAAATGGGACTCTTACAACCGTTCAAATCCGATCCTGACAATCTAATCCAGGTCCAAATCAAACCAAAGGAAAAAACATCCCACCAAATCAAACCATCATGGACATCTAGACTGAGTCGAATAGAACATTCCGACACATAAATCAAGGAGTGCTACATGCACAAGCGAACGACGGCGGCCACCGAAACACGGATCTTGTGCGGCGTGCTTGAAAAACCAAGCTTGAGCCACCGTTGGGACGTCGCGCGCAAAACGCTGAGTCGCCACCGGCCGCCCTACAAGCCTATGCTCAGACGTCCTGCTCCAACATAGTTGGCCTCCACGCGCGAGTTACCATCGGCCGTCCTGTGTAAGCCGAACCATTGCATGCCGCCGCGCACTAGCCGCTGCTGGCCACCCTGCTCCTGCACAGCTAGCCACCGTCAACCATCCCACACGCGTCGCCGCCTGCCATGCGTGAGCCGCACAAGGAAGACGTGCGCAAACCACCCTGCTTCAACACAGCAAGCCACCACCATTGGTCTTCGTCGTGAAGCAAAAAGTGAAAAAGCTTGCGGCACATGGGAGAGCTTCCCTATGCTCCTTCCTCATATCCGTGGGCACAGGGCAGATTTGCCCCGTGTAGGCGTGCGCGCGCAAAGAAGACTGCCGCTGAGGTAGACGCGGGCGCAGAGGAGTCACTGCTAGGAAGACGGGCGCGGCTATCGGTCGCTGAGAAGGAGCCATCGAGGGGCGTCCACCACTGCCGCTTGCGGAGGAACCATCGAGTCGCGCGCAGCCACGGCCGCTGCGGCCAGGGTGTCAGCAGCGCTAGCCAGGCACCTGAAGAAGAAGCTGCTACTTCTAGCTTGCCTACTGGCCCACCACCGATTCGGCCCAAGAGAGTCACGAAGCCCAGCTCGTGGGTGATTGGTCCATCCTGGATCAACTAGGAGACATAGTATAAGTAGCAAAGAGGAATGGGGAGAAAGACAAGAATAGAAATTGTAAAACCCTAAATTGAGTTTTAATCATTCATAGTAGCTCAATCACTGTAATTCCTATTCTTCCTACACTTTCTTCTTCCCCAGCGTCGTCAGGTGCTAACACCTGGTATCGGACGTCTAGTTCCAATCCTGGCCATTCCGACACCGCCACCCCCTCCTCCGCCGCCCCAACTCTACACCACCACTACACCCGACTCAATCGCGCTCGCGGCGCCATGGAACCTTCCCTAAAGCAAATCCTTGACGCGCTCAACTCCCGCTTCGATAAATTCGACCGCCGTCTCGATGACTGCGACCGCGTCTTCGCCGACCGCACCAGCTCCGTCGACTCCCGCTTCATCACGCTAGAAACCTCCATCTCCACCCAAGCTATCGGGCTCGAGCGGCCCTTGGCGGGGATCGAGTCACGGCTTCCGGATCCGGTGTCTGCGTCTGTTGAATAGCGCCTTGCCTCTCTCGAAGCATCCTTCACCAACGGCCATGCCCATCGCCTCAGCGATCTAGAGACCAGCAACGACGTTACCGTCAAGCAGGAGTTCGATCCGCTGGTGGCCACGCTTGAGAAGGTCTCGACGGATCTCGAAGCATGGCGCCTAGGTATGGACGGCGTCCTAGACGACATCTAGAAGGACGTCCAAAAGCTAGTGAAGAACCTCGACCGCTAGGCGTTCGATGAATCGTCTCACCGCCCTGTCGCGCTTCATTCACCACAGGCGGCGACTACGTTGGCTTCGGTGACTAGTCTGCACGCCACATCGCCCAGTGGGCACCGCATCGACATAAATACACGGGATGCCAGGTCCAGAGTCGTCATGACTTGGACCCATGTCCCGGCCAATGGTATGTCCCCTGACCATCACTCTTGTCTTCCTGCATCTGAATTTTATCCACTACCCGCCGTCATTCCTCCACGCCCGGCGCCTAAGCCAGTTCACCATCCACCCCACATCTATTTTGCCCCCCCACCACCCCAGCCCAATTTTCATCCCAGACCCCTCCATCTCTAGAATCACCCTCCTCTACCACCAGTTCACCCTCCCTACCCTGATCCCAACCGTCCCAATCAGCTAACTGGCCGGCTTCCTAAACTTTCCTTTCCAATGTTCAACAGGGTCAACCCGAAACATTGGCGTTCCCTATGTGAGAAATATTTCAACACGTATGCTGTTGATCCTTCTACTTGGATTGGTTTAGTCAAACACTATATGGAGGGTCCAGCAGCGATTTGGTACCAATCTATTGCCCCCCAGCTGCCCTCGGCAACTTAGGATTCCTTCTGCCGTTTGCTTCACGAACGATTCGATCATGATCAACATGAGCATCTCCTCCGTCAAATGTTTAGTATCCGTCAACTGACGTCTATCTTAGCTTATGTCGCTGCATTTTCATAGTTAGTCGATCAGCTCATTTCCTATTCTCCTAATGCTGACCCACTATTCTTCACTCATCGTTTCATTGATGGACTTCGTTATGACATTAAAGCAATAGTTCTTGTTCAGCGTCCCCAAAATTTTGATGCTGTTGTTCGTCTCGCCTTACTATAGGAAGAGGTGGGCACGGATCCTAATCCGTGAGCAACGCGTGGAGGTGATTGGCAGGCTGCATTTCATCCCCGACTGCCAGCGACAACAACAGCACCCCTGTCGCTGCCCCCGCCTCCACCACGTGCTGACAGGGTGGTGGCTCCAGCTGTTGCTGCTCTAGCTAGGGCGGCTGCTCAGCCAACCCACCAAACCATGGCGAATGTCAAGGCGTATAGGCGAGCTCTTGGTCTGTGTTTCAAATGCAACGCCAGGTGGAGTAAGGACCATGTCTGTGCTCCCGAGGTTCTTCATGTAGTCGATGCTCTATGGGATTCATTTTCTTCCGAGGATTCATTGACTGATTCTATTGAGTTTCCACATACTGAACAGTGTTGCTTAGCACTCTCCAAATCTACACTTTTCTGGTGTGCCAGCTTCTCGCTCTATTTGCTTCACAGGCTTGTTACAGTCAATACTAGTGCAGATTTTGGTCGACTCAGGCAGCTCATCTTCCTTTGTGCATGAAGCCTTGGTCCCTCGCTTGACAAGTGTTGTTTCAGTCCCAGTGTCTAGCTTTGTCTTGGTTGCTGGTGGAACTCAACTCACCAGCTCGGCCATGCTGCTTCAAGTTCCCTGGTCAGTTGGTGATTGTTCTTTTCAGTCTGACTTCAGGGTGCTACCGCTGGGCTCCTTTGATGTGGTGATTGGCATGGATTGGTTGGCAACATACAGTCCTATGTAGATCCATTGGTAGGAAAAGTGGATGGTGATTCCATACAATGGCCAGTTAACTGTGTTGCAGGGGTTTCCAACTTCCTTCTCTCAGCAGTTGTTGCTTCACATTGATTTAGTGGATGCCGTCGAGACAGCTGAACTGGATTTGCCGCCATTGCCAGTTGGATGCTTATTCTGACTTGTTCGAGCCTCCTACTTCCTTACCGCCATCAAGGGCCTATGATCATGAGATACCCCTGATACCAGGAGTGGCACCTATCCTCGTGAGACCTTATCGGTACCCACCGAAGCTCAAGGATGAGATTGACAAACAAGTACAAGAGATGTTATCCTAGGGGTTGATTAGGCACAGCCATAGCTCCTTCTCTTCCCCGGTACTCTTGGTACGTAAAAAGGATGGCGACTACCGATTTTTTGTGGATTTCCATCACCTCAACGCCTTGACACTGAAGTCCAAGTTTCATGTCCCGATCTTCGACCAACTCATGGATGAGATAGCACATGCCTGCTGGTTTTCTAGCCTAGATCTATGGGCTGGCTTTCATCAGATTTTGTTACGCGAAGGTGAGGAATTCAAAACAGCATTCTAGACCCACTTAGGCCAATACGAGTTTCGTGTGATGGCCTTTGGACTCACAGGAGCACTAGGTACATTCCAGGGTGCGATGAACGTACCCTTGCTCTCGGACTACGCAAATTTGTCATTGTCTTTTTTGACGACATATTGGTGTTTAGTCCTTCATTTGAGTCTCATGTCATGCATCTTCAATAAGTCTTTGATTGGCTCCGACGCGATCAGTGGAAGTTGAAGAAATCCAAATGCAGTTTTGCTCGGCAGTCCATATCCTACCTAGGCCACGTGATTAGTGCAGATGGCTTGTCTACTGATCCTATGAAGGTGCGTGCAGTTGCCAACTGGCCGGTCTCATCCAATATCAGAGAACTCCGTGGGTTTCTCGGTCTGGCAGGTTATTATTGGAAATTCGTCAGACATTTTGGTATTCTTGCTAAGCCCCTAACTGAGTTGCTCAAGAAGGATCAAGTCTTTGTGTGGACCCCTGCTCATGCTGAAGCCTTTTTCACTGCTCAAAGCTGCTCTTTGTTCGCCCCAGTACTTGCTCTTCCCGATTTCAATCGGCCATTCCACATCAAGACAGATGCTTTTGGTTTAGGGATTGGAGCTGTTCTCCAGTAAGACGACCATCCTATTGCTTTTATTAGCAAGCCACTTAGCAAAAGAAATCAGGGCCTAACTGTCTACGAGAAGGAATACTTGGCGATATTGTTGGCAGTGGATCATTGGCGACATTACCTTCTCCAAGCAGAGTTCTATATCCACACGGATCATCAAAGTTTAACACACCTCAACGACCAACGCCTTCATACCGCATGGCAGCAAAAGGTGTTTGCTCGTCTAATGGGTCTCCAGTATAAGATTCTATATAAAAAGGGGACCGAGAATGGAGCCGTTGATGCCTTGTCTCGGCGTCGCCATCCCGAGCAAATTCTGGCTATCTCCTCTATCAAACATCAGTGGTTGGATGCTGTGGTGCTTAGCTATCAGGCTGATTCAGAGGCTACAAAGCTGCTGTCATAGTTGGCCACAAACCCGGAGTCTGTTCCTCTGTATTCTCTGGTCTAGGGTGTGATTCGCTACTGGGGGCGCATTTGGCTGGGATCCAGTAAAGCCATCCAACAATAGGTCTTGGCAGCCTTTCATGCTAGCCCAATGGGGGGTCACTCAGGAGCCCCAGCAACATACTCCAGACTAAAATGTCTATTCTTCTAGACCGGCATGAAAGCCGATGTCTGGCACATGGTGCAATCCTATTCAGTGTGCTTACATGCTAAATCTGACCGCGCCCGTTACCCAGGTCTTCTACAACCTCTGCCAGTTCGTACAAGCTCTTGGGAGATCATTTCAATGAATTTTGTTGAAGGACTTCCAACATCAGGGCTGCCAATGCCATTTTGGTCGTTGTCGATAAGTTCTCCAAATTTGCTCATTTCATCGCATTGAAGCACTCGTTCACGGCCAAGACTGTGGCTCAGCTGTTCCTAGACAATGTCTACCACCTTCATGGTTTGCTCACATCCATCATCTCTGATCGCGACAAGATCTTCACAAGACTATTTTGGCAAGCTCTATTTAAAGCAGCCGGTACTTCTCTTCGCCTCAGCTCTTCGTACCACCCGCAGACTGACGGACAAACTGAACGGGTAAATCAATGCCTCGAGACCTTTCTCCGCTATTTTACTCACTCCTGCCCCTCCCAGTGGCATCACTGGTTGTCACTTGCAGAGTATTGGTACAATACATCCTTCCATTCTGCATTGGGCAAGTCACCTTTCGAGGTCCTATATGGCTTTCCTCCTCGACAAATGGGTCTGGATGTGGAATCGGTTGCTCCTATCCTAGATCTGCAGTCCTGGCTTGCTGGTCGCGCACACATGCAGGAGCTTATCCATCAACACTTGTTGTGTGCTCAAGACCGTATGAAGCATCGAATAGACAAAGGTCGCTCAGAGCGAGTGTTTTCAGTGGGTGACAAGGTGTTCTTGAAGCTCCAACCATATGTGCAGTCTTCTCTAATGCGCCGTGCGAATCACAAGCTATCATTTCGCTTCTTTGGCCCTTACAAAATTCTTGAGAAGCTTGGGCCAGTGGCTTACAAATTGGAGTTGCCACCATCTTCATTTATTCACCCGGTTTTCATGTTTCCCAGCTGAAGCTGTCTCTAGGTGCTCAACAGGTATCATCTGCATTGCAATCTGACTTACAAGCTTTCCAAGTTCCACTTCGTATTCTGCAGCGTCGCTAGACTTCAAGAGATCACCCCATGGAGCAGGGTCTCATCCAGTGGTTGCATACTCCACCTGAGTTGGCTACCTAGGAGCCGCTCGCCTCTCTGCGTCAGCAATTCCCGCGTGCGCCGGCCTAGGGACATGCCGGCTCTGAAGACGGGGAATGTCAGCAGCGCTAGCCAGGCACCTGAAGAAGAAGCTGCTACTTCTAGCTTGCCTACCGGCCCACCACCGATTCAGCCCAAGAGAGTCATGAAGCCCAGCTCGTGGGTGATTGGTCCATCCTGGATCAACTAGGAGATATAGTATAAGTAGCAAAGAGGAATGAGGAGAGAGACAGGAACAGAAATTGTAAAACCCTAAATTGAGTTTTAATCATTCATAGTAGCTCAATCATTGTAATTCCTATTCTTCCTGCACTTTCTTCTTCCCCAGCGCCGTCGGGTGCTAACACAGGGCATGCACGGAGGTGCCGGAGAGGGCAATCAAGGGCGGCGTGGAGGTGCGGCAATGGCCTGCGGCTGACGACGACGGCGCTTCACACCATGTGCGAGACCAGGAGGTGGGAGGCCAATAGGCGTGTGCGGTTCTGTGTGCGTTGGTGATAAGGTAGAGAGAGAAAGAATAATAAAGAGAAAGAACAAGAAGAAAGAGGAAAAAGAAAAAAATGTATTTTGGACTTTTCATTCTTTTTAACTAGCAGAAAAATCTATTTTACCAAACGTTTTTAAAAATTTTGTGGTTATATATAGTGTATGTCTTATATTTATGGGTTGAAAAAATATTGTAACAATGTCCATCTTATTTATGCTTGATCTGTTTTCTACGAAATAGAAATAAAATACTATATAAAATGGTATTTATGGTTGATCTTGGCTAAATGCAAAACATTAAACAGTTTGCAGATAGCGAAATACAGTCTATTGTACACCCCGTGTTTTTAACTGTCTATGCTTAGAAAAAAAAAAAATTCAGACACGAGGATGTCTGTGGGTTGAACATGCTCAGCCGATCCAACCTGATACATAATAAGCGTGGCCTTTAGAATTAGTGGAGCTCACCTTAAGATCAAAGCCCTCCAATGATTAAATTTATGTTTTGTGTATACAAGTTTCGGGACTGTTCGGCTGGGATGGAACAAAGACTGTTTATACAGAAACACTGTTTTATGCTGGAATTTTATGAGAGAAAAATACTGCTCTAGCTGAAAAAATCAAGCCGAACTTGCTTAGCCGAACAGGCTCTTCATTTCTGCGTCCGAGCAGTCTAGCCTAACATTGTTTTCTATTCTTTTTCCTTAAAATGAGTGTTACTCTGATGTCAGCTTTTGATTAAAATAACTATTTAGTTTGAAGTTATATGAGCATAGCCTGCAGAGTTCAATCATAAGATGAATTAAAATACGATGCATCGTTGGATAAATCTCCAATCTTTTTATGTTTATACGAGTTAGAGCAAAACATAGTTAATTTGAAGACGAATTGAAACATATATCATTTTATTCAAAAGTCGTGTAAGTGATCATTCAATAAACTTGTGCCCTGTTGCAACGCACGGACATTTTCGCTAGTAGATAAAAAATATCAGCATTTATGATATCAAATAAATATCATTATGTCAATTACAAAAAATATTTTTATAATAAATTATTTTAAAGCCGTAATTGTGAATAATATTCACAAAAAATTTGGTTAAACATGAACTATTTTTACCGGCACGCAACTCGTAGTTGCATTCTTTTAAGGACGGAGGAAGTATATTGATCTTGTCATACCTCATGACTTTGGTTGGTTGTTCTCAATAACTAAACAGCGTCTCACTTAATCTTTTATAGGTGTCTATATAGGATCTTTGTTGTCATTGTAGAGTCAGTCTTTTTTAAAGCTAGTAATCGTGCTAATGAAACTTATTTTTTTTTTTTTTAAATATACCATCATATTATTAAAAACATACATGTGACGACACCGAGACGGGTTTGAATGAGGGCTGTGTGTGAGAGAGGAGAGGGAGGACAAAAGAACCACCATCACGCCTTTCTTCGTCTTCCTTGGGTCGGTGGGGTCGCCTCCTCCGCCTCCTCCCTCCCTCCTCCCCCGCAAAACCGCTCGCCGCGAGACGAGACGAGCGCGGCCAGGGAGGGTGAAATAGAATAGAATAGGGTTAATAGGGTTTCGGCAGGGCCGCCTCCTGCCGACCTTCCTCCTCCAGCGCCGTGCAATCCCCCCGCCCCTGCCAAGCGCTAGCTAGGGTAGCTGGCTGAGCGGATTTGAGGACCAACAAATCTCTTCTTTTTCCCCATTGCCGCTGGAGCGTGGTTGGTAAGTAATCCAGGCTTCTATTTCGTTTTGCTCCGCTCGCCTGCTCTTGTTAACACTGCGCTGGTACTCACGCAAACTCCTATCTGACGACTGGTCGCGCGCTCGCAGAGTTAGGGCCCTGGGGTTGTAGGGGTTCGGGCTCGCCGGCGATTTAGGGGCGACGAGGTCGCTGCCGGTGCCGCGGGCGGGGGCGTGATCGGTGATTCGCACCTCGGAGGATTCCTTCCCTGAACAAACACGGCTCAACTGCCCCAGGTGTTGACGTGCTGCTGCTACTGATCCATGGCTAATACCCGGTCAGGAGGAGGAGATGCTCAGCTTGCCAATGGAAGGGAGACCAGGAGCACCGCAGCCGCAGCTGCAGCTGCCAGTGCTCAGACACCAAACCTCAGGAGGTCCACACGAGAAAACAAAGGAAAGCACAAATCTAGACAACTTCCTGCCACGCCTTCTTCACACAGATCTGCTAAAACGCCCGCCAAGGATGCCACTGTAATTGCCACCCCCAAATCCACATCCTTGCCAAACAACCCAAAAGACTCGACAAAAAAGCCCACCAGAGTTAGCAGGAACACAATTGTTTCACCTTCTCCTTCAAAACAAGATTCTAATGGAACCTCAACGCCCGCCTCCACCAAAAGAAAAACCCAAGATGATGCTCAAGCTGCCTCTACGCCGTCCAAGAAGCAGAAAAGGCTCATGCACGCAAAGAGCTACGTTGTGCTCTTCAATCTAGGACAAGAAGAACCTGAGTCGCAAGGTACAGGATGTCATGCCATTTGATTCAATTAATGGCCTTTTGGCCGATGAGATTTTTTCTGGTTTCACTATACCAGCTCACTTAGTTTCTTTGTTGCAAACATTTCACCTGTCAGATTGCTTCAAAATGCTCAACATTATTACTTAAAAGGAGCTGCATCATTTTAGTCTTCTTTGTTGTTGAGTGCAATGTCTTGAAGCATCCTTAGTGTGCTGAGCCTTCTAAAACCAACCGATATCATAGTACTCCATGCATATCACTCTTGTTTAATCACCCTTCCATTGTCGTTCTGAGAGGTCTCATAGCTTCTTAGCAATCAAATTTTGGCAGAGCAATTTCAGGATGATGATTTCTATCACCTCTGTCTCCCTGAATGCTGATGCTCAATCTGTAAATTTTGTGATGCAGTGCTTGCTCCCCTCAGGGAGGATGAGGAAAAAGCTTCTGAGGTGCAACCGGAAGGAGATGGTGCTGTTTTGGCACATGAAGAAAGCAATGCACCGGAACAACCCAACCAGGAACCTTCAAATGTGTCTGCTAGCGAGGTTTTGGGAGGTTACTCTTCTAACTTGCCTGAAACTGATGTGATATTGGAGGGAGATGGATTGAAGATTGGATCCCACCAGTCTGATGTTGTTTTAGAGGTTGGGGCTGCCATCCCTTTTTTCTAAAATCTGAAATTTAAATAAGTCAGCTCTGTATTTTTCATCAGCAGCATAGAAGTCTTGGTTCTTTTCTGTTATTATCTGCTAATGCATATTGGGGACTTAAAGCAATGTTGCAATTTTTTGTACAGTCTTGCATTCTTACTGAGACGTGCTCACTAAATAAGGCAGTGGAAAGCATCCCCATGTTGGAAACTGGAGAGCAAGCCACTGGTGATTCAAAGTATACTAAACTAAACTTTGCATATTATTTATGCCATTAGCTATATAGATTCTGTTTGATGTTACTAAGCATGGAGTCGGTATATCAGCTGATTCTGTAACCACCTTCTGTATTGCAGCCAGAACTCTCTACTAGAATTGCAAAATAGCGCTTGCTCTACTACTGCTTACCATGAAGAGGTATTAATCAAATGAGGCTTCCATGATTTGTCATGCAGCATGTGTGTTTTCATTTCATGTTTTATTTAGTGGGATATAAGTAACCATGTGCCTGCAGTTAATGTTCCTTTTATCCTCCTCTAGGCCAACAAGTCAGTGGAAGATGGTGATTCTATTGGGATTCAAGGTGCATGCACTTCAAGGAATATTGAAGCTATCCAATGTGATGAAACAGGTTACAGTGACAACATTTGTGTTGGTTGCAGAAGTAGGGAAATCTCAGATACTCTGAAGTAAGTTACTCTGCAGTATAATTAAGTTCTCTCTTTTTGCTTCATGTTCTTTTCTTAATACTGAAATTAGGGAAATATGGACCTATAGAATCGAGAAATGGAAGATGATCATGCTAAAACTAAGTAGCTTCTGTGATAGATCCCCCCCCCCCCAAAATAAATAAAAATAAAAAAATATTCTACCAGATGACTGAATCAAAGCTGCAATCTTGTTTATTCCTTACACAGGCAAATGGTACTCCACATCGTTTCAGTTATCTGGGTTTCACTAGCACTATCTGGTTATTTTACTCCCGTCATTGGTTGGCATTATAAGCGATAAAACAAGCTCTAGTTAATATTGCCCATGTCCAGCATATTTATCTGTTTATTCCAGATGTCATGCTTTTTATAATATACTGTTGAAAATACTGTGCATATAAAATCATAAGTATTAAACGTTTGATCACTAGATTAAAAACTATATAAGAATAAGTGTTATTTGGGATGCTTATATGGTCTTCAAAGTATGACTTCGAGAACGAATCTTTTGTTGTATATTTTTAGTCATGATGCAATTTGTGTTATGGACGTATTTTTTTGAAACAGATTTGTTCCTTTTCATATGATAGATTCAAAATGATAAAGATGCCGTTAGTCAAACTTAAAATGGTTTGATGGCATCTTGCAGTGGTACTTATTTTTGACTGGATGGAGTGAAGTTGTAGGTTATTACTGTCCTTGATCCTGGGAGACTACGAAGCTAGGTTTAGAGATATTGTAGGCTAAAGCTTGAGTTTGATTATTATAATAGTGAGATTTATGATAATAGTTCTGTATGGTAAAGCTTGGTGAACCTCTTACAATATATGTGAAAAAAAACTTATAATATAGGAAAAAGTAAATGTAGGCAAACCCTAATCCAGAAACAAAGTACAAAAGAATGCAGTAAAGCTTTCATAAAATTGCATACTTCTTGCTACGACAAGTTTAGAATAAGTGCCTTCTTTTCAAACGAGTGATATGATTAATTGGTGAACACTGTTTCAAGGTTATTGAGCAGTTTTTAGGTGACTGAAAGATGCGATATCAGGTGAAAGATAAACATGTGTTCTTTTATCTCCCAACTCAGTTGTGTTTCTAGAACGTGACACCTTATAGTCCTTGCGGTTGATGCATCTTTCAAACATATGTTTTGTGGAACAGTTCATCTCTAATACCATGCTGTATGTAAATATGAAAATTGTGTTCCATGGCTCATACTTGATTTACAGAGATCTTAATAAAACTAAACCCCTTCTTCTTAATATAATGTTATGCAGAGAAAAAAAATGATATGCAGCTCTCCTGCCCAACTTGTTTGGGACTTAAAGGCTTTGTTGTTGTTGTTGTTGTATGCAGCTCTCCTGCGTGTTCGAGAAGAAAAAAAACTAAACCCATTTTTTTATTTGGTATTAGGTCTTGTGGTGGAAAAGGATGTAAACGACATTACCACCTCTCGTGTATGGATCCTCCCTTGGACGTGTCCCTAGGAATATGGCTTTGCATAATGTGTATAAAAAAGAGGCTTCAGTTCGGTGTATATTCAGTCAGCGAGGGAATTGAATCTTTATGGGATGTCAAGGAAGGTAATTATATCACATAAAACGTATGACAGTTTGGCTTCTATTGTTGTCATTCATTTATTAATTCTATCGCTTCTCCATTTTAGGAGCAGAGAACAGCAAGCAATATTTCGTTAAGTATAAAAATCTTGCTCATGTACATAATCAGTGGGTTTCAGAAAGTGATATAGTTGATAGCACCTCGCAAAGTTCTGATCTTATCTCCAAATTTAGCAAGAGGATTAATAAAGAAAAGGTGCTTGCTCGTGTGATGAATCCCACTGCTTATCTTTTTTTAGAGGATGTTAGGCTCTGCAAAAGTATGCATGCTGATGGATTCCTTTCTGATTTTGATTTCTTAGACAATAAGGTGGAAGCAGGAATGGGCTGAACCGCACCGTCTGTTGAAGAGAAGATTACTTATGCCTCCAAAAGAAGCTGAAGTTTTTTTTAATTCACTAGGTGATAAATTTGTATACTGTAATGTCGAATGGCTAGTGAAATGGAAGGATCTGGGGTACGAACATGCTACATGGGAACTTGAGTCTTCATCCTTTTTATGTACTCCTGAGGCTGAGGAGCTCAAAAGGAGCTATGAGGACCGCTTTAAAGCTGCAAGAAAAGCATCTGATCCTTCAAAAGTAGACAAGGTATGCCATAGAAAACATTTATTTGTATTAACTGGCACGCTGCAACTTCATTTGACAAGAAAGTGATAATAATCTATACATTTTCATCATTTGGGTTATATGCTCATCCCTTTGCTAGTCCACCACAATCAATGAGCTTTATTAGTTCCAAGCAAGTTTGTTCTTTCTGCAGTTGTCTGGTCACATTGCTTTGCTAGGCTACCTCACACAAATAATGAGCTCTATTAGTTCCAAGCAACTTTTTTCTTTCTGCTGTCTGGACATTAGACCATTTGAAGCATGTGTTCAGAATGACCCCATGGGATTTCCTCTGGATCTCTGTTACATTCTTATATTCCAAACAGGCCCTAGATTGCTTGAAGATTTCACAATTTTCAGTAATGGTAAACTATCTATGTGCTATACAGGTTAAAGGGGGCATATTTCAGCAACTCCAGAGATTGCCAGATGGTTGCCCTCCTGGTTTAGATGATGATCATTTGAGATCGCTTAACCAGCTTCGTGTGTTCTGGCACAATTCTCGTGGTGCTGTTTTCATTGACGATCAGGTAGAATAGAACTATCTAAATATTTTAGCCACCATGCATGAAAAAGGCATATTGATGTGTTTTATTGGCACCTTCCGCTTTAAGTTCTTGAACTCTCTCTAGATTTGGTTGTCTTTTTATTAGTTGAGGTTTATAGTTAATGGCATGACAACTCTGCTGGCTGAAGCTTCGATTATTACATTGGTGTATTTTACACATATCACGGTTTAACTAATTAACTTATCTATTGTACAGGAGCGAGTAATTAAGACCATTCTTTTTGTGGCATCCATACTGCCTCACATCTGTCGACCACTCATTGTCTCTACTACTACTTCTCTCTCCTTGTGGGAGACTAAGTTCAATCGCTTGGCAGCATCCATCAATGTTGTTGTGTACAATGGGGAGAAAGATGTACGCAAATCTATTCAAGATCTGGAGTTTTATGAGGATGGTTCTGTCATGTTGCAAGTTCTCTTGTCCCACCCTGATGCCATCTTAGAGGTAATATTATTCTGTTACACTCAGCTTGTCTAGTTTATCCATTAAAAGAGCACCATTGCCTTCTTTAGATGCATTTTGCATTAATGTTATGAAACCATGAAGTTTACTTCTCAAGTAATATGTACCCTTTTGTTTCCTGTTTCTTTCCATCATTATACAGGACATCGAAGCCATTGAACGAATTAACTGGGAAGCAGTTATAGTCGATGATTGCCAAAACTCTAGAGTTTCAAAATGCCTTGAACAACTTAAGCGACTTCCTACCAATTTTAGGATGGTTCTATTGAGTTCCTCACTAAAGGTGCTTTCACCAACCTTGTATAGAATTCTTTTTGTACCACAAATGGGTCATATTTTCTTATTTTATCTTGCAGGAAAGTATTGCTGAGCACATCAATCTGCTGTCTTTCCTCAACCCTGAAGAAAATGGTACATTGAGTGTTTCAAATGGTGTTTCTTTTGATACAGCTGGCACCCTAGCCGTTCTGAAAGCAAAACTTGCACGTTATGTTGCCTTTGAGCGGAAGGCAGATTCTTCAAAGCTTTTAGAGTATTGGGTTCCTGCCCGCCTTTCACCAGTGCAACTAGAGATGTACTGTTACATATTACTATCAAACTCCCCAGCCCTTAGATCACATTCTAAAACAGATAGTGTTGGTGCTCTTCGCAACATTCTTATATCCCTTCGGAAGGTTTGCTTTTAAAACTTCTTTGCATGCAATGACTTGTTTTAAAGTAGCAATTTAGCTGGACGAGATGGAACCTGCATGTACAATTACTTATCATGCATGTCTACAGACAATTCTATTGATCTTCAGTTAATCCTTATGCAACAGTGTTGTGACCACCCTTATCTCGTTGATCAATCACTACAAAGCACACTTACCAAGGATCTACCTATAACTGATATCCTTGATATTGGAGTGCGTTCATGTGGCAAGTTGCTGCTTCTTGACAGAATGCTCCAACAGATCAAGATTCAAGGTCTTAGAGTTCTTATTCTTTCGCAGGTAAGATGTCCATGGTATCATGCTTCCAATATTCTTTTACTTACAATCTGTCCATTTTGATTACCGTAAGGTCAGTCCGCTACTCCCTCTGTTCCAAAATTTGTGTTGTTTTAATTTTGCCATAAGTCAAACTTCTTTAACTCTGACCAAGTTTATATACAAAAAAAATGCACCAACATCTACAACATCAAATTAGTTTCATCAAATTCACCTGAAATGTCTTCATAGTGCATTTATTTGGCATTGTAGATGCTAATATATTTTTATATAAACTTTGTCAAAACTAAAACGAACTACACTTTGGAATGGAGGGAGTACTACCTAAGCCTGAAATTTTGCAACCCCTGATTTTTAATTATTTTCCTACCTTATGGCTACCTGTGCAGTTTCTTTCATTTTTCCAAGAAGGTATCTAGCTTATGCACACTTAGCATCTAAGTTTATTGTCAAATAACTGAGTGATACTGTTTAGTTATCTAACTTGCCTCAGTTACAAAATTAAGAATAACAGAAAAGATGTAGTTGATTTTTAATTCAAATTTCTAACACGCATCTGTTTTTTTTTGAAGTAGATGCCCACAATGATTATTTTGGTCATCTGTTTTGAATAGCTCTGATTTGTTATTGTGACACTAGATTACTTATGCTTATGATGCTGCTGTATTCTCCAGTTATTGTATTAACAATGCTTTTGGTCCAATCTTATTCAACTTTATTTTTTGTGGTAGTCTGGTGGTGGATCTGGCAACCCTATGGGTGACATTTTGGATGACTTTGTTCGTCAGAGATTTGGTTACGAGTCATATGAACGTGTTGAACGTGGATTGCTACTGCAAAAGAAACAGACAGCAATGAATATGTTCAATGACAAAACTAAGGGGCGATTTATTTTTTTGATTGATAGTCGTGCATGTGGTCCAAGCATCAAGCTATCATCTGTTGATGCCATCATCATATATGGTAGTGACTGGAATCCCATGAATGACTTGAGAGCCCTTCAGAAGGTCAGCATGGAGTCAGAGTCTGAACCTGTGCCTATTTTTCGTTTGTATTCGTCTTGTACAGTGGAGGAAAAAGCTCTTATTCTTGCAAAGCATGATCATATTCTGGATAGCAATATCCTGAATATAACCCCTAGCCTGAGCCATTGTCTGCTCAGTTGGGGTGCATCATTTCTCTTCAATAGACTTGAGGAGTTGCAGAACCCTAGCTACTCAAATGTCTCTGGTGATGAGCTTTTCATGGATAATGTAGCTTTGGAGTTTTTATCAAAATTACTCAGCAAAGTTGAACTCAGCACTGAACCAGGCAATGCAGCCATATCACAAGCTTATCTGCGTGGATCTTTCTATTCTAGAGCTATTGTTGTAGCTGGTGAGAGTGAGGGAATTTCATCAGTTGATGGTGATCTGCCAAAGTTCTGTGCCTACTGGTT
This sequence comes from Miscanthus lutarioriparius, assembly GCA_904845875.1. Lineage (NCBI taxonomy): Eukaryota > Viridiplantae > Streptophyta > Magnoliopsida > Poales > Poaceae > Miscanthus > Miscanthus lutarioriparius. Next base: position 80,742,192 of record CAJGYO010000019.1, on the reverse strand, counting down.
AAGTTTACTTAATGGGAGGTCTCCTCATTGGCAACATATATCTGAGCCAGCACAAAGAAGCCGTAGAAAGGTACATGACGTGGAACAACAATTGAAAAACATAGAAGAACAGTTGAAATTACCTACTGAAGAAACTGATGAAGCCAGAATAAAGCGTAGAAGAATTGGTGAAATCATGGATTCATCTCCAAAAGACCCACCTGGCAAAAACAAGGACACCACCATATTGCCTGAAAACAATACCCCATCTAGTTCTCATCAAATATCAGTTGAAGATACATGGCAGGAATTAGGTATTACATCTGTAACTGAATTGATGTGTTAGGTGTGGATACTGCATTTTGCTAACACAGTTCATTATGTAGAGCGAAACAATCTTCATGGCACACAAAAAGGTCTACACGTTCAACTCAAGCCAGAACTTTCAAAGTTATATAAGTTGCTGCAACTGCCGGTACTGCTACACATTTAACTCTATTGCCCCCTCCATGACTTCATGCTTTCTCTTTTTAATTTTTTAAATCCTGTGTAAAATCATTTATTAAATTCACACAAAATATAAGTTAGAATTTGGCTCTCTTAGACTTTTGATGGTTAATATTTCTCAGCTCGGAACCATGTGTGAAATGTGTATTTTCCCTAGTCATTTATCAAGTTGACTCTTGATAAATATTGCTCTTTAAAATGAGAAAAGTTGACCCATAATTTATTATATAATATAGTTGCCACTAGCTAGTTTATCTTAAACACATTGATTATATTCTCAAATGTCATCTTCAATCCATAATGTTTGCTAGTTCCTACCAGCTACTTTATTTTAAGCATATTCTTCTTTCAGCATCAGGGGTCATGGGCAGTGCTTGCCATCTCCATGTGTGTGCTGGCATGAAACTGATGTTGGTATCATCCGTGATAGTTCTTGTTTTGTTGTATGCTTCATGTCTAACTTGTCAGCATAGATCTGGAACATCTATACTTTTATTGCTCATCCATTAGTCAAGTAGTAATCCTCAGCATAAGTCACAAGAGAGAAAAATCACAGAAACATTCACCATTGTCATCTTGCTTATGACTGCTGATGCATAAGAATCATCGAGGCAATAGTGGCAATATCAGATTGATGAGGACCTAGCTTCTCAATCACCATACATTGCAGCAATGCATGCAGCATGAATCATATAGTCCCCAGGAAAATCATTTTAGGTTAGAAGCAGGTACACGGATCCTATGCAGATCTAAACTGAACAAAATATTTGTTAAAGAAAAATCAGAAAAGAAGAGATCATCGGCAGGTTCCTTAAAAAAAACTCGACCTGCAGGGGGTAAGACAACCCCCAGGCATTTTGCTAAGAAGAAGACCTCACGCAGGTTGAGAAAACCCCCGAACCCTGTCCCACCCATACACAGCGGTACCGTAACCCATGTGAGAACAACCACCATGGCCTGGGCCAGACCTTAGACATGTGCTCTGGCGTGGGACAGACGAGGGGATTTTTTTAACCCCAGCCTGAGGAGTGCTATTAGAGCCACCTAACCAACTCAGCTAGAGGCCCGTTTGCTAGGCAGTGTTTCCTTTTCTTCCATAAAGCTCTATATCCTACCACTATGCACCTAGCTGCCGCATAGAAGAGATATAGAGGGAGAGGATCGGAGTGAGGCTGGACACCTGGCTGCTACCATGCATGCCTGACCTTTTTTTCGAATCAAGAAGCCTGATCTTTGTGAATTGTGATCCTCAGTTTCTAATTACATGGCCACTTTGTTTTGAAAATGTTAAAAGACTTTGTAAAATTTGATCAAAATTAGTCAATTATATGCACGTTTAGTGTACAAAAGTTGCATCAGTGGACTTATATTAAAATTGCTTTTAAGATGATGCAGCAATTAGTGATCATGGAGTTGTTTTGCAACTTGGATCAGCAAAAAAAGAGTTTAAACTGAAGTTATTGTTAAAGAGTTGTGGTCCCCTCTTGCATTACATACAAAATGACAAATGCGGTATTTGTAGCAAGGATGCATTCAGGTCATAGATCATTTTACCCTAAAAATGTCTGTCAAATTACGAAAACTGAAAGTTTACTTTATTTCATGTACTCAATTTTCGATCTAAGTTGATTGCTTTCATGGATGGATCATAACAAATTTTGCAGGAGAACGTGAAATCCTTATGTGAGGAATTTCTCGAGTATATTTTGAAGAATCACCAAATCAGCCAGGAGCCTAAGGGCATACTGCATGCATTCAATTTAGCTCTGGTTAGATAAAAAGATCTTTTTTTTTTGTTTTTACTTAATTTAGTTTGCTGCTAAATGCTTTTGTTTTTGTATTGTTCTTGCTTCAGTGCTGGCGTGCTGCTTCTCTCTCAAAGCATAAAATCAATCACACAGAATCACTCACGCTTGCTGTAAAAAACTTAAACTATGAGTGCAAAGAAGAACTTGCTGAGTTTGTCTATGCGAAGCTAAAGATCCTTAAGAGGAAGTTTGCACGTAGAGCAGGGGAAGTGAGTGAGCAAAATTCTATGGCTTCAGTGAGCAACATATCAACTTGTGAACAGGACACTTCAGTTAGACTGAGAAATGATGAGTTAATCCCTAGCCAGGTAACTTTAACTGATGATAACTTTGAGAATGGTTCACATCACGAGGCTACAGGTGACTTTTGGACCGAGGAGATGGTTTCGGGAGAGAAAGAACTGCTATCTGACCCAGTAACTCATGAAGGGGAACGTTTATCAAGGGATGAACTTGTCAGCAAAATAATGGACAAAAGAATTAAATTAGTTGACAAAGTTTTCTCTTTAAGAGGAAGGAGTATCCAGGATAAGCATTCAAATGAGGTTTCATTTTTAGACATGCACAGGCAAAAGGAAGTGGCAAAACTCAAAGGAGCTTGCAGTTTAGTTGTGGAGCATCTTCGTAGTAGTCAAAATCACACTGCTCAAGAGGACGGGGATGGGAAAATAAAGCTAATAATTAAATGGTTTACTATGCTGCTGTATGCTTTTTTGGAACACGTGAAATGCCAACGTAACAGGCTTGATATGCAGCAATCAGCTTCCAGGATCAAGGAGTCTCAATTGAAGGAAGAAACCCTTCAGGCAGCAAAATGTGGCCAATTAGATCAAAATTTTGATCAACACATTCCTTTACCAGATTTTGAATTTGCTATGGAAGAATTTAGGCACTTCAGGGAAGTAGTTGGTAGCTGCCATGTTCATGCAGCTGCTCTGGCACCAGAGTCTTTGGATGATAATTCAGCAATGGAAATTACGTTTGTTCGAAGCGCAAATGCATCTGAAATTATCGAAGAAGAAGAGCTAAATAGACCTGCTGAAGTTCTTGTTCAAGGTCCAGCACCAGAAGTTGCCAGTCCATCAGTGAACGGGATTTGCAATTATTCTGATGGCATCAACTCACAAGGAGATGCATCTCTGGCTGTTCCTTCATTGGTTAGTATTCCTTAACTGACAATTCAGTTAACTATGTATGGTCTATTTCTATTTATATGCAATGCAATATGTTGACAGTACTTACTTTTTAGTTGCTTCCAAGCGAAAAATGATCAGTTTGAGCATAGAAAATTGTCATGTTCAACCTGTAAATCATAGCATATTTCCTGAACAATGTTGCTTGTAGACCATCAGAATTTCAGAAAGAAATGTGAGATCTCCTCATGTCAGTATTTATGACCTCTGCTATTTGTTTTTCCTTTGGCAGTTACTCAGTTAAGTTAACGTCCTTTGTGATATAGCACAAACTGTAAGAAATATTTGTACACTTTTTAGTAGCCTAAACTAGGGTGTGGCATCTTTTCTTACTGTTTCCATTTAGTAAAACCAATCTTAAATATGTTTACCACTCTGGTAGTTCTGTTAGTCTGCTTCCCTGGAATGCAGAGTATGAACTGTATGTATTATTTTGCCTTGCATATAGAACAATCTGATTTTTTCTAATCCATGCCCTTGAATGTACCTGACTAGTGATATCCCTTCTTTTTCTTTGTATGTATTATGTTGGTTTTCATATGGTACAATCCGAGTGTTTCTTTACAATTTATAATTTACTGGTGGATATCCTGCTTTTCTTTGCATGAGGGTCAGTGCTTAGCACATTGTGTTCATTTTGAACCAATGGTATATCACTGCTTGCTCCTGCTTGTCTTGTCGTTACACATAGCATCATTGTCTAGGATCCTTATTTGTTGATATGGCATAAACTTATTATGCAGAATAACTCAATATGTACTGGTACCATTATATCAGGAACCTTCAAGTGATGACCTTAGAAGTACTGACCATGTTGAGGAGAACACAGTTGGCTCACCAGTACAGGGTGATACAAGCGAACATTTAGGTGATGCTGCAATGGAAGTTGAAACTGGAAATAGGAACACTGCTTTGGCCGATTCACCTCACTTTGACACACCAGCTTTGACTGCTCCATCCAGGCAGGCAACATTGCCGGTTTCTCGAGAAATCGAGATGCAGAGCAATCTTGTGGACCAATGTGCACAACAGAGTTTAGTGTCATCGCAACCTTTGCAGGGAGAGCCGGAACAAGCAGATTTGTCTAGTGCAGCATCAGCTCAACCCTTGCAATCTGAGAGGCAACAATCAATCCCTCTTTCCAATAATCTGCTTGAAAGAGCACAGCTTGATCAGAGTCAACCAAATTATCAGACAGATGTGGCACCTGGTTCTGCGCAGTCTGCAGAACTCTTTCCAGTGACATCAATGATGTTCAATCACCCACCTATTGATGCTGAACCACTGAAAAATGAGTTGCACAAATTAAGATTACACATGGACGCACTCAATAAAGTCCATGAAATGAAGGTTTCTTATTTTTGATCCCTTCTTTGTCTTTCTTTCTTTATGCTGTTCCAGAATCACCATGTCTAACCAACTCCAATTTGGACAGAAAACCCAACTTCAGACGGAGTGTAGCCAAGAACTAGAGAAGGTAAAGAGAAAATATGATTTGTTAATTAAAGAGCATGACTCCACTCATCTTCAGCAAAAGAAGGCACTTGATGATTTTTATGAGAAAGTTCAACGCAACCAATCGCTGGCTGAGGATTTTCGGGCCAAATTCATATCACCGTCTGCAGCACAAGGTAGGGAGAGCATGTACATTCATTGTCCCATCCAAATTAATGTTTTCAACATGATTAGTGTTTGGTATGAAACATTGTGATAAGTTCTATTTAATTGCAACTTCCCCTTTCTGTGAGATTTACATCCGAAAGCGTTAGAATAGGCGCCCTAATGGGCTGGCCTTGGGCCTGGCGCCTAGCTTGTTAGGCTGGCTGCCTTAGGGGTTAAGATAGATAGATTACATTGATAAGGCAAGGATCACCGTTGATTGGGTGTTTCTATAAACCCTATTGATCCTTGCCTATATATTGTACCCTGTACTGCTGCTAATCTATCAATCAATTCCTGAGACCTATTCGCTCTCATGGTATCAGCCGCCTAGGTTTAGGTCTCCTCTTCCGCTGCCCACTCCCACGCCGCGGCTGGCCTTGCCGCCCTGTGCTTGCTGCGCTCCGCCCAGCCGCGGTACCCACCACCGTTTGCGCCACCATGCCCTCCAACGCCTCGGTGCGGAGAAGGCCAACGAGGCTGCCGCCTCTGCTCAGCGTCTCGAACGCGAGCGTCAGGCTGCGCGTGATGCTGCCCTAGCACGCGCCCTACAGGCCGAGGAGGAGGCCACCACCGCGACTAAGGATCGCGACGCCACCGCCAGCCAGCTTAGCGAGGCATCGGGCGTCTTTGCGCAAGCGAGCGGCGGCTGCTTGCCGCCGCCGTTGCTCGGAACCTCTGGCGCGCGCCGCACTGGAGGCGCCAGCGCGCCGCCACCCGATCTTCGAGCTGCCATCTTTGCATCACGAGGCCGTTGCCCTTCGCAGCTCCATGCTCGGCCATTGCGGTCAAGAACATCCGGAACCACGTCACCACCATCCTCGGCGTCGATTCCCAGAACTTCACCATTGGCGTGATCGGTCTCTTCTCATCTCGGCAAGTTCTCCCTCCAGATCACGTTCAAGAGGAACCTCCGGCCCCAATTCCTCCCGATTGGGCCCGGATGGATCGCGTCGTCAAGTCACGGATCGTCGCCACGCTCACCAATGACCTTGGCGAGATCATCTCCGCCCGAGGCTCCACCGCTTTCGGCATGCCTGGCTCGCCGTCGAGTCGCAGTTCCTTGGCAACCGCGAGGCTCGCTCCATCCACCTCGAGACGCGGTTTCGCAACTTCGTCCAGGGCGACCTCTCCGTCACCGACTACTGCCGCAAGCTGAAAAAGATGGCCGATGATCTCACGGCCCTTAGCGAGGTCGTCACCGACCGAACGCTCGTCCTCAACGTGATCCGCGGCCTCAACGAGCGCCTCAGCCACGTTGGGACGCTCCTTCGTCGCGCTCGACCGTTCCCCACCTTCCTGGAGGCTCGTGACGACCTCATCCTCGAGGAACTCACCATGGAGACCCGCGCAAGGCGCCTTTTCGCCATCTGCGCGCCGCCGCCTCCACCACTCCTAGCCCTGCCCCTGCGTCCTCCGGCACGGGCGCTGGTGGGAACTCCAAGCCACCTAACAACCGTCGCAGCAAGCGCGGCGGTGGCGGCAAAGGCAACAGTGGCGGTGGCCCTCCTGGACAGGGGTCACGCCCCACTGGTGGCACACAACAGCAGCAGCACCATGCTGGAATGCAGCAGCAGCCGGCCGGCGGGCGGCCATGGCCCAGTGTCTACAACCCCTGGACCGGGACCATTCAGATGTGGCCAGGGGGACCTCGTCCACCGCTGACACCCATCCCAGTGCCTCCTCACTTGCAGGCGCAGCAGTAGGCACAACAACACGCGCAGCAGCAGCCTTCCTCGCCCAACAGCAGCAGCACGCCCTTGCTGCTCACCAGCAGGCCGCTGCCCTCCCTGCTCCTGAAGGCACTGGACAGTGGGTCGCCCCGGGTATTACAACCCGGTGGCCGGCCTCCCCTCTTGGGACCCGACGGCCCTCGCCTCCGCCTTCAGCACAACGTCGCTGACCCCTCCTACGTCCAACGAGTGGTACTTCGACTCAGGTGCTACTTCACATATGACATCTTAGTCCTCTCTTTCACATGTTCTTCTCCTGCGGTACCCTATTCCTTCATCCATTGTTGTCGGTAATGGCTCTCTTCTTCCTGTCACGGCCACTGGCTCTACAGAGTTGTCTCGTAATTTACGTCTTAATAATGTCCTTGTGTCGCCACAAATTATTAAGAATCTTATCTCTGTTCGCCAATTTACTACCGACAATAATTGTTCTGTTGAGTTTGACCCCGCTGGTTGTTCTGTGAAGGTTCTTCCATCTCGGACCGAGATCGTCAGGTGCAATAGCTCTGGGCCGCTATACCCTCTGCGCCTACCCCCAACACACTCCCTTGTCGCCCAGGCTTCCTCCCCGCTGTGGCATCGGCGTCTTGGCCACCCCGGTCATGAGGCGTTGTTGAAGCTCGCGTCTGGTGTCTCCTGTCATATTTAGGATTGCTCAAAGTTTAGGGCGTCATGTTCGTTTGCCCTTTCATGAGTCCACCTCTCGTGCGTCTAGCAAGTTTGATCTTATATATTGTGATTTATGGACCTCTCCAGTTGTCAGCATTTCTGGTTATAAATACTACTTGGTCATACTTGATGATTGCACTCATTATTTGTGGACGTTTCCTTTGCGGCTTAAATCTGACACTTTCAGCACGCTTGCTCACTTCATCGCTCACGCCTCCACCCAGTTTGGCGCCCGGGTCAAGGTTGTTCAGTGCGATAACGGAGAGAGAGTGACAACTCTAGCTCCCATCAGTTTTTCCTCGCTCAGGGCATCCACCTTCGCATGTCCTGTCCCTACACATCGTCTCAAAACGGTAAAGCTGAACGCATTATTCGCTCTATCAATAATGTTGTTCACTCACTGCTCTTTCAGGCGTCCATGCCTCCGAATCCCCTCTCGGGTAGAGAGGCCTCTCCACGACCATTATTACGCTCAACATACTGCCTACCAAGACTCTACAGTTTTCCATGCCGCACCTTGCCCTGTTCGGCAAGCCACCAGCATATGATCATCTACGAGTCTTCGGTTGCAAATGTTACCCAAACATGTCGGCTACTGCACCCCACAAACTCATCCCCAGGTCTGTCTTGTGTGTCTTCCTAGGCTATTCCGCTCATCACAAAGGGTACCGCTGCTTTGACCTCTCCTCCAATAGAGTCATCGTCTCCCGGCACGTCATCTTCGATGAAACGCCTTTCCCTTTGCTGAGCGCCATGGTCCTAGTGCTTCAACGGACCTACAGTTCCTCGATAACGATACTACTGTCCTTGTGCTCCCATCTATTGGACCGATGCACAAGTTTTTGTCTGCAGGAACACCACCCAAAGACCATCGATGTCTCCGGCGCGCCGCCGGTCCCATCGCGATCGTGTTCGGGCGCCCGTCACGATGATGATCGCGATGATCCACCGGCTCCTCGCGCTTACATTCCACGGTAGCTGCGGGCGTTCGGGACACCTATCGCGCCACGCGCGGCCAGCAGACCACTCACCTCTCCGCGCCACGCGCGCGTACGGCATTGCCAAAGACGCTGCGGAGAGGCCTCCGCGCTACATCCGCCGCCTGCGTGCGGCAAAGCGCAGACTTCGGGTTCCCACCTCTCCGATCGGATCGGGCCCTCACGTACAACTACACGTGTCGACCCCGACCGCTGGCTACTCCTGTACCAGCCGCCTCGACACCGGCTGCTCCTACACCGGCCGCCCCGCTACCCAAGGGCGCCGTTGCTGTCACTCTAGTGACGAACCTGCCGCCTACCACACCGCCCCCTGCTCTGCAGTGCCAAAGACCTTTCGTAGCGCTCTCACTGACCCCAATTGGCGAGCGGCTATGGAAGAACACAGTGCTCTCTTACAGAATCACACTTGAGACCTCGTGCCTCGACCTCCTCGGGCCAACGTTGTCACTGGCAAGTGGATTTTCAAGCACAAGTTTTAGTCCGATGGCTCCCTTGAGCGGTACAAAGGCATCTTTGGGTTTTTGTGGCTTTACCCGGTGACTGGTGTTGACTTCGATGAGACGTTCAGTCCTGTGGTGAAGCCCGCTACTGTCCGCACGGTGCTCTCCTTGGCGCTCTCTTGCAGCTGGCCCATCCACCAGCTAGATGTGAAGAACGCCTTCCTTCATGGCAATCTGTCTGAGATTGTGTATTGCCAGCAGCCGTCCGGGTTCGAAGATCCAGCTCACCCGGACTTTGTCTGCCTTATGAAGAAATCCCTATATGGCCTCAAGCGGGCTCTCGCGCGATGGTACACCGGATGGCCTCATTCTCATTGTCTATTGGGTTTGTTGAAGCCAAGTCGACACCTCACTTTTTTATTTACCGGCGTGGATCGAGAATACTACCACCTGTTGCTCTATGTGGATGACATTGTCCTCATGACTTCCTCATCCGATCTTCTTGGCGGATTATCTCGGTAGCTTCAAATAGGAGTTCGCCATGAAAGACCTCGGTGCATTGCATCACTTCCTTGGTATGTGAGTTCGTTGAAGTGGTGATGGCCTCCTCTCACGCAATGACGAATATATGCTTTGGACATTCGAAACATGCGGGGATGATGAGTGCAAGCCGTGCTCCACTCCGATTGACACCAATCCGAAGGTTCTTTGCGGTGATGGGGCCCCTGTAATACGATGCTACAGACTTCCGCAACCTTCTTTGGAGCTCTCTAGTAGTACGACGTTCACCCGCCTGGACTTTGCATATGCGATTCAAAGCAAGTCTCGCCTCCACATACATGATCCTCGTGAGCCTCACCTTGCGCCCTGAAGAGGATTCTTCGCTACGTTCGAGGCACTCTTCACCTTGGTCTCCGCTGCGACCGTCTACTTGGACCGATCTTGTCGTCTACACACCGATGCCGACCGGGTTTGGTTGTGGGACACTCGCAAGTCCACCTCAAAGCTATCTTGTTGTTCTTGGCGACAACCTTGTTTTCGGTCCTCAAGCGCTTAGAACACGATGTCAAGATCTAGTCTTTCAAGCCGAGTATATCATGTGGCCAACGGAGATTCAGAGGCTACTTGGCTCCGCCAGCTACTTCTGGAGCTGCATGCCCCTCTACGACGCGCCACATTGGTGTATTGTGACAACATCAGTGCCGTCTACATGACCTCCAACCCGGTTCAGCATCAGCGCACCAAGCACATTGAGATCGATCTTCACTTCGTTCGGGAGAGTCGCCGTTGGTGATTTTCGTGTTCTGCATGTTCCCACCTCTTCGCAATATGCAGATATCTTCACCAAAGGGCTGCCTACTTCAGTTTTCACGGAGTTTAGGTCCGATCTAAGCGTGCGAGAATGGTGACGATTTATCTGATCATGAGGCGTGTTAGAATAGGCGCCCTAATGGGCTGGCCTTGGGCCTGGCGCCAAGCCTGTTAGGCTGGCTGCCTTAGGGGTTAAGATAGATAGATTACATTGATAAGGCAAGGATCACCGTTGATTGGGTGTTTCTATAAACCCTATTGATCCTTACCTATATATTATACCCTGTACTGCTGCTAATCTATCAATCAATTCCTGAGACCTATTCGCTCTCAGAAAGTGCGGTAGATCTTCTAAACGCAATAAAAATGCACAAATGCCAAGTTCTATGCAATGCTTGACTAGTTGCTAAACATCCTGAGTGTGGATGGACTGAAAGAAGGAACAAGATGGGATCAAAGATTTATTAATATAAACTATTTCTTAGAACTTTGCTAACCAAGATGTTCAACAATATCTTTCGATCGAACAAGATGCCTGAGGAGTGGAGAAGAAGCGTATTGGTACCAATCTACAAGAACAAGTAAAATATCCAAAGTTGTACTAATTATCGGGGAATTAAGTTGATGAGTCACACTATGAAGTTATGGGAGAGTCATCGAGCAGCGCTTGCGAGGAACGACGCAGATATCAACAAACCAATTTGGTTTCATGCCCGGAAGGTCAACCACATAAGCAATCTTCTTAATAAGACAGGTTATGGAGCGGTTTAGATAGCAGAAGAAGGACCTCCATTTGGTTTTCATTGACTTGGAGAAGGCTTATGACAAAATACCAAGAAATGTTATGTGGTGGTCTTTGGATAAACATAAAGTCACATCAAAGTACGTGACCCTCATCAAGGACATGTACAACAATGTTGTGACTAGTGTTCGAACAAACGATGGTAATACAGATTACTTCCCGATTAAAATTGGATTTCATCAAGGGTCAGCCTTAAGCCCGTATCTCTTTGCCTTGGTAATGGATGAGGTTACCATGAACATACAAGGGGATATTCCTTAGTGTATGTTGTTCGCTGATGATGTAGTGTTAGTGGACGAAAGCCAGGTGGGAGTAAATAGGAAACTAGAGTTATGTGGCAAACCCTTGAGTCTAAAGGTTTTAGATTGAGTAGAACTAAAACCGAATACATGAGATGTGACTTTGGCGGAGTTGTACAGGAGGAGGGAGATGTGAGTTTGGAAGGTCAAGTAGTGCCTAAGAAGGATACATTTCGGTATCTGGGATCGATGCTACAGAGGGATGTAGATATTGATGCGGACGTTAGCCATAGAATCAAAGCAGGGTGGATCAAGTGACGACAAGCTTCTGGCATTCTCTATGACAAGAGGGTAGTACAAAAGCTAAAACGCAAGTTCTATAGAACGGCGATTAGACCGGCTATATTGTATGGAGCAAAATGTTGGCCTACAAAGATTCGACATTCAACAACTGAGTGTTGCAGAAATGCGTATGTTGCGATGGATTTGCGGTCACAAGAATGGACCGAGTTCGGAACGATGATATACGTGATCGCCTAAAGGTAGCATCAATTGAAGAAAAGCTTGTCCAACATCGGTTGAGGTGGTTTGGCCATGTCCAAAGGAGACCTTCAGAGGCACCAATACATTGTGGAGTCCTAAGTCAAGCTAATAATATGAGGAGAGGTAGAGGAAGACCGAAATTGACATGGGGGAGGCAATAAAAAGAGATTTGAAAGCTTGGGATATACCTAGAGATCTATGTTTGAATAGAAGTACTTGGAAAGCAGCTATTGAAGTGCCTGAACCGTGACTTGGGGCTCTTGGTGTGTTTCAACTCTAGCCTACCTCAACTTGCTTGGGACTGAAAGGCTATGTTGTTGTTGTTGTTGTTGTATTTCTTAGAACTTTGTCATTACTCATTAACAACTATTTCTTTCTTTCATTCAGGTGCAGCAAAAGCCCATACCCCTCCAGTTCGTCACACACCTCAGGCTACGCCACAAGTGATGAGGCCTCCAGTGTTGGACCCCTCAGCATCATCAATTGCCCTGTCATCAGCTTGTCGACCACCAGTGCCGAGGCCTAGGGTCCAAGCACCACAGGTGGACCAACCATCATCGTCATTGTCGCAGTTGTCCCGTCCGTCATTGCTGTCTTTGCAAGTGGTCCAACCTCCCAACTTGGAACAAGGCAATCTTTTCAGAGCAACGTCAGCGACTCTTAGTCACATGCCACCTCCACGTGGGAGCTATGGAGTTCAGAGTGAATTGGCTCCTCGCTCACCTGCTCCTCATCTCCAGTTCAGGTCGCCACGGGCACATTCCATGCCATCTGGAAATCAGCAGCAACTGCCAGCAACTAGGGTGGAGGCAATGTCCTCAAGGACACAACCAGTGCTGGCAGCAAGCTCATGCCAATCAGATATACATGCAGGACATCTGGCAGCCTCAGCCATGTCAAGTTTACACTCTGTCCTCCCTTCAACCTCATTGCCCTCAAGCTTGCATCCTAGTCACCTGGCACAACGTGTGCCACCAACTCCAAACCCAACTTTACAAGCGGCGGCACCATCAGGCTCGAATACAAAAATGCCTTCCATCCCTACAGGCATGCAGCTGCCAGATTCTGGGTCACTATCGCTTGGGTTGAGTGATGATGCGTCTACAGCTCCTGTTAAGAATACAGCCAGTCTTGGGTTGAGCAGTGATGCGCCTAAGGCAGCTCCTGCTACAAATACGGCCAGTCTTGGGTTGAGCAGTGATGTGCCTAGGGGGACGGCTCCTGCTACAAATACAGCCAGTCTTAGGTTAAGCAGTGATTCACCTAGGGCGATGGTTCCTGCTACAAGTACAGCCAGTCTTAGATTGAGCAGTGATTCGCCTGGGGCGACGGCTCCTGCTACAAATTGTCCCGAGATAGATGTGGTATGCTTGTCTGATGATGAATGAGACTAGCAGGTGTGCAAGGCTGACAGTTAGAGATGACTGCTTGAAACCTCTGAGTAGGGTGACCGAAGGCATTATTTTATGGGTCCCTTGACCCGTCGTTCTGGCAAGGTAGGAATGTTGTTTGTGCTGTGAATGGCTGGTAACAGCAATGCCAGTTTTATTTAGATTCACTGTAAATTGGTATCATGACAAATGTCAGCCAACGGTTGTTGTAAATCGCTAACCTACGGGGAACATATGTGGAGATTAACCTCTGAGATAGACTTGGCCACTTGGGTTTCAAGCGCTATGAGATTGCTGTACATGTTTGTCATTGATTAGGGATGCATATCCATAACTCGCTGAGGTGTTGGTTGCATGCTGGAATGTTTGTTTGTGCATAATGAAGAGAGTCGAGAATCGTAAAAAAATCGTTCTAGTAGCATATGCAACAGAGAAATTTAGGCCAAGGCGGTCACTTCAACTTTATATTGCATTTTTTTTTTAATGAAGTACTCACAATTCTTCTATGTTTATATCTATACTCTAGCTAGCTATCTGTGTATCTATATCTATACATGTTCTATATTTGTACCTTCATGTCCCGTATGTCATTCGGATTTATGACTAGTGCTCAAACGAGTTAAAATGATTCGCGTCCAACGATGGTATGAAATCTAGGATGTGTTTGGCTGGTGTCCGCACCTCACGGCACCACAACAGCGGCGTTGCCAGGCGTTCAATTCGGTCGCTGGACTTTTGGCAGGTTTAGGCACAAAAAAATGAACTACAGACAGTTGGTTACACCGCAGCACGCCGAATAGCGGAGACGAACCAAACGCGTGCCAAAACTGCGGCGTGGTGCGAACGCCAACAAAACGCGCCCCTAATTCCAAGACGAATTTGGTCCCGTTGTAATTCGTGTGCATGTTTGTTAGTCTATACCGCTAATATTAACAATCGAAGTGAATGTCCCGTATGTCCTTTTTTATTTTTCAAAATATCTTTATGTCCTATGTGTCCTGTATGTAATGCGGACTCACGGTTTCGTGTCCTCTGTTTGTGATCTGGAATCACGGTTTGTGTCCGCATGGTTTAGATCAACTCGCTCCTAGTGATGGTACGAAAGATTTTAAGATGTAATGGGTTTCGTTGCAACTTGTAAATATACTAATATATAATATTAAAAGTAGAATGGATTCTTCGGTCTATTTTTTTTACTTCTCACAATATCATCACGTCCTTCATGTCTCATATATGATTTGGACCCACTGCATTAATGCTCATATGGATTAGAACAATTTGCATCAAGAAATAGTATAGAGTCCAATTCTAAGACGCGTCAAACGACGATGTCCAATTCTAAGATGCGTCAAACGATGACATTTAGTTTGATCTCAAGACGTTGAATAAATCATGATCGTTGAATAAATCTCTGAGCCGTAAATTGTCCAAGTTGACCATGCAAGTGAGTAGTGACAATTAATGTGGTAGCACATACGATACGGGCTGTATACAAGTTCATGCAACACGTAATAACAGGAAAAAGGAAGGACGGACGACGGATCCATGCACGACGGAATCGTCGGGATCCAGCTAGGTAGCCACCCGATGACTCGCGCCACCTGCTTAACCGCCATGCCCATCCCATCACCATCACCATCACTTGCTCCCTCCACCACCGGTACGGTCCACCGCCGCCTTCCTCGTCTCATCTCGTCCTCGTAGACTCGTCCGCGCCGAGCATGGCCCTGCCACTCTACGGCTGCAGGCCCTGCGCTGTGCATGACGCCATCGTCTTCTGCCTCTGCTGCGTCGCCAGGCTGTGCCTTCACTGCGACGCCGCCGTGCACAGGGCCACCGACGCGCCCGCCGTGCTGCGCTGCGGCGGCACCGTGACGCTCTGCGCCGTGTGCGCCGGCCGCGGCGCTCCCGGCTTCACCCGCACCGGCGTCGCCACGTACACCGGCTGCCCCGGCCCCGCCGAGATGGCGCACCTCATCTCCGTGGACCCGCCGCAGCCGCAGCAGGACTTGGAGGCCTGGCTCGCCGACAAGCTGCCGCGTCTCCTGGAGGACGACGAGCAGGATCATCAGCTCCCGCCAGATTGGGATGTCGCCATGGAAACCGCCAGGCTCGAGAAGATGCTGGCAGACAGCTGCTACACAGCCTGAGGTAGTGTACGTACGTTATTGTATTATATATGTCAACTGATCGAACGCATTGTGAATTGATGAGGCACTGACGGACTTGATAGATAAATAGAACCTAGGTGTTGATGTAGTGGTAAATTTTTGGCTTAGCTAGAAGACTTCGGTGATGTATCTTACCGGACCGATGTCGTGGCCATGGTGCCATAGCGATGCTCGGAGTAGAGGAAGCAGCGACGTGGAGGCACGGTCAGTGGCGGCGACGACTGCGATGGCGCTTTCCGTCGCTCACAGCACACCCTCGGGATCGGTCTAGGGTTAGGTCGTCGGTGGGGCGCTGGCGGCTACGGTCAACCTCATGTTTCGAGCCCCAACCCCACCTCCTATTTATAGTGTTGTGTGACGGAGGCCCATCAGCCAGGAGTACGGCTGAACGCCCTCGATCAGGGCGCGGATCAAACGCCCAATTAGTCGTTGGGCTAACTTTATGGAGATCAACCTAACATTCTGCCCTTTGATATCACCTTATGACTTAAACTCAATTTACTTTATCTTTTTTCCATTCCATCACGGATTAGTGCATAGAGCGTGCCTCATCGTCACGGTTACTTACCATTAGATTTAACAACTACAATGCACCTCTCTGTTTTAAAACAGATTCTCAACTAGGCCTTTAGTATCCAGAAATCATAGGCTTTTCCGTAAACCCATGTCGATTGTGTGTTCTCTGAACGCACTGGATGGTTAGCCTTTGGTAAGCGGATCCGCAAGTACTTGCTTGGTACTCATATGCTCAATGCTTTCAAAATGATTCTAGATTTTCTCCTTTACAACATATAACTTAATGTCAATGTGTTTGGCAGCACACTTGACGTGTTGCCTTAGGAGTTAACTACTTTAAATGGTTATTGCTGTTGACTACCATTGTTAAATCCGGATACATATTCCCTTAACCACTTTTACCTATTCCTGAGGCCTCATGGCAAGCTATACTATGGTATGCATCATTGATGACACCACATGTGTTTCATTGGAGTTTTTCCACGATAATACTCCAACTGCGAGTGTTAGCAACTACCGTGGATTTCACTACACATCTCGCTAAAACTTAACATTTGTACCCACAACTATTTGAGAGTACTTGTTCTTTCTTACTCAGCATGAGGCCTATGATACTTTGCAAAAAATTGCAAGACATTCTTAACTCCATTCCAGTGATCTATATCTGGACTGGACTTCTGCCAAAATATCCTGGATACGTAAGCTACGTCAGGGTAAGTTCTTACTTGTACATTCATTAAGCTTCCAACAGCTAAAGTATATGAAACCATGTTCATTTGATCGATCTCATATCAGTTCCTGAAACACTGATAGTTCCCAAATCTATTACCCTTGACCATAGGAGCAGGCGTAGGTTTACTCGCATGCATACTTTATTTCTTTAGAATCTTTTCTAAGTATTCCTTTACGATAGTCCTAATAACCCATTTTCTTCTATCTCGGTGAATTTCAATTCCTATAACCAATGACGCTTCACCAAGATCATTCATATTGAAACTTGAGGACAAGAACTTCTTCTTCAATGGCAGATTAACATCACTACTAGTGAGTAGGATGTCATCTATACACAGGATGTGGAAAAAAATCATTCTTGAACTTTGCATAAACACTATTGTCCTTCTCTTTTTCTTTAAAACCCAAACTTTCTTTTTGTTTCATCAACTTCAAATACTACTGTCTATAGACTTGTTTTAACCCATAAATGAATTTCTACAGACGACATCCCATACGTTCTTTTGCTTCCACGATAAATTTTTTGGGTTGTGCCATGTAAACGTTTTTATACAAATCTCCGTTGAGGAATGCCTGTCTTTACATCCATCTAATGTAACTCTAAATCGTAATGTGCCAATAACACTATTATAATTCTAAAGAATCCTTGCATGAGACTAGAGAGAAAACTCTCATCGTAATCTATTTATTCTCTTTGTGTAAAGCCTTTTGTTACAATTCATGTTTTATATCTTTGCACATTCCCTTTGGAGTCATATTTTGTCTTATAGACCCATTCACAGCCTACTGTTTTGGCTCTATTAGGAATTTCTTCTAAGTCCCAAACATTGTTGGTATTCATTGAATTCATTTCAACTTGCATAGCTTCTTGCCATTTAGACGAGTAAACGCTTCTCATGGATTCTTTAAATGAGGTGGGATCACCCTCCATTTAAATTTCTTTACTAACATAGACTTCATAATCATCAGAAAACTAGTTTACTAATTCTTTGAGACCTTCTTGGGCCTCAGCTACTAGCACTTTCATGTGGAGCTGCTGTTGCTCTTCATTGCCAAGAGGAAATTAATTCTACAGGCTCCTATATTACAAGATCCTTGTTTATATTATTCATCTTCTTCGAAGAGCCAACAACAGGTGTTGTATAAGTCATACAACATCAACAGGTATTGAGAAATTCGTTGTTTTGAATCACTGAAGTGGGCACTCAGTCCCGCTTCTCTTCAAGTCATAGGTCTCTACATACCGTGCTCTTCCAGATCATCACATCTTTTATAAAGATAGTGTATCTTCAAATTTCTTATTTGGGTTTAAATTATTAAAACCTTATATGGCGTTTTAAGCACCGCCTTAATATTTTTGATGGTGACTATGCTATCTTCCTCTCAGAACTTTAAAAAATTCAGGAATTTAGCTGTTTCTCTGCTTACACGGGTATCATTGTTGTGACCGACGGTCACATTCATCAAAAACTTTATCTCACTCTTAGTTAAGAGTACACATTCATCAACATCTTTATCTCACTCTTAATGAAAAGTACACATTCATCAACATCTTTATCTCACTCTTAATGAAGAGTAGTTTCTTAATTGATCTTAATTCTTGCTCTTAATTCATCTCACAATTCTCCCCCTCAAAATATGGCATGAACTTTACTGTCATAATTTCGAGAACTATTTAGAAAAACTGTGAACGAGGAGACACTTATGACTTACTTCATTCACATGATTATGCCATGCAAATAAAGTTATTTCTTGATCCGTATAGGAGTACATTGTCCCCTATTCCACTTTAAGAACTCAACGAGGTCTTTTATGAGCGGTGCTTTTGCAAGTCACACTTGCATCTTTTCTTATCTTTTTGTTAGTATTGACCATGATGGTACATTTCTATTGTGCCATGGTTAATACTAGGACAGCAGAGTCCGGTCGAGTACAGAGAGGTTCTAGAGCGGCGAAAATGCCACTGGATGCGTCTGATGGCATGTGACCGGACACTGGCAGCGTCCGATCAGTGGATCGCGGCTCCAATGGTCGGGACAACCAGACGCGTCCGGTCAGGACGTGATCAGCGTCCGGTCAGTAGCAGAAAAGCGAGATTTCATCCGCCAACGGCTACTTTCTCAGTGGGGCTTATAAATATAACCCCCAACTGGCCAAATGAGATGAGTGGAGACGAGGAAATATATCAATGGTGTTGATACACCATTTTAGTGATCTCCACTTGCATAGTGCTTAGTGATTCATTAGGTGATTAGCGTAGGTGCTTTGCGAAGTGCTTAGGTTGATTAGACCACCGCTTATGCGCTTGCTCTAGGTTTAGGCCTAGTGTTTAGTGAGGTTTGCATACCTTTTACCACTCGGTGCTTGCGCGCACTATTGTTGTACATCGGAGGGGCTTGTAGTCTTGCGAGATCATACCAACCGTGTTTATGGTGTGGCCGCCACCTTGTATCGGAGGGAACAAGGCCCGCGGCGTTTTGGCCAGAAGCTTGATAGTGAAGACGGCGGGGAGCATCTGGGAGAGGCTTGCTGGAAGGCACGTTGGAGACCCACTTGCGCGTGGGGAAGGCCCGAGGCTATCCACGGAGTTACCCGACCGAGAGCTTGGCCCTTGCGAGGGATACCTTGCGAGGGGCTCTAACGAGGACTAGGGGAAAGCTTGCGTGCTTCTCGATACCTCGGTAAAAATACTCGGAGTCGTCGGCGGGAGTTTGCATATCTCTACCTTGCTCTTTAAGGTTCCGCATTTATATTGATTGTATTACTCCTTTTGCGGTAGAGATAGCAACACACTAGTAAAACCGTAGTTACACATTTAGATAGTTTATCTTTTGTATAGGTTTAGCTAGGGTTAGAAAAAGAGGTCATAGTTTAGAAGTAGATTTTTAAGTTGCCAAATTCACCCTCCTCTTAGGCGTTACGGTTCACTTCAATTGGTATCAGAGCCGGTTGGCTCAATTTGGACCTTTGGCTTAACCGCCGTTGAACCAATGCTATTTAGAGTGGTTGGGATGGATACCTCTAGGCCTCCACACTTTGACGGCACTAATTTCCCCATTATAAAGCTAGAATGGCTTGCTATCTTGAGATGGTTGATTTGGGAGTTTGGAGAGTCACTCGTGACGGGATGAAACCCATTAAGAATTCCGATAAACCCACAAAGAGTGAAAAAAGGAAATTTATTTCAATGCTAGAGCTAAGAATTGCTTGTTTGAATCATTTAGCATGGATGTGTTTAACCAAGTGTTCACTTTAAATACGACACATGAAATTTGGTTAAAACTTCAAGAGCTCCATAACGGCACAAGTAATGTCCGTGAGAAAAACATTGTCTAGCTAAACAAAATTATGATTCCTTTACAATGAATGATGATGAGCTCGTTCATGATATGTATTCTTGTTTGAATCTAATTATCAATGAGCTCCATTCAATAGGATTAACAAAGCTAGATGATGCGGACATCGTGAAGAAGATCATCTCCGTGCTACCACAAAAGAAATATGCAAGCATCATCACCATCCTTCACAACATGGAGAACTTGAGCACCATGACCTCGGGCATAGTCATTGGCAAGATAGTGGCATTTGAAATGTCACGTAAGATGGGTCAAAAGAAGCCTCTTCATCAAGCAAAGGCAAAGCTCTCGCATGTAGCAAGAAAAAGAAGATGAAGGGCAAGCAAGTTGATACAAGCTCAAGCTCAAGCTCCTCAAGTGAAGATAAACAAGAAGATGAGGATGATGATGAAGAAGAATCAAGTGATGATGATCAATCTTCCTCCTCCACCTCCGACCTTGATGAAGAATCAATCAAACTAATCAACAAGGTGGAGAAGATGATCCAAAGGCTCAATGTCAAGGGTGTGCCCATCCAAATCTAAGATCTCATTTTTACCAATCAAAGAAATGAACAAAGAAAGAGAGGATGCTATGGATGCGGCGAGTTGGGGCACTTTGTGGAAGTTTGTCCAAACAAGCCGACACCCAAGACAAAGAAGAAGGCATGCAAGAACGAAGCCCTCACATCAATAAGGTCATGGGATGATGTCATGTAGGGCCAAGGCTACGTCAGGCGTAGGCGCAACCGTGACGTACGCCGTGACGAGGAACGCGCGAACCGCGCGGGCCAGGCCGTTCCAGCGAGCAATGGCTAGATGGAAAAAATAGGACTCTTAGTTTGTTAAGTCCCTAGAATCAAGGAGTGATTAGTTTCCTTTTTGGTTGGCCATATGGCTATATGTATCCAGTGACAAGAAGTTTATGATTTAAGCAATAAATTATCCCTAAACTCTCCTCTCGCTCTCGTTCAACTAAGCCTGCGGCGGAGGGGTAAACCTCGCCGGAGAAGACGGATCGCGACTACGAGTTACGAAGTCGGGGTCATGCTATCCTAGGGTTTAAGGCCCTTGACAACCTGGTATCACGGTCACATCGATCCTCTTCACCATCCGCTGCCGCACCACCAGCCCCGCCGCAAGCCGCCGCCCCTCCAGCACACCACCATCCGCCGCTGCCGCATCCCCAACCCCATCGTCTGTCGCCTCCTGCTCTGACGACAACATGGGTGACGACCTCAAGGCATCCATCGCAGCGCTCACCAAGAACATGGCCTTGATGCAACAATCAATCAAGGCCAACACCAAGGCGATCCATGATCTCTCCATCGCGAGCTCTTCGGCATCCGGTGGCCGCTCGAGCACCGGCGAGCACCACCAAGATCGGACGCCGAAACACTGGCGTCCTGAATTTCCGCACTACGACGGCAAGGGTGACCCACTGATCTTCATCAACAAATGTGAGTCCTTCTTCTTGCAGCAGCAGATCATGCCAGAGGAGGGTGTTTGGATGGCGTCGTACAACCTCCAAGATGGGGCGCAACTGTGGTACATGCAGGTCCAGGAGGACGAAGGCACGCCGATGTGGCCGCAATTCAAGGACCTCCTCAACCTTCGCTACGGGCCCCCGCTCAGATCGGCGCCCCTCTTCGAGCTATCGTCCTACCGCCGCACGGGGACGGTGGAAGACTACCAGGACCACTTTCAAGCGCTGCTCCCCCACGTCGGTCGTCTCGATGAGGCCCAACGGGTGCAGGTCTTCACGGGGGGTCTCTTGCCATCGCTCAGTCTCCAGGTCCAGACGCAGAACCCACAAACCCTAGCGGCCGCCATGAGCCTCGCCCGCCAATTCGAGCTCATGGAGCAGTACACTGCCGCCCCGGCCAAGGCTCCTGCACGGGGCGTTCTGCCCACGCCGGGAACGCGCCCGGTCCTGCCCCAGCCTCAGGCGCTCAAGGCGGCTGCACCCACTACTACGGTCGAAGGGCGGCCTGTGCGACGGCTCACCCAGGCCGAGCAGGAGGAACGACGCTGGCTTGGGCTGTGCTTCAACTGCGATGAGAAGTACAGTCGCGACCACAACATGGTGTGCAAACGCCTCTTCCTCCTCGACTGCACCGCGGACGACGACGACGACGACGCTGCCGCGACTGAGGACTTGGCGGACACAGAGTCCCTGGTGTTCTCCCTCCATGCCGTCGCGGGCGTCCCCATCGCCGACACGATCCAGGTCATGGTGTCAGTTGGGGGCGCGTCCTTCCTCGCCTTGCTCAATAGCGGGTCGACTCACAGCTTCATCGGTGAGGACGCGGCGCGCCGCACAGGGTTGTCGGTCCAGGGCCGCCCACGTATGACCATGACGGTCGCCAACGGCGAACGCGTGGCCTGCCCTGGCGTCATCTAGAATGCCCCGTTCTCCATCGCCGACACGTGGTTCCACACCGATCTATTTGTGATGCCTCTTGCAGGGTATGACGTGGTGCTCGGTACACGGTGGCTGGGGATGTTGGGACCCATCGTCTGGGACTTCGCCACAAGATCCATGTCGTTCCAGCATCAAGGGCGCTCCTTTTGCTGGTCGGGCGTGCCCTCGTCCTCCGCCGCGCGCCTGCGCACCATTGCCGCGGCCAGTGGGACGCTCTTGGACGAGCTCCTGGCCACCTACGGGGACATCTTCACCGAGCCAAAGGGCCTTCCACCCCAGCGCACCCGTGACCACGCGATCGTCCTCAAGCCTGGCTCCGCTCCCGTCGTAGTTCGGCCGTACCGGTACCCAGCGGCCCACAAGGACGAACTGGAACGCCAGTGTGCCGCGATGATCGAGCAGGGCATCGTCCGACGCAGTGACTCGCCCTTCTCCTCACCGGTCCTCCTCGTCAAGAAGGCCGACGGCTCGTGGCGGTTCTGCGTCGACTACCGCGCCCTCAACGCTCTCACTGTCAAGGATGCCTTCCCGATCCCAGTCATCGACGAACTCCTCGACGAGCTCCACGGCGCGCGCTTCTTCACCAAGCTGGACTTGCGTTCGGGGTACCACCAAGTGCGGATGCACCCGGAGGACATCCACAAGATGGCGTTCCGCACCCACGATGGCCTCTACGAGTTCCTGGTGATGCCGTTCGGGCTTTGCAACGCCCCGGCAATGTTCCAGGCACTGATGAACGACATCCTCCGTGCCTATCTCCAGCGGTTTGTGCTCATCTTCTTTGATGACATTTTGATCTACAGCACCACATGGGCGGACCACCTCCGGCAACTACGCATCGTCCTCTCACTACTATGCCAGCACCGCCTGTTCGTGAAGCGGTCCAAGTGCTCCTTTGGTGTGGACTTCGTCGCCTACCTCGGCCACACCATCTCCGTGGCCGGCGTCGCCATGGACCCCGCCAAGGTCCAGGCCATCCACGACTGGCCCCGCCCCCGATCAGCTCGGGCGGTGCGCGGCTTTCTCGGCTTGGCAGGCTACTACAGGAAGTTCATCCACAACTACGGTGCCATTGCGGCGCCCCTCACGGCGCTCCTCAAGAAGGAAGGGTTCGCGTGGAACCCGGACGCGGAGACAGCGTTCGGCGCCCTCAAAGGGGCCGTGACCTCGGCGCCGGTACTGGCTTTGCCGGACTTCACCAAGTCCTTCATCATTGAGTGTGACGCGTCCACACACGGCTTTGGCGCCATCCTGCTCCAGGAGGGCCACCCGGTCACATTCTTCAGCCGCCCCGTCGTGCCCAGGCACCGCTCCCTTGCGGCGTATGAGCGGGAGCTCATTGGTCTCGTGCTCGCGGTGCGAATCTAGAGGCCATATCTGTGGGGCCGCCGCTTCCTCATTAAGACGGACCACCACAGCCTCAAGTTCCTGCTGGACCAGCGCCTCGCCACCATACCGCAGCACCACTGAGTCAGCAAGCTGCTCGACTTTGACTTCACCGTCGAGTACAAGTCCGGGGCAACCAACACTGTGGCAGACGCCCTCTCCCGTCGCGATGCTAAGGAGGACAGCATGGGTGGCCTCCGCGTAGTCTCGGCCCCGCGCTTCGACTTCATCGCCCGCCTTCGCCACGCTCAGGCCGTCGACCCCGCCTTGGTCGCCATCCACGATGACATACGGGCAGGCACGCGCGTCGTGCCTTGGACGGTGGTCGATGACATGGTGCTATACGATGGGTGCTTATACATACCGCCCGCGTCGTCCCTGCTCCTGGAGATCATCGCGGCGATTCATGACAATGGCCACAAGGGCGTTCAGCGCACCTTGCACCGAGTTCGCCGTGACTTTCACTTCCCCAACATGCATCGTGTTGTGCAGGATTTTGTGTGGGAGTGCATCACTGCCAATGCTACAAGTCTGAGCACCTCAACCCGGCGGGACTTCTCATGCCCCTACCCGTTCCCACCGTCGTATGGACGGATATCGGTCTCGACTTCATCGAAGCTCTTCCCCAGGTCAACGGCAAGTCGGTCATCCTCTCCGTCGTCGACCGCTTCAGCAAGTACTGCCACTTCATCGCCCTCGCCCACCCGTACACCGCCGAGTCCGTGGCCCAAGCATTCTTCGCCGACATCATTCGCCTCCATGGCGTGCCGCAGTCCGTGGTCTCCGACCGTGACCCGGTGTTTACCTCCATGTTTTGGCACGAGCTCATGCGCCTGATGGGGACCAAGCTACACATGTCCTCCGCCTTCCACCCACAGTCAGATGGCCAGACCGAGGCGACGAATAGGGTCATCGTCATGTACTTGCGCTGCTTCACCGGTGATCGCCCCCGCCAATGGCTTCGATGGCTACCGTGGGCCGAGTACGTCTACAACACGGCCTACCAGTCGTCCCTTCGGGAGACACCGTTCTGAGTGGTGTACGGCCGCAACCCGCCCACCATCCGCTCGTACGAGCCCGGCGAGACTCGGGTCGCCGCTATTGCCCGGGACATGGAGGAGCACGACGACTTCCTCGCCGACGTACGCCATCGCTTGGAGCAAGCCCAGGCGGTCCAGAAGCTGCACTACGACAAGCATCATCGGCAGGTGTCTTACTCCGTCGGGGACTGGGCCCTCCTTCGCCTCCGCCAGCGTGCCGTGTCGTCCCTGCCTCAAGCGCCTAAGGGCAAGCTAAAGGCCCGCTTCCTCGGTCCGTACCGTGTCATCTAGCTCATCAACGATGTCGTGGTGCGCCTGGAGCTACCCCCGCAGGCTCGAATCCACGACGTGTTCCACGTGGGCACCCTCAAGAAGTTCATCGGAACACCGCCGATGACTCTCCCGCCCCTGCCTGACATCAAGCATGGCTCGGTCGTCCCTGCACCAGACCGTGTGACTCAGGCTCGTTTGGCCCATGGCGTCCATCAGGTCTTGGTCTACTAGCACGGTGAGCCGGCATCATCAGCCACCTAGGAGGACCTCGACGAGTTTCGCGCCACATATCCAGAATTTCAGCTCGAGGACGAGCTGGATCTCGAGGGGGGGAGAGATGTCATGTGGGGTCAAGGCTACGTCAGGCGCAACTGCGACGTACGCCGCGACGAGGAACGCGCGAACCGCGTGGGCCCGGCCGTTCCAGCGAGCAGTGGCTAGATGGAAAAAATAGGACTGTTAGTTTGTTAAGTCCCTAGAATCAAGGAGTGATTAGTTTCCTTTTCGGTTGGCCGCATGGCTATATGTATCCAGTGACAAGAAGTTTATGATTTAAGCAATAAATTATCCCTAAACTCTCCTCTCTCTCTCTCTCGTTCAACTAAGCCTGTGGTGGAGGGGTAAACCTCGCCGGAGAAGACGGATCGCGACTACGAGTTACGAAGTCGGGGTCGTGCTATCCTAGGGTTTGAGGCCCTTGACAGATGATTCTTCAAGTGAAGAAGAACACCATCACAAGAGGCGAGGGCGCAAGCACTCATCATCAAGCTCTTCTCGTATGTGCCTTATGGCACGAGGTAACGAAAGCTCATCCTCTAGTGAGAGTGATAGTGATGATGAAATACCTTCTTATGATGAAATTGTACAACAAAATCTTAATTATGCTAAAGTTTGCACTAGTCAATAAAAGAAGCTCGAAAAATTAAAAGAAAAGCTAAATAGTTCACAAGAAGCATACAAAACTTTGATTGAACAATATGAGAACTTTGCTAATCTCAATGTTGAACTATCTACTAAAATTGAGCAACTTAATGCTAGTGCAACAACAAATGCATGCACAATAATGATGAGCAACTTGTAAAGAAAAATAAAAGATTAAAAGAAAAGTTAGCTAACTCACAAGATGCTTATAAAAGTTTGCTTGCTAAAATGGAAACCATGTCCAAACATTGTGATGATCTAACTAATAAAGTTGCTAATCTTGAAGCCGTTAGTACAACCCCCACCAAGGCATCTAAAAAGAAAAGTTCTATCTTTAACATGTCTAAAAAGGATGCCTCTACTTCTCGTAATGATTTATGTTTAGACTCATCTTTGTGCAACCAAGTTTGTGGTGAGAAAGTTATTGTAGACACGTGCACACAAGAGGTTGCAAAGGAGAATGAGCAACTCAAGCAAGAAGTAGCTCGCCTCACCAAGGATTTGACTCAAGTAAAAGGCAAGGCGAAGCAAGCCCAACTTCATCAAGATAACACCGTCAAGGGAGTGAAGAAGCTTGATGAAGGATAAACCGTATTTTGCTACGTGTTCCATAAGGAAGGTCACAAGTCCTATGAGTGCAAGGTGAAGAATGGGGGAGGAGAAAAGAAGAAAGAGAAAAAGCAAGCAAGCAAGCTCTCCAACACCTATACCAACAAAGTGGACAAGAAGACCTCCACACCATACTTGTTAAAGAAGAAGAAAAATGACAAGGTGGTGGCCATCAAGGTGAACAAGCAAGCCAACAATGGGGTCAAACGCTTTTGGGTGCCAAAGAAAATCATTTCCAACATGAAGAGCAACAAGAAGATTTGGATCCTGAAAGGGAAGTGAGAAGTCCAATGGACAACGGGGAATTTGGAGACTTGGCAAAGTATGGGTGTATTTCATGGGGTGCATCATGATGGATAAAATCATTGCCAAGTGGGTTAGTGAATACTATGGACCCAAATTCTCCTTCCCATGTTAGGTAACTAGATTCAATTTTCTTCAAGTAGTATCAATTTGCATTTCCTACAAGTGGTATTTGTTACAAATTGGTATCTTTAAGCATCCAGTTACCTTTCATGCCTATGTTTGCATTTGCATGCTTATATCTTTTGTCATGCATACACTAGGTATATCTTATGGTAGGCTTGCTCGGTTTCATTCTTAACCCTTGGAGCAAACATACATGGTTTAAAATTGCTTAGGAGCACGGCACATAGCTTGTCTTTTGATTGTTCATCTAATATGTGCCAAAGTCCAAATTGTAGATAATTTCTCCCGAATATCATCTTCGAAAATGATTCTCACATTCATGAGATGTCATCTTTCAAGTGGTATTATTGATTCTAAAATCAATGTGCATGACTTCTACAAGTATCCCACACTTGTGTGCACAAATTTAGGGGAAGGTTACTCTACAAGTTGGACGCTTTGAGACTAACACCTTTTCAAGCTTATCATGTGTGCAGTAGTCTCATTGCAAGGAAAATAGAGTCCCCGGATTTAAGCATCATACTTCAAATATCCATCACCTATTGCAAGTGGTAGAAATCAAATTGGTTTCCACGTGTGATATTTCTAAACCGATATCATCATGTTGATTTCATTTTGATATTTATATGCTTTCTCCATGCATTATATAGATTAAATTCCCTTGAGCAATAATTTGACAATTATGCATATACTTTGCCTCCTACCATAAGTATGCATATATTTAGGGGGAGCTTAATCTATACAATGTGAGAGTTGAATTTTGTGACCTATTCCACTCTACATACAAAGGATCAAAAAGTTTGACCCTCCCTTGTGCTACTAATGTCTTCCTTTTCGGTGTTTGATTCCAAAGGGGGAGAATTTAGAAACGACTATTCACCCCCTCTCTAGTCATCATCTCGACCTTACACCGATGTCGTGGCCATGGTGCCGCAGCGATGCTCGGAGTAGAGGAAGCAGTGACGTGGAGGCGCGGTCAGTGGCGGCAGCGACTGCGATGGCGCTTCCCGTCGCTCACAGCACATCCTTAGGATCGGTCTAGGGTTAGGTCGTCGGTGGGGCGCTGGCGGCTGCGGTAAACCTCATGTTTCGAGCTCTAGCCCCACCTCTTATTTATAGTGCTGCGCGACGGGGGCGCATCAGCCAGGAGTACGGCTGAGCGCCTCCGATCAGAGCGCGGATCAAGGGTCCAATTGACCGTTGGGCCAACTTGGTGGAGATCAACGTAACAGGACTGACTGACTGACTGTTGAATGGGTTGTCCAAAATAAATAAAATGATTCGCAGTCATCATCCTCTTATGGCAATGGCAACCAGCTCTTATCCTCGTCGCCGGCGGGCTACTGTCAGCAGCAGCATCAAGCAGCAGCCACAAGCGGGCTACCAGCTCTTTTGATTTAGCATCAAGCAGCAGCCCGCCGGCACCCCCTCTCTAGTCATCATCCTCTTATGGCAATGGCAACCAGCTCTTTTGATTTAGCATCAAGCAGCAGCCAAAGCGAACAAGTTATAGAATTGCAAACTTACCAAGCTATAACTTGTTCGCTTCATCTTCACGCTCCTCTTGATCAAATTTTGTCAAAATTCAGTTAAATATTAGCTAAATCTGAACATTATGACTTCTCAAAACGAGTGAATTCTGGTCCGAAAATACCGAAATTTCCGAGATTTGCCCAATTCGACCAGGTCTGAAATTTTTTGTCATTTGAATCCCAAAACCTTGCAATTACATGCATGTATATTTTCTTGTTCTTCACGTACAATACAATAATAGGCCTTTTATTTTTATTTTTCCCCTTTTTATTTTCTTATTGAGAACATATAACCCCCATAGGAAAGTTACTGTGTCAACGGCACGGCATCATTCTTTCTGGATTTTTTTTTTCCGTCGTATAATAAAGCAATAGCCTTGTCTAAATGATATTTTGCAAGTTTGAATCCACCATTATTTGTTTTTTGCGCAATCTATCAATGTTGAAAATTCTGAGCAGAAACTCATTTTGGGTTTCATAATCTAAAGTTTAGTTCACTAAAGTCAAGAGTTAAAGTTTAGACTACTTTAGCTCACTTGTGTGGTCCAATGGACTAATGGTCTTCTTGTGAGGTTGGTCAAATTTGGAACAACACTTTAGACCACTTGTTTAAAGCGTCAAGAGTTAGAGTAGGTCTGCAAAAAGATCTTCTAATAATAAGCTCAACAATTTCTGCTAATATATATTGGGTTCAACTTTCTTTCAACACCAAACTAAAACCAGACATTGACTCGTTCTTATATACAGGCGAACACAACGGCATGCACTAATGTGTAGGTGCCAAGGCGGTCTCTATGGAGCAGCCGTTCACACCTAATGTAGATTCGCTCCATGTGTCCATGCTTGGTTTTTTTTCCCAACTATTACTCCTAAATTTAAGCAATAGTACGTCCCATGCGTATGTACTATGGTATGTGTATGTGTCCATGCATGGTGGCTTTCATGGGATCATCTGCGCATTGTATTTTCTTTTCCAAGAGTGCGCGCGCGCGCGCTTTGGTTGAGTCAAGTTCATATGTATGCCTAACTATGCAAGCCTTATTTGCTACTGCTATGGACGATTATAAACAAGGGCCGGGGCACTCTTTATTTTGGATGATCGATCACTAGATCCATCCGTTCTGCTAACCTGCTGGGAGGTGGATGAAATGTTAGTGTAGATCAGTTGTAAACAATGCAAGCCTTAGATATACTACGTATGTACGAGCAAGTAGGTGGTAGACCTTGATTTCCATGAACGTTCCTAGCCTATATATATATATATATATATATTATTATTAACTTGGGGAGGAAGGCAGGCAAGCAGCAACAAATTGTATTGAAGGCAAGCAACCTGCTGGGAGAGTAAATTACTAGGCAAAGTTGCTTTTCTCCTAGCAGCCAGATCAGGTCAGACCAGCCAAAGCCAGCCACCAACCCCGCCCATCTCCAAAGTAGTAGTAAGCTAAGGCTTTGTTTAAAAAAATTTCAACCCAATAAATAGTAGCACTTTCGTCTTATTTGGTAAATATTGTCCAATCGTGTACCAACTAAGCTCAAAAGATTCATCTCGTAATTTCTAACTAAACTGTGCAATTAGTTATTTTTTTTACCTATATTTAATGCTCCATGCAAACGGCTAAAAATTGATGTGATGGAAAAAGAGTGAAAAAACTTGAAATTTTGAGGGTATCTAAGGCCTAAGCAAAGTTTGTAGCTTTTTCACCGCCATGGTCTTTATTTGACTAGTATGTATAAGCAATTAGTTACAGCTGCTTTTCGGTAGGAGACGAAATTTCTACTAGCTAGCGCCTTTGACTGGGACGACTGACGACTATACTGACGGGGAGGCAAGAGGGAAGAAGGTTCACTCACAGTCGCTGCTAGCTCGTGTTGTTGCGTTGGAGAGGAAACCATCAATGGAGGGCCGGCCGGCCACTTCACCTCTACCAGTATATATAGCCATCTAGGCAGGCAGGCAGGGGCTAGGGCTACAGAGCCAATCCAGTTCCAGTGCAGTCACAACAAGCAGCTAGCTCGCAACCAGCCGCCATGCCGTCCCCGTCGCCTTCGCCGCAGCTGCGGGTGCTGTCCAGGCGCACCGTCAAGCCGCCGCCGCGCCCGCGCCCGCGCCCACGCATCCCGCTCACCACCTGGGACGTCTCCTTTCTCTCCGCCGACTACATCCAGAAGGGCCTCCTCTACGCCACGCCGCCCTTCTCCACGGCCCGCCTCCTCGACCACCTCCAGACCGCGCTCGCCCAGGCGCTCCACGCCTACTACCCCGTCGCCGGCCGCTTCGCCACGGACCAGCACCGCGACGCCCACGGCAACGTCCTCGGCTGCTCGGTCTCCATCGACTGCGACGGCCAGGGCGTCGACATCGTCCACGCCGTCGCCGACGTCATCCCGCCCGACGCCGATGTTCCGCGCCTCGTCCAGTCCCTCTTTCCCCTCGACGGCGCCGTCAACCACGACGGCCACCACCTCCCGCTGTTCGTCGTCCAGGTCACCGAACTCACCGACGGCGTCTTCCTCGGCTTCGCCTACAACCACGCGCTCTCCGACGGCACCGCCTTATGGAGATTCATCAACGTATGGGCGGGCATCGCGCGCGACAGCCTCTCTGCCTCCCCCTCGGAGGAGCACAAGCACGCTCCAGCTCCGCCGCCCTTGCTGGAGCGCTGGTCCCCCGACGGCCTGACGACGCCGACGCCGCCGGTCGTGCTCCCGTTCCCCGACCTCACGGGGCTCATCGAGAGGCTGCCCCCGCCGCCGCTGCGCGAGCGCATGCTGCAGTTCTCGGCCCACACGCTGGAGGCGCTCAAGGACCGGGCGCGGGAGGAGCTCCTGGCGGCCGGGGACGCGGCCGGCGCGGCAGCCGTCACCAAGTTCCAGGCGCTCAGCTCGCTGGTGTGGCGCTGCGTCACCCGCGCGCGCCGCCTGCCGCCCGACCAAACAACCTTTTGCCGCGCCGCCATCAACAACCGCACGCGCCTCCGCCCGCAGCTGCCGCCGGAGTACTTCGGGAACACCATCTACGCCGTCGCCACGGAGGCCGTCACCGCGGCGGATCTGCTGGAGCGCGGACACGGCTGGGCGACGGCGGCCGTGGGCCGCGCGGTGGCGGCGCACACGGACGCCGACATCCGGGCGCGCGTCGCCGCGTGGATGGCCAGCCCCGTCCTCTACAACCTCAGGTACTTTGACCCCAACGGCATCATGATGGGCAGCTCGCCGCGCTTCGACATGTACGGCTGCGACTTCGGCTGGGGCGCGCCGCTGGCGGCGCGGAGCGGCAAGGCCAACAAGTCCGACGGCAAGGCGTCGCTGTACCCGGGGCAGGAGGGCGGCGGAAGCATCGCCGCGGAGCTGGTGCTGACGCCGGAGCACATGGCGCTGCTGGAGCAGGACGACGAGTTCTGGGCGGCCGTTTCGCCGGACAAGCCTTGTCCGCCGGCGGGGAAGAATTGACCGCCAGCCGCCGAGTCCATCATGCAAAAGTCAGACAGACACTGACAAAGCAATAAAAGGAATTGAATTGAATTTTCTTTCCCAGTTAGTTAGCGTGTTTGCTTAAGGATTATATAATGATGTCCTCATAATAAAGATAAAAGATCGAAATATTCCATCCATGCATTGTTTTCTTGTGTTTAGAACATTGAGCAAAAGAAACAAAATATAGCGTGGCGAGCTTGACGGTGATTTGAAGATTTTGATTTCGAAAAACTATCAACCACTTGGATTTACCCTTCTCTTGTCTAACAACATGGTGTCACGCCAGCAAAAACCGCTCGGGATGCAAAGAACAAACAATTTTACAAGTTGAGGGGGGTGCTTCCAAAGACTGATTTTATAGATGAGAAGGGAAATCTGAAGACCATGAAAGTTAAAGGGTCCAAAGGACCTTTTCCTTCATATTGTGCTTCATGTTGAGTAACTGGGTTGGTGAGGCCAGAAACTTTGCGTCGAAATTTATGGAACCCACGTGCCCATCCATTAGGCCCAGGTTTCAGCTGTAAATTCCGACCACAAGCTAGAAGTCGGTCTAACTTTCACAGTCGGTCCACTCCACGTCTCCCCCATCTCTTTCTTGCCCTGACTGAACCCGGCCCTATGACTCCCTTCCCTTTCCTTTCTTCATCCATCCATTGTGGTTTCTACCTCCGCCTTTACTTTGCGTCTGCTGCCCCACAGTTAGCCAACAATCACCCGAGGCAGACGATGGAAGAAGCGCCGGGGAGAGTGGACTCCAAAGGTGACACTAGTACACAACACACCTTTCATCCGATGCTAAAATAGACTCTAGTCCCGGCATTTTTTGCGCCCGGGACTAAAGGTGGACCTTTACTCCCGGTTGGAGCCACCAACCGGGACTAAAAGTCCTCAACCTTTAGTCCCGGTTGGTAACACCAACCGGGACTAAAAGTAGACCCTTAAGTTTCGGTTGGTAACACCAACCGGGACTAAAGGTCCCCCGATGGGTTAGTTCAAAAGGGAAGCATCCCATCCATGGTTAGATGTGTTGTGTAGGTGGGGTGGTAAGCTACGCGCAAGGCAATGCATGGGGTATTGGGTTCGAATCTCACGGGACGCAGCGGTGGGAGGCATTATTTTTTTTAAAGCTGGGACGACCTTTAGTTCCGGTTGGTGTTACCCACCGGGACTAAAGGACCCCCTTTAGTCCCGGATGATTACTCCCGGGTGGGGAACCGAGACTAGAGGGGGTTCCCCACCGGAAGTAAAGCTCTGTTCTCTACCAGTGTGACTACGACTGTTACCGAATGTACGGCACCTACATAGATGCTCACAATGCGGTGTTGGAAATGTTTTCTTCTTATATCTTTAAAAACTTGATCAAATTTTAAATCTTTCAGTGAAAACTATAAGGACTAGGGGCGCTTGGTCCCCCCTCTCACCCCCATCTCCCGCCACTGGTAGACTGGCTAGATTCGTACATTACCGAATTGTAAGCATGTATTGTACTGAGGTGACAACTTCAGATTACTACGTATTATTTTTGCTATATGTCTTGGACTTTTTTTGTGGTACTATCAGTAAGAGCATTCCTTGGAATTATCTTATTGGCCGTCAAAGTAGTATTAAAAATAAATATACCGTATCCATGTTGTCTATGTATCTATCAGCAAGATTTCTTAACATTAATCATTGTTTCGTCACTCACATTTTTATGTAGTATTGTTGGTTTGTTCAAAGATTTGCAGGTATTTATTTTTAGTTATATATATGAGTCGAACTTTTTTGTGGTACTATCAATGTATAAGAGGATTCCTTGGCATTAACTTATCACGAGACTTGCCCCCCTCGTATATGCTATATAAATACAAGTGCGCAGTGCACGAACCGTATACATAAGAACCAACATTCACAATCGGTAGGTTAGCAGAGAGGAAGCACTTCTTTTAATTAGACTTGGAAATTAACATCAGCACCGATCGCCATAATACATTAATTATACAACAATGAGTACAAAAGTAGTCTTTCGACTCTTGGTTTCGCCTTGGCTTTTACAATGCATACGACGACACATCCAGCTTGCGGTGAGGTTGATTGCTATCAGCAAAAAAGAGAAAGTTAAGTCCAAATCACTACTGGATTCAGGCGCTTTGCTGAGTGCCTAATACACTCGAAGGGCAGCACTCGGCAAAGAATTGTTTGCCGAATGCCTTTTATCGGGCACTCGGCAAAGTCTTTGCCGAGTGCAATCTCGGCACTCGACAAAGAAAAGTGACCGTCACGGCGTCGGTTGCGTTAGTACATGTTTTGCCGAGTGCCATGTCAGAGGCGCTCGGCAAATATTTTTTAATTTTTTTTTTCAAAATTTCTTTGCCGAGTGCCGTACCGGGGAGGCACTCGCAAATATTTTTTATTATTTTTTTAATAATTTCTTTGCCGAGTGCCCTACCAGGTCGGCGCTCGGCAAATATTTTTTAATTTTTTTTTCGTAAAATCTTTGCCGAGTGCCCTGGCCCTGGCACTCGGCAAAGCTATGCAGAATTCCCAACTTTGTCGAGTGCCAGGGTTAGGGCACTCGGCAAAGAGGCTAATTTTTTTTGATTCTATATTCACAAACACAGCATATAAGAGAGAGATATATATAACATCTGTGACATCACAAACACAATATAGCACATATATATCACATCCATCTCATCACAAAGGCAATACCACATATATATATCACATGTCGATCACACAATATCTCACATACATGACATCACAAGCATAATAGGTCCAATATCCATCGAAACAAGTCGATAGTCGATCATAGTGCATCACATGTCCATCAAGCGGTGAAAAAGAGATACAAACTACAGGTGGGGAGAAAACTGAGTGCCTGGTGAAGGAAAAGTGTCGTCGCCTGCTTGCGCCTGAGATGGGTTATTCGAACCCGCCGACGGAGGCTGCATAAAGGACAAGAGATTACATCTGTTAGAGTGGTCATCTAATGAAAGCACTAGTCGAAGAAATTTGGTTTCATACTCACAGGACTAGTTATAACTGGCGGCAGCGGTGGAGCGAACTGCTGCACAGCTACACTGTGCATTTGCCCAAAGTTCTGCAGGAACGTCGTAATCTCCGCTAGCTACTTGGCCTGCCTTTCCCGCTCGGCCTGTCTTTCCCGCTCGGCCTACTCGGCCCTCGCCGCTAGGTCCCGCAGCTCCTGAGCCATCCTCTCGTTCTCGGCCTGCAACATTTCAATCGAATGTTTCAGTAATGCAAAGGTAACTAAGTTATTTAAAGATCAATGTACGAAGAGTTAAACGGGACTAACCTGGAGTGCGTCGACCCGCTGCTGTGAAGGGGACGGCCGTTGGCGTATGGCCGGGCCTCCGCTCGGGGTCTGTGCACGCGTATGGCAAATAGTAAACCTACACGGCCTGGTGAGCCACAATAAAGACATATTTTCCTTGATAGACGGAATCTTGTCGAATCTCGACTTGACCAATATTAGGGCTTTGTTTCGTTAGTCGAGGATTGAACCAGTGGCATTTGAACATGACGAGACGAAGAGGTTTCGAACCATAAAATGAAAGTTCATAGATTTCTTCGATTATGCCATGATACTCGAGGCCATCAGTGCCGGGAGTACAAACTCCGCTGTTTGTGGTTTTTCGATGGGGCCGAGCTCGCTCGTAGCTTGCTATGTGAAAGCGATATCCATTCACATCATAACCTGAATAAGCTTTCACCTTATTGTCAAAGCTATTTGCAACCTGTCTCAACTCCTTACTCATAGTTGCATCGGTTTGGGCCTGCAAGCGCAAGAATGAAAGATTGCCGGACTAAGTACGCGAAACTCGAAATCTCGAACTAGGTATGAGGTAAATTGGACAATACATTTGTTTTGAACCAAGAAATGAAATCAGGCCTCCCTGCTCCCGGACCCTGTGAAAGAAGGGTATCGGTTTGCCGTGGGGTAGGACCCCTTGGTTGATGCCAGGATAAACGAATAAATTCCCTGTGCAAACGAGAAAGAATCAGTTGGATGCAGAATAGTGACGGCGTATTGAAACAAGTTCGTTGAGAACTTACTCAATGAACGGCTTCACCTCGGTTAGGTTCTACAACACATATAGCATGATACTGTGCCACTCTTCATTATCCAACCTCTTATTGGTCGATCCACTTGCGCTTCTGAGTTGCCCTTGGAAAAGGCTGAGGTTGGATTCATTCTCGTCAGCATTGTAGCGAGGGAGTGGATTATGCACACTAGGAAGGTTCGTTGTGTAGTATAGCTGTGTGAAGTTTGTCACCTCCTCCAGAATGGAAGCCTCTGTAATGGAAGCCTCAATTTTGGCTTTATTTCTACATTTTTTGCGAACGGCCTTCAGACATCTCTCGATCGGATAGCACCAACGAGCCTGCACGGGCCCCCCCATACGTGCCTCATACGGGAGGTGCACAATCAAATGCTGCATCGACAATAAGAAGCCGGGTGGAAAGATCTTCTCCAACTTACAAAGCAACTCAGGTGCCACTTTCTCCAAGTTTGCAACCATGGTCCGAGATAGCTCCTTGGCACAAAGCTGGCGGAAGAAATAGCTCAACTCTGCAAGCACTAGCCAGACATTCTCAGGAACATAGCTTCGTACCATTGTCGGAAGAAGCCGCTCAATCCATACGTGGTAGTCATGACTCTTCATCCCGTTGACTCGCATAGTGCCTAAGTTCACTCCCCTGCTCAGGTTTGCTGCATACCCATCAGGGAACATTAACGCCTTGATCCATCGTAGTACTTCCCTCCTTTGTTCGGGTTTCAAGACGAAATTGGCCTTAGGCCTTTTCTAGTTCTTGCTATTTGCAGGAGGTCGCATCTCTTGCTGTGGTCTATCGCACAACATCGCCAGGTCCACTCTAGCCTTAGGGTTGTCCTTAGACTTGTCAGTGTCCATGAGTGTTGCCCAAAGTGCATTGGCGATATTCTTTTCAGTGTGCATTACATCAATATTATGGGGCAGTAGGAGGTCATCGAAATAGGGGAGCCTCGTCAAGCCGGACTTATGAGTCCACATGTGTTGCTCACCATATCCCACAAAACCACCTTCTTCATTGGGCACGAGAGCATCTATCTTAGCATGAACCTCGGCACCAGTCTTCAAGTGTGGTCTAGGGTCCGTGATTGTGACACCTTTCCTAAAGTTCTTGGTGTCTTGTCAGAATGGATGGTTGGAATCTAGGAATTGACGATGTTGATCGAACAACGAATACTTGCCACCCTTCTTCAACCAAATGAACCTCACAGCTTCCTGGCATATTGGGCATGGGAACTTCCCCTGAACACACCAGGCGCTGAATAACCCATACGCCAGGAAGTCATGCATGGAGTATTGGTACCAGACATACATTTTGAAGCTTTGCTTTGTAGCTCGGTCGTATGTCCATACCCCTTCATTCCAAGCTTTGATCAATTCATCAATCATAGGCTCCATGAACACACCCATATTCTTCCCCGGGTGTCCAGGAATTATCAACGTCAAAATCACGTTATGTCATTGAAAGGCGACGCCAGGGGGGAGATTGAGGGGGATAACAAACACGGGCCAACATGTGTAAGGGGCGGCCATCATGCCATAAGGATTGAACCCATCTGTTGCCAGCGTGACACGTACATTACGAGCCTCATCGGATTTCAGACGATGTTTGTCATTAAAGTTGGTCCATGCTTCACCATCAGATGGATGTACCATCTTGTCAGGATTGTACCATTTGCCATTCTTGTGCCACGTCATCTGTTTCGCGGTTTCCTCGGTCATGAATAGCCTTTGAAGCCTCGGCACGAAGGGAAGGTGTCGTAAGACTCGGGCGGGTATCTTAAGCTGCCTCTTCTAGCCACCACCATCACCAGACTCCTTGTGTTCTTCACGAAATAGGACACACCCATTCGGACAAGCATGTATCTGCTCATACGGCATCTTCAGTGCTTTAAGGAGCTTTTGTGCCTCGTACATGGTCTTCGGCAACATGTGGTCCTTTGGAAGTAGGGTGCCAACCACGGCCAACACCTTATCGAAGCCTTCTTGACTCATGTTCATATCAGACTTCAACCCCATTGAAAGGTCCTAATGGCTAGAGGGGGGGTGAATAGCCTAATAAAATTCTACAACAACACTTAACAAAATGTGTTAGACAATTTTGCGGCGAAGCGAGTGTTGCGTAGCCTACTAAAATGCAAGCCACCTACCACAATTCTATTTCGAATAGTGTATATCCACACAATAGCTATGACACTTAGCTAAATTAGTGTGCTCTCAAAGACTAACTAAAGAGCAACACTAATCAAACAAACAAGCTCTCACAACTAGCTACACTAAAGAGCTTGATAACTAGTTTGCGGTAATGTAAGAGTGAGCAAGAGAGTTATACCGCCGTGTAGTGGTAGGAACCAATCAATCACAATAATGAATACCAATGTAGACCAATCACCTCAGAATCAAATGATGAACACAATGATTTTTACCGAGGTTCACTTGCTTGCCGGCAAGCTAGTCCTCGTTGTGGCGATACACTCACTTGGAGGTTCACGCGATGATTGGCATCACTCGCCAAACCCTCAATAGGGTGCCGCACAACCAACACAAGATGAGGATCACACAAGCCACAAGCAATTTACTAGAGTACCTTTTGGCGCTCCGCTGGGGAAAGGTCAAGAACCCCTCACAATCACCACGATCGGAGTCAGAGACAATCACCTCCTCCACTCAATGATCCTTGCTGCTCCAAGCCATCTAGGTGGCGGCAACCACCAAGAGTAACAAGCGAAATCCGTAGCGAAACACAATCACCAAGTGCCTCTAGATGCAATCACTCAAGCAATGCACTTGGATTCACTCCCAATCTCACTATGATGATGAATCAATGATGTAGATGAGTGGGAGGGCTTTGGCTAAGCTCACAAGTATGCTATGTCAGTAGAAATGGCCAAAGATGTGAGCCACAGCCGGCCATGGGGCTATAAATAGAGCCCCAATGAAATAGAGCCGTTGTACCCCTTCACTGGGCACAACGCGGGGTGACCGGACGCTCCAGTCCGATCGACCGGACGCTGGCCCTCAGCGTCCGGTCATGTGATTCACGCCACGTGTCCACTGCTTCAAATGTTGTTCGTCAGATTTCAACGGCTACGAAGCTGACCGGACGCTCCGGTAAAACTGATCGGACGCTGAAGCCCCAGTGTCCAGTCGTTTCCAGTAAGCTCCCCGAGGCATGTTTTTTCGACCGGACGCGTCCGGTCCACCTTGACCGGACACATACCAGCGTCCGGTGCTCAACCTTAGCCACTGTGCCGTCTGATAGCTCGACCGGACGCAGCCTTTCAGCGTCCGGTCGCTGAGTGACCCAGCGTCCGGTCAGTAGACCGACGCCAGCATCATTTCGATCAACTCCATTTCAACTCTTACTTCTTCACCCTTGCTCAAGTGTGCCAACCACCAAGAATTTTGCATCCGGCGCAATAGAAAATAGACATTTCATTTTCCCGAAAGCGTCGAATATTATCAAGGGTGTTAGCACTCCACTAGATCCTAAATGCATATGCAATGAGTTAGAGCATCTAGTGGCACTTTGATAACCGCATTCCGATACGAGTTTCACCCCTCTTAATAGTACGACTATCAAACCTAAATGTGATCACACTCTCTAAGTGTCTTGATCACCAAAATAAAATAGCTCCTACAAGTTATACCTTTGCCTTGAGCTTTTTGTTTTTCTCTTTCTTCTCTTCAAGTTTAAGCCCTTGATCATCTCCATGCTATCACCATTGTCATGTTATGATCTTCATTTGCTTCTCTACTTAAAGTGTGCTACCTATCTCATGATCACTTGATGAACTAGGTTAGCACTTAGGGTTTCATCAATTTACCAAAACCAAACTAGAGCTTTCACCCATCAAGCGACTAATGGCATCCAACTAAGAGACCTCAGAATGAGCATGAAGGGGTTTCACCGCCGAGTCCATCATGTACTTGAACGCATCTACGGCTGCCTGCATCTCCGCCTCCTCACGTCCTTCAGCAAACTGTGCTTGGTGAACGTCATCTACCATGTCTGCTACCCCGGCATCAGCATCGAAAGCCTCGACGCGTAGTCTCACCACCTCCTCTCTCATATGATTGGCTTCACCATGGTGGACCCACCGGGTGTAGTTCGGTGTAAACCCATTCTTGTGCAGATGTATACCCATGACTTCCTGGTTTTGCATTCTCCTATTACCACACTTGCTGCAGGGACACAAAGCCATTTTTGGGTATCTAGCGGCCTTGCCAAATGCACGCTTCAAGAAATGATCGGTCTT
Source organism: Miscanthus lutarioriparius (assembly GCA_904845875.1). NCBI lineage: Eukaryota > Viridiplantae > Streptophyta > Magnoliopsida > Poales > Poaceae > Miscanthus > Miscanthus lutarioriparius. Next base: position 80,701,758 of record CAJGYO010000019.1, on the reverse strand, counting down.
GTTCATCCATTCAATGCTGACATCACCCTGAGTTGTCCGGCCCATGTACATCCATTGACGGTCCTCCATCCTCTAGCATATATAACATCTCCATAGGTGACCACCAATTGCATCTACGTGGTGTCCCTACTCTCTAATAGGTGAGGATAGGTCCTAATCTCACCCGCGGATGCATAGATGGGGTTAGTTTCCATGCTCCGCTCCTATCCGAGACAAAATTTCAGCAGCACCTCCCCGCTGTTCTCCCGATACACGTCCTGCAAGGGAGAGTGTGTATCCGAAGAACAACAGGGGGTGATGCCGAAACACCATCTCGGACCAGAGCGAACCATGGAAATTAACCCATCTACGCATCCACGGGCTGTCCAAAAAACGTGGACAATCCAAAACAGATACGGTCGCAGATATACAAAGATCCGCATACCTCCAACCGTATCTCTTTCAGACGGGAGACACCTAACTAGGTTATGCGACCAAAGACCACATACGGATAGAGGGGTTATACCTAGGGTGCCGGTGAGGTCAGGGTAGCGGGGCGGTGGAGAGTTAGTGCAGTGGCGAGTCGACGCGGTGCAGGAAGACCCGCAGCGCCGACGAAGATGATCGAGGTCACCGAGTCCCTCCCATAGGTCCTCCTACAAAAAAGGGCAAAAATGGTTAGTGTCGACTCAAAATTTTGGTAGCACCTCCCCTGCACGGGGAGGTTCGCAAAACCTGCAAAAAACATGGCACAAAGGCCAACAATCACATATATACCAAGCATGGGCACGAAGGCCAACAACCACCAATATATCAAGAGGAGCCATGTACTTTAGTTCTCTTTCCATGCAGATGAAAGTATTGAAGTAGTACAACAACAATTACTACTAACCCTACAACTACTACTAACACTACTACTAGCAACTACTTAACTACTAATAGTACTAATACTAGAACTACTTAACTATTAACAACTACTACTACTAACCACTACTACTTACTAACTACTACTATTTACTAACTACTACTACTACTAACCCTACAACTAACACTACTAACTGCTACTACTAACCACTACTACTTACTAACTACTACTATTTACTAACTACTACTACTACTAACCCTACAACTAACACTACTAACTACTACAACTAACACTACAACTAACACTACTAACTACTACTACTAACACTACAACTAACTACTACTAACACTACTAACTACTACTACTATAACTACAAGGGTAGGGCTTACCTTGGCGGCAAGAACGGCAAGAGCGAGGGCCGCGACGACGGCGGGGATGACCGTAGCAGCGCGAGGATCAATGGGTGGTCGGAACGGAGCGAGGATCGACAGGCGGTCGGGTCGGCACCTTCCTCTTCTTCCTCCTCCCCCTTCTCTTTCTTCCTCTTCTTCCTCCTCCCCTTCTCTTTCTTCCTCTTGCTCCTCTCCTTCTCCCTCTGCTGGCCGGCCGCAGGGCACGGCGGGGCCGGTGGAGCTCGGGGCCGGTGGGGAGCTATGGGCGGCTCGGGGCCGGCCGGGTCGCCAATCCTCGGGAGCTCGGAGTCTGGGCGCCATGTGAGCTGGGCGGTGGCCGGGACCCGGGGTGGGCGGGAGGCAAGGGGCAGGGGGCTGGCCAAGGGAGCGGGATTTGGAAGGCCAGGCGGGCCGGGCGGGGACCTCACGAGGGGAACGAACGGCGGGGGGGCGGCAAGGCATGGGCAGGAAACGCCCGGCGGGTGGGAGAGGAGTGAGGAGGGGGTGGGGTTGGGCCGGCCTGTTCTGGGCCTTTAGGTTAAAAGATTTGCCGAGTGCCGGGCCCAGCGGCACTCGGCAAAGGGTTTTTTATTTTTTTTAAAAAAAATTCTTTGCCGAGCGCCCTGTGACCTGGCCCTCGGCAAAGGCTTCTTTACCGAGTGCCAAGGTTGGCACTCGGCAAATTAATTTTTTTTTTCGCCCATTTTTTCTGGGGCCTTGCTACAGTAATTAAAACTCTATTTCAAAATTTGGGACAATTTTGAGTTTTTTTACTATATTTCCTTAATTATTTTTGTTTCGTTGAATTTTTCCGACTATTTCAAATTTGAACTGCATGTACATGAAATAATGGAATTTGGTCATTCAAAAAATGGTATTCATGATTTTTTGTGTATGTTGAGGCCGTATCCAGGAACTCGCATGAAATTATGAGGATCTTGTTGTCGTAACATGACGATGTACTTGCGGGAAAAGTGCATTTCAAATCCAAATGAAGTCCGAAAATCACGAAACTTGTCGAGGCGTCTTGTTATCGCATGTGGAGGCCGTGGTAAAAAATTGAGAAAGTTTGGAGCAAGTTGTGACGTCGGATGCATAAAAGCCAGACATGAGAAAGTTTGGAGCAAGTTGTGGCGTCCATGTCTGGCTTTTATGCATTCGACGTCACAACTTGCTCCAAACTTTCTCAATTTTTTACCACGGCCTCCACATGCGATAACAAGACGCCTCGACAAGTTTCGTGATTTTTGGACTTTGTTTGGATTTTATATAATTTAAATATACTTTTCCCGCAAGTACATCGTCATGTTACGACAACAAGATCCTCGTAATTTCATGCGAGTTCCTGGATACGGCCTCAACATACGCCAAACATCATGAATACTATTTTTTGAATAACCAAATTCTATTATTTCATGTACATGCAGTTCAAATTTGAAATAGTCGGAAAAATTCAACGAAACAAAAATAATTAAGGAAATATAGTAAAAAAACTCAAAATTGTCTCAAATTTTGAAATGGAGTTCTAATTACTATAGCAAGGCCCTAGAAAAAAATGGGGCAAAAAAAACAAAAAAAATTAATTTGCCGAGTGCCAACCTTAGCACTCGGCAAAGAAGCCTTTGCCGAGTGCCAGGTCACAAGGCACTCGGCAAAGAATTTAAAAAATAAATAAAAAACCCTTTCCCGAGCGCCTAACGACGGGGCACTCGGCAAAGGCTGACGGCAGGTGGCCGCCGTCACGTCGGCAACCTTTGCCGATGGCCAAATTTTGCCGAGTGCCCGGCACTCGGCAAAGATTTTTTTGCCGACGGCCAATCTTTGCCGAGCACCCGGCACTCGGCAAAGGAAAATTTTTGCCGACGGCTAAAGTTTGCCGAGTGTCCGGCACTCGGCAAAGGAAGATTTGCCGACGGCCTATCTTTGCCGAGTGCCGTTGGTGCCGGCTCTCGACAAAGATTGCCTTTGCCGAGTGCCCGACAGAAAGCACTCGACAAATCTTTTTGTACTCGGCAAATCAGCCGTGTCCGGTAGTGAATGCATGAAAACTTTAAATATCATCACTGATTATGTCAAACCAAGTGAAATATGTTGTCAAATTGTGCGAGCATCTGACATGACTTGCGTTTGTCATGCCCTTGAGCCTGAAGAGGTGCTTCAAAAAGTAAGCGCTGTTAAACTGGTCCGACTATCACGAGTGTGTGGCAACCCAGTGGCCACTACCCCAGTTTTCGATATCACTGCCGGTTCAAAATCCCCCTTCACTGTCGGATTTTGAACCGGCAGTGGCATACCGGCAGTGATGCTCGCTGGCTACTGCTGACGATACTTCACCCAGCAGTGATAAGGTTTAGAAAAACAAAAAAAAGCAATCCAACAAGCATGCTGGCTGGAGCATGCTCATTACCGCCGCTGCCGCCACTGCTCGCTAGCTACCGCCGCCACTACATCAAGTATTTCATCCAAGAAAAAAATTCATACATCACAAAGGATGGATTCAACACATCAGAAAAACTCATCCACAAATCGATTCGTGCATCGCAGACGAAGGAGAAGGGTTCAACACATCACAAATCAACCCATCCATAGATCGATTCGTACATCACAGACAGAGGAGCAGGGTTCAACACAAACAAAATAACTCATCTACAAATTGATTCACACAACATAGAGGAATGTCCGGCACAGCTCCTCCGCAGGTCCGGCGCAGCTCCGCAGCAGCTCCTCTCCACACCACAGATGTAGCGCCCCCTTGTGCCCCCTTCAGCTCCTAGAAACCACGCGAGGTGAGCCGCGCGGAGAGGCAGGCCATCAGGAAGGCGCAATCTACGGATGGAGAAAAAGGAAAAAAAGCGAGGATGAGGATAGGCCAGGGCGACTCACCTCGGATGGGACCTTCGACTCCAGCGCATGCGCTCTAGGCCTCCAGCCACGGAACTACCGGAGCGCACGAAGATCTGGGGAGGAAAGTGTGGAGGCGTGGGGAGATCTGGGGAGGAGGAAGAAGCCGCGCCGGGATCCCGACCGCTCGTCGGCGCCCACGGCGGCCTCATGCCCGCGCCGGCTTCCCGACCGCTCGTCGGTGGCCACAGCAAGGTGGATTTGGAGAAACATGAGAGAGAGGAGAGAGAGCGGGGAGAGATATGAGAGAGAGGAGAGAGCGCGTGGATTCGGCGGCCGCACAGTTAACTAGGATGAATTAAAATTTCGGGTCCGGAGCTATGGATCACTGCCGGTCTGTGAGATGCAACCGACAGTGATACACATCACTGTCGGTTTTTATTACCAACCGGCAGTGATAATATATATCACTGTCGGTTTGTTTGAAAATCCGGCAGTGATAGCTTTTTTTTCTTACGAACCGGCAGTGATGTATTTATCAGTGTCGGTTTTAAAATTTCGGTAGTGATAGGGTCGACAGTGATAGCTTATTCTGGGGTAGTGGGCCGTTGGAACCAAATGTGGATGTAAGTACCGAATTTTTACTACTACTGGTTTTATTTTATTCAGATATATAAAATTTTATATGTTTTTATGTATTTGTTCACATTTATTAAGTAACTACGTATATATTAGTAAAAAATGAATGTTTAATGTGGTACAATAATTAATACTATGATTTTTTCCCCTCAGGGTACACTATTTCACCTCCACTATCGTTGGCGGTGCATCCATGAGTACTCCCTCCGTACCTGGAAAGGAAGTCGTCCTGGGCCTTGACACCGTTTTCTCAAAGCATGTCGCTGAGGCCGTAAGATGGACTACTTGGACGCGTTTGCCCCTGGAGAACGTTTTGGCTGCCTGCTCGCCCGCTTCGTTTCATGCGCCGCCCATTCACTCGCCCGCTAATCGCTTGCCTCCCTTAATCGTGCGCATGCTCGCCTCCCTTCCTCTCCCGTAGCACGCTCGCCTCCCTTCGTCTCCCGCATCACACGCTCGTCGCTCGCCGCTCGCTTCTAGTTAGGGTTTAGATGTTCACGTGCCTCTCTTCCTCGCCGCCCGACTAGAGTCCGATGCCATGAAGGTTGTTCGCGCCATGGAGGAGGCGCTGGAATCAGAGGTCGCTCCGGACTCGGAGATGACAATGGACTCGGAGATGGCGTTGGATTCGGAGATGGCGCTGGACTCCGTCGAGATGGCACCGGACTCCGTCGAGTCTTCGTGCGCTCGCTGCGACACGTTCCACGCCAACGACGATGACGGAGAAGCCTGCTTCCAAGCTCGCCGCCGCACTCACAGGTGTGCCTGTTGTGGTCTTCTACATGAAGACTACGATCTGACAGCATGGATATTGCATGACATGGAAAAGTTTGATTGTGAGATGTACATTCGTGATGTGGAGAAGCTTGAAATGAATGGTGAAACCATAATTCTGCCTGAGCATGTTCAGAAGAAGTTGGACGAGCACAATGAGAAGATGAAGCAAGGCACCATGGAAGATGCAAAGAAAGATCAGTAAGGTTACATGTCTCATTCATTTAACCTAAGATTCATGCATCTCCTAATTTGCTTCTTCTAATTTGCTGCATAAACTAACTTGCATGTTCTAATTTGCAGGGAGACTAGCAATGGCTTCAGCTAGCAAGGAAGCTTCACATGAGATTTGCAATGGCAGCCGATCTTCTCTCTCTAGTTTTTCTTTTTGCATGTGAGGAATCTTGATGTTGTTGCATCCTTTAACCTTCATGGCTTCCTTCAAAACACTCTGAAGCTAGTGTTACAAAAATTATGTTTGCTTTGCGCGGCGAATACTCCATGAATGCCTACAAAACATGTGTTGAAGAAATGAATCAATGAGTACATTAGTTGTTCAAGAAACAATGTAACAAGTGAACAATTGATCCATTTACCTGTTGCACGGCTGGAACTAGATCTTTAATTGTTTTTGCATCCTTCTTGTATTGAATAGCTTGAATAGCTCTAAAAAACCCCAAGTCTAGAATGTTAAAATCCGGAGAATTGGGTGGTTGACAAATTAGCCGAATGTCAAACCCATCTTGCTTAACAGCCTCACAAAAAAAGGATCATCCACTTTTAAATGAGAAGGTGCATTATCTTGTTGTATGAAAATTGGCTTGTTCACATCTTATCTTGGCCATTTGGCTCGAAAGGCAAGCAAAACTCTATTTACCATGAAATCTCTGATCACATCCCTTGTGATTGAAGTTATTGGCTTGATTACTTGCTCTCCACGAAGACGATTTTGACTTCTTCTTATAGCATTTTCATAAGTGACAAGTGGAAAACAACCAATTTTCCCATCAAAAATACACTCTCCATTCCTAAACCTTGGCCGAGCACAAGCACACAAAAACATGATCCTAGGGATGTAATTCTTGTTCTTATAAGTGCGATGTGGTTCATCTTCCTCGGGTAGCAAGTAGTATTTCTCATATTTTTGAGAGAGGTAGAACCATTTTTCATCAATGAACACAAAGTTAAAAAAATCCTTAAACCTTGGATCACCAACCAAACCTTGCTCAATCATGTCAACACACCACTTCAACCGAGTCTTCTTGTTGGCACCAGTGAGGTACGGTTTGATGCTACTAGAGTGGCACCTAAGCAAACCTTTTTTCAAATACCTTTGTATCCTAGATTTGCTAATACCAAGTTTACTAGACACATCTTATATGGTCATTCTTTGCTTGAGAGGAATGTTGCGCAATTGTTCCAAATCAAGAGGGACTGCCTTACGACCACATCTACCCTTCTTTTGACTACGAACCACAACAGGAATGTTATGAGCAAGTTGGTTTTTACCTCGCTTCCATAAGCGTTGAACTGATCGAATGTGTACTCCAAATTGATCAGCAACAATTCTTGTATCTTTCTTGCCTAGTGTCCCATTCTTGCTTGTAGCCAACAATGCTTGGTACACTTGTTTTGTGACTTCTTCTGTCATGTCCTTCCTTCAATGGTTTACCTCAACGGGAGCCTCAACAGCATGTTCTAGTAAAACAAAAAAAAGAACATTCTTCTTGTTAGCCATGGCTTACATAAAAAACAATCAAAAAAGGAATGAACAAACTGAAAAAAAATTACCAGGCAGGTTTTGTACATAATCGAAGTCAACCGCACCATATTCATCTAGTGTCAAGTTCAAATCAAATCCTGTCAAAAAGGAAACAACAAACTCATAAAAGGTGGAGCTCGAAGGAAACAACAAAAACAACAAACTCAAAGACGGAAACACATTACCACTGTCATTGTGATCTTCCAATATTGGCTCGTTGAGATCGAAGGCAAAATTGCCGTTATCATCTTCTTCTAAGCGAACATTCAGATCAAAGCCAGAATCTCTTGGATCAGCCATTGCATGCGATAGATGGAAAGAGGAGAGGTGGAGAGAGGAAAGGTGGAGCACGGTATAGAAAGACACCGCTTAATCAGGCACGGTGTAACCCAAACGTCGGAGAAAAAAATGAGCCATGCCTTCGATGAACAAGAGAAGAACAAGGAAGGAAGGGAACCAGACGTTTAAGGAAGGGAACAAGCAAGGTTCCATGCGTTTAAATACAACAAGCAGCGAGCACTCGAAGCGTCGGGCGTCCTGAGCACAGCGCGAGGCCAAAACTTTCAAAAACCAGCGCCATCGCCAAGCAAACTCGAAAACTAACCCATGCAGCGAGCACTCCAAGCGTCGGGCGTCCTGAGCACAGCGCCATGCATCCTCCTCTGCGCGCCAATTTGAAAAAATTGAAAAAAAAAACGCATGCAGCGAAAGCAGCGGCTCAGCGCGCGCCATGCGTTGCCGAAACAGTGCCATGCAATACGCCGCGAGCCATGCAAAAATCACTCCTACCAATAAAAAAAATGCGTCCGCGAGGTATTGAACTCTGCACCACAGGATTGACGCCTCGCTGCACTAGCCGTTTGAGCTGGGGTACGTCGCATCCGCAACCATATTTAACAGGAGTAGACATGGAAAACTTTACGCTAATTAATCACTTCTTGATATGCGCAATCATGTCCTAAACGACGGGAGTATATATCAAGGCGAGCGGCGTCAACGGAAGAGTCATGAAAGGGTGGAACTCCTGTGCTCGGCTCGCTTTTTGTGTCATGTAATCACTCAGCACAAAAATGATAAATAACAATAAAATTATTATCATTGAAGTATGATGGGATCAATTAAGTGAACGTCACTTTGTTTCCTCTCCGATCATCCCACGGTGATATAAACATTTAAATTCTCCATGTGAAAAGCTACAACTATATATATTATTAGGTGTCTATGTATTTTAAGAGCAACTCCAAAAGTCCATCCAGCTAAAAATAGATTTCAAATTCTCTAATTTAGCCATTCTGCTAAAAAAACTAGACAACTACAACGTACGACCTCTGTAAAAATCTCCGTACTCCATATTCAAACATACCATGTCATACATACAGTATTTTTAGTGTCATATTTGTTTGGCTGATAATCCATGACTGAAGATACTATTGACTGATTTATCGTGAAAGAAAAATATTATTCGTTAACTAAAAAGTACCGCTTATAAGCAAGCCAAACAGCCGAAGATCCATCGAATCTCCATGTTTCCTCCGACGCCGAGCGCTCGCACATCGAGACCATGATTGTCCATCTGTGGCCGGCCGGCAAGCAGCCAGCGCCTAGCAGTGGCGCACAACAGACGTCATGTGGTCTTTTAATTTGGAGTTGGTCTTATATAGAGAGAGCACCAACAAGTATTTCGGCCGGGCATAAAACGCCGCTGGCTCGTCGTGGCGAAGGGATGCCACGCTAGCTGTTGGTCGTCCCCGTCAGTCGGATTAGATTCAAGGCCGCGCCGTGTGTTGCAATGGAACCACAACAGCCACATGGTAAGACCGAGCATGGCGCACACTGTTGGTGGGCTGATGCCAAACATTTTGGGTAAACACACAAGTAACTTGACACCTAAACTAAACGTGCATAGGGATACTAGGTACTGACATCCATTGGCAGAGCGCGCTCAAATTTTGAGGTGGCAAACATAACTCGTACAGTACACTAGTACAAAACATCACATGATACGCATACCATGCTACCGGCAATTCCTCAAAAAAAATGTACGATGGGCTAGCCATTATATGTTTGAGATGAAGTAAAAATTTCATGATCGTTGGATTATGTATGACTAAGTTATAGATTTATTCAGGTCCAAACTAGCCACAGAAGCGCTAATATTAGTTTTGGGCCGTTCTAGCTGAGAAGCCCAGGCCGGTGAGGCCAATTAGCCTTTTTTTAAAAAAAATATATAGAGAAAAACTTCATAGATGCATATAGCAGAAGAAAAATCAGAGTAAGTAATTAGATGCATTGATTCTTAAAATATCTCTGGAATTTGGGTATAAATTCTAAATGCTTCAATGTCCCATTAAGGCAGTCATTGTTGTACATGAGCGGTCTCAAATATCGCCATTTAATGCAGATCCTTGTTGGCGTTGTGGAAGATATCATATGAGAGGAAGATGTCGGGACTTCGCTAAACTCCGCTTTTGACCCCTGCTAAAATCTAGAGCCATGAGACAGCTCTTGCATCATTCATATGTGAAGTAATTATTGCCATGCAACTCATAATGGACCTCTTCGTTTCGCTAAAATTTGACTTATGCTGCTGCTTATGCCGATTTATTGTGAGAAAAAAAATATTGTTTGTTCGCTGAAAAGTACTGCCGAAGTAGTGTTGCAGAATATGGCCAATATTCCTATCATTCTATATATAAATTAAGAAATTATGAGGTACTGCGAGCTAACAGCTCGTCGTATGATTGTCTATTAACTCAGATTTTGTGGGCACTACACGAGAGTCATCAAACTTATGATATTAGCAATTTATGCTAAGAGAGGAAGGGGGTATATTGAGTTGGTCCTTAGTTTAGGACAATGGAAAGTTTTTTTTCTCTTATTTTAGGAATTTTGAAAACATTTTAATAAAGGAGATCTTTCGTAGGTCGAACGAGACCTAAGACCTAATCTAAAAAGAATTATATTAGATTGAATACATGTGCATTAATAAAACATAGCAAAAAAAAAAGAAAGGAACGAGCAAAATAAGTGACTGAAAAACTTTTTCCTTTGTTCGTCCTATCTACCAGAGGAGAGCACCACAGGTACATTAATGGGGATGCATGCAAATGAACCTTGTCTCTCATGAAAAAGGAAATATAAAACTATTAGTACTTTGTCTGAGAAAAAAAAATATTGAAATAAACGCTGTCCATCATTACCTAGGAGGCTAGGAATCCGGGATTGTCGGTGACGAGGGCCGGGCGGATACCATACCACCGCCTCCCGCAGACAGCGGGGCCCACCTACTCGATCACTCTCGTCCTCCTCGGATCGGATCCATCCACGGCAGGCAAATCCAATCTCGAATACACAGGAGCTCCAGGTCCAGCCATTCCATCCAGTAGCTCGCTACCAAGCGCCGCCATGCCACTTCGCGTGCTGTCCAGGCGCACCGTCACGCCGCCGCCCCGCCCGCGCCACCGCATCCCCCTCACCACCTGGGACGTGTCCATGCTCTCCGCCGACTATATCAAGAAGGGCCTCCTCTACGCCCGCCCGCCATTCCCCACCGCCCGTCTGCTCGACCACCTCCAGGCCGCGCTCGCCCAGGCGCTCGTCGCCTACTACCCCGTCGCCGGCCGCTTCGCCACGGACCAGCACCGCGACGCCGACGGCAACGTCCTCGGCTGCTCCGTCTCCATCGACTGCGACGGGCAGGGAGCCGACATCATCCACGCCGTCGCCGACGGCGTCTCCATCGCCGACGTCATTCCTCCCGACGCCGACGTCCCGCGCCTCGTGCAGTCTTTCTTCCCCCTCGACGGCGCCGTCAACCACGACGGCCACCACCTACCCCTCTTCGTCGTCCAGGTCACCGACCTCACCGACGGCGTCTTCCTCGCCTTCGTCTACAACCACGCGCTCTCCGATGGCACCGCCTTCTGGGACTTCCTCAACGCCTGGGCGGGCATCGCGCGCGGCAGCCTCTCTGTCTCCCCTCCGCCCTTGTTGGAGCGCTGGTCGCCCGACGGGCTGACGCCGCCGCCACCGGTCGTGCTCCCCTGTCCCGACCTCACGGGGCTCATCGAGCGGCTGTCCCCGCCGCCGCTGCGCGAGCGGATGCTGCACTTCTCGGCGGAATCCCTGGAGGCGCTCAAGGATCGGGCGCGGCGGGAGCTCCTGGCGGCCGGTGACGCGGCTGGCGCGGCCGCCGTAACCAAGTTCCAGGCGCTGAGCTCCCTGGTGTGGCGCTGCTTCACCCGCGCGCGGCGCAAGGCGCCGGACCAGTCCACCGTATGCCGCGCCGCCATCAACAACCGCACGCGCCTCCGCCCGCAGCTGCCAGCCGAGTACTTCGGCAACACCATCTACGCCATCTCCACAGAAGCGGTGACCGCGGGGGATCTGCTGGCGCGCGGCCACGGGTGGGCGACGGCGGCCGTGGGGCGCGCGGTGGCGGCGCACACGGACGCCGACATCCGGGCGCGCGTGGCGGCGTGGATGGACAAGCCCGTCGTGTACACGCTCAGGTACTTCGACCCCAACGGCGTCATGATGGGCAGCTCGCCGCGGTTCGAAATGTACGGCTGCGACTTCGGCTGGGGGCCGCCGCTGGCGCCGCGCAGCGGCAGGGCCAACAAGTTCGACGGGAAGGCGTCGCTGTACCCGGGGCGGGAGGGCGGCGGCAGCATCGACGCGGAGGTGGTGCTGACGCCGGAGCACATGGCGCTGCTGGAGCAGGACGACGAGTTCTGGGCGGCCGTCTCGCCGGACAAACCTTGCCCGCCGGCGGTGGGGAAGAATTGACTGCCCATGGACGATCAATGTCAGACAGAGCAAAAGGAGTCGATTTGCCTTTGACAGACAGACACTTGTTCTGTTCTTTCCAGTTTTTGCGTTTGGTTAATGATTAATCCAATGAAAAACGAATCGAAATAAATATGAGAGGGCATTCTTTCCAGCGATGTGTTGTTTTCATGTTTGTTGAGGGAAATGAACGAAATGGATGTTCATGCGCACAGCAGAAAATTGCATCGCGCGGCAAGCTTGATGGTGGTTCTGAAGATTTTTGCATTCAGATGGGTCCTTTTTCCTCCTCTGAAGATGCTGCAACCAGATGTGCTGTTTGAAACTGAATGCAACCAACCAGATGTGTATGTAGTGTAGGTAAACCATGCAAAACCTGCATTGCATTGCATTGCGGTCAGAGGTTCAGAATGCTAAGCTTATCATCGGCGTCGTACAACTGTGGAATATCAATGGACGAGCCAAAGTCAATCAGTCCAGTGCTACTGCTACTACTATCATTACCAACAGCGAGAGGGAGGAGGAGGCAGGAGAGGAGATACCACTACCAACAACGGGGCATGGGAGGGAGGAGATGGACAGACACGACAGTGACGGGTGATCTTCTGCTGAGTGCCTCATTGACAGGTATAATAGGATCATGGCTTGGAGCCACACACTGACTCGCCACAGCTGCTTAAAATCAAAGGAGACCGAGCTAGATGGCCAAAATATGGAATGCCTGTCCATTACCTCATCAATTCTGAAAGTAGCTTAGCAATGCACATGCTGGCCTGGCCTTCAGACTTCCAAAACAAAAGTTCTTATAAAGAACTTGAATTACTATTAGTCTAGGTTCTTTTAGCATAGTGACCAATGTACAAATAAAAAAAAAAGAGAAAATTGATTGTGTAGCATCCAAAGATCGTGGTCTCCGTAAAATACCACCGAAAGTTTAGCTCTCCGTAAAACACCACTGAAAGATTGAATTGTGAACTGAGAGTAGCATTATGTTAAAATGAAGTCACGAGAGTGATGGAAGCCTCCGTCGCGCCCGTACGCGATGTTATCGCGGATGCTCGCCGCGAACAGGAACGACTCCTGCGGCACCCTGCCACCACGTGCAGCGCCCGCAGGTTGTGCTTGCGCACGTCCTTGCCAGATAGGACTATAGGAGTACGCGCCAGGACGTGGGCTCGTAGAACCGCTGCACCAGCGCTAGCAGGTTCCCGCGGCCAGAAGCACACGTCCTTGCCGAGTTGAAGAAGCACATGTCCAACAGCAGGTTCCGGCGGCCAGAAGCAGCGCATCGCCTTCGCCACCGCCAGACCATGGCCCTGTCGGCGGCTTGGACGAGACCGACGAGGCACCGAGGATTACGCAGCTGCCGAGGGTGGAGCCGAAGTCGGCCTTCCACTTTAGGAGCACGCCATCGTCAGTGCCAGCTCGATGTGGAGGCGCCGCAGCTGAGCGAAGCACCTCGGAGCGCGAGTGGTGGACTAGTGGGAGACATCCGCGATGACCGTCGGACAGTGGCTCGGAGCGCTAGGAGACACCCGCGTGCGGCGGGGGACACGATCTGGCCGAGCGTGTGGCGATGCCGCCGACCAGGACGTGCGCGATGTGCACGAACGCGCCGCGCCCGCAGCTAGCGCCTGGTGCGGCGGGGAGCCCGGTACAGCGGAGGAGGAGGAGGGCGGCGGGTCATTGAGATGACGCAGTCGACGCGGATGAAGACGGAGTCGACGAGCAGCGCGAGATGAGGGCGCAGCTGCCGAGCGCCTTGATGTCGCCGATGCGGTTGAGGACGTCCCGCTGCAGGGGCCCTCCTCCTCCTCCTCCCCCATCCCACGCAGGTTACAGGCACACAGATCTGGGAGAGGCGTCGGCGCGGGGCAGGACCAAGCGGGGCGAGAGCCAGGACGACAAGGACGTGTGCAAGCACGGGCGCTGTCGGCGCATGGTGCCGGTAGTGCCGCAGGAGCCGTTCCTGTTTGCGGTGAGCGTCCACGAGAACAATCCGTAAGGGTGTGACGGCGTGATGGTGGCTACTTTCAGTTCCGTCACTTCTGTCGCTTTATTTTAACGGAATGCTATTTTTAGTTCACGGTTCAATCTTTTTGTGGTATTTTACAAGGACGTAAACTATCGATCATCTCTCATGCTACACAACCAATTTTCCAAAAAAAAAAAGTATAGTCTGTTTAGCAGAGAGGATTGCCGGTATAAGATTTGGATACTCAGATAATTGTTTTTACTTAGCAAGTAACCTTTTTAAGCTCATAAATGAAGATGTGCTTGGCAAAAACTCTTCAGAAGTACCGTGTTTAATTTAAGGAATAAAAAATAGTACAGATTCATTGGAAACTGAGAGATTTTCACAACGTTATGAATGTCAAGATCAATGCCTGGGGATAGGAACCTTTATTCCAAATAGTGGCTCTCAAATTCTCTATGGAAAGAGCAGTGGGTTGAGTCGACAGTCGACACCACTGAAAGATCAATATCCGTCTCTATTTAACATACTACACGCAACAATAGCACAAGCAGTGAACTCTAAACCTTAAATTTGTCCTTTAGTAGACTACAAGTTTGGGATAAATTAATTGGATGAAATGAGTTGGTAACCAAAGGCGCAAATGTCTCAAAGTCCAACCTGGTTCCTTTGGATGTTCCCAGCAAACACAAAATATTTTCAGTTCAATTTGATGGATAGGGTTCTACTGAGTAAAAATGTTACACCAAAACTTGAACTCCCTCTTTAGACTGAAGTTTTTCCTATGATTTCTGATTGCAAACTCCAACTGCTTTTGCACACTTATTTATTTGGAAATTCACTGACCGCATCAGACTCAACTATGTTGAGACCCCAAAATCATATTTCGATTGGAGCAACTGCTGGCCAAGAACTGTAATTAACTTCGGACCCCAAAATGAGAGCACGCAAGCAGCTTTCTGAATTTTGGTCAGATTTCTTCGATGTTGTAAATTACAATTATGCAAAGAACATGTACATCAATTCTTTGCTTGACCAAGATCCCAATTTCACCACTGCACATTAACGTACCAGAAGATAAAATAAGCACAAAAGTTCTAAACTGTACAGTTTGGCTAAATTTCTTCTTCAGTTCAGTTCACCTTTTTACAGCAAGCAACCAAAAGCAAGCACAACTATGAGCAGCAACGGTTCCTCCCCCACATCTTTATCTCTGAAGTGTGGGGGGGGTGCGATAAGCAAGCTCCCAGCTCCAGTTCGAAGCTCACTCGCTCGCTTCAGCTCCCACTTCTGCTTCCGGGGGCGACATCTGTTGCCACTAAAACCAATAGACGTGCCATGCCACACCAGACCACAAAATTCAGCGCTAACCATCAACCTTCCTCACTTTTTATACAATTTGGGGGTGGATACTCTCTAGACAGTTAGATTTATATATATGGCCATTCCGATCCTGTTTGCACTCATCACTGACGTCACAAACTCCCACCTATATCGGTGGAGCTCTCTCCTGTCTTCTCATTCTGGTTCTTGTCTTCTTCATTGTCAAGGCAATCATCTTCCAGAGGCATGTGGATGCATATGCCATTGATTGGAAATGCTTCCTGGATTTCATTCATGACGACAATGGCATTACTAACACATCTACACTATCTCTTTAACTTTTTTTTGTAAAGAACAAGGAGGGGACCGCAGATTGTTTACCTGATTCGCAGAGTCCTGGCCATTGGGATTAAAAAGAATAGGGCGGCACCTCTTATCCTCATTCATCAAACTTGAATTTTGAAAATGTGATATCAGTGCAGACCGTCCTTGAATTCTAGCATAAGCCAACGAGGCTACTTTCTCGCTGTTGAACTTCTCCCATTTCTTACCATTAAAAGCCTGCAGGTTATAGGTGTACGTCCATAAATACATCTTTCAAGCTGTTCAGAGTAATTATACTACCGCTATGCTGATTAACTCAGCTGGACAGGGAACAAGTTCTTAACTCTGCAAGTGACTATTGCAAAAAGGAGGACAAAGGACAAGAAAGAAAAAGTACCTGGTAAAAGGATATAATGTGCACCGGTGATATCATGTTAATGAATGCATATCCAACATTGCATTTGTTCTGCATAAGCACAATAATACAGCATACGTAAATTAAATAGGTGTGGACTATAAAATACAGGCCCCAAAAATAAAAGAGCAGCACAAATTGGTGTTGAGTCGAGTACCTTGAAATCAATTGGCAGGTAGAAGAAGTCATAAGTTCCTTTGTGAACCTCATCAATTGCAGCCAGGAGCATCTTAGATGTATATCTGTTAGATTCAGGGAAAAGAAAACCGAATGAACACAACTGACAACTGGCTAGTAAAAGGTTCAAATGAAAACATAATGTGGAAATGCATACTTGTTCGGGATGTTCTTAATCATCAATGTCGTCCGAGTATCATCACCTCTGCGAATCTTCTCCAAATCAAGCTGATACTGCCTCTTGCTATCAGCTTGCAGCACACTGCTGTCAACTTGGCGGTTACGAGCACGGTCAATGGAGCTGTCAAGTCCGAATGTACCAGGCCCATGGTATGAAGGATTAGTGTAAAATGCCTGTCCCAATCTCGGTGACAATATAGGTCTGAAGTTAGTAGAGCTGTTATCTGTCAGACTTCCAATTAGAGAAGAACCAAGATTCACAGAAGCACGACTAGCCATGCCCAGCATGAGGCCTCCCCCATTTCGGGCAGGACCAACACTACCCATGTTCCCAAACCTGACTTGCTTCATAAAAGATGTCTCTGGCGATTCAGGTAAGAAGCCAAAATGGCTCTCGAATGGAGCACCTGAAGGGGCAGAACCAACATGATGATGGTGCTGATCTGAAGAACCAAATAATGAAGCCTGACGGCTACTGTACAAGAATCCTTGGCCCTGAATGCGACTGCTGGATGACAATGCGGGTCCGATTGCTGGTGGACGCCAAATAGGGGATTTTGAATGTTCTGAATATGGCTTTGGACTGCCCCAGAGAAACTGGGGCCCTGATAAAGTCCCAGGACTAGAACTCATGTGTTCACTGTTGTGATCTTGGTATGAGTGGGAGTGCTGAAATGCAGCTCCCAGGGACTGGTTACCATTTGAGAAGACTTGGTCATATTTAGACCGATTGTTATCCTTGCCGATAGGAGCAATCTTTGGAGCATTTGAAATCAGTGAAGGCATTCCGATAGGACTCATTCCATTTCCAGTTGGAGATCTCGTGAAAGCTTGCAGCATATTGTTATCTGTTGGACTACTATAGTGAGCCTGAGCCCATGCCCCTACCACAAGGATTAGAAAAAAAAAGTAATTTTTATATATACAAGGGATTGACTCCAAAATACATGGGGACAGCATTATACAAAAACTAGTTCCAACAGAAGTACCTGGAGGAGAGTTAGCAACGGGTGAACCAACATGAGGATGTCTGTAGCTTCTGGGCTCCTCTTGGTCCAAATCATGACCAAGCTGCTGCATCAAGCTATATAAGAAGAAAACAAGAAAAATACATCAGGTCAGTAAACTACATTAAAAAAATTCAATTACTTAAGTAATGAAGTGCTTCACATGTAGGAAAAGTAAGTGAAACAGCTTGCTGCCCAAAACTCAATTTCAGACATGTAGATTCACTCACATTGTATCATTCATGCACTAATGAAACATGCATTAAAATGACTCAGGAAGAGGAGTAAAGAAACGGACATCTTAAATTGCAAGCGAATTATTCAAAATGAACCCAGCTGCCAGCCAGCACTGCACTATACATCTAACTTGCAAGCTTATTCAGTAGTAACTTTATGAGCCTCTAGAGTATCATCATGAGAATGTGGTATCCAGAACCACAGCAAAAAGACAGCTCCAACAAAAAATATTAAAGGGCGTACCCAGTGCAGAGAGCTCCCGCTCTGTGCGGAGTCTGGGGAAGGGTGTCAGTGGCAAGCCTTACCCTCGCCTGTGCAATGCGAGGAGACCGCGACTCGAACCCGGGACCTTCCGGTCACAGGCGGTAAGACTACCGCTTGCACCAGGCCCGCCGTTCTCCAACAAAAAATATTATTCAGAAAATATTGGTGAGAAGCGGTAACATGCAAACAAGCAAATAGTCTCGAAAACTAACTCAAAATCATACTTTCTGCGTGTTCCACCAGGACGACTTGGTTCCAACTTGATCCGCTTTCCAGCTATCTCACTTTTATTCAGTGACCGAAGTGCAGCCTCTGCTGCTCTTACATCATAGAACTCTATAAACTTATGATGTTTCTTGTTTGGTGTCTCTCTTATCTGCACATAGAAACCAAAGCACCGTCAGCACAAATAGGGAAGGAGGATCAAAAGCAGAAAGAAGGGAAACAATACTTTGCATGCTAACCTCCTTTACTTCCCCATATGCCCCAAAAATCTGGCGAACCTCTTCATTAGAAACTGATGGATCCAAGTTAAAAATAACAAGAGTTCCCTGGTTTAAATCTTTGTCAGATGGATTCTCCTGCAAAATCAACACAACAATCATTCCAAGAAGTGCTTTTGCTGGTGTGTCTGAAAAATAAAAGCAAAGCAACAAACGAACCTTTGGGATGGAAAAATGAATGTCCAGCTTTCTCCTCCTCAGAGGTTTGTTCTGCAATGCTCGCATTGCATTCCGTGCAGCTCTGATATCGAAATATGATATCATTACAAAGCCCCTGTGCTTTGTTGCAGTGTAAAGGGTCCGGATGTCCCCATATTGCTGAAATAACAATAGACCACAATGAGGTTCAACTTTTTAGTAGCAAAGCCATTGAATGTGAGAATGGCACGACCGTGAGCTTATATTATATAACATAATACATGAAGGTGTCAAAATCATAAATGCTATGCATATATTTACAATCACTGCAGTTAATACCTCAAACAAAGATCGCAGCTCACAGTCCTCGACATTGCTATTGATGTTCCTTACAAACAAGGTCCTGGAAGGGTGCTCTCCAAATGGATGCTCCCCAGCCACAGTTCCTACAGTGCTTGGGACACCAAAAGGGTTGATGCCATTGCCTCTAGCTCCGTCGACAATACTTGAATTTGCAAAACTAACTGTGATGCTCTCCACAGGGTCAATGTCCAGCTCCATGCCCCCTCCATTGCCAAAGACATCAAACTCCTCCAATTCCTCCATGGTATTTGTCTGCCCAACGGGCTCAGTGTCATCTGTGATCCCCGCGAAAAACTCATCTTCGTCAGGCAACAAGTCATCTATCTGTCGAAGATCAAAATCAAACTTGTAGTCCTTCTCATCAGGATCATCAGCGAGCACTTTCATTTTGGCTGAAGTGTCATCCATTGATGGGGTACCATGAGCAGAATCAGAAAAGTCTGAAATAAATGGTAGGACATGTCATCAGGAATATGAAAACAACGTTGTCAACACGTACTAATGTTCAAAAGGGTACATTTGTGAGGTTTTTGATGCATTGGATTTGAGTGATAACAAACAGTGGCAGCATCACTCCAGAAAAAAGAACAATTTATAGGAATTAATCATCCTGTATCCTCTGTTCCCTCTCATGCCTTTTAATTTGCATAATAACTACCACACCCTGGCATCCATTGGTCAATTTCCGATGGCCAGAAAATCTTGTTTAGCCATGAGCAGAGATGCTCTACGGACAGTAAAGTTCTTATTATGCAGAGCATGTAAGCATATGGCTAGAAAGTAGAAACATAGTATGGTTCAAGTGCATTATTATATTATGAAGATGGGAAGCAGAACATATACACTTCTCATGAGGAAGAACCGGCAGTGAGCTTGAGAAGAGGCTTGTATCACCAAAACCAGCACGAGCATTGAGCAGCGGTGGCAGAGGACCCCTCCAAGGGTTGTTATTTGCGGCCATCTGTCGTGACTTTGAGGCGGCAGGCACCACAAGACCTGATACAATCTTACAAAGTTAAAGCAATTGCATTGAGAAATACACAGGAAGAAGACATCAAGCAGGAAGTGGAATGTGTGATAGTCGCGGAATATGACCTGGAGGATTAAAATGATCTGACGATCGATCCATTACAGCATTAGCATTGGCAGGCAGATATCTGCAGGAGTAAACAAAAAGGGTTGAGCATATCTCATCGTCTGTCATTTACTCATTTGGGTTGGGTCGTGCGCAGAAGAGTGAAGTTTATGGCAAAAACCCGATTTTTTTTACGGGCGGGGTGGGCCAGGGAGTTGATTGTGCAACTGGTGGACACGGCAATCTGAGAACAATAAGGTGGGTAGTTGCAATCTGTTGATTAGAACGAAGTTTGATCTAAGGTGAAGGAAAAAAATGGCTTTTTTATTATTATTTTGTTTGGCACACGGGGTAGTCAAACATGCTAGGTCTTGAAAGAAAGGAATTGGATAGACGCAAACGCAACAAAGTTTGACCCAGAAATAGCGATGAGGAAGACGGAAGCAATCCAATCCAATCGCATCTCCAATCTGTCAACCATGCAAGGTCCGGTGGGGTGCGATGAATCTAGACGCGACGCGGGCAGGCAGGCGTACGGAAGTGAAAGGATGAATGGAGTAGTGGCAAGGGAGTGAAGGATTACGAGCGGAGGGAGGGAGGAGGATTGGGAGTAGAACCGAGGAGGACGAACAGTGGTACAGTCACTGAAACTGGCAAGGAAGGATTTGCGTCTGTTGTCCCTTGGGGGTTGAGGGAGAGAAGCGAAGTCCCCGAGGATTGGGAATCGGCAGCAATCTCTCTCGAGGACATCATCGGTCACTGGGTCATCATCAGAAAGGAAAAAGAGAAGAGATGGAACCAAAGAGGGAGGGAAGACAACTCACCAGAGAAGAGCAGGCGGAGGCGGAACCCTAACACTGGAAGTGGGAGAAATCGAAATCTTTCCCTCTTGTCGGCGGCGGCGATAGCGGCGGACTGCGAGATGCGGCGGCGGCGGCGGACGAGGGCGAGGAGAGGCGCGGCGGCTGGGGCGAAATCAATCGCTCTTGCGGCCGATTGTGTCTCTCCTTTCCTTTCCTTCCCTCCACTAGTCGTAGTCCCCTACTAGCTTTGTGCTAACACAAGGACTCCGACTAGGGAGTTTTATAAAGAAGACGACCGACGAGACACAACCAACACAAGCAAGGAGAGGGGACGAAATTTCTCTCGCCTCTCGCCCTGCTGCCTGCCTGTGTGCCTGCTCTTCCTCTCCTCTCCCTCCACGGCACCTGCTACAAGCAATTGCAGCAGTCCAGTTTCTAATAATCTAGTTTATTTATTTATGGTCTATGTTATTTATATATATATGTACATGATAATAATATGATGATGAGTATACAAGGGAGGGAGACGACAGATCAGATGAGGCCAAGAAATAAGATATTTAAAAATAAATAAATAATATATATATATATAGCAATATTATAAATCGATCGACTGATTATCCCTGAGTGAAACCACCAAAAAGGGAAGAGAAAAAGAATGAAAGCAAAGAAAGAAATCCATCGGAGTCTAGAGGTAGACAGCGACATCCAGCAGCTATGATTGGTGTGAGCCTGGACCGGGAGCGTGTTCATCTCTTCTTCTCATTCTCACGTGCGCCTTCCACCTCCTCTGGTGCTCAATGAGCATGACACGTGGGTCCCGCGTCAGACGGAGCCTCACGTGTCAGTGGGGGTACGGGTGCCCGGCTCCGTCGGACGGACTTGGTGGGCAAGTGGCGGGCCCATGCGCGCAGCCAAAGCCAAGTGGGTCACACCTGTCAGTGATGTCGTCTAATCTAATCTGTCCTACTACTCCTATCTGGATTGGAGTGGCGGCTGGCGTCCGCGCCTCGTTCCTCGACTCAGGGGAGTGCTGTCGCTGCCGGAGCGGTGGGTGATGCGAAGCCTACTAATATACAGCGACATAGCCTCGCAGTCCAACACAAATTAAGGTAGGCTAGGCTGAAACTCATCGATAGCCACAAGTTACAGTTTAGACACTTTTTAAGTCTTCTCCAAAGCCAATCATATAATATTTTTTTATATCTTGTCATAAACCTTGTCTGAGTCAATAAAAATCATATGGATGTCCTTCTTCTGCTCTCTAAACCGCTTCATAAGTTGTTTTATTAAGGCTACATTCGGCTAGTGGAAATTTTAGCCGGAATTCACTGTTCACGGCTGAATTCACTGTTCATGCTCTCACAAATTCCTCCAAACGAATAGGCCCTGAGAAGATTGCTTCTGTGGTTGACCTTCTAGGCATGAAACCAAATTGGTTTGTTGATATCTGCGTTGTTCCTCGCAGGCGCTGCTCGATGACTCTCTCTCATAACTTCATAGTATGGCTCATCAACTTAATTCCCCGATAATTAGTACAAATTTGAATATCTCTCTTGTTCTTGTAGATTGGTACCAATATACTATCGATGCATATGCATTTCAAATTAAATAAATTAATGGATTTGATAGAGAGAACATCTCCAATAAATACTACTCCCTATGTTTCAAATTATAATAACTATATGCTTAGGAAAATCAAAACAACTTATAATTTAAAACGGATCGAGTACCAGGTACGTATTGTTGTTGTTGTTGTTTTATTACAACTTCTCTAAAGAACAAAATGGCCCAGGGGCTCTTGATTCCGAATAGAAAACATTACATGTTTCTCAAAAAGAAGCATTATGTCCTCCTTTATAACATTTTTTGTTTTCTCTGTTTTTCCTATACACTTTTTTGTACGTTTTCTATTAAATTTCTGTATTTTAGATGGGTTTTATTTGTATTTTCTACATAATACGAGATATCTTGCCAAAGGTAAATATTGTACTCCCTCATTCTAAATTATAGAACATTTTAGTTTTCTACATACATACCATTTTGCTATGTCCACATACATAGTAAAAAGCGAGAGCCAACCCATTTTTGTGCTGTCACGTGACTGCAATGATGTTTTGTGTTTTCTTCTGCAAAGTAGTGTTTATAGGTGAAGATTTTTCATGGTTTAGTGAAGTCTACATCAATGACTTTTGAACCCATATCCGATCTTGATAAAAGCAATATATCTAGAAAAAAAACTAAAATATCTTATAATTTGAAATGGAGATAGTGCAAGGATCTTTCTTTCATTTTTGTTGGTATATGTATGAACAAAAAGAGATTAATAGGAGCTGTCCAAGAGCTCACTAGAACAACTCCCTAACTCTTTTTTTGCAAAAAAAGAAAAGAAAAGGTCCTCCAACAGTTTTGTAGCTAAACTCCATAAAGATAAGCACTTGATAAATCTCCTCTTCAATTCACACGTATGCATATGTTTCGAGTTGCTATCCGTCCGTGCACAAGCTCTGCCACGGTATTCGCGCACTTTTCCTCCTCTCCTGCCCAATTTTTCCTCCTACTCAGTTTTTAAGTTTCAGGAAGCTAATTGTTCGAAACAAATAGAGAAGTACTAAAATAGAGCTCGTTGTTTATTTTGTTCATCTAGCATAATCATTGGTTTACAAAGTAATTTTTAAGGAGTTTTTGGAGATGCTCTAAAATAACTTAAATATCATCTACTGAGAAAAACAGTATTATTCTATCCTCTTTGTACACGTGTCTCAAAAAAAATCTAGTTGCTTGATTTAGAACACACGTATCATCTTCATTCTTGCCCCCAGACGGGGAGTTACGGTCTTGTTTGTCTCCGGTAGTGATCGTTAATTTGAGCTATCATAATCCCTTGTAGAAATAAAGAACTAACTTTCATCTCATATTCCATAATTAGGTTGTTTACATTCTAAAATCCAACAACCTACTAACCATGGGTTTTTTTGCACTATGGCATACAAACTCACCTACGATGCCATTATAGACATAATGTGTTGCTTCTTTTTTTTCCTCCCACCAAGCTCATCTTTGTTCGTCGTGTCTTTGCCACTGTCTTTCGCGGAGTTAGAGTAAATCCGACGAGTGCGCCTGTCCTGTGGGTGCAAGAATTTGTGACCCATGAAAACTCAAATAAACCACATGTAATTATGTTTTAAAATGGAGGAATTACTGTAACACCCCGGTGTTATGCCTACATTTAGGCACTACTAATCATACATATCATGCATCATCAAGCATCCTAATCATACCTGCATAATCTTGCATATAACAACTGGAACATTACTTCGAAACATACGAAACATGTTTGTGAAAAGTAAATGATGCATACACTTATTAGAGTTGTTTTGCTATGATTCTTGCTTGTTAGTTGAGTAGAAATTGTTGGTTATGCTTGTAAATCATCTAGAATTATTTAGCATAATTTTTGGAGCAAGATTTGTATTCAAATTAATTCAAAAATTTGGCTTCCAAAGTAATGTCCCAAAATTTGGGTTTTGAGTTAAAATTTAACTTTGAGTCTATAATTTAAAATCTAGATAGAATTGGACTTTGGTCATAAAAGCAAAGTTGTAGGGAATTAAATTCTAAGCAACTTTCATTTTTGGTCCATTTTCAAAAGATGTCATTTTCTTGCTCAAAATGAGATTTGAAAAACTAGAATTGAAAATCTCTTGAAAATTTAAATTGAAAATCTTCATTTTTCCTTAATGCCACCCTACGCTTCAGCCCGACACCAAGCCGGCCCAGCCAACCTCCCCCCATGGCGCTCAAGGCTTCCACAGCCCTTAGCCGCCCACCCCAACCAATGGGCTCTTTTCTTCGCCCTCATGCTGTCCGTAGCGGCACGCCATGCCATGATCACAGTAGAGAATCCCGCCACGTGATGACTCCACGGCCGGCGCGTCGCTTGCATGGCGGCAGCCATGACGACACGCGCCGCGCCCGCCTTCACTGCTGGTGCCAAGACTCGCTCACTCGCGCCACCAAGCCCTTTTTTCTCCCTCCAGAGCCGAGCCTCGAGCTCGCCCTCGCCCGCCGCCGCTGAGCCACGCGGCGTTGAGCTCTCGCGCCGCCGCGCGCATTTCCCGATTGCTCATACCGCAGCTCCGCCTCGCCTCCCTTCGGCTCACGCCACGCTTACGCCGCGCTTCCGAGCCTGGGTGAGCTTCCCGCGCCCGCCACCGACGTCATATGGCGTCGCCGTGTTTCGGCCACCGTGGGCGTCCTCTTCCTCCCTTTTTCACCGTGCTTGGTTTGCTCATTCGCTTCGCCATTGCCTCGCACAACTCCTGCGCTCGTTGCTTGTCTTGCCGTGGTCGGAGATGGCTTGCCGGCCACTGGCCGAGTTACAGCTTGTTGCCGTCGGCCAATACAAGACCCGGCGAGGCACTGCTTCGGTGGCAAAGCCGAGCCAGCCGTGGGTTGACGCCTACATGGGCGTCTTCTTCTTCCTCGCGCTCGGGCCAGCCGAGAGGCCGGTTGTGGTTGTAATAACTGTTCTCACGGGCCGCCCAAAGATTTCTTAAATGAATTGATTTCCATTTATTATTTGTTAATTGAAATCTGAAATGGTTTGAAAAATATTTGGGTGATCAAACTTGCTCCAAATTTATTGAAACAAATTTTGCTAGGTTCCTTATCATCAGATCTACTTGGGAAAATTATTGCATGTCATTTTTGTGATATTTTTCTGTAGGATTTTATTTAATCATGGATATTGCTGATAACTTGAAAAATATGTAGAAAAATCTATAGGCTTCAGAAAAATATGATTTCAAGTTTGTTAATCTTATTATGTAATGTACTTCCTAGGAAAAATATGTTTCCTGCATGTGCTGTGGGAAAAATTTGAGGTGTAGTTCAAGTACCTCTAATGGCTGAATTTTGTTATTTTTGCTAGAGAGCAAAAATTTGTATAAAACATGCATGTGGTAATTTTTGTACAGTTATTATTGACTGTTTAGAACTTAGGAAAAATACTAAATCTGTTGGTTGACACTTTTCATAGTACAAAGTAATTTCATGCTCATTTTTATGCTATAGCTTGTCATTTTTGTGTAGGATAGTTTACTTATCTAAATGCCATGAAATTTTTATGGTAGTCTGTTTAGGGTAGTATTATGCTACTGTATTTTTCTCAGATTTTTAGGAGCATCAGAAATATATGTTGTTATTCAAACCTATTATTAATTAGGGTTTAAGCAAGTGTTGCTTTAAGTGTGATTAAGAAATTATTAAAGCTTTGGTGTATCTTTGAAGCATTTCATAAGATATGTTAACTTAACATATTAGTAGTAGAAGAGAATGCAGTAGATGACATGTGCTTGTAGCATAGTTTCTTGAATGATGTTGACTACCTTGCTTTTCAACATATCCATTGCATTCATCTCCTTCGATGCACCGATTGCATAGGCACTTACACGCATTGCATCATACTGGGATCGCAAACCGAGAACCCAGTCGTCATTCCCGAGGAGCCCGAGGAGCGTTCGAGTGCAGCGAAGAGGAAGTGCCAGGTTCACGAGGAGGACGTTGAAGAACTTCCCGGAGTGCCCCGATCACCGCCCAAGCTCCTTCGAGAGAGGCAAGCCCGGAGCATCTTTCTCCGGTTTGCAATGATTTCATTAAATCCTTTACTTTAAATTGATGCATTACGTTCAGGAGTTGTTTGCAACCGTTCTTTGCATTATACCTTGTTTACCTTTGTTATACTATATCCTTGTTACCCGGTATCCGCAATGAAGTCAATGCTTAGGAATGGCTTAGACCGGTAGAAGTCGGGTGATTTCTGTCACCGCGAGCTATAGGTGGTTACCGGATCTGTTTGGATGGCTATGAAGTCATGGTATAACTAAGTGTTAAATGAAGTTGAGACAAAGGCGGAGACTTGCGTGGTTTTGGACCGTAGTGTTTCCGCTCAGTGTCGATTAAGGACCGACCGTTGTTGGGCCTCGAGTCATGTTGAACGATGCCTTACATTTAATCGGGCCGGATAAAGTACCTTCCGACCGCGAGGTCGGGAGATTTTTCGGGCCGAGTAGATTGCCCATGGCGCAGACCGTGTCAAGCAGTGTGGTAGGACACGGGGCGGGATGATAAGACCAAAGTGCGATCGGTCGGCCCCGGTACATGTGGTTCTGGCAAACTCGAGAGATACCGGAAAGTTGACTCGGTGATCAATATCTCACTTTAGCGGGTGAGTGAGATTTGTGTAAGGAATAAATCACCAAATGGTTAGGAATCGATTCGAATCGCCATCGCCTCCCGGATAGTGAGCACTTGACTTGAGTGACTTCATCGTAGTAAATGTTTATGGAACACTTTGGACAAGCTTATAGTGAATATGACAGTATGGAAGTTGTTTAATGATCAGTGGTTATCATTAATTGCTTAATCACATGTTTACTCTAGTATAGATGCAAATCTAGTCGATAGGTTAATAATAATTAACTTGACAATAATGCTTTTAGAAAGGTTCTTGAAATGCTAAAATGCTTCTTTTGCAAATGAGTCAGCTACCCTACTATAAAGCCTTCATGATTCCTTGGTGTCATTTATTTTTGGTTATGTCGGGTAAGTCTAGCTGAGTACCTTCTCGTACTCAGGGTTTTATTCCCACTTGTTGCAGATGGGCGAGATGTATTACGGCTATTGTATCAACCGCCTTTATCCCGCGATGGTGATGCTTAGGACCATGGGCATGGTCATTCCTTACGCCTCGTCTAATGCTTTTGTTGGAGATGATCATTCACCGGCACTATATTTAAACTCAGCGTGAGTGTGTGTGTGGTTTGAACAAATGACTTCCGCTACTTTTATTCGAACGGTTTGTAATAACTATGTTTAAACTCGATGTATCCGAGGTTGCGAACTTTTATGTAATATGTGATGGTGACCGCTAAACTTATTACGATCATGGTGGGACACGAGTTGGTTTGAAATCCTTTGTGATTTCACGGACTACCGGGTTATACGGGCTTAAGTTTGTTCAATCGTCCGCTCGGTGGATGATTCTCTTACTTAATTTCGTATAATTGGTCGGTTCACATTACGGTGGCATCGAGCATAGTTTAGCGTGTTATTCTTTGTTCACAAGTGTATTTAAAACAAAAGGCACTTGGAAAACGTGATTTTCAAAATCTAAAGTGTGCCGATGATCATATCCTTTATGCCCGATTAAGGACTTTAGGTGGCTTAATTAAATCGACTTGGGGTTCTTGCATCATATTTCTCTTTCGTCGCTCATACGGCGTGCTATTGTATGAGTGCCACTTGTTTGAGTGGTAATGAATGGATCATTTGCCTCACGCCTCGGTAAGTGTGAGTTGTGAGAGCATGATCGGATACACCGCCGATCTAGGGTGAGTGCTTATACGATCTTTGGAGTAATTACATGTTCTACGCATGTTTTACAAAGGTATCTCATGTATGGGTCTTCCGTCTGTGGAGGCGATGCCGTCAATAGGACGATGGTTCGGGTAGTTACTACCGTTGTACATGTATCCGGGATTCGTGTAGAGCGTGTAGATAAAACTTTTATCGCTTTTATGCATTCATTGGGAATTGGGCTGAAATGAATCTTCGCAGGTACATAACAACGCTATATCGTAGAACGTATTAGCTATGTCTTGAGAGATCGTTGTATGCCACCGAATTCGTCGTTAGAAATTATTTATTCCTAAGTTTGTGAGAACGTACGGTACATACATACATCATGTTACTTGTGCATTTCATTCATGCCATGCATTCCTCCCCTTATAAATTGATTCTCTCATTTTGATAAAAGTGGTATCATCTAAAATATGTTTCCCCGAGGTAATGAAAGAACTTTTGTTACTGAGATGGCCTGCACGGCAAGGATCACCAGTAAGTCCACCGGAGGAAGAGCACCTCGGCGCCTGCTGGCCCCGAGGGAGCACCGCACCACGGACACCTTCTTGAGCGAGTTTGGCATGCCAACTTTGCTTTGGAGAGTGCTCCATGATGTGGGGTACCAGAGGGTCAAGAGCGGTGTACTCTTGGAATGAGAGTCGATTAGCGAAGATGGACTAGCAAATGGTGGAGATCACGGTTCCTGCTTCTCGGTGATGCTCCAGATTGGGATGGTTGGCACTTGAGTTTGAGGGTCGCACTCGGTGAGGGTGCAGAGGGAGCGACCTTCCGTGTCATTAGAGACATTATGAGCAGATTTTCCGGTGAGCTTGCGGCAAAGGCTCGGTGGCACTTTTCCTAGGGATGATCCTCGTGATGCCATTTGGGTTCACCTCGTGGAAGTGCATTGGTCGAGGTCCGGTGAAGGACAAAGCTTAGCGACAACCAGCAATGAGTGCTATGTTCGCCGCCATCGAGAGCGTATGAAGGTCTCGAGAGTACCCTCTTGGACTTTGACCGGCTTGCGTGAGTGAGGATAAGCTCAAAGGAAGAAGCGAAGAAGAGAGACAGCACGTATATAGCTAGCTTGCGGGAGCAAGCTATCGATATGAACTTACTGGCCGAGATCAAGCGGTTGTGAGAGGTGATAGAGCTATGCGGCGAGTGCATACGTTGACTCAAGCCAACAACAATGCGCACCGCATGATTGGACAGTTGGTTCAAGAGAGGAATGAAGCTCGGAACGCAAGAAACCTTCTCTGCCGCAGAGAGTCGATGAGCTAGAGGAATACAACGGCAACTCGCACGTAAGAGTTTCACGCGCTCTATAATGGGGTTGGCCCATATGCTCCACCAAACGCTTGTTGGCATGGACATCGACACGACAACCGAACGAGCTCTGTAGTTTCACCTAGAGGCGATGGTGACGTCTCCGATCCCGATGATGGCCCCGAGGAATAGGCTAGTTGCCTTGCGCTAGTATCTCAGGTCTGTCGCGACGACCTTTCTTTTGTTGGCATGTAACCTATCGTGTGTTGCTTCAACGCGTCGAGACTTGGCATGTGGTTGGAACTTGATTTTCGAATGCGATATCCGAACGCATAAAAAGTCCGATGTATATGTATTTGGCAATGTGACCGTATGGATGCGATGTTTGCCATTGAAGTAATTCGATTAAGTGTTGTTGTCTTAATTGGGATGAGATTGTTGTGCCTCTGTTTTATTGCATGAATTTATTCTCTCCAAGAAAATCAAGACGGCATAATTTTCCTTCACTCGCAATCATTTAGCTTCACTCAATCGTTACTTGTTGTTGAAATATGCAGATGACAAACACTCGCCGAACCACGATGAAAATGGGCCGAGACCGGTGCTAACGGTGCAGGGACCGGTGGTGGTGGTGATGGTGGGAACCACGGCAACAACAATGAACCTCCCCATGAACCACATTTGCCACCTCCTCCCCGTTTACCTCGAGATGTTTCTCGCACAACCGTGCTTTCGGGAGTCCAAGAATGCGAAACAATCCCGAGAAAAACATGGAGATTTTTCTCGCACCATCGCCAACAACGTTCAACGTGGTAACAATCAAGGTGGTGGCATGGGAGTGAACCAATATAGCAGCTTCAAGGATTTCATGGACACCAGGCCACCCGTATTCAAGGAAGCAATAGAGCCACTCGATGCTGAGGAATGGATCAACACAATGGAAGATAAATTCCGTGTGTTGAGGATGACTGAGGTTCTGAAAACGGAGTATGCTGCACTTCAATTGCAGGGACCGACGGGAATGTGGTGGAAGCACCATCGCACCACCTTCCCTCCAAATGCTCAGATTTCTTGGAGAGAGTTTGCTGAGGCCTTTTGTGGAGTCTATATTCCACCCGAGCTGACTGAAATGAAGTTGGGAGAGTTCCTGGCATTAAACCAGGGCACCAAAACCGTGACGCAATACCTGCATGCCTTCAACAACTTGTGTCGCTATGCTCCTGACATGATTGACACAGATGCTAAAAGAATAGCCAGTTTCAAGAGAGGACTCAATCCAAAAATGATGAAGCATGTTGGTACCAACAACCGTGTCAGATTCAATGACTTCATCAGCGACTGTCTGAAGCAGGAGAAGAATAACAACGCCAGACTGCAGCCCAAGACACGAAGAGAGCCTTTGAAGGTGGGCCGTCTCAAGCTAGAGCACCCATGGGAGGTCGTCCTCCATATCGCCCCCATCGGCACTGGCGCTAGGTTCGAGCCACCTCAGCCAAGAAGTCGAAATTTCCGTGGACCTCAAAAGCCGTATAAGATGGCAAGATAAATTTTAATAAAGTACCAAGAATCTGCGGTACAAGGCGATTCTAAAGGAAGCTGTGGATCTGTGGGGACGATGAAGAGGACCCTGCTATAACTGTGATCAACCCGGTCATTTCTCGAGGTTTTGTCCAGACTACCAAGAAGAAGCAAGCAGACTTATAATGCTAGAGTGCACAAGAGACAACAGTGGATGAAATTCCGAGAGGGGAGCCCACACTATTTGGTAAGTTTCTTGTCAACGAAAATCCTGCAGCTTGTTCTATTTGATTTCGGGGTCATCGCATTCTTTTATGAGTCAAGCATTTGCACGTAAACATGGACAACTATGCATGTAATTGGGGTATGGGTATCAGATAAGTTCAAGCGAGGGCTGATGTTTTGACTAACCGGATGGTTCGAGGGCAACCCTTGAATTAGGTAGCGTAAAGTTCGAGTGAACTTGATAGTTATGCCTGGATTAGTCTTGGATGTCATTATAGGGATGAATTGGATGAAGGATTGGGGAGCGAAATCATAGATACTAGAAGTCGAGTACTTACCCTTAAGGATCCCTCAGGTGAAGGTACTTTCCAAGTACCATTGCCTCGGAGAAACAGACCTTATAAGTGTTATATGTGCTACGGCGATCATTCCTATTCATCGATTACGGTAGTGTGTGAATTTCCGGATGTATTCCGGATGAGCTACCCGGTCTTCCGCGAGATAGGGAGATTGAGTTTGGAATTGAGCTAGTAATTTAACAGCTCCGATTTCAAGGAGACCATATCGGATGCCTCCAGATGAGTTAATGAGTGAAGAAGCAATTAGAAGATTTGTCAAAAAGGGTTTATTTGGCCAAGCAAGTCCGAATGGGGATGTCTCGCCTTGTTTGTGAAGAAAAGAAAGAGGGCACGTTTGAGAATGTGCGAGATTATGAGCCACTCAACGCCGTGGACCGTAAAGAATAAGTATCCCTTGCCTCATATTGATGTTCTGCTTGACCAATTATCCAAGGCCAAGGTGTTCTCAAAATAGATTTGAGATCCGGTTATCATCGAGATCAAGATAAGGCCACAGGATATACCGAAAAGCGCTTTTTCCACCGTGATACTGGGTTGTATGAGTATCTTGTCATGTCTTTTGGCTTGACAAATGCTCTCGCATACTTTATGTTTTTGATGAATACATTTTCATGCCGTAATTGGATAAGTTTGTGGTAGTGTTCATCGATGACATTCGTGTACTCCGAGAATGAGAAAGATCATGAAGAGCATCCGAGAACCGTCTTGACCGGACTTAGAGATCATCAACTGTATGCTAAGTTTAGCAAATGTGAATTTCGGTTGAAGGAAGTTCCTTTCCTTGGTCACATTCTCGCCGAGAAAATGGGGTTTCAATGATCCAAGTAAGGTGCAAGAAGTTATGAATTGGAAAGCACCGACCACAGTTCACGAGATTAGAAGTTTCTTAGGATTAGCCGGTTATTACCGTCGCTTTATACCAGACTTTTCAAGATTGCCAAACCAATGACAAGCCTCCTACAAAAAGGATCACAAGTTTGTGTGGACAGAGGAGTGTGAAGCGCCTTTCCACACTTTGCGGAAATCGTTAACCACCGCTCCTGTTCTAGCACAACCGGATATTGAGAAACCATTTGATGTGTTTTATGACGATCAAGACCTGGATTAGGATGTGTTCTTATGCAAGAAAGGAGAGTCATTGCTTATGCATCACGTCAATTGAGGAAGCACGAGGTCAACTATCCAACCCATGATCTTGAACTTGCTCATAGATTGTGCACGCCTCTAAAATTTGGAGACATTACCTACTTGGTAATGTGTGCAATATTTTCACGGATCACAAGAGTCTTAAGTATATCTTTACCCAACCAGAGCTAAACATGAGACAGCATAGATGGTTGGAATTGATCAAGGATTACAACTTGAATGTGCAATATCATCCTGGTAAAGCCAATGTAGTGGCAGATGCTTTGAGCAGAAAGTCACATTACTTGAATGTGCAACCATTACTTGAAGATGGGTTCGATCTAATGCATCCTGCTGTGTTACATAGTATTCAGATTAGTTGCTCTTTGGAGAGTAAGATAATAGAAGGCCAGAAAACCGACAAGAGAATATTCCACATCAAAGAGAAAATAAAAGAAAAGTCATCTCAGCACTTTAAAGTGGATGAACAGGGCGTGTTGTGGTTTGACGACCGTCTTGTGGTTCCCAAGGATCGAGAGCTTAGAAATAAACTCATGGATGAAGCTCACCTTTCTAAGCTATCTATCCATCCTGGAAGTAGTAAGATGTATCAAGAATTAAGATCTCATTATTGGTGGACCAAAATGAAGAAATAAATTACAGCATATGTTGTCAGATGTGACACGTGTTGTCGAGTGAAAGCAATTCACATGAAACCTGCCGGTATGTTGCAACCATTATCAGTCCCGAGTTGGAAGTGGGACGATATCAGTATGGATTTTATCACGGGTTTGCCCACTACTCCAAAAGGACATGATTCGATTTGGGTAATTGTGGATCGTCTTACCAAGACCGCTCATTTCTTACCTGTAAAAACAACATATCGACCACCTCAATATGCCGAGAAGTATATCGCAGAAATTGTAAGGTTGCATGGTATACCAAAGACCATAATATCTGATAGAGGCTCACAGTTCACAGCTCATTTTTGGGAACATTTACACAAAGGCTTAGGAACTAGTTTGATTCGTAGTACCGCTTATCATCCTCAGACAGATGGTCAGACTGAACGAGTGAATGCTGTTTTGGAAGATATGTTAAGAGCCTGTGTATTGTCTTCTAAGGGATCATGGGAGTCATGGTTACCGTTAGCTGAGTTTTCTTATAATAATAGTTATCAAGAAAGCATCAAGATGGCCCCATTCGAAGCTTTATATGGCAGAAAAGGTAGAACGCCATTGAATTGGGTCGAGCCTGGTGATAGAAGATATTATGGCATTGACTTTGTAGAAGAAGCCGAGAAGAAAGTTCATATTATTCAGCAGAATATGAAAGCTGCCCAATCACGTCAGAAAAGTTATGCAGACAAAAGAAGGAGACCCCTTAGTTTTGAAGTTGGTGACTATGTTTGTAACAGAACCGACCAAATCATAAGAACGTAAGTACAAAAACAATCACCGAAGCGATCAAATTCCTGTACTTAAGCTCCCATAATCCCGGTAGTCCGGAAATCACGAAGGATTTCAACCAACTCTCGACATACAAACCAAGATCGTAATGATTCAACACAACACATCATTCGTTACAACATTTCACAAGTAGCATTCGGATTACATCCATCAGAGTTCAAATAAAATATTACAAACCAAGTTTGAGTGTGCGGAAGCAACATAGTTTAGTACATAACTTCATAGTTTCAATTACATTGCCAGATCAGAGTCATGTCCCACAAAAGCATTATCAGGTACGAGAACTAGTAGAGACCGCGCCCAACGGTCTAGTCTTCATCCCCAGCAGGGAGAAGGCAGTACTTGCAGCAACCAAAGAAGAACTGGTCATCTGCAACAGGTGGGAAATAAACCCTGAGTACGAGAAGGTACTCAGCTAGACTTACCCGACAAAAATCAGAACTAAAAGACACCAAGGATCATGCAAGGCTTTTCAGGTGGGCTAGCTTGGCACTTTTGCATAAAAGAGCTTATGAGCATAGTGACCAATTTAAACTTAGCATCAAGCTTATCATCATTTACCATCCACTAGATTAGCACTGTACTAGAGCACTCACTTATTAGGAGCAAACAATATTAACCATAGCAGGTATAATAAAATTTGGCATCATCATATCATCATTTCCAACCATTAAGTATTAAGTGTATCTACATTGGAGATAAGCCCATCAAGTTCTCACTAACCGGGAGAGACGGCGATTCAATCGAATTACAACTCGGTGAGGGGTATTCCTAACTCTCACCACGGCATACTTTGCAAGGGTAGCCGTGGGTCACCTTTGGAACATCTCAGAACCAAATTCGCGGGTTCGATCGGCGCCAAGACTCTCGTGGATTACCCTTCCGCCAGACGATCGGGACTTTTAAATCACCCCCCTTGGACTCACGCCACGGCTCCCTTCCGAGGCGCACTTTATACTTATCGACTCCCGGCCGAGGTGAGCTACTCGGCCAGCGGTCGGTCATCGGACACGACCAACTAAGAGAGAGGCATCGTTCAACATGAGCAGGAAAGGCTCCAAGAATCAGTCTAGTTTATTACGAGACGGAGTCACCGCAAACCGACAAGCCTCCGTCCGGTCTTCATTTCAAATTAAGACTGGTTCTTTTCCACGATAGCAAATATAGCCAACCGTGCCACATGTATCTTCCTATATCTCGCAGTGATGGAAATCACCCGACTTCTACCGCGTTGAAGCGTGGCTAAGCACTACTCGAGCACTGAGCTACATAGGATTGTGGTAACAATATCCGGACAAGGAATGGGTAACCAATGCAAGCAAGTGTTTGCATCCAACACCTAAACTTAATGCAACAATATATGTAATAATAATATCAGAATCTGCAGTTCGGAAAATAGGAGGCTTAATATGCTCCGGGCTTGCCTTTCACAAAGTTGCAAGGACGGTGGTCGTGGCACTCAACGGCGACCTCGTCGGCACTTCTCCGTAAGGTCGCTCCTCCCGAATCTCCGTCAAGGCTGTACTGCCGCCGCCTTTCGGTTCCTCAATTCAATGAGGTTACTCCTTCCGTACACCTATTGCATGCCGATGCACAAGATAAATATCATGAATGCATAAGGAATGACATGATGCTCATGATGAATGAATCACAATGGGTGTTTACGAAAACATCATTGGACACTCGTTACTGAGAGTAATTAGCTCTATTCAAATCACTTTAAGCATGTATCCAACTTAACTTAAATAACAAGAGCAACTTACCTAACTTGCATAACCTAAGATAAAGATGCTCATCTTCAGTTAAAGGCCTAACACCTAGCAGCAGTACCATGAACTTAGAATAATATGTACATGCTTAAAATAACATTAAAGCTTCATATGCAACAAGTAGTAACTTAATTCTATCATAACCAGAGTTCTATAACTCCAAATGACTTGCAAGAGGACATTCTGGAAAGCTTATGAAATTCTCTACAATTCATTTGTAAGCATCAAGGCATGATTCTGAAGTTAACCAAATCAATTTCCAGTAGACCTAGAATCTGTCCCGAATGACGGGTTGCTAACTTAATTATTTAATGATGGTGCAAAAGCCCAATTTGACCAAACCAAGTTTACCAACTTGTTTTTCATATCTAAGAAACATCAGAAAGTATAGTGCTAGCTTCTAAATAAATTATTTAATATCCTTTTCCAATTTATTTAGTTAATTAGGTGATTTAAGCAATATATAGTAAAACTATTCATAAAAATCTACAAAATTACAGTAGCTATCACATGCTGCACATAGACTACCATAAAAATTCCAAAGCAATTGGACCAACATAACTTGTTGTATCCAAAATAATGATGCTATGTCTATTTCTAGCATAATTAGGAAACCTTATTAAAAAGTGTCAAGCAACAGATTTCCTATTTTCCTAGCATCCTTCTAGCATAAGAATAGCACCCATAAAATTTCACCTTCACTGGATCTATAGAAAAATTATGAAAATTCACACAAGATCCATCTATTAATAAAAGGAAATTCTAAAACTTAAAAACTACACATGCACTAGCTCTAAAATTTTTACTAGAGCTTCACATCAGCAATAACAGACTGCCCACAAAATTTCATAATTTTTGGACCACAGAAACTCAAGATAAAATTCAAACAAGTTTGCATGCTTCTAAAAACACATTTCAAACTCCTATTTAATTCATCAAATTTTTCTAAAACATGTGCTCATAGAATATTTTTGTTAAATACTAGACATGACCAGGAACTTAACAAAATTAGAACCATAGCATTTGGATCTATATACTAGGAGCTACCTATTTTTCAAGATGTACATCAACTGTGAAATAAATAAATAAAACGAAATCGGAAAAACACACTCGTACCATTAATGGGCCAATTTCATTTAACGGCATGGCCCATGAGCACACAAGTGTGCCCAAGACTACTGGCGCGGCCCGAGCTGGACTCCCTTTGAACCACACGACCGACAGGGAGGGCCCGCTGAAGATGAGCTTAAACAGGGAGGAGGCGTCGGTCGGTGGCGAGCTTCGCCCGGTGGCTCCTCCGGCGAGACCATCTACGCTACGACATTCGCTTTGAACATGCGCATCTATTGGTGACCTCAATCGGTGCTATGGTGGTGGCTAGCGGGTCGGCGATCGACACGGCGGCTCACGGCCACGCAAGACGGGCCGGCTCCGGTGGACCGGACGACGACACAGCTCCTAGCGGTGACCCTACAAGCTTCAGTGGTGTTCCTATGACCCAGCGCGGCCGAGGAAGGAATGGGAGCGGCGCGAAGGCAGCTGGCGGCGTGGAGCGCCAACTCGGCGAGCCCCGCCATGGCCGCGATGGGGAAAAACGGAATGCGCTTATTACCGAGGCTCAAACGACCCGGTGAAGGGTGGAGGAGGTGGAGGGGTCACGGCGAGGTCAGCAGCGGACGGGCAACGCGTTTTGCGGTGGTTAGCTTCGCTGGCGCGGCGATGCTTGGTCGGCAATGGCGGACCGCCGAGCTCGTGCGTTCTTTGCGTTCTGTGGGAGGAGAGGAAAACGAAATGGGGAGGCGAAAAGGTCGACAGACGCGCGCTGGGTGCTCAAGACGCGCCGCGACGCCGGGGAGGTGCACGGCGCTGGCGTTGCGCGTGATCAGCCGACCGCCGACGCTATGGCGCGCACACGCGTCCGGCGCTTTCGAACCCGGTCGGCCATGTTCATTGAATCGTTCTTTCAAACGCGATTCGATCATCGTCAAGGTGACCGACAGAGCCATTTCAATGATCATTTGCTCCCAAACCGTGACGAGTTAGTGGAAGATTTGAACATCAAAACTATAGACCTATCTGCCCTCTACACTTTCTTTTCAAAGATCAACACCTAAAAAGTCATGGATCCGAAGTTACATGAAGCTAGAGTTGGCTTGATGCAACTCGGAAACACTATGACTTAGAATATTTTTCTAAGTGTTGAGAAACAGCATGTATCTCAGACTTGTGGGCCATGTTTGACCATGTTCCACACGTTTTCATGACTTGGCTATAAAACAACTTTTGTTCCTTGATAAATTTGCTACAACTTTTGTAAAGAGTGCACAGCCATGCAAAGTCTCTAAGTTGCACTTTTTAAACAGTCAAACAATGAGACTCTTATGGTCAATTCTAGTCAACCCTTCACTTGAGGGCAAATCATCATTTTGACCTACATGAACAATGTTCCAACAAGTAAACTAAATGTAGTTAAGGTATATTAGACCATGATCAACCATTTTACAAAGTTGTTATTCCACTTCTACTGATCACATGTGATAAAGAAAGTAAAACAAGCAATTCATACGTATGTTTCAATACAATGTTTCACATGTTGCACTACTACCATTCTAAGCAATCAAGCATGAAACACATACAATTTAAAATGTTGCATATGTATGTTTCACAGATAATGACATGATGACATAGCAAATGCACATGTTTATGAATGACATGCAATTAGTGGAAGCCAAACACCTAGGGTGTTACACCCTCCCCTTAGAAAAATCTCGTCCCGAGATTTGGAAAGCGTACTCAATCAAGATAGAAAGTTGGATAGTTTTCCTTTAAATAATCTTCCCGCTCCCAAGTTGCATCCCGTTCACTATGATTACTCCAAACTACCTTGTATAACTTAACCACTCGTGTACGAAGTCACTCTTTCTTGGGTATCCAGAACTTGCACGGGCTTTTCCTCATAAGAAAGATCAGATTTCAAGTTGACTTTCCTTGTTGCTATTCTTTCCTCGAAATACGAAGACACTTCTTCATTTGGGACACATGGAATACCGGAAATATAGCTCCCATCTCACGGGGTAGATCGAGCTTATATGCTACTCTTCCACTTTTCTCGATAATGCGGTAGGGTCCAACATATCGAGGCTCAAGCTTCCTTTAATTCCAAAACGCTTGACTCCTTTCATAGGGGATACCTTCAGATAAACATGATCACCTACTTCAAACTCAATAGGTTTCCTTCTCTTGTCAAGATAGCTCTTTTGTCTAGCCATGCGGCGGTCATATTCTTTTCAGATAGTTCGGACTTGCTCTTCGCTTCTTTTACAAAGTCAATACCATAGAATCTTCTTTCCCGGGTTCCACCCGATTCAAAGGAGTTCTACACTTCATGCCATAAAGAGCTTCAAAGGAGCCATTTTGATACTCTCTTGATAACTGTTGTTATAAGAGAATTCAATGAGAGGTAACCAGTCTTCCCAAGAGCCTTTGCAAGAAATAAGACAAGCTCTAAGCATGTCCTCAAGAATTTGATTAACACTTTCGATCCGTCACGATGTTTGCGGATGATAGGCGTAATCATGGATTAGATGAGTGCCAAGATTACGATGTAAGCACTCCCAAAAGCGAGCCGTGAACCGAGGTCCTCTATCGAAACAATGGATTTGGGTACACCATGGAGACGTACCACTTGTTGAAAATAAATCTCAGGCATAATTGTGAGGATGATAGGTAGACTTGACCGGAATAAAGTGAGCGGATTTAGTTAGACGATCTCACGATAACCCAGATGGAATCACAACCCTTGTTGGTAGTGGGTAATCCAACAATAAAATCCATACTAATTTCTTCCCACTTCCAACCGGGAATGGAGAGTGGGCAATGATCCGGGCCTTATGTGAATAGCCTTGACTCTGCAATGCTTATCACACCTTGCCACGTAAGCGGCGATTTCTTTCTTCATCTTGGTCCACCAATAATACAACTTGAGATCTTGATACATTTTACTACTACCGGGATGGATGGACAACTTAGAAGAATGGGCTTCACCATAATTTGATTTCTAAGTTCTTTATCCTTGGGTACCACAAGTCTATCATTAAACCAAAGAATTCCTTTGTCATCGACCTTAAAGTGTTTGGTCTCTTTCTCTTTCATTTTCCGTTTGATGTGAAACACACCCACATCGGTCTTCCGGAGTTCGATAATTGACTTCTAAGAGAGCAATCCACAGTGATATTGTGAAGTACTACGGGATGAAGGAGGTGTGATGATGAAAGTCTTCACTAACTAAGGAATTGCAATGGCTTTTTCTCGCTTAAGGCATCAAGAACCACATTCGCTTTACCGGGATGGTAGTGCACTTGAAGGTTGTAGTCCTTGATCAATTCTAACCAGCGCCATTGATTGACGCATGTTCAACTCGGGTTGAGTAAAGATGTACTTGAGGCTTTTATGGTCAAGATAGATATTGCACACATTACCCAACAAGTAATGTCTCCAAATCTTCGAGGCATGAACAACTCATGCTAGCTCTAAGTCATGGGTAGGATAGTTGACTTCATGCTTTCGAAGTTGGGCGCGAAGCATAAGCAATTACTCGGCCTTCCCGCATAAGAACACACCCCAAACCGGTGCCACATGCATCACAATAGACATCAAAAGGCTTTTTCGATGTCGGGTTGTGCTAATACAGAGCAGAGGTTAGCAAGGTCCGCAAAGTGTGGAAAGCCTCTTCACACCGGAGTCCACACAAACTTCTCATCTTTTTGCAAGAGTCGAGTCATGGGCTTGGCGATTTTGAGAAATCCGGGATAAAGCGACGATAATAGCCTACCAACCCCGAAAACTTCGGACTTCAGGACCGTAGTAGGTGCCTTCCACTCAAGGACTTCTTGCACCTTCGTAGGGTCAACCGAAATTCCATCACCGATAACACATGACCTAGAAAAGGTATCTTGTTCAACCGTAATTCACACTTGTCGAACTTAGCATAAAGTTGGTTGTCACGCATAACCGAAGTTAAGACAATTCTCGGATGTTCAAGATGCTCTTCTTTATTCCGAGAATATACTAGGATGTCATCAATGAACACGACGACAAACTTGTCCAATTACGCATGAATACGTAATTCATCAGTACATAAAGTGTGCTTAGGAGCATTTGTCAACCCAAAAGACATGACAAGGTACTCGAACAAACCATAACGGGTAGAGAAAGTCGTCTTAGGTATATCTTCGGGACGAATTTTGATCCGATGGTAACCGGACCTCAAATCGATCTTGGAGAATACCTTAGCTTTAGAGAGCTGATCAAACAAAATATCGATGCGAGGAAGAGGGTATTTGTTCTTGATGGTAACAAACATTTAGGGGACGATAATCTACGCACATGCTAAAGATTCGTCCTTCTTCTTCACAAAGATAGCCGGACAACCCCAAGGAGACGAACTAGGCCGAATCAAACCTTTCTTCAATAGCTCATTCAATCGACTCTTTAGTTCAGCCAACTCATTGGGCGGCATTCTATAGGGCCTTCGAGATATAGGAGCCGCATCCGGAATAAGTTCTATCTTGAATTCTACATCGCGGTCCGGAGGTAATCCAGCAAGTCATCGTGGAAGACATCCGGAAACTCATGCATAATGGTAGATCCTCAATGGCTTTGGCTAGGGTAGCATTGGCTGTATTGTGAAGAGAGATATCACGAGGTAAATCGCACTAGAAAACCCTTCTTATCCACAGGATCCCTCAACATTACCCACACGGGTTGACGATCGATCAAGACTCCATTCCCACTCATCCACTTCATTCCTAGGATTATATCAATTCCTACCCCGGTAGCACTACAAGATCTGTAAGAAACTCTCGATCCCCAATTTCAAGCTTTACATCTTTTACTACTTGGTTAGTCATGATAT
Organism: Miscanthus lutarioriparius; assembly: GCA_904845875.1. Lineage (NCBI taxonomy): Eukaryota > Viridiplantae > Streptophyta > Magnoliopsida > Poales > Poaceae > Miscanthus > Miscanthus lutarioriparius. The sequence goes on along the minus strand of CAJGYO010000019.1, from coordinate 80,659,882 downwards.
TATTCCCAAAGAAGACTAATACAATAACCACCCTTGACAATTGTAATCACATTCATCTTATGCTTAGATGCAAAAGTAGAACTCACAAAGGAATGTGAAGCACCGAATCAAAGAGCACAACTGTAGGGTGATCATTAACAAGAAACTTACCAGCGGTGACCACTTCACCAAAGCAGGAATTTCCTCTGAAGAGTGTAATGAACACGCCCCGACGGACGTTTCCTTGAGCATTCTTGGGAGGGTGGGGACACCTATTTGCCCAATGACCAGGTGGTTCAGGGCCCAACACTACCGTTAGCTGGTGGGACATTGAGCTGCCCTGCTTGAAGTATTCTTTGGCAAGGAAATTGTGTACCTTTATGTAAAAAACCAGTTTTAGCTTGATTCTTCTTACGAGGTGGGTGGTGATGGGACATTAGCATTGGGTGGACGGTGATCTGGGCCTTGATATCATTGGTGCCTTAGACCGAGAAGCACCTGAATCAAAGTTTCTTTTGCGGTTCTTAGAAGCGGCATATATCTTATCATTGTTCTCTTGAGTCGAGTGTCACTAATAAACTCATTGAAGGTGACACACTTGCGATTGCCCATTGACTTCATCAATTTAGGGAAAGTCCCTCTTGAAGCTAGCTATTCTCTTAGCGTCGGTATCGACAAACTCGAGGAGCATACCTCGCCAGTTGTTGAATGCCCGGAGGTATTCATTGAGACTCTTGTTGCCTTGGGTGAGCTTCATAAACTCGGTATGCTTAATGGCCATGAGACCGGGAGGAATAAAGTGTCCTCTGAAAAGCTGCTCAAACCGACCCCAAACTATCTCGACGTTTGCGGGGAAGGTGGTCTTGTGATGTGTCCACCAGACACTGCGCAGGCCTTGGAGCTGGTGTCCCGCATATGTGGCCTTCATACCTCACCAAACGGAGCAATCCAAACCTTTGCTCTATCGTGCTCAACCATTCATCACCTTGCAATGGTTCTTCGCCTCACTAAAGACAAGGAGGCTTTGTATCCATGAAGTCCTTAAAGTCATCTTTGTCTTTGGTTTGGCTCGGGTCCTTGGCGGACATGACGATCCTCACGGTTAGCCATCGATGCATAGCCTCCGCTAACATAAAGTACCGACTTTCCACCACTGCTCGCATTAGCTCAAATGGTGTGGTGTGGGCGGTGGCGGAGGTGGTTGTTCCTCATTTCCCATGCCACGACCATGACGAAGGTTATGATGAGCCATCGCAAAATGTATAGCCAATGAGCACCGACGATGTGGAAATTTTTGTAGATGAATCGATAATTATGCCCAAACCGAGTCCATTGGAGGAATGCATTTAGATAATCAACAGAGGCACAATCATTCATCACAACCACACAACTCATCAAGCGCGTCAATGGACACATAAATGCGATGAACTTAATCAACCACTCGATCCATAGACCGCAAAGACGGAATTTATCAAAGGCTCATATACGTGGAGCATAACACGCTCGATAGGTTACATCCAAGCCATAGTGGTCCCAAACTTACATCCAAAGATAACTTATGGTTCGATATTACATCCCCAACGATTACTTATTCCAAAGCTACTCGTTCATGCATGAGGATCAACAAAAGACTAGCTCTTGCGCATTAGCTAAGTAGTAAGCTAAACTACGCATCGTCCTCGGAGTCAGTGTCGAAGATCTCTCCTCCATCTTCATCACTAGCAGTGCTCCAACTCCTCATCTTCCTCCTCATCGGTGGAATGTCCTCAGTCCATTGACCTCCATGTCATCATCACCTTCACCATGATGACACCGTAACCCATCTCATCCTCGGAGGCGGAGAGGGTGAAGTTGATTGTGTAACAGGTGAACCTCCTCATGGAGATTGTCATTGTACTCCTCAAAGAATTGCCACTTGTTTGCTCTAGCTCTACCTCGTCGTGCTCTCAACACATCCTCCTCGTGCTGTGCTTCATTCCGTTGGTTCATCACGTGAATCAACATGCGTTCACGATTAGCGGTGAGCAAGCTGTTAACCTCTCGAACCTCAAGGGTCTCTTGGTCCCTTTCCCGAAGTTACTTGCTCCAAGCGTGTCTTGAGCCGCATTCTCTCTCGTGATCACACCCGAGCAAGCTCGTCCTCAGCCTTTCCTCCTCAAGAGGCTCGGGACGGGCTCACGAGGAGCTAAGCGGTGACGCGCGCGCCGCCTCCAAGCGGACTTATATAGCAAAGGCGCTTGCGCCGCCATCTGTAGCAAGCAAAAGTTACAACATAAAGGGAGAATCATTTAAGGGATACGAAATTTAATTATCCGGGACAATCATATTTTAAAGGAGGGAGTAATGCAAGAAATGTCATGTATGCTTGAACATGATGCATGCACGATCCAGACGCCCTCACCATCCTAGAAAAATTTAAAGGCTAAATAAATATACTGGTGGCATACATACGTTCTCTCCTATACGGTAGCTAGTCGATCTACAACGATACGTTGTTAGTGTACTATGCAGAAAATTTCATTTCAGCCCAGTAATTTCCCACAATGCATAAAAGCAAGCAGTAACTAAATACTTTCATACATACATCCCCTGATGCACATACTCTAGTATCACAGCTACCCGTCAGAGATACCCACATTTAAGTACTCTCATAGATACATGATTGAACATGTAAATATGCGAGCAACCACAACTACTCTCCCCTAGACCGACGATTGGACGGTCATGCCCTCACAACTCCCACTTACCAGAGCGTAGAGGTATTTGATCCAAACATTACCACCCAAGCGGATGGCATCCATACAATAGCACGCCGTATGGACGATTTAAAGCGAAACAAAGCGAAAACCCCAAGTTAGTACTTTAATAAGCCACCTAAGAGTCCTTATTTGGGCATAAGGGATATGACCACAGGCAATACTTAGTATTTAATTTAGGATTTTCACAAATACTTTTGTTTTAAATACACAAATGACGTGTTTAGTGTCAAATCTTGCTCGATGCCACCGTAATGTAAACCGACCAAATCATAAGAACGTAAGTACAAAAACAATCACCAAGCGATCAAATTCTGTATTTAAGCTCCCATAATCCCGGTAGTCCGGAAATCACGAAGGATTTCAACCAACTCTCGACATACAAACCAAGATCGTAATGATTCAACACAACACATCATTCGTTACAACATTTCACAAGTAGCATTGGATTACATCCATCGAGTTCAAATAAAATATTACAAACCAAGTTTGAGTGTGCGGAAGCAACATAGTTTAGTACATAACTTCATAGTTTCAATTACATTGCCGGATCGAGTCATGTCCCACAAAAGCATTATCGTGCACGAGAACTAGTAGAGACCGCGCCTAACGGTCTAGTCTTCATCCCCAAAGCAGGAGAGAAGGCAAGACTTGCGACAAGAACCAAAGAAGAACCGGTCATCCGCGGTGGGAAATAAACCCCGAGTACGAGAAGGTACTCAGCTAGACTTACCCGACAAAAATCAGAACTAAAAGACACCAAGGATCATGCAAGGCTTTTCAGGTGGGCTAGCTTGGCACTTTTGCATAAAAGAGCTTATGAGCATAGTGACCAATTTAAACTTAGCATCAAGCTTATCATCATTTACCTGTCCACTAGATTAGCACTGTGCATTTAGAGCACTCACTTATTAGGAGCAAACAATATTAACCATAGCAGGTATAATAAGGTGGCATCATCATATCATCATTTCCGAACCATTAAGTATTAAGTGTATCTACATTGGAGATAAGCCCATCAAGTTCTCACTAACCGGAGAGACGGCGATTCGAATCGAATTACAACTCACCGAGGGGTATTCCTAACTCTCACCCCGCATACTTTGCAAGGGTAGCCGTGGGTCACCTTTGGAACATCTCAGAACCAAATTCATGGGTTCGATCAAGCGCCAAAGACTCTCAGGATTACCCTTCCGCCAGACGATCGGGACTTTTAAATCACCGCCCTTGGACTCACGCCCACGGCTCCCTTCCGAGGCGCACTTTATACTTATCGACTCCCGGCCCGAGGTGAGCTACTCGGCCATGGTCGGTCATCGGACACGGCCAACTAAGAGAGAGGCATGCGTTCAACATGAACAGGAAAGGCTCCAAGAATCGGTCCTTAAGCGACAGACGGAGTCATCGCAAACCGACAAGCCTCCGTCCGGTCTTCATTTCAAATTAAGATTGGTTCTTTTCCACGATAGCAAATATAGCCAACCGTGCCACATGTATCTTCCTATATCTCGCGGTGTGATGTGAAATCACCCGACTTCTACAGCGCTGTTGAAGCGGGGTGGCTAAGCACTACTCGAGTTCGAGCTACATAGGATTCAGGTAACAATATCCGGACAAGGAATGGGTAACCAATGCAAAGCAAGTGTTTGCATCCAACACCTAAACTTAATGCAACAATATATGTAATAATAACATCAGAATCTGCAGTTCGGAAAATAGGAGGCTTAATATGCTCCGGGGCTTGCCTTTCACAAAGTTGCAAGGACGGTGGTCGTGGCACTCAACGGCGACCCTGTCGTCGGCACTTCTCCGTATATCGCTTCCTCCCGAATCTCCGCGTCATTACTGCTTTGCCGCTTTCGGTTCCTCGAATTCCAGCAGGTTACTCCTTCGGTACACCTATTGCATGCCGATGCACAAGATAAATATCATGAATGCATAAGGAATGACATGATGCTCATGATGAATGAATCACAATGGGTGTTTACGAAAACATCATCGACACTCGTTTACCGAGTAATTAGCTCTATTCAAATCACTTTAAGCATGTATCCAACTTAACTTAAATAACAAGAGCAACTTACCTAACTTGCATAACCTAAGATAAAGATGCTCATCTTCAGTTAAAGGCCTAACACCTAGCAACAGTACCATGAACTTAGAATAGTACAGACATGCTTAAAATAACAGCTTAAAGCTTCATATGCAACAAGTAGTAACTTAATTCTATCATAACCAGAGTTCTATAACTCCAAATGACTTGCAAGAGGACATTCTGGAAAGCTTATGAAATTCTCTACAATTCATTTGTAAGCATCAAGGCATGATTCTGAAGTTAACCAAATCAATTTCCAGTAGACCTAGAATCTGTCCGAATGACGGGGTTGCTAACTTAATTATTTAATGATGGTGCAAAAGCCCAATTTGACCAAACCAAGTTTACCAACTTGTTTTTCATATCTAAGAAACATCAGAAAGTATAGTGCTAGCTTCTAAATAAATTATTTAATATCCTTTTCCAATTTATTTAGTTAATTAGGTGATTTAAGCAATATATAGTAAAACTATTCATAAAAATCTACAAAAATTACAGTAGCTATCACATGCTGCACATAGACTACCATAAAAATTCCAAAGCAATTGGACCAACATAACTTGCTGTATCCAAAATAACAGATGCTATGTCTATTTCTAGCATAATTAGGAAACCTTATTAAAAAGTGTCAAGCAACAGATTTCCTATTTTTCCTAGCATCCTTCTAGCATAAGAATAGCACCCATAAAATTTCACCTTCACTGGATCTATAGAAAAATTATGAAAATTCACACAAGATCCATCTATTAATAAAAGGAAATTCTAAAACTTAAAAACTACACATGCACTAGCTCTAAAATTTTTACTAGAGCTTCACATCAGCAATAACAGACTGCCCACAAAATTTCATAATTTTTGGACCACAGAAACTCAAGATAAAATTCAAACAAGTTTGCATGCTTCTAAAAACACATTTCAAACTCCTATTTAATTCATCAAATTTTTCTAAAACATGTGCTCATAGAATATTTTTGTTAAATACTAGACATGACCAGGAACTTAACAAAATTAGAACCATAGCATTTGGATCTATATACTAGGAGCTACCTATTTTTCAAGATGTACATCAATCTGTGAAATAAATAAATAAAACGAAATCGGAAAAACACTCAGCCACAGCTGGGCCAGCCCACGCAACGGCGGCCCGCGAGCACACAGGCGCGGCCCAAGACTACTGGTGCTGGCCCGAGCTGGACTCCCTTTGAAACCACGACGCCGACAGGAGAGGCCCGCTTCAGCGATGAGCGTAAACAGGGGAGAGGCGTCGATTCGGTGGCGTGCTTCGCGCGGTGGCTCCTCCGGCGAGACCATCTACGCTTCGACATTCGCCTTGAACATGCGCATCTATTGGTGACCTCAATCGGTGCTATGGTGGTGGCTAGCGGGGTCGGCGATCGACACACGGCGGCTCACGGCCCGCAAGACGCACGGCCGGCTCCGGTGGACCGACGGCGACCAGCTCCTAGCGGTGACCCTACAAGCTTCAGTGGTGTTCCTATGACCTAAGCTACGCCGAGGAAGGAATGGGAGCGGGCGCGAAAGGCAGCTGTCGCGTGGGCGCCAACTCCGGCGAGCTCCCGCCATGGCCGCGATGGGGAAAAACGGAATGCGCTATTACCGAGGCTCAAACGACCCGGTGAAGGGTGGAGGAGGTGGAGGGGTCACGGCGAGGTCAGCAGTGACGGGCAACGCGTTTGCTGGTGGTTAGCTCATCTGACGGCAGCGGGCGATGCTTGGTCGGCAATGGCGGACCGCCGAGCTCGGCGCGTTGCTGCGTTCGTGGGAGGAGAGGAAAACGAAATGGGGAGGCGAAAAGGACGGACAGCGCTGGGTGCTCAAGACGCTGCTGCGACGCCAGAGGTGCACGGCGTGGCTGGGTGATGGCCACGGTTGCCGACGGCTGTGGCGCGCATGCACGCGTCCGGCGCTTTCCGAACCCCGGTCGGCCATGTTCATCGAATCGTTCTTCAAACGCGATTCGATCATCATCGAAAAGGTGACCGACAGAGCCATTTCAATGATCATTTGCTCCCAAACCGTGACGAGTTAGTGGAAGATTTGAACATCAAAACTATAGACCTATCTCGCCCTCTACACTTTCTTTTCAAAGATCAACACCTAAAAAGTCATGGATCCGAAGTTACATGAAGCTAGAGTTGGCTTGATGCAACTGGAAACACTATGACTTAGAATATTTTTCTAAGTGTTGAGAACAGCATGTATCTCAGACTTGTGGGCCATGTTTGACCATGTTCCACACGTTTTCATGACTTGGCTATAAAACAACTTTTGTTCCTTGATAAATTTGCTACAACTTTTGTAAAGAGTGCACAGCCATGCAAAGTCTCTAAGTTGCACTTTTTAAACAGTCAAACAATGAGACTCTTATGGTCAATTCTAGTCAACCCTTCACTTGAGGGCAAATCTGTCATTTTGACCTACATGAACAATGTTCCAACAAGTAAACTAAATGTAGTTAAGGTATATTAGACCATGATCAACCATTTTACAAAGTTGTTATTCCACTTCTACTGATCACATGTGATAAAGAAAGTAAAACAAGCAATTCATACGTATGTTTCAATACAATGTTTCACATGTTGCACTACTACCATTCTAAGCAATCAAGCATGAAACACATACAATTTAAAATGTTGCATATGTATGTTTCACAGATAATGACATGATGACATAGCAAATGCACATGTTTATGAATGACATGCAATTAGTGGAAGCCAAACACCTAGGGTGTTACAATGTTTATCTGAAAGTCACACCAATGAAGAAGAAAAGGTTTGGAATCCGAAGAAAGCTTGCCGCGAGATTCGTAGGACCATACAAGATCTTGGAACAAAGAGGTCCGGTAGCCTACAAGTTAGAGTTACCTAAGACAATGAGTACAGTTTTCCCAGTTTTCCATGTATCACATCTCAAGAAATGTTTGCGTGTTCCGGAGGAAAGAATAGAACCTCGAGGTATTCAACTCAAATCAGATTTGGTGTATCGTGAACAACCAGTCCGGGTGTTAGACACTAAGGAACGTGCTACTCGGAATAGTGTGGTGAAAACATACAAGATACAGTGGGATCATCATGATGAGGGAGATGCAACTTGGGAAACAGGAGAGTATCTACAAAAAGCTTATGAAGAATTTTATAACAAATGGTTCGTAACCCAAATCTCGGGACGAGATTTTTATAAGGGGGGAGGGCTGTAACACCCCGGTGTTATGCCTACATTTAGGCACTGCTAATCATACATATCATGCATCATCAAGCATCCTAATCATACCTGCATAATCTTGCATATAACAACTGGAACATTACTTCGAAACATACGAAACATGTTTGTGAAAAGTAAATGATGCATACACTTATTAGAGTTGTTTTGCTCTGATTCTTGCTTGTTAGTTGAGTAGAAATTGTTGGTTATGCTTGTAAATCATCTAGAATTGTTTAGCACAATTTTTGGAGCAAGATTTGTATTCAAATTAATTCAAAAATTTTGCTTCCAAAGTAATGTCCCAAAATTTGGGTTTTGAGTTAAAATTTAACTTTGAGTCTATAATTTAAAATCTAGATAGAATTGGACTTTGGTCATAAAAGCAAAGTTGTAGGGAATTAAATTCTAAGCAACTTTCATTTTTGGTCCATTTTCAAAAGATGTCATTTTCTTGCTCAAAATGAGATTTGAAAAACTGGAATTGAAAATCTCTTGAAAATTTAAATTGAAAATCTTCATTTTTCCTTAACAGGCCACCGCCTCGCTTACAGTCCGACCGACAAATTGCCCCAGCCAACCTCCCACCCCGCGCCTCGCGCTTCACAGCCGCCCAGCCCGGCCCATGGCGGCTCTCTCCGCTCGCCCTCGCACTGTCGTCATGGCCGCCACCTTGATCACATGCAGAGAGAATCCCGCGGCGTGGCGACTCACCGGCTGGCGTGTTCGCCAGCAGCGCGGGCGCGGTTCGACACGCCCACGCGCCCGCCTTCACTGCTGGTGCCCACAAGACTCGCTCACTCGTGCTCGCGCTCCTTTTCTCCCCTCCAGAGCCGAGCCTCGAGCTCGCCTCGCCCGCGCCGCAGGCTCCGCCGGCGTTGAGCTCTCGCGCCGCCGCGCCATTTCCGATTGCTCGCGCCAGTAGCTCGCCTCGCCTCCCTTCGCTCACGCCGCGCTTGCGCCGCTTCCGAGCCTCGGGTGAGCTTCCGCGCCGCCACCGACGTCCATGGCGCGCCGTGCTTTCGGCCAGCCGTGGAGCGTCCTCTTCCTCCCTTTCTCCAGGTTTGCGCGCTTCGCTTCGCCATTGCCTCGCACAACTCCTCCTGCGCTCGTTCGCCAGTGCTGCCGCGGGCGGAGATGGATGGCCGCCATTGGCCGAAGCAGCTGTCAAGGCCGGCGCAGACTTGGCGAGGCACCTGCCGGTGGCGGTAGAAAGCCGAGTAAAGTGGGTTGACGCCCTGTTGGGCCGTCTTCCTTCCCTCGCGCTCGGGCCGCGCAGGCCGGTTGTGGCCGTGGGCCAACTGTTCCCCACGGGCCGGCCCAGTATTTCTTAAATGAATTGATTTCCATTTATTATTTGTTAATTGAAATCTGAAATGGTTTGAAAAATATTTGGGTGATCAAACTTGCTCCAAATTTATTGAAACAAATTTTGCTAGGTTCCTTATCATCAGATCTACTTGGGAAAATTATTGCATGTCATTTTTGGGATATTTTTCTGTAGGATTTTATTTAATCATGGATATTTATTTGATAACTTGAAAAATATGTAGAAAAATCTATAGGCTTCAGAAAAATATGATTTCAAGTTTGTTAATCTTATTATGTAATGTACTTCCTAGGAAAAATATGTTTCATGCATGTGCTGTGGGAAAATTTTGAGGTGTAGTTCAAGTACCTCTAATGGCTGAATTTTGTTATTTTTGCTAGAGAGCAAAAATTTGTATAAAACATGCATGTGGTAATTTTTGTACAGTTATTATTGACTGTTTAGAACTTAGGAAAAATACTAAATCTGTTGGTTGACACTTTTCATAGTACAAAGTAATTTCATGCTCATTTTTATGCTATAGCTTGTCATTTTTGTGTAGGATAGTTTACTTATCCAAATGCCATGAAATTTTTATGGTAGTCTGTTTAGGGTAGTATTATGCTACTGTATTTTTCTCAGATTTTTAGGAGCATCAGAAATATATGTTGCTATTCAAACCTATTATTAATTAGGGTTTAAGCAAGTGTTGCTTTAAGTGTGATTAAGAAATTATTAAAGCTTTGGTGTATCTTTGAAGCATTTCATAAGATATGTTAACTTAACATATTGGTAGTAGAAGAGAATGCAGTAGATGACATGTGCTTGTAGCATAGTTTCTTGAATGATGTTGACTACCTTGCTTTTCAACATATCCATTGCATTCATCTCCTTCGATGCACCGATTGCATAGGCACTTACACGCATTGCATCATACAGGATCGCAAACCGAGAACCCAGTCGTCATTCTCGAGGAGCCCGAGGAGCAGTTCGAGGTGCAGCAACAAGAAGTGCCAGAAGCCGACGAGGAGGACGTTGAAGAACTTCCGGAGTGCCCCGATCACCGTCCAAGCTCCTTCGAGAGAGGCAAGCCCCGGAGCATCTTTCTCCCGGTTTGCAATTATTTCATTAAATCCTTTACTTTAAATTGATGCATTACGTTCAGGGGAGTTGTTTGCAACCGTTCTTTGCATTATACCTTGTTTACCTTTGTTATACTATATCCTTGTTACCACGGTATCCATGATCGAGTCAATGCTTAATGGCTTAGACCGGTAGAAGTCGGGTGATTTCTGTCACTGCGAGCTATAGGTGGTTACTGGATCTGTTTGGATGGCTATGAAGTCATGGTATAACTAAGTGTTAAATGAAGTTGAGACCCAAGGCGGAGACTTGCGGTGGTTTTGACTGTAGTGTTTCCGTCTCGTGTCGATTAAGGACCGACCGTTGTTGGGCCTCGAGTCATGTTGAACGATGCCTTACATTTATTTGGCGGATAAAGTACCTTCCGACCGCATGAAGTTGGGAGATTTTCGGGCCGAGTAGATTGCCATGCAGCGCTTCTTGTGCAAGCGGTGTGGTAGGACACGGGCGGGATGATAAGACCAAAGTGCAGGTCGGTCGGCCCCGGTACACATGTGGTTCTCGCAAACTCGAGATACCGGAAAGTTGACTTCGGTGATCAATATCTCACTTTAGCGGGTGAGTGAGATTTGTGTAAGGAATAAATCACTGTTGGTTAGGAATCGATTCGAATCGCCATCGCTCCCGGATAGTGAGCACTTGACTTGAGTGACTTCATCGTAGTAAATGTTTATGGAACACTTGGACAGTTATAGTGAATATGACAAAGATGGAAGTTGTTTAATGATCGGTGGTTATCATTAATTGCTTAATCACATGTTTACTCTAGTATAGATGCAAATCTAGTCGATGAGTTAATAATAATTAACTTGACAATAATGCTTTTAGAAAGGTTCTTGAAATGCTAAAATGCTTCTTTTGCAAATGAGTCAGCTACCCTACTATAAAGCCTTCATGATTCCTTGGTGTCATTTATTTTCGGTTATGTCGGGTAAGTCTAGCTGAGTACCTTCTCGTACTCAGGGTTTTATTCCCACTTGTTGCAGATGGGCAGATGTATTACGGCTATTGTATCAACTGCCTTTATCCTGCGATGGGTGATGCTTAGGACCATGGGCATGGTCATTCCTTACATCTCGTCTAATGCTTTTGTTGGAGATGATCATTCGCTGGCACTATATTTAAACTCCGCGTGAGTGTGTGTGTGGTTTGAACAAATGACTTCCGCTACTTTTATTCGAACTGGTTTGTAATAACTATGTTTAAACTCTGATGTATCTGAGGTTGCGAACTTTTATGTAATATGTGATGGTGACCGCTAAACTTATTACGATCATGGCTGGGACACGAGTTGGTTTGAAATCCTTTGTGATTTCACGGACTACCGGGTTATACGGGCTTAAGTTTGTTCAATCGTCTGCTCTGGTGGATGATTCTCTTACTTAATTTCGTATAATTGGTCGGTTCTGTTACAATTACTATAATGATACATAAATTGTAATTACTCGTATTGAGCAATGCAAGCACAATAAAAAAACGGATTTGATTTAGGCCTTGTTTAAATCCAGGGTGTAAAGTTTTGGAGTGTCACATCGAGTGTCATATGAAGGTGTCACGTGAGGTGTTCGGATACTAATAAAAAAATAAATTACAGAATACATCAGTAATCCGCGAGACGAATTTATTAAGCCTAATTAATCCGTCATTAGCACATGTGTACTGTAGCACCACATTGTCAAATCATGGACTAATTAGGCTTAAAAGATTTATCTCGCAAATTGGTCACAAACTGTGCAATTAGTTGTTTTTTAGTCTATATTTAATACTCCATGCATGCATGTGTCGAACATTTGATATGATATGGAGTAAATTTAGAGAGAGGAACTAAACAATGCCTTCGTCAGCCATTGCATGACGATTACATATAGTACTCTGTTCGGCTGATACATAAGCTGACTGATAAGCCAACTGAAGCTGTTTTGTTGTGAGAGAAAAATACTGTAGATTCTAGCTGAGTTCAAACAGGCAGGGCAATCTATCCCAGGAAAGAGGAAGTCAATATTAATTTCTGATATGACTTGTTGCACTTGGCTCTTCTACATCTGACTGTCTAGCAAGATAGATTGCTTAACCAATTGACTAACTCACTAATTTTTTTCTCGCTATCCAATCCAATTACTCCCTGATACGTCACAACACTAACTTGCATTGTGTTGCTCGAACCGTGCCAACTCTGATCACTCATATCCTATCTTGCTTTGCAAGCATATATAAATCACATTGCACTGTGTTCTGAATGCCAAATAGGAGGAAGCTAAATATGGGGTAACATAATAGCTAATGAGGACAATTGGTGGTTAGAGCCCCTTAACTCTTATTAGCTTATTATTATGATTAACCTATGTTTAACCCATTATCACTGTTCGTCCTAACTACTAGTGATCAGAGTTAGCAAGCAACCAAATGCAAGTTAGCTTATTATGATTAACCTATGTAAGTTTAACCCTTCAGTTTCGGTATTCTTCTTCCCCCTGGAAAACGCATTTGGAAACATTGCTAGCTCTCCCTCTCCTAACATTTGCCGGCGCTGCTGAATGATTCTCAAAAGTCACCTCAAACAGTAATACCGGATGGAATTGGGATTATGTTGACAGACCAGCGGTCTGTCTGCGTCACAGTTCCAAACTTCCAATATATCTTAGCATTCGCGACATGACGATTTCTATCCATCGATGCGACAATTTGCTCGCCTCACAAATCTGTTCCTACTACTTTATTTATTTATTTAGTATTATCGGTCCAGTCAAGTTTATTTATATGTGCTATATTTATAAAGTTTGCTTAGGCCTTATTTAGTTGGCGATTTTTTTTGGAAATGGTACTGTAGCATTTTCGTTGTTATTTGTCAATTAGTGTCCAATTATAGTCTAATTAGGCTTAAAAGATTCGTCTCGTGAATTTCGTCTAAACTGTGTAATTAGTTTTATTTTTTATTTATATTTAATGCTTCATGCATGCGTCCAAAGATTCGATGTGACGGAAAATCTTGAAAAATTTTGCAAAATTTTGGGAACTAAAAAGGCACTTAGTAATATGATGATGACCTAATCGTACAGTACAGGACAGGGTTGCCAATCAGCAATCCAATCAGAAGGTAAATCTGCCAACAACCAACACATGGCCCACACCACTAGCGTACCACAATCAGCCGCCTATCCCTGCCCGCTAAAAGCTTCAGAAACCGACAGCAGGAGACACTGAAGCAACAAAGCTCCAGAAACCAACAGCCATGCATTTGTGATTTGCCAGCCTGCCCCCATTAATCAAGCTGCTAAAATATCACATAGAGTATATATCAGGAATTCAGGATGAGGATGATGCAGTTATATATCACATTCCATCCATCCCCTTTCCGGCCTGTCCCTTCCTGACGTGTCATATTGACTCCACATTGCATCATCAACATCACTGCATCTAGGAGCCAAAGCATGTATGTAACTAACACATCAGTTAGTCCTCTATACACATGTATGTAACCTGTCATTTATTCCCATGCTAATGCTATTGCTTGCTTCTGTACGTTATGGTTATGCACACTAGTGTCTAGTACATTCTACAGACTGCAGAGCTAGCATTACAGCTGAGGACCCAAGAGCCAGCAGAGTCTGTAATGTATGTTTCATTCTGCCTCTCTCTTTCGACCAAGATTTATTCTGCCTTCTACTTCTACACAACACAGCTTATAAACTAGTGGAGTACATAGTATACACACGCGAGGAGGATCGGAGGCTGCTGCAGTAAGCCAGCTAGCTACTCTTTCTCATCCGCGCCAGCAGCAGGCACTCCACCATTGTCATGTGAAAAGTGTGACTTCAATCCGATCCAGCACTGGTAGTAATCGAGGTCTCGACACGGGGAATCCAGAGCCCATCGGCACACTCGAGGGATAAGCGAAGACTCAAACATGAACGCCAACGTACCACTGAGCCTGAATGGCTCGTTGGCACCAGCACGGCTGATTGTTGCCTCATACGTCTTGGTGTCTGGCCCATGTGGTGTCATGCAGCTGTGAAGACTGGCGCCACCAGGAAGAAAACCATCGGCCTTAGCCTGCACAGGTTCACAAACACACAAACCACTATCGTGTTATGCATCGTCCTTGAGAAAGCTGTTCTTCATGATTGCTGTGTTGCATTCCAAATGCCAGAGAGAGCCATTCATCTGGTTCCTCTTATCTTACCTCATATATCCCATAAACGAGGCCCATGAATTCGCTCATGCAGTTGCGGTGGTAGTACGGAGGGCGGAATGTATTTTCAGCAACCAGCCATCTAGGTGGGAATATTACGAAATCAAGCAGTGCGACGCCAGGCTTATCAGTTGGTGCAGTTAGAACTGCAAATCAATTGAGCAAATCATACGAGGCACAGAATGGTTAGTGGGTAGGCCTGAAGATGCAGCGAATTCCACACAAATTGAATCCTACCATGAAAATCATTTACCTGTGTTTACTGATGGGTCGCCATGATCAAAGAGGACGGTATTGAATGGACAGAACTTACTCAGATCATACTGACAGGAAACAGAATGGAAGTCAAGAAACAAGAGAAGACACATTTTAATGACAAGTGAAAAGGACTCACAGTACAATGGATACCTTGTAAGGGACATAATTCCCATGCCACGCTACCACATTGAATGGAGAGAAATCCTGCGTGGCAGTGAACAGCTCGCCACCATACTTCTGCACTATTGTGTATCCAGGGTGGTGGTCCTGCTCAAACCATGCCGTGGGGGAAAGGAAATCCCTCGGTGAAGCCAAGCCATTGGCACCTGCACACACAGTCAGAGTTAGGTATGCTCTTTTGGATTCTCGGTGTGACAAAATTGGAAAAGGGAAGCCATAAAAAGAAAGGCACCGGGGGCTATATTACCAATTGGGCCAAGATCAGGGAGCTGAAAATGGGTGCCGAAGATCTCAGAGACATAGCCACGCGAGGGGCCATCTGGCAAGTCAACAGCAAAGCGGAAACCTTGAGGAATCACGACGATCTCGCCGGGTGAAACGAGCAGTCTTCCGCACTCGGTTGTGATGAATAACCCTGGGCTTGTGTGATGGCAAAAGAACATGACAGATAGTGAACATGTGCTTTATTATCATTTCCACACAGAAGGAGAAGGTAAGCGCTGCTGAATAGACATCGCACCAAATATGCTTATGACCCTCCCTGCAACAGCGATGAGGCAACCATTTGCTTTTGGCTTTGAAATCGTGGAGATAATAATAAAGGCAGGATGGAAGGACATGGAGTGGCACAGGTGGAACGCTGAAAGCGACGCCAACAGCATTTAATTTGTTTTGGGGGGAGCAACAGAAGAATGTGATGTGATTACTAGTCTAGTGAAGTAGTGGTAGTTGAATTGTCCGGTGACAAAAGGCTAGTATATATGTGAATTTTGAAGCAAAATAATATTTAGTTGAAGTGTTAGCTGACAGACACTAGAGGAGAAGAGGTTCAGAAGAATGTAACGGGAATGAAATCCTCCCTGGTGATTAATTAGGTGATAGAAGAACTTACTTCCTTGCTGGGGAACAATGAGGAAGTCACCGTCGGCATTGCAGAAGGCGCATCCATCCATGGACTTGTTAGCAGCATACCTACGTTACGTTACGCACATGAGGATGGATCCAAGGATTCAGTCAACTTCTAGTTGCTTGTAAGATAAGAAGCAGCGGCAGGGGAGAGGAGAGGAAGCACGACATGTGGATGGCGTATCCGTGTCGGAGGCAAGAGCTGCCGGCGCCGCAGACGGTGTAGAGGCCGTCGATGAAGTCGAGGCCCGGGTGGAGGGGCACGTTGGCGGGCCTCCAGCGCAGCTGCGTGGGCGTGGCGACGGTGGTGGCGCGGTCGAACTCGCCGACGAGGCGCTCGTTGGTGGGCTTCCGCGGGTAGAAGGGCTCGTGGGTCACCGACGGCTTGATCCGGTACATCCACCTGCAGCGGAAGCAAGAGGAGTAGCAAAATGAATCCGATCCCCATCCCTTCTCATCCCCATCCCCACGGGGAGCTTGTGTGATTGATTACCTAATTGGAATGGAATGGCAGAGAGCGAGAGAGACGTACGTGCGGAGGTTCCGGGCGCGCGGGGTGGTGAAGGAGGTGCCCGACAGCTGCTCGGCGTAGAGTCCCAGCGGGCACACCAGCGGGCTGTTCTGCCCCACGGGGAGCGACCCCGGCACCGCCTCCGACGAGAAGCTGTTGCCCAGCCCCGAGAGGTAGCGCAGGTCGGGCGGCGCAGGAGCAGGAGGTGGCTGCTGCTCCTCCATGGCCATTGCTGATAGCAGCGCAGAGCCGACTGCCGAGGATGCTTGCTGGTTGCTGCGATGCGAGTTGGGACGACGAGTGACCACGACGCCCAGGCCAGGCCAACAGCACGTCAGCAGAGCAGAGCAGAGCAGAGCAGCCTACTCGGAGACGGCACGGCAGAGCAGAGTGCATGCATGTTTATCCTCTTCCGGACCGTCCGATCAGGGAAGCAGCGACCCAGATCCATTTCTTTTTCCTCAGCAGCAGCTGCTGTTGCTTCTCCGTCGTTCCTTTCGTTATTACCAGACACATTCTGAACCAGACAGCATCTGACCCAATTGCATTGCTGCATCTGCCACACTTGAAATGCAGGTAGCTCTTCTCATCAAAATCTTGAAAAACAAACACTACCTTCACAGCGAACATCAAAGGTAAGTACACTAGTTTACACTTACTACTGATTTACACAACACAGTCATGACAAAAGAGCTTTATATATTCCATTCATTCAGTTGGAAATACAGCTTCTCTCTGCTCTGGAAACACCTTCCAAACTCTTTGCACAACACACACACACAACACACCTCGATCATGTAACGAGGCTAACCTCATGCCACTTCTGTAAATGAACTGAACCTCACCAAACTCAACTGCAGTAAGTGGCTTCGTTGACTCTTCTTCTAACCATGCCTGTGCTACTATACATTGGCAACTTGACCTAAACTCCAGCCTGAGAACACCGGCCTCCAAATACCTGCAACACCGAGTGGCATGCCATGCCCATGCCACCACAAAATTCAGACACCTCCAAATACTTGTCACTGCAGGCGAGCAATTTTAGTCCTTTTTTTTTAAGAAAAAAAACTTCTCTCCAAGAATCCCACAGCACAGCCGGTATGCAGTTTCTTTCTTCGGCTCAAACAGGGAACACAACAGCCATTGGGAGCATTGGCTCATCTGCATTCCGCTTCCTTCTCTATGAACCAAAGTAGCCCAGAGTAACCAAACCAGCCCTCACCTAACATGCACCAAATCGTCTTTGGAAGGGATTCATGGGTTTCACAGGGCACCGCATTTTGCTCATACACTTTGCATATATACATGGGATTTCATGCTGCACTGTAGAGTGCTGCACAGCCATACATACATGCATCCGTAGCTCTTGCCAATCCAAGCCTCGATTTCTCCTCCTCTCATCCTCATACAATACAAGCCATGAAGGGTTTCCAGCTGCTACTCATAGTGGCATTGCTTGCCGGGGAGTTGCACTGCGCAAGAACAGCAGCACCACCAGCAGATGCACCGGAGACTGCACCAGAGTCTCCCGAACCACCACCAGCAGATCAGCAAACGCCACCGCAGGCGCCTGGGCCAACACCTCCTCTTCCTCCTCCTCCTCCTCCTCCACCTCCACCTCCACCTCCACGACGGCGGGGATCACCACATCGACGACCACCGGCACCACCAAAGCAAGATCCAGTGTCAGATTGATCTCCTAACCAATAAGCCCAACGGCCTATTGGGCCTTGGTCACGCGCCCTGATCGGGGGCGCCCAACCCTACATGGTTGGTGGGCCCCCATCGCACTGCGCTACATAAAGAGGTGGGGGCCGGCGGCTCAAAGCACGAGGTTCGCCGTGAGCCGCAAACCCCACCGACAAACCCTAGACCGATCTAAGAGGCGCGACAGCTGACGACGGAAGCTCGCCGACTCTCGCCGTCGTCATCGCTACGCTTCGCTCGCAGACCGACATCGACGTCTGTGCAACCTCTACTCCACCCGTCATTTGCCCGTGTGTTGCCTCCATCAACGAACCAGCGATGGCCCGGCTCAACCGCGACTTCCTCCAAGGCTCGGGTTCAACACCAAAGACATCTACCCTATCTCCCTCTCGGTGTAGTGTTCTAGGTCTAGATGTGCATGTGCTTTACGGATCCAAGTGTTCATCCGCCTAGATCTACCCTAGTCGATCTACAGAACTATAACATTGGTACCAGAGCCTTTTTCTAGCGGTAGATCTGGATCGGGGAAAGAAAGAAATCGAACCATAATCCTCAATCGGGTACGGGAAAAGTGCGAACAGATTGAGACATGGTTTCGACATCCAAACCCTAACCCTAACCCGGAAGGGGACCGACCGAGAAAAAAAAAGAACCACGCCGGGATCCGTGACCGCCGCCGTGACCGATCGAGAAAAGAAAGAACCGATTTCAAATCGGGGAAAAAGTAAACAGTGGCCATCCCAACCCTAACCCTAACCCTAATCGGCAAATCGGGCCAAAATCCGAACAAATGAATCAAAGAAAGGGAAGAAAGAAAGGGAAAGGGTGGCCTACCGCCGTCACATGACACCATGATCACGCCGCCGTGGCGTAGGGAAAAAAAAAAAGGCCGGCGGGGCTCCGCTCACGGGATCCGGCCATGGGGCATGGCCGAGCCGCTGCTCGACGGCGCGCTCACCGGCTGGGGAGCGCGACGCCGCCAGCGAGGGGTCGATGATGATGGCGCGGGACCTCATTGCTGCGCCGCCGTTGTCGCTCGCGCTTCGGTGTTTGACTAAGGAGAGAAGGGGAGAGAAGTGAGGCGAAGAGAGAGAATGTGCGAATGAAAATGGAGCTAGGGTTGAGGAGGGGCGGTAGGCGGGGTTTTGATGCCCCAGCTGCAAGGCTCCACCGCTCGATCTGGATGGACGGACAGAGATGATCGGGCCAGCTTGCTTGACCAAAGCGGGATAGGGGCGCGAGGTCGAATTCGTCCAGCCCAGTTGCGGCTCTGGGCGCGGAGGCGACAAAGGCTTGTGGTGTCGGGTGGTGGCTGGTCGTCTTGAAATTGGGCCCGAGTTAAAGGGTGAGCCCTTAGGCGGAGAGCGATGGCGCTAGGTGGGCCGGCCGCGATGTGCTGGTGGTGGACCATGGTCTGATTTGAGGCTCAGCAATGGCCTTGCTTGTTCATGAGCCATGGGCGCATGATTGACCGGGCCACGCTTTATTCGTTTGGATCGGCCGAAATGGCCAAACAAAAGTCTGATCCACAGTTTTTTTGTTTTCTTATTTTCCGAGAAAACAATTTGATCAATTTGAATTGAATTTTTATGATAATTTTTCGTACAAAATTTATCCAACGATATTTTTTGTTCAGTAAATAGTAAAGTTGCTTCTGGAAAATAGGAAAATGATTATTGAATGTTAATGTTTCCGCTGCGTATTTAAAGTAATTATGGACTTTTAATTAAATTCGAACCAACGGGAGAATTTGATTTTAAGAGCCAAGAGATAAATATGAGTTGATTATGATATTGTTATTTTCTGACCAACGTTATTAATAGCAATATTATAATTTTAATGCTTATGCATTATTTCTATTTCTGCCCAACGGTGATGTAGATCTAATGTATAAAATAATTGTATGTTTTAATTTTGACCAACGTTAAACTAAGGCATGCAATTATTGTTGTTATTTCTATTCTCACACTATTTGAATTGTGTTTTCAGGAGAATACAACTTGATGAGTTGTATCAAAGAGATCCCCACTCTAAAAGGTGATAACTATATTGAGTGGAAGAAAAAGATAGACCTGGCTTTTATCCTCGCTGAGGTGGACTGGGTTGTCACCACACCGTGTTCCAGAGATCCTGTGGCACCGGTGAGGGAGACAGATGAGACTGATGCTGCATGGCAGAACAGAGAGCGGGACTTTACTCTCGTAAAGATGTCCTATGACCTTGAGCATAGGAAATGGGTCACTGCCAACAAGAAGTGTTTGGTAGTGATAAAGAACACAATTGAGCCTGCAATAGTGGGCTCAATTCCAGACTGTGACACGGTCACAGAGTACCTAGAAAGAATAAAGAGTCAGTTCACTGGCTCTTCAAAGACATATGCAACCCGGTGATCAAGCATTTGGTTCTGTAAAAAAGGTACTGTGGTGGCAAAGTGATATTAGAGAGCACATACTCGAGAATGAGCAATCGGCATCTAAGCTCAAACCAATGGATTTGGCACTCAAGGATGAGTTTCTTATTCATTTGATTTTTGCTTCTTTGCCCAAAGAATTTGACACCTTTGTTGTTAATTACAACATACTGACTGAAAAATGGGATTTAGAAAAGCTCATAGCATGTGTAAAGGAGGAGGAGGAAAGAATAAAAGTTTCACAAGGTGGTTCTGTCAACTACCTAAAAGATAAGAAAAAGAACTATAATAACAGTTCTTCCTCCAAGTCATCTGGAAAGGGTCCCATGCAACAGTCTCATAACAACCCATTCCCAATGACTAAAGATCAATGTCTCCACTGTAAGAAGACATGACATTATAAGAAGAATTGTCCTGATTTCCTAAAGATGATAATGAAAAATAAAGGTGAGAACATTATTACGTTCGTAAATGAATCCTTGTATGTAAAGTTTTCAAAATATATTTGGTGGATTGATTCGGGTGCAACTATTCATGTTGCTAATTCATTACGGGGATTCCGTTCGATGAGAACTTTGCAAAGAAGCGAAAGTTTCATTAAAGTCGCAAATGGAGTACAAGCAGATGTTGAGGCCGTTGGCGATCTTCCGCTAGAGCTTGCTGATGGCTTCATACTTTTTCTTAGAGATGTTCTTTATGTACCTTCTTTGCAAAGAAACCTGATTAGTGTATCAAAGTTGGACCATGATGGTTATGATTGCCATTTTGAAAATGACAAATGTTAGATATTGTTTAATAATAAATGTGTTGGTCTTGCCTTCCGACAAGACGAGCTTTATTTGTTATCACTTCGTGAAAATGTGAATTCCGTATGTGATGTGAATGAGAATGTATCCTCATCGAACAATGGAAACAGAAAACAAAAGAGAGCTCACGATGCGTTGTCGAAATTATGGCACTGTCATTTAGGCCATATTTTGAGGGGGAGAATAGAAAGACTAGTTAAGAATGATATTCTTCCTCCATTAGAGCTCTCAGAGTTAGAACAATGTAGAGATTGCATAAAAGGAAAGTATGTAAAGAAAATTAAGAAAGATGCCAAACGAAGCGCAGGAATTCTACAGATTATTCACACAGACATATGTGGTCCTTTTCCTGTGAAAAGTGTGGCGGTTATGATTCATTCATAACATTCACAGACGATTACTCTCGGTTTGGCTACATTTATTCAATTAAAGAAAGAACAGAAGCGTTTGATAAATTCAAAATATTTAAAGCAGAAGTTGAAAATCAGCATGATTTAAAGATTAAGATAGTCAGGTCTGACCGTGGGGTAGAGTACTACGGTCGGCATACCCCATATGAACAAGTTCCTGGACCTTTTGCAAGGTTCTTACAGGAGAATGGTATAGTCGCCCAGTATTCAACACCGGGCAAACCTCAGCAGAATGGAGTAGCTGAAAGGCGTAACCGTACCCTGATAGATATGGTGCGTAGTATGATAAGTTACTCCACTTTACCGACGAGTCTGTGGATGGAGGCGTTAAAAACCGCCATTCATATTCTCAATAGAGTACCAAGTAAGTCGGTGCTCAAAACACCGTATGAGTTGTGGACAGGAAGAGTACCCTCACTTAACCACTTGCGTGTGTGGGGGAGCCCTGCTGAGGCTAAAGTTTTTAACCCAAACATTGGGAAGCTAGATCCCAAAACAGTGAGTTGCCATTTCATTGGCTACCTAGAAAAGTCAAAAGGTTTTCATTTCTACTGTCCTAACAGACATACAAAGTTTGTGGAAATGAGACACGCTGTCTTCCTAGAGGATGAAATGATTAGGGGGAGCATGGTAGCTCGAGAAATTGACCTTGAAGAGAAGCGGGTGTATGTACCCACTCCAATAATTCATGAACCATTTTTCTCACTACCTGCTGTTGCTGCACCGACAGTACAAGACACTGTGGTGCCAGCATCTGTTGTTATCCCGCCTGTGGCAACAATGAATGATGATGAGGAATCTGTTCCTCAGGATCCTATAGAAACTATTGCCACACATGAGGGGGAGCAACAACAGCCTCAAACAGAAAATGTGCCAAATGAGGAGGCCCCTAGAAGGTCTCAAAGAGTTAGAAAATCAGCTATTCCTGCTGATTATGAAGTGTACAACACTAAAGAATTTCAAATGGAGGATGATCCCACCTCATTTGAAGAAGACATGAAAAGTGATCATTCATCAAAGTGGCTTGAGGCCATGGAAGATGAGATGAGATCAATGAATGCAAATAAAGTTTGGGATTTGGAGATAATTTCTAAAGGAGGCAAAACAGTAGGCTGTAAATAGGTCTACAAAACAAAACTTGACTCTCAAGGGAATATAGAGAGATATAAAGCCCGACTTGTGGCAAAATGCTTTACACAAAGAGAAGGGATTGATTATAATGAGACCTTTTCTCCAGTCTCATGTAAGGATTCCTTCAGAATCATAATGGCATTAGTGGCACATTACGATTTAGAATTACATCAGATGGATGTAAAGACGGTATTTCTCAACGGAGACTTAGAAGAAAATGTTTACATGGCACAACCGAAATGTTTTGTTATGGAAGGAAAAGAACGTTTAGGATGCCGCCTAAAGAAATCCATTTATGGATTAAAATAAGCTTCAAGACAGTGGTACTTGAAGTTTGATCAGACAATAAAGAATTTTGGGTTTAAAGATAATGTTGAGGACAATTGTGTCTACGCAAAGTTTAAGAATGGGAAGTTTATCTTCCTTGTCCTGTATGTGGATGATATCTTACTTGCTAGTAGTGATGTCAGTCTACTACTGGAAACAAAAAAGTTTTTGTCCTCAAAATTTGATATGAAAGATCTTGGTGAAGTTTCGTTCGTTCTAGGGATCGAGATTCACCGAGATAGAAGTAAAGGGGTATTAGGACTGTCACAAAAGGCATACATAGAAAAAAGTCTTAAAGAAATTCAGTATGCACAAATGTAGTCCCTCACCTGCTCCTATAGTCAAGGGCGACATATATGGGGATTTTCAATGCCCCAGGAACCAATATGAGACTGATCAAATGAAAGTGGTTCCATATGCTTCAGCTGTCGGAAGCTTGCAATATGCTCAAGTGTGTACGCGCCCTGACTTGGCATTTGTTACCGGGTTACTTGGCAGATTCCAGAGCAATCCTGGAATAGAACACTGGAAATTAGTAAAGAAAGTCTTGCGTTATTTGCAAGGAACGAAAGGCCTCATGATGACGTATAGAAGATCTGATTCACTCCATATAGTGGGATATTCATATTCTGATTATGCGGGAGATAATAGAAAATCCACGTCTGGATATGTGTTCACTCTCGCAGGGGGAGCTATTTCATGGAAAAGCTCAAAGCAAACCGTCACTACATCGTCCACAATGTATACCGAGTTTGTAGCATGTTATGAGGCAACGGGGCAGGTGAACTGGCTAAAGAAGTTCATACCCGGTTTGAAGGTGGTTGACGACATCAATAGACCACTGAAGTTATACTGCGATAATAATCCAGCAGTACAGTATGCTCACAACAATAGGTCAAGTGGTGCTGCCAAACACATTGACATAAAGTATTATGTTGTGAAGGATAAAGTCCGGGATCAAATGATAAGTCTTGAGCATATAAGTACCAAAAAGATGCTCGCGGATCCGCTTACAAAAGGCTTACCACCCAACGTGTTTAGAGAACATATAGCCGGCATGGGTTTAAGGGAAAGCCTATGATTTCTGGACTATAAATGGCCCAAAAGTTAAAGTTATTATTTCAGATCAGAGACGTGTATTGTAGCTGTTA
This sequence comes from Miscanthus lutarioriparius, assembly GCA_904845875.1. Classification (NCBI taxonomy): domain Eukaryota; kingdom Viridiplantae; phylum Streptophyta; class Magnoliopsida; order Poales; family Poaceae; genus Miscanthus; species Miscanthus lutarioriparius. Next base: position 80,635,395 of record CAJGYO010000019.1, on the reverse strand, counting down.
AATCTATCGGCGATTGACCGTGATGATGAGACATGCTCTATGCATCATCTGTGAAGAAATAAGTAAGGATAAAAGGATTGAAGTTTAAAGTTTAAAGATAAAAGTAATAGTGAGATCAAGGGGGAGAATGTTAGATTGATCTCCTAACCAATAAGCCCAACGGCCTATTGGGCCTTGGTCACGCGCCCTGATCGGGGGCGCCCAACCCTACATGGTTGGTGGGCCCCCATCGCACTGCGCTATATAAAGAGGTGGGGGGCCGGCGGCTCAAAGCACGAGGTTCGCCGTGAGCCGCAAACCCCACCGACAAACCCTAGACCGATCTAAGAGGGCGCGCAGCCAGCGACGGGAAGCTCCGCTGACTCTCGCCGTCGTCACTGCTACGCCCCGTCTGCACTGCATCGACGTCCGTGCAACCTCTACTCCACCCGTCGCTGCCCGTGTGCTGCCTCCATCAACGAACCAGCGATGGCCAGCTCAACCGCGACTTCCTCCGAAGGCTCAGGTTCAACACCAGCACCTCTACCCTATCTCCCTCTCGGTGTAGTGTTCTAGGTCTAGATGTGCATGTGCTTTACGGATCCAAGTGTTCATCCGCCTAGATCTATCCTAGTCGATCTACAGAACTATAACATCCAGGACCACCGGCAGCACCAAACCAGGATTCAGCACCACCGGATCAGGAGGATCCGGCACCGCCAAGGTTGGTTGTGCCACCACAGGATCCTCCTGGGGTGGCAGCGCCGGCACCACCTGGAATGATCAACCGCACTACGGGCTGTACTACACTCCTTGTACTTGGAGACTCAACCGTGGACCCTGGAAACAACAACCATCTGCCCACCACAGCCAGGGCAAATTTCTTGCCCTACGGCGTGAACTTCTACGGACGCCGGCCGACTGGCCGATTCACCAATGGCCGGTTAGCCACAGATATGTTAGGTAACAAGAGCAATCCCCTTTATCTCCCCTTGCTTATGATACTACCACTACTCTGTTTTTACAGCATGTACAGATAGATGTGGCATGATGCTTGAACAAGATCAAGCGCATGCATGAATCCATGAAAACACTGCATTGCCCTTTCAAGGTGACTAATGTTTAGGATACTTAACTGAGAGCTTTGATGTTATGCAGCTGAGAAACTAGGCATATCGAGGATTATTCCAGGTTTCTTTGACCCGAATCTGAGGTTGGCCCAGCTCAGGAGGGGTGTGAGCTTTGCATCAGGCGGCTCCGGATATGACGACAGCACTGCCAACAGAATAGTATGTCATCATAACATGATTGCACCTGCAATAAGATCCATCTCAACAGAACTGTAAATATCAATGCTACATGATTAAAACAAAAAAATAGTTGTTACATTGTTTTAACTGGTAAAGCTATGATAGAATTGATGAAGATTGGAATCAGATTGAGCTATTCAAGCATTATGCTGTAGATGGGTAACAGAGCATATTTATCGCTTATAGGTGTTTAGGTTACGCACACTAGTGCGAGCAATTTTACTTTGAGTTTCTGAACTACTAACCAGCTAAGCTTCCTACTTATAGAATGTGATGTCATTCTCTGCACAACTGCGCAACCTTTTCCGTTACAAGCTACTCATCCGAACACTGCTTGGACCAAGAAGAGCAGAGCGACTTGTTAACAGGGCTGCCTTTGTGATAAGCTCTGGTACAAATGATTTGCATTCAGTCTATCTTGCAACAAATCGGTCAAATGCAATTAGTATGGAACTGTATGAGAATCACCTGATAGCACACGTCGCTAATTATACCCAGGTACACATTTCCATTGTCAAACTAGCATCTGGCATATCTGTTATCTGTAATAATTTGTAGCCCATACCATATGTCTCAGGCCATGATAATGCTTGGAGGAAGGAGATTTATTTTTGTCGGACTGCCCCCGATGGGTTGCTTGCCAAGCGTCCAGATCCTCTAAGTCACATTTTGTGTCACGTTGTTCATCTTTTATACTAGCTAGTATGTTGTTTATTACCATCAAGAGAAGTTCATGTAAGACGTCTCAGGAGGACACGACGGTGAACTCTCTGGTCTCCGTGCTAGGGGAGTTATGAGTGAGAGCGAGAGAGGGCGGTGGAGGACGCGCCCACGGCGACGGCGTCCACCTTTGGTCTTGGATCTCCGCCGGCGAACGGCGGATCAGGTGAGCAATACACAAGTACGTGTTTCTAGTGTTTCGGTGGAAGGAGACGGGGCGGAGGATGAGGACGGCGAATGGCACTTCGTCGATGACTGCGGGACACGGCCTATACCTGACCCAGCAGCGGACCTCCGTCCCATAGGAACGAATCCAAATTCTAGTCACTGGCGGACGATGATGATTCTGAGGTCGCGTCCCGGTCGCCATTCATGCCGAATTTGGTGCGTCAAGCAGCTGTTCATGGTTTCTCCAAGGAACAACTGTGTGAGGCGGAGATGGCTTTGCAAGACTCGTCGGTTCGCCGGCAGGAAGAAGCATCAGCGTCTCCGGCTCCAACGGACAAGAAGGTAGTGCGGGTAAGAAATATCATGAAGATTTGGATAGATGTTCGGCGGACGGCGAGGACGCCATGGTCAGGGAAGCTGCCGCACACAAGGATATCACCGGTGATCACCCTTGGCGATTGTGCGGTAACTGATGTTCGCGGTCGACGGCCAGTTACAAGAGGTACTCTCACTGAGGTACTAAAGGAGACATCCTCAGCGACTCCGGCGACGACGAAGACGACATGGCTCGATGTCGGACGTCGAACTTCGACGTTTTTTCAAAATCCGCCTGATTCGAAACTGATGCCCGAGGAACGGCCGTTGTCTTTATCCGTAACGCACGCAGGGACGGGTGGGCCTCATGACGAGGTCCAACATGGGCCCTGTACGCTGAACGGCTAGGGACGCTGCAGATGCCGCGGTGCCAAACTAGTGGCTCGGTTTTTACTCGGAAAGTTTGATCTTGACGCAATCAATAGGAAAACCCTAGCCGCCACTCCCTACTCACTTTATCCTTCGTATATCCAAGTGCTGCGTGCAGGCATGGCGGTACCAGGCGTGGGCGGCGTGGGAAACGGTGGCGGAGGCAGTGAGGGTGGTGGTGCCGGAGGAAGGGGACTCTCAGCTGGTCGTGGTGGAGGACGTGCAGGCAGTGGTGGTGGTGCTCGCGGTGGGAGACAAGGCTATGGCGCCGGGTACGACTACAACTACTACGACGAAGGCTCACATTTCAACGGACCTCCTCGATTCAATCCCAATCTCGGGGTTCATCCGCCGAACTATGGCCCGGGCTGGGACTATGAGCAATGGCGAATGGGACGGGCAGGGCGGCAATGGTGGTTGCGGCTAGAGTAGTGCTTACCGGCATGGTCACAACTATCAGCGACATGTGCCGCAGCGGGAGCAGCGAGTACTGCAGTATGGACCTCCACAACAGCAATCATCAGCACCCCCGCAGTTGCCGAATCAACAATAGTTGCTGCAGCGGGAGCAGCGGGGGCCATTGCAGCAGCAAGCACCGGCACCCCCGTAGTTGCCGAACCAGCAACAGGCGCATCAACCTCCGCCACTGACGTCCGGCACGGTCGCTCGGTCATTGTCGCAGCAACCGGGGCTAGGGTCCGAACACTAGGTCAAGACCAACACAGAGCAGCATCAGGTAATAGGGAAAGGTTTAATTCTGTCTGAGCAAAGCATGGGCAAGACTGACAAGGAACGATAGCCAGCACCACATATGCTGCATGGTTCGTCCTTGGTTGCTGGAGCAAGTGCTATGCAGAATGAGAATTCAGAGATTGGAGCAACTAATGATGGTGCAGTGGAGGTGTTTCAAAGGGTAGCTACTTCTAAAATGTGCAGGCGGTGTTGAAAGGGTCGAGATGGCGGACTAGAGAGGGGGTGAATAGTCTTTTTCTAAAATTAATCGCGTCGGCTAACCGATATAAATGCGGAATTAAAACAATCGGTCTAGCCAAGACTACACCCCTCTATATATATTCACTAGCACCTTGCTAAGATACCAATTATGCAACAAAGGTGCTGGGCTAGCTAGAGCTCTCCTAAACAATTCTAAGAGCAAGGCTACACAAACCTATGCCACTAGTATTTTAAGAAACAAGAGAGCTCCTACACATGCTAGTAAGCAAAAGCACAAAGCTAACTATGCTCACTAGCAATGCTCAATAACAAGGCAATCAATGCCTAATTAGAGAGCGCAAGTACTTAGCTACACAAACTAAGCAATGTGACTAACAAGGTTACTAAAACCAAATTAGCCACGCAAGGGAGCTACTTCTATGCTACACAAGCAAGAAGGTAATTAGCAAGCTACACAAGCTATCTAATTACAAGAGCAACTACACAAGCTTAATATGTATAAAAGTAATTGCAAGCTTGTGTAATGGGGATGCAAACCAACGGGAAGAACAAGGTTGACACGATGATTTTTCTCCCGAGGTTCACGTGTTTGCCAACACGCTAGTCCCCGTTGTGTCGACCGCTCACTTGGTGGTTCGGCGGCTAATTAGCATCACCCGCTAAGCCCGCACGTCGGACGCCGCAAGAACCTACCCCTTGAGTGAGGGTAGCTCAATGACACGCTTTACTAGAGTTGCTCTTCACGGCTCTCGCGGGGCGAGCACAATGCCCCTCACAAAGCTCTTCTCTGGAGCCCCGCGCAAGCTTCTTGCGGGCTTCGACGGAGACCACCACCAAGTCGTCTAGGAGGTGGCAACCTCCAAGAGTAACAAGCACCACCGTCTTGCAACTCGATCACCTAGTGCCACTCGATGCAACCTCACGATGCAATCGCACTAGAATCGCTCACTCACACAATCAGATGATCACTATCAAGTATGTGTGAGATGGAGGGCTCCCAAGCACTACTACACAAAGCCACCAAGGCTCTAGTGTGCTCAGCTACCGGCCCAAGGCCGACCATGGCTTCTATTTATAACCCCACGAACAAATAGAGCCGTTACCCCTTCACTAGGCAAAAGTCGGGACAACCGGACGCTCTGGTCCGATCGACCGGACGCTGGACCTCAGCATCCGGTCACACGATACTCGCCACGTGTCCCCTCCTTCAAACATTGTTCATCCGATCTCAACGGTCATCTGTCGACCGGACACAGCAGCTTCAACTGACCGGACGCTGAGCCCCCAGCGTCCAGTCGTTTCCAGTAAGGTTCCAGAAATGACATTTCACGACCGGACGCGTCCGGTCGATCGCGATCAGACGCAACACTAGCGTCCGGTCACTCTCCAGCTTCTGCTCTGTTTGTGTCACCATACGTCAGCACTGACCGGACTCAGCCCCTGAGCGTCTGGTCAGATTACACTCCAGCGTCCGGTCATAAGACCGAGACCGTGTGCTTTCTGCTGTCACTGACCGGACTCTGAACCCAGCGTCCGGTCACAGCACCACCAGCGTCCGGTCACTCTGTTGACCCCTGTCTTTTCTGACTAGGGCGCCGGTGGCACCGTCGGACTGTCCGCACTCTATGGTCGGACACTCCGCCGGTGGAGTTTCTCCTTTCGCCTCCATTTCTTCACCGAGTTGATCCACATCAACTCCAACTTCATCTCCTTTGTAAATGTGCCAACCCCACCAAGTGTACACCACCATGTGTATGTGTGTTAGCATTTTCACAATCATTTTCCAAAGGATTAGCCACTCAACTTGCCATGCCACTCGATCCTAGCAACGATGCAAGGTTAGATCACTCGAGTGGCACTAGATGACCGATATGCAAACAAGTTTGCCCCTCTTGATAGTACGGCCATCTATCCTAAACCCGGTCATAAACTTCTCTACACACCTATGACCGGTGAAATGAAATGCCCTAGGTTATACATTTGCCTTGCGCATTCCATTCCATCTCCTCCAACGTCGATGCAACACATGCACCAACACGATCAACAATGATATGATCCACTTCATATCATCACGTGATCATATTGGTTCATTGATCTTGACTTCACTTGCTCTTCACCGTTGCCATTGTCCATCGGCGCCAAGTCTTGCTTAAGCTTCACCGCCACGCGGTCCATCACTCCAAAGCCTCCGACTTGCCCTTCACGCTTGCAACCGGTCCATCAAGCCAAGTCTTGTCTTGATCTTCTCCACCTTGATCACATGACTCAATGTCATGTCTCATTTGCAATAAGATCCTTCATCATCACATGTGTGAGCTTTGTAACATCTCCAAGCCATTGTCACCTTCATGGCATATGTTGCTCACACACATGTACCTGTGGACTAATCACCTGTGTATCTCACATAAACACAATTAGTCCACCTAGGTTGTCACTCAATTACCAAAACCAAACAAGGACCTTTCAGGTGTGGAGTAAAGGGTCATTTGATGTTTGAGTGCACGGTGACAGTTTTCTGTGAAATTTGTAAGAGCACTGATCATGCCATAATTCGGTGTCCGATACTCAAGCAACCAAAACCAGTAGCTCAGTTAGTTGGCCAGGCGGCCGATGCACTTGTTGGCTATCATATTCTACATGCACCCATACAACCAACAAAGAAAGATTCCAGAATGGCTCTAATTTCTACTTCAGGCAAGAATCTGACAGATGAGGAAGTGGCAGCATTTTTGCGGGTGTTGGTCTCTGATACTTTTGCGTGGGATGTAAAAAGGCACAATGACTTTGAGTTTAAGGTCCTTTTCCCTACTAATCGGGATCTTGTCAAGATGATAAAGTTCAATGCAGAGATGAAGGAAGGGGTCACTCTCAAATTTCAAGAATTTAAGGAAGATAAAGAGTATTTTGGCCATGCTCTACCAATGGTTTGGATGCTAGTCATCAACCTGCCGACAATTCTAAGGGAGTACGTCATTCAGGGGGCACTTGGAACTCTTTTCGGTGTTACCCAGGATGTGGATATGGTGACTACTAGAGCCAATAACTTTGGACGGTTTGCAATGGCAGTACTGGAAACCGAGGCAATTCCGACCAAACTAGATGTCATCATTGGTAATAGGTACTTTTAGTTGATTTTTGAGGTTGAACCTTATTTACCTAACATTGGACCGTGGAATATTTGGAATATACAAAATGATGGGAACGAGGACCATGGTAATGGTGCGGCAAAAGACACTGAGATGAAGGAGGCACAAAATACTGGGGAAACTAATATATCAGATGCAAGCGTCGGAAATGCAACAAAAAACAACACGACCGGGAAAGAAGATAAGGCTCCTGAGACACAGATGGATTATGATTGGTCAAATGATGATATGCTAGGAGAGGAGCATGAACTTAACGAATCTGCACGTAATTTTTTAGGAGTCAAAAAAGGAGATCCGGTAAATGTGAAGATCCGGTAAATGTGAAGAATGCAGCAACAATTGCAGCGTCAGCCTCTGGGACGTTGCGGCACGCATGCTGCAGTGACCTTCGCAGTCTGCTAGGCCAGCTGAAAAATTGGTGAGTGCAGCCTTGGCGCCACAGTCTAGTACTGAAGGTTCGGCAAGGGATGGCTGCTTGGGCTGGGCACAGCAGCCCACGCTATCGGCCAGTGCTGCTGCAAGTGACCTGCAGAAAAATAAATCCTGTGAACAGCCGTCCACCATGTTTGATAAGGAACGTGTGGAGATCTCAGTTGGGCAGATCGATGGGGCAGCAGAAGGGGCGTTTGCAGATGGTGCTCAACACCTTGGTGTTCTTCTTGACGCCATGTGTGGGAGCTGGAGTGGGAGCTGATGGTGAGTCAAAAAAGGATTTGGGTAGTGTCATAAAAATGACGATTATGTCAAATGGAGAGTTAACCCCAGTATGGCGGAGCAAACGGAATGCGGAGGTGGCTGATGTGGACTCTCTAGAGAAGGTAGAAAGAAGAGTTGCCGTCAAGAACCTCGAGGAACCCCAAGGTAATTTAAATGTTAATTCATTTTGTTCCTTTTCTAATGTTCGTATTAAGAAAAACTTAGGGGGAGTGGGTATTAGTTTGGGTGACAAAGATGATTTAATGATCGGGTCTATTGCTCTTTTAAAAAATGTTGAAAGGGAGAGACTGAAACCATCTATTTGTCTCAATAAAAATGAAAATGAATTTGATTATGAGGAGGATGAGATCAATCTAGACACCTTCACCATAAGTCGACTCTGTGGCGACTTAACAGATGAGGTGGTGGATGATAATAGTGCGGACCTCGATGGAGTACTTGTAAATATGCCCATCAAGGTGGCAAAAACCAAAAAGAAAAAGAAACTCCTCAATAAGAATGCAGCTGCAAGAAAAAAATAGTATTTTAATGAAAGGTATTTTCTAGAACTGTAGAGGTCTGCGTGATTTAGCTAAACACACATTTTTACATGATGTGGCTGGGGATAACAAACTTGATTTCATAGCTCTATCAGAGACCAACAAAAATAGTTTTTCGACTCAGTGTCTAGAAAACTTTTATGCGGGGGCTGATTTTGTTTGGCATTGGCGATGTCCTCGGAGTATGTCTGGGGGATGCTAATGGGAATAAATCAAGGTTGTTTTGAAATAGAGAACATAGAGGATGGTGATTATCATATCAAGTTTCTCATCAAAAATAAAGTAGATGGTTTTCGATGGGCTCTATTGTCTGTGTATGGTGCAGCACAAGAAGAGCACAGAGAACACTTTCTATCAGAGTTAGTATGAGCTTGTACTAGCTGTGGGGATCTGCATTTCTTAGTAGGGGGAGATTTCAATATCATTAGGAACCCTTCAGAAAAAAAAACAATTCAAGATATAATAACAAGTGGCCTCTTTTGTTTAATGCTATTATTGAAATGTTAAATTTAAGGGAGCTGGAGTTAACAGGTAGGAAATATATGTGGGCAAACTATGCAGAGGTTCCAACATATGAAAAGTTAGACCGTATCTTAGTAACAACAGATTGGGAACAAAAATCTCCTTTAGCTTGTGTCCAGGCACTTACCCGAGAGATCTCAGATCATACACCTCTTTTATTAGATAGTGGTGGGCCATCTCACAGAGGCAATGTTTTGAATTTTAATTTCGAGCTAGAGTGGCTAACAAGAGATGGTTTCTTTGGGTTGGTCAAAGAGGTTTGGGAATCTGAGAATAGGGGCCGGTCACCCATGGAGAAATGGCAAAACAAAATTAGAAGGTTGCGACGTTTCCTTAGAGGTTGGGCTAGGAATTTGTCTTCACAAAATAAGAAACACAAACCTAACCTCTTGACTAAGATAGATGATCTGGATAGAAAGGCAGAGACAATTGTGTTGTCACCTCAAGAGATGGAACTTAGACATCATCTCAAAGGGCAATTAACTAAGTTACTGAGAGAGGAGGAGATCTATTGGCTCCAACGATCAAAAGAAACAAAATTATTGTAAGGGGATGATAATACTAAGTATTTCCATCTAGTGGCAAATGGGAGACACAGGAAAACAAAAATTGTCCAGTTAGAACAAGAAGGAACGATCGTTGGGGATGGGAATTTGAAAAATTATATAACTGAGTACTATAAAGGACTGTTTGGACCTCATACACCGAATTTGTTCTCAATGGACGAGACTTTGAGGCATTACATACCTCAAGTGTCGGAGGACGAGAATGAGAGTTTGACGGCTCCATTCAGTGAGGAGGAGGTTAAATTGGCAGTTTTTGATATGGAACATAACAAAGCACTTGGTCCGGATGGTTTTCCCGCAAAATTTTACCAATTCTTTTGGGAGGTTGTGAAACCGGATTTGATGAACCTTTTTTATGAATTCCATGCTAGGAGACTGCCTATCCATAGCCTAAATTTTGGGGTAATTACATTACTACCAAAGATTGCTGATGCGGCCCGGATACAACAGTACATGTCAATATGCTTATTAAATGTGAGCTTTAAGATTTTTACAAAAATGCTAAATAATAGGATTTTGAAAGTGGCAGATAAGATGATAGGACCGTCGCATACGGCCTTATCCTAGGTCGCTATATCATGGAAGGAGTTGTGATGTTGCATGAAACGATTCATGAGTTTCATAGGAAAAAAGAAGATGGTGTGATCTTAAAACTAGATTTCGAAAAAGCCTATGATAAATTAAAATGGCCGTTTATACAATAGGTCCTCAGAATGAAAGGATTCTCACCAACTTTGTGCGAATGGATTTCAAAAGTCACGTCTGGACGGAGTGTTGCAGTAAAGGTCAATGATAATGTAGGCCACTATTTCCAAACCAGGAAAGGAGTGCGACAGGGGGTTCCGTTATCTCCAATTCTGTTTAGTATAGTGGTTGACATGCTGGCTATCTTTATTTCACAAGCTAAAGAAAGTGAACAAATTCAAGGAGTTGTTCCACATTTGGTAGATGAGGGACTTTCAATCCTTCAGTACGCAGGTGACACTGTCATCTTTATGGACAATGATCTAGAGAAGGCTAAAAACATGAAGCTTTTACTTTGTGCTTTTGAACAGCTATCAGGACTCAAGATCAACTTCCATAAGAGCGAATTGTTCTGTTATGGAACAGCCAAAGCTAATCAAAACAAATCTGTACAAATTTTTTGGTGTGATTTGGGGTGTTTCCATTTAGATATCTGGGAATCCCTATGCATCACATAAAGCTCTTGAATAAAGTCTGGAAGCATGCTGAAGAACGTTTTCAAAAGAGGCTGAATTGTTGGAGAAGCAAAATGTTATCGGTAGGAGGAAGGCTTGTTCTGATTAACTCTGTTTTGAGTAGTCTCCCCATGTTCATGCTTTCCCTTTTTTAAGTACCTAGAGGGGTTCTAAAGAAGTTAGACTATTTTAGGTCACGATTTTTTTAGCAGAACGACGAACATAAGAAAAAATTTAGATTGATTAAGTGGGAGGTAGTTTATACGCCGAAAGATCAAGAGGGTTGGGAGTCCTAAACTTAGACAGTTAGGTTGCTGAATGGAGATGGGATCTAGCAACAATTGCTTAGGAACAAGTATTTAAGAAACAAAACTTTGACACAGGTTCAATACATGCCTGGGGACTCACAGTTTTGGGCTAGCCTTATGAAGGTCAAGGAGGAGTTCCTATCGTTGGGCAAGTTTGATCTAGGCGACGGGTCTCAAGTGCGATTTTGGGAGGACTCGTTGATAAGACCGCGTCCTTTAAAATCTTCTTTTCCGCATTATATAATATTGTTAGGAAGAAAAGCGCATCTGTAAGAACGGTGTTGTCTACGACACCGTTAAATGTGGCTTTCAGGAGATCTCTGGTAGGAGTTAATTTACAAGCGTGGCACGAGGTGGTCGCCATGGTTGCAGATGTACAGTTAACAAACCAAAGGGATCGTTTCGTGTGGGGGCTACATCAGAATGGATTGTTTTCAGTCAAATCCATGTACAAAGCCGTTTTAGGAGTTGAAGCTATACCTTATAACACTTTAATATGGAAACTGAAACTACCTCTCAAAATCAAAGTATTTTTGTGGTATTTGTATAAAGGAGTAATCTTAACAGAGGTCAATTTAGCAAGGCGGCAGTGGCAAGGAGATAGAAAGTGTTGTATCTGCTCTTCTGACGAGTCTATACAACATCTATTCTTTGACCGTCATTTTGCTAAATTCGTGTGGCGAATTGTTCATGTTTCCTTTAATTTAATACCTTCAACTAGCGTTCACAATTTGTTTACAAGCTGGTTAGACGGATTAATAGGAAACTGAAATCTAAGATTCTTGTGGGTGCAAGTGCAATTTGTTGAGCGATATGGTTAACCTGGAATAATATAATTTTTACAAGGCCGCATCACCATCTTATTTGCAGGTTATCTTCAGGGGGACCTACTGGACCAGATCCTGATCCCTACTACATTAGGAGGATCGTCAAATGATAACGATGGGATGTAGGAATATTGAGACAACCACGATGGAAGTATTTGCTAGACATGGTTAGAGATTTAGTAATAGAACTGCTCTCTAGATGTCGAGTTTGAAAACTTCTCTATTATTTTTCTTTAGATCAAAACTTTGTGTTTCAGATTGCGTGGATTGCCGTGCTTGTGTTGTAATAAGCAACAGCTACATACATTGATCGATGCAGAAGCTGGGATATTAATATATTCCCTTTTCTAAAAAGATAAGAACTTCATACATAGACACCTATACTACTATACATTCCGCGACGGTGAATCCTAATGCCTTTGGTATGCAGCAGTTCTCTTTCTTGTATGTACCACAGGCACAAGAAGTATATATTTTTATGGTCTGGCTAATCGATTGCTTGTGTTTCGGGAATGGTAGGCCTAACAGAAGTGTCAAGAGGGTGCTGCGGATCGGGGGTGATTGAAGTTGGGCAAACATGCAGAGGCCGAAGAACATGTGGAGACCCTAGCAAGTACCTATACTGGGATGCTGTCCATCCAACGGAGACGACGAACCAAGTCATCGCAAATGCGATGATGGATTCCATTAGAGAACTCTACAGCTAGGCTAAAGTGAAGATGGCCGTGATTGGGAATCTGGATTTGACATCTTCATCAAAGATGAAGGGAAGGCTAGTTTAATCAGAGTCATGTGTATCCAAATGTACTAGAGCTAATATACATATATAGTCTATAGTTTGAACTGGAAGAGAGGTAAGTTATAGTGATTTGTGTCAAAGGAATGAGAGAGGTGAGAGATTACCAGCAGTGTCAATTTGCTGAGCGGTGTCAACCGATTAGTTGGGTGAGTGATGCCAATCTTGTTAGAAATGCGCATTGGTATAGTAATATACAGAATTGAACCAGAGGCCACCTCTTGTTTTCCTGAAATGAGCTCCTCAGCAAAGCAGCAAGACTAAGAGGAATGCATATCGATGAGGTGAGTGTAGATTGAGGCCAGTATGCAGTTGGGGTTCTTTCATGACCCAAAAGAAGAAGAAAATGAAAAAAATGAAAATGCAAACAAACCACTACTGCACTTACTATCACCCATTCCATGATAGGGATCAGGGGATCTCACCTAGACTTAGAGGGCATTGCGCACGAGGCAGGGCAACTGGCTACACGGGCTAGAATCCATACCATACGGATGGAGATTGATGGGATTGACGTGCGGGCGGCAGAGGTCGTCGGTTGGCAGCGGCCGGCACGGGTTGAAGTGAACAGCTGCTGGGGGGGCGGACCTGACGAACGGCTTGGCTTGTATCCGTTTCTGTTTCCACGCTACCCTCACCCCAGAGCTGTTCCTGGACCCAGAGAGGAAGACGCCACAGGTCAGTCAGTCCTAGCCAGTCAAGTAGATTGCAGAACAGCAATTTTATGACGATTGCTGAACAGCACCAGTCAATCTATGGATCACAAATTTGAAAACCAACCACCCAGTTCGATTCAGTTCACAGGAACAGAGCCGACCATAACCATAAGCATATTTCTGATACTACTATAGCACGAATTAACACCTCAACGAAACAGGCATCGCCACCTTCATTTTCTCACAATACCACAAAACTTAAAACAGGCACTGCAAGCTCAAATGGATTCACAAACACACCCAACGTGAGAGAAAAAAAAAGTAGTAGCATTAAGAGAGACTATGCGTCACGGAACGGATAGCATCAGTCAGACAGAACACCTGCTGCTGCTGTACATAATTCGACATGCTTCTTCAAGATAATCTTAAAATTAACAGTCCCAATCGCCAGCCTTCCAGGATAATAATTAGATAGGATCATAGGAGCCTAACACTACCGCTTCCTTAACTGAAATATATGTCCACAGCCCAACTTCGCCCAACAGATGGTAATATTGCTTCTGCTCATTCCTCTTCATCGACATCCACCAGCTCGTACTCCACCAGCGACATGTTGTTGTCTTGGTTCACCTTGAAATCGGCAGGCTGAGTCACCTCAATCCGGCCCCACTTGTCCACTGCCAGCCTCATGGTGCCCTTGAACATGTCAATCTTGGCGTTGCGGAAGATCACTGTTGTATCTGGCTTCAGAAGGTCAACTGTCCACAATTCCACAAAAAAGGAAAGCGTGGTTAGATTGTAACCAACTAACCACAATGATGGATATCACAAACCTACTAATAATATGCACATAGCCATAGAGCAATCTTCCATAGATTCCAGGTATATATATGATAGAGAAATCACCAGGATTTGTGCAATCTGTAATTAATTAATCTAAACAACGCAATGTCATGTGGACATCAGAAAGAGTTATCACATAGGAGAAAACCGACGATTTTCCATAGCAGAAGCAACCACAATCATCAGTTTTCAAATGATGCAACGCCACATGGCCGACAATTGTTTCTAAAAGCAAGAAACATCAGTTTTGAACAATGCGATATCATGAGCCATCACGCAGGGGAAAACCAGCAACGTCTAAAACAAAAGCAACATCCAGCGGTTTCAAATGACACAATGTCATGAGTCATCACGCAGGGGGGCAACCAACGTCGTGTTAAAACAGACAATTGTCACGCATGGGAAAACCAGCAACGTCTAAAACAAAAGCAACATCCAACGGTTTCAAATGACACGATGCCATGAGTCATCACGCAGGGGGGCAACCAACGACGTGTTAAAACTGACAATTGTTTCTAAAAGCAAGAAACGTCAGTTTTGAACAATGCAATATCACGAGTCATCACGCATGGGAAAACCAGCAACGTCTAAAACAAAAGCAACATCCAGCAGTTTCAAATGACACGATATCATGAGACATCATGCAGGGGGGCAACCAACGACGTGTCTACCTATAATAACCTGGCGGTTTCTGCATGTCACCACGTCCTAGTTCCCACCATGTGACAGACAACAGATGTGTGTTGGTCACCCAGAGTTTCCCATATTGATTGAAGGCTCACAAAGCACGCTCCAAAATAGCAAACTTTAAGTGAAACTCTCTTGTTGCATAACACCAAGGTCCTATATATATGGGGCAATAATGTAGGCACTAGAACTACTCTGGCAGGATATTTGCAGTGCAATCAACACCCAATCCCTCCATCCCTAGCACTAGCAAGCAATAAGAGTAGGAGCACACACAACATCATGGCATAGTAAGCAGATGAATCAAATCAAAACAGGGCAGAAACTATGATGTTGATGTAGTCTATATGCAATGTAGGATCCAGCTAGTTGATGTTCATTGTGTATTAACTATGAAAAACACAGGCACTAATCAGTAGCAGTTATACACATGAAGAAGTATATCCGGTCATAAGGTCAGCGCCAGATCTGCAATTCTACATGTGTGATCTAATCCGACTAGCACATCAGTTGGTCGATGGGTCGATGGAATCGGAAGCGCGAGTGGTCCATGAGCGAGAGAGAAAAAGGGTATGGGGGAGCAAGCGGATCGCAGGCAGCATACCCTGTTCGTTGCGGGCGGTGACGAGGACGGTGCCGGTGCTGTCTCCGACGAGGCACTCGGCGACGCGGGTGCGGCCGAGGTGCGTGGAGGGCTTGTCGAGGACGGTGCGGGCTGAGATGACGCGGGCGGTGAGGGTGTGGCCGTGCGTCTGGGGGCGCAGCTGGTCGATGGTGGTGAAGACGGGCTTGCGCAGGGTCTTGGCGCCGTCGGCGGGGCCTGGGACCGCCGGGGCAGGGGCGAGTCCGCGGCGGACGTAGCCGGTGCCGGGCGGCGGGGCGCCGCGGCCTCGGAAGGGGCGCCTGGGAGCCGTCGACATCGGCGATCCTCCCTCCAAAACCCTAGCGTGGGCGGCGGCGGCGGTGTGGTGGGGTTGCAGTTGGAGTTGGTGGCGGCCGATTCGAGAAGACAAGTTGTTGTTGCGACTCGCGAGAGGGCAACTGCCAGGTGGGGTGGGGGTACGCCCGGTATTTAATACTGCTCCACCAAGACAGACACGTGGGCCCCGGGGGGAGTCAGAGTCTGGGACCCGCACGCACAACGCATCGGATGGAGAGAGAGAGAGAGAGAGGGGAAGAGGAAGGCGAAGGGTCGAAGACGATACGATACGACGCCTGGGCATGTGGGCTGGAGTGGACGGAGGCTGTTGAGGCCCAGCCCAAGTTGCATTGCAGCACCGTCCACCGTCAACACGTGTGTCACATAAATTCCGCAACACTGCGATTGTGATAGATTCTGTTTTCCACTTTTCTTTTTTGTGTCTGACTGACGAAGGAAACTACGTCCATCGTTTGACGATCTGTGACGATCCGGGTCATTACCACTTTACGTAATGATCTTCACCTATGATTTATTACTCTAGGGATACAAGATTTATCGAATAATAACACATAATCAAAGTTGGTAACAGAAAATAGCTAGAGGGTACCAATAAATATTACAATACCATCCTACGCACTTAAATCTTTAAAGAAGCATCACATGTTTGCGCATTATTACAAGCCCGATATATACACTAGTAGAGAACAGACCTTTGATCCTCGGTCAAAATGGGCTCTAGTCCCGGAATTTTTTGCGTCCGGGACTAGAAATACCTTTAGTCCCGGTTGGTGTCTCCAACCGGGACTAAAGGTCCCTGCCCCAACGGCTACTGCGCCAGACAGAGGTGGCATGAACCTTTAGTCCCGGTTGGAGCCATCAACCGGGACTAAAGGTCACCCCTTTATATCCCGGCCGTCTTCTTCTTCCTCCCCGAGCTCGAGCTCAGCACATTTTGAAGCTCACTGCACTAGTGTTCTTGCTTCCTCCCTCCCTCCATTGTTCCTCCATCCATTATTCGATTCCTCCGTCGATTTCTTCGATTCCTCCGTCGATTCTTCAGTTGTAAAGGTTACCAATCTCATACTCTTATTTTTCACCATTGTCTTATCTCATTTTGTTCACTATATATATATATATATATATGGTTCTTTATTGTGGTTTTTTTTCATTTATAAGCAATTTGAGCTCAAAATCACTTCAAGCTTGCATATTTACATGAAATAAGGTTAAAGTAGCTAGTTGAACTTGCGGACCGTGTTCATCTCGGCGAGCATGTTCTCTGCTAGAAGCGATAGCAGACGTCAAGGAGGAGCTTTGATTCTACGAGGGAGAGCGGCAACATCGTGGAAGACCGTGTTCCTTCCTCATAGAATCGGAGCTCTTCCGTGGCACCTGGCTGGTGCCGTCCGGTGGAGAAATGCTAGCCGAGATGATCACGTAAGCAAGTTCAACTAATCTGATGGTTATTTATTTATATATCCCGATATCGTCGCGATGAGTACATCAATCACCGTACCCAAAAGCGTAGTATATATATAAATATAAACTTAGAAAATAGTTAGAAAATTATAGAAAATCCGTACTAGTTGAACTTGCGGACCGTGTTCATCTCGGCGAGCATGTTCTCTCGAAAGCGAGAGCGGACGTCAAGGAGGAGCTTTGATTCTACGAGGGAGGAGGCAGCAGCGGTCGTGGAAGACCGTGTTCCCTTCCTCGAGAATCGAAGCTCTTCCTTGACCAAGCACGATGCCGTCCCGGTGGAGAAATGCTCGTCGAGATGATCATGTAAGCAATGTCAACTAGTAATACGGATGGTTATTTATTCATATGTCACGATATAAATCAGTAGTGATACATCAATCACCGTACCAAAGCGTAGTATATATATAAATATAAACTTAGAAAATAGTTAGAAAATTATAGAAAATCCATATACTAGTTGAACTTGCGGACCGTGTTCATCTCGGACGTGAGCATGATTTACGAGGAGAGCTAAGCGATAATCGTGGAAGACCGTGACGTCAAGGAGGAGCTTTGATTCTCACGAGGGAGAGCGGAGAAATGCGGTCGTGGAAGACCGTGTTCCCTTCCTCGTAGAATTGGAGCTCTGGTAGTCTAGTTATGTGTGCCTCCCATTCTTCCGTTAATTTACGGAAATATCATATGAATTACCGTCGCGGTGGAGAAATGCTCATTAAAAATATCGAGATGATCACGTATTTGCTTATAAAAGTCAATAGTGTATTAAAAATACGGATGGTTATTTATTCACACGTCCCCGATATCGGTCAGTGATGATGACAGATTGTGATATGTGTGTACACTCCCATTCTTATTTTATCGTATTTAATTTATGGAAATATCATATGAATTAATTTATTGGGATGGCGCGATGTTGCTTCTCTTTGGGAGGAAGAGTATGTTGAACTCATGCAAAAAGGCGAGAACACAATGACCATTAAAATATCATTGTTTAGAGATCTAGATAATTTTATAGTTCTTTTCTTAATTTTATTTGCTTATAAAAGGAGAAATTTATATCTAGGTATTAAAAATGAGTATAGCCGTCAGATGTATAGATGGCTCCCAAGAATGGCGTGCATTCTTTGTTACGGGTCGAGGCAAACGGCCGGTCTCATGGGTTTGCCATATGTAAGCGGTGGAATATCCTTGCTCAAGGACTCTTCATTCACTCTTGTTCAAGTCGGGTTTTATGCCAAACTATATTTGTTGGACAAAGCACGGAGAAACCGTCGTGTTGTAATGGAAGAAGGTGAAGAAGAACAATGGGACGACAATGATATTATTGATGGTGCGTGCTTCAATGATCTTGCAATGGGAGAAGTGAAGAAGAGGTAGTCGCAGAAGATGAGCCGGTGATGGTCTTTCTCGGGTCATTCATGACGCACAAAAAAGAAAGAAAGTGAAAAGGAGAAGATCAAAAGCGGATGCTAGAAGATCACAAGAATTGTTGTACCCAACTTGTGATGCTAGAAGATCACACTAGAATTGTTGTACCCAACTTGTGATGCAAGGCAGAAAAAGTTGGGAACCACATAGAATTGCTGCAATGGAAGGCAAAGAATGGTGTATCCGACAAGGATTTGAGAGTTACTAAAATTCAAAAGAAGATGCTTAGAAGGACAATGAATTGCCCGCCACTACCTACTGTAAGCAAAACAAGTTGTCTGGTCTCTATGGGGCTAGAAATAGAGAAGATACATGCATGTCCTAATGATCGCATCTGTACCATGGCAAAGAGTACGAGAAATTGGATGCATGCCCCAAGATGCCCATGCGATAAGTTGGTATAAGATTAGGCGAGATGGTGATGTTGAGGGCGAACGTCCCGGAAGAAAATCCTCGCCAAGGGTTGTGGTATGCTTACGTCTGTTCGTAAAACAAAGAACATGCAAAATTGTCATGATGGCACAAAGAAGACCGTAAGGTAGACAATATGTTGAGACACCCCAGCGATGGGTCCCGGTGGAAGCAATCGACGAGAGAATTCCGGAGTTTGCAAATGACGCAAGAAACTTAAGGTTTGCTTTAAGTATAGATGGTATCAATTTGAGTCATAGCACTTGGCACATTACTCTAAGTATCTACAACATTCCTCCTTGGTTATGCATGAAGCGGAAGTTCATTATGATGCTGGCTCATCCAAGGCCCGAAGCAACCTGGCAATGACATCGATGTGTACCGAGACCACTTAATGTTACAGAGACCACTTATTGACAAACTTCTCATTTTGTGGAATAAAGAAGGTGTATGCGTGTGGGGAGTACAAACAGAACACTTTGATTGCGAGCATTGTTGTCGTGCAATCAATGATTGGCCCGCTTAAGTAATCTTTTCAGATGATCAAATAAGGGATATAATGCATGCACACACTGCGGTGATATTAGAGGTGTATTCTTGAAAAAATGTTGAAAGGTCGTGTACCTTGGCCATCGTCGATTTCTTCTTGCAAATCACCCCAAAAGAAGAAAGGCAAGCATTTTAAAGGGAAGGCGAGACCATCGACGAAGCCTCGGACGGTGAGGATGTACACGATATGGTCAATGATGTTGTTTGAAAAGGACATGGAAGAGACGACGCAGCTTGCACGCACCCATGTGGAAGAAGAAGTCCATATGATGGGACCGCCATTGGCAAGTCTTAGACGTCCAGCTGCTAGCTACACTCTAAGCAAAGAATCTTTTGGAGAAGGAAATCATGTTTGAATGGAAAGCCTTAAACAACATCAAGGTACGTTGTTTGAGAGAAAGGATTCTCATCCAGAGAATATATGATGGACGTATTATAAATGTTAGCTACACTCTAAGCAAAGAGGAGAAGGAAATCATGTTTGAATGCTTAAACAACATCAAGGTACCATCTGGATTCTCCCGAATATAAAGGGTATTATAAATGTTGCGAGAGAAGAAATTTCTCTTAAAGTCCCATGATCATCACGTTCTCATGACGCAATTACTTCCCGGTTGCATTAAGAGAATTCTACCTCCAAATGTACGTCTAGCCACCGTGAAGCTATGTGCATTCCTCAATGCAATTTCTCGAAGGCAATTGATCCAACTGATCTAGCTAAACTATAGAATGATGTGGTTCAATGTCTCGTCGACTTTGAGTTGGTGTTCCTCCTTTCTTCTTTGATATTATGACACACCTCCTAGTTCACCTAGTCAAGGAGATTTTCACTCTTGGTCTGTGTTCCTACACAACATGTTCCCCTTAGAGAGATTCATGGGAGTCTGAAGAAATATGTTCACAACCGTGCTCGCCTGAGAAGGAAGCATCGCCAAGGGCTATGGAGCAGAAGAGGTCATTGAGTTCGTGTTGACTTTATTCCCGACCTTGACTCGATTGGTGTTCTGAATCGAGACATGAAGGGAGACTAAGCGGAAAGGGACACTAGGGAGGAAAACATATATTGAGTACGGATGATGATTATTTCAATAAAGCGCTACTACAGTTCTCTGAGAACTCCTCTTTGGTAGATCCAGTATATTGAGACACACAAGGATCTCTTACGATCCGAGTTTGCGAGGAAGGCTGAAGCTTGGATTACGTGTAAGCACATGGAAACTTTCAACGGTTGGTTGCGAAAAAAATGTCAATGTGATGAGAGCATCCATGAGCAACTGTATTTATTGGCTATGCAACCATCATGGCATATCGTCACATACAAAGTGCGAAATAAATGGGAACATATTCTACACACAGTAGCCCAAGATAAAAGGAGTACCAACCAAAAAAAAGTGGTGTCGCATAGATGCCCACAGATCCGAATGGGAATAAGCAGGACATATTATGGACGCATAGATGAAATATGGGAACTAGAATATGCACCTACTTTGAAGATCCCATTGTTCAAGTGCCAATGGGTCAAGGTGACCGGAGGAAGGGGGTAACGATGAACAACGAGTATGGAATGACAACAGAGACCTTAGTAATATTGGGTACAAAGACGAACCATTTGTCCTTGCCAAGGATGTGAATCGGTGTTCTATGTCAATGATATGTCTACCAAACCAAAAAAGAAAAAAAACAATAATGACTCAACCAAAGAGACAAAGCGCCACATAGTTCTTTCAGGGAAAAGAGTCATCGTGGGAATTGAGGACAAGTCGGACATGTCAGAAGATTATGAAAAGGATGACCGAATTCCGCCATTCAAAGTGAACAAAGACCCTAGCATCTTGGTAAATGATGAGGACACTCCATGGTTAAGACGCGATCATAACCAAGGGACATACGTAAAGAAGAAATTCACTGCTATGCCCACTTGATGATATAGTGATTTAATGTAGTGTGTGTTTGAGATATTATGTAATAATTGTGAATTCAGATGTTTATTATGTCATGTTTCAAATTAAATCAATGTTTGATTTGATGTGATTTCTCTCTCAAAAAGGTAAATTAGGATATTGAGTGATGAAAAATTAAAATATTAACGTTAAAATGATGTGAAAACAAATTTCCTGTCCAAAACCAATAGTTTTAATAATTTTAATTAAACACTACATTTTTGCATTAACGAAATAATAAATATTAGTTACATTATGTTTTATAATGGTAACAAAAAATAAAAAAGTTAGGTTATAGATTTTTCCTATGTGCAATAAAGAAAAAGAAAATCCATATTTTTAACAAAATAATTTTATGCCTTTTATTTAATTTACTATGTATTTAACAAAAACTATTGCATTTCTATTGTATTTAAAAAGACTATTGCTTAAAACAGGCGGGAAACGAAACTGCAGCCCACCTTTACTCCCGGGTGGGAAGCCCACCCGGGAGTAAAGGTGGGCTACAGTTTGGGTTCATGGCCAAAACTCCTTTACTCTCGGTGCGTGTTACCAACCGGGAGGAAAGGTATATACTCAGTTAGTAGTAACACACCGGGAGTAAAGGACCTTACTCCCGGTTGGTATCATGCATAGGGAGTAAAGACCTTACTCCGGTGGTGGCCTTGCACGGGGAGTAAATCTCCCAGTATATAACCGCTAGTGCTAAGCGCAGATCGATCCCTCCTCTTCTTCCTCGTCGAACACCGCCACCCTTTCTCTTCTTCTTCTCGTCTTGCCGCCGATTCGTCTTCCCCTGCGCATCAGCCCGCCCCGTGACACACAAAGCCGCGCCTCGCCTCGTCGGCCCTCCACCGCCGGCGACCTCGTCCGACGACCTCGTGTGGCCCGGCCTCCACCATGCGCCCATGGCCCCTCCTCCGCGCCCGCCCGAGGTGAGAGTTCTCTCGGCTTTCGTCGTGCATGGTGAAAGCGGCGTCAATTGAGGCGACATGAGAAAAAAAGCAGACGGGGAAAGAGTTGCCCAACTTTCGGACAACAAAAGCGCACTAATCGGTCCCCGCTAGTTGTTGGTAATGAATATGGTTCGAATTTAGGATTAATGCATCGTGCAAACATACCTCCGGATGTCGATTTGGATCACCTTGGTGAATTTATTGATGAGACTGGTCTCGACCTTTACCCGGATGTTTGGTGATGGAAACATTGAGAGTCTGGCGGAGGTTGATATTTGGAAAAAAATTTGTACTAGGCGAGTCTATACAACCCTCAAGCCTTATCGATCACGGGGACGCAAATGTACTTGCTAAACAAGTGGTACATCTGCGTCTACCGGTGGAGACTTCTGCGTTGTGTGTAATTAGAGGCGAACATTGCTTCCGTGGCGATGATGTTATGTATGTTGACTTTGCAAAATTTTATCAACTATGCTGACCGACCTCTCGGACAAAGTTATCATTATTGCTATTGCCCTGTAAGTAATAATTCTTTCGATCTATTATTAAACTCATCATATGTGTGTATATGCATATAAATTATCCTAACAAGTACTATATATATGTAGATTTACAATGACAGAGCTCGAGAAAGGAAGTAATTTGCAATGAAATTGGTTTTGTTGATCCCCATATAATATTCAAAGACCCAATTACTCCAAAGACTAATTGGAAGTGCGAGTCGAGAGTAACCTCATGAACTTCTTAGTGAACCAAGCATACAAGAAGGATATACTCTTCCCTATAACTTCAAGTGAGTGTTAATAATATCGATCATCCTTAATGGCTCATATGTTGATTCTAGTTAATTAATGAGTGTTATGTGTTATATCCAATAAACACATGCAACAATCCTTTGGATATTGATGGACATCGATCGGTGAAAAGTCACTTGATAATCTATGACTCGATGAGAAAACCACAACAAGATTACCAAGATATGATAGATATTATCCAGAGGTAATTTCGGGATCTCTAGCAACTATATATACACACAAACATGATGATTAACTATATATCGATGATGTGGTAATTTTTTTTATTAGGCGGTGTTTGGAAAACCTTTATTGAGAAGCAACACATGGAAAAATGCAAAGCGCCATTTGAATAATCCCTTTGAAAGTAAGTCCACAGAATCGCATCATCTTTATTAATTAAACATATAGCTTTCACCGGATCACCAGATTGGATGACAAATCTTTTTCTCGTAAAGTGGTATGCGAGGCGAGAGCAGGGGAACAACTACATGTGGTTACTATGTTTGCAAGTTTATCAAGGTGATCTCCCAAAGAACTCCCTGAGAGAGACTCAAAATACGTTAAAAATACACTATATATTCATTTAATTATTATTATTGATTATGTTACTATGTCTTTATATAAATATATGTACATATATTAATTTATTTTCCTTTAATTCAAAACTGTAGACTCGATGGTTGGAGGAAAAGGTCATACGGCAAGACTAAATCAAAGCAATTCAAGAGTCTATAGCGGATTTTTTAATGAGCAAGTCATCGATTCCAAGGCGAGTTCTACTTGACCCAACAACGCCATGGAAGCCAAGCTAGAGGATGAGAGAAAACTTGTTATATCACAACAAATGTAATGCAATCTTTTTGTAATATATGCACATGAAATAATATAATGTAAAATACATATGCATTCATGCATGTAAATATATATATGATGCATGCATATATATATATATATATATTTCTATGCTTGAATTGTGTGATTTAATCGTTAATTGTGCTTGAACGAAACATACTATCTGCAGCGTATAAATGTATAATTAGCAGCGTACAATACGACTTCGAAAACAAAAAAAAAAAAAAAAAAAAAAAGAAAAAAACCTTTAGTCGGTTAGTATTACCAACGGGACTAAAGGTGTGCGCCATCGTGGTATGTCGGGGAGGCACCTTTAGTCGGTTGGTGTTAGACTTTGGGACTAAAGGTCCTCCTTTAGTCCCGGTTCCTGACCCGGGACTAAAGGACCCTCCTTTAGTCCCGGATGCTTGCTCCCGGGTGGGGAACCGGGACTAGAGGGGGTTCCCCACCGGAAGTAAAGCTCGGTTCTCTACCAGTGATAGAAGTCCAAACTAGATTACGAGGTGAGCGACGAAGACATATCGCCCCTAACATACATAACTGTGCCTTATTTATTCATCCCATCCACCATAGGGGGTGGCAGCAACTCGACTAGCTTTCTCATAGTCATCCCAATCTCTATAGGCATATCCATCATCTAGAGACCCTTGTGCACATTCTTGGGATCCTCTGAAGAGGGAGAGTTAACAAGAGCGAGTACCACGTACTCAGCAAGCATATAAATATCAAAGCAATGCAATCTGGTCACCTCAAATGATCAATAACATATCATCTTGTTGTTCAAAATATCATTTGTAGAACAAGTCAAGTTTAATTTAAAAACACTACTATCACTTGTATCTTGAGAAAGAGCCAACCCATAGGTTCCTGTAGCCTCTGATCCAAGATACATGATATGAATTCATGATTTAGCCCTGCGTAGGTTTGTATCACTTTAGCCATAATTATATGGACCAATTTTCCATCGCACTTCCTTAGGTGCGACTCATGGTCAAGATACCGAATTTTTCCCATTTCGTATAATTATACATCCACATCTATCCACGTGCGCTAATATATATGCCTGTATGTCCTTCATTGGCACTTGATTGGGGATTTCATTACCCAACCCTCTCCTCACTTACTATAGGGATTATACAACAACTCCATGGGTACTAGAATCGGCCCGTCCCAAACGAGTCCATAGTTGACACGAATTTATACGGCCTAATAACACAAGTGAGAGTTGGTTATTAGTCCTACCAAACTTTTCCAACCAAATATACAGTAAGGAATTAGCTGCTCCATCAGCTAACCCCATGTCATCAAATTCACATGTCATCCATCCATAGTCAATTTTAGAAAATAATATTTAATGCAGGTTACTTTATTTTCTCAAACTTTGTATAAAAACTCAAGGAGAAAATGATCAAGTTGTTAAGATTCAACTCGGGCTCAGTTTGGTTCGCTGGAGGTTCCTGCGTCTAACTTTGCTCGCTTCCAGTAATTAGTATATATATATATATATACCAATATTTAGCAGGGATAGAAAACACACAAATATATATACACAATACATACGTAGTCATGTGGTCATCCTACAGTTAAGAAATAGCCTCATGGTACTTAGTATCAATTACGCTGTGATTTATAAAAAGAATATTGCATAGCCATGCTTAGTCAAACATTAAATTAATTTAGTATTGTTAAGCTCCTTTTTACTCTCACGTGGGCTGAACCTGAAGCCCTCCACCAATTTGCCTTGGAGTCCAAAAGCACTAGCAGCTAGCAGATCCAGTGACCAGCGCACGCACTTCTCTCTCCCCTTCTTCCTCTCTGCTTCCTTCCCCTTCCTCCAGATCGACAACCATGGCTGCTAGGTTCTCCAAGGATTCCTATCTAAAATAAATCTCTATGGTTTCTAGCCGCTATGCGCTGGTTTTCCTCTTCAATTTCCCTTGATCCCCCTCTTTGGTGTGCGCAGGTCGGCGGCGGCGGCATGCTTCACCGAGGTGCCAAGTTCGGCAACCATGGCTCCCAGGCAGAGCAAGTAACCCGTGGCTGCTGCAGGGTCGAGATTACGAATTAGAGGGAGTTGAATAGTCCTTCCTAAAATTAAATGTGTCGGCTAGACGAAACAAATGCGGAATTAAAACTATCGATCTAGCCAAGACTATATCCTGCTATCTAAGTTTCAAACACCTTAAAAAGGATCATATTTAGGCAACAAAGGTATCGGACTAGCTAGAGCTCTTCTAATCAATTCTAGTAGCAAGGTCACACAAACCTATGCAACTAGTACTCAAGTAACCGGGGGAGCTCCCACACAGTCTAGTAAGCAAAAATACAAAGCTCCTAAGCTCACTAGCAATGCTCAATAACAATACTACCCAAGCCAAATTAGAGAGCTCAAATTACTTAGCTACACAAAATAAGTAATGTGACTAACAAGGTTATTCAAACCAAATTAGTCATGCAAGGGAGCTACTTCTATTCTACACAAGCTAGAAGGTAACTAGTAAACTACATAAGTCAATTAATTACAAGAGCAAACTACACAAGCACAATATATATATAAGTAAATACAAGCTTATGTATGGGGAATTGAAAGGATCTAAACAATGCCTAGAGGGGGGGGTGAATAGGCGTATCTAAAAAAATTATGCGTAAAATCAAAGTCAAATATCAGTGACAGTCGGAAGTTTCGACTGTTTGGGCCAAAACTTCCGGCAACCGGAAGTT
Source organism: Miscanthus lutarioriparius (assembly GCA_904845875.1). Classification (NCBI taxonomy): domain Eukaryota; kingdom Viridiplantae; phylum Streptophyta; class Magnoliopsida; order Poales; family Poaceae; genus Miscanthus; species Miscanthus lutarioriparius. The sequence goes on along the minus strand of CAJGYO010000019.1, from coordinate 80,608,656 downwards.
CCGACGTAAACAGCCATGAGTTCCGGCACCTACGTGAAATTAACTACAAGTGCTAAAATGAATTTTAAGTGAAATATATCTTATAACCCCACTCCCTAGTGGTAAAGTGAAGTGTTGGGGTTGCTCCTTTGACGTCAAAAGGTCACCACTCCGTAGATCGAGTCCAAACCCTAAGAGAAGAGTTAGAGAGGAAGACAAACCAACCAGAACAAATATGATAAAACAAATCACAACAATAGCAAGCACACGGGATACAAGAATTTATCTCGAGGTTCAACAACCCCACAAATAAGCTCCTACATCCTCGTTGTTGAGGTGACCACCAAGGTCGGAGTCTCTTTCACCTCCTTGCCTCTCTCAAAGCAACCACAAAGATTACTTGAGCTTTTTACTAAGAAATCAAGGGTAATACAAACTTCCCAAGGCTCTTCCACAAAATGGAAGCTCTTGGGCGACGCCTAGCTGGCTAGGGTTCCAAGAACCCAAGAGTAATAGACGCAAATCAAACTGTCTTGACGAAGAAATCAAGTGCTCAAGCTTGCCAAAGTGATTCTCTCACTCAATCCACTCTCCTTTCACTCAAAACCCTAGGGAAATCAAAGATTGGAGCAAATGAGAGAGGAGAGGGGTGCCTTGAATGTTTGGAAGCTGTTTTGGACGAAGGTTGGTGAGCAATGAATGAGTGGTTCCTGGTTAAAAGAGAGAAGAGAGCTATTTATATTCATAGTGAAATCCAATTCGTTTAGATCTGGGTTGGAAGTTCACGGCGCAGTCAAAGGTGGTCAAGACAGCTGGAGCCAAAACTTCTGGTGGAATGCTAGAACTTCTAGCTGTCGGGACTTCCGACTCACGTCGGAACTCCTGACCCAGAGCCATGCCAGGGGGCTAAGTCCCAAAGCGCCGGGACTTCCGGCGAGAGCCGAAACTTCCGGCACCCGGAACTCCTGACTCCCGTCGGGACTTCTGATGGACGAGTGAGCGCAGGCGGGCTGACGGCTAAGTCCTCAAGTGTCAAAACTTCCGGCACCAAATGCCAGAACTTTTGACGGTCGAAACTCCTGGCTCACGCCGAGACTTCCGGCTACCAAAAGTCCATAAACTATATCTAAGTGTTCGTGAGGTGATTTTGTGTCTGTCTTTATATTTTATTTTTATGCTTGAGTACTCTATCTTTCTCAGACCACCTAAACTTACATCCCTCTTTATAGTACGGCATACCTAAACCCAAAACAAAATTAAAAATGCTTGAAGCGCGCTTTGGGTTCATTCACCTTTTGCACTTGAACAATTGAGGGATACCATTTCATCTTAAATCAACTCTTTAAAACTTTCAAGGGACTAAAGCTGTAATATATCTCATTAACATCTCATTAGTCCCTAATTTGGATGTCATCAATACACCAAAACCCACATAGAGGGCAAATGCACTTTCAATCTCCCCCTTTTTGGTAATTGATGACAACCAACTTAGGCTTTTATAAAAATGTAAGAATTTAAAGCTTTTGAACCTCAAAATTTATAGAGAGCTCCCCCTTAATATATGCATTGAATTTCAATTTCAATGATGATTATCAACACATCACTTGCATATATTAAGATAGAAACTCTCGCTAAATTTTGCAATCCGTGGGGTGCAATAAGTGTATGTGAACAAGTGAATATCCATGAAAAAGGGAGGTGCAATATGACATGTTATACAACAAGTAAAAGAAAATATGATGGCCAAGGTCTCAAAGTAACAACTTGAAACAACACATGGCCATCTAAAATAACATCCACCATTCACATGTAGAGACAAATAGATATGTAGATAAACATTGCTTGTCCTATAATCATCTATCACACAAATATAGTTGTCCATCACATAGTGCCACCACACGACATAGTTCATACAAGCTAAAAGTTTTAAAGTCTCACAAGCTCTAAGCGACCAACTCTAAGCGACCAACTAACTTATTACAATAAGATCAAAGCCTAACACTCCCTCTTTGTCAACAAGTGCCAAAAGGTGTAGGCCGCATGAAGGAAACGACTACTCCTCATCATAGTCCTCATCATCGTCTTGGTCACCACCACCATCATCATCATCGTCATCGTCGTCGTCATCATCTTCCTCTCGGTACTCCTCTTCATCGACATCCATTTGCGACTTGCCATGGGGACAGGGCTGATCAGATGACTCTCCATAGTATTCCTTGCGAGCCTCATCATAAAGCTCAAAAGGATCACGAAGTGGCTCCAAGGCCCAAGGCAGAGCGGAGGGAATGTCAAGCTTCTGCTCAATACGATGCATCCTCACTAGCATCTCTTGCTCACGCTCAGCACTAGCTCAACAAGCTCCAAACATATACTTCATGAAGAACTAGAACTTGTGGGGGGGGGGCTTACCACCAGAGGAGGAGGAGGACTGAGGCTCCTCACTATGAGAACGATGAGAGCGTGAAGCATGTGGTGGAGAAGCTCATGAGGAGGAGCCCAAGACACCTTTGTCTTTGCCCTTAGCGAAGTTCGCTAATTCCTACTTTGCTTGAAGTGACGTCTTGTTGGACAGCTTGAGGACTTTGTGAGGGACATTGGAAGGGAAGTGAATGTCTGACACATGTTCAATGATATGCATGATGAATGGAGCATATGGGTAGTGCTTTACCACATCCTCACTAGCGACGAAGATCTTATCCCAAATATAATGGCTGATGGAGAACTTGGTGAACTCATCTCCAAAGCAATTAAGGACAACCTGTGAATCCTCACGGAGATTGGTAGAGTCACCTATCTTGGAATACAAGATTTGACGGAAGATGTTGTTTAGCACATACTAGTAGGGCTTTAACCAAACAGTCTTCCCATCAACACGATAACCATCCAAATACATATACTGATACTCATCCATGGCAAGAGCGGAAATGTCAGTAATGGCAGTGGAGGTGCGATCCGTGTGGTCCAAGCCAAGAAGGCAAGAGAAGGTAATGAAATCAACCTTGTAGTGCTCCTTCAGTGGTCCAATGAATGAAATGAGTCTCCGCCCGGTTGTCCAAGTGATAGGAGGCATAGAACTGATAGATAATCTCATTGTTCCACGGCTTGCGGAACTCCATCAATGGCTGCAACCCCATCCTTCTCAAGTCATGAAGCAGCTATTGCATATCCGTTCCAGGCAGCTTGCTAAGCTCAAAGGTGTCAATATCCTTCATCTAAATCACCGAAGCCAATTGCTTGTTGATGAAGCGAAGAAACATGAAGTGATGGTAGAAATCAAAATGAAACGACACCCAGAACCAGTACTCAATTCTTAGATCCTTGGGCTCATCATAAAGGTGTTGGGCATGATGGCGACGAATCTCAACCACATGTCGACGATAATCAACCTACAGATGAGGGGCATAACCTCTAGCCAGATTGGGAGTGCACTGTGGTTCTCGGATAATAGGAGTGGGATCATCGAACCGAATCAAGCGACTGGTCCCAAAGTAACCCAGAGCTAAAGGTGTCATGGTGCACACATCATCAGCAATAGTCCAGCCTTCTTGATCATGGGCTTCTTTAGCAGGATCGACAGTGGGAACATCACCAAGACCGGGAACAAACTCCCATGCAGCGGCACCAACGGTAGGAGCTTGGGCTTGAGCACGAGCAGCACGAGCACGAGCCCCATGACCACCAGTGGCATCACAAGAGAGTGACGCCTTGGTGCGTCCAGTCGGCCGAGAGGATGCGGTGGGATCTTAGGTCCGCTTGGAACGCTTCTCGCTACGATAGGGAGGTGAGGCATCACCACTGGAGGCCATCACTGCAGAGAAAAGTGAAAGGAGACTAAGAAATAGGGTAAAGGAATGGCGAACGAGAAACTGGAGATGGAGAAACATGGATGGAGTAGCGACCAAAAGGTCGAGAGTTCCGGCTAGCACTAGGACTTTCAGCAATCGGGAGTTCCAACTATAGCTGGGACTTCTAGCATACGTTGGTAGCCAATCCATACAAGGGGCTCCAAATCCATGCAAACATTTACACAACGAAGGTAGAGGAGGAGAGAGGGAAGAAGAGAAGAAGCAAATCGCAAGGTACATTGGAGGTCAGGGTTAGCCATGGAGGTTGTTCCTTGGGAAGGAGATGAATAATAGGAGAAACACCAAATCCGCCACACCAACGAGGAAATCCACGATCGGAAGCACCTCTTGCAATGAGTGGACGGCCTCTCCACCACTTGGGGCAATGACTAGCTTAGGGAGGCAGAGAAGACGGCGGTGTTGAGTGGGTCCTAAGCGGAGCCCCCAACGACAAGGATGGAACCGGAGCTCCCGAGGCACGTGCACGACGATGGCAGCAGGTGACATGGGGGCGCGGTGGCAGCGGCGCGTAGGGGAGCGGAGGTGCATGCGGGGCGACAACGCAGGGGCGGGTGCGTGGGTGAGGCGGCGGCGCGCGGGTAGAGCGCGGGTAAATAATGAACCCTAGGTCAAATGGGCGCGGTTAAAAAACCGTCTATGCAGATCTGCATCGGAAGTTTCGACCTGAGCCGGGACTTCCGACAATCGGGAGTTCTGGCCTTGGAGCTGGGACTTCCTGCTGTCGAAACTTCTGACCTGAGCCGGGACTTTCGACGCAAGAAATTTCAAAAATATCCTACCTCGATCTCACCATGTCATATGGGGCAAAAATATGATGGACACATCATTTTCACATGTGACTAGGTTTCAAACATTCCACAAAGCAATAGTCATATATGAAAACTATAAATTAGATTTTGAAAGTGTCACACAATATTTTCATAATTCTTTTCTCCTAGCTAGTTCAAACAAAGCATGTGCAAGACATCAAGCCACGTTATGAGAATCAATGATATTTAGCTCACTCCTCAAAGCACAAAATCTTGACTCATCTAGGGGCTTTATGAAGATATCGGCTAATTGCTTTTTGGTGCTCACATGATGAATTGCGATATCTCCTTTGGCTTCGTGGTCTCTCAAAAAGTGATGCCGGATGTCTATGTGCTTTGTTCGAGAGTGGTTTACGGGGTTGTTTGCCAACTTAATGGCACTCTCGTTGTCACATAAAAGGGGAATCTTGGTTAGCTCACAACCAAAGTCTTTGAGAGTTTGCTTCATCCAAAGTAGTTGGGCATAGCATGCACCTGCCACCATATACTCGGCTTCGGTGGTGGATAAAGCAATGAAGTTTTGCTTCTTAGAGCTCCAAGACACCAAAGACCTACCAATAAATTGACAAGTCATGGTGGTGCTCTTTCGGTTTACTTTATAGCCGGCATAATCTGAATCGGAATAGCCAAGTAACTCGAAAGTGGAACCTTTAGGATACCATAAGCCAAGATTAGGAGTGTGCACTAAATATCAAAAAATTATCTTAACAACCATCAAATGACATTCTTTCGGATTAGCTTGAAATCTTACACATATGCATACACTAAGCATAATATCGGGCCTAGATGCACAAAGGTAAAGGAGAGATCCAATCATAGAGCGATATACCTTTTGATCGACGTTCTTTCCTCCTTGATCAAGGTCAAGATGTCTATTGGTTGGCATAGGTGTCTTGATGGGCTTGGCCATGTCATCAAACTTCTTCAACATGTCGTTGGTGTACTTGGTTTGACTTATGAACGTGACATCCTTAAGTTGCTTGATTTGAAATCCAAGAAAGAACTTCAACTTTCCCATCATGGACATCTCGAACCTATTTGTCATAATCCTACTAAATTCCTCACAAAAAAGCCACATTAGTACTACCAAATATTATGTCATCGACATATATTTGGTAAACAAAGATATCATTATTGACTTTGTGAGTAAATAAAGTAGCATCGACTTTTCCTATCTCAAATCCTTGTTTGAATAGAAAATCCTTCAAGCAATCATACCAAGCTCTAGGGGCTTGTTTGAGCCCATAGAGCACCTTGTCGAGTTTGTAGATGTGGTTAGGATACTTGGGGTCTTCAAAGCTTGGTGGTTGCTCTACATACACCCGCTCGGATAGGGGGCCGTTGAGAAATGCACTCTTCATGTCCATTTGATATAGCCTGCAAACATGATGAGCGGCATAGGCAAGTAGAATATGAATTGATTCTAGCCTAGCCACCGGTGCATAGGTCTTCCCAAAATCCAAGCCTTTAATTTGAGTGAATTCTTGAGCCACCAACCTTGCCTTATTCCTTGTCACCACGCCATGCTCATCTTGCTTGTTGCGAAAGACCCACTTGGTTTCAATCACATTTTGCTTGGGCCTTTCCACTAAGGACCAGACTTCATTCCGAGTAAAGTTGTTCAACTCCTCTTGCATGGCTATCATCCAATCCGGATCATCAAGTACCACTTCCACCCTATGAGGTTCCAAAGGAGAAACAAACGAGTAATGTTCACAAAAACTTGCTAAATGAGAATGTATCTTTACCCCTCGTCAGATGCTCCCCAATATGTTCTCAACAGGATGATCATGTTGAATGGATTGATGCACTCTAGGATGTGGCACTTGAGTTGATCTTTGAATGGGGCCATCATCTTTGTCATAATGGTCATGATCGATTGGAGGGTTGTCTTTACTTCTTTCTTCATTGTTGAGTTGAGGTTGAGCCTACTTATTGGTGACACCATCTTCATGAGAATGACCTTGTGTTTCATTTGATCTCCTATCTTGATCATTTCTTGTTGCGAAAGCTTCACCATGTTCATTGGATGAAACATGATGAGTGGCTAGATCAAGATCAACATGCACAATATTGTCATCATCTTCATCTTCGATGGGCTTTACTTCACCAATTGCAAGCATCTTGATGGCTTTATGTGGAGCTTCTTCATTACCTACAATCTCAACATTGACTTGCTCCTTTTGATAGCCGTCGGTTTCATCGAAAGTCACGTCTACCGCGATTTCAATCAAACCAGTGGTTTTATTGAAAACACGATATCCATGTTTATTAGTACCATAACCAAGCATGAAACATTTATCAACCTTTGGTGCAAACTTTGAGCTTTTGGATTTCTTGTTCAGTATGAAACACTTGGATCCAAAAACTCTAAAGTAGTGCACCTAAGGCTTTTTACCGGTTAGAAGTTCGTAGGCGGTCTTGTCCCTTTTCTTGTGAAGATATAAGCGATTGATAGCATGACATGCCGTGCTAACTGCTTCTGCCCAATAGTTGGTTGGAGTCTTGTATTCATCCAACGTTGCTCTTGCGGCTTCAATGAACGTTTGGTTCTTCCTCTCCACAACACCATTTTGTTGTGGAGTGTATGGAACCGAAAACTCATGCTTGATTCCTTCTTCATCAAGGAACTCCTCAATGTTGGTGTTCTTGAACTCCATCCCATTGTCACTTCTAACTCATGATCTTGACATCAAACTTATTTTGGACTCTTTTTGCAAACCTCTTGAAGATGCCATGTACTTCACTCTTGTCACGCAAAAAGAATACCCAAGTGAAACAAGAATAATCATCAATAATTACAAAACCATATTTTTTACCACCAAGGCCTATATAAGCGACGGGTCCAAATATGTCCATATGAAATAATTCCAATGGCCTTTCGGTTGTCACAAGATTCTTGATGGGATGTTTAGCTTCAACTTGCTTTCCCGCTTGGCATGCGCTGCAAATCCTATCTTTCTCAAAAGAAACATTTGTTAGTCCAATGATGTGTTTGCCTTTTTGAAGTTTGGCTAAGTTCCTCATCCCAACATGGGCAAGTCGGTGATGCCATAACCAACCCATGCTAGATTTTACCATTAAACAAGTCTCGGGATTTACTCTATTTGATGTGAAATCAACTAGATAGAGTTTCCCTTTTAAATGACCCGTAATGCAATAGAGGAATCCTCCCTTCTATAGACTTCCACACCCTTATCCGTAAAGAGACAATTGTAGCCCATCTCACAAAGTTACAAAATAGATAATAAATTGTATCTCAATGAATTCACAAGTAAAACATTGGAAATGGAATTATCATTTGAGATAACAATTTTACCCAAACCGAGAACTTCTCCTTTTCCATTGTCACCAAACACAATGTTCTCACTTTGGTCATGACTAGGTTGGAATGATATGAACATGTCTTTCTCTCCGATCATATGATTGGTGCAACCACTATCCACCACCCAATTTGTTCTACCGGAGGAATATTCCTACAAAGACAAATCAAGCTTTTGTTTTAGGTACCCAAACGGATTTGGTTCCTAGGGGGTTAGTCACATAAAACTTGAGCACCCAAACACTCCTCGTAATCTCCTTCCTCTTTTGGGCACCAACATACTTGACTACAATCTTACCATCCTTACCCCCAACAACACATATAGTCACTAGCATATCACCATGAAAGTGGTGCTTATGGCTTGGGGGCCTTGGATTGCTTCGTCTTGATTGTCTTGTCACTTGTAGGTTGGATCTTGGGAATGTAGACCTTGTTGTTGGCCTTGCATATAAGCTCATCAAGAGCAACACCCTTGTTGAACTTCACACAAGGTACACCATTAATCATGTTCCTTCCATTGGCCTTTCCATTATACCTATTGTAGCCAATGCCTTCCTTAAATGATGGGTGCCTTGATGACTTGTATATAGTCTTGTTGGATTGCTCTTGACACTTGCACCCATTATTCAAGATCATCTTCAACCTATGAATCTCCTTGTCTTTCTTCTCTAGCTCAATAAGGTTAGTTGCATATGCATTTACATCAAATTTATAACATCTTTTACAACCATTACAAGTGGAGACATTAGAGTCTTTGGTTGCCTTAGGAGAAGTTGAAGTGCTAGCCCAAAGAGTACTATAGTTTAGCTCTAGATTTTAGTATTTTTCTTTCAAACTTGTGAGGCTTTCTTGAGCTATACTCTTCCCACTCTTGAGGATAGCCACTAGATCATTAACCGAGGAATGTTCCTTAGTCAATTTTCCAATTGAGTAATTGGCTAAAGACAATTCAACAGTTAACTTTTCAACCTTCATCTTTTCCTTAGCGATAGATGCTTCAAGTGCAAGGTTTTTCTCTCTCTTGAGTGATTATGTCTCCTTGCATCTCTAAGCATTTATCCTCTCTCTAATTTCTTCATTAGCATTTTTATTTTAGTGTAGGCTTTTTTACCAAATTTCTTTATCAAGGTTGCTTCAAGTTCCTCTATGTTCTCATCACAACTATCATACTCATCACTAGAGGTATTGGATGAGACATGTACCTTCTCTCCCTTAGCCATGAGGCAAGTTAGAGTGTAGTAGTCGTTGTCGATGAGGTTCGAGAAGAGCCTTGGTGATGAAGATAAATTGGGAAAGAGTTTTGGTGGTGAAGTCGAGTCGGGGAAGATCATGGTCGGTGACGAAGAGTGGTGGATGGTGATGTTTGCAGCTCCCTTCTTATTATTATTATTATCACTTGAGTCACTATCATTTGACTTCCACTCTTCACCAAGATGAGCTTCACATCTCTTCTTGCCTTTGTCCTTCTTGTCTTCATCCTTGTCATGGTTGTGCTTCTTCTTCTCATTAGAACAATCAGCTATGAAGTGTCCAGTTTGGCCACAACCATAGCAAAACCTCTTCTTGTTCCTTCTCTTTCCATCACCGTAAGTCTTCCGGTTGCTCTTCTTCTTTATAAACTTTCTAAAGTTTCTAATGATAAGTGCAACTTCTTCATCGGACTCTTCTTCTTCACTTGAGGAATCATCCTTCATTTTCTTCTTCTTCTCTTGACTAGAGGGTTTGCCTTCATGAGCTTGAGTTGTCTTTAGGGCTGCATTCTTGTTGTATCCCATTGCATTAGGATTTTGATTGTGAGCATTGATTGCATCTTCATCTAGACACTCATAATGCTTGAGCTTTGAAAGAACTTCTTGAGGTGTCATCTCATCATAACCAGGCCTTTCCATGATCATGGACGCTAGCATATTGTTCTTGGCTCTATAGGTTCTCAATATCTTTCTAGCAACCTTGTTGTCATCCCATTCAGTGCTTCCAAGAGCTCTTATGCTGTTGACCAATGCCATAAGGCTATCAAACATGGATTGTGTGGTTTTATTTTGCAAGAACATAAATCTTTCCAATTCACCATGAAGCAACTCAATGTTGCCTTTTCAAATGACACTTTCAAAGTATCCCAAATTTACTTTGCCCTTTCCATTCCATTTACCTTTCTAAACTCATCCAGACTTAAGCTTGACACAAGCAAAGCTACGGCTAGTGCATTTTGATGGAGATTGTGCACTTCTTCTAGAGTTATCTCTCTATCTTCATTGGTAGGAATCATCACACCAACATCCATAACTTCCCAAAGTCTTGCGGCAATAAGATGCATCTTCATCTTGTAGGACCAATCGGTGTATCTCGTTCCATCAAAGTGAGGTGGCTTGCCAATGTTGATGGAAGGGGTATGTAGAGGTGAACCTTTGATGAGTTGTCTATAGTCGAAGTTCATGCTCGAATATATTTCCTTTCCATGAACATGCTCACCAGCTCCAATATCACTAGCGGCATCTTTGTTTGCTTCATTTTTGCCACTTATTGCATCATCAACCTTCTTGCTCAATTCTTCCTTTATCTTGCTCATCTCATTTTGGTTCTTTTTTCATTTCATCTTGAAAGAACTTAACTTGAGCAACCATCAACTCTTCAGCTATCTTCTTGGCCATCTCAGTGGCATCGACTTGCATCTTATTGGTCTCCAACATTGTTTCTTCTCATGCGGTGAAGCGCTAAAAGAAGACTCTGCTCTGATACTAATTGAAAGGATCTAAACAATGCCTAGAGGGGGGGTGAATAGGCATATCTAAAAAATTTCTACATAAACTCAAAGTTAAATATCAGTGACAGTCAAAAGTTCCTACTGTTTGGGCCGAAACTTCCGGCAGCCAAAAGTTCCAACGCAAACAACCGGGAGTTCCGGCACCTACGTGAAATTCACTACAAGTGCTAAAATGAACTTTGAGTGAAAGATTTCTTACAACCCTACTCCCTAGTGGTAAGGTGAAGTGTTGGGGTTGCTCCTGTGATGCTAGAAGGTCACCACTCCATAGATCGAGTCCAAACCTTAAGAGGAGAGTTGGAGAGGAAGACAAACCAACAAGAACAAATATGATAGAACAAATCACAACAACAACAAGCACACGGGACACAAGGATTTATCCCAAGGTTTGGCAACCCCACAAAGGAGCTCCTACATCCTCGTTGTTGAGGTGACCACCAAGGTCGGAGTCTCTTCCACCTCCTTGCCTCTCTTAAAGCAACCACAAAGGTTACTTGAGCTTTTCACTAAGAAATCAAGGGTAATACAAACTTCCCAAGGCTCTTCCACAAGATGGAAGCTCTTAGGCGACGCCTAGCTAGCTAAGGTTCCAAGAACCCAAGAGTAATAGACGCAAATCCAACCAGCTTGATGAAGAAATCAAGTGCTCAAGCTTGCCAAAGTGATTCTCTCACTCAATTCACTCTCCTTTCACTCAAAACCCTAGGGGAATCAAAGATTGGAGCAAAGAGGAGAGGAGAAGGGTGCCTTGAATGCTTGGGAGTTGTTTTGGACGAAGGTTGGTGAGTAATGAATGAGTGGTTCCCGGTTAGAAGAGAGGAGAGAGCTATTTATACTCATAGTGAAATCCAACCGTTCAGATCTGGGTCGAAAGTTCCGACACAGATCGCCGAAACTTTCGGCCCTTCTATAAATCACAGTTCAAGGCGTAGTCAAAGGTGGTCAAGATAGCTAGAGCCAGAACTTCCTGTGGAATGCTGGAACTTCTAGCTGTCAGGACTTCTGACTCATGTTGGAACTCCTGACCCAGAGCCGAGCCAGGGGGCTAAGTCCCAAAGCGCTAGGACTTCTGGTAGGAGCCAGAACTTTTAGCACCCAAAATTCTCGAGTCCCGTCGGGACTTCCGACGGGCGAGCGAGCATAGGCAGGCGGATGGCTAAGTCCTCAAGTGCTAGAACTTCCAGCACCAAATGCTAGAACTTCTGACGGTCGGAACTCCTGGCTCACGTTGGGACTTCCAGCTACCAAAAGTCCATAAACTATATCTAAGTGTTCGTGAGGTGATTTTGTGTCTCTCTTTAGATTTTATTTTTATGCTTGAGCACTCTATCTTCCTCAGACCACCTAAACTTGCATCTCACTTTATAGTATGGCATACCTAAACCCAAAACAAAATTAAAAATGCTTGAAGCGCGCTTTAGGTTTGTTAGCCTTTTGCACTTGAAGAATTGAGTGATACCATTTCATCTTAAATCAACTCTTTGAAACTTACAAGGGACTAAAGCTGCAATATATCTCATTAAGATCTCATTAGTCCCTAATTTGGATGTCACCAATACACCAAAACCCACATAGAGGGCAAATGCAATTTTAGGAATGCAAACCAACGGGATGACAAGGTTGACGTGGTGATTTTTATCTCGAAGTTCACGTGCTTGCTAACATGCTAGTCCCCATTGACACAAGCTCTAAGTTCGCCACTGGTTCTCTTGCTAGTGGTGACCCGCAAGTCACACCCTCCCACATGGAGTGATTACCACAAGCTCTAGCACTTGACACGGCCGGACCACTTGTCACTCTTCGTGTCTCACTCTACTAGAGTTGCTCTTCGCGACTCCCTCGGGGTGAGCACAATACCCCCACAATCATTTCTTCGGAGCACCGCACAATCTTACTTGCGTGCTTAGACAGAGTCCACAACCTCCAAGCCATCTAGGTGATGGCAATCACCGAAAGTAACAAAAAATCCCCGATCACAAAGATTTTCTAGTGCCACCAAATGCAAATCCCTAATGCACACACTAAGCTATCAATCCCTCACTCAAATTAGCACCAACCTTGAGAGGGGGAGAAGGGGAGGAGGTGGATCTTCAACCTCTCATGCACACCCACACAGGGCACTCATCTCTCTCTAGAAATTTTAGCTCAAATCATGGGAGATAAAGGAGAGGAGGAAGAACCCTAGCTCTTCTCCGAGGACATTAGAATGGGGGAGAGAGATCTATTGGAGAGGGAAGGAGAAGCCCTAGTCACATAGCCTTATCCCTAGTGGGTCTGCCTCCCAGCATGACCCGGCCAACTGCCATATCCACCAACGAGCGATAGCAGCCACCCAACTGATGCGTGGGCCCAAGCTTCCAATGGAAGAAAATGACCACGAGTGCCTAGGCTCCCTCATGTGCCTACCCAGGTGGGATCGACGGACCGCCCTAGGCACTCCCTCTCTCAGAACTCTACATGCAGGCATGCACGCCTAGTCAACCTAGCAAACAGGAACTGTAGAATGATGCTTCCATGAAGCTTCCCTCCTAGCCAAACAGGTGCGCATGCACTTTCTCCGTGTGCCCAAAATAGCAGCGATGCTCCGCTTCATACTCTCTCCATGTCAATGGGCTAGCCCAGCGCCCATGTAGCCAGAGCCCAGAGCCAGCTCGACACCGGCTGGCTGGGCCAGAAATTTTGACCGAGAGTCAGCAGCAACACCTTGAATTTCCTTTTCCTTTTTCCCTCTTCTCAAGATGCTAGCTCCACCAGAAATACTAAACCATATTAGTACTCGAGTTAGCATTTTCATAAAGATTTTTAGGGTTAATCTCTTGCACCTCACCATGTCACTAAGCGCTAAGTATATGCAAATGAAACTCACACTTAGTAGCACTAGATAACCATTGTAACTAAAAGATTTCCCCTCTTTATAGTACGGCTATCTATCCTAAACCTAGTCTATTTCTTCTCTACTCAACCTTAGACCGGTGAAATGAAACGCTCTACAAATATACCATTGCCTTGCGCATTCCATTTTGTCTCTTCTAATGTTGATGCTACACAAGCACCAACTATCATCACCAAATGATATAATCCACTTCATATCATCATGTGACCTTGTTAGTTCATTGATCGCAACCTTGCTTGATCTTCACCGTTGCCCTTGTCCATTGGCGCCAAATCTTTTCTCAAGCTTCTCCGCCACGTGCGGTCTATCGCTCCAAAGTCTCTGACTTGCTCTTCACACTTGCAACCGGTCCATCCACGCTAAGCCTTGTCTTGATCTTCTCCATCTAGGCACATGACTTCATGTCATATCACATATGCAATAAGCTCCATCATCACAAGTACACATGTGGACTAATTTCCTGTGTCTCTCACATAAACACATATTAGTCCACCTAGGTTGTCACTCAATTACCAAAACCAAACAAGGACCTTTCAATCTCCTCCTTTTTGATAATTGATGACAACTCTACAAAGATATGCAAATTAAGCTCAAATGGATTCATGTTGTTTGCCCAAGCAATTTTACCATGTGTAAATAATTTTGGACAAGTAACAAACCTGAATTGGTAGTATTAGCTCCCCCTATATATGTGCTAAGAGTGTTTGGTTTGAAGCTTGCACATATGTATGGATTGGAATTGTAGGAGAGTAATAACTACCAAATGATGCTAAGGTGTAAAGAATAAACCTTTGAAGCGTGATACCAATCGGAGTTGCACTTTTAACACCATCCTTAGCATCATGAGTAGCTAGACAACAAATACACTAGAAACCCCGTTAGATCAACATTATAAGCAAGGTTCTAGTACCACTTGTAAAAACACAAGTCTAGCTACCATCTTATGCATGCTAGTTATCAAATTATCATTCAAATTCTATCACTAGCATACACCATACAAGCATGCATTTTAAATTTAAAACTTATGCAGATGCAAGCGAGCACATGACTATGCACATCTCAAAATGCAAACAATCAAGTTCATCAGCTTGCTCCCCCTACTTGTGTGCTTCTCTTGTCCAAGAATTTTGATCCTTCTCCATTCTTCAATGTTGCTTCCTCTTTATCCATGTTCAACTTCTACTTCACCCCATGATGCATTTACATATCTTTGTTCCAACTTCTTCCCCTTTGTCATCAATTTTCATAAAAGGTGTGCTTCATATTGATACAAAGGATTGCATTGGGGTAGATGGTTGACACTTGAATCTAGCATTTTTTATGGACACCATCACATATGTTGGATTGACACCACTTGTTGCCCTTGAGATACCTCACGTAGGATCTTTGACCTTGATACCAATTGGTGGGACACCTCCTCCTATGTCATAGCATGGGTCATCCACATGATAAACTTGAGCTCTTGTATGTAAGGAAACTTTTCTCTCTTGATCATCACTTAAAGTTAAGGATCACTTGTGGAAACCACCATTTGATGTGCTAGATACCACTTGTATGAATACTATTTATAATAAATTGATAATCTAGATATACCATGTGTAAGAACAATCATGGAACCACTTGTATGATTTGTCAATTATAACCATTTCTTGAACATTTGTCATCTTCATGAGCTTCTATGTTTGACTTGAACTAGATTGATTTGCCTAAGCTTCCAAGTCTGGTTTGAACCCTCTCTAAGTAGTTTTTCATTTATCATGCATGATCCTAATAGGCATGTACTATATGCACTAAGCGCATACTAGTAAGGGATGAAAAATGATCGTGCACATTACAATGATACCTTTGCTATCTTGGAGTAGAGGATAGTCATTTGATTCCATTTAAGCTCTGCAATAGCAATGTGAAGTCCAATTTATAGCTTTGTGACGACCAATATCAATATTTGAAATCTATTCTTCATCCATATGATTTGAGAACCACTAATGATCAAGTATAATTTCTTGTTGTGGTTATGTTGCTTCTTTTCTTGATCAATGCTTGCATGAGAGAACTATTTAGAATACTACTTGAATTGTCATGATTAGCTCTCTTTTAGGTGTTGCTTGCTCTCTAGATTAACCCTTTTTATTTTCAACTAAGCATCTCAAATGTTATTTCGATCACCACTTCTATTTTAGCCTTCCAAGCACCACACTTGGTTTACCTATAAAAGGCGGCAAGTCCATACACTAGGGAGAAGTGACCTCTCTCCAAAGAACCATTATTGATACTCACTTAAAATAACTTGCTTGATTGATCCAAGTGATGGACTTAATTTGATGAGTAACCTTGAATCTTTCTTTAAGTCCTTTTCTTTCTACTTATTTAAGTTCTTTTCTTTCTACCAAATGATCTCCAATAGTCACTAGAACTTAAACTTCATCTTCATCTTGAGTTTGGTCTTAATCTTTCAATTTGAGTACTAAATATATGCCAAGTACACTCCACAATCAAATGACCTTGTACCCTTTGCTTGCCATGTTTCTAGCTCATCTCAAAACCAAACTTAAGTACCTTGAACACTTATAAACATGATTTCAACTTGAGGACCTTTCAATCAAAGTGACTTTTGATGAATCCAATAATTGTTACTTTTCTGGTAGATTCTGTACCCTTCAATGATAAATCCATAACTCCAAATATACATATCCAAATACCATAAAATTTGGTGGAGATGTGCCTCACTAAGTCATCTAGCAGCTATAAAAAATTGAGCTCCATATGACTTCTAGATTGCTATCAGATTTCAATTCTTCCACCACTGCTACATGCTAAAATATGTTGCACTATAGCTGACAAGATCTACTCCAAAAATGAAGCAATTATTATCCAATTATCATGAAATTTCTACAAAAACTTATGCAATAAGTCTAGAGCATTCATACCCAATTTTAAGCCAATCCAAATAGATTTGTTCACTCAAACTTAGATTTGATCTCAGCTAGCTCAGTTTTTCAGATATAGGACAGATTTCTTCACATGAGCTATCCTTCTTCAAATTGAATCAAACTTGAAATCAATTTATTTGAATACTTTTACAAGACATAAATCCATTCAATCCACTTACTAAAAGTCATCTTGTAAACTTATCCATTCAAACCAACTCAAATTTGATTACTAAGCAATTTATCCATTCAAACATCTCATAGCATGCAACATATGCATATATTTCTAATTCAATCAATCTCATATAAACCCAAATGAATGAGATCAACTTAGATATATACCTTGGTTAACTCATGATCATCCATAGCAAGCTTCAACTCATATATATACAAGCCATCAAATATACCCAATAAATCACCACACTTGTATGTTGTAACACTTGGACTTCACTCAATTTTCACTTGGCATTGGGTTTGGATATGCACTAAATTTCATAACTTGACTCAACATATGATGAATAATAATAATTCCATTGAATTAAGCCTCCAATATCGATGGTACCTACACACATTCATCCACTTTTTGATGGTACCCCAACAAGTTTAAGTCCTCTCAAGTTAGGTGCAACATACTTAGGCATAGCCTTAGTATGAGTAGTGGGATGTTTTGCAATAGCAACCATAGAGGTACCATCGCCATCCTTTTTAAGCACAATATCATCATCAATTGAAATGAGCTTAGAATTAATATGTAGGTGATATGAATTTGCTATGTGTTCCCTTTCCCAGCATGAGTAGCACTTTCTCTTTAATTGAGCCTACTCTTCCTTGCTTATGTGGTGCTTCCCATTGCCTTGCTTCTCCTTGTTTGCTTGAGCCTTCTTCTCAAGCTTGTTTAGACAAGCCAAAGCTATGTGGCCCAATTCATCACAACTATGGCACTTGATGTGAGCAACTTCCTTCATCTTCTCTTCTTTGCTCATGCTCACTTTCTTTGCATCTTGATTCATCCTTGGATGCATTGCTCTTTTTCTTGTCTTTTCACCCCTTCTTGTTTTCTTCTTTTTTATCATCAAATCACCACCATCTTTATGGTTAATCTTGATTTGAACTTAAAGCTTCTCTTCTTGCTCAACTTGTGGCTTTGGTTGAGGCGTCACTTGGTGCTTCACCAATTCCTTGGTTGGGTACATAGAGGTGAGATGACCCCATATGCGACACTTGAAGCACTTGACACGCTTAGCCTCTCTTCTTCTTTCTTTAACTTGAGCTTTTCTTCATTGGGGGCAACCATTTGTAAGATGTCCCGCTTCATTGCATTTAAAGAACATGAAATGAGATAGCTTCATTTGTTCTTGCTTCTTCATCTCTCTTTCATATCTTCTCTTGTCCCATCTTTTGCCTTTGATTTTTGCTCTTGTTGAAGCCAATGCCACTCTTGTCATCATAGTTTGTTTTGTTGTTCAACATATGCTCAAAGGTGACTTTAAAATTGTAGCACATTTCTAGCTTGTTGCTCAAATTTTTTACTTCATTTTTTAGCTCATTATTCTCCTTCAAAAGGTTAGTCTCACAAGACATAGAAGAAGAACAAGCATCTATATATGAAGAACATGGCATAGCTAATAAATCATCACAAGAGGTGGATACATGCTTCTTGCCTACATCACAAGGGTTAGCAATATTATGTGATTGATCATTTGATCCATGTGATGAGTTCTCACTAGTTTTAATTTTTCATTGGAAAGCTCTTTAGTGAGAAAAGCATGGTCTTGTACCAAGTTATCATGAGCAACACTAAGTTCCTCATGAGCTAATTTTAGCTCCTCATGTGAACAAGTAGTAACATAAAGTAGGTAATTTTGTTGTTTAGATGTGTTCTTTAGAAATGGGTTTTCATTTTACAATTTCTTAGTTTTAGCCATCCCATTTCTAAAGCTTTGATCATACAACCATATCTATCTATAAGCTCCTCATATGAATCAAGATCAATCACATTTGCATTAGATACCTTAGTGTCACCTTGTGACATGAAGCAATGTGATGTAGTTGGATAGCTTGAAGAAACATCACTCTCAGCTCGAGCATGATCCATCATCATCACCATCAATTTTGTTAAGTGATATGGTAGAATCATCATCAATATCATCATTTGACCATGAGGTGGAGCAATCTTCCACAATCACCAAATCGTGGTCATGCTCAACACACTCATGCGCCACCTCCTTGAGCTCACCTCATCGTCGGAGACCGTCCCATATTTCTCATTGAGATAACTCCAAATCTCATGGGCGGCCTTTATGTCAATGATCTCTCCGAATATGCTATCATCCAAAGATCTATACATGATGTCAATAGCTTGGGTGTCGAGATCTAGGCATTTTTCTTGTGCTTAAGTTAGATTATTTTCATCCAATACATGAGAAAAAGCCCACATCTATTGTCGGGGACCAATACTAGGGTACCCGAAGAGGAGGAGCTAATGGTCATCAACATTGATTCATCCGAGCAGTCAAGAGTGCGACTACAGCTCCAACCGCCCCAAGTGTGTGGGCTCCGCCTCGCCCGACCTCTAGGTCAGGGCCCCGCCTTGCCCGACCTCTGGGTCAGGGGCTTTGCCTCTCCCGGCCTCTGGGTCAGGGGCTCCTTCTTGCCTGACCCTCAGGTGTGGCTTCTGACGGAAGCTCGTACCACCGCCAACCACTACGGGTCAGAAAGTACAACCTATGGTCAAACTTATGGCATCGTGTAGGGAGCAGGCACATCTCAACATGACCCGTGCCCGCGACATGTCACTCCAAAGAACTCACGTCACCAACAGTGATGGACACGTGGTCACTATGCTGCCTACTTCCTGTACGGCCGCTGACCAGCACGCTGGTTCACCGCGTCGCCCGCCGGGACGGAATGGGACGTCACGACCCACTGACAACGCTGGGGCATGGCATGAGTGATGAACAGGCGCCCGGTGTGGAGCCATCCCTATCACCATCTGTAAGTGTCGACGGGACCCGCATAAAGGATAAGAAAGGCCCGGTGGTCCTGGAAGCCTTCCTCTCCTTGGCTCTTCTCCCCCTTTCTCTCTATGTAACTTGTTCTTCCCCTTCGTCTATAAAAGGGGAAGCAGGACGCTCTAGGAGGGGGGACGGTGGTTCACCACTCTACACGGCTGTAGACATCAAAACACATGCCCTAACATGCCTTAAGAACACATGCACATCAGAGACTTGGGACCTGTCCCTCTCTCGCTTATTTGTAACCCCTACTATAAACTTTTAGTGCTAGTAACACGAGCAGCAGCTACGAACTAGACGTAGGGACTTTCTGCTCGAACTAGTATAAACCTCGTGTCCTCTAAGCACATCATCTGAGCCAGATGCGCAACACTAGAAATTTACTAGTTGGTAACTCGAAACACCGACATCTACCATCCACCACATTTGAGGGCAAATAAACTTAAAATTGCATATCATCCAATTTTTTCATCGTACAAAGTGTGCGCCATAAAAAATGTGTGGGCAATCAATATCTAGCCCATAAGTTGCCATCCTCTCGGGTCGGTAAAGACCACAAATGAGAAACCAGGCTCCGATACCACGTGTAGGGTCGAGATGATGGACTAGAGGGGGGTGAATAGTTCTTCCTAAAATTAAACGCATCGGCTAACCAAAACAAATGCGGAATTAAAACTATCGGTCTAGCCAAGACTGAAATGATCAAGATGCCCAAGAGGAGGGTGAATTGGGCTAATTCTAAAATTCTTTGCAATAATTAAACTCTACACTTAGCCCACTTCACCCCTTGTGCCTAGAATATGATTCTATTGATCTACCGCACAAAAGTTTAGCACCCTAAGTTTCAATCCTACTCTAGCATGGCAATTCTAATAATGTAAAGACAAAAATGAATTGCTCAAATGTAAATGCTTAAAGTAAAGAGAGGAGAAGGAACGCGGCGAAGTTTTGCCGATGTATCGGAGAGTCGCCACTCCCCACTAGTCCTCGTTGGAGCACCTGCGCAAGGGTGTAGCTCCCCCTTGATCCGCACAAGGATCAAGTTCTCTCTACGGGCTGATTCTTTGACACTCCGTCGTGGTGAATCGCCCACAACCGCTCACAACTTGAGTTGGGTCATCCACAAGCTCCGTCGGATGATCACCAAACTCCCGATCACCACCAAGCTGTCTAGGTGATGGCGATCACCAAGAGTAACAAGCACAAACTCTCACTTGACCACAACAAGCCTAATGAGAAGGGTGGATGCACACTTGCTACTCTCCTTGCACTAATGAGGCCTTAATCTTAGATTCTCAAATCTCAATCACCTCACTAGGCTCTTGCTCTCCTAAGCACTCTCAATGGTGTTTCTCAGCTAATCAAATAGGCAAGAGACCTCCCTTGGATGAATAGAGAAAGTATTTATACCCCCTCATTCAAAACAAACCGTTAGGAGGTTGCGTCAGCGTTCTGCGGGGTGACCAGACGCTCCGGTCAAGGTGACCGGACGCTCCGGTCACTTATCCCCGCCATAGAGCCGTTAAGTTGTGACCGGACTCTGACCTGCGTTCGGTCATGAAAACTGCTCTCTGGACCCTTACTGATGTTGACCAGACGCTGGCGCACAGAGTTTTATCACTTTGTTGTTCAGCGTTCGGTCAGTAACTGGAACTACACTAGCGTCCGGTCAGCACTGACCGGACGCGTCCGATCAGGATTCTTCCTCTTCGGAACCTTACTGGAGTTGACCGGACTCTGGCACCCAGTGTCTGGTTACTTTTCACTCAGCGTTTGGTCGCAACCAGACGACTTCTGCTTAATCAAATGAACTGACCGGACTCTACTGCCAACGTCCGGACACAACCGGATCAGCGTCCGGTCAACATTTGACCCTCCATTCACTTCCAACTCGACAACATATGTGAATGAAGTTTGCTCCAATTGATCTTAGGGCTACTTCAGAGCTACCTAGTGCTAGATTTAACAAGTGTGCACCACACCAAACCCACTAGACTTACCTAGGTCAAGCTACTAGTTCATACCCCCCTTAATAGTACGGCTAAAGGAAAAACAAAGTCCTAAACTACTTTAAGTGTCTCTTCAACACCAAACGACACTTAGAACTAGTCCATCCTTAACCTTGTCATCCATCCTTTGAAAACCAAAATAATTTCCATCGTAGGGGCATGACAACCATGATTGCCCAATCAATTGCCATTACCATGACCTAACTTAATTGCCTCTGCAAAATACACGCTAGTCATAGTAATCTCGTATTGTCATTAATCATCGAAACCCAACTAGGGGCCTAGATGCTTTCAAAGACTACACCCCTCTATCTAAGTTTCAAGCACCTTAAAAAGGATCCTATTTAAGCAACAAAGGTACCGGGCTAGCTAGAGCTCACCTAATCAATTATAGTAGCAAGATCACACAAACCTATGCAACTAGTACTCAATCAACCCGGGGAGCTCCTACACAATCTAGTAAGCAAAAGCATAAAGCTCCTAAGCTCACTAGCAATGCTCAATAACAAGGCTACACAAGCCAAATTAGAGAGTTCAAATTACTTAGCTACACATACTAAGCAATATGACTAACAAGGTTACTCAAACCAAATTAGTCACGCAAGGGAGCTACTTCTATGCTACATAAGTTAGAAGGTAACTAGCAAACTACACAAGTCAACTAATTACAAGAGCAACTACACAAACACAATATATATGAAAGTAAATACAAGCTTGTGTATGGAGAATCCAAACCAATGGGATGACAAGGTTGGCATGGTGATTTTTATCCCAAGGTTCATCTGCTTGCCAACACGCTAGTCCCCATTAAGACAAGCTCCAAGGTTGCTGCCGGTCCTCTTGCTAGTGGTGACCCGCAAGTCACACTCTCCCATGTGAAGTGCTTACCACAAGCTCTAGCACTTGACACGGTCGGACCACTTGTCACTCTTCGTGTCTCGCTCTACTAGAGTTGCTCTTCGCGGCTCCCGTGAGGTGAGCATAATACCTCTCACAATCACTTCTTCGGAGCACCGCACATCTTCCTTGTATGCTTCGACGGAGTCCACAACCTCCAAGCCATCTAGGTGATGGCAATCACCGAAAGTAACAAAAAGTCTGCAATCACAAAGATTTTCTAGTGCCACCAAATGCAAATCCTGAATGCACACACTAGGCTCTCAATCTCTCACTCAAATTAGCACCAACCTTGAGAGGGGGAGAAGGGGAGGAGGTGGAACTTCAACCTCTCGTGCACACCCACACAGGGCACTCGTCTCTCTCTAGAAATTTTGGCTCAAATCATGGGAGAGAGAGAGGAGAGGAGGAAGAACCCTAGCTCTTCTCCAAGGACGTTAGAATGGGGGAGAGAGCTCTATTAGAGAGGGAAGGAGAAGCCCTAGTCACATAGCCTTATCCCCAGTGGGTCTGCCTCCTAGCACGACCCGGCCAACGGCCACATCCAATTCACGCGTGGGCCCAAGCTTCCAACGGAAGGAAACGACAACGAGCGCTCCCACTCCTAGGCTCTCGCCTGTCCCTTCGACCACGGGAAACTTCCCACGAAGTTTCGTGCCTCCCCGTGGGTCCACGACCAGGCGGCCACGCACCTAGCACCCTCTGCTTCAAGCTTCTACCGCATGGGCCCACACCGAGCAGCGGCAAAAGCCACGCGGCCATGCGCCCCCACGGTCGGTCTCTCTCGGCTCTCGCAGAAGAAACAACGGCTCCTGGCGGTTGGGTCCACGCGCTCCCAGTGCCAAGAAAGCGGAGCGACTGCTCGAGCCTTCAGGCTTCCTCACATGCCTGCCCAGGTGGGATTGACGGGCCAAGCCCAGGCGCTCCCTCTCTCAGAACTCTACATGCAGGCATGCACGCCTGATCAACCCAGCCAACAGGAATCGCAGAATGAAGCTTCCGTGAAGCTTCCCTCCTGGCCAAACAGGTGCGCATGCACTCTCTCCGTGTACCCAAAATAGCAGCGATGCTCCGCTTCATACTCCCTCCATGTCAACGGGTCAGCCCAGCACCCATGCGGCTAGAGCCTAGAGCCGGCTCGGCACTAGCTGGCTGGGCCAGAAATTTTGGCCGAGAGTCAGCAGCAGCACCTTGAATTTCATTTTCCTTTTCCCCTCTTCTCAAGATGCTAGCTCCACCAGAAATACTAAACCATATTAGTACTCGAGTTAGCATTTTCATAAAGATTTTCAGGGTTAATCTCTTGCACGTCACCACGTCACTAAGCATTAAGTATATGCAAATGAAACTCATACTTAGTGGCACTAGATAACCGTTGCAACTAAAAGATTTCTCCTCTTTATAGTACGGCTATCTATCCTAAACCCGGTCTATTTCTTCTCTACTCAACCTTAGACCGGTGAAATGAAATACCCTACAAATATACCTTTACCTTGCGCATTCCATTTCATCTCTTCCAATGTTGATGCCACACAAGCGCCAACCATCATCACCAAATGATATGATCCACTTCGTACCATCATGTGACCTTATTGGTTCATCGATCGCAACCTTGCTTGATCTTCACCGTTGCCCTTGTCCATCGGCGCCAAGTTTTTGCTCAAGCTTCTCCGCCACGTGCGGTCTATCGCTACAAAGCATCCGACTTGCCCTTCACACTTGCAACCGATCCATCCACGCTAAGTCTTGTCTTGATCTTCTCCATCTAGTCACATGACTCCATGTCATGTCACATATGCAATAAGCTCCATCATCACAAGTACACATGTGGACTAATTTCCTGTGTCTCTCGTATAAACACATATTAGTCCACCTGGGTTGTCACTCGGTTACCAAACCTGCTGCTGTGGTGGTGTGCAGGGTTCAAAATCCGGCACCAGTTCCCCAACCTGACAGTGAGTCCCTTCACTTTTGGTTCTTCGTGCTTATTGGTGTGCTTAGTTCATCTAGTCTGTAACTCAAGATTGTGGCCTGGGGTTTGCTAGATGTGAAGTTCCTTGTGCTAATGTTTTATCCCAGGTTGAAGTATTATGTGTATATTTGTGCTTAAAAAAAGATGGCATGCTAGACCTTGTTATGGTAACAGCTAGTTCATCATTTTCTTGCAATCTGGACATATTATCAGTGTTTGTTTGATATGCAAAATTAGTGCAGCTAAGATATTTATCCCTTTGTGATGTGTTCTGTGTTCTCTAGAAAAGAAAGAAAACCTTCTCTATAATGTGTAGGTGAAACCTCACCTTAATCTTGGAGATTTTCAGCTCCAGGCTTAGGCTTGTGCTCCCTCACGAGCACCCCTTCTATTTGCAGATCTTTGACTAACGCTGCTCCTCCTCCTTTGTTTGGTTGATCCTCACCTGGCCACTTCTCTTGACTCTCTTACTGATCAGCCCTTTTCCCTCATATTATATCTTAGAAAAATCATATTATTTTTTTTGCGGAATTAAATGAAAAAAAAATTTATATGAAAATTATAGATCTCGACGAGATCTACAACTTTCTAGTTTTGAGTTTTTTCATTTGAAGTCGTTAAGATGCTCAAAAAAATTAATAACATATTTGAACTTAAGGGCATTTTCGTCTTTTCACACCTGCAGTTTGACGGCGTTAACGTCCAAACTGACGGAAGTGGCATGGAGGACACGAAAAAGTTGAAGTAGTGGCGCTGAAGACCGCTGAATTTTTTCAGGGGCACATAGAGGATTACGATATTTTATAATGGCACACAGGGAAAAGTCTCAAGAATGATCCGTGGTGTGCGTGTGTGATAATGTGTGGGTCTAATATATGATTTGGGTATTTTTATGTCAACGTGTATCAATGATCTAGCCTGGTGTAATTAAGAGAATCTAATGGCTCACTTATCTATGGTTAGTTATCTACTAAAAATGTGGGTCATTACAACCTTCTTTCCTTCAAAAATCAGAATCCAAACTAATCGTTCCATCTCCAAATAAATATCTTTTAGAGTTAATTTTTATAATGTTGATGAACTTTATAAGTAGAATATAAAGGTATATTTCATGTTATTCAATGATACTAATTTCATTAATAAATATTACTATTTTTTATATAAATTTTTAATTTTAGATAACTCTAGAGTTAGTTTATTTGGTGACCAAGGTAATATTAGCCGAACGAATGACCTATTAAAGAACGAAGCGTGAGTTAATTTATTGGGGCCATTGTGTTCTTACCCCTATTTTAAACCCCAATTGTGATTTTACTCTTATTTTCTTTCACTTTGTGTTTTTACCCCTGCTTTTCCAAAACGAAGGTTCAATTTACCCCTACTCCGTAACAACAGATAACGGTGTTAAAAAAGTTGACAGATGACAAGTTTGCCCATCCGAATATTGCGTTTTTGCCCCTATTTCAAACCCCAATTGTGATTTTACCCTCACTTTCTTTCACTTTGTGTTTTTACCCCTACTTTTCCAAAACGAAGGCTCCGTTTACCCTAATTCTTAACTCAGTTATCTACATCCGGATCAAAGCAATTAAAAATTAACAAAAGCCCTGTGAAAAGACAAACTTACCCCTTATCTCTCGATCGTCTCTCTCAGGGTCGTCCCTCTCAACGCTAGCAAGCAGCGGGCGGCTGGGTGCGGCGGCGGTGGCGGCGGAAGGGCAGCGTCGGGCCGTCGGGCAGGCGCGGCTAGCGGGCGCGTGCGGCTAGGTGGAGGAAGCGGCGCGGGCGCGTGTGGCTTAGCCTGACGTGGGTGCGCGGCCAGGCACGAGGCTCTGCTTGGCGCGGGCGCATGCGGCTTGGCCGGCGTCGCGAGCGCGCGTCTCGTGAAAGCAGCCGACCATGGAGCCAAAGACCCGCCTCTCTCTCTCAACTCTAGCGGATGGCTGGGTGTGGCGGCGGCGGAAGGCCAACAGCGGGCCCATCGGGCGGTGTGCGGCGAGTGGGCGTGTGCGGCCAGGCAATGGAGTCGGAGACTGGCTCTGGACCTGTCAGTCAAAATTCTGCCAGCCGAACGGAGCCACATGATCCGGACTCACAACGAGTTAGAACTGTATGCGTTCGTGCATCTAGCGATGCTAAAGAGGCTATTTCTAATACGTATTAGAATAGATAATGTGATCATTTTTGCGCAAAAGATAATGTGATCATTATATAATAATAAATCTCCGAGCTATCAGCCTGTTCGTTTCGTCGTAAACGATCGTGGATTATTTACTGCTAGCTGATTTAGTTGGTTTGGTGTGAGAGAAAAATATTGTTCCAGTTTATAATCTATAAGCCCAGCCGAACAGGTCGTATATTTATTAGTGACCTCACAACAAGGTATACACTTCCGTTGTAGACACGTTTGCTAACAGAACACCTCGTCCACCTTTCTAATAGAAACCGGTTAACGTACGTACGTGAGATAGATTCCTGTATCTCTGTGGTCTACGAAACGGCAGTACACACGCGGGATTCGGTGGGTCAAATACTCAAATACGCATGTGGTCTACAAAACACATGCATGCAAATATAATGTAAAAAGGAAAGGAATCCTTTTCTCTGTCTGAAACCAAACCAAATCCGCTGCGGCGCATACTCCAGTCTCCGGGAGATGTGGTCGGTAGCAGTCGTGTCTATCTTCGTCTTCCAGAATCAGAAGGATAGGAGTACTATATATATATATATACTGCAGGGCGTTGAGGTCTTTATTAAGGAGGAGTTGGCAGCACAGCGCAACTCAGCTGCGAAGCCAAGAGCCCAAGAGAGAGAGAGATGGCCATGGCGGAAGTGGACCACCTCGCCGCCGAGAGGGCCACCGCGCGCTTCGACGTCGAGGAGATGAAGGTCGCCTGGGCCGGCTCACGCCACGCCGTCCACGTCGCCGACCGCATGGCACGCCTCGTCGCATCCGACCCTGTAAGCCGGCCGGCCAATCCCACCCCACCCCGTCTGGATCTCGCTCCCCTACCTCATCCCCTGCACCCTGCAGGGCTGCAGTGCGCCAAATTCCGCCGCCTCACCTCACCGGACACGCAGATCGGAGGACAAGTCCCGCCTGCTTCCTGCATCTACCTGTTGTAGCTGTAGCTCGCACACGTGCTTCCCTACTTCACTTCCATATATGCAGTAGCCAGTAGTACAATCCAATCCATGCTTCGCCTTTTCCGGATACACATTCACCATCTGTTCCCTTCTGATTGATTCATTTGCTCCGCTGACTTTTTCCCCCCAACTATTATGTCGTCGTCTTCTTTCTTTCTTCGTAAAAAGCAACACCACTTTTGCATCTGATTCCGTACATTGGCTCCCTCAGTACCAAACGGAGAAAACAAAGGAAGCAACCAAACGGTTTTCGGATAACCCGCTTGATTCAGCTTTGGTCACATCATTATTTAGGATTTTACGAATATCCTTAGCTCCACTGTTGACTGCCTGCTTTTTTATTGTTTCCCTCCCTGCCATGGTCACCTCACCTCACGATGTTGACTCCAACCACAATCTTTTATTTATTTGTAACCAAACAGTAAGCACATGTTACAGTAACCTTGGTCTCCACTTTCAAACTGGATACTCAACAATGCCCTTTTGTTCAAAAAGGCAACAGTAAGATTGTAATGGTCATGCTTTTCTCTTCCCTTACAAAAATCTTTCTTTTTCTTTTTCATGCTAAAGAGGCTAATATCGACATAATACCCACCCTCTGCTTTGTGTGCCCAGCTCAATACAGCCCATTACAGGCATCAAGATATATATCTGATTGACATTACAATCTGTTAAATCCCCCCTTCCCCTTACATCTTTGCGTTCTCGATATGTGTAGGTCTTCCGCAAGGATAACCGGACCATGCTCTCTAGGAAGGAATTGTTCAAGGACACTCTGAGAAAAGCAGCCCATGCGTGGAAGCGGATCGTCGAGCTACGTCTTACAGGTCCCAAATCAACCCCCATCTATTTCCACTAACAACCAAAGATCCGTTGATCAACTGTGCTACATACAGCACTCTAAACTAATGTAATGTCTCGTTTGATGTCGATTAACAGAAGAGGAAGCAAATTTGTTGAGACAATATGTCGACCAGCCTGGTTATGTTGATCTGCATTGGGTATGTCTATCCATTCCTTTTTCCGTTAGTAATAATATGTTCTTATTCATACCTCAGTCAAGCCTTTATTGTGTGTGTCAATCTTCATATGGTTCTTGGGTTTCTGTAAAAACTAGGGCCTTACCTTTGATAGCAATCACAGAAAATTCATGCCATGGAAGGAACAACAGATAGTTGGTTTGTACAAGCTTCTTCTTCTTTTGTTAACTTACGGACACAATACGATCTTGCAGGGCATGTTCGTGCCAGCTATAAAAGGGCAAGGAACTGAGGAGCAGCAGCAGAAGTGGTTACCACTGGCTTACAAGTTCCAAATAATTGGGTGCTATGCTCAGACGGAACTTGGTCACGGCTCAAACGTTCAGGGCCTTGAAACAACTGCTACATTCGATCCAAAGACTGATGAGTTTGTCATCCACAGTCCAACTCTCACGTCCAGCAAAGTAAAGTTCTATGAATCAACTGCCACCTTATTGATTTGTTTAAAACATTTGCTCTTTTCCCTTTTTAAAAATTACTTTAGCGCTTTAGCAATTTGTGATGTAAATTGTTGAAGACGCTGCCCCGCAATTCATTACATGTTTCTTGTTGGCAGTGGTGGCCTGGTGGCTTGGGGAAAGCTTCCACCCATGCAGTGGTGTACGCTCGGTTGATAACTGAAGGAAAGGACTATGGCATACATGGTAGTGTTTTGCTTCTGGGAAGCCTTTATTGATGCACTCTCTTTCTTTGCGACTTATGCATGTCGGTGTTCCAGGTTTCATTGTGCAACTGCGAAGCTTAGAGGATCACTCCCCACTTCCTGGTGTTACTCTCGGTGATATTGGTGGGAAGTTTGGTAGTGGTGCATATAACAGTATGGATAATGGTGTTCTTCGATTTGATCATGTGCGCATCCCAAGGGACCAAATGCTGATGAGGTTTGTCCATTTGGATCATCATACTTCATTCTGTCACTTTATCCCTTTTTTCTTGTCTTAACCTTCCTTAAACTTGACATGGTTATATTCTTGCTTTCTAGGCTTTCACAAGTTACAAGGGAGGGGAAATATGTTCACTCAAATGTTCCAAAGCAGCTGCTGTATGGGACAATGGTTTATGTTCGTCAGTCAATTGTTGCAGATGCCTCTAAGGCTTTGTCCCGTGCTGTTTGCATTGCTGTACGATACAGCGCAGTCCGAAAGCAGTTTGGCTCTCAAGATGGTGGCCCTGAGACTCAGGTACTTTCTCTGTTAAATATTTGAATAAATTTCGTATCGTTATTATTCGTTCATTTTTCTGTTAATTGTGAAGAAACTTTGTTAAAAAACTATGCTCTCAACCATAAATTGAGCTGACCATATAAAGTAACTAATAAATGAGATCTATCCACTAGGCGGGCATCAAATACCTATTTGGTTTGATAAACGTCCATACTCTTATCTATAAACTTGATCAAATGTAAGATTGATAGTTTGACTTGGGAGAAAGATTGAAGTAAAGTCTTTTTGGGACGGAGGGAGTACATGTACATGGATATTTCTGCATCTTCTGGCTACCAATGAGAGGTGATTAATATATTCAAACTGATTACAGGTCCTTAATTACAAGACTCAACAGAGCAGACTCTTTCCATTGCTGGCTTCAGCATATGCATTTAGATTTGTGGGTGACTGGCTCAACTGGCTATACACGGATGTCACTCAGAAATTGGAAGCCAAGGACTTCTCAACACTGCAGGAAGCTCATGCATGCACTGCTGGTTTGAAGGCTGTGACAACATCTGTAACAGCTGTATGTATTGAGTTTAATTTCAGTAACCCTTGTTCTGTTCTACTTGTTATTAATGGTTTATATTCATCAGCCCTCTTTGGCTCTCTTATACAATTATTATGATTGGAGTGGAGTTGAGTTAATATTGATCATTCCCAAGTACTCGTAGTATAAAAGTGGTTTGTAGAAGTTCTGAACTACCAATTGGGCAGATGTTGTCTTTATCACTAAATCTTTCTTGGGTATTTCAATTGTAGCTCGTAATTCAGGTTTCATAGTCTGTCACTAGATACGATTTTTCTGTCTGACTTGCCTGACTCCATTCCATTTTAAGAGAGCAGGCTCTGGTCTGATGGTCAAGCTTATGCATGTTCTGATGGTCTAGTCACTATATATAACAAAGCACAGTTTTACAATTCATTGTTGTATAAAGGGATATTTCTCTCTGTTACGCAGGATGCAATTGAAGAATGCCGGAAGCTCTGTGGTGGACATGGTTACTTGAACAGCAGTGGGCTTCCTGAATTGTTTGCCGTCTATGTTCCTGCTTGCACTTACGAAGGAGACAACATTGTTTTACTTTTGCAGGTTTGTATGCTACTCATATTCCTTAGTTGTAATGATGTCAATCATTTGTCATGCTTTTAGCACGTAGTTTATTTGATTGAAGCCCTTTTTTTCTTTCATTGTGTTTTTTGTCAATGGTGTGGTAATAGCCTTTGGTGGTACCTGCAGGTTGCAAGGATTCTAATGAAAACTGTTTCTCAATTGGCATCCGGAAAACAGCCTGTTGGCACAATGGCCTACATGGGCAAAGTACAGTATCTGATGCAATGCAAATCTGCTGTCAATTCAGGTACATAATTATAGGCTGACACATTGTATGGTCTCCTTGTCTCTTAAGGAGGTGATATATTCTGTGATGTGATGGTAATAGTCCATGTTTTGATGACTGTCAACAGCCGAAGATTGGCTTAACCCTGCTGCCATACAAGAGGCATTTGAAGCAAGAGCGCTCAGGATGGCGGTAAACTGTGCCCAGAACATAAGCCAAGCTGCAAGCCAAGAGGAAGGTTAGTATTTATTTTACACACATTAGTCTGGGAGACAGGCAGAAAAAAAAATCTTATATAGCTGGTAAAGTCTGGATGGAAATTAATCAACTTTACCAATGACGACCTCATTCCCTGCAGGTTTCTACGAGCGGTCCCCAGATTTGCTTGAGGCTGCAGTAGCTCACATCCAGCTGATCATCGTGACCAAGTGAGTACCAAGTACACAACCATGTGGAGGAAGCATGCGCAATTCCTTCCATGTCATTTTCGTATTTTTGGAAAAGAAAAGAACAGAAAAGAAAATGAAAGGAAATAACGATGATTCATTTGCTACTCTTGTTGCTTGTCGCCCAGGTTCATCGGGAAGGTGCAGCAGGACATTCCTGGACACGGGGTGAAGGAACAGCTGCAGACCCTCTGCAACGTGTACGCGCTCTACATCCTCCACAAGCACCTGGGTGACTTCCTGGCGACTGGGTGCATCACGCCCAGGCAGGGAGCGCTGGCAAACGAGCAGCTGGGCAAGCTGTACGCGCAGGTATATTATATATAGCGCTGGCAAACGATGAAATGGAGTGAAATCCAGTGAAGAAGTGGGCAGCAGGAACTGAACTGAACTGACGGCTTGCTGACTTGTCACATTACACAGGTGCGGCCGAGCGCTGTGGCGCTGGTGGATGCGTTCAACTACACGGACCACTACCTGGGGTCTGTGCTGGGGCGGTACGACGGGGACGTGTACCCGGCGCTGTACGAGGAGGCGTGGAAGGACCCGCTGAACGAGACGGTGGTGCCGGAGGGGTACCACGAGTACCTCCGGCCCCTCATCAGGCAGCAGCAGCTCAAGCTCTCGAGGCTCTGAACGAATTCTCTTCTCTCTGATGTGGTCCGCTGCCATTTGCGTGTGACCCCTCTGAATAAGCGAGCGAGCGAGAGATTCAGCATATCCCTGCTGCTCGAGTGCGTACGTAGTGCAAATTTGTATCGTAGAAAGAAGAACTGGTGTTACTGAATGAACGAAGGGATCGAGGATTGAATTGGTGCAGGCATGCAATAATGCTCCAGCACTAGCTCGTCTGTTACTACTAGTTTTATTAATAACAACTCTTCTTTTATTATACTATAGATTGTTGTTAGCTTAGCTACATTCTATAGATGGTAGATTATAGATAGTTTGTAGTATGATGCACCCCTGTGGTCTGTGGACTGTGGTGGTTTCTGCTTTTCTGCTCAGTGGTAGCCTGCTACTGCTTAGTGCTAGGTGCTCTCCAGAGAAAGCTAAGTCGCCGAAGTACGTTTTCACTAGAGGGAAGACGTACCCCACCTCCACCAGCCATCTTATCTTCTTCTTCTTCCCGCCTGCAGCCTCTCTGTGTCCTCCCTGGGCCCCCCCTCCTCCCTTCCTTGTCCTCCTCTTCTACCCCCAGCCTCCACCTGGCAAGTGGCTTCTTGATGATGGCTCCTCCGCCTCCCCTCCTCTCACCCACCGCCGCCCGCCGGCACACCCCGCTACTAACGGCGCCCGCCACTTTGCCTCCTCCAGCCTCCACCCGCTTCTGTCCTCCTCGCCACCGCAGACGCCGACGCCCTCGCCCTCGCCCTCGCCTCCCCCTATCTTCTTCTGCTCCTGCCGCAGCAGACGGCGACGCCTCCACCTCCTCCTCCGCCGTGTCTGCTGCCAACCAACGGGGCTCTTCCGCTTCCTCCGTCCTCACCTTCCAGCAGGCCATCCAGCGTCTCCAGGTTCGTTTCGCCCGCTGCTCCCTTCCCCTCCCCACTAATCAAATTCAAAACCACCCATCTCCTCTCTCCTCTGAGTGACGTCTGATCCCTCTTCAATTCCAATTCCAATTCCACAGGAGTACTGGGCCTCCGTAGGATGCGCCGTCATGCAGTGTAGCAACACCGAGGTAACCTGTTTTAGTTACATGCGTATTCTTCAGCATTGTTACTTACCCCGACCCTTACTAGTAGGTAATAACGTTGTTTTTTCATCCACATCGAATCCAGGTCGGAGCAGGCACAATGAATCCTCTCACATTTCTTAGAGTCTTAGGTCCTGAGCCATGGAACGTCGCGTAAGCTTGCCTTCTCACCCCTCATCCTGACCACTACTAGTAGTATTTATCAACTCAACTCCCACCCCTTTTGTTTATGCGCCGCCGTCTAATTTCTCCTCATTGCGCTCCACAAATTATGGCTTACAATAATTTCCTTATTATATATAATAATAATTCCTGTAATCTCAAAACACTGACATGTGATGCTCTATATGAACGGCAGTATATACAAAGGCTACAGTGCTAACTCCATCTTCCTTTGCTTTTTTTCTTTTCTTTTTGTTGTACTGTATTTTTTCTCCAATTTTGATCCTCAAGTTACGTGGAGCCAAGTATAAGACCAGATGATAGTCGCTATGGGGACAATCCCAATAGGCTTCAGCGCCATACTCAGTTTCAGGTTGACTCAAGTTTTGCTTCTCCCATCTTATTTAATTTGATTGGCCAAACTGTTACCGGTGCCTGATTCAAGGAATTTAATCATTCCTATGAATAGGTAATTCTGAAGCCTGATCCTGGAAATTCGCAAGATCTCTTTCTGCACAGCCTTTCAGCAATAGGTATTGCTAAATAATATTATCTGCCTTCAGTTCTACTAGACGCTTTGTACAACAACCAAGGAACACTAATGTGATAAATGTTTTTACTTTTGGGTATTAATTAATGAAAGTCCCAACTGGTACATTATGATGTTCTATGTTTCCCTCTAATCACATTTTTAATGAATATAAATGGAGTCAGTGATTGGTTGAGTTGTTTTTCTCACAGGTATCAACATCCGTGAACATGACATCCGCTTTGTTGAAGACAACTGGGAGAGTCCGGTGAATTTCTACCTTCTTTCCAGTGTTCTTTTTTTTTTATGCCAGCACATGTTGTCCTGGCTAAGTAAACTCCAACGAATTTCTTCTTATTCATGATAGGTTCTTGGTGCTTGGGGACTGGGCTGGGAGGTTTGGATGGATGGCATGGAAATCACACAGTTCACATATTTTCAGCAGGTACAACTAATTAAATAGTACTATGTATCACTTCATGACTCTTGCTAAAATCAAACTGGGACCACACAGCTGTTTCATCTGCATATTTAGGATGTAGACAAGGAATGCAAATCAGACCAAGTGACAGTTGACTTATTAGATTTTTTAAGAAAAGAAAAGAAAACTAGACCATCCAGGAGGAACTATGTGATCTGCACCAAGAATAAAATAGCATCCAAAAACGAAACTTTATTTATTCAGAACTAGATGACCTATGAGAAACTAGATGATTTTGCATCATCACTTCATGTACTAAAAGTTTTCAGGTCCTATTCCTGTCTAATCCCTGTACCTTTTTTTGTATCTCAATTGTTGCAGTCAGGAAGCCTTCCATTGCAGCCGGTTTCTGTTGAAATAACATATGGACTTGAGCGTATCCTCATGTCACTTCAGGTAGGCCCAGTAATTATTTTGTACTCGTCTTGTATGAGTCATACATATACAGTGCTTATTAGCATTCTTTTCTTCCTGGATAGAATTGTAAACATAATTCCTTGATTTTGTTGATTATTGATCCTTGACTCCTGTATGTCTATAGCACAACAACTGTGATACTAACTTCTCCATTGAGATCATTTCTACCATACTATGCTGGGTAGCATGACCTTTGAAAAAGCTGACCTTACTTTAATTTAGATTCTGTGACAGGGAGTTGATCATTTCAAGAATATACTATACACCGAAGGAATTACATATGGAGAACTGTTCCTTGAGAACGAGTATGCTTTTTTCTTGACTGTTTTTCGATGCTATGCAGATCTTTTCTTTTTTTTCTTTAGATTTTCCCTCCATTTTCCTCCTCTTATATACCATGGATACTGATTCTGTCATGTGCTTAAGCTTTGGACCTTATTTCTGGTTTCTTGACTTCAGGAAGGAGATGAGTGCATATTATTTAGAACATGCAGATGTCAGTCACATTCGAAAGCACTTTGACAATTTTGAAGAAGAGGCTCGCTCTTTGTTATCACTGGGGCTGCCAATTCCGGCGTATGCTTGAATGATTTTATACCGTCTCTTTTGGATTACAAGCAATTAAGTGATAACATTGACAAGTTGGCTCTTGATTTGCAATGAACTAGGTATGATCAGGTTCTGAAGGCCTCTCATGCTTTCAATATATTAGATTCTAGAGGTTTTGTTGGTGTAACTGAGCGTGCAAGATATTTTGGTCGCATGCGAAGGTGCGGAACTATTTCCCTTGTTTTCTTTCTATCTTACCTCATCAGGTATCATGGAAACTTTCAAGTGCCTCTTTGTTCCTAATTAAATTATATATTTCCATTAGAGCAACAAATATCTCCATATCACCATGTTTTTCTTTTTCTTGGAGGTTTAGCAACCTGCATTTTATTTTAAGTTCTAATATTCCTCACTACCCATATTTTGATTGCTTTTCCAACTTCATTGCTATGGGCTTTGGATTCATAGTTGAAGATTGCTTCATCTAATATTGTTTTCTTATTGAACTGATTTGGTGTTTAACCATTCATTATTATGTTACATTATTGGATGTTCGTTCAATGTTCTTCTTTCATCTAGCTTCTGCATTAAAGTCAAAATAAAATTATGATCTTGCTGACTGCTTTGTGCAGCCTTGCTCGTCAATGTGCTCAGCTTTGGGTGGAAACTCGAGAAAACCTTGGACATCCTTTGGGTGCTTACGAAGAGGATAACCTTATCTATCCTCATGTCTCCGAAAAACCTCGTAGAGAGGTAGTTCATTTACATTGCTATCCGCTGAGTATTTTTTACGAAGAAAATCACATAAGAATGCACATATGATGTTGCAGACTACACAAAACAAAACACATGTTGTTTGACCTATAAATTTGGTTTCTGCCATTCAGGAAGTGCCGGTGCAACCACGGGCGTTTGTTCTTGAAATAGGAACAGAAGAGTTGCCACCCCGTGATGTCGTAGAAGCAATTGAACAGGTAAACATGGCTTTCCATTTGTATCTAAAGAACATGATGACCCTTGCTTTGCAAATTTTTCTTTACTAGAATTTGCTGACTTTGTTTCATAGTGTAATGACTTGTGATCTGTTGCTTGTTGATCTTCAGCTTGAGAAATCTCTAGTTAATACATTGGAGAAACGTAGATTGACCCATGGGAAAGTGCACACTTACGGGACACCAAGGAGATTAGCGGTATCATCCTGACAATTTTCATCTCACATTTAGTTTCCTGACCAGCCTTCTTGATGTATTTTTCTACACCGTCATATCTTTCAAGCTTCATCAGAAATTGCTGTCATGTAATGTCTAAAATATCTGCAATATTTGTATTCCTTCTGTGAGTAGAGACCAGGAGCCAGTTTGGTGTGTGTTCAGTTAGAAATGAATGTGATAACCTGCCTGATGACTAAGCCAATTGCATGGTGGAGAACTTTTCTTACTCATTAAAATTTCCTTTGCTTAGTATATTAGGGATGTTTGTGCATTTTAGTCACACGGAAATATCTAAAACGGTGTACATGAACACGAAAACATTTTTGAAAGAAGTGATTTCTTGGTGGGCATCTTTTAGTTATGTTTGTTATATGGAAAACCCTTAATATATTAGACCACTATTTTTTTTTACATCTACACTTGTCCAATCTGAAGCAAGAAGTCCAGCTTTGATTTACAGATTGTTGTTGAAAATCTTAGTATGAAGCAAACAGAGGTAGAGGTTGAACTACGTGGTCCACCAGTTGCGAAGGCATTTGACGAAGAAGGAAACCCCACTAAGGTTGGCTATCCACAACAAACTTGGCTATACTCTGCTGTTGTGATATTGCTTATTCTTGTGTCTCTTTTGTAGCCTGAAACATGAATATGTGCATGTGGAAAATAAAATCTAGTTTGGTTCTTAATTAGGAGGAAGAGAGTAGCATCATTTACAAAAGCTGCATTTTTTACCATTGCTGATAAGGACCTTATCCTCTTAGAATAATTTTCTTTTGATGGATTTTTTACAGAATAATTTTCTTTGTTCCTATCCAGGCCGCTGAGGGATTTTGTCGAAAGAATAATGTCTCTGTCGATCATCTATATAGAAGAATAGGTGGTATACAAAACAAGCTCTTCCCTTTTAAATATTTATAATTGCCACTTTCTTTTAGAGTTGCCAATTTCTCTTTCTAGCTTTTGGGTTTATCTTCATCATTGCACCATTTATATAATTATATTGCTCATTGTGATTGGTTGCCAACTTACCTACCTACAGTCATCTCCACTTCTTGTTCATGCTTGCTGTGTTCGAATCACCATGTGGAATTGATAGCACGGAATTTACTATAGAGCTGATGACCTGTGTAGATCATTCATTGATATTACATTTAGTTATTTTATAGGATAACCTTAGCTTTAGTTTAGTTCTCATCTGCTTATTCTCTATAAACTTATTCAGTGCTAGAAATAGAGGGTACTGAATTGATTAGATGAATCCATATTTTATCAAGAGAAAATTGAAGTTTTTTTTTCAGATTTATTATCTGCTTCCTATATCTTATTACCAGATGCCCATGTTGAGGCCTTATGCTTATAACACATAATACTGCTTCCCCCTTATAACCCCCTTTTTTCTTAATTATCTCTTCTTGTTTAAAGAGGCCTAAATTTCATGAAAAAAATCACACTTTACAGGTAAAACAGAATATATCTATGCTAGAGTCAGAGTGTCTGCTCGTTTTGCTGATGAGGTAATTTCTTATCCTATATATTTGCTTGACAGAAGATTGTATTGGATACCTGAAGTAGGCCTTAGTTGATCAACAGAGTTTTCAAGAGTTAAAAAGTTCTTCCTCGTATATTCGTGGTGTTTATAAACAATGGACTTTCTGGCACTGGAATGAGAATGATATATGTTGCATTTTGCTAGGCTTTCTTAGAGCAGCTTGCTTGTATTCGGATCAACATACTAATCTAGTCATCCATTTTTTTAATTGTCAGTACCAGATGGCAAACTCTAATGTCTAAACAGATTAAATGCTCCATCCTATTTACCATCAGTCAACCTCCATAAACTAGGTGCTATGTTTTCTTGTGCGAAGTGAAAGCAATAGAATTTCACGGGAAATTAGTAGATTGATTATGAGGCCAAGAGGCAGGGGTACATATAGAGGCAAGGAGGACCCAGGGTTGGTTTATAGAAGTATGACCACCGTCGGATCTCCTTGCCTATTATAAGAGTAATCAATCTATAATAACCATAATGGGCCAACAGCCATGCGTTGCTGGGGCTGCAACAGAGTTTCTGCCGGATGATCTGAGCAGAAGGACAAAGAAGTGTTAGTCGCTGAATTCTTACTCTTGGTAGTAGCAAAATTCTTACTCTCATCGAGAGAGGATGATACTGGGAGCTGGGGCAATTTTCTGGTTTATTTCTCACACAAATGCCATGAACAGAGCTGGCTCCTCCTCGCTTTGTGTGGCGTGGGCACGGCCGCTGCGTCGTGGTATCGCGATCCTTGCCCCAATGGCTAAGCTGGCGCGAGTTTGTGGCGGAGTGTCGTCTCGCGTGCGGCTTGTGCTTGCCGTGGCGCCGCCTGGCGCCTCATGGGCATCACCCTCGCACGTCTTGGCGCTTCGGCACCTGGCGTCTCTGCGGCGCCTTGCGCGGCTTGCCACGCTATGCCGCTGTCGTCGGAAGAAGGCTCCCCTTCTTCCGGTTACCTTAGCGAGCAACCCATCGCTCCCAGTGAGAAGGAGCTTCCGCCCGATGGTGATGGCCCCGAGAGAGGCGTGGCTCATCATTGCCGGCGACCTTGAGGCGACCTATCGCCTCCTCGATCGACATCGTGGAGAGATCCAGCGAGGACTCGATCGAGCGAGCCATCTGCTTGTACTTCTCGGGGACTTGGCGGAAGAGCTTTTTTGACTCTCTCTCCTCGCCGTAGGTGTCATCGCCGAACCGCACCATCTTACGCAGCGGTGATATTGAGGCGGAGAGCAAAGTCATCAACGTCCTCACGGCTTGAAGGCGTGTTCTCCCACTCCTGCGAAGTGCTGCGGTGTGGACTTGCGGCGCGGTCATTCGCGATGCGTCGTGCTGTGGCGATGGCGCCCCAAGCCTCCTTGGCGATCCGCTTGTTGGTAGCGAGAACTACATCTCGGACGGATCTGCAGCGATGAGGGCATCCGGCGCCGTCGATCCCGGGTTGTAGTCGACGTCGCGCCGTCCGGACCGCTTCTCCCACATGTGCCGCACCCGAGCTTTACCCTCATCACCGCAGCCCACTCGGCGTAGTTGGTCTTAGTGAGGGTAGGCCACCCACCGCCCGGGGCGGCGTCCCCGACAACGACTGGAGCCCGTGGTAACCACGCAGACCGATCCGGGGAGAGGAGCCCGACGCGCTGTGAAGGCCGCGCTCTCCATCGACCCGTCCGTCACCGCGTTGCCGCGCGCGCGCGCCCTCCTCGGGAGGCGCCGCCCGGTGCGTCCGCGCTGTCTGCGAACGCCGCTGGCGCTTCGTGGGCGTCGCGGCCGCCATCGCGCCGCCGCTTCATATACGCCTCCCTCCCAGCTCGAGGTCGCGCGTCGTTGCTGTCGTCAGCAACGGAGGCTGCCGATCTTTGCCGCCACTGAGAGCCTCGACCTCCATTGCCGCCGCCGCCGTGCTGAAGAAGGCCGCGCTCCATCGACCGTCCCGCCCACCGTTGCGTCGCGCGCCTCCTCCGAGAGCGCGCCGCCGGTGCGTCCGCGCTGTCACGGGCTGCCGCCTGCGCTGGCGCTCGTCGTGGGCGTCTTCGTCGCGCCTTCGCCGCGCCGCCGCGCTCCATGCCGCCTCCCTCCTCAGACTCGAGGTCGCGTCGGTATTGTCGTGTCGTCAGAACGGCTGCTGCGATCTTTGCCGTATGAGCCTCGACCTCCATTGCCGCCGCGCCGCCGCTTCCGCCTCGCTCTGGCTCGCTGCCCGGCTCTGCCATTACCGACCTCGGCGCCCTTGCCACCGCTTCGCTCGCGTTCCTCTGCCGCGGCAAGTTCGACCTCTCCCGCCGGCGCCACGTGCTTTCGACGACGACCGAAGGCCGAGGATAGGGCGCTCACCGAGTCTACTAAATCCCGTGTTGAGGAACTCTATCATCAGCTTGGGACAGCTAGATGAGAACGGTTCGCGCGTGGTGGTTGAGGATGGAGTCATGAGGATTTGGGATCGCCGTCGTCGCCTTCTTGCCAAGGTAACCAGAAGCACAAATCGATTTCTCGTCCTTAACGTGCGGTGGCACAACCCCTCCGTCTCGCCGCTTTCGTCGGGATGATGAGGCGTGGCGATGGTACGCGCGCGCGGGCACCTTCGCCGAGGCCACAGGCGGCTCGATTGCCATGGAGATGGTGCGAGGCCTGCCGTGCCTCGACCATGTGGAGCATCTCTGCGACGTCTGCGTGTTGACGAAGCAGAGGCGACTCCCCTTTCCCCAGTAGGCGAGCATTCGAGCCAAGGAAAGGCTCGAGCTTGTGCATGGGGACTTGTGTGGCCCGGTGACACCGGCCACACCGGGAGAACGACGCTACTTCTGCCGCTGCTCGTCGACGACCTCTCCGCTACATGTGGGTGATGGTCCTCGGCGACAAGGGAGAGGTCATGACGCCATCGAAGCGCCTACAGTTTGTTGTGAGGTGAGTCGCGGCCGAAGCTGCAGCGTCTTCTGCGCGACCGACAACGGCGGTGAACTCACGGCGGCTGAATTCGTGTCGTCATCACTTATTTGAAAAAGGGCATTTAGCGCCACTACTCCGCGCCCGTCTGACCCGCAGCGAGCGGCGTCGTCGCCGAAAGCGCAACCAGACGGTTGTGGGGATGGCTCGGGCCCTTCAAGCGAGAGGGATGCCGGCTGTCTTTTCGGGGAGAGGCGGTGGTGTCGGCCGTCACATCCTCAACCACTCGCCTACAAAGGCGCTCGCTCGGCCGGATGATCGTGCGACGAGGCTTGGCATGGGCGCAAGCCGGTGGTCTCCCACTTGCGGGTCTTGGGCGCCTCGCGTTCGCCAAGGAGCTTGGCCACATCGGCAAGCTTGACGGCTGGGAGCACTCGGGAGTGTTCGCCGGCCACGCTGAGAGGCTCGAAGGCCTACCGCATCCTCGACCGAAGACCACGGCGTGTGCGCGGCGCGCGCGACGTTGTGTTCAACGAAAAGGGCGAGGATGGGGGCGTGGGACAAAGCGGTGGGCGACGGCTCGGCTCCGACGTCGGCGACTTCTTTGTCGAAAGTACGCCCACGCCGAGGGAGCCGGGAGTGGCGGCTCTTCTTCAAGCAAACGCGTCTACCCCAGTCCCCGAGCCTCCACCCGACCCGGCGCTGCTACTCGGCAAAGACCACGCTCTCTCGGCCCAGACCTTGGGCTGCGGCTTTGAGTTCTTTTGCGGCTCCACCGGCCGGCACCGGCACCACAGACCGACAGCACCTCTCGAGCACGTCTACTCCAACACCGGCTCGTGTCGAGCACGGCCCGATTGAGCTCGCTACTCCGGTCTTTCACGACGAGGAGCGCATCGACACGTACCACGACGGCGAGCCGTTGCGGTACCGTACAATGGAGAACCTTCTCGGCGACCAGCCGGTGCCGGGACTGGTGCCTCACGACTTGAGGCGCGATTGCACCTTGCGTGTGACGACGGCGAGCCTCGATCGTTTGTCGAGGCCGAGAGACACGCATGGCATGGCGGCGCCGCGATGCGATTGGAGATGGATGCGGTTGAGAAGAACCACACACAGGAGCTTGCGACCTTCCTCGTGGTCACCGTGGCGATCACCCTTAAGTGGGTGTACAAAGTTTGAAAAGGGATGAAGCCGGCGCCATCGTCAAGCACAAGGCTCGCTTGGTGGCACGAGGTTTCGTGCGGCAGGAGGGGGCCGACTTCGACGACGCCTTTGCTCCCGTGGCATGGATGGAGTTCGTGCGACTTCTCCTTGCGCTTAGCGCCGAAAGGGGTGGCGTGTTCATCACATGGACGT
The DNA here is from genome assembly GCA_904845875.1 of Miscanthus lutarioriparius. Taxonomy (NCBI): domain Eukaryota; kingdom Viridiplantae; phylum Streptophyta; class Magnoliopsida; order Poales; family Poaceae; genus Miscanthus; species Miscanthus lutarioriparius. The sequence goes on along the minus strand of CAJGYO010000019.1, from coordinate 80,566,208 downwards.
CAAGTCGGCGTTCATAACGAATGACTTGAAGGAGGAGGTTTACGTGCACCACCGGGATTTGCGATCCCGGCAAGGAGGGCAAGGTGCTCGCTGCTGCAAGGCCCTCTATGGCTTGCGGCGAGCACCGAGGGCGTGGAATGCCAAGTTGGATTCTACGCTAAAGGGGATGGGCTTCGAGCAAAGCCCAAGACGGTGACCATCTACCGACAGGCGGTGGAGAAAATGCTCTGGCTGGTGGGTGTCTCACGTCGACGACTTGGTGATCATCGGCACCAAGGATGCGGAGGTGGCGGCATTCAAGGAAGAGATGAAGGCCACCTTTCGGATGAGTGACACTGGGGCCCTCTCTCATTCTACACGGGAATCGAGGTGCACTAGGATGACTCGGGATCACGCTTCGACAGACCGCCCTCGCGCTAAGCGTCGTTGAGCTATTTGGGCTCATCGATCGCAACCCAGCTCTCTCACACGATGGAGGAGAGGTGAAGCAGCGAGCAGCGACAAAGACAACGGAGGAGGTGGACGCTATGCGGTCTTGCGGAGTCTTGTGGGGAGCCTTCGCTACCTCGCCCACACACGGCCGAACTTGGCATTCTCCGTCGGCCACGTTAGTCGGTTCATGCGGCGACCAACGGCGGAGCACCAAAGAAAGTCGTGAAGAGGATCATCCGCTACGTTGCGGGGACTCTCGACCACGGCCTCTACTACCCTAGGTGCCACAGGCGGCACACGTCGGTCGAATGACCGCTGACGGCGACCACGCCGGCGACATCGACACCAGCAAGAGCACACGGCGGGATCCTCTTCCTCCTCGGCAAGTGCCTCGTTAGGTGGCGATCGGTCAGCGGCAGTGGTGGCCTGTCCGGTGCGAGGCCAAGTACATAGCGGCCTCCACCGCTTCGACTCAGCGCTTCTGGCTCGCTCGATCGCTTGGTGATCTCCTCGGCAGAGACACTAGAGTGGTGGAGCTCGGGATGGACAACAAGTCCGCCATGCCCGGCAAAGAACCCGTTTTCCATGAACGGAGTAAGCACATCGGGGTGAGGTACCGCTTCATCCGAGGCTGTTTGGAGGAAGGGAGCATCAAGGTGAGCTACATCAACATCAAGGACCAGCTTGCGGACCTGTTTACCAAGCCTCTTGGGAGGATCAAGTTCCTTGAGCTCTGCTCCAGGACCGAGATGGTTCAACTTTTCCACAAGACGACGCACAAGACTTAGGGGGAGAATGATGGATAAGTCTCTGTGTTGGCTGGTCTTTGTGGGGCTGCAGCATATGGTCCTTGTGGCTGCATGATGGTCTTGCTGCCCATCAAGGACAGCATCCTTGACTAGCTAGGACAGCATCTTAGCATCTAGGACAACATCTTAGCATCTAGCATCTTGGCATATGCTTGGCTGGCTAGCAGCCTATAAATATGTATCCCCAACCCCTCAGGTTGGTATGACATTTGTGTGAGAAATAAACCAGAAAATTGCCCTAACTCCCAGTGTCATCCTCTCTCGATGAGAGTAAGAATTCTGCTACTACCAAGAGTAAGAATTCAGCGACTGACAAGAAGGCAATGCGATCGCTGGACATCCTCAGCGAAAATGAAGGTATTGACCAACAAGTTTAGGATGATTACGCCAAGTTGTTTAGACATCCTCTGTCGATTCACACCTCCGGCAAGCTGTCTCGCTCTGTTCAAGTGGTCCTTGCACGAGGACTTTGGCCAAGGGGTTGACAAATGAAATGTTGGGATAGCTTTTCATTATATGTTTGGTCGGCTTCAAATGTGTTTTATGGATCTGCAAAAATTTTAATTTGGAATGTTAGGGGTCTAAATTCTACCTCCGTGCAAGACTCAAAGACGCTCTATTGTGGATTCCTCTCGGTCGGACATTTTGTGTATTCAGAAACCAAAGTCACAGATATGTCTCGCAGAATTATTCTCTCTAGTCTAGGCTCGGATTTCTCTCGACTTCATTGTTGCTCTGTTGGAGCCGGTGGAGAATCTTGCTCGCTTGGAGACAACATATTGGAGTTTCTCTAGCTCGGCGGGTTGACAACCACAACATGTGATTCAGTTCTCTCTCTGAGAAAATGGGCGGTCATGGTGGTTGACGGTGGTGTGTATGGAGCCCAAGGCAATGACGACAAAATTCAGTTTCTGCGGAGTTTAAGGGATATAAATGCGGCATGTCCGGGACCATGGGTGGTGGTTGGGGATTTTAATCTAATCTACTGAGAGATGAGGACAAGAATAATGCTAATTATGATAGGGCAATGAGGGTCGTTTCAGAAGGTTCATCAATGATTTGGCTCTCAAAGAGATACCCCTGCATGGTCGCAAGTACACGTGGTCAAACCAGCAAAACTCTCCAACCTTGGTAAAATTGGATCGAGTGCTATGCTCAGTCGACTGGGAGGAGAAATTTCCCAACTCCTTGCTTCAGAGTATGGCTTCAGATGATTCTGATCATTGCCCTCTTCTGCTGGGCCTCCAAGATAATAGACCAGGACGACCCATATTTCACTTTTGAGTCCTTTTGGACCAAACTCGATGGGTTCAGCGTGGGCTTCAACCCCTGCTGGCCAATGCCCTTTTATAACTCTAAACAAGAAGTTTAAAGCTGTTACCAGGGGCCTGCAGAGTTGGAGTGATAAGGCGGTGGGCCAAGTTAGCTTTCAGCTTGCCTTGGCAAGAGAAATTTTGCATCAGTTCGAGATCGCTCAAGACAACCGACAGCTTTCTCCTGGAGAGTTATGGCTCAAGAACAATTTGAAGAAGCACAGCTTGGCCCTAGCATCCCTCAAGCGTACAATGGCTCGCTTACGCTCAAGGATCAGTTGGCTCAAAGATGGTGATGCTAATACAAGACTCTTCCATATGCACGCCCGGCACCGAAAAAGGAAGAATTTTATTGGGAAGCTTATTGCGGGAGAACGGGTTTGCACCAGCCATGAGGACAAGGCTGCAGTCATTGATGACTTTTATGATAATCTGCTGGGAACCTGTACAATAAGGGAGCACACGATCAACTTGGCTGATTTGGGAATTAATGCACAAGATATGTCGGAGCTTGAACTTCCCTTCACTGAAGATGAGGTGTGGAGGACAATCCAGCAGCTACCTTCAGATAAAGCCCCTGGGCCGGACGGGTACACAGGTCGTTTCTATAAATCCTGCTGGGCTATTATAAAAGAAGACATTATGGTGGCAATCTCGGCAGTATGGAGCAGGAAGATGGTGAATTTTGGAACTCTCAATTCGGCCTATATCACCCTCCTCCCCAAAAAAGAAGGTGCGGAACAGCCCAAGGATTTCAGGCCCATAAGCTTGGTCCATAGTTTCGCTAAACTAATCACAAAGCTGCTTACTAATCGCCTTGCACCGGCTGCAACAGATTGTTTCTCCTTACCAAAGCGGGCCTGGTGCAAGCGGTAGAGTCTTACTGCCTGTGACCAGAAAGTCCCGGGTTCGAGTTGCCACTGACACCCTTCCCCAGACCCCGCATAGAGCGGGAGCTCTCTGCACTGGGTACGCCCTTTTTTACCAAGGCGCCTTCATAAAAGGGCGTTTTATACAAGATAATTTCATGTTGGTTCAGCAGACAGCGAGGTTCCTACGTCAGCAAAAGCAGCCCCGAATTCTACTCAAGTTGGACATTTCGAAGGCATTTGATTCTGTGTCCTGACCCTTCCTACTTGAGATCTTGCAGCAGCTCGGTTTTGGACAGATTTGGCGGGATATAATCAGTGGGCTGCTATCCTCTTCGTCAACTCAAGTCTTGCTAAATGGGATCCCAGGTGATCATATTGCTCATCGACGAGGGCTGCGGCAAGGTGACCCCCTCTCCCCAATGTTGTTTATCTTGGTTATGGATGTATTGGGGCACATGATTTCGAAGGCCGAGAATGATGGCTGGTTGCAGCCACTGTCTAGGCGCAGCTTACAGCACAGAATATCTATTTATGCGGATGATGTGGTTTTGTTCCTCCGTCCAGAAGCTGGGGACATTGATGTAACTTTGGGTATCCTCAATTTGATCGGAGAAGCAACGGGGCTCAAGACAAACTTACAAAAGAGCAATGTGTTGCCCATCAGATGTGGTGATGTGGAGCTTGCAACAGTGCAAAACCTGCTGCCCTGTGCATTCACAGACTTCCCATGCAAATATTTGGGATTGCCTCTCTCTCTGAAGAAGCTCACCAAGGAACAAATTCAGCCCATTATTGACCGCATTGCTGATCAGCTTCCTGGCTGGAAAACGGATTGATGACCAAGGTCGGAAGAAAGGTTCAAGTTCAGTTTGTGCTCACTGGTATGCTCATTTATCTAAGTTATGGCTTTTGATTTCCCACCTTGGGCTATTAGAGAAGTGGATAAAATTCGGCGTGGGTTCCTTTGGAGAGGCCGCAGAGATGCAAAAGGAGGGCACTGTCTCGTTGCTTGGGTTAAGGTATGTCTCCCTGAAGAACTTGGAGGTTTAGGAATTTCATATCTTAAATCTCTGGGCTGGGCACTGCAAATGAGATGGGCCTGGTTACAAAAAACAGAGCTGCATCGCCCATGGGCTAATCTTCCAATCCATGTCCCAGAGCAAGTCAGAGCCTTCTTCAAAGTGGTTGTTTATTCCGAAGTAGGAGATGGAACAAAAACCCTTTTTTGGACAGACCGTTGGCTCCATGGACATTGTATCGCAGATCTTGCGCCCCGTCTTTTCGCCATCATTCCTAAAAGGAGGATCAAACAACGAACTGTCCAGGATGCCCTCACCAACCAGTCTTGGATTTCTGACATAGAAGGGGCCACCACAGTAGGTTTAATTATTGATTATCACCACCTATGGGATGTCCTATCTGATTTCTTTTTGCAACCTGATGTTGAAGATAGACATATTTGGCAGTTTTCATCAAATGGGCAATATTCGGCCAAGACTGCATACAAGGGATTTTTTGTGGGGACTACATCTTTTGAGCCTTATGAGAGAATTTGGAAGACTTGGGCACCGCCCAAATGCCGCTTCTTTGTTTGTTTGGTAGCTCACAATCAATGTTGGACTGCGGATCTTCTTGCTCGCCGTGGGCTCCTTCATCCTGAGCGCTGTCCTTTGTGTGACCAGGCTGCGGAAACTATTGATCACCTCTTAGTTCAGTGTGTCTTTGCAAGAGAGTTTTGGTTCCGCTTCTTTTCTCGGATTGGACTCCAAGCCTTTTCCCCGCAACCGACAGAAACATCCTTCCATTTTTTGTGGGAGAAAGTGAGCAATGCTGCTAGTGATACGTTAAGGAAGGGAACCAACTCTCTCATAATCTTTGGAGCTTGGACCTTATGGACACACCGCAACAAATGCGTCTTTGATGGAGCAGCCCCAAATGTTGTAGGCGCACTTGCTGTAGCTGAAGATGAAAGGTCGTGGTCTTTGGCGGGGGCTCGAGGATTATCCCTCTTGGATGCCCTCGCTCCGGGTGGTTAGAGCCCTGTCTACCTTGGTTATGATCTTTATGTCACGGGCGTGTTAGTTTTCTAGCAGCAGCAGTGTAGTGTGTGTGTGTAGAGTTGTGTGAGGTTTTTGTGTGTGTTGTGTTGTATGGGTTCTTATCCCATTTTATTATCTTCTTAATATAATGATGCGCAGCTCTCGTGCGTTTTCGAGAAAAAAAAAGGCAGCGACTGGCGCCCTAACACGAAGAATTAATAATACAAGAAGCTATCGATGCTTAGCAATAATTAATTACTTAATTATTAAGTACTGTGTTCAGAGTCCGTGTCTTCCAGTACCTGACTCGACATGTGTGGCTTCGCATATTCTTTTCTATTTGCAGTGTGTATCTCTCTGCTTCTGTCCTTTAATTGTAGCATGTCAACTGCAGGCCCTAGCTGAAGATATACCTACTATTGTTTCTGGTATTTCATTTCCCAAGTCGATGCGCTGGAACTCCAATGTATGTGTACCCTGAATGGCCTTTATGCTGCCAATGTGCTATTATGTTCGAGGAATCCTAGTCATCTATCAAATGATCTAATGCCACTATAGTTTCAAATTAAACTGATTACATATGTGTTAGAGTACTTGTATGAACAGAACTCATAACTTAGCTGTAGCTAGTTCTCTTCTGTTGTTTCACCTAGGGGGGGACCCTTCCTGAAAATAATACATAGATAAAAGGGTAATATACAGAATGAATGCTTCTTCATAATTATGTACCTTTGGTTAATCTTGGATAAATTCTCAACTATAGGTACTTCTTTGCTTTTCTGTGGTGAGGACAATAGTTAGGGCGTGTTTGGCATGGCTCTGGAGCTGAACTCCAGCAACTCCAGCCAATTTTCCAGCCAAACATCCCAGCTCTAAAACTCCACGAAGCTGCCAACTCCATGGAGCTGTAGTGCAAATGGGGGTGGAGTTTTGGAGCACCTCTTTTGCAACTCCAAAACCATCCAATATGAACCTTCTCGTGGAGTTGGTGGGTAATTACCCACCCATGCCACTAGTTACACAGAAAACGGTTCGTTCTTTCTATTCTCCGTCTCCTTCCCGACGCAACCCCTGCCTCATCCTGCCACTGCCGACCTGCCACCATTCACACTCCCCCGACGGCCAGAGGGCGCATCCCCGCCGCCACCCCAACCTTCCCCGTCTGTGCCGCAGCCTGTGCCGTCCCATGCGATGCCGCCGCCGTCGTGCGTGCCGGCCGGCCTATTCTCACTCCACCATCCGCCACTGCTCCCACCTCCCCGTCATCCTCCACCCTGGGGGCTCCAATCCACAGTAGGGCGGCGCCGCCAGCCCGACCGTCGTGGAACCCGTCGTGCAGCCTCCAACCAGGCCGCCTGCCCCGCCCCGCGTAGGTTGCTTCTATCCTTCCGCGAGTGTGCGGTGCGGACGGCGAAGGGGCAAGACGCGGCCGGGCGGAGCGGCTTGGCCCAACGCCCGCGACGGCCAAGCACTGGCCTCGAGATCCAGCCGTGCGCCGCCGCTTGGTCACCTGCAGCCGCTGGGAGCGAGGTGCGGCCCGTGCCGGCTGCCGCTGACCCGCGCCGCCACAGCCCCGTCCTGCTCTCATCCCAGCCGTCGCTGACCCGCGCCGCCACAGCCCCGTCCTGCTCTCAACCGGCCAGCACCGCCACATCTCGTGCGAAGCTCCACCGGGTTCAAGCGCAACCGGCATTCTGATGAAGAAGAAGATAGGGTGGAGAGGCTGACATGTCAGGACGTGAGTTGGGGGTAACAATGGCAATTCATCCTAAAAGTTGTCTTTTTGGAGCTGAAGGTACCCTCCCAGCCAAACACCTCCATCAGACAGTTCCAACTCCACCCAGAGCTGGCTCCACCTGGAGTTCTGGAGTGGAGCAGCTCCACCCAGAGTTGGAGCCATGCCAAACACGCCCTTACTTCTTTAATTTGGGCAATGGGCTTTACAGATCCCATTACAAGATCAATGTGCATGCCACTCACTCTAGATTATTTCACTCGCAGATTGTTTTTAGTCGTCCAATACGCTGGATCCTGGCACTTCATGGCGATTTTGTTGTGCCATTTTATTTTGCTGGTATCTCAAGGTACTACATTTTGTATTAGTTCTCGATCTTGTTTTGTCATAAATTTTGAGCATTCTTGTTTCTATCAATTAACAAACAAGGTTTGCATTGGCAGTGGGAATCAGTCATGTGGCCTTCGTAACTCTTCTTTGGCTAATTTTAAGGTACTAATTGGATTGCTTGTTTGTATATTTCATCTATTTTGCTTCTTTTGTTACTTCTATCTTGATGGTTGTCTTGAGTAAGAATGTTGCTGCATAAACTAAAGTACTAAACTTTTATGATATTATACATTGTATTTCAGCAAACAATACATAAAAGATTCTTTTCTGACATCTCCCCTTTCTCTTGTATTGTACATAAATAAAATAACTAAAGCAGCATACTACCAGCTCATCATATGTACCATGGAAGTAATCCGAATTTTTTCTCCAATTTCAGGTGGAAACTGCAGAATCATATTTACGTAGTGTGGAAAAAGCTGGGATTTTGATTAATATGCAGGTGAGATGAGTGCATATAGGTTGTTCATACACACTTAAGTGATCCACAAACTCATTTTTAATTTTTTTTATTAACAAAGTAATGTTTTGTTTGGAGGTTTCTTAACGTCAAATCTCAATCTCACGCAATATTTGTCATTAAAGTATGGATTTGAACTTTTGATCTTTGTCAGCTTTAGTAGCCTGCATGAAGCAGGGAAAAGGCTAAATGGATTCATTCATAATTTTTCAAGTGCTCAGCACTCCAGATGTTACTGTAATAAAGTTTCATAAAATATTCTACTGCAGGAGCGGAAGGAAAAAGTCTTGCATGCCTCTACTGTATTGGCTGAAGGTGTTGGTGGCGATTTTGTTGCGCCTGATAGCTTGCTGCAGGAGGTAGATATCCTTTTATTCCATTTTTTATTTTTTATCTTAATTTTTATTGTCAAAAAGTGTAATTTCAAACCACATTATGCAGGTTGTCAATCTTGTGGAGGCGCCTGTGCCCATCCTTGGTCGATATGATGATTCCTTCTTAGAACTTCCGAAAGATGTACTGATTACGGTATGTTCAGCCTTTTATTGTGGATGCGTAGAAGCTAACTTTTTTTCTTCAATTCTTGACAATTCAATGACCAAAATTATAAGCCTACTAACATGTAACCTTGTTTAGAAATATAATGCCTTGTAATGTGCTGCATTTTTTTAATCAGAATTGCAACTACAGGTTATGCAGAAACACCAGAAGTATTTTGCTGTAATCTCCAAGTCCACAGGCGATCTGCTACCTTATTTTATTGCTGTGAGAGATTTTCCTCCATCATATATTTGACAATTGAGTAATGCCTTTTTACCCTTTTGTTTAACTCACTTTTCCCTTAGGTTGCCAATGGTGCAATTAGCGAGGAAGTTGTCCGCAAAGGGAATGAAGCTGTTCTCAGGTTATTGAAAGGCCCTATGATGATTTTATAAACAAGTTGTGGCATGCATTGCAAAGTCAAGTTCTTTGCATGAACAACAATCGCCATAGTCAACTAAACAGCATTATGATTGAAGTGTTCTTTCTGTGCCCTCTGAATTTTTTGTTTGATTAGAGGACTTTACTACTTTAGTCAGCTTTAGATTCTGAATTGTCGTACAATGCAGGGCAAGGTATGAGGACGCCAAATTTTTTTATAAGATGGATACACAAAAGAAATTTTCTGAATTCCAAGGCCAGCTTAGTGGCATTCTTTTTCATGTAAGTATACTGTCCTTAATTCTTACGCTATTTCTTCTGTAATGTTTGTCTTTCATAATAATTACATCCTAATTGAATAGGAAAAACTTGGCACAATGCTCGATAAAATGACACGTGTTGAGAATACTGTTGCTGAATTGGCCCTTATTCTCGGAATAAATGAGAGAATGATCCCAATTATCAAAGATGCGGCTGCATTGGCTATGTCAGATCTTGCCACTTCTATTGTCACAGAATTTACTTCACTTGCTGGAATTATGGCACGCCATTATGCTTTGAGAGATGGCATCCCTGAAGAGGTTGTGATTCTTTTTTAATGTGGTAATTTGGTACCAACTTGTCTTAGCATTCTGTCCATTTTGGCTGATTGCATATTTATGTCCAAGATTGCAGAAGCACTATTTGAGATAACACTTCCTCGGTCTTCGGGTGATGTGTTTCCAAGAACAGATGCTGGTATAGTCCTTGCGGTTGCTGATAGGTACTTGTGCACACAAATGTAGCCCACTCAGTCTCAACATGAAAAAATAACTTCTGCGTTTCATTTGTTAATTCTGTTAGCGCACAGAAATTTTGTGGCAACTTTCCGGGTAGTACTGCATTTCATTTGTCCAAGAATTTATTCAAGCTAGAGAAGATGCTACCCTTTTCTCATTTGTTTCACAGATTGGATAGCCTAGTTGGATTGTTTGGAGCTGGATGCCAGCCAAGTTCTACCAATGACCCATTTGGACTTCGAAGGGTCTCTTATGGACTGGTAAGGGAGTTTGAAAAAGCCCAATTACCATCACATAACTTTCCCAATTATCATCACATGAAACTTTCTCACACGTATTTTATCTAGGTCCAAATATTGGTTGAGAACAAGAAGAGCTTTGACCTCAGGCGAGCTCTCACCTTATTGGCTGGGGTGCAACCCATAGAAATAGAGACTAATGTTATAGATGAGGTCAGTATGCATTTCAGATAATGTTTATGTACTATGTTCATTTAGTATATGGTTCCTGACAAATTTATTTTCAAAATCCTTTTTAGGCAGTACAATTCGTCACAAGGAGACTGGAACAACTTCTGGTACATATTATCTTGATCTTTAATGACAATTGAGTTATATACACATATTAGGATTTTTCATTTTGGGTGTTAGCTAGGGATAGAGATACACTGGTACACACACCGGTACATTTACCATGGAAAACAAATTTTTTTTGGATGGTTATCATTATTTCTCCAACTGCTGTGCTGGTCCTTTATTTGAATAGGATTAACATTTTGAACTGATACATCTGCATTTCATTTAAAACTCATTTTGCTCCATGTAATCAAACTTTTGGTCGATGGAATCCATTGCCTTTTTCAAAGTGGCATCTATTCTTGTCATTGCCATCAGGTGGATGAGGGAATTAACTGCGAGATAGTCCGTTCAGTGCTTATGGAGCGTGCAAACTGCCCTTATCTAGCAGCACAAACAGCAACTGAAGTAAGATGTTATGTGCCCCTCACCAATCCGCCCCAAAGATTCTACAGTTCTTCCGAGTATTCTATTGTTTTTGTTGTGTGGACACTTGCAGATGGAAGCATTTTCAAGAACGGACACTTTTCCAAAAGTTGTTGAAGTGTATTCAAGGCCAACAAGGATCATCCGTGGAAAAGAAATTGAGTCTGTTTTGGAGGTACTAGCTTAAACATGTATACCATCATAAACTACGAGTTCAGTTCAAATTACAGCGAAGTTTTTACTCTCAACTAGCCCATCACCAGTCATGAGTACTCATTATTGGTGCAGTATTTCTCTCCTGACTCTGATTTTATGTGTAGGTTGACCCAAGCGTATTCGAGAAAGATGAAGAAAAAGTTTTGTGGAGCGCCTACTTGGAGGTTGCTGATAAGATCCATCCTGGTACACGTTTTTCAGTTTCATTTTTGTCGTGAATGGCTTGCCTCTCTGCATTATGTCTGATTACCTGTGCTGTATCCAACAACCCATCCTGTAGGTGTTGATATTAAGACCTTTGCCGATGCTTCTCTGCTCCTGATTCAACCCCTAGAAGATTTCTTCAATAGTGTCTTTGTCATGGCGGTGAGTTTGAAATGCCCTTGAAAAACTTCTGTTGTTGCTGATGATGACTACCCTTGCTGTGTTCCTTACTGATGGTGTATATCATGTACAGGAAGACGAGAGAGTTCGCAACAACCGGCTAGCGCTGCTGAGAAAGATTGAGAGTTTGCCCAAGGGAATTGCAGACCTGTCAGTTTTACCTGGGTTTTAGCCGGGTGAGCCTGCCTGTAGGCACCAATAATTTCACTGCCGTTCCAGGGGTGAGTGAGTGTATAGAGAGTGGGTGCCGATATATGTGAGGAGATTTTGCAAATTAATTATCCTGGAAAGCAAATGGTTTAAAAGCAAGTTTGTTGAAGAAAGAGAAAATTGGCGTCGAGTGGAGAGCAGCGGCACAGCACTGCTTTGCTGTTGCTCCAATAGAGCACACGCAAGTTATGAGTATTTTGCAGCTGTAGCGGGGAGATGATTTTACAAGTACAGCAACAGGCAGTCGAGGCCCGATTACAGCAAGGTGCTTATCTCATAATAATGTTGCTCTGAAGAAATTCCAGTACTGAACTTTTGGATCCGATTACAAGCTGTTACTAAACTACTTTTAAAGAAAAACAAAACCTCCTCACAGAGGGCAATCAGCAATGCACGCTATCCCAGTGAACACTGTAGAAGGAAACATTAATATGTTTGGAAGATCCATCTATAAATTACGCATGGCCAGTCAGGAAGGACTTATTAGGGCACCAATCAACAAACGGAATCATATCTCAATCTTGTGTACACATTGATCTAACCACCGGTTGACAAACAAACAGACCTGTTCACAGCGATCTACTATTATATGGATGCTGTTTTTTTTTAATGCTGCAAATAATGTCTCTGTAAATCTTTGCAGTATTATGTATTTCTACGTGTGTGGACACTTGAGTTTTCCAATTATATCAGACTCAGAATACGAGAGGTGTCAACATTATCAACTCAGAAGTTTTAGTCAAGTTAAATTCAGAAAAAGAAAAGGAAAAGGAAAAGGAAAACAAGTTCATTCATGCATGTTTTACAGGATTACCCACCCAAAAAAAAAAAAAAAAACTCACCACGTAAAGGTTCAAATTTTGTCCCACAATAAAGCCTTCACAGGTTTTTGCAGCTTCCAATATACAGCCAGCAGTGCAGGAGAAAGAAAAACAACAGCACACCCTAAACAAGAGGTGAGCATTCCCGAAACCAATACCTCAATATACAAGGACACGACCAAAAAGAGAGAAGGTTACAGCAGTATTACATTTAATCAAGGGAGAGGTATCGACCTGTTCTGTACAGTTGATTACATCCTCGGCCCAACAAATCAGGGTTATTAAGTACTATCAATGCAAAATCAGGCTACAAAGCTCGTCAATGTGCCCTCACCTACCTACCTACCTAGATACATACACAGAGACACTTTGAATCTGAGCACCATCCAGCCCTAATTTTCCTGTTTAACAGCTACATGACAATTAGTCACCCCTCTAAGTTGTCTCTCCCTTCTCTGCTGGTTGAGATAGATACTTATCAGCGTAGTGTAGAAGCCGCCGCATCCTTAGGACCATGTCACAGTGGAAGGGCAGGGCAGTGCGCCTTTCTGTGTACACTGGGCTTACTGTCAACCAAGAAAGGGAGTGAAGCTCCGCGGCCACAGCTTCCAGCACATTATGCATCTCCATCTCACAGTCTCGAGTTGTTGTTTCCTGAGTGAAGTTCCTTGCCTGTTTGCTCATATTGCTGCCACCACCACCTCGGCTCATCTTTTCTTGAACAGTGGCAATGCTGCCTCCATAGTGATCAATGATGCTAACTGAGAGAACAGAGGGTTGTTCATCCTTGGTGAGCTGTGCAGAGTCCCTCCTTACAGGTGGGACGGCTTTGGAGATGACATAACCCATTGCTAAGGGAATTGCAGTCCCTTTGCTGTGCAATAGATGGGCAAGCGGTGGTGATTCTGATGTGAGGCATGTCGGGAGCTGTAATGTTGCAGGAGAAAGATATCTCATACTTGGTGAAGGAACTAGGAGATATGAGTGTGATGCTGGCATTGACCCAATGGACTTCACTGGAGTGAAACCTTCCAAGTAACTCGAAGGGCCACTGCTGCCTTGATTCCCTTCGCCTGTAAAAAGGGCCACAATTTGACAAGCTTAAATCTTTTACTATTGATTTCCTTGCAAACAAAGGGCTATGCTCATGTAGTGATAAACTGCTGTAGGTTGAAATTATTTTTAAGTGGTCAATAAGTAACAAGTAATTAATCTGTGTTGGAACAAAATGCATCACTGAATAGATATCCAGATCAAATGGGCATAAAGTGATATCTTCTGGAGTATTTTAATATATACGATGGTCTATATACAGGAGGTTCTTACCAGAAGCATGTCTGGTCAACAGGTCCGCTTGGCATGTGAGATGCAACGAATGATCTTGTGAAACTGCAACCAAACTGATGCTGCGAACTAGGTGCAGTGATCCCCTTGAAGTGTCCATTCCAGTTTGTTCCACAAGTATCTGCTTTTTGTTGCCAGATTGTCCAAGTGCACCTTTCATGAAGCTTGATTTTGAATGAGGGCTGTACAGAGGGTTTGGTGAGGAAGGAATGTTTCTATCTTGAATTAAGGCCATGTCTTGCTGCTGGAGTGTAGGACCATTTGAACTAGGTGGAATACCCTCAGGTATGGATCGCCGTAACTGCACAGGCCACTTTTTGACTTCATTACCGCCAAAAGAGTATATTGCCTTTTGCCATTCTGCAGACAAAACACATTAGATAATCACATTAGTCTCAAAACAAAAGGTATCTGAGTGCCTGATAAAATAAGTGAGTACCTTGAATTTCAAGTTCAAGGAAACCCCCAATACGTGTTATTATGACATCTCGTGGTCTCATATTGCTAGCCTCAGGTGAAGACGACATTATTTGACAACCTTGCTGTAGAATTTGGATGAAAAGACTTTGGAGAACTTTAGTGTCTTGGCGGCTACTAATACCACCAAAAGGAAATATTAAGCTGTCCAATAATTCTCCTCTAGCATCTGTCCAAATGCATACTAACCATCGCCAGTCCTCAGTCCAACCATAACAGCAATGAAGACTTGCTGCACTGTCACTCTCAGATACATCGAGTAGAGGGCTCACTCCACTATCAGAGTTACTTCCTGACATTGAGCCATAAACCCTGCTGCCACCTGTATCTGCTCCAGATTTTGACGGTTCCATTAAAGCATTAAGATCAGCAGACCCAGGGTCTGCTAGTATGAAAAGTGGCTCAAAGGCATATTTTCTATCATCCTGAGCACATAAATCTGGCATCTTACTTGGGTCCAGCAGTCCTCCAGAACGAGCAGGCTGCCATGAGTTATCCCATGTTGCCGACCTCATGGATGCATCAAAATCTGTTTCTCGAGAGAGAGTTGGCCCAGACATTCGAGGAACTAAACATTCTTTCCAAAGAGTAGGAGCAGGTGATGTAACATGCATCATTGTGGACTGAGCTCTACCCAAATAAGTTGGTGACTGAAACATGTCGCTTGTGGAGACAGCCCGTGGGATTCGTCGTGCCTTGTTGTACACTGTGAATGCTATGTCCTTCAAAACAGCAAGCTCCTTGCTTGGCTTATCAATTCTCAGTACAGTTTCAATAGTAACAATCTGCAAGACGAGCTTAGGTATACTGAACCCGGATAGCATAACGACATTTGATGCTGATGCTTCATCTGCAGAGGCACTGCTGTTTAGGGCTTTGGCAACCTGCGAATATAGCGACTTTCTTTCCCTTTCCGGGGATGAAATAACATACCCAAGAGCAACGGAACATTCTACTAACGTCTGCAGAATTGCACAAGGTTCTGGAAATGGGCAAACTACATAAATTACCTGCATGGATAAAGGGCTACTGGTGTTAAAAATAAGGTGAATAATTTACCATATTATGAATATCATTTGTATCCATTATGAGGGCTCTAGGCCAGAATATATATATACACAGGCAGGTTTGTGCAAATATATACAAAACCTACAGCTGAGAAATACAAAACATGAATATACTTGAACAAAATTATCATATAGTGACTACATAAATTATCATCCAAGTGGAATTCAATAATTTCCATGTGGATACTCTAGGTTCTTGGGTCATCCCAGGCCTTCCAAACAAGACCAGAATTGTATTTTTAGTCCACAATACTACCAGGTAAAAGATTTGATATCAAATCAACCAAAGACAAGGCAAGAATTAAATATCATGCGATGTTAAAAAGTTCCTGGCATTGAAAAGAAGTTCTGCAAAAAACAAAGACAGACAAAAATGTGAACAAATTAAAAGGTTGAATCATTTCCATTCCCAGGAAAAAAGTGATAATTAGGTTGAAATACATGTCATAAGGAATATGATGTGAGCCAGCTTTGCTACAAAGAATGCAAGCATGTTGAAGCAGCAAGCTTGGGCCCCTCCACATCCAGCATCTAGGTGCCATGGTTGGCAATTAGACAAGGGTAGTGAGGATAGAGAAGAGAAATGAAGACAAGTTCCTGGATAGCAATTCTAAGGAGAGATCGATTTCTTTCTTGTCTGTTCCAATTAAGGGATCTATAAACAACACATGCATATTGTAATTGTATACTACATCAATGCCTTAAGAGGAAGTGAATATTTGAACTACGGATTTATCCATGATACCATGACAGGAGCCCTGGTTATGGTAGCATCATGAAAGAAGAAAAGTTCTGTTTGCACAGATGAAAGTAACAAAAAAGAAAAACTACA
Source organism: Miscanthus lutarioriparius (assembly GCA_904845875.1). Classification (NCBI taxonomy): domain Eukaryota; kingdom Viridiplantae; phylum Streptophyta; class Magnoliopsida; order Poales; family Poaceae; genus Miscanthus; species Miscanthus lutarioriparius. The sequence continues at coordinate 80,550,106 of CAJGYO010000019.1, read as the reverse complement.
AGGTCAAAGAACAAATCATACCACAAAACAAAAACCAGGATCATTATATCCTATAGCACAGATGAAATATATCTCATTAAAGAAACGCCTAGACTAAATATACTCATTTCGCGTTTGCAACAACTTTTTTTGAAAAGGGGGGGGTGTTTGAAAAAAAAAAGCAAAGGGAAAAGACACTGCAGAGTTGCAAAAGATTAAACAATCAAGGTAGATGGAATAGAAAGAAAAAATGAACATAATTATGCAGAGTACCACTACAAAGCATTCCAATAGGAGAGAAGCAGCTATTTTATTGTTAAGTTATATGAATCAGATCAATGGCAAAGGAACAAAAAGGAAAAAGGCCTTACTGTGCAAGGTCCACTACTGCTCTCTTTCTGATTTGTAGAGATGTTTGAAGTCAGCTTTATATCCTTAAGTATCCTTGAAATAGATGTTAAAAAGCTTTTCACACTCCAATGTTTTGAAAAAGCTTGAAGATACTCACTTGTTGAACTGATGGCACTTAAGTGGCCACAGCCAACCTTCTTCAACTGTTCAGGACACTCAACTAGAACAAGTCCTGAAGGCAAATATTTTCCAGGAGATAGTTCCATTTGTCCTCCATTGTTTTGTGGTGAATGAGTTCCCAGTTTGCAAATTTCATAAACTACAGGAACACAAAATTAATGATGGCAAATGCTATTAAAAAGTAAAAACACTTTGCATCATAATGAACTGGAACAGAGGTTTGGAGATTAAGAAATTGCTAATGTACATAAATCTGCTGGAGTGACAAAAGTATTTCTTGCCTACATCAATCATGTTGTAATGTTGTCAAAAAGGGAGGAATAAGTGAATCATGTTTATGGTGACATCTGGTTTATGTTAAAAATATAATGTTATGAGTGTCCTCTTTGAGTTTTAAGTACCAAAATTTCTGTCTAAAAAGCATATCTGCATGCATTATGAATTGGCAATTATTTAGGGATGGACTCAACACAGGGAGTAGCTTATGTCAGCAATATTATTCACGAGAAATAACTAAAGAAAATATGGAGCAAGAAAAACATGACTTACCTGTTCCAAGCTGCATGAAAAAATCAGCTGCAGCCGAAGTCAACATATCAATGTCAGGGCAAAGTGCATAGTAAGTAACCTAAAAGAGAGAACAGATGAGAAATCAATGAATCAAATATATTAATCTAGACTCACTAACTGTATATGAATACAATGTTATGCTGCTGTGCCATTTGCACTATGGTGTCTTTGCTGTTACAAAAATATTCACAAATCTGGCTAAAAGCAGTGCTAAAAAGATAATTTCAAGTAGTTAGGCCCTATTTGGAGACGTTTTTGTTTCCCCAAAAGCAGCATGAAGGGAGAGGAGGGAGAGAAGGTAGTGACAGAACACTGCCAAACTAATCTTACAGGCTTCGGCAAGGCATAAGGTTCAAAAGGAGCTTTCTCCCACGTTTTAAGACTATTCACCGAGGCCTTTAACCAATCATCCTGGTAACTGCAGTTTTAATGCTTGCATCAGTAACTCATTTAGATACATTTGCTTACGTAGGATAAAACAATTCATGGAAAAGAAAAGATACACTACCCGACTAGCATAGAAGGTGAAGGGAGGACAGCAATGGTTGGTCTGACACGGTGATATCCCTTTTGGTACTCTAGTTCTGAAATGCCTGCAGTGACACATAAAAATCCCCCGTGATACAAATCGTCGTCTCTTCCTCCCTTTGGCAATATTATTTTTGTAGCAAAATTATCAAGTTCAGAGTGCAGGTCACAGCAGGTATACCTCGGTTGCTACTGGTCGGCTGGGGTGGGCTCAATGAATCTCCACCAACGGACAGTGAACTTGATGGCTCCAGGATATCACCAGTGGAGTACTGAAAAGAGTATGCATCTCCAGTACCTGCAGACTCAGCTGCATTGCCTCGGCCCCTGCACCAATCAATTACTGATAATGGGCCATCCATGTTTGCAAAGGCAGTTTTAAGAGCTACTCTTATATCTGACTGCAACAAGCTGATCATGGATGACTCTGAAACCTGTACCCAAAGGGGACTGAACATGAATACTGGAATATATGGAGAAACAATGTACTACACAAGTATCAGTGATAATAAAAAAGAAAAAGGAAGCGAGCACAAGATTTTACCTCAGCAGAAAGTGGATCAACTAAATCAACACCAGCGCAATCCTTTGAATGGCATGTTCCTAATAGGCCACCACAGCCAGCATGAACCATAGAAGGATCACAAGAAAATCCACGTCTCTTTTGCTCATCCAGGGAAAGCCAGAAAAAGGAACCATCCCCGTCATCCATATCAAGTGACATGTCAACAAATGAAGTAGATTGTTGAACAAGCAGAGCCATGGCACAGAGAAGATCTACAACAGGCTGTCTTTGTATAGACAGACTTGGGCTTGCACCAGCTAATGTGTTAGCAGACAAAGACTCAAGAGATTTTGGCCCTTTAGGCGCAACAACAGGCCTCCAAACTCCCACATTGTCCATTAAGGATCTGTCAAACATTTCATGATCAACATCACTAGATAACCTTACAGTCATAATTTCTTTTTTTCTCATGTCATACTTGGGGGTGAGATCTGATTTGTTGCTGACATTTGTCTGCATAAAACTGGATGTTGCACTGTTAAACTCGGCAGACGCTTTGCTTCTCAGAGACAATAGTGTATGCCTAATTCTGCACATGGCAGCCTGGAACGTGATGCATTCAATTTCAGTTGCCAGAGCAGTCTTCATAGACAGCAGAAAATAGCCGGCATTGAACATGCTGTCACTCTTCTTTTGTGAAACAAGAGAAGAACTAAATGAAGTCACACCAGAAATAGGCGGTGACGTTTCTCCCTTAGAGGGATGTATGTCAGTACTCTTTAAGCTCTTGTCACTCTCTTTCTTCCCACCTTGGACAAGTGTGTATAAGTTTGATGAACCAACATCATGTAAATGATTACCAGATGTTAGTTTAGAAGGCTTATCTGGCTTGTCTCCTGTGGACTCAATTTGAGAGCTTTGTGCAACATCATATGAATAAACTCTTGAACTAAAACTAGAACTGCCTGGTTTCTTTGATCTGGGGAAGTATGGATTTGTAAACAATGGTGTTAGGGCCTCAGCAATAGAAATTTCAACAGCTGCATATTCTGGAGCAAATGTGAGCTTTGCTTCAGCTTTGGTGAGATAATCAAATCTTCCAGATGATAAAACTAACGAGTGGGACTGTGCAGGTGTTGCAGTATCTTTATGAGGTTCTTGAACTTTAGAAACAACATCCTGAGCAGGGGCCATAATTTGGTGGTCAAATGCATCCAAAGATGTGAAACCAACAGGAGAAAGTCTTTGTTCAGGGATATCCATTGCTGTTGATGGACTATCTGTGAATGTGACATCTCCACCATCTGAAGCAGGAATTACTAGAGCATGTGATTCAGCAGTACCTGGAGGCTATACGAAATGGAATTTTCAGTTACATGAATTAATACTACAGGTAAATCACAAAGATTCCATTCTAATTCTAAACAGCCATGTCATCATAGGGGGATTATTTCCCATCAAAGGTAGCATGCTAACTCCTTCAATAAAACTTATATGATGATAGTTTCCCCATCATCAAAGGCAGCATGCTAAATCTTTAAATAAACCCAAGGAGCAGATAACTTCAATAGTCATTTCACAACAACTAGTTAAAGTATAGAAGTTAAAAAGGGGATGGGAATGCACATTGTAAGAAATTTCTTTCACCTTTTAGTGACATGACAACTAAATGCTTTTCAATCAATGAGTTCAAATTATGATAAACTCTAACAGAGGCCATTGGTTATAACCTAAACAATATAAAAAAGCAGTAGTGAAGTAGTTAGTTAAAATAGAGACAAGGCACCAGTAGTAAATTTCTCTTGTAAGTTGTAACATTAGTGTAGCAATACAGCAGTATTAAATGCAACTCAAAGAGTCAATACAGTTTATTACAGTTAGCATATTGCGACTGATGACATATACAGGTCAATGTACTGGATTTGAAATGTCATATAGACTGTCATTCTATCATAGGCTCATAGCCATTTAAGTTGAGCTCAGCACTATCACAGAGCTCCTCATACTTAATTAAGTCACTATTTGAATGTTATAGTAATGGCTCCGAAGGTAAATAAAATACTACAAGGATATAGAATGCCTACCTCACCAAAGTCTAACTCCTCTTCTTGAAAGAAGTCACTAAAATCTCCAAACTCTGAGAGAAGTATATTGATGTCCATAACGACACCCTCATCATCCCAACCCCAAGAGCGTCCAACCTGACCATTCGCACCTTGTATGTTTTCACCAACATCTTTGCCAGTATGAGAAGAAACTTCTGTTACTTCAGAACGAGGCCGCTTGGATACCTAATTACACAAAGCATAGCATCATGATTATACTGATGCCCCTACATTCATGTACAGAGTACCACAATATTGCTTATATGGCCGGTGCCAAAAAAGAAATGGTTAACATCTCAACAAGATGTGATTGAATCACACAAACAGAACTCTGTCAATGTTTTTAAGGCGTCGCTTTGGCGTCGCCTAATCAGCAAGGCGCTACAGGCGGGACGACTTGGCGGACGACTCGCCTCAGATTGGTATGGCGTCCGCCTTACTACCATGGCGTCCGGAAGTCGTCGATTTGGCGTCCGATTCGTCGAAATCGAGCAAGGCGGGCGCCATACGGGGATGGCCACGGTAGGAAAACGCGGGCGCGGGAGAAAGGACGGGGAAAGTGCAGGCGCGCGGGAAAGCATCGCGTGGGAGATTAGGCGCGCGGGGAGAGAGGAGCGCAGGAGAAATCAGAGAGCAGAGAGAGGAGCGCTCGCAGGGAAGACGGACCTACCTGCTCGCCCGCGCGAACGCGTTCGCCTGCGCCGCCGGTAGAAGCTGCTGCCGCCGAGGCTCCGCCTCCCCCTCCCCTGTTCCCCATCCGCGCGAGGAGCAGCCGCCGGCGGGCTGCTGTTTCCCCGTCGCCTCTTCTGGTCCTCCATTGAGCAGGACACGAGCCGCTTCGCCTCTCCCTTCCCTCTTCCCCACCCGCGCGAGGAGCAGCCGCCGGCGGACTGCTGTTTCCCCACCGCCTCCTCTGGTGAACATCGAGCAGGAGCAGGACCCGAGCCGCCTCCTCCAGTCTTCCCTCGAGCAGGGGCAGGACCCGAGCCGCCGCCTCCAGTCTTCCCTCGAGCAGGAGCAGGACCCGAGCCACCTCCTCCAGTCTTCCCTCGAGCCAGGTACTCTTCTCCTGCTCTGTATTTTTCTAGCGTCTTCTGTCTTCTCTCGAGCAGGACAGCAGCATGCTGATTTGTTTATATTTGCTTTGCTTGGTGCTTAGTGCTCAGTGTGCTCACTGCTCAGTGCTTATTGCTTAGCCTCTTCTGGTCAGTGTTCAGTGTTAATTAACTATTTGTGTCCACTGTCCAGTTGTCCATTAGTGCATAGTGTTAATTAATAATTACTTTGCTTGTCGTGTTTCACAGGAGTCCATCTAAATGGCAACACACTGTCCAGTTGTCCGTTAGTGCATAGTGTTAATTAACTATTTGTGTCCACTGTCCAGTTGTCCATTAGTGCATAGTGCTTACTTTGCTTGTCGTGTTTCACTGAGCACTCCAGTTATCTTGTTTAGTGGACTATTGTTGAACTACTTGTGTAATGGTTTTATTTGTGGCAGTGTGCTTATCTACTCGTTAATCTTTACCTGCCCCTCAACTAATTTCTATTTTTGCTGGTGCCATATTCCCTATGAAATACCTAGGTACTAACCTGAATTGTCTCTCCATTGCAGTGTATTGTTGGATGCACACTTGGGGCTGCAGGCTGCACAGGAGAGGACAACACCAAGGTATGACATGCTTCCAGTTCTCTAGTCTATACTACTGTTGGATGGCCGTAAGGCGTCGCCTCGCCTTACACCTTACTCGCTTTAGCGTAAGGCGGTAGTTGGTCGCCTCGCCTCGCTTTACCGCCTTAAAAACCTTGAACTCTGTGCACAGCGAGCTCCATTAAGGCAAGAAATTACAGACCACTCTGATGGTTTTAGCATTAAAGGAACAAACACATGGTCAAGGGCCACCATTTTATCTAAGCAGAGGTCCAGGCAGATTTATATTTGCGCACAGATTATAGTCACGCAAAATATTAATGTGCAGGAATCTGGCCTAGTTCAGTCAGAATGTGGGTGTACACCATCATCAACCAAGGTGGTCATGGCTCTTTCTCAAAAGAAATATATGTGAGAAGTGAAATATGTACAACCATGTATAACCACTCCATTTATGATTTATCTATTACCAACCAGCTTTGTGTTCCATTTTTAACTGCAACCAAAATATAGTACTTAAAAGTATCATATATTTTTAAATCAAAATTATGAATATATTAAGTACTCCCTCCATTCCAAATTGTAAGTTGCTCTGGCTTTTCTAAATACATAGCTTTTACTATGTATCTAGGTGCATAGCAAAAGCTATGTATCTAGAAAAGCTAGAACGACTCAAAATTTGGAATGGAGGGAGCAGGTCACATCATTTTCACATTTCTTTATCTCTGAGGATGACTAAAAAAAAAATTCAATGGTATAAATTGCTCCCCACAAATAAAAATAAGAATATAGTCACTCATACTTAATTATTTATTACTTCAAGTGTTATGCATTTACAAGAAGAGAAAGCTGATGGTATATTAAGCCAGTCTGTCCTCTCTTTTGCATTTGTACTTCATTCAGGATGGTTGGTAAAAAATTGAAACTCGATATTCACATGGATAATCTTCCATATATCACAAGTATATCACACAATCTCAATAACTTGTCGAGAGAAAAGAACACCATTTTGCGTTTTAAATACAGGAAAAAAAAGGTCAACTCAGTATACTGAAATATGTGAGTAAAGAAGGAATAGATTACAGTACCGTCTTACTACTGATATTATCATTGTTGGATGGCATATCAGACTGACGACCGAACACAGAGTCAGCATCAGCTACAAGATCACCTTCAGTAGCAACTGCACGCTCACTTCCATCAGAAGTGCTACTCACACTACTAATACTGCTGGCCATGCTGTTGCACTTGTTTTTTTCCCTTCTTAGTCTCAGATAATTAGAATTGACTCCAAGTCCACAAGAAGATCCAAGGAAAGAGCTGTTAACAGAGGACACCAATTAAAGTAGGAGAAATTATGGACACGACAGAGGTTATAACCAGCACATATAATAAAAAACAACGGAAACGTCGTATTGAACAGTTTACTACTATTTCTTGTGTACGATCAAACACAATTGAGTTTTACATGGTAGAAATAAATTCGTTTTTTTTTTGCAGGAATTTTAGTGTGTATGAACCATGGTCCGTCAGCAAAAAGCATATACAGTTCTGAGGAGCTCTCAGATGTACTTGGTAATACTCTAAAAATCTAAATGTAATAACAAGTTCACACCCTGCTGATGGTTCTAGCTCTTGGGAGACTGAGGCCAAGATGGTGATTCACACAGACACAGATCATGTTCTAGCCACCAACTCAAGTTACAGGAAATGAACAGGAAAGTATGGCGTTCAGTTGCCCATCCGTAGTTTAGATTATCAGCAGCACAAAACAGAAGACAGTTAGAAAGAGAGGGTAAAGGTTAGCAAAGGATCATGGGTTGGGAGAATAGAAGTGCTCGAGATCAAAATGCTAGTGCTCTCTGTTTGGTCACCTCTTCCCCATTCTGGCGAGATCAAAATGCAAGTGTTTTGATTTGTCTTCTAAACAAAAACACCTGTGATTAACTCTTTCAAACAGTGGTTTGAGAGAATACTAATCCAGTCAAACACAAAGTAGCTTAAAGAGGATTTGGAATACGTACAACCAATGATTAGGGGGCAACAAGTGCAAAATTTTCTTTGTAAGTGCTGATTTTCATGGAGCTCCTCAATTTATAGACAACATTGTGAGTCGACAAACATGTTTACAACAAATAATCAATTCTCGCTTTAGTATCATTGATAGAGCATGCCAAAGAAACAAATAACTTGAGACTGACCTGTTCTGAAAGTAAGAAGACGGGAGCATGCCAAAGAAACAAATAACTTGAGACTGACCTGTTCTGAAAGTAAGAAGACGGAGAAAAATTCCAGAACGGCCATGCCTCCCACGATGAACTTCCCAGAGAGCCCTGTAAACACATTCTGCAAAGAACAAAATATAAGCCATGTCCACTACAATCATTGCAAGAAAAAGAGTAAGATTAGTACCTTTTGCTCGAAAAACGAACAAATGCTTGATGGACCATAGGTACCAAAACAGCCTCAGGTGGGTAAATAAATGTCCTCTCAAGAACTGGAAGGCTATCAGGTGCTTCTATCTTACGCAGTCCATCAGTACCAACCTGAGCATCCTTCGCTGGATCCAATTCTCTTTTTATCTGAATATGCTCGGACTCAGAAACTCTGTCAGCTGAAGCAGCTGGAAAGCCAAGTGCAACTTCAACATAGCAACTTTGGCCTCTCAGCTGGCATACAATAGGTTGACTAAAACCTGGTAAATTTGGTGCCGATGATTTGCTGCAATTGTTAAAGGAACTTAACGTGAGACGACACTGTCAAAGTGAACAATCTGTTCATATGGACATCTTTAAAAAATAACTGAATACACAATAATTTCATAAAAACATCTAATGAAACTAATACAAGTGCTTGCTTGTAGATTACATTGCGACCATCTCATCAGTGGGGATTAATGCTTTTTCTTTAGAGAATATTCGCACACATAGATGCAGAATACTAGCTTAACGTAATAATAAATTTCACTTCATTTGAAATACCTTGAATATACTTGTCTTACAAGATCACTTGGACAGCAACCGACAAGCCTACCCAGCATCCCACTAGGAGCAACAACAACTGCAACATTCAATGTAAGTCATGAAATAAACACAAAGCACAACTTATATAAGTGGTGGAAACAACAGAGAAAAGTGAAATTACATATTAATCAAATAAGTCGAGCTCAGAAAATTTAGTAAAAATCAGTAAAATCTTCTTTATTCTTGAGAAATGAGAAGTATTTTAGAAGTCTCACTTCAAGAAACGAGTCCAAAGATCACTCTGTCATACTGCTCAAGATCACTCTGTCATACTAGTCAAAATCACTCTGTCATACTAGTCCTGTTTAAAGAAATCAATACTTCCAATAAAGCTAATTTTTTTATCTCGATGGTACGAACATGAAAGAGACATCCTTGTAAGTTGAGCGGTGAAGAACTAACTAATTACTATCCTCATACTTTTTCTTTGTTGTGTAGCTCGGCAAAAGTGTACTTTTTTGTTTATTGTTATAGGATTTCGAGAAGCGATATACCTGCAGACCCTACCCTATTGAGTGTTTGCTACATTTTTCAATGCCCAATTCCTTTGTTCATTGGTCACTGAAGCCTGAAGGTGGTTTACGAGGCAAGTTAATTTAACACGGTAGCTTTAAAGACATGCTATAGGTTTATCTTAATATCTGTGCACAAAACTACAAACACTAGAATATCGGGAGTACTTCTAAAGATATAACATGTCACTGTTTCTAATTGTAAAGGAGACAAAAACTAAAAAACACATTTTGGAATTTTTGGAATTCTATAATTTCGATGACTCACCATTCATCATGAAGCATTTTTACGAATTGGGTTTTGGGCAATACCGTTTTGGATGGTTCAAGTGTTCCCTATGACCCTATCGTAAACGAAATTCAACACTTTTTCCGCTTAATCCTCAAACATATAAATCAGCCAAAAAAAGATAAAGGAAGTCTTTGAAAGCACTGCAATGGTACAAAACAAGCAAGACACGAAACATTGTCGAGGGATGGAACAGTACCTGGAAGACCTTCACCAATGGAGGGAGGAGAATGAGTGAGAACTTTCTCTATGTCATCACTACAAAGGTTCCGAACATACCTTGTAGAATATTATTTAAAGTAAGGTCATCAGTACATATATACACTGAAGAAGATCAGCAATATATCAGGCATTCATAGCATTGAGTACTTACCTAGCAGATATTACAACGTGAACAAATATTGCTTCCTCGGTGGCAGCAAAGACAAACTCAACTGTAGGCTGTGCTCTCCTAAAACAATGATAATGAGAATAAAGAAATCAGGAAAGGTAGAGTCCCTTAACTACCAGCTGTGGCAATATGCTCCTATACAAGATAAGGTAACCAAACAATCTCTTCAGTTCAGAGCATCTACACACCCGCATATCATATAATAAAGGTTAACAAAATGGCACGAAAATCATTGCCAAAACCTACGGTGAAAGGAAAAACAGCAGACTATAAAGTTATATATAGTTACAGTGCAGTTTGATCATCCAATTAGGACTGTTCAAACAAAGTAGTGTATCAGTATATAAGCAGAAGCCTATCTAAACACAAGACTACAAGAGTAGGATCCATTACATATTTCATGTCTCGCATAGTATATCGTATATATTTAAGTGCAAGACTTGTGCTGTCATTTGTGATAAAGTGTGCCAACATATCCTCCAAACCCTAGCAAACCAAGCATGGAACTTTAACTGACAGCTTATCATGCACTGATAAGTGGAAAAAGAACGGAATAAGCAAATAAAAGTGTAGGAACCTTTGTTAACAAACCTAAAGCTGTTTTGATTTCTTGTAGGGGGGTTATATTTTGTAAAAACATCACCAAACCTTGCATACGAAAGCCCTTTTAGTGATCTGCACCAAAAAAAACAGGGATATCCATGTCCAACCAGCAAAAATATCGATGGTTTCTTACTGCAACAATTATTAAAAAAATACAAGAATACCTTTCTAAAGAATTTCTTAAAGCCTGAGACAGTGCAGCTGCTACCTCTTCTGAGTTGCCTGGGGCTACCCATAAACCATTTGAAGCAACTACAGAGCAAAATATTAAGCAGTAGGAAGATGCAAATACATAAGCACTGGAACATTGGATTAAGACATCATAATAAAAAGAAATATCAGCCAGAATCAACCTCTTAATTTGTTTACAGCAGGTTGGGCGTTTTCAGATACCGATGAGTGGCAGCCAGGAAGAAACAACCAGAGCTTGATCTTCTCATCTGTAAGCATAGCAAAGTCATGTGGTATGCATCATCCAAGACCAAACTTAAGGTGAAAAAAAAATAGATAGACATTTAGAAGCCAATACATATGATCATTACCAGGGTTATGCTCTCCTTGAGATGGATCCCATGGACCAACAAAGGAATTAGTCCAAGTACTTAGGAAACCTTCACTTTGTAAGTGAAGATATGCCGAAAGCACAATGGTATTAAGAGCATCTTTCTGCTCAGCCTTTGAACTGAAATAAGAACGTGTGGTACACAAAACAAGCAAATGAGTCCAAACATAAATAACGAATGTCCAAAGACAACTAAGATAAAGCACAAAAGGCCATCAAAGGAGCATATACAGCACCTCTTCTCAGACGCTGCACTTGCATCGGGTTCGATAGGAAGAAACTGAAACCACGAAACTGTTTGGAGCTCCCCCTGTTAGGGCAAAACATACCATAAGAATAAGAAAAGAAGTATGTCAGTCATGATATGAAAGCATGGGTAGTCAAATTTGCGGAATGATCCAAACAAAATATGAGTTGCAACTTCTGGGTTTGACAATGTAAAATGTGTTGGCCTGAGTTGTAAAATGCTCTGCTCACAGATTCATGGCATTTCTTGCTCTTCGAGGTCTCAAGATGCATCTTTAGAGATAGAAATGCATTATGTTGCTCAAAAGTATTTTTTGAAAAGAAAATCAACTTAAAATGACTGACAACCAGATGATGTGAATCACTTAGCAAGAAGCTACGATTAAATAAAAAAACTGGAAAGCAAGCATATTCCAGGATGGAACAAATTGCCAAGTTTTGGTGCTGCACAAATGGAACTGCATCAGATAGCGGAGTAAGGTCTGGCTTACTATTTTGAAAATGTTGGTCCACATAGTTATTGCAGAGCCAATGGCACTGCTCTATAAAATCACCACAGAGCCAGCCTGGAGATAACAAGATGATGAAACCCAAAACATGTCCTGCCACAAGTGATGTAAAAAGCTCTAAAGTCAATCGTATATGCAGATCCAAAATGAATGAAATAAACGCAAGAAAAAAATGGGATAGTTCGCACTCCAATGGAATAACTGCCTCCGTTCAAAATTGTAAGTCGTTTTTTACTCAAACTCGTCTAACTTTGACCAAGTTCAAAGGAAAATAGATTATAACATCTATAATATCAAATGAATCCACTATAGCAATATATTTAATGAGTATGTAATGAACAGGGACGGATCCAGTAAACTTTTGCAAAAACTTCTAAGTTAGGAGGCTTGTCAAATAGCTAAATAGCTTTAGGTTAGGGTTTCGGTGCTCAGCTTCGCACAGCATGAAGGGAAGAGAAGGGGTGGGAGTACCTGGTGGGTGCTCGTCGCCGGCTAAAAGACCAACGAAAGCTTCAGCACCTGGCTTACGGCGGCGGCGGCCCACCTGTCGCCGGAGAGCGAGAGGGGGGCCCACCAGTCGTCGGAGAGCGAGAGGGGCGCACGAGGGAGACAGACAGAACGCACGCGGAGGAACGCAGCGGGTGAGCGGACACGGAAGGGGGGTGCAGCGACGGTCGGCCCAGCGAGAGCGCACCCGCACGGCCGCTCGGGGCTCGGGCCTTCTTCTGGGCCCTTTTTTCACACTTTCTTTAGAAATTTCTTTTTTATTATTATTCCCTTTTTAATTTCTTATTCTTCTTCTTGATTTCACGGAACACGATCTAGTCCAGTGTTGGTTTTAGATAATAGAAAGAATATTTTTTATGAGTATATGGTACATTATAAATAAGTAAATGAAACTTTTTAGATTTTGTTAAGGTTTTTTATTGAAGCTATAAGCCATTTCCACAAGAACATATAACCATTTCACAAACCAAGAATATTTTTTTGTGTAAAGATAAAACAATTTTTTTCCTAAAATACAAACAATTTTCTCTTTGTGATAATTTTCCAAGTGAGCGTGAAATATTTTTACGCTAAACATGGAACAATGGTTCTCGTGAACCAGGAACATTGCTATCCTCAATAAAAATGATATGAACTCATTGAAAAAATCGTACTCGAACGAGAACTAATAAAGAGTACTTGCACTTCAATATCTTGTTGAAAGATTGAGTCTTCGCGGCACTCTCTTTACATTCTACAATTTACTTTCTAAGGATTTTTATGTTGCAGCAGGGCTTAAACGAACACCTCTACTCTCTTTTTATCGAATCCAAATTTAAAGTCTTTAAACGTTGTGGCCTGGACGCGCCCTCGCCCTGGCCACGTCGGTTAAAAATACTGTGGGCTGTCTGATCCTCTATCCGGTGGCTGGCTGCTGTTCTGTACGCAGAGCGGCCTTGCCGTGCGGTCGCTGATTTCGCCGTACGTGCGGCGGTGCTTGCGTATTGGTCGGCCGTAGAGGCTAAATGGCGGGCCCAACTTTTTTGGGGGCCGCATGGCGGAGGTGGTTCATCGACATGGGGCGGTCGTGGGGGGGTGGCGCGCCTGTTCCGGCCTATCAGCGGGCTGCCACGCTCAACGGCCTGGCAGGCTGACGGCGCAGGCCTAGATGTTCTGTGGCCCACATGGCAGCGGGTGGGTGGGTCACGTCTGCCGATCGTTTCGGTGCCGCACGACTGTTCCGGCGGGGCGTTATCGACCAGGGATTAGACGCCGAGGCCGATGCGGGCCCGGAGACCTCGTTCGGTCCTGGCTTGCTGCTGCGGCGCAGGGCCGCTGTCAAATCGCCCATTGGCTACCGCGCACGATTGGGTCCACTGCGCAGAGGAACGCTGGGAGCAGCGGGAGGTTGTTCCTACTTAAGGTTTAGGTGCTAGAAAAATGCTTCCTCCCCTTTCGTTCGGTCGGCGTCGAGGTGCGTATTAGTCGTCTCCTCTCTCCCCCTTTCCTCTTCCTCTTGCTCTGCTTTGCGAGATTTATGACCGGTACCTTCTATGGTCTACCTAGCGTTGGGTGTGTCGGAGTCGCATTAGGGTTTGGGTGCCGTGGCGGCCGGAATGCCTATGTCCAGCTCGGCTGGAGCTAGGAGGAGTAGGTCGTCGCCGTTGTTCTGTCTACAACATTGGTGGGTTAGGGTGCAGCTGGCGCTGCGGGGGTTTGCCGACATTCTATCGGGTTGGGGTGGATGGTGGGGGGGGGTGTTGATGGCTGCCGTGGATGTGGCGGGTGGCGATGCACAGGCTAGGTGTTCGATGAAATGGTTGTAAGGGCGAGTTGACGCGTCGGTGGACAGCGATGTTGGGTTAGGGTTTATGGTACGACGGGGGAGGAGGTGTTCGAGGGAATGCTGTGGTGTTTGGATGAGCGCAGGACAGCCCTGGGTCTGGTGTAGGGACGTGTGGTCCTGCTGATACGTCGTGAGGGGTGGGTGTTTGAGGGAATGCTTGTGGGGGTATGACCTTCGATACCCACATGGCTGTACATGGGCTGAGCCGCTAGGGGAGGCCCAGCCCACAAGACTGTGCATGGGTCGCACTACTAGTGGAGGCCCAGCTTACAAGACGACACCACGTGAAGCACGACATAGGTCAGCGTGCCTCGCAAGACTGCGTCAAGATCTTCGGTGATCTAGAAAACCTGCTCGGATATGCTAGATCCCGTAATATCTGTAACTTCCTATCTTGTAAATCGATCAGGATAGAAACAACTGATTTGTAACCCTACCTCCTTGGTCTATATATGGCGGGTAGAGACCTCCCCTTATTTTCATCTGATCATACGCAATACAACCCACCAAAAGACACATGACGTAGGGTATTACGCCAAGTCGGTGGCCTGAACCTGCCCAATCATTGTCCCTTACGTTCTGTGTCACTGTTCAGTTCTCTCACGCGCACCTCCACCGATTCATTTACTACCGTGGGCATACCCCTCGGTAGACTATCGACTAGATTTCATCGATAGTGGCGCGCTAGGTAGGGGGTGTGCGTGCTGAATTCATGGCAAACTAGATTATCACCTTTCCGAGCTCCATGGCCCTTCCCGAGCCAGGACAGATCTTCATGGTCGGATCCATGACCTTGGTCATCGGCCCCAACGGCAATGGGGAGATCGTGGAAGCGGTGCAGGATCACCCTACGCTGATCGCGCCAACACCTACAACGATATCTCCGATCTTGGCACCCGCCGCTGGGTTAGGAGATCTATCAGCAATTATGATCTGATTGCATCCATCGATCGGGTCATAGACCACTTAGTGGAATGTCAGCTCCTCGTAGATTCGGTTTTAGATCAATCTAGAGCGAGTGACGATTTTCTTGCACTCCAAGATCACCAAGCCGCTGCGACTGAGGGACCTATTTGGCCACACCGTTCAAGGCGGCCAGATTCTGATCTAGTGATTACGGCTGCTCCAGAGGGGCGCACGCGCGCGGCGTCGACCACTTCCCGCTATCGACCTACGCTTGGCCAACTATGAGGCTCGATGGAGAACCCGCTAAGGCCCTATCCCTTTGGGCTAGAGGGTGCAGGATCTGCGTACTAGAACGCCATCCACCACCTCTTCGTCAACCACATCGAGCGTGACCACATCACCGACCTCTATATGATCGACCGACTGACTCTGGTCAGCCCACGCCGTGGTCAACCTGGTGGCTATTCGCCAGCTCTTGGATGATTCCCCTCTTCTGACTGAATCTCTCCACAACATTCTAAACGAGAGCCCCAACAATTATTTTGAGGGCTCAACCAAGACCATATCAAGCTGCTCTACTTTCCCTCTAGGGTTCGGGGGCATGATTTTCTACGTCAGCCACGATAGCATCACCAAGGATGGCAAAACCACTAAAGAGCGCGAAGCTCATCTAGCAAAGAACGCAGATCGCCAACGTCATCGAGATGCAGAAGCAGCCTAAGGGGCTGACGACGATGGTCGTGGCCCGCCTCGCCATCAACATAATCTAGAAGAGGCATTTGATATGTTGGGCAACCAGCCAGTCTACCAGACTCCAAGCGCTAATCTAGCCATCACTTTCAATGAGCTCAACAAACTCCCACACACTCCAGAGGTCGAGAAGGTTTGAGCACATATCATAGCCACGTAAGTCTAAGTCAACGAGTTCCGGAATGATGCCCCATCTTATTCCACCATGTTAGCTCATAGCCGCCGCTCTCGCCATGATGAAGGAGGCCAGCATCACGGCGCCGAGGGCTCCTGACCTTAGGCTAGAGGTCCCTACCTCTAAGAGGATCCAGAGGCAACTATGAAGCTCATTCATGCCACGATGGCCACCCTCCACGCCTCCAGGGAGGTTAGGGTGGCAATCGCAACCAGGAGGTCAATCAACCCCTCCCTCATGACCTTTGTGACCACATTAATGCCGGCACAGATGTCCGTGGCCACATCAAAACACAGCAGGTCCGCACGCTACGAAGCAGAGATGGAGCATCACCGGCAATTCGACACCGAACATGAGGGATTTGCTGCCCATCAAGCACCACTTCCTATCGGCGCATCAGGACTTCGCCCCTTCATGGAAAGGCTCCGAGCCATTCGATGGCCTGTGGGTTTCAAGGTTATTGGTGTTAACACCTATGATGGAAAGGCCAACTCCGCTCAATGGCTAACTCTATACGAGATCACCATCAAAGCCACAGGCGGAGACGAAGATGTCATGGTGAACTATCTTCCCATCATGCTTAACCAGTCTGCAAACAACTAGCTCCTCAGCCTGTGGGAGAACTCCATCCGATCCTAGGATGACCTGAAGAAAGTCTTCATCGACAATTACATGGCTACGTGCGAGCAGCCCGGCACCAAGTATGACCTAGAGAAGCTTCATCGATCCTTCGGGGAGTCCCTATGTGACTTCATCAGGCACTTCTTGGAGACAAGAAATTCCGTTCCCAACATCACTAACGCCGAGGCTATCACCGCTTTCACCAAAGGGCTCTGGCATGAGCAGCTTTGTGGCAAGCTGTACCACAAGAGGCCCACAACCATCGGTGAACTGATGTAAACAGCAAATGGATATGCCGACGCCGAAGAAGCCAAACGGGTTGCCCGCTCTGCTCACCACCAGCATCGCGACGATGAGCGTTGTGAAGACAGGCGCTATGACAACCGCGACCGCCGCCGTGATGACCGCGACCGCCGCTAAGATGACCGCGAGCCCTGGCATGACGACCTCCTAGATAGCTCAAGAGGCAGACAAGGCCGCCATCGCCAGCCTGATAACTCGATCAACACCGTCAATACTCGTTCCAAGCGCACCTACGACGCTGACTTCGGCAAGCTGTTGGACAGCACATGCCCTATCCATAAGGATGCCAAGCACACCATGCGCGAGTGTAGAGGCCCAAAGACAGCGCTCGGTGGTGAATCATCGAAGAAGCCACAGCGTAACGACGATGAGACTGAAGATGGCCAAGGCAGAGAATGAGATAAGAACAAGGGGCCCACCTACTAGGACCCCACCAAGACCGTCACCACCATCTTTGGCAGGAGAGCTATCTCCGAAGACAAGCGGGAGCAGAAGCTTGTAACCCGACGCGTCATGTCGGTCGCTACATATGATGGCCCCGTCGCTGATCCTAAGTACCTCAACTAGTCGGAGCACCCGATCACCTTCTTCAGGGCCGATCAGTGGTTGGACATCCCATACCCAGGGCATTTCCCACTTGTCTTAGATCCCATAATCAAGGACGTGCGCTTCTAGAAGGTCCTCATCGATGGAGGGAGCGCCCTTAACATCCTCTTTGCCACATCTCTAGAGGAGCTAGGGCTCAAGAAGGAAGACCTCACCCTCATGTACTCCCCATTCTGGGGAATCGTTCCTGGGAAGGCATCCCTCCCCTTGGGACAGATTACACTGCCGGTTCAGTTCGGCATCGCCATGCATTTTTGCGTCGATTACGTCAACTTCCTCATTGCCGATTTCAACACGGCGTACCATGCCATCCTCGGCCGACCAGCTCTTGCCAAGTTTATGGCCGTGCCACACTATACGTACCTGGTGCTGAAGATGCCAACGAAGCAGGAGGTCTGTTGATATTTATTAACGTGTCACTTGTTTTAAGTAGCCACCTATTATAAACCTATATCTCCTAACATTACTTTACTAGGTTATCATCCCTAATGATGATATCACCTATTATAAACCTATATCTCCTAACATTACTTTACTAGGTTGCCACCTATTATGCTAAGATCATCCTCATATCTACACATAAGGAATATTACTAAGGAAGATTAAGAACAGAGCTTGCTCTTCCTTCGTAATCGGACCCTACGTGTGCCTATATTCGGGGAGTGGACTACAAAGGACTCAACGGGAGTGTCACATCCGCGATCTACCACATGACCCAGAATATAGGGTGTATCCGTAGGTAAACAATGTATAAGCACCACGCTTACACAATATCGACCACTCACCCCGTGCGTAGCGGAGCGAGTGCTATTCGAACTTATGCATGGATATAATGATAAACTAGTTATACTAAGCATATAACCAAAGTAGACGATGAATATTATAACAAAGAACATAAATAAGATGAATACTAATATTATTATAATAATTATAACTAGCATATAAAAGTAATGGAGATACAAAAGAGAGGGGGTACAAAGATTATATCGAACCACGCTCTTGATAAGATCGGGAATCCAAGCGAAGCCTGCATGCCTCCCTCTAAACCTAGCCTAACTAGCTATGCCCTAGAATATGGTGGAGCTCTGAGGATGATTGAGGTTTCTGTCTTCTCAAATGACTTATGCCTTCAGGGGGCGGGGGCTGATATATATAGGCCAGAGCATCCAACGTGAGCTCTTGGATCAAACTGACTTAAAGGACGGCGTAGATGCAACCTAGGAGGCGGTGGAGAACCGACATTGCAACGAGGGGCTGACAGGTGGGCCCTAGGGGGTCGGGCGGCTTAGCAGCGTCTCACCCTCCGCTTCGGTGTGGAGTCCTCTCGAGTCTTCTAGAGTCTTCTGGTGTCCATTTTGCTGTGGATAAGCATAATTAAATATGATATATAGGTCCACCTTAATGGTTTTCTGAATAAACCCCGTAGAAAATACAAATTTACCAAAACTCGTGGAATTTGTTAGTTTAAACCACTAAACCTTCATTAATGATTATATTTATGCCCTTATACATGTTATATTAACGGTTTATAATGGTTGTTAACTACCATCAACAAACTCCCCCAAGCTTATCCTTTGCTAGTCCCTTAGCAAAGCTAAACTTAGCAAATGGATCAAGAGTTGCTACGATGCTTTCACTTCTCAAAAGTACACATGCATTCAAACAAGAATTCTCCTCTATATTAGAATAAACCAATCTGACTTCAAACTTACCCATATTTACCTTTAACCATGGGGCTTCTCAACCTTCTCTTGGGTCTAGTGCAATTGAAAGATAGAACGATCAAGTCAAGCACTGTGTCTAAAGTTCTTTGCTCAATCATTATTCTGGAGTTTTTATAAGTTTTCAAAATAAAACTCAGAGCTTCCATTGTATGACACTTTCATGTCTCTCAATATATGTGGTATTTATGGATCCTCACCAAGGCAATAGTGTGTTATGCCTTTATCTTCCTACAACTAAGGCTTATGTGGAGCTCATAGGAGTGGAAAAAAAGCATAAAAGAGCATACTTGCAATACATATATTATAAAGTTAAACCCCGAATTCATAGAGAGTTGAGTCATATAATCAAATCAAGATGTGCATGTGTGTGGATATATGATGGATATACTTGGTGGCTAACCTAATTCTACTATGCTCCTTAAAAACATATCTCTCTTTTAAAACTTGGAAATAACTTTGCAAGAAAACATATGCTATCTTATTCATCTTTTTTTCTTCTCTTTTTTTAGGCGAGCATCTGAGTACCCATTGTTTTAAATATATCGGACAATTATCCATTTTTTTCTTATCTTTCTTTTTTTATGAATAACTTTTGCATAGCCCAATGTTTCTTTTGTACAACAAAATTTTGAGAGAGATATCAACAAGAACTTGGAGCATTTATTTGGTGGAAATTTCTATCAAGAATATTTTTGGTGTGTTACTCAAGTGTAGGTGTAAAATATTTTTGGGTGGATCTAGATGAAATGACATGTTATTGCACCTACCCCCAGTTTAGGAGTAGTGTATATTTGGGTGATGTGTACGTGATCTTGATTTTAAGAGCATGACAAACCTCTCATAAGGGTCAACAAAGCTTAACTAAACTCAATGCAATGCAAGCAACATATATATGAGTGGAAGTTTCACTAATCTAAATATCATATATGGCTCTGGTAGGAATTCAAGCTTTGTCATATAGGAGCTCATCATGTAGGATTTTATATTTTTTAAAAGATAAATCTCAAGAATTTTAGTATCACTTGGAACAAGATAAACATCAGTTAAGACCTTCTCACATCACATCAGTCAATTACCTAGACTTAGATCAAGCATATGCTACTCACGAGTTTCAAGTTTAGAGTAAATTCTTATATCAAAACAGTCGCATCTAAAACTTGAGAGAATTCAAGGCTGAAAACTAGGTACTTGAAAGAAATTACGACAGAGCAACTATTTATCATTTCCATTAAAGAGATTATCCTCAGAGCTCATTTATTTATTCAGCTCTTACAAAAACAGAAAACTAGATACACACTTTTTATTTTGTTTTTATAATTTAAGATCACACCTTTAATATATATATATATAACTAGCAAAGATAATTTTTTATTTTGCTTTAATTTGTTATGCATCTTTTATTTCTTTAGCAAATATGAAGCAAACTTAAAAATAATAGAACCAAAAGAAATACTTAGCTAGATACATGGGGGTGCTCCTCCCCCAAGCTAGATGTTGTCGTGGTCTTTCTTAGAGTGAGTCTACCAGCAGAAGTCTTTCTTATCCATCCAGAAGTTATGTTCCTCGTGTAGTGGGTGTAGCGATAGTTTGAGAAAATATATTTGGATGAATGGCTTTACTCTTGATCATTCCTATAAAATACTCTAACAAGAGCTCTAAAACTCGTGCCACAGATTAGGATAAAGGGTTAGCGATAAGTCATTTAGAGATTTATTGTCCTTGGAGGTTTAGACAGATTTTTTAATTGGCAAAGTCCAAGCAGGATGTCTATTTAATATTTTTGGATTTTCTTATTTATATAATGTAAAAAATATGTATGTATGGTATTTTTATTTTTATGCCATCATAGTGAATATTTCTACGGGCTTTTACACACCATAGATTTATTAACATGGGGCTTTAGGCTTTAATGATGCAATGATGTAATTTTTATTTTCTTTCTACTAATGCAATGCTAATGCGGAAGAGTAAATATGCTAAAAGTGAAAAATAATTCATGCAATACTAAAAAGTAAATATGGATAACTACCGATGTTACCTCACGGCCAGGGTGTGGATTTTTAAGTCCTCCTGGACATGACTTTTTTCCTATCTTATTTATTCCTTGTGTGCATTAGTCGGTCTCGGGGATGGAGACCTTGATGGTTGCACCTCTTGTGACTGTGGTGGTGATGTTACCTTTTCTTTCCATACATGTTTGGTCTGTGGACTTAACTTTAGCGGAGTGGGTTCATTTTTTACAACTTCTTTAGGTTCCTCACATTCCTCCCAACTTTTCTTTGGGATTGATTCTTTTGGTTTCGGGATGATCGATGTCTCCTCCTAGAGTGAGACTTCTTTGGCTGCTCATAAGTGATATAGCTATTGAAATAATAGCATACCTTTTCTCTAGTGAATTAGAAGTGGATTTGTCTAGATCCGACGTAGATGATCGCGTTGGTAGTGTTGAGGAACGATCTTCCAAGAATGATGGGTGTATTGTCTTCTTCTTCTCTCATGTCTAGAATCATGAAGTCGATAAGGGCATAGTGATCATGTATCCTTACCATGACATCTTTTGCTATTTCCTCTGAAAATCTGATTGATTGGTCCATCATCTGCAATTACATATATGTAGGGAACAAAGGTTTATCGCCAAATAAGTATTCATACGTTACCTTAGACATTATGTTGACACCTGACCTAATGTCGCAGAAGGTCTTGTGGAAGATTCTTTGTCGAATGGTACACTTGATCATTGGTATGCCTAGGTCATCCTTCTTAGCAAGTAATGGTGAAGCGAGGAGGTGGTCGTACTCTGATTGAAGTGTGTTGATCATGTTGACCGATTCTTCTTGAGGCTGCTTGGCCTTGTTCTTCCTCCTTCTCGTGTTATTCTTCTTCTTGGTCACTATTGTCTCTTCGGGCAGGTACGGCATTTGTTGATGTCCAAGAGATTGCAGGATGCGGTTCTTGAAAGAAAATTTCTCCTTTCCATCCTTGATTGTGAAGCAGATCTTAGCACTGTCTATGTAGATGATGGCTTTAGCGGTGCTTAGGAAAGTCAGCCCAAAATAATGGGTGCCCTTATATCTCCACCTGTTTCTAGAACCACAAAGTCTACATGAACATAAGATTGTCCCACTCGAACAATGGCATCTTCAAGAACTCCCTTGGGGTAGTAGAGTGACTGACCTGCAAGCTGCAAACGCATATTTGTGTACAACAAAGTATCTCCATTAATTTGATCATAAATTACCTTAGGCATGATGTTGACACTTGCTCCAAAATCATAGATAGCTTCTTGGAAAATATGAGGTCCAATGGCGACGGGGATGACATGTCTTCCTGGATCACGCTTCTTTTCTGGCAAGGTATAGTTTATCCACCTTCCCATCGATGGTTGTATACAGTAGTATGCTGCATTGTGAATATCAACAAGATTTGCAATTTCTAGATCTTTCGGTTGCCCCAGAATCTTACCTTTGTCGAATGGAGGAACAACAGTAGCCAACTGAGTTATTTGTGATTCTATCATTTTATTAAAGCTATGCTAGTTCTTAATGTCAGAAGAAAAGTTATCCATTTTATTATTTATGTTCTCTAGAATTTCATTATTGGTAGCTACCTTTCTAGGTAATCCCTCAATAAGTTTGGATTGGCCAGCAATTAATTCTCTCAAGGGTGGTTGATTGAAATTGTTAAAATTATTACCTTGGTAGTTATCTTGGTAGTTTGGTCTCTGTTGCTAGTTCCTTCCTTGATTTTGCTGATGATGAAAGTAGTTGTTGTTATTAACAAAGTTCACATCCTCATGGGTCTTAGGGCAGTTCTCTGAATGCCCAGTGTTTCCACATACTTCACATGTCATGCGAGAATCATGAATATGCATGACTTTTTGCTTCTCATTGGCTCGGTCTTCAAGCTTCTTCATCAGTGGTCCATCTTGGCAGATAGCATGTCTACCTCCTTGAGTTGATGCATACATCCACCCCTCTTGCGGGTTTGAAAATGTTCTTCATTCTAACCTTGATTGGAGGCTATCTTCTCCACAAGAATTGTTGTGTCTGGTATGATGAGTGACATGAATGCACCTCCAGTAGTAGCATCCATGGTTTTCATGGGTACTGTTAGTCAACCCATGGTAGAAATTCTGCATGAGTAGCCAATTCTCCATCCCATGATGATGACATTCCATAATGTAATCTTGAAAACGTTCCCATGCCTCAGGGATAGATTCATCATGTTGTTGCCGAAAGCTTGAGATTCTCCCACGTAGAGCATTGATCTTGCCTGTGAGGAAAGAACTTTACTAGAAAAGCAGTGAAGCAGTTATCCCATGTAGTATTTCTATCCTTGTTGGCGTAGAACCATTGCTTGGCCTTCCCCAAGTGTGAGAATGGGAAGAGGCGAAGTAATGTGGCATCTTGGGTTACTCCTTTGATGGTGAAAGTGCTATAGATCTCCAAAAGGTGTTGGATATGTGCACTCACATCTTCATGCGCCTTCCCACAAAACATGATATGTTGGACCATGTTGATGAGAGCTGGTTTGAGCTCGAATCCATTATCTCTAACATTGACTGTTGATCTAGTACGGATGTTGGTCGTAGTTGGAGCAGAGAATTCACGGAGAGTCCTGTTAGCCATGGCTTCAAATTTAGGTGTTAAGCTTTGTCTTATATGGTTGTCTTCCGACTTTAAAGCTAGAACTTTCTTAAGTTTAACTCTAGTCCTTCTGATTAATGCTTCTAGATCTTTAACGTAGTTTGTCGGAAGGTCAAAATCGGTCATACATTATCCTACATAAGATACACAAGTAGACAAAACAAGGGTAAGCATGTTTGAGCATAGGTCAATGGTTATCTTCTATCACATCAATAAGTATAAGTTTATTAATACTTCCTTTGCCTAGCTACCTTCCCCGCAACGACGCCAAAAATGCTTGTTGATATTTATTAACGTGTCACTTATTTTAAGTAGACACCTATTATAAACCTATATCTCCTAACATTACTTTACTAGGTTGTCATCCCTAATGATTATATCAGAGATGCTTGTTGGTACTACACAGCATTACTAATAGAATAATACTAAGTAGTTCTTTATTATTTTATGTGACTAGAAAGAATATATAAATATACGATTAAAAATGATCTGTAAGTGCACAGATAATATACCATTGTAGCATTTTATCCGGAGAGTATTCTATGTATCGTTATTTATATTTTTGCCATAAGAAAGGTCTAGCATGGACATGTATTGATAACTTATACTATTGAAGGAGAAAAAAACTATAACCAATGTTCTACTCATAATTGGGGTAAGTCATAGGATAAGATATATATATATACATATATATATATATGATAAGTATTTATCAATAATAATGATAAATCACTCAGAGTACTCCTTTCTATGGCATTGGCATGGTCAGGTAAAATATTAGAGGAATAATTCCTAAGTTATTCTTAATTACAAGTCAAAGCATACATTAATTAGTGCAATTATACCTAATAGTCATTGCTAAGATCATCCTCATATCTACACATAAGGGATATTATTAAGAAAGATTAAGAACAGAGCTTGCTCTTCCTTTGTAACTGGACCCTACATGCGCCTATATTCGGGGAGTGGACTACAAATGACTCAATGAGAGTGTCACATCCGCGATCTACTATATGACCCAGAATATAGGATGTATCCACATGTAAACAATGTATAAGCACCACGCTTACACAATGTCGACCACTCACTCCATGCGCAGCAGAGCGAGTGCTATACGAACTTATGCATGGATATAATGATAAACTAGCTATACTAATCATATAACCAAAGTAGACGATGAACATTATAACAAAGAACATGAATAAGATGAATATTAATATTGTTATAACAATTGTAACTAGCATATAAAAGTAATGGAGATACAAAAGCAAGGGGGTTCAAAGATTATACCGAACCACGCTCTTGACAAGATCGGGAATCCAAACGAAGCCTGCTTGCCTTCCTCTAGAACTAGCCTAACTAGCTATGCCCTAGAATATGGTGGAGCTCTGAGAATGATTAGGGTTTCTGTCTTCTCAAATGACTTATGCCTTTAGGGGGACAGGGGCTGATATATATAGGCCGGAGCGTCCAACGTGAGCCCTTAGATCAAACCAACTTAAAGGACGACGTAGATGCAACCTAGAAGGTGGTGGAGAACCGACATTACAACGAGGGGCAAACAATTGGGCCCTAGGGTCCGAGCGGCTTATAGGTGGGGCCAGCCCCACTTGGCAGCGTCTCACCCTCCACTTCGGTGTGGAGTCCTCCTGAGTCTTCTAGAGTCTTCTAGTGTCCGTTTCGTTGTGGATAAGCGCAATTAAATCTAACATGTAGGTCCACCTTGATGGTTTTCTAAATAAATCCTGTAGAAAATATAGATTCACCAAAACACATGGAATTTGTTAGTTTAAACTCCTAAACCTTCATTGGTGATTATATTTATGCCCTTATATATGTTATATTGATGGATTTATAATGGTTGTTAACTACCATCAATAGGGTCCTCTCCCTACGTGCCAACCTCGATGTCGCCTACTCGTGAGAAGGAAAGCTTCATGCTCATCGAGGCTACCGACATCTCCATCCGCATGCAGGACTACCTCTCGACTGCGCAGTAGATGTCCCCGAAAGACTTGGATATCCCAACTATGGAGGTTGCCCGAGCATCAACCAAGTCCAAGAGGTGAAGGAAGTGGTCCTCGTCCCCGGCGATTAGTCTAAGACTACTCGGATCGGGGCCAACCTTAATCCCAAATAAGAAGATGCACTCATTAGATTCCTAAGGGAGCAAGTCAACGTGTTAGCGTGGAAACCTACGGACATGCCCGGCGTGCCTCGGGAGTTGATCGAGCACTCCTTGAATGTCTTGGCGACCGCCAAGCCGATCAAGCAAAAGCTTCGACGATTCGTGCAGGACAAAAAGGAGGGCATTAGGGTAGAGATAACCCGGCTCTTAGCTATCGGTTTTATAAAAGAGGTGTATCATCCGGAGTGGTTAGCCAACCCGGTTCTTGTAAGAAAAAAGAATAAAGAATGGAGAATGTGTGTTGATTACACAGATCTCAACAAACACTGCCCTAAAGACCCCTTCGACCTACCTCACGTTGACGAGGTCGTAGACTCCACGGCTAGCTATGGACTCCTGTGCTTCTTAGATTGCTATCCTGGTTATCACCAGATCACGTTAAAGGAAGAAGACCAGATAAAGACATCGTTCATCATGCCCTTCGGTGCCTACTGCTACACGACCATGTCCTTCGGGCTCAAGAACGTGGGTGTGACTTATCAAAGAGCCATCCAGCGCTGCCTCAAAGACCAGATTAGGAAGAACATCAAGGCTTATGTCGATGACATGGTGGTCAAGTCTAAGACTGCCAACACCCTCATCGCCGACCTCATCAAAGTTTTCAAAGCCCTGGAAGTATATCGATGGAAGCTAAATCCCACTAAGTGCATTCTCGGTGTTCCATCTAGTATCCTGCTAGGCAACATCGTTAGCCACCGCGACATCAAAACCAACCCCGAGAAGATATCGACGACGACCAACATGAAGCCACCGACCTACGTCAAGGACGTCCAGAAGCTAACAGGGTGCATAGCGGCTTTAAGTCGTTTCATATCCCATCTAGGCAAAAAGGGACTCCCCATCTTCAAGCTACTCAAGGACCAAGAGAAATTTGTCTGGTCAGAGGACGCTGATAAGGCATTCGCTGAGCTCAAGTGGTTCCTCACCATACCTTCGATCATTGCCGCCCCCAAAAGGATGAAACCATGTTAATCTACATCGCAGCGACCAACCGAGTAGTCAGCACTACCATCGTTGTTGAACGAGAAGAGGCCGGACATGTATACAAAGTCTAGCGCCCAGTCTACTTCATCAGCGAGGTCCTAAATGAGTCTAAGACTTGCTACCCATAGGTCCAGAAGCTGCTATACGCCATCCTGATCACATCTTGGAAGCTCTATCACTACTTTGATGCCTACCACATAGCCATAGTCACTGAGTACCCACTCGGCGACATCCTTCGCAACAAGGAAGCCATCGGTCACATCATTAAATGGGCGGTCGAGCTTGGCACTATACCATCGACTTCAGGCCTCGCCACACGATCAAGTCATAGGCTCTCACCGACTTCATCACTGAGTGGACGGATATGTAGACTCCTATCTCGGTCGACCATCTCGAGCACTAGACCATGTACTTCGATGGGTCTCTCAACCTCGACGGTGCTAGGGCAGCCATATATTTCATCTCACCATTGGGGGATAAGCTTTGCTATGTCCTCCACCTATACCTCCGAGCATCCAATAATACTGCTAAATATGAGGTGGCACTTCATGGTCTCCATATAGTGTCGAGCTCAGTGTTAAATGCCTCTAGGTGTATAGCGACTCCGCACTCGTGATCAATCAGCTCAACAAGGATTGGAATTGCACCAACGACAAGATGGACACTTACTACGCCATGATAAGATGGTTGAAAGACAAATTCTATGGCATCGAATACCACAACGTGGCCTGGGCCAATAATCAAGCAGCCGATGAGCTATCAAAGATAGGATAAACCCGAGCTAAAGTTCCAGCAGGAATGTTCATCCAGGACCTTGTGGCCCCTTCCATCAAGCTAGAACAAGAAGGCGTTGAAGAAAAACCACCTGCTGAGCAGATAGTCACAGCGGTCCCTGGGCCGAGCAGCGATTGGAGGGAACCTTTCATCAAATACCTCACCACTACAGACATCCTAGCTGACAACACAGAGAGAGAATGCCTTACCCGCCATAGTAAGCATTACGTCCTAGTTGAAGGGAAGTTGTACCGCAAAAATGCCAAAAAGGAGCTACTCCAGAAGTGTGTCTCCGTGGAAGAAGGCGAGAAGATACTCAAGGAGATCCACGCTGGCACCTACGGCAACCATGTGGCCTCAAGAACACTGGTCAAAAAGGCTTTCTGAGCTAGTTTCTATTGGCCCTCAGCCGTAGCCGATGCTGAAGCACTCATTCATCGATGTGAGAATTGCCAGTTTTTCGCTAAACAAATCCATGTCTTGGCTTAAGACTTGCAAACGATTCCTGCATCGTGTCCCTTTGCATGCTGGGGACTAGATATGATCGAGCCATTCAAGTCCACGCTAGGAGGTTTCCGCTGGGTCTATGTCAGCATCGACAAATTCTCTAAGTGGATCGAATACAAACCCTTGGTCCAAGCTACAGCGAAGAAGGCAGTTGAGATGCTTGATGACATCATTCACCAGTTCGGCCTGCCGAACAGCATCACCACCGACCAGGGGTCCACGTTCACTGGTAGTGACTTCTAGGATTTCTACGACGAAAGATGCATCTTAGTCAAGTATGTCTCCGTGGCACACCTAAGGGCCAATGGGCAAGTCGAGCGCGCCAACGGTATGATCTTGGACGCGTTGAAGAAGCGGCTCTATGAGAAGGAATAAAAACACCTAGGCAAATGGCTCATGGAACTACTAGCTGTGGTCTAGGGATTAAGGACCTTGCCCAGTCGTAACACCGGTGTCTCCCCGTACTTCATGGTTTTTGGCTCTGAGGTCGTATTGCCTGCTGACGTCGCCTTCCGAGCACCCAGGGTGGAGAATTAAAATGAGGAGAACTCCAACCAAGCTCGGCTCATTGAAGTGGACAACTTAGAAGAGGAACATCTAGTCATCTGTGTTTGGATGGCAAAATACCTCGATGGCTTATGAAGATACTACAACCGTAATGTCAACGATCGATTCTTTGTGGTCGGAGACTCAGTACTCCACAGGAAACAGAAGACAGACAGAATACACAAGCGCTCCTCACCTTGGGAGGGCCCCTTCATCGTCAAGGCGGTCACCCAACCAGGGTCCTACAGACTATGCGACATGGATGAAAAAGATGTCCCAAACTCTTGGCACATTGATCTGCTTAGACGTTTCTACCCATGAAGCATTCATTTCAAAGATATGTACCTTTCATATTTGAGTATTCAATAAAGTTTTTTACACTGATATTTCTCCATATTGTTTTCCCTATGCTTTTTTGATAAGCGATTCTGATTCTGCGTACAACATCTTAAAGATGACATGCCAACTATGCCTAAGGAAAATACTCAAACAAATACATTGACGATCGAACGCCTCTAGAGACGACCCTGTCTCTGACTTCTCCCTGCATGTGCATGAGCCTCCACCCTCTGCATCATGGGTGATCGGCAGTGGTTCCTTAGCGACGCCCTATTCTTCCCACACGCACATGGCCCCTGCGCCCTGTGTTACGGTTAACAAGCTAGCTAGGGATGGGGACTCAGCTATACACTACTGATCGGATGGTTTATATCAAATATAAACACAAACATACCATAACAATAAGCGTTCAACAAAAGTTGCTAAGCACTTTTATACAATGATTCAACATGAGTTTTTCCTAATCTACAGTGCACCGCTCCCCCCTTCACCGAATAGGTCGATGTAACTAGCTAATTTCTCCCCGGTTCATCGGCTTCGTCCTCCAGTTTGGCAATAATCTTGGCTGCATCCGTCCCCCGAGCATAGCCGGTCACCACCCGCTCGAGATCTATCGAGGGGTAGTGTGATCGTAGCATGGCTAGCATGTGGACGATGACTCCATGGGCAGCAGCTATGTGTGAACTCCTTGAAGTCCGTCCACTCCGTCTAGCAGCGATCGATGATTGACCGATGTGGCAAGTCACCAGGCAGCCGTGATGATCCCTCGGATGTCTCAAAGCCGATGTAGTCAAGCATGAGTTTGATCCCCGCAATTACCACCTCTAGCTTGTCATCCCGAGACTTCACCTGCTCACCCAGCACCTGGAATTGCGCGTGCGCCTGGTACGAGATTATGCAACACACCAACATCGACAGACTAAGCACGCTCCTATTAACGGCAAGAACCAAGATAAAGAAAGGTGCACTTATGTTCAAGATCTGCGATGGCCTTCTTTGCCTTCTCCTCTGCTGCCTCCTTCCATGCAATGAGCTGCCTGACGTTCTTGTAGGAAAGGCCGATCTCCATCTCCAGCGTTGTATGTCACAGTCAAATATCTTAAAATGTTGAACTCCAACAAAACAAGACCCAGAGTCATACCTTTCCGCTGGTCACCACTACGGCCGAGCTGTTCACTCAACGAATGGTTCTCTGCCTCTAGTAGTTGCTTGTCCTTCTCTAGTTCTAGCACCTTCACCTCCATGTCCTCCTTACGATGGTGCTCTTGGGTGAAGCACACCTAGAGGTTGGTCACCGACGCCTAGAGCTCTTTGTTCTCCTCTAGCATCTTCCCCTTATAGAAATCTTGTCCCAAGATTTGAAAGACCTATTATTCTTCGTAAAAGGTGGGATAAACCTCATGTAAATAATCCTCCCATTCCCACGTGGCATTTTGTTCACTGTGGTTATTCCACACCACCTTATAGAACTTAATGACCTTGCTCCGTGTTACTCTTTCCATTTCTTCTAGCATACGGATTGGTTTCTCTTCATACGTCAAATCTAATTGGAGCTTAATGTTGGTGGGTGAAATGGCTTCCTTAGGTATGTGAAGACATCTTTTCAACTTAGAAACATGGAAGACATCGAATATAGCACTCATCTCTGGAGGAAGTTGTAACTTGTAAGCGACATTTCCTTTCCGTTCAATAATCTTGTATGGCCCCACATATCTAGGCACAAGCTTTCTTTTCACTCCAAATCTCTGCACTCCTTTCATAGGTGACACTTTTAAGTATACATAATCTCCCACTTCAAAAGTTAGTGGTCTTCTTCTTTTATCAGCATAACTCTTTTGTCTTGATTGGGCTACTTTTATATGTTGTTGGATAATACGTACCTGCTCTTTAGCTTTAGTGACAAAGTCAATGCCAAAGTATCTTCTTTTATCGGGCTCAATCCAATTCAATGGAGTTCTACATTTCCGACCGTACAAGGCTTCAAAAAGAGCCATCTTGATGCTTGCTTGATAACTATTGTTGTGGGAGAACTCGGCTAAAGGTAGCCATTTCTCCCATGAACCTCTAGAATATATAACACAAGCTCGCAACATATCTTCTAAGATCTGGTTTACTCACTCGGTCTGTCCAAAAGTTTGTGGATGGTATGGTGAACTTCTGATTAGTTTAGTTCCCGAAGCTTGGTGCAAGTGTTCCCAGAAACGAGCTATAAACTGTGGTCCCCGATCTAAGATTATGGTCCTTAGGGTGTGAAAAGATGCTTCACACTCTGGCATCCAACTAAACTTTTCATCTCTCTGTAGTAGTCTGGTCATGGGCTTAGCTATCTTGGAGAAATTAGGAATGAAACGGCGATAGTAACCTGCTAACCCTAGAAAACTTCAAACTTCATGAACCGAAGTTGGGGCTTTTCAATCCATGACCTCTTGTACTTAGATGGGTCTACAAAATTCCATCTTTAGATAAGATGTAACCCAAGAAAGGTACCTTGCTCAACCAAAATTCACACTTGCTAAACTTGGCATATAATTTATGTTTCCTCAATCTGACAAAACAATTCTTATATGCTCTGCATGATCTACCTCATTCTCCGAATAAATCAAGATATCATCGATAAACACAACCACGAACTTGTCGAGCTCGGGCATGAATACCAAATTCATCAAGTACATGAAGTAGGTAGGAGCATTCGTCAGTCCAAAAGACATGACCAAATACTCGTATAAGCCATACCTAGTGGAGAAAGCTATTTTAGGTATATCCTCTGGCCTAATCTTTATCTGATGATAGCCTGACCTCAAGTCAATCTTAGAGAATACCTTTACTTTTACCAACTGATCGAACAAGATATCGATACGAGGCAAAGGATACTTGTTCTTAATGGTCACAGCATTAAGCGGCCTATAATCCACTCACATTCTCAAAGACTTGTCCTTCTTCTTTACAAACAAGACTGGACATCCCCATGGAGACAAACTAGGTTGAATGAGACCTTTGTCCAATAGTTCTTGTAACTGAATTTTAAGTTCAGCTAACTCATTTGGTGGCATCCTATAGGGTCTTCTTGAGATAGGTGCCGTACCTGGCACTAACTCAATCTTAAATTCCACATCCCTATCAGGTGGTAAACCTGGCAACTCATCTGGAAATACATTAGGAAACTCACAAACCACTAGAATATCACAAAGGATAGTGGATTGGATAGCACAAGACAAGTTTTGAAGATCAAAAGTTTGGGGAAGTGGTACTAGAAAAGCATTACCTCCCTTTGGTTCTCTCAACATAATTGTCCTAGTGCTAGTGTCAATGAGAACCCCATGATCGCTCATCCATTCATGCCTAAGATCACATCTATGGCTAATATGGGCAATACTATTAGATCCATCGTGTACTCCCTCTCTTGTATAGAGATGAGCACATCTCTGACTATCTTATTTGTAGAGATAGTAGCCCCAGCCGAACTTATATTATAACCACCCTTGTTTACTTCAATTACTTTCTGATCAGATTTAGATGCAAATGCTTGGCTCATAAATGAATGAGAAGCTCTAGAATCAAATAAAACAATGGTGGGATGTTTGTTAACAAGAAACATATCAGCAATGACAACCTCTCATGTAGGAACTTCTTCAATCAGCGGTATAATGTATGTATCCCGGATGTGCTTTAGAATTTGCCTCTCTCTGATTACCCTGGTTTTGATTATTGTTCTTCTTAGGATGGGGGCATTCCTTGGCCTAATGACCTAGCTGATTATAATTGAAGCATGGCTGATTGCTCCTAGGTCCTGCTAAGCTTCCTTGCCCTCCGTTCCCCTTGGGTAAGGCAATGGTGAATGCCTTACGAAACACCTTCTGAGGTCAGTTGGCCTGGGCTTTTGGTGGAGGAGGTCTGAACTTGGGTGCTAGCAGTCAAAACTGTGGCCTTGCCGCCATTGGAGCTCTAGACTAAGAAGACCTTGAGGCGCCTACCTCAGCTGCTCTTTTGTGGCCCTTCACCTCGATACGTGCAGATTATTCTAGTTCTCCCGAGTCAAGGCATCACTGATGAACTCATTGTATGTGGTGCACCTTGAGTTGGCCATGGTTTTCATTAGCTTAGTCCTAAGGCCTCTCTTGAAGCTTTCAATCTTGTTTTCCTCTGTATCGATGAAACCTGGGGCATAACGGGACAAATTATTGAATGCATGCATGTACTCTATAAGGATCTTGGTCCCTTGTGTGAGTCGCATGAATTCGGCTGCTTTCATGCGCATTAGCCCCGAGGGAATGTGATGTCCCCTAAAGGCTAACTTAAATTACTCCCATGTGACCTATGCGTTGGCAGGTAAAGATGACATGAAATGGGTCCACCATATCCTAGTTGGTCCCTGCAACTGATGGGATGCATATTCTGCCTTTTGATGCTTCATAACCCTCAATAGATGGAACTTTTGCTCAATTGTGTTAAGCCATTCATCCGCTGGAGCGGTTCTTCGACCACCCTAAAGATAGGAGGCTTGGTGTCTAGGAAATCCTTGATTCGGTTCAGGCCCCTTTTGTTGCTAACGGGCATGAGTAGTATTCTGTGCAATGAGGCGCAAGGTTTCCTCCATTGTTCTCTGACTACCCAAGAACTGTGCAAATAATTCATTCATAGACGGTGGTGGCGGTGGTGGTAAGTCACCATCGTTTCCACCTTGGTTGTTGTCGGCTCCAGCACGAGAGTGAGTCATATGCAAAGTTACAACAATAAGTGATTATTGGATGATGTCAGGAGATTGCAGATGAATTGTATAATCATGCTAAACTAAAATTACTAGAGAGAATCTTAAATTCATACAATAAAATAGCGACATAATGATTCATTCTCGTAACATGACATCACCAATTTGATCACTTATCGAGCTCGCAGCGCGTTGACATGCATGTCATAATCACTAGTAAAACGAAACTAGAATTTCATTAAAGTTCAACCCATAGTGAAACAACATGCATAGTGCCAATATTACATGGAAGTCAAATCATGAATACCAAACTTCAAGCTACAAGTCCATTACATAAATAACAGGGATACATCTAGTGCTTTAACTAGTCACTAGGCAACTCTAATCTTCTCGCGTGCTCGTTGTCGAGGTCAAAGATAGGATCATCCTCATCCTCTAGTTCTACTTCTTCCTCCCAACCGTCATGCTCGACCAACATCTCTAGATCTTCTTCATTAAGGATCGGGTGCAGTTGATTATTTAGGAAATGCACCTCATGTTGAAGATCAACCACCACATTCTGGGTCTATGCAAGCTGCTAGCGCAAGTCCCTCTCGACACGGTCTTGCTACACGCTCAAGGCTTGGGTCCTATCTTGTTCTGCTTCTGCCATAGCTGCACGGTTGTTTGCTAGGATCCACTGACATGTAGCAGTGAACGCCTCGGCACGGGTGGCCTCCATCACCTCCCACAGTCCCGCTAACATGGCCTGATCATCCACTCTTACCTCTTGGGTGGCAGCTCTCTGCTGATCAACTTGCTCCATTTGGGTGTGGAGATTTCCCAAAGCTATATAAGCTTGATCGGTTTCCCATCGAGCATCACTTGCTATCTTTTTGTGCTTGCGCACACGCTTCTTTAGCTTATGTTGTGCAGCTTTGGCTCTCATGAGCTTATCCATGCAGGTGGTATAGGATTCCTGCCAGAAGTCTCTGGTATCTTGACGAGTATAGAACATCTTCATCACTACAAACATTGCACTCATAGCGGGACTAGAACTGTCTGCCCGCTCATCCCGATCTCAGATCAATGCATTGCTGTTGTGTTGTATCCATACTGTTGTGGATGGATCCACTCAAGGAAAAGAACTAGCAGCACTGCCGGTAAGCTCATCCCCATGCTGCTGACAAATCTGACTCAGCACCTCAAAAGCCACTACTTAGGTAGCCTCCCAAGGAGTTCTTCCTTTGGATTCTGCCTTCCATTCCTGCCAGAAAGGTGCTTGGTTACGAGCTAGTATGGTCAGCTGTACTTCATACCATGGTTGTCCCTCCGGGTATACTTCATTCCAGTAATAGAGGGGTAGTTCGTAATACCTCGTATAATGCAAGACTCTCCAAAGTAGGGCAGGAGTTCCAAACATGAATAGGAAATTCTCACTTCCAGCCGATGCTGCCATCTGTACCAACAACATGTCCAACTCTCATGAGATAAAGTCATAACAGATAAGAGTTACATAACCAAGTATAAGATTGATAAGGGGAGGAACAATGCAAGTATGAAATAATGATTTATCATAATGCATGCACGTTCCATACGTCCTTACAAACTTAGGAAAAATTATTTCTAACGACATACACGGTGGCATACATATGTTCTCTTATATATAGCGTAGCTAGTCATGCTACATGTTTCGTTGTTAGTGTTCCTGCACAAGAATTTCATTTTAGTCCAACCCCATAATTATATATGCAGAATGTAAATCTGGGCTCTAAGTTGCAATCTAAATACTTCCATATATATATACCCATATATATATATATACTTCCATACAAAGCTACTCGAAAGTAAATACGTCATATATATACATATAAATATGCATACACAGTCGTATCAAAGCTAACCCATAATTAAATACCTACGCATATATATGAGACATATATATACTTTAGTATCAAAGCTAACTCTCCCCATAGACCGCACGCTCACATCTTGCGGTCATGCCACTATAATGATGATTGACATCTTACCTTGGGCGTAGAGGCATTTGATACATACATTACCACTCAAGTGAATATCATCCATACAATAGCACACTGTATGGACGACGATGAAATTGAAAACCCCCAAGTTAGCACTTAATTAGCCACCTAAAGTCCTTAAGCTGGGCATAAAGGAAGTGATCATGGCACACTTTAGATTCAAACTCTAGGTTTTAAACACACACATATATATAGCTATAAGTTGCTAAAAACTGGTTTTGGAAAACAAAAACCTTTGTTTTAAATACACATGTGGCAATTAATGTTGAATCTTGCTCTGATGCCAGCTATCGCAGAACCGACCAATTTATAAGAGCACAAGTACAATGACAGCCCACAAGCGGTCGCACTGTCATACTTGAGCCCATATAAACCCGGTAGTCCATCGATTACCACGACGGGTCTCAATTAACCATCAACATACAATCAAGATCGTACATGATTCAACATACATGTCACATATTACATAAGGTTCACAAATACGGTTCATTCATCAGAGTATGAATTAAGGTTATTATAAACCAAGTTTAGTAAATAGTAGCGGAAGCAAATTAAAGTTTAAAATTAACATCTGCCATCATAGTTCAAATACATAGTGCTAGTTCGTGATCACACTCCCACAAAAGCATATAAGAAGGATTAATAAGAGATACCTACCTAGGGCTCACTCCTTGTCCACGGTGGAACAGAAGCAGTTCTTGCAATAGCCGTAATATACCGTACCATCTGCAACAATGGAAATAAAACCCTAAGTATAAGAAGGTACTCAGCTAGACTTACTCATCATAAACCAAAAATAATATGACTCCAAGGATTACGCAAGGCTTTATAAGTGGAGGTAGCTTAACAACATTTTGCATAAAAAGCGATTAACTCAGTTATACTATTATAATTTGGTCATTAAGTTAACTATAGCTATTCATATCTAGATTAGCAACTAACCTGTGCCTAACATGTAGTATATCATTTAGTAACATGCAATAGTAACCATAGCCGGTGTAGTAATTCCATGTTCATCCGAACCATAATGTTCCATAACACAATTACTACGATGTTGGGGCTAGTCAAGTTTCTCACTGTCCGGGAGAGACGGCAATTCGAATCAATTTCAACTAGCTGGGAATTTATTCCTAACACAAACCTAGGCAGACCAGATCAATGGTCACCTTATGTCACCTTTGGTACAACTCAGGTCCACATTTCGCGAGTTCCCCAGCGTCGCATAATCAGGGACAACCAGCTGCCAGGACATTCAGGCCTG
Source organism: Miscanthus lutarioriparius (assembly GCA_904845875.1). Classification (NCBI taxonomy): domain Eukaryota; kingdom Viridiplantae; phylum Streptophyta; class Magnoliopsida; order Poales; family Poaceae; genus Miscanthus; species Miscanthus lutarioriparius. The sequence continues at coordinate 80,512,717 of CAJGYO010000019.1, read as the reverse complement.
GCCTGCCCTTGGGCTCACGTCTGGCTCCCGCACATCCTTACTACCATTCAGAGTGTGCACTTTTATAGAATGGGGCCCAACCTGAGTTGAGCTACTCGGCTTCGCGGTCGGAACGAGTTATCCGACCAGCTAAGTGAGAGGCATGCGTTCAATCTTGTCAGAAGTGCCAACAACGATATGGTCCTTAATCGACACAGACGAATCACATGGGTCCACCTACACATAGACTCCACCCGGCCTCCATATACATTACCCCATGGTTCTTTTTCATGATAGCAAATATAGCCAACTGTGTTTCGGTATCCACCTATATCTCGCAGGTGATAGAAAATCACCCGACTTCTACCGGTCTAAGCATGGCTAAGCATATGTTCAATCCTGGACCTACATAGGGTTAAAGGTATATATAACTGGACAAGGTAGTTTTATGCATCAAGTGTTTCCAATTAACTCTTATAACCTAATGCATCAAACATAAAGGACTCAAGTAATATTTTGTAAAAACACGGGAGACTTAGAATGCTCTGGTGCTTGCCTTTGAGGAAAGAGGTTGGCCGGTGATCCGGGCACTCAGGGAGATCTTCGAGAGTCTGCTCCTCTTCTCCTGGAGCTATGGCCTGAGGCGTCTCCTGCTGATCCTCCTCCTCTTCTTCGTTGAACTCTAGGAGAGTTATATCTTCGGACGATCCTATATGCATGAGCATGGATAAGATATTACGAATGCATATATAATGACATGTATAATATGATATGATGTGATTAATGCATCCTCATAAGTGTTTTCAACAGCATTGCATTAAAGTAATAACAAGTTGCACCTTATTTTACTGAGTAGGCGCATATCTTTTTTCTACTACTTAAGCAAACACTTATGTAAATCATTTTCTGGACTACCAGACATCAACCACTTGTTTTGACCATAACTAGAGTTATACACATCAAAATAATATGGTTGTGGACATTCTGGAAAGCTTATGAAATTTCCTACAATTATGTTTTAATCATCTTAATGTGATTCAACAGTTATCTAGGTCAAAGAAAATCAATCCCTTAGATCTATCTAGAGAGCAAGCATTTCTGACAGCAGACTTCTAACAGCTATAATTCTTAAACCATAAGGCCTATGACTATAAAAATTTAACACAGGGTAGATAAGTAAGTTATCTACAACTTTGTTATTAACAAGTTTTACATAAAAGACCATTATCATCATAAAATTATCAACTCAACCGAAACTATACATGCAACTATCTAATTGAATTATAAAGCAATAATTAACTAGTTGCATACAACTAATTGCTTTTAAGCCTTACTAATAACATCAACATATCATATGTATCACAAGAACCATAGAAAACATCATGGTCAAACATAACTAACTTATTTATATCCCTTTATTATTTTCCTTAAATAATAGGGTGATTTAATGGATAAATAATTCTAGTGCTTAATAAATTCTGATAAAATTATAGTAGCCTACAAATAACCTCAATAGTCCATTGTACAAATTTCATGTTATTTGGATAAGTACAACTACCTCTACAAAAATGACAAGTTACATAGGCTGATTTTAGCAAAAATAGTTTAGCATAGTGAAAAGTGTCAAACAATAGATTTAATATTTTTCTTACATTCCTCCAGGCATAAGAATACTATGTAAAAATTTGCATGATCATATGTTATGTATTTTTACCTCAATTAATTTCACTAGAAACTAGCAATTATTTAGGATTAAATATGAAGACCATATTAAAAGTATATTTACTGTAGGTTAAATATTTTTTCTAGCTAGAGCATGTCAATAAAAGACCAGCAAAATTGGAATCACAATTTTATCACTTTTCTATCTCAAGTTATGCAATTTACAAAATAGAAACCATTTAAAAACATTTATCTAGCTACATCTTATTCTCCTAGGAAAATACCAGAAACAGTGCATCTCATATTTTTATCAAATACTACACTTCAAGATGAAACTAACAAAATTTGGTTCACCAAAATTGGACACTCCTAGCCGGAGATATGAATTTTGAAATATTCATTCAAATCTGTGAAAAACAATTCAGAAAATCAACATTACTCAGGATGACAACTGGGGCCCACGGTCAATGGGGACCCACACGTCAGACACACAAAAGCAGAGCACGACGTTGACCGGCCATAGCTCGTCGCCGACGTGAGGTCACCGGTGGTGAGGTCACCACCGACGGCTTCGCTCGACGTCCCGCATCGATGGGTGCACTTGGTTGGTCCATAGACTCGCCGGAGTAAACTCGACGGTGGCCATGGTGGACGGTGGAGGTCGGTGGCAGTACGTCGGCCATCTTCGGCTAGGGCACACTCATGTGAGGATGGCTACTCCATCTTGGTGACCTAGCGAAGCTACACGGTGCAGATGAGAGCATGAGGTGGCATCGGTGAGCTCGGTCGCGTGCAACAGGCAGGTTTGATTTCACCCCACATGGGGAGAGGCATGTCCACTGTAACCATGTGATCAGAGCGATGTGCGCCTCATTGGGGTTTATGGGTAATTCGAGCGAGACCGATATCCTCCTAATCAACGTGAAGTTCGGTTGTGCCTCATTGAGAGACGTCCCATAAATCATTGGCCATCAAACTCGTCGGTCCCCGACCGGCTCTGCAGCGGTCCGAGGGCAAGATGCCTCCCCTAGAGGGGGTCAACCCGGGCGACTTCGAAGTGGATGACCCAAACACAGAGAGAGATGGTCATGTGGCTCTACATCACCGATTAGAGCCATAGGGGCCCATCTCCTCCCTGCCCCTATCCCTTTTGTGGCCTCAAACCGTCCCAAGAGAGTTTTTCCTATGTACGACGCAGGGACATGGTTGCGAAGGGTCGCTCTGCACATGATCTTGGGGGGCAATTGGCCTCCCCAGTCACATCGTGGCATAACGACGCCCACTCACAAGCAGTCGTGCGCCGTGGAACGCAGCGCACAAATCGAAATGATATGGAAAGAGTGGGGATGTGCAGTGCTTACTTGGTTCACACCGCCACGTGGGCAACCATTGTTCCACCTTTCCTCTGATCGCTTTACCTACTCTGCAGGGTTTCCCAAACGGTTAGTAAATGTAAGTAAACACGCGTGCACTCGAGGTATTGTTGTAGCTGGTCCTTATGGCTATAAATCAGGAAATCTGGAGTGACAGAGGGAATCATCTATTTTCTGGCACTTGCCCTACTACTTCTTCCTCCTTGCCTTTGTGTGCTTGTGGCTTCCCTTCCCAGCTGATATGATGGATCACGGCGAGGCCCCAGAGAACATGTTCCGGAGGCTGGTGGTCCACCGCTGTGTCTTTGAGTTTAGTTGCGCGAGCAGGGGTGAGTGTTTAAATAATGCTTTGAGTTTGGATGCTAACCTGAGTTGACCGTGAGCTCTCCCTAGTGCCGTCTCTCGTGCCATGTCAGGAGGAGCTGTCGACACTGCCCTAGCTAGGGACCCGGTCGATGGTAGGATCAGGGTCATCTTTGTTGTCTCTGAGAGGCTATCGAGAGTTTTGGCGACACATCCACGAGGCGAACAAAGCTCACCGGTGGTTTTCTATGGCCGCCTATGAGGTGAGGCAGCTAGAGCTCGACCTTGACGCCGCCAAAGTCGCTCTTGCCGCCTCAAAGGGTGAGACCACTGCTACATAGGTGGCGGCCACTAGCACCCAACTCCACATCATGGGTAAGGACCTCCTTCATCTTGACGTCCTAAGTGTTGTCCATAACTTCTGACCTTCGTGTTGTCTCATCGTTAGCGCTGGAGGAGTCGTTGATGGTTTCTCACCACAAAGAGGAGGCGGCTCGCCTTCGGGGGTTCATTATAGTGGACCATGAGCGGGCAATGGTGGTAGGAATCCAACGAGGAGCTAGGTGTCACCCTTGCCTCCATGCAGCTGTGGACCGGGGTGTACCTCTGTTGGTTGGTGCCTGGATTCCTAGAGCCTGTTCGGCCAGAGGAATGAGCGGAGCTAGTCAATTATTTTGCCGCTGCTATGGATGCCGTTGTTGCTACCATATATGTGGAAGAGATTATCCACGATGGTGGCTAAGAGCTCTAGGGTGCATCTGGGGCCCTTAGGATTATTTAAGTACAGGTGTTCCTATCATCTTGTGTTCCTCGATTTTGTTTCTTTTGCTTGCCGCCGTCTTGCCGTGACCGTTGTCAGTCTGATCGCTCGAATGTCGTAGCCGCATAGCCCCTCCTAGGGATCGACCCATGGAGTTTGGTTCAGCATGACCCCATTTTTGTGACCTAAGTGTTTGTAGGATAGGCTTGGCGGCATCACGCCTTTCTTTGTTTTCCTTTGAGTTGTGCAGACACCTTCCTCTCCTTGCTTTCGCATGGGCGTGAGGCCCTACCTGGATCGGGTTATGGGGATTCGACTTCACATGGTCCTTTGTTGTGTATGAGCTCACGGCGTGTTGCGGTGTGGTCCTTGTGAGCAAGCCACGTTGGCTGGTTTGCGCCGATCAACGCTGGTTGTCCGGGTGTGGACGCGTTGATGGAGAGCCAACTTCAGCATGCACTTATTTTAATGTGCCGCGTCCCTTGTCTGTCAACTAACGCAGTCATTTGCTATTTGGCCGCCCTGGCGTTGGAGGACCCACGCTATAGTGGTGTCGACATCAACGTGGCTGATCAAGGTCGTGTGTTGTGGAGGTCAGATGGTGATGTTCTCATCATAGATGATGTCGCCACTCGTGGAGTGGAAGTTCTTGCAGGTGAGACATCAGTCGCCTATGTACGTCGGTAGTTCTAGGCTTCCGGTGTATGATGATCTTTGTGTAAGGATTCAATGTATGTATGGTGGGCGATTGGCGCATTCGCTTTGTCATTTTGCCGTTTCCTCGCTTTCTTCTAGTTCAAGTTGGGAATGTACGCCGCCCCCCATAGTCCTGTGTGTGTGGGTGCATGTTCTATTCTAGTTGGGAATACACCCGCTCACGTGGTAGGACATCGGGAAAACATCATAGATCCGGTGTGATGCAAGGAAGCAAGCGAGCGGCTAGAGATTTCTTTTCCTTTTGTTCCTCTCTCCTAAGAGCGAACAAGATCCCCATTTCCTTTCAAACCTGTGCATAGGTGCCTGGCCTTCCCCTGGAGCTAGTCCCTGAGGTTTGGTGGGCTGACCCTTTTGGTGCGAGCGACAAATCAGGATTTGGGTCACTAGTTCATCATGGCTCGAGGCGCAATCGGAAAGGACTCAAGGATGAATCGATCACTAGGACAATGACAAGTAGTGCTAGACCATGGAATGTGTGTGTGACTATGTGTATTGTCCCTGTGAGTGAATCGTGTTCGGCTGCTAGCGCAAGCTGGATCGAATTGCTCGGGAGCTCAGACGTTACTAGGGTGAAATGTACAGACATCATGCTCCCTAGTTGGCTTTGAATTTTCTGAAACTACAGGCGAGCCTACACGTGTACATGAATGTGCTTGGGTAGAGAGGCTAAGGTCAAAGTGGATGTGATTGACTGATGTACCGAAAGCTGTCATGAGACTGGTTGCCATTGCTCAGGGTGTGGTGAGCCCCTGAGCGTCTGCTCGTGATGAAGTCATTGCGGTCTCCAGGCCACGAGCTAATGATGGTGCTTCTTTACCATCTGGAATGGTCATAGCTAGTGTGGATCGTTCTCCCGGACTACCTTGGATCGGCCCTTGCTGGCTCAATGTCCTCGGCGGGCTCGTGAGCCCTCGGGGAGGACTTCTTCGAGTTCGGCTCACCGTGGCTTCTGGTCATGAGGGCTCATGTGTTCTAATGCTAGAGCCTTCGTGGTGTGATGACATCACGGTCGCCGTGTCTCCATTACTGGATATGGTAGTTGCTCTCGAGGAAGAGTTGGTGCGTCCTATCGCCACGAAAGCGGGTTCTAAGGGCAACGAGGTTCGGTCTGCTCGACACGGCGCGCGGTGCGCTCAAGGAGCCCGCTCCCTCAGATGCACATGCCTCCAACTGAAGACTGACTGTTCTCTAAGATGTGATGGACAGTTTGTCCACCGTGCAGGTCCTAGTTCTGGGCTTGGCCATGCGAGGCGTGGCACCGCCACCTGATCACTAACGATGATGCCACGTGGTGGCGGGTAATTTCGTCGCTCGTGCATGCCCTAACATGCTGCGTTTCGCTGGTGGCGGAGACACCGTGTGGGGTGTGGCTCCACCACCAGATCCAGGCTTCCCACGCGGTTGGCCTGGATGGGGTAGAAGCTGGTGATGGGCCCTGACCCATTAGTGTGGATAACCTCGTGGTTTCCCAAAAGGATGTGGTCGGTCGAGGACATTCCCTAGGTGAGTCCGCCATGAGCCATGAACCTCTGGCTTCTTGGGTGGAAGATTTGGCCATGACCGATGACGAGAGAGGGTTCTGGCCCTGCTATGTAGGTGAACTCTGGGATGCTATCGCTGGAGTCAGTTCTAAGAGTGTGTCCGCCGCAAACCACGGGACCTACATCTCTAGGGCGGAGGTAGGCGCTGACCCTTCGATGCCGATGAACTCGTAGTTTTCGTGGCAGATGTGGTCGTCGTGGGCCATTCCGCGAGCGAGTCCACCAACAGTGTGGGGAGCCATCGCTTCCTTCTCAACAATCGAGAGTGCGCGACTGTTCCCTACCCGATGCGCCAATTGTCGGTGTTTTGTAAACCAGACTAGTAAATTTATATGATTGTTGCACTGCTCTAGGAAGACGATGGTAGCATCCAAAAGACACGAGGATTTATACTGGTTTAGGCCGGAGCCCTACGTCCAGTCTCAGAGATGATCGAGTGCGTGTTCCTTGCTTGAATGCTATGAAGTTCTTATAATGGGGGTGTAAGAATGGTGGAAGAGGTAGAAGATCTAGAGCTAGGAGACGGGCTGCCCGAAGGAAAGCTTCAGGAGCCATTCTACGGTGTAAGAATGAGTGAATGAGTTGAGAATGAACGGAAAGGATGCCCTGACTACCCTTATATAAAGTTCGGGGCTAGGACGTGTACAAAGAAGAAGGTTCCCCCGACCGAAGGGTCGTGAGCCTGAGGGGGGGGCCTAGCTAACTTGGCTTGCAAGCTACGCCGTCTTGTGGGGCGCGTTCGGGCGTGGCTATCGTCACTGTCCTGTGGTCACGTCGTGGCATGGTGTGACGTGGAGCTACTTTGCCGGCTGTGGCAGTACTATAGGCATGGTGATGGTTCGCTAGCCGTCCTGTGCGACGTGGTCTCCGCCGTGGTCTTCGTCATCGCCTATTGGTTTCCTGGGGCGTCGTACAGGAGTTGGTAGCCGCCCTCAGGTCATCGATCACCTTGTTGGCTTGAGGAGCTGAGGGCCACGATCCCGATCATTGAGGTCAGGGCTCATGCCAGCCTGGATGGCCTCTAAGTCATGGCCTTCGTCGTGGATTCCGTCCCATAGTGGGCAGAATCGTACATGTGTCATGTCGGACCGTATTTGGACAGTGGGTTGTCGTACTGGTAGTCACCGCTAGGCGGTGTTATCTTGTCTGAGCTACGTGGCGCCGGGATGGCATCTGATCGGACCGAGGTGACCGTTGTCCCCTCGGTCCTTGCGGGGTCAGTGCGGCGTGCTTACACTTGTCAGAGCAGGCACGCTTGGCTATGTTCGACCTCTCCCCGTTCCTCCTTGGGGCTGGGACGGTGAAGAGGTCGTGAATCTTTGTGTGCGTTGTGCGGCTAAGGCGTAAGGGAGAGGTCGTGGCCGACCCTAGCCTTGGCGTCTGGCCTGGTTCACTTGGCTCAGCTGGGCCTCGGTCGTTCGGGCCTTCGCTAGCCGATGTATCATGGGCTGCTCGACCTGCTAACTAATCAGTGCCTTGAGACACCCTGGGATTATAACTATATTATGTAGAACCAGACCAAACTTAGGGTGGAGAGTTTTCAGGGAATAGTAGATGCTGTAGGGCGAGGATGCGTGGATGGAAGCGAGCTTGGCAAACGGACTGTGCTGTCAGCTTCTCACACTGGTGGTAGACGGTACAGGATACAGAACTACCATGATGCAATTGCGATTTGTAGAGTCCATGGCCCACCAGATTTCTTCACTACTTTTACCTGTAATCCTAAGTGGCCGGAAATTTTTGAAGCTATATCTCTTGAGCCTGGCCAGAGATCTACAGACATGGCAGATATTGTTGTTAGGGTATACAATATGAAGCTTGAGGAGCTCCTGCAGGATATTAGAGATGGTACCACGTTTGGCCCTGTTAGTACTGGTACGTTGTTCGTGATGCATGCCTGTTTTTTTGTTGCGGTCTCTGCATTGTGATCTACTTGCTGTTGTGTGACCCCTCTTCACTGGTTTTGCTTTGTTAGTTTTGCACACTGTCGAATTTTAGAACCGTGGCCTTCCTTATGACCACATTATAGCGTGGGTGTCGCAGGACACATCGCACCCATCGGCTTCGTTCATTGACGAGCTCATAGCCGCCGATATACCAGACCCAGAAGAGGACCCTTTAGGATATGCCTTGGTCGCTGAACACATGATGCATGGTCCATGCGGACTAGGCCATGAGACCTGTCCCTGTATGAACGATTTGAAATGTTCGAAGAGATTTCCTAAAAAATATCAACCTCACACGACGATAGATGAAAACAACTTTGCTGTATATAGAAGGCCTGACAATAAGAGGTATGTTCAGAAAGGCAACACGAGGCTAGATAATAGATGGGTTGTGCCTTACAACCTGTACCTGCTTAAAAAATATCAGGCACATATAAATGTAGAGTGGTGCAATAAAGGAATATTCGTTAAGTACCTATTCAAGTATGGCACTAGCTACAAATGCAGTGCCTGCTCATCAACTTCCTTCAGATTCAAGTATGTGCATGTCCTTTTCTGGTCGATGGTATTTTACAGTCTCCAAGTAACTAATATGTTCGTGCTATTTTCCTTGTGCAGGTATAAGATCTGTTTCATTGCTCTTGATGGTACTGATGAGGCTGAGATGATCTGTTTGGGAGATGTTGCACGTCAGATCATAGGGAAACCGGTTCAGCAGCTTCTCAGGACAACCACAACTGCTTCACCGTTGCCACCTGACGTCACCAAGATAGTTTCAATTCGGTTGTGACTGCATATGGCCAGCACAAGTCCCCCCCCCGCCCCCCTCCCCGCGCATTGCTCAGAACGGCCCTGACGGTACGCTCTCTGCAGCTGTCGGTGATAGAGTCGATCTTCCGCCTATGTCTGGAGCAGAAGATAGACGCTCCTCGATCTTGCTTGACGGTGTAACATGCCTGCTCTCGTGCCGATTTTCTACCTCTCGGACATGAGTTCTGCCGGTACATGCCTTTTTATTCTGTGTTTCGTTTTGTAGACTCCACCCCCAGGGGTCGTTGTCGGTGACACGCCGCCTGCTAAGCCACAGCCGGTGCTGACGGTGATCCAAGAGGTGTTTCCATTGCCCTCTTGCTAGTGCCATGGTACTGGAAACAGTTGAGGAAGACTTCCCGCTCTTTTGTGGATGGATGTTGTTGCCCTGCAAGTCTCTGTTTGGTGCTGGTACGACAGAGATCAACTTCCTGCTCTATTCGGCACTATGGACTTCGCTGTGTAATTATTGAGGCTGCTCCATGCGCCTTGTTTGTAGTGAGACCTCTATGGCCATGCCTACCGGATGCATGGCCACGCGCTTGACTGTTGGGGCTATGGACACCGTGGGGAACTGTTAAGACTGGCATCCCTAACTGTCGGTGATTTAGCTCAGTAATTCATTCATGAGAAGGATATTTCAAAGAAAGCTGGCATCCCTAACTGTGATTCTACTAGCTTAGTAGTTACTACTATAACTAAAGAACATACGTGGTGGTGACGTTGCTCGTGCATTATATTTTCGATACTCATATAAATTAATTAAATAAATAAATCTCTGTATGAAGATGGAACCAAACCATGCACTATGGCGGTGCCAGAAAAAGGCACCAACACCGACGACTGTTTGTCTTCGGTCGTCCAAAAGCAGAGAGTACTAGCTAGTAGGCACAAGGCTGGATGGTGTTGCTGGAAACGGGACGAGGAGGCGGCGGCCTAGGGATCAGGGCTGTGTGTCTGGAACTGCAAGACTACCGCAGCGTGCAGGAGATCGACATGGTCAGTGTCGAAAAGTGCCCCTGTCTCGTGAGCATCGCGCCCAACACGGCGTGCGGGAGACGAGACATATCTCCTTTCCTCCGAGCCTTGCTTCGTCACCTCCACGACGAGGCGGAACAGACCCTGGAAAAGGCCATCATCCGGGAGGTGGTGCTAAGGATGAAAATGGAACGGAAATATCCCGAATCGAACCGCATCGTTTTCTATATTTAATCCGATCGAATCTGTATTTTCTTGTCCGACTTTACCGTTTTCGCTTTCGCATTTCAGATGTTTCGTATTTCAAATGTAAAAGTAGAAAACGGTTTAGACATTTTTCGACCGTTTTCTACTTTTCTACTTTTAATTTGAAATATTCCGAATTCAAAATTCGGTTTAAACCAAATTTGGCCAATTGCACAGGTCATACAGCCCAATTGCTAGTTGCTACATCTAATTTTAATTCCTATTATCCTGCTAGCTACTAATTGCTTGTTCTAGACTTGTATTTATGTGTCGGCTATTGTGTTAAATACCTAAGACCAAGGATCATGCACTTGTTAATTATTATATGCACTTGAACTTGATCATGTATGTACTTAGTCATGCACTTGGTCCTACGGGTCAGTATTCCGTATTGAGTTTTCGTATATCGACCGTGTTCGACATAAATCCGTTCGAATTGGTTCGTTTTCGGAATTCTCGATATTTCGTAAGTTCGCGTTCGTTTTCGTGTCCGGTTTTACCGTTTTCGCTTTCGTTTTCGTATTTTAAATGTAAAAGTAGAAAACAATTTAGGAGTTTTTCGATCGTTTCCGACCGTTTTGATCCTTAGTGGTGCTCGCCGCCCTCACTTCCATCCATATACTGGGAACTGCTCCGCCGCCTCTAATCCAATCCCTTCCGTTCCGTTGCATTGGGTAGCATAGCATAATATAATAATGAGAATGAGAAAGTGGCCATAATAAAGTTACCGATAATATATATGTAAGTACTGTGCCGCTGTTAAACTCTCGCACCCGCCGGAAGTTACCGCACATGTATGTATGTATGTATGTATTATCCAGTTCATTCATCAGTGCGCCCAGCATGACGAACAATAAAAGATATCGTCAGAGTTGGTGTTTAGTTTTCAGTTCGTATAGGCAGGCGCTGCTGCTTTACCCATTTCTTTTCCCCTCTTCAACAACTCACTCCTGAATGAAGAGGAGACAGCTGCATCGAGATCGAAAGCCAGTCTAGATCTTGCGCAAGCTGATCGGAGTGAGATTTTGCCATGGCCTCTTCATTTGGTTAGTGCTCAGTGGTATGGTCTAGAGTCACTACTGGAATTATCTAGAAACAAACATATATAGCTAGGGGAAACGGGAACAGTCTTGTGCACCTCAATTATAACTACAGTTTGCAAGTAGCATATCCTGTTCCTATGAACATGGATGGTTAATTTCGATTTTTTTGTTCCTTTATATAGAACAACACTCAATTACAATTCATTGCTCCTAGGGATCAAAACAGAGCAGATAAATTCTTGTTCAGTGGGTGCCATTATTCTCTGGGTTTTTTTTTTCTTTTTTCAGGCAAATATGAAACCAGGATGAAATTAGCTAGGAAAATGTTTTCACAAACAAGAACAAAAACAATTCAGGCAATTTACTAATCTCCCATATCCAGCTAGGAATGCCCATCTGACTTGTTGCAAGTCCTTGGTCAATGGTCGAGCACCGTACCCGGGCATGCATGTCGCCTCTATCCTCTTGGCAAGGTGAAATTAAACATGTTCATAATATTAGTCTCACTCACATGGCAGAGGAGGACATCGATCAGAGCCGGTCGTGTCAGTCAGACTAATTGGCGAGGGATTGTCGATAGTACTGCATGGCAACGACGTCTCCGGCGAGCTTTTGCTCGATTCCAGCGACAGATATCTGGCAAACTCTCGTAGTCCGTACGTTGCTACGGGATAATTAATAATTTATACTAAAAATATACGGATCTTACAATAAAATAACAATACTGTTAAATTAAATACTAACGTTAAAGTGATATTTAATCTAAAAAACAAAGTTTATGAATTTAACATAGTCACGGAATGCGCGGCGTCGCAGGCTTACAAACTCTAGAGCTTCCAGAGATTGGATCGAATCCAACCTAGAGCCTCGAAACCTTGTATCTTTTCCTGGACGGGCTTCACTTCGGATGCGCCGGTAGCAATATCAACGATCTCCAGTCGATGGACCAAGTCGTATGGTTCCCCATACAATGGCTCAAACATGTAGATTTTGTTCTCCTTGTACTTGGATACACTTGTTCCACTGAAGCTTTCATTGAAATGTTTAGACACGAATAATGTCTGATCATCGATGTCCCTCACCGTGGACCACTCCGGCGTATGGTCGTTAAGGTTGCACTTGTAGATCGCGCTGCGGTGGGTAAAGCTCTGTGTCTCGTGGAACGTGCTCACCATGGCACCCACAATGTGCAGCTCACCGTTTGATTCTGTGTAGTGCGGTGGCGGTGGCGGAGCCCAGCGTGGCGTGGCTGCGCACGGAGATTTTCCAGTCGCGATCGATGGCGCAATGATGGCAAGAACTTATCTTAGCGCGTCGATGGTTGGAGAACTCCAGTTTGGCGGCGTTGTCGCCGTCGACAGACCGTGGAGATTTCTCAAAGGATCGATCGCCAAGAACACATCCCTCATGATAGCTCGATCGATCGCCAAGAACTTATCTTGACGCGTGGACGATGGACCCCACGGAGAACGGCGTTACGGACTTTGGTGTCGGCGGCGTCCATGCGCGCCGTCGACTCCAACCCGGCGTAACGCGACATCCGTGGAGCACCTAAGCATGGCCATGGCCACGCACTTTTCGCGTCGGCGGCGCGAGAGCACGATCTCACGGAAGAACACATCCCTCATGTCTTCTAGCTTGATGGCTCGCCGGCGAGGAAGATGGCATCCGAAACCGGTCCCTTTTGCCGAGGAGAAATAATTAAATATATGCGTTGGCAAGGGATGAAGGACCCACCGCCCGTGGACCCTAGACATGCATTTTCCATGAGGATCACCGCCAATCAACGAGAATGACACGATCAATCAAGTAATTAAGATGTCGTGGGATTGGCGGAGGCGGAGCTCATATCCACACTTTGTTCTTTGTAGTTGTAGGGGCACGCGGCACCTACGGGCGAATGGATTCACGGATCGCACAATAAGATAACAATATTATTAAATTAAATACCAACGTTAAAGTGACTAAAAAGCAAAGTTTACGAATTTCGCCCATGAGCGCTGACCACAAACCAGAGCTTCCACGAGAGAGAATCCAACGACGCCACCTTTTCCGCGGGCCGCCGATCGCGCCGGTAGGCAGCGTCTTGATGGACAAGACCTTCTTCTCTCGGGATGTAGAAGCCGACGCATTGAAATGTCCGAAGTCGGGTCACCCGAACGGGAGCAGCGTGAAGGTTGCACTTATAGCGCCCGCAGAGGTAAAAAGGTTGCGATGTGCGGGACGGCATGCGCCATGGGGAGTTAGCGGATCGGAAGGACGCCGCGTCGTGAGATTTCGGGACGCGAGACACGATGGACCCCACGGAGAACTCCGATGGACTCGACTCCGCGCGGAGATCCTCTGGTAAGCCGGATCTCTAGTCAGGAAGAGATAGGGACCTTCTCTTGGGATTGGGAGGCTGAGCTATGGAAGATAGATGACATCAACTATGGTTCAAGCAAGAAATAGCAAGCGAGGAAGATGGAACACGTGAGCGTGAAACCAAATGAAAGGAGAAAAAAGTTGTCCCTTTTGCAAATGCAAAGAGGAGAAATAATTAAATATATGCAGATTTGGCAAGGTTCTTAGAAATGCAAAGAGGTTCCTTTTGTCTTAATTCTCTTTCCTTCTATGTTAATTCTCTTTTCTTTTGCTCGTTGCCATGTATGCTAGTGCATGCAAACATGCAATGTGTATATGGATAGCACAATAATTTTCTACTTCCTATTTTACCATGATTGCTCTATCACATGATAGGCAATATTCAATCAAGGAGAATGACACGATCAATCAGTAATTAAGATGTCGTGGGATTGCAGGCGTGGGCAGACGGACAAACCAAAATAAATATCGCACCAAAAAATATCCACACTTTGTTCTTTGTAGTTCTAGGAGATAATAGGTAGCGTGCCCGTGCGTTGCTACGGGATAACTAACAATTTATACTAAAAACACACGGATCGCACAATAAGATAACAATATTGTTAAATTAAATACCAACGTTAAAGTGACATTTAATATGATGAAAAAGCAAAGTTACACACGAATTTAACAGCTGTTGAGTCCAAAGGAGTGCGCAAGGTTGCTATAGCCCAATGAGATCTCACAAACTCTAGAGCTTCCAAAGATTGAGTATGAATCCAACGTAGAGCCTCGGTATGTAGAGAAACCCATGTGCATCTTTTCTCGGACGGGCTTCACTCTCGGATGCGCTCGAATGTTAGAAGAGTTAATCCATGATAGCAATATCAACGATCTCAAAGCACGATGGACCAAGTCGTATGGATCCCCATACAATGGCTCGAACATGTAGATTTTGTTCTTCTTGTACTTGGATACACTTGTTAAAACACCTTGAAGCTTTCATTGAAATGTTTAGACACGAATGCAAAGTGTCTTATCACCGAATGTCCTCACCCTAGACCACTCCGGACAAATAATCCTCGCATTTCCGTCGTGAAGGTTGCACTTATAGATCACGCTTAGAATTGAAATACTTAAAAGCTGTAGGTAAAACTACCTAGGGTCTCGTGGAACGTGCTCACCATGGCACCCATAATGTGCAGCTCACCGTTTGATTCTAGAAAGTAGTGGGCGGTGATGAGCGGAGAAGATGGCGATCCCAAATTTAGAATTGGCGAGCTTAATGATGAAGCGCAATGAGCGCCACACGACATCCGTCGCGGTTGATGAGTAAATCTTCCCGCAGACGAGGTAGAACGCGATTAGGCTTGTTTGAGCCGTCATCACCAGCCGCTTGAGCTTGAGACGGAGATTTCTCCAAAGAAGTCGATCGCTAAGAACTTGTCTTGGCAAGAGCTCCTCGGGACGATAGACCCCGGTCATCCCCGAGAACTCCGTCGTTGATGGTTGGGAGACCGTCGGCCTCTCTCGTCGACATCGCGTTGCCGACTCTCAACCCGGCGAAAATCGCGACCTCCGTGGAGCAGGAAGCAGGCCAAACAATCAAGAACAAGAAGTGAAGGGTCGGGCGGTCAAGAAGAGCGGCGCCGAGAGCATGATCTCACGGAAGAACACGTCCCTCATGTCTTCTAGCTTGATGGCTCTTGCGGAGCCCTGCGGCATCCGCGTCCCCGTGAGAGAGAGTTGGTGGGATGGAGGACCACCGCCATAGACCCTGAACGAGAGCGTTCGATGAGGAAGCCGCGCGACGTGAGCGGCCGATTTTCGGCGGGGGAGAATGGCGGGAGCTCAACGTGGGTCCCAACCCTACACAACGGGGCACATCGAATCGATGGATCCAAGCCGACCACGCGTCACGGACGCCACCTCATCCATGAACATCACCACCACACGAGGAGCCGACCACGCCACGTTGTGACCGGCGCAAGACGATCGCGCGGCGGCGTCTCGCCCGACAAGACCTTCTTCTGGAGGACACGGTAGAAAGCGACGCGGTCCGAAGTCGAGGGTCGAGCTCACGGGAGGCACGAAGCCGCGAAGCAGGAGCGGGCGCCACCTCAAGTAGCGAGCGGACGACGCACGCGCGTCTTGGACAAGACCTTCTCGGGACACGGGGAGCAAGCGGATCGGACGACGCGCGCGCGCGTCGTGGCTCGACTTGAGACGCCGCCGATGGAATCGAGGAGAGATCTCGGTAGGCGATGTGGATCTCCGATCCACGGAGAGATAGGGACCTTCTCTTAGAATTGGGAGACTGAGCCATGGAAAACAGATGACATCAACTATGGTTCATGTAAGAAACAGCAAGCGAGGGCGATGGAACACGTGAGCGTGAAACCAAATGAAAGGAGGAAAAAGCTGTCCCTTTTGCAAATGCAAAGAATGGAAGAAATTAAATATAGGCAGATTTAGCAAGGTTCTCAGAAATGCAAAGAAAGAGGTTCTTTTTGTCTTAATTCTTTTTTCTTCTGTGTTAATTCTCTTTTCTTTTGCTTGTTGCGGTGCATGCAAACATGCAATGTGTATATGGATAGCACAATAATTTTATACTTCCTATTTTTTCGTGATTCCTCTATCACATGACATGCAATATTCAATCAAGGAGAATGGCACGATCAATCAGCAATTAAGATGTCGTGGGATCACAGGCGTGGGCAGACGGACGAATCAAAATAAATGTCGCACTAAAAAATATCCACACTTTGTTCTTTTTAGTTGTAGGAGATATTAGGTAGCGTGCCCGTGCATTGCTATGGAATAACTAACAATTTATACTAAAAACATACGGATCGCACGATAAGATAACAATACTGTTAAATTAAATACCAACGTTAAAGTGATATTTAATATAAAAAGCAAAGTTTATGAATTTAACACAGTCACGGAGTGCACGGCGTCGTAGGCTCACAAACTCTAGAGCTTCCAGAGATTGGGTCGAATCCAACCTAGAGCCTCGAAACCCTGCATCTTTTCCTGGACGGGCTTCACTTCGGATGCACCGGTAGCAATATCAACGATCTCCAGTCGATGGACCAAATCGTATGGATCACCATACAATAGCTCAGACATGTAGATTTTGTTCTCCTTGTACTTGGATACACTTGTTCCACTGAAGCTTTCATTGAAATGTTTAGACACGAATAGTGTCTGATCACCGATGTCCCTCACCCTGGACCACTCCGGCGTACGGTCGTTAAGGTTGCACTCGTAGATCGCGCTGCAGTAGGTAAAGCTCTGTGTCTCGTGGAACATGCTCACCATGGCACCCACAATGTGCAGCTCACCGTTTGATTCTAGGTAGCTACGGTGGCAGAGCCCCGCAGGTGACGATAGCGATGGCAGCAGCGTCGCGGTTGGAGTAGCGCCGCCGGCGTTGCTGCTGCAGACGGAGATTTCTCCAATGCAGTCGATCGCCAAGAACTTGTCTTGGAAGTGGACGATGGACCCCACGGAGAACTCTAGTTTGGTGTCGAGCAGCTTCCATGCGCTGTCAACTCCAAACCGGCAGAACGCGACCTCCGTGGAGCACCCAAGCATGGCCATGGCCACGCACTCGCGGCCAACGGCGTCAGGCGGCGCCGAGAGCACGATCTCACGGAAGAACACGTCCATCATGTCTTCTAGCTTGATGGCTCTGCCTGCGGCATCCGTGTCCCCGTAGCCGTTGGTGGGATGGAGGACCCACCGGCCGTGGACCCTAGACACACGTTCTGATGAGGACGCCGCCGCGACGTGTTCGCCTACTGGCGGGAGCTCAACGCGGGGGGCACAGGCACCGGCGAATGGATTCAGCAGCGTCACGGATGCCGCCTTCGTCCATGAGCGTCAGCCACCCATACGAGGAGTCGCACGTCACCTTGCCGCGCACGTCGGACAGTGTCTTGGACAAGACCTTCTTCTTCGGGACGCAGTAGAAACCGACGTGGTCCGAGTCAGGGTCAAACGGGAGCAGCAGGAGCGGCCCGAAGGTAGCGAACGGGACAGCGACGCGCCATGAGGAGCAAGCGGATTGGAAGGACGCCGCGTCGTGGCCTGACGCGAGACGCTGCCCGATGGACTCGAGGAAATCCTATGGTATGCCGGATCTCCAGTCAGAGAGAGATAAGGACCTTCTCTTAGGATTGGGATGCTGAGCCATAGAAGACAGATGACATCAACTATGATTCACACAAGAAACAGCAAGCGAGGGCGATGGAACACGTGAGCGTGAAACCAAATAAAAGGAGGAAAAAGCTGTCCTTTTTGTAAATACAAAGAGGGAAAGTAATTAAATATAGACAGATTTGACAAGGTTCTCAGAAATGCAAAGAAAGAGGTTCCTTTTGTCTTAATTCTCTTTCCTTCTGTGTTAATTCTCTTTCCTTTTGCTCGTTGCCATGTATGCTGGTGCATGCAAACATGCAATGTGTATATGGATGGCATAATAATTTTCTACTTTCTATTTTGTCGTGATTCCTCTATCACATGACATGCAATATTTAATCAAGGAGAATGGCCGGATCAATCAGTAATTAAGATGTCGTGGGATCGCAGGCATGGGCAGACGGACGAACCAAAATAAATGTCACACAAACAAAAATATCCACACTCTGTTCTTTTTAGTTATAGGAGATGTGTAGCTACTGTACTAACGCGCGTATCAGTGCTGCAACACAAACACAGGCGCCCAGTCCAGCTACAAAAAAACTCTCCAACGGCGGAGGAGGAGCACCGTCTGCAAGTTCGCAACTGCTAACACATCGCGTCCAGTCCAACACAGCGAAGCGACAGCGAGTGAGTGCCACACTCCTCTTAGTCCGGGCAGCACGCAGCAGGGCTATAGTCCACACCACAGAGCACGCCAGTTTCAGACTTCAGTTGTACTGCTAAAGTCCCCCAGTGGAGCGAGTGCCGTCCGTCCTTCCCCTCCGATGGCTTCGTCTCCCGTCTCCCAGTTGTACCGCTGCCCAGGGCTCTGATGATGGCCTCCAGCACTGCTACCAACTCTTGGTTCGTCACCTGGACGAGCTGGGAGAGGCCCGCAACGAGATGCTCGCCGCCATCGCTGCGGTACACAATGACGTCCAGGCCTGCCGCGCGGAGGTGCTCGCCGCCATCGCTGACGTCCGCCGCCTCCTCCGTTTCCGGGGGCTCCAGTGATCACTGATGGATGGATGGATGCATCATACTACTGACTCGATCTCAGTCTGGCTGCATGGATGGACGGACGATGGATGTCTGACTGTCACAGATAAAATAAATAAATAAATTCTGCAACACGAGATGATCGATGATGATACACTTGTCTTTGTCTGGATGGCTTGGATGATGTCTTTGTCTTTAATTTGGGCAAAAAAAATCTTTTCTACAGCCTGTTCGCTTCGCTGAAAAAGCCGAAACACTGTTTTGGCTTATTTGTTGGGAGAGAAAAATACTATTTCGATTGAAAAAATAAGCTGAAAATACGAATTATAAAATAAGCGAACATGCCTACAGATCCATCTCCTGGACCATGCATCTACTGCATGCCCATAGTCTGATCTCATAGTCATAGAGCTCTGCCCACAGTTTCCCTGTCAGGCTGTCACTGCAAGTACCGTACCGAAAAACTCAGGCTCACCAGTTCATCAAGGCCACTTCTTATCACCCAAAACGAGTTATCATCAGCATGTTCGGGAGGCCGTATCGTATCGTGGATTATTTACTGTTGGCCGGTTTGGTGTGAGAGAAAAACACTGTTCCCGGTTGGAAATTTACGATCATTTACGAGCAAGCGAACAGGCTGCATATCCTCCTGGATGATGCTTGTCTTTAATTTGTTTGGATGGCTTTACAGAATGGTATAATTATTTAGTAGTACGTATATACAACATTATGTTTGATTGGTTGTAGGGATCCAACCTTAGAATTTCGACGAAAGCTTCCCCTGTTACATGCAATTTCACATACACTGCCCTCCAGCTCCTTTCCTGCTATCCAGCACTCCCAGTATTATTTACTAGCTCCTCTTGCCCAAGCTCCCATCACCATCAACACTGTCCTCCTCCCGGCTCGTTCGTACGACGGCCGCCCGCTAACAAAGGTCGGCGCCCCTGGTGAAGAAGCAATGCCTCGCGTCAAGGAAGTAGAGAACACAACTGGATCTACACATCAAGTACAGCGGCCCCCTACAAGCTAAAGTACCCTCTTCACCCAATGCATCAGTGTTTACATTGGGAGATGATGAAGAGATTTCATTTTCTTCATATAAATTTCACAGCAAAGCAGCGATACAAGTACTCTTCTTTTGCATGTGCTACATACAAGTACTACTATTCTCTTCCCAACAACACTATTTTCTTGGAATTGCTCCTCCCAACCAACACAACCATCATCAAAATTCATACAAGTTACAACAATTTACAGCTATAAGAAATATTCATTTTTTTTAAAAAAAAAATCCTACAACTATGCCAACCTCTACTAACTCATGGGTATATGAGAGACTGGTACCAGATCAAACATGTGTGTACTCACATCTCCACATTCTTCGCATCATGCGGTTCAACAAATTAAGGCCCATGTTAGCACGCCCAGTATATATGCCGTGGTACACTCTTCAGCGATAGAAACTGGCTTTTGGACAAAGTTTTTCTACAGATCCATCAGCTCGTCCATCTACTGCCCGTAGCTTGATCTGATATATCTTTGGCCACAGTTTCCCTGTCACTGCAAGTACCGTACCAAAAAGGCTCATCAGATCAAATTTCAGCCCAAGGCCACTTATCACCCAAAATGAAAAAAAGAGAGTTCATTGGGAATGCTTAAAGCTCACCAAATAATCTGTGGCTTCTTTCATCCCAAGCTATCCCGTTTAAGACATCAATATTCTGGAACAGAGCATATTTCATTTAGGACATCATGTAATTTCTCCTATATATTTGGGGATTTTCGTAATGATGGAACTGTTTACTTGTTTCATCCTGTTTCCACTACAAAACTACCATGCAGTACAGAACAAAATGGAGTTTGTTCCCGAATGGACGATTGCAAATGGGTATTATGGAGTAAAGGAAATATAAAAACACAACATAAAGGAAAAAGGAAAAAAAATAACACCATAAACTGCCTACCGTATTGCCTGAGTTCCACAACTGCTGCCTGCAGGATTACAAAGCACAAATATCATTACTCTGACATGGGAATACTGATACTGTTATAAGCGTGTTGTTTAAAATAAAAATAAAACATACCTCAGCTCATGAAGAAAGATCCAGCCCACCACTAGGCCATCTTCAGGGGACACTCTAGCTATGCAATCTGTCTGCGTATCATAGCTTTCAAAACTCAGATGCCCAGGTCACACATTATAGAAAATTACAAGGTATCTATCTCTCCGTACATTGATAGATCATATATTAGTAGGGTACAGCAAAATTACATAGAAATACAGCAAATCACTTAGCAACAGGTGGAGAGAATTGGGTAGAGGAACTCCCATAAGATGGCTAATTATTATGAAAAATCAGAGTGCGTGCATTGTAGTAAGGACTCAGCAGCCTATTTGGCAGCGATAGGCCAAATGAAGAGCATCACTCAGTGAAACTTGGTCGCTTTGAGGAAAGTTGAGGTACACACCATGGAAATAATAATCGGAGAAGCCTTTAAACCTCATTCATATTTGGTCTAAGATACTAATGGTGCCACTAAGATATTAATGGAAGATATAGTGGTCCTTGCCAAATGCAGTACATAGTTACACTAAGATATTTCATAATAAGATATGTTAGCTAGGAGGAACTACATCTAACCTGCCAGACATTTGCCCAGACTTCACCATCTATATACTCCAGCTCATTAAGATAGGGGACTTCATTACCATGATACTTGACAGTCACCACTTTCATGACTGCATGAAAATAATTGTTCAACAAAAAAGAAAAAGAAATCTAAACGCTAATAGAATATCAAGTAGAAAGAATAGTAACCTTCAAGTGACTTTGGATCCAGCTTATATAGCATTGAAGTGCCATCACTGCCAAAAAGAACTTTGCCATCAGTCGCCAGACCCCAACCATCTCGCATTTTATGGGTAAAACTCGTGCGCTGCATATTTGGTATATAGGAAATTAACAACAACAATAACATACTCATGCACTGAAAGTAAACTGGCAAGCAAATAAAAGCTCAAGAGACATCAGTAAATGCCAAGCAATTGTGCATCCAGAACTCACAAGAAAAGTACCATCACGAAAAAAAAAGCTGATACCCAAATTAAAAGTGGGATTTTAGAATTGTTATCCAGGGTTAAAAGCAATAGGTCTGTGTGATTGATGTAAGCATAGACACAGGGCGGCAGCATACTTTGGAGAAGTTATGTCGATCATATATAAACCCTTCGTTCTTCAACCAGGTAACCTGAAACAATCTACAGAGTGAAACAAATGAAAATGAAATAGGGTCTGAATGGGAAGGATACAAACAAAGTAAGCCCATGCCCATTATCTTTGAGAAAGGCATTGGCATGTGAGGTGGTTATGCACCTGTCGCCGAGAAGAGTTAAACCTTCTCCAAAAATATGTCCGTCCATTTGGTGGTTAACCAAAACCTACAAAATGGTGAATCGCCAATCAAACTTTAAGAGAAGCTAAGTAAAATAATCAGGTGATGAGTGAGCGAACAAAGAGCACCACAAGTATGAGATATGTGATGATAAACATGAGTAAGCATTGAAGTTAGCATACTTTTCCGGTCTGAAGATCAACCTTTCGGACAGAAGACTGTTGAGAAACCAAAAGCAGAGACATTTAGTGGGATACAAATGTAGGATGATCAGAGGATTGTTTGTTGGGCACGGTAGGAGCGAACATTACCCTGTGATAGAGGCCAGTGGACTCGAAAAGAGTGTCATTTTCCGCGTACAAGAGACCCTACATCCGAAGCACACGATGCAGCAGAGTATAATAAGTAAGAATGCATCGTCTTGAACACTGAACTATCAAGAATTGAGAAAATACGGTGTTCTTTTTGTACTAGAATAGAAGCCCCATGTGTTGATGAGGCACGCACTCATCAAGTAGTACAGGAAGAGAATTTCCCCATTGGTGATGAGGTTGAGAATTGAGATCAGATCTCACCTCAGGAAGAAAGAAGAGAAGAAAAGCACACCTGGGTGAAGGCGTCCGGGTCGTGAGGGTACTCGCGGACCAGGTCGAAGGAGAAGAACCTGGTGGCAACAGCTGGGTGGGCGAGGAGGGCGGTCGGCGGGGACCCGGCTCGCCTGGTGGTGTAGGCGGCGGCGAGCAGGAGGAACGCGGCCAGCGCCGCGGCTACCACGATGAACGGGCCGCGGAGGTAGAGCGGCTTTGTGGGCGCTGGCGTGGGGGCGGGGGCGGAGACGGAGGCGGGTGTCATGGCGCGACGGTGGTGCGGCGGCGGCGGCCTCCGTCGGGAGCCGACGGGCATCTGGGACAGCCAGTTGAAAAAGTCAACGTGTCCACACGCGCCTACACTTGGTTTCCTTGGAAATAACTATTCTTCCTTTATTTTTATTTTTTTCATTTCATTTCATTCAAGCATATATTCATTTTTCAAAAAATGGTACTCAATTCATCCCAAATTGTAAGACGTTTGACTTTTTTATACCAAGTTTGACCACTCGTCTTATTCAAAAATTTATGTAAAATATCACTTCTTTCGTCGTGGTTTGGTTTATTAATAAAAATTCTTCAAGAATGACTTAAATTTGACTATATTTGCATAATTTTTTTAATAAAACGAGTGGTCAAATTTAGGGCTAAAAAAGTCAAACGTCTTATAATTTGGGACGAAGGGAGTGATAAAGAAGCATTCGTTCATTGAAGGGTGTGATTATATTTCTCCAATGTGACATCATCGTGCGTTGTCTTTTCAATCACGAAGATGTACAGGTACTTCCAAATTATTACTCTATCATGTACTGTACGTTATTTAATTTTATTGGCAGCGTGCAATCTCCCTATCTACTGTACTTCCTGCAATTGTAATGATAAGCATATTTTGTAAATATAAAAATTCGAACTTTACAAATAGTTTTGTATTCAAAGTAGATCTAAGATAATATTGATTCTTTAGCAAATGGCACGCAACATAATGTAAGAGAAATTAAGGGTAAGAATCTTTTTTAATGAAAATTTCTTGATCAAAGTACAATTGAGGGAGCATATATATCTAGGTTTTTCCTATAGATCAAACTTTGCTAGCTTTAACTTCAGGAATATCTAAAAATTTGTATAAATTAACAAGACAAGAATGCCACTACTAGAATTAAAAGATACTTCCTTAATATATAACTCTTCTCATTTAAATAATAACTAGCAAACATGCCTGTGTCGTTGTCCGTGATCAGAATATGTATCATCGCATACACAAGTTGTTCTAAATCATAGGAGTATGATTTCATGAATCCGAGTCATGTATAAGATTATATGGAGCTATATACGAGTTGTTCTATACTGAGGACACAAGAACAGTTTGGGGGAAAAAAAAATGGGGCGAAAGAAAGGAACAACCACACGCAAGGGTACTTTGAGAATAGAAAAAGCAGGCTAAAAGAAACGTTTTACTCTTTAATATTAAATTAAAGTTGAGCTATAGTATTATAGTTTTACAGACTGTCTTCAATGACTAAGCCCTAAACACGACATCCATTTCAGATTTTGGGTCATGCACAGGAAAAAGTCACGCACCCATAACTCAACCCTCTCCAACAGCGACGCAAAAACAGAGCCCCATCCGAAGCGGAGGACGACCGCACGGCCGAGGACGCCGCCGAGCTGCCTACCTCGTCCGCCACGGCGGCGACCGTATCCCGAAGCGGAGGACGACCGCCCGGCCCAGGACGCCGCCGAGCTGCGGTCCCGTGCGCCTCCTCCCCGGTCCTCATCCCTCCGCGGCGGAGAAGACGAAGACGTGGCCGCGGGAGTCCCCGACGGTGAAGTACTTGGCGGCCGGCGGCGGGGGATCCGAGTCCGACGGCGAAGTACTCCGCGCAGCTCCTCCAGTAGGTGGCCCGCTCTCCGATGCCCTCTCTCCATTCATTCTCTGCCAACCAGAGCATGACCAGCCAGAGCAGAGACAAGAAGCACGCGATTGAATGCACAGCACAGAGAAGCGGCACCGGAGAGGAAGCAAGCGGCAAGCGTCTTTGCGCCAAGACGCGAAGCGAAGCGCCCCGCTGGGCGGCGCGACGCGAGTGAAAAGGCACGGACAAGCGGCACGGGGAGAAGAAGACGCGACGAAGCGCGCGCGCAAGACGCTGGCGACCGCCTCCCAGCGCGCCGGCGCGACGCTGGCGGTGGGTAAAGCGAGCGGCAGCGGAAAGCGCGAACGCTAAGACGAAGCGCGACGCCCGGCGGACATGGACGGGCGAAAAGGGAAAGGCGAGAGAGCGACGACGGCGGCGAAGCAAGCGCGACACACAGACGAAGCAGACGCGCGCCCGGAAAGAAGCGGCGAAGGGGCGGGTTGCACGGGCGCGGCGGAGCTGCCGCTGTTGGCGAGCGGTGCCGACGCGAGCGAGCGGGGCCGGTGCGGGAGCGGGCCACCTCGGACGCGAGCGGTGCCGACGCGAGCGAGCGCGGACGATTTGCATAGCGAGGAGAGAGACGATGCTTTTTTTTTGCGTATCGATTGGTCCGGTAGGCAAAATGGGTCACGTGTTTGGGTCAGCTGTTGGAGGGTGTTTTCGGGTACGCAAAGCACTGTGGGGGATGTATTTTGGGTTTACCTCTCGGCGTTGGAGACAGTCTAATATCCTATAATCATCAACTTGTACTTGCATAATTGGAGAATATGTGTTTGGCAAGTTGATCAACGACATCATAATAGCTAGCTCTGCCAGTATGTACTAGCAGTATGCGCAAATTAATGATTTGGGTACAATAATTAGGTCATACCCGTCAACCAACAACCGATGAAATAGGCTCTGTTTGGCTGCTCGTAAAACCACTTATGTTGATTTATATGATTGATTTATTGGAAGAGAAAAATATTATACCATAGCTTACGAGCAACCGAACAACCCCATATACTCTTACACTCTAAATTATAGTTCATATTAGATATTTTTCTAAGTCAAACGTCTTTCATTTTAACTAAGTTTGTAGAAACATATATCAACATCTAAAATATTAAATTAGTTTCATTGACAGAGTATTTAATTTATTTGAACTTATGGATGTTAATATATTTTTAAAAAAACTTTGGCTAAAGAAATTTAATCTAGGACAAAACAAATATGAACTGTAATTAAAATACTTTTTTTTGTGAAAGTAGGTACATGCTTATATTATATACGAGATGTGCATGTGTGTTTGTGTGGTGCGTGGGACTGTGGGTTGGTTTGCGTTTGTGTTTGTTGTGGTGTATCATGCAAAAACCTCTTTCTTGATTCCGTAGAGTTGTGTAAGGGGTCTTTAAATCCAGGGGCGTCACATCAGGTATCATACGAGGGTGTTATATGAGAGTGTTTGGATAGTAATAATAAAATAAATTACACAAGTCATCAGTAATCCGCGAGACGAATTTATTAAGTCTAATTAATCCGTCACTAGCGCATGTTTACTATAGCAACACATTGTCAAATCATAGACTAATTAGGCTTAAAAATGTATCACGCAAATTAGTCTCAATCTATGTATTTAGTTTCATAATTAGTCTATATTTAATACTACATACATATGTCCAAACATCCGATATGATAGGGACTAAAGTTTAAGAGGGAAAACAAATAAGGCCTAAAGATTTGTCCATGTGTATGTGTCCCGATCGAAGGTTTGAAAAAGAGTAAAGTATACCAGCGGTCCCTAAACTTACGCTACTGTGTCATCCTAGTCCCTAAAGTTGCAAAATGATCGTTTGGGTGCCTAATCACTGTTCAGGTCTCAGTTGGGTCCAACCGGGTGTGAGGCACGTTGCACTAATGCAAATACCCTCCTGAGCGCTTTCTTGCGTTGAACTAATGCTCCTCCGCCGACCACAACGCTGCCTCGTCGAGGAAGTCCACTAGTCAGGCCTTGATCCACGAGCCTCGTCGCCAACTCCAAGCTCGCCATGACAGCCCGCTTGCCGGCCGGCTGCTCCGTGAGCCTCGGCGAGGTCGTTGTCTTCGGCGGACGAGACTATCAAGACGATGAGCGCGTCCATGGGATGCGGCTGTGTTAGAATCGGCGTGTGTGTACCTTTGCGTAACCCGTAGATTGGGGTAGGCTCCTCGCCTTTCTCTGTTGCGGCTTCTCGGCAAGCATGAACGCCGGTGCCGCAGTGTAGTAGATGTCGTAGTGGCGAGGAGGTGATGTCCAGTGGCGCCGGCGGAGAACCTGCAGGGGCGACGGCGGTGGTGGGGCACATCCCGGCGCTTCTAGCACTACTTTAAATCGGTTTTAGGGATTCTCTGTTGAGTGGGTGGCGGCTCCGATGAACCTCGTAGTCCGAGCCCTCACCCCCACCTTCCTTTTATGTGTGCTGTGCGACAGGGGCCCACCAATCGGATTAGGGTTGGGCTCCCCCGATCAGGGAGCAGAGATAAGGGCCCAATAGACCGTTGGGCCTATTGGTGGAGATCAACTAACATTCTTCCCCTTGATCTCATTCCATCTTTCACTTTCATATCATTTACTTTTGTTTATTCCATTATGGATTAGCTCATAGAGCATGTCTCATCGTCACGGTCCATTACCGATAGACTTAACAGCTACAACTCACTACTCTGTTCTGAAATAGATACTTATCTTTGGGCCTTCTTTTGTCTAGGAATATTTTAGGCTTTCCCTTAAACCCAAGCTAGCTACATGTTCTCTGAACACCATGTCCTCTGAACATGTTGGGTGGTAAGCCTTTTGTAAGTGGATCTGCGAGCATCCTTTCTTTTCTTATATGCTCAAGACTTATGACTTGATCCCGGACTTTATCTTTTACAACATAATACTCTATGTCAATGTGTTTGGCAGCACCACTTGACTTATGTTGTGAGCATACTATACTGCCAGATTATAATCGCAGTATTACTTTAAGTGGTCTATAGATGTCGTCAACCACTTTCAAACCGGGTATGAACTTCGTTAGTTAGTTCACCTGCCCGTTGCCTCATAACACGCTACAAACCGTCATACATTGTGGACGATGTAGTGATAGTTTGCTTTGAGCTTTTCCATGAAATAGCTCCCCTTTGCGAGATGATAGAAAATCCACGTCTGGATATGTATTCACTCTCGCATAATCAGAATCTGAATATCCCACCATGTGGAGTGAATCAGATCTTCTATATGTCATTATGAGGCCTTTCGTTCCTTACAAATAATGCAAGACTTTCTTTACTAATTTCAGTGTTCTATTCCAGAATTGCTCTGGAATCTGCCAAGTAAAACCCGGTAACAAATGCAAAGTCAGGGCGTGTACATACTTGAGCATGTTGCAAGCTTCCAACAGCTGAAGCATATGGAACCACTTTTACTTTATCAATTGAGCTCATATTGGTTCCTGGGGCATTGAAAATCCCCATATCTGTAGCCCTTGACTACAGGAGCAGGTGAGGGACTACATTTGTGCATACTGAATTTCTTTAAGATCTTTTTCATGTATGCCTTTTGTGACAGTCATTATACCCTTTTCGTCTATCTCGATGAATCTCGATCCCTAGAACGAATGAGGCTTCCTCAAGATCTTTCATATCAAGTTTTGAGAACAAAACTTCTTTGTTTCCTGTAGTAGACTAACATCACTACTAGCAAGTAAGATATCATTTACATACAGGATAAGGAAGATAAACTTCCCAATCTTAAACTTTGTATTGACACAATTGTCCCCTACATTCTCTTTACTTTGTATAGACACAATTGTTCTCTACATTCTCTTTACTTTGTATAGACACAATTGTCCTCTACATTCTCTTTAAATTCAAAATTCTTTATTGTCTGATCAAACTTCAAGTACCACTGTCTTGAAGCTTGTTTTAATCCATGAATGGATTTCTTTAGGCGGCATCCCATTCGTTCTTTTCCTTCCATGACAAAACCTTTCGGTTGTGCCATGTTAACATTTTCCTACAAGTCTCTGTTGAGAAATGCCGTCTTTACATCCACATGATGTAATTTTTAATCGTAATGTGCCACTAATGCCATTAAGATTCTGAAGGTAACTTTACATGAGACTGAAGAAAATGTCTCATTGTAATCAATCCCTTCTCTTTGCATAAAGCCTTTTGACACAAGTCACCCTTTATATCTCTCTATATTCCCTTGAGAGTCAAGTTTTGTTTTGTAGACCCATTTACAGCCTACTGTTTTGGCTCCTTTAGGAATTATTTCCAAGTCCCAAACTATATTGGCATTTATTGATTTCATTTCATCTTCCATGGCCTCAAGCCACTTTGATGAATGATTACTTTTCATGGCTTATTCAAATGAGGTGGGATCATCCTCCATTTGAAATTCTTTAGTGTTGTACACTTCATAATCAGCAAGAATAGCTTATTTTCTAACTTTTTGAGACCTACTAGGGGCCTTCACATTTGGCACATCTTCTATTTGAGGCTGTTGTTGCTCCCCCTCATGTGTGGCAATAGGTTCTATAGAATCCTGAAGAACAGGTTCCTCATCGTCATTCATTGTTGCCACAGGTGGGATAACAACAGGTGCTGGCACCACATTATCTAGCATTGTCGGTGCAGCTACAGCAGGTAGTGAGAAAAATGGCTCATGAATCATTGGAGTAGGTGCATACACCCGCTTCACTTCAAGGACAATTTCTCGAGCTACCATGCTCCCCCTCATCTTTTCGTCCTCTAGGAATATAGTAGAAACGAAAACCTTTTGACTTTTCTTTGTAGCCAATGAAATAGCAACTTACTATTTTGGGATCTAGTTTTCCAATGTTTGGGTTAAATACTTTAGCCTCAGCAGGGCTCCCCCACACACTCAAGTATTTAGTGAGGGTACTCTTTCTGTCCACAACTGATACGGTGTTTTGGGCACCGACTTTCTTGATACTTTATTGAGAATATGAATGGCCGTTTTCAACGCCTCCATTCACAGGCTCAACTGTAAGGTGGAGTAACTTATCATACTGCCCACCATATCCATCATGGTACGATTGATTCTTTTAGCTACTCTATTCTGCTGAGGTTTGCCCGGTATAGAATACGGGGCTACTATGCCATTCTTTTAGGGTATGCTGACCGTAGTACTCCTTCACGGTCAGATCTGACTATCTTAATCTTTAATATCTTGAATTTATCCAGTACATCTTTTCTTTCTTTGATTGGATAAATATAGCCATAATGGGAGTACTCATACGTGAATGTTATGAACGAATCATTACCATCCACACTTTTTACAGGAAACTGACCATAGATGTCTGTGTGAATAATCTATAAGATTCCTGCGCTTCGTTTGTCATCTTTCTTAATCTTCTTTATATACTTTTCTTTTATGCATTCTCTGCATTGAACTTAATCTGAGAGCTCTAATGGAGGAAGAATATCATTCTTAACTTGTCTTTCTATTCTCCCCCTCGAAATATGGCCTAAACGACAGTGCCATAATTTCGGCAACGCATCGTGAGCTCTCTTATGCCACCTTTTCTAGATTAACACTCTGTGACCAGCTTTATCAGCTAAGTGGCATATGTCTTTGAAGAGCCAGTGAACTGCTCTTTATTCTATCGAGGTACTCGGTGACCGTGTCACATTCTGGGATTGAGCCCACAATTGTAGGTTCAATCATGTTCTTTATCACAGCCAAACATTTCTTGTTTGCAGTGACCCACTTCCTATGCTCAAAAGCCATAGGATATCTTTTGGGATTCAAAATCCTTTTCTTTAGTTGCCCAAGTGGCATCATTCTCTTTTGTCTCCCTCACCGGTGCCACAATCTCAGTGGAACACGGTGTGGTGACTATCCAGTCCACCTTAGACAAGATGAAAACCAGGTCAAAACTTTTCTTAACTTAAAAATAACACTATTTGCATGCCTTGATTCCAACGTTGGTCAAAATCAAAACATACAATTATTTTTATACACTAATTCTACATCACCGTTGGACAGAAATAGAATTAATGCATAAATCTTTAACTTTCACAACTGTTCTTACACACTAATTCTACATCACCGTTGGGCAGAAGTAGAATTAATGCATAAATCATTAACCTTTTATAACTGTTCTCATGCACTAATTCTACATCACCGTTGGGCAGAAATAGAATTAATGCATAAATCATTGAAATTATCAACTTTTCTTATACACTAATTATACATCACCGTTGGGCAGAAGTAGAATTAATGCATAAATCATTAAAATTATGATATTGTTATTAACAACGTTGATAAGAAAATAATAACATCATAATCATGTCAAATCTCTTTTTCTCCAATTAAATACCACATTGGTTCAAAATAACTGGAAAATCAATATTTTCTTTAGCAGCGGAAAAAATCTCTTTTTCTCCAATTAAATACCACGTTGGTACAAATTAACCGGAGAATAAACAATTTCTCTAGCTGTGGAAAAACTTCTCTTTTCCTTGAATTTTACCCACAGGGAAAAATGCTTTTTCTATTTTCTTTAATCCATTAATCAATTTCCAGGAAATAAACATTTACTGAAAATAGAAAAAGGAAAAACTCATTCTTTTTTTGTACTATTCCTTCGGCCCAAAACGGCAAGGCGGCCCACGGCCCACGGCCGTACGCGCCCTTCCCGCGTGCTCCCCCGCGCCCAGGCCGCAACCTGGGCCTGGGCCGGGAATTCGGCCTCACGCACTATCCCGCCTGGGCCAAATCCAGGTCCAGTGAATTTACGCCGTCCGTCTGCATCCTACAGCCGAGCGGCGAGATCGGGCGAATAAAAATCCACCGACGCTGGGTTTTCTTTTTCTATTTTTCTTTTGAGCCATTTCCATTTTTCATTTTCCTGGAAAAAGAAAAATTCGAAAACAGGCTCATACTTTACTGTTTCAGCCCAAAACCGGCAAAACCGGCTCGGCCCACTTCTTCTCGCGCGCGTAGGCCACACCCAGGCCGCAACCTGGGCCTGGGCCGGCAAAGTCCCGCGCGTCCGCGCGCCCGCCTGGGCCGCGACGCTGGCCCATTCGATCTCAGCCATCCGTCTAGATCCGACGGCTGCGCGCGCATCTCGCTGAGGATAACACCGCGACGCCACGCGCCCCCTAAGCGAACCCTAGGTCATTTGGTCTGGCCCTCTCTCTCTCTTCGCCTCACTCTGCTTTCTTTCCTCAACAGAGAAGCAGCCCAAGAGTAACGGCGATCGAAGCGATTGGTGTTGCTTGCCGATTCTTCACGGTGGCTGCGCAAGGCCCGCTGGTGGAGCGCGCCGCCGTCGAGAGGACTAGCGGCAGCACCCTTTTCCCCCACGGTGAGGAGGTCCCGAAACCCTGAAACCCTAGATCTCCCGTCTTCTTTTGAACTTTCTTTCTCTCAGCCTCACGAGCACGCGCCCGGCGGCGGTACAGTGGTGAGATTTTCTATTTCCTTTAGTTCATCCGAATCGGGTCGTGGGTTAGGGTTCCGATTCCGACCCTCCCCTTTTCCCCTTTCTCTGATTTGAGTTGCTCTTCTCTTTTCTTTTCTTTTCGAAGTTCATCCGAAAACAAGATCTAGGGATACGGTTTCATTTTCTTTTGATTTCTTTTCTTTTTGGAGTTCATCCGAATAGGTTCCTTTCCCCTTCTTTGATTCTTTTCTGTTTCTCTTTTCGGTCGAGTCCGATTTGGATTTCTTTTCATTCTTCTCGGATTCAACCGGTTAGGGATGAGGATTCGTTCTAGGGTTAGGGTTTCGGCTCTGTTCATCTTAAGGCCGAAAACTTTTCTTTTCCCCTTTCTTTAACCCAGTTAGGGTTAGGGTTCAAGTGCCGAGGGCCCTTGATTTTCTTCTTCTCTGATCCGAACACGGATCTGTTCTTTTCCCCACACGCGGTGGCGGTGGTGACCGGTAGACAGTACCCCGGTCTCTCTCTTTTTGCTTTTACCCGGTTAGGGTTAGGGTTACACACTTAGTAACCTGGCTCTGATACCATTGTTAGAATCAGCGTGTGTGTACCTTTGCGTAACCCGTAGATTGGGGTAGGCTCCTCGCCTTTCTCTGTTGCGGCTTCTCGGCAAGCATGAACGCCGGTGCCGCAGTGTAGTAGATGTCGTAGTGGCGAGGAGGTGATGTCCAGTGGCGCCGGCGGAGAACCTGCAGGGGCGACGGCGGTGGTGGGGCACATCCCGGCGCTTCCAGCACTACTTTAGATCGGTTTTAGGGTTTCTCTGTTGAGTGGGTGGCGGCTCCGATGAACCTCGTAGTCCGAGCCCTCACCCCCACCTTCCTTTTATGTGTGTTGTGCGACAGGGGCCCACCAACCGGATTAGGGTTGGGCTCCCCCGATCAGGGAGCAGAGATAATGGCCCAATAGACCGTTGGGCCTATTGGTGGAGATCAACTAACAGGCTGATCTCGTCGTGGTACTTTGGGAGTCTGGGTGCGACGAGAGGTAGAACAGGACGGCCACCGTGTTCTGCCGTGCCTTGACCTTGGCGGCCACGTTCATGGTGTCGATGATGAGGCCCAACCCGCCGGCTTCCACCAGCGCCCGCCGCCTGGCCTCCACGTTCACGGCGTTGTTCTGCACGGTCGCGTCCGTGGAGGAGAGCAGGTGGAGCTGCCACGGCATGGCATCCACCTCCACGAGGCGCGTCGGGTAGAAGATGTTCCACTTTGAGAACCTGCGGGCCTCGTACGTCATCTTCTTCTGCTCCTCCGGCGCGCCGCTGGACAGCCTCACCATTAGGAACGCCGCGGAGAGGCGCACAACGCCAGCCGCGGCCGTGCCGAACGGCATGGCAGTCATGTCGACCGCGCACCGGTGGCTGTTGCTTGCTACTGGACTCGTGGAGCAAGACGCCCCGCCTGAGGAGCTGCTCGAGATGACCCCACGCGCCATGACGTTCGTCACAAGATCGGCGCTCCAGAGCCTCTCACCGGTTACGGGGCAATTCCAGCATCCGCTCTTAATCCACTTCTTGATGGACGCGCTGTAGAATGTTCAGTTTCAGACTATTTTTCAGATTAGTACAATGTTTTTCTGTTTTCAGTTTCATCAGTGTAAGCCGATGGCCACCGTCATCAGCTCCAACATGGTCATACGTCTGGGCGATGGACACCGTCATCAGCTCCAGCGTGATCGGGCACCGCAACGCCTCCTGGTTCACTCCTGCTGCCGCGCACCTTGGTGGCAGCCTGTTCGCCATCGCAGCCTTGCCTGCCTTGCTAGAATCATCAATCGTTGTCGTTGTGCCTGTCGATCTCCAGGTGCTCCAGCAGCTCAGCCTACAGGAACGTGGCATCCTCGGGGCAGTCCGACCAGGTGGCGACACCAACGTGGGCGAGCATGAGCCTAGCATCCTCGGCGTCGGGCGTCACGTCCGCCGGGACACCAACCCCGTGAGCTCCTCGGCGCCCGTGGACGCCCTGACGACGGGCAGCACGTCCATTGCCGTGGCGACGAAGCTCAGCAGCACCCGGAGACATGGCTGGATCTACAGCGAATGCGGGACAGAGGAAGCTACGGCGTGGGGCGATGGATGCGATGACGGCTGGCTGCAGCGAAGGAGGCGGCGGCTCTCAAAGATAGGGTTTGGACCCACAGGTTCTTCTGATCGCCCTCGTATTCGCTCAGGGGGTATTTGCATTAGTTCAATGTGTGTCACGCCCAATTGGACCTAACTGAGACCCAAACAATGATTAGGTACTCAAACAACCGTTTTGCAACTTTAGAGACCGGGACGACACAACATCACAAAGTTTAGGGACCGCTGCTGCACTTTACTCTAAATAGCAGTAGTAGGAACATTATATACCATGCATATCTTTAATTTGATCTCCTGTGTGTAGGCAAATCTAAATAATTAATGACGATCATTGACCTCGAACATAAAAACAAACAAGCCAATCCTTGGCTTGCAAGCTTCTAGAGGAGTACGGGTAGAACTGTAGACGCTGATGCTACAGTACGTGCTACTATAGCTGATTGAGGCCTCGAGTTAGGTTAACCTCAGCTACCTCCTACAGTTTTACTGTACGTACCTCTCTCATTATTGTCACCCCCCTCTCTCTCTCTCTTCTTGTCTTCTCCCCCGTGTTCATGCAATCTCAAAAAAAAAAAAAAAAAAAAGAGGGACATATGTTTTTGTATTGGTTAATTATGACTTTATGAGCTGCTAGTCGGATTAGCTGGAGGCATGTATGAATCCATGTGCATGCATGATTATCGTACGTACAGCTAATGTCCATCCATCCATCCGTCAGGTGTGTCCACACATGACACGTACATGCATGCACGCTTATTTACTCCTACTTTGCACGGCTATACCTATATATATACCTACTACCTTGAATATAACATATATTACTATATAAAAGTAAGCCCGTCAAAATAAAAAAAAATCGAACATACCCACGAAAATACTAAGAAAATGCAACAAATAAATTAAAAGAAGTGATCTAGCTACTTTCCATAAGGACATAGTGCATGTGAAACAAAATGTATACGCATATATTTATAACACCACAAATTTATTTATGTGCAAGGAGCAAACGTCACTTTTTCTAAAGGAAAAGTTTAATATATTAATACAATAATACACGTATATTCATAGCACAAATCAACACAATTGTGAACAATGTATATATATATGGTTTGCGTGTTCCATCAACCTTAAGCTTTGTGTTTTATTTCAACGAACGACAATGACATGATCTGGCCTGGCTCGTCGATGATATATCATCGTCGTCGTATCATGCTGGCGAGCACGTTATCAACAACTAGTCGTTGGATATAATTAATAATGTACTAATATGTCCAATACGAATCGGAGATCATATAGGGACAATCATCTAACATGGCGCCAACTCCTACCTGCACTAGCGACAGCTTGAAAGATGTTTGATTTATCTATAAAAATACACATTTATTTACATATATCCCCTATGTACGAACAATATATATATATATATATATATATATATATATATATATATATATATATATATATATATATATATATATATATATATATATATATATACCTTAAACTATCGATGCCTTTGTTTTCAGTATCACACGCGTTGCATTATATAATATATACAATAACATGTTATTGTCAACAGTCGTCGTTTTCTCTGACATTGTATTCATCAACTAAAACAAACTTTAGCTGGTCACATTTCGATCAATAATTCCGTGTGTTATATATTGTACATATTTGACCATCTCTCTTTAATTCATATCTATCCGGCCATCGCTTTCTCGTAAATTCAAACATCTCATTAATTTCTTCCGGAGAGAAAGAGATATGAACAATAAATAAAAGCTGTCGCGTCCCATCATAAATTTCTTGAATGAAGTTAGTATAACGTAATGAAACTCAAGAAGGCGACCGCGGTAGTCATGGCAAAGCGGAGGTAGCGGACCTCCGATGTCCACTTAGAAGAAGAACCCATACATGACAAACTACAAAAGCCATGCCTATATCTATAGCTGTAGAAATGTGTGACGGGTGGGCCTCCGCTCTAGTTCATCGCCGGTGAGGTTGCTAGAGGAGGATGAGGGAGACTAAAAGCGATTACCAGGACCCTAAGTTAGAAGCTCTCGCGTTGGACAAGAGGCCACATCATCGAAATAAAGTTTGAAACACCACCTACATATGAAGTAAAAGTTCGAAACACAACCTATGAAGTAGGCGTTGGGCCGACGATTGGGTAGTGTATTTGGATCCATGTGTCATATCCTAGTTGGCAAGTGCCGTTGGTCTGTTTCTTTGATGATTCTGTTTGACAAAGAATTGTTGCTCCTCTTTGTTGCGTGTTTTTTTTGTATATTTTTTCTTGAGCAGTGGTGGAGGCGAAGAAGATGCTCAATTTAGGTTAAGGTTCCGTTTGGATCATTTCATTTGGAGGAATTGTAATCTACTTTATGATCTAGGCTAGCTATTTGGTTTGAAATTTGACACATTCCATAACTTTCTCAAGTTTAGATATAAGGTTGTCTTAAATTCATAAGACGAGAGATAGAAATTGATTCCATAGTTCCTCATGGTATGTTTCTGCGCTGTAAGTTAAAGCACATTCTCTTCGGCTCGATCCTCTGTAGTAGAACTACAACAAGTAAGTATCTACCACATGTAATAACCAACAACAGGATATGAGTATATTCCACACATGGCTATATTATAACTTTATTTGATCTATGTCTATGTTGTGATTATTAGAATAATGGGTTTCGATTCCAAAGATGTACTGTAAAACGGGACCTAAAGTTAATTACTGAGGGTTATCACACTGTTGATGGTCGTTGTCGGTCAACTTTGAATTCGAAATGCTAGCAGCAGCTAAATTAAACGTGGAGGACGGAGGGCTAGCTAGTGAACTTTATTTGGGGGACACGTAAGTTGATTCTTTAGTTGGTTTGAGATCGATTTGATGTCGTTTAGCGCACCGAGTTTCGTGATTTTTTAGTTGTACAATAATGTAATAACGCATAGTGTAAACCGACGTGGATGGGCTTGTTGTGGAGGCTACGATCGACGACTTTGAATTTAGATTAAATTTGTTTTGTGTTTAGGAGTATATATAAGAATCTTAGGCAATGCACATCATATATAAACACGGGAATAGAATAGAATTGAAGATAGAGAGAGAAATATATATTTGTTGCTCCTGGTCATGGTGGGTGCAGTCGTCAAGCATGCTATGCAGTGGCGCTGGAAGATAACAATAACAATACACAGGTAATGGAAGATATGGTGTGGACTTGTTCTTGCTCAGCTGGTAGGTACGTACAGTACCGGCAGAGCAGGCAATAATGCACGGTTGCAACATGCATGCATCGCATGCCAAGGAAGGGAAGGGAGCATGAACATGAACATGCATGCTAGCTGATTCAATTCATTCATGTTGTTATCTTATCTTGTTGCAAGTAGGATCGGAGTATACTCGAGAGTGTACGTCGGTCTGAAACCAATAAGTGCTGTGCTGGTCCAACCATTAACCAATATCAGTACCTCAGTCCAATTCTCGCTTTTCGAGGACTCAAACATTTTAAATTTTAATCAGAGTTATATAAAAATATATCAACATTCATGATACAAAATAAACGTTATTGGATTAGTAATAGAATATATTTTTATAATAAATTTATTTAGATTTATAAATAATAATACTATTTTCTATTTCTATAAACTTGATGGAACTCAAACTAATTGGACTAGCACAGAATCCATAATTGACCGAGCGAGTAGTATATTACTCTTTACTCGTACCTTGTATTGACCTGACCTGTGGCCTGTGGGGAAGGGGAGTGCAGCTGCAGCCGCGTGGGCCCACTACTCAAGCGTGCAAGTACAAGCTATTTCCCTTTTTGGTGTCGTCAGGCAGGTCAGTCTCGTGTGTCCTCACAGGCTCTCACTCAGGCATGGCAGGCAGGCACGGAATGCCACGTTTTCTTTCTCCCTCCTGCGTTCGTTTCGTTTCCCTGCGTGCGCTTGCACTGCACAGTGACAGTCCGCAGCAGCCGCCAGCGGCGGCTTGCAGACTGTTCGGGAGGCCGTATCGTATCGTGGATTATTTACTGCTGGCAGTTTAGTGTGAGAGAAAAACACTATTCCCAACTTAAAATTTACTATCATTTACGAGCAAACGAACAGGCTCCTCCCGCCTCCCGGTTCTCGCCGAGTCCGTCGTCGTCGTCTTCATTTCGGCGGATGACAGCCCAACACCGCCTCCCGGTTCTCGCCGAGTCCGTCGTCGTCGTCTTCATTTCGGCGGATGACAGCCCAACAAGACATTATTCATTAATTCCCTTTAATTGATTAATCAATCAATCAATCATTCATTCACGTTCCTTTTCCTTCACGCGCACCACGACTCTGCTCTGCTCTGCTTCTCCTGCTGCTGCTCGGCCAGACGGACACCTCCTTCATCCCCGCCTCCTAGTCCCAGTATAAAGGAAGCAAAGCAATCCCACACCATGTCCGTCCTCGTCTCCATCCAATCTAGGCATCAGTAGGCATCATCCCAATCTCCATCTACATCTACTGGACGTGTTGTACCTGTAGACCTTCCTTCCAAGCTACTCACTCCTACAATAACACAAGATGATGGAGGTGGAGAGGCCGCCGTTGGAGCTCAAGGAGGAGCAGCAGCCACAGCTCCTCATGGAGGCCGAGGAGGAAGACACCTCCGCCCTCCTGCACACCAGGGACAGGGAGAGGAACGGCAAGAAGAAGAAGATGACGACGACGATGGCGGACCTGGACCTGGAGCCCTCCGGCTCCGGCTCCAGCTCCGACGCAGCAGCAGCAGCAGAGGATGAAGAGGAAGGCCAAGCTCCTCACCACCAGAGCATCTTCTTTGATCCAACCAAAGGTCTGCTGCATTTCTCCTCTTCTCTCATTGCACTTGTTAGTTGCAGTTTCTGTCCAGGTCCTCCTCCTCCCTGCTTTCTTCGTCGTCTTCTGGTTTCCTTACATTCCTTCCATCCTTCCTTCCTTCCTTCCTCAAAAATGTCCTGTCCTGTCCTGTGGCTGTGGGGGATATGGATTTTGGTGCCTGCCTCAATCATAGTACTCCGGTAGTACAAATGTACAATAGGATTCGGGTAGATCGAGTAGAGGGCCCCCAACCCCACTGCCTCAACTGTTTATATTTCTCTACTGACTTCACTTCACTTCCATCCAATTCCAATCCAAGAGAGTTGTACTCCTTCTCACTCACTCAACTCCTGTACCTCCTCTGTTGCACCGCACCTGCACTGCCCCCACTCGTTTTCACCACTTTCTGCTGCTTCTGCTTATTATTGGTTTGCCAAACCAACCTTCATGCTACACACCAAAACACCATAGCTTAGCCTTGAATTACAAAGTGGGCAATTAGCATACATTATTATTATTACTATTGTTCCATCCTTCAATTTCTTTCACTGATGAGATGAGCCTTCATCCTCTAACTCTCAGCTGTGCCGTGCCTTCCTTGTATCAACTCAACCAACAATATGTTTGCTGCTGCTGCTGCTTTAATTTCTCTGACGATGAGCCTATCACTATCACTATCACCATCACCTGTGGTGGGCTGTGGCTTCCATCAAAGTATCAAACGATAGGTGCACTTTGTACACAGATTAGATACTGGACCCGGGCCTTCTGTATTCCTCTCCTTTTTCTTCTTCATATAAATCATAAAAATTTACAAGAAAATGCATGCTAAAGATATACCAAGTATGAAGATGTATAACAATTCTTCACGGGGAGCACCGGAGCACATGTTTTCCCTGCGCTGCGCTGCGCTGGATCTGGACGACATATCAGCAATGTGCAGTACAGACTGACTCATGGTCATTCGTTTGGCTTCCTCGCTCACGTCTGACGACTCCCCTGTCCCTTTTCTTCTCATCTCCTCACAGTTCCTGTCCACAGCTTCCATTTCGTCGCATTGCCTGCACCAAACAAACTTTAGCTGTATTGTAACGCACGCCTCATTTGGAAGCCTCTCTCTCAGCTTATTCAGTCCTCACCTATGCCAGTGGCCTTGTAGATACGCTACGCTTGGACAGTAGTAACACGTCAGGACTTTTCAGCGAAAGAACGGTATTTTTCTCTCACAGCAAATCAGCATAAGCTAAATTTTAGCGAAACCAATAGGGCTGTGCACCTACTTCCTGTGCTTCCAATCCAATAACAACCTGTACGTTTATACACCTCCCTCCTCTCATCTTTTCCTTCTTTCTTCGCAACTACTCTCCCACCTTCGACAAGACACTCTTAATGTCTGTTTACAAGGACGCCCAAGGTAGGTTTTAGTATGTGTGTCCATCCCTATCCACAGCCTTGTCAAATCAAAAGCTCCTTCCTTATACTACTAGCCATTTAGTGCCAGTGCTGCACAAGAAAAGAAAACAGGGATGCAGATAAAACTTCGTGCAAGGTTAGACAGCACATCATAAAATTATCTTTCCATTTCTTGACTGAAGGTCTATGGAAGTGCCGGCACTGCGATTGGACTCACCGCTTGAGTGGTCCGTGCACAGTTGATATCCTCGACCATCAGGGACACTGCAAAATTGCCAGCAATCTTGATTCGTTAGTTCACAACAAACCATTATATTATCCGCCACACAGAGGTTAGTCTTGAATGCTCACACACGTAGGATGGGTACCACTACCTAGCGATTAGCTTCTCAAACTTTCTTTTCATTTATTCGTCAGTCCGGCTTGATTTTCTTTTCATGTCCTGTCCTCTCTTCCCAAAGGTCTTACAGCACAAAACAGAATCTCTACATATGCCAAACAAAAGAGTAGCTTCTCAATGTTTCAGCTAGTACTACTGACATCGCTACTCTAATTTCTTTTTCAGTCTCTGGTCATGCTACTGAACTAGGTGCTGAGAACCAAGTTACAGAAGTTGGTGGCCAAAAGGAAAACGCAAACGAAACTTCAGGTGCACAAAGCAAAGAGATTGAGAAACAGGACAACGTCAGCGCTCAAGAAACTAACCACAGTTCAAACAATG
This sequence comes from Miscanthus lutarioriparius, assembly GCA_904845875.1. Taxonomy (NCBI): domain Eukaryota; kingdom Viridiplantae; phylum Streptophyta; class Magnoliopsida; order Poales; family Poaceae; genus Miscanthus; species Miscanthus lutarioriparius. The sequence continues at coordinate 80,471,396 of CAJGYO010000019.1, read as the reverse complement.
GCAAATTGGAAAATGGTTCACACTCTAATGGTGTGCATGAGATCTCCAGCAGCAGTGAAACCGTGACCATTGCAGATGGACTGAAACTGATTACAACCATCCGTGATGCTAGACACATCTTGCCAAACTGGAGTGGTTCTGTTGACGTTTCCAGTGGCAGCACGACTGCATCTGAAGTTCATGAAATTGAAGTTGAGAAGGATGAAATTGTCACTAAGGGTGAAGTGAAAGTTGAAGAGTATGATCTTGAGAAGATTCTGGACGAGCAAGAAACCCATGACCTCTATTGCCCCAACTGCAAATCCTGCATAACTCGAAGGGTCATCCTTAAAAAGAGAAAGAGAACAGTAAGACCAGATGCACGTAAGGAACCACCAAAAAGACCACAGCTTGTAGAGCCTTCTGCCAATGTTCCAAGACAAACAGTGGATGAACACTCGCCCGAAGTATTTAGATGCTTGCTATGCTTCACTTTCTTCATCCCAACAGGTATCACTTAACTTGCCTCCACGCATTACATGTGCCTTCCTCCTTTTCATCAACTAATATCTGAGTTATTATTTACATCTGAACGTTTATATTTTTTAGTCTTTTTCTCCCAGGCAATCATGCTTTCAATTAAGCTCAATTAGCATCAGTACATGAGTACTTATGGCTGTAGATCTACAAATAATAAATCAGAAATTATTTCTTCTGTAGTTTGAGATATGTAGATCATGGTTAATTAAACATGGGTACCTTAACTGTACAAGAAACAAGACTGAAAGCCTTGCATGATTTGATCCATACATAAGTAAGTTTCTTGTTGGAAGAATGAGATAGATAAAACATATTTAGGTATTTGTGCTATGACACCTCAGTGTTGACTGTAGTTTCCTATCTTAGTTTTAATCACAACTCCATGTACCTGTGCTTCTACAGTTATTACTAGTAGATATTATTTCTAATGTGCCAGTTTAATATTTCTGTTGCCACCAGGTTGCAATTTTAATATATTCCGTATATTTGAAAGGAGGGATATAAACCAACAAGTTCAAGTTCAGCATTCTTCTGCTTCACAACAGACGTCTGAAAACTGTGGAAGTTGGCTTCTTTCTTGTTTCCAGACAGCAGATAGTCCAAAGCCATCAAATAATGCAGGTATTGTAATGTATAATGTACTTCAGGGTGTTTTCCTAGTAGCATCACTGTAGTACAAAACCCAGGTTGATTTGCATTATAGTTTAATCTACCATACTTTAAAAGTTCCCAGGCTTTATTTGTTAAAAAAAAGTTACAAGGCTTTTTTTTGAACGAAAAAAAGTTACCAGGCTTTCCCAGAGTAACAAATGTTCCTCTTTATAAGTGTTCTTTTTTTTCTTCTGCTCGTTACCATCAGAAGCTCATGAAGGAATTACAGCATTGGTGTCTTACTTTTGGTGCTATGAGCATATGACAGTTTCTCGACCAATGGCATTGTTACGAACTATAAAGTAACTTTTTGATGAGCACTGTAGTCTGAAGGGTAGTAATACATGCTAAGGTTCTGATCAACAAGTATGTTACAGATTCATTGGAGGAGCCATTATTAAGTGATTCACAGAGGACCGATCCTCTAACTTCAGTTGAAGACAACACACCAGCAGAACAATCGAAGAAACCATCACCAGCTGGATCCCAAACTACAACTGCTACGAATGAAGTAAAACAGTCGTTCAGTCAATTCCACGCATCATCTACAGTCGTGACAGGTTTGTTTCTCTATAGAACATGCCATCATGAGCACCCAGCTATGGGATAATAATATTTTTGGGTTCAGAAAGCACAATTTTATTGGCATGTCAGGTAATCTATAGCTGCCTAGAGCCCTAGAGGCTGTGCCAGTAAAGCTACCATGTTGTTTTGACGTCTGAAATTTCTACTTGCAAACTGTGGAGTAATTCTAAAGTTTTTCCTTAATAAAAAAAACAATAATGCTGTGATGCTGCTGAAATGGTAAGATATTACCATGTTACACGGAGCTTAATACTTATGCAGTAACACTCTTTTCTTTTTTCATTAGAAATAACCAGATAATAAGTCAGGAAATTTAGCCTCACTAACTACCCATGTTGCAGTTTGTTCAGAACTAGTATAATCAGCTAGTGCCTCAATGTTCAGAACTAGTATAATCAGCTAGTTCATCAATGTGATGAAAGAGAGTAACGAAAAAAGTATAAACCTCTTATGCAGGATCCACGAAGATAGAGTCAGTACATGTTGTAAATGTGCAGCAATACGGAGCGCACCAAGAACAAATTCCTCTCTCACAGCCTGCTGGTGATACTAAAACTGATACCAGTCTAGGTCACAAAGAAGGTAGGTCTGATTAATTAGACAACAACTATCAGGAAATTAGACTCATTAACTTACACATGTTACTTGCAGCACCACAGTTTGTTTAAGACACCTAGCATTAGAATGTGATGAAAAAGAGTAACAAAAAATTATAAACCTCTTATGCAGAATTCACGCAAATAGAGGCAGGAAATGTGGTAGCTGTGCAGCGAAACGGAGCAAGCCAAGAGCAAATTCCTCTCTCGCAGCCTTCTGGTGATACTGCGACTGATTCGATGCACCTAGGTAAAAAATAAGGTAGATCTGTTAATTTGTATAAACTATATCAATAGAATATGCATGCTTGCATTGGTAACATTTTTGTTTTCTTGTTACAGATATTCTGGAAGGTATAACGGCACCCTCTGATAACAGCCCATTTTTCAGCCAACCATTTTTTGAGCCAGTACTACCAATAAAAGTTTTGCCGGGTATGGTGTATTTGCTTGTCATATATCTCGTTCACAGTATTCCGAGGCTCATTTTACATGTAGTGTTCATATGCACAAAATTAATTAAGCTACATTTGGCTCCACCTCATACAGTATTGTACCACAGTATTTGAGATTATTTTGTTTATATAGTAAATGATGACGGCCTGCAGGATTGGACAGCCAGATGGTTGAGAAACCAATTTCAGTTATTCGTCAACCAGCTGAGCCAGAAGCTCCACCTCATACAGTATTGGCAGTCCCTGAGGCTGAGATACCAGTTCCTGCATCATCAGCTCCAAGGGATGAATGGGATATACTGAAAGCAATAGTGTATGGTGGCCTTGTTGAATCAATCACAAGCCTCTCAGTTGTATCAGCAGCAGCAGCAAGTGGTGCCAAGACTTGTAAGTTTCTTTCTTGGTTCTTGCATTAATTGGATGGCATCACCCAAATTCCCCTTGTTTTAATGCTATTATGTTGTTCATCTGCAGTGGATCTATTCATCTTGGGTATAGCAAACCTTATTGGTGGACTTCCTGTAATTTACCACAATGTAACATACTGTTCTTGCCTGAATTTTACACAATCTCTTTGCGATGACCATGCAAGACAGACATCTCACAAATTGAAGGTTCCTTTGTCACAAACAGATTGCTGATCTGCGAAACACAGGAGATGTAGCTGAAAGCAGTGAGCAAGTGGGGCACTACTGGCTAGAGCTGGGAAGGCGATCAAAGTACCAGTTGCACATGGTGATAGCCATACTGTCATACATCCTGTTCGGGCTGCTGCCACCAGTCATCTACGGACTGTCATTCAGGACGAGTGACAACAGAGAGAACAAAATGTTGGTGGTCGCTGCTGTATCTCTCCTGTGCATAGCGCTGCTCGCAATTGGAAAGGCGCATGTTAAGAGGCCCAGGACATACTTCACAACCCTCCTCTACTACCTGTCCATTGGATTCAGCAGTTCCGGGTTGTCGTATGTCGCAGGCGTCCTCATCACGAAGCTCCTGGCACACTTTGGTATCATTGATCAGGGTGGTGCATCAGCTCCAGCTCCTCCAGGTCTCTCATTCCCTGAAGCAGCCGCCTGGGCTTCCTACTGAGCCTTGAGCCCTCATTTTAGTTGTCTTGATGGTCCAATAGATTATCTGGGCACACACACATCTGCATGGAGACGCTATCTTCGGTTCAGAGAGTTTTTATGTTTTTTTTTTCACAGCACTTGGCCATAGTATAATCTTCATCACAGAATTCGTCTGTACCGCAACCTTGTCATCGTATTTTTGACAGGAACATATTATCAGTTACAATCTCCTTTTGTCACATCAGGCATCAGCTTATTAGATTGCAATAGCGCATCAAAATATGAGTGAACATCTTATACACCATTGCAATGTGTCACATACATGCTATGTGGCTAATGAAGATGTTTGATACCAATTCCAGCTACATGGCCCACATGCCTCCTATATACAGATATCCTGAAGCTAGATTAAAAAATGGCAATGAAGACAGACCTGACAAGCAAGTCATGTCTAGATTTTCGCAGATGAAAAACAGTACCAAGGCGGCAATTATTGCTTTTCCACGGGCTTCCCGGTCCAGTAAGTTTTGACTGCCACTAGGATCTTGTCAGGGTTAAATGGACCAGAGAGGTCCATGATTTGGCTCTTCCACCTCATGCCTCCAGTGATAGCTTGTACCTTCACCAACACCTCCACGTTGTCCCTGATGATCACAGTCCCTTCAGGCCTTAGAATCCGATCCATCTCCAGTAGGATGTACGTTATGTCACACCTGCGACCACTCCATCGTTAGTATTTACTTGCTTAAGCTGGACATTTTACAACCTTGTTACCAAAGAAGGCCCTCAGAAAAGAAAGACATCACACAGAAAACCACACGTCTTGTATGAAGTGAATGCAGGAAAGAAAATTTCTAGAGCAAAACTGAACAGCAAAGATATTCCTTACCTATCCTGGTAACTGCTGAAAATTTTATCAGCATGGATAAGGTCGTAGGTCCTTGGGTACGTTGAGAAAGCCTCACACCAGTCCAGGTAGGTGCCAATAAACCCTCGTTCATAAATAACACCGAGGGTGTCATGGGCCAAGCCTGAAGGCACAACATTCATCACCCAAAGAGGGTACTCCATCAATGCAGCTGCAAAACCCCCTATCCCTGCATTCATGTCCATCACGTTCCTGTATCGTCTTTTGCCCAGTGGTGGAATCAATTTCTTGTAGTGATTCACTCTCTCTGACCACACCTTGTTATCCTCTTGGAACTTCTTAGGGGTGAAGCCTGGAACTGAACCGCGAATTATTCTTGGGGGAACAGCAAATGCCCTTTTTGGCCATCTCTCAAGGGCTCCACCAGCAACTTCATCTTCACTCTTCACATCTGGGAGAGGAGATATGCAAGTGTCCATCTTCTTGTACCTAAATTGTTCAGATCAGGATGAGCTGCTGCAACCAATTGAGCAAACACTTCACAAAAAGAGAGTAAAGCAGCAGAAATCTTACCAAGCAGAATCGACATCATTGCTCTTACAAATCTGCGGAGCATCATAGACCTTCCTACTGTCAACACATTCTACATGATTGATAGGTTTCTGCCATATAGCAAGATCACCTTTCTCTATGACCTTCTTCCAGCAGAGCCGTTTTGCCAAGTCCTCAATCTCATCTTGCTCTTGCTTCAGGTCTTCTTCTGTCCTCTCCCACCCCTTGTAGTGCCTCTTCCAGTGGATTGGAGGCCCAGAGAGGATCCAGTAGCCCCCTGGTCTAAGAACTCTGTCCACTTCAATTAGATAGATGCCGTCTATTCAGACAAATCATGTGGAATTATCTTAATCAGTTTGTGTTCGATGTAATGTAACTGCAAGCCGTAACAAATAAGGAAACAAGTTTACCAAGCTTATTCCATGGGATCAAACATCTAGAGCAGTGCGCCATGTCAAATGCTCTAGCGGGATATGGGATTCTTTCAGTCCCTATCACTCCAATCATGGCTGGTACCCCCCGTTCCAATGCAAACTGTACCTGTGCCTCATGAGAATCCCTTGGCGCAAAAGACATGGTGATGATGTTCCTCTTCATAAGATAAGCACCCCAGCTTGCAACCTGTACAGCAGCAAAGATACTATCATCCCCAAATCCTGAGAAGGAATCACAGACAATATCATAGAAACATTGCTCCAGTCACTCACCCCACATCCAGTATCAAGCGCAGTTCGGATGTTGCCTTCATTTAATGGTACAAGGGCATTTATGTCATCAATATAAGCATCGGCACCATGTGGGAACATGGTGCCACCTCCAGGGAATCTAAGCAGGTCTCCCTCGACATGAATCCAGTTCTAAACAGCCTTCTCAATACTGAGCTCCCGATGAGGGATGTTATTGAACCAAGCATAGTCGCGACTTTTTGGCCACTGGAGGGGTTGTTATAGTTTGGAGGCGCAGGGATCAAGCATCGGAGCATGTCCTGTTTCTTTGGGCAGTGCCGCTCCCTGTACTGCATCATTTTCTTTGGGAACTTCCTAGCCCTCCTTGGATCTTGGCAAGGGGTATACTCACTGTACTTGAGCTGGCAAGGTGGGAATTTCTCCACCGCGAGCGCCGATTCATTGAAGCCCACCTGGTGGTGGGCTTGGAAATCAAGGCGAGCACCAGATGACCGCACATGATCTTTGCACTGGGTTCTCGTACTTATTAAGGAAGAGCTAATGCCGTTTGAGGTGCCTTGCCAAGCACCAAGAATGTATGCTGTGACACAGAGACCAATGACGCCTATGGTGAGAGTTACGCGCATCCTTTGGAATTCTGGGTGGCGCACCTTGGGGGATCCATCCTGTTCTTTTGGCATTAGAGCTGCAAGAAATTGGAAATGAGCACATACATAGAGCGCAATATATTTCACATGACAGGTAAGAAATGAAACGATTTCCGTATGACAGGTAAGAAATGAAGCAAGGGAGCAATGTTGTGGAAAGCTAAACAGGGTGACTGAGAATGGATAAGCCCCTGGTATACAATTAGATTCACATCATTATAAATCTTAAAGTTTTGAAATAAGCCACTACTATTCATAAAATGGGAAATACGCCATTATAGAGAAACACCGATAGAAATATCATGAAATTCTGTACTGCACCCTCCAGTCATAAATAGATGACGTTTTCGGACTGCAAAAAGTAACTAACTACAAGACAAAATGTCATCTAATTATGATCGGAGGTAGTGAAAACCTAGAATTTTTTAGTGGTAATATGGTTCCAGTATCATGGATTATTTTTAAATCTGTGAAGTTTAAAGGCATAAATCTCATAAGAGGAATAATTAATAGAAGGGATCCACCAGCCCAGCCGGATTGATGGAATCCAGGCCAGCCTGGAAGAGGACCACCCAGGCCTTCTGGTCTGTGGTTGACTCAACGCATGGATAGCGTCATGGTTTGAAACAAGAAAATTTTAATTTTTTACTGTTTCTTTATCTTTATTTATTTATTAGATCTCTTTTTACAGTCATAGAATTGCCCAAATGAAAAGTTTGTACAAATATACCTTTCTAGATCTTTTTCTTCTTCTTCTAGTATGTTATCATTAACATTTTCTTCTTCTGTTATTAATATATTTTAAATCAGTAGGGGGCTACCCCTCCTGTTTCTTAATAAAATAAATTATCGGTTGCTTTTCAAAAAAAATTGTCTTCATTTCTGTTCTTCCTCTTATGAATGAATTCAGATTTTTGCTTTCTTCTGTTAAGTTTCCAATCCTAATATGGTAATGTGCATTGTTTCCAATGATCGATCAGCAGTTCCAAAACTAACATCAGTTTGTCCGTTCAGCGCATGATTTTGGATAATATATACTAATTTACATTGTCATCTTATTAAGGTGGCTATTATATTATAATATTGGATTACAGTTAATTTACATTTTCATCTTATTATTATTTTTGTTCTCCTCACAAGTGAGAGTAATGGAGACACAGGAACCACACATTTTTATAGACGAGTCGTAGCCTGAAAACCAAAATAGCAAGAAACACTAGAACTTAATTCAGCGAACTACTTAATTCAGCCAGCCATAGCAGACTAGACTGCATGGATCAGAGAGAGATCCAAAACACAAAACACATGGATCGGAGAGAGTTCCAAAGCACAAACAAATAAGGATCGGAGAGAAATCCAAACACAAAAACATGGATATGAGAGAGTTCCAAAACACAAATGAATAAAGGGCTTGTTTAAATGCATATGTATCAACCTCAATTCACATCTATTGAAGTGGCATCTCGATCCACTTTACATATGCATCCAGACAAAGCCTTAAATAGATCGGAGAGAGATCCAAAACACAAACAAATAAAACATGGATTGGAGTGAGTTCTAAACCACAAACAAGTAAAATGAGAGAAATGTTCGCCTGGTCCTGCTTGATCGATATTTCCGATCGATCCGAGAGAGGAAACCAGGAATATATGTCAATGTCCGAGCAGCACAACGACTCCAGTGCCATGCATTCATAGGCAAAGGGTAACCTGCCTTCTTGCTCGATGGCCAATTATATATAAATATAAATATCGATGCATCCATCCATATATGCATATGCATGGGTTCCAAATTAAGTTTAAAATTTGTCAAACAACCTAGCAAATTGGCCGAAAACAATCTACCCTATATATACTAATTAACCAGAGAGCAGAGAAAGCAACTTTGCAAGAACACACGGAACTCAAACAAACAGAAACCTGCCAAAGGTGAGTGACAACAGCTGATGAATGAAGATGAACGAACAAAAAAAAAAAGAGATCCAACCTAGGTGGTTTTTCATTAATCATTAGGTAGTGTTTGGTTCAAGGATGAGATGGGATGGGGGTGGGATGAACCCAGATTTTAGGTGTTTGGTTTGGGGACAATCAGAGTCAAGCACATCCCACCTAGGATATTCCATGGAATCTGGGGGCGAGCTCGTCCCCTCAGATTTGGCGGACGGGGTCATCCCCCATGGGACGAGCGAGCCCGTGAGAAAGAAGAGGAGCTCGAGCGCGGAGACGAAGAAGAGAAGCCTGATGAAGAAGAGGACACGCCGTACGCCGGAGTTGATGAAGAAAGCGAGCTCGTCGTCGGACACGGAGGGGAAGAGCTGGGCGCAGATTCGCCCCGAGCCTCGGCGCGGCATGCGGCTATGGGAGCACGAGCTCTGCCCCAGCCCTGGCGTGCGGCCATGGGGCGAGCTCCGCCCCTGGCGCCGCCATGCCCGGCACCGGCGAGCTCTGCCCCCGACTAGCCGCGCGGACCCGTGCGAGCTCTGGGGCCGGCCTTGCCGCCGCCGCCGCCGCAGAGGAGGAGGCGCCGGGCAGCCCACAGCCAGGTTTGCCGGTGGGGTGGTGCGTGGCCAAGCTCGCTAGCGCGGGGCAACAGGACGCGGTGGAGGCGGTGCGAACGTGCGGAGCCGCGCGAGCCCGGTGGTGTTGGTCTGCGGTTGAGGACGAGAGGGACAAGAGAAGGAAGAAAAAGAAAAAAAACTGACAGATGGGCCCTACTTAATCAGTGGCTCATCCTACTTTTGACCGTCTCTGAACCAAACTGAAAACGGGTTGGTCTCATCCTTTCTCAACCAAACAGAAAATAAAATCGTCCCGTCCCACATACCAGAGACAGGAACATCCCACTCCATCTTGTCTTCCAACCAAACGCTAACTAAGAAAAGAAAAAGGCATCCAAATTCCATCAAGAGGACTTGAACTGGGTGATTGGGTGCATTACCACACCTTTCACTCAACTAAGTTGAGCTAAGCTTACTTCCTCTGATGAATAAAGATGAAGGGAACTTTTTTAATTATAAAAAAGTAAAGAAGCAAACAAATTAGTACGAGAGGAGAAGAGATCATCACATTTTTCAAAAAAAGAGAGATCATGAGGGAGAGAGAGATGCATGGCTCAAGGGTAGAGAGAGATCGATCGAGATAGATCGTCGGAGAAGAAATAAAGGAAGTTGCTGTTATTATATACTCCGTATATAGCGAGCGAGCGAGAACTGAAGCGCACGCACCATAACGACTCACGCAGAAACTGGAGAGTTGCACCGGCCCTCCAATTTCACGAATTTCTCGGATCGGAGGAATTCACGGAAATTCGTTGCAACAACCTGATCCCATCAGGTCAGAGTTACTAGTTCTATTATCTTTGTAATTCTTTTTTATTTGTTTGAGACGGTAATTCTTTCGAAAATACTAGTAGTATTTTTTTTTCACAAATAAAAACGCCCATATACATACACTGCCATCGTGTATAACATACTGTGCGAATTCACGATTATGCATGCACGTCGCACATATACACATAATACACTTTTTTTGATGAACTAAATATACACATACACTTGGTAGAACCTACAACCATATATAGCTGCAACAATGATACAAGCATATACATGCACCTACCTATCTAAGTACCACCTGATCGATCTCTCCATCCATCCATCTGCATCTCGCTTCATTGGCATCGTCTGTCTTCTCGCCTGCTCGATCTTCTACTCTGAATTACTAGTGCGTGAATATCCACTATACACAACTGGTATATATACTGCTATGTTGCTAGTACTGCCTCCTATAAGAGAGAGCTCAATCTCATCTCAGACTCAACGCATACGTCTTGCCTCAGCTTTGCCGACACGTCAAGCAGCACAAAGTACCAGCACCTCCTCTATCCGATTTACTGCAACAATGGTCTCTGCACTGCATTCCACTTCACTCCAAGAACACAAAACCACCAATGTACATGTCTCATCATCCTGCACAGCAAACGAATAAGTATTATATACCATTGGTCCATCGCCATGAATCTGTGTCCATCTACCTATATATCATCACCATGCACGTGTCCACCTACCTTGCTCTGTCTCCTGTTCCAACAAGCCATCCCAACGGCTTTTCAGGATTTCGTATGCCTCCGAACATGGGAGACCAATCACGCTTGACCCACCATCGGTTGGAAGCTCAATCACCAGCCCCAGCCGCAGTAGTGTCTCCATCGCCTTGTCAATCGGCATCTCAATCTACAAGCAAACCCAAATACTTCAGAATTTCCATTATATATTCGCATCTCATGCCACACCATGAGAACGAGAACAATGTATCCATAGGCTTTCACCTTTGCCTTGAATTTCTCGTACATAAACTGCTCGCATGTATCTTTTATGCTTGCACGAGATGATACCTGCAAAGGACCATAAAGGTGGATTAGTTAGTAATGTGACAACTATCAACTAGGTATCAGTGAGTTTCAAAAAGAACACTATGTATCAGGGTATCAAAGGTGAGCATGCCATACCTGATACTTCTTTCTGCAGAGTAACATCGCATATGCCAAAAGTGCTTCTTTGTACTGCACAAAACCAAATCATTAAAGGAATCATTTGCCTCAAACAGCAAGCCGAAAATTGAGAATCATGCTTTGCCTGCTCGGTGATGAATACAAACCTGTTGTTGCTCAGAAGCATCGAGAAGGAAGTAAACCGAGCCAAACCCACTTGCCAATGTCTTCTCATATAGTGTTTTATTCACCAGAAGCTGGAAAAAAAAGATATACAGTCAACTAAAGGATCTATTGTGATGTAACAAATGAAAAAAAAAAGCAAATGATTTACCTGGTATCTATCCCGGGTCTGTTTGTAGCCCAGTGCCACACGGAACACAAGTATGACAAGTGCACTACCAGCAACTATATCAAGAAGAAAAGCTGACCTGCATTACCATGCAAGAAACAAAACCACTATATATAATTTTATTAATTAAAATGTGGTTCCATCAGCCAATACTGATACAAATTACATACTTACGGAGATGAGGCTAAACTCTCAAATTTGTAGTTCACAACATATGCCAATAGACCTATTACAGTAGCAATATCTAGCCTTACCTGCATTAAAGGCAAACTATCAACAAACCTATGTGCAGGAACAGAAAAGAATCTCATGTATGTATACAAGTCATATAGTAAGGGTCCACATCGACAACAGGTGATTACTGATTAGAGTAAAAAAAAGGTTAGATAGAGAATTACTGTATCTAGGATGCGGAAGGACAATTCCTTGTGGGGAAAAACTACCTGCAGACAAATTTTAGCATGACAGTCACTATGATGCCAATACAACAGTGTGAAGGCTTTTTAAGGCTTCATCAGTACTAAAGTAATCAAGACAATAGATTTCTCATCTGAGTAATGACAATAGATAGCAAGCCTTCTAACTAGGATGATATTAATGAAATGTACTCTAGATCTGGGAAACATTGTTTTCCTTAAACATCTAGGAAACGATAAATTTTATTTTTCCGGTTTATCTGAGACTCAGGGACTTACTGGCAGATCTGGGATAGGAATCCTCTCATAAATTTTCAGTTGTAGTGGAAGCATCTCAGATGTATCCTTCTTTTCACTTTGAGCAGCTTCATCAGTGTAAAGTAGTATTAACTCCTGGAATGCTGGTTCCTGGCAAAGTTTCTAGTTTAATTTGATACCCAAGTCTATGCAGAACAAAAGATAAATCATTAAAATATTGCCAGTTCTCTATCCATGGTAGTAGCATGTCAAATTATTTTGAACAAAGGCCGTGTCCATCCTATGCCATTTTAATTGCTTTTATAGCTCTCTCTCTCTCTCCTTTTTTTTTTGTATTGCTGTCCAAGGCACTTCATGGCCATGTGTGTGTTTTTAGTGTAACCTGTTCTTTTTTTCTTGTTGCGCTTGATGTAAGCATGTGATCAATCAGCTATTGAACCAACACAACCACTCATACCTTTTCATTGCAACAATCATATCATAAGAAATGGATGATCCAAAATCAACTTTCTACATACCTGAAGAGTAGACCTCCCAAACAGAATACCAAAAGAAGCTTTCACTATCTCCCAGATATTGTTATTGCAAGATTCTCTGCTTGCAGGTTCCCATATATTAGCAAGGGTAATTCTTGGTAGAAAGTTTGGCCTACAAAGTCATGAAATATGATATGAATGGTCGAGTTATATAATATCACAACAAAAGAAATTAGCAAGCAAATGAGTAAATAACCATTTCATATAATTTTTCGGGTACAATTTTGTTTGTTATAGCAAACTCTTTCCACATTTATGTATATAAACAATAAAATGATAATAGTAATATCTATTGTAGCTAGAAGAATATGTGCAAAGGAACAATCGAATATGGGCTATGCTTCAGAAATCTGGAAGTTTATAACAAGCTTGGTCTTATGCAATAATTCTGTAGAGCTGGGCTGCATTCATTTGCACAAACTACAAATATTACCAAAATGTAATAAAGTATCCCTAAAGTGAAGAGAAAACTACAGTATGCATATACTTGGGCTCTAACCTCACATGTCCTTCAAGATGTTTAGTTTCATTGTTGGATCTTATCGTTGCTTCTGGCAGAGAAGGTATAAATCCAGTCCATTTAAGCAATTTTCTTAACAGTCTTCCACGAGGACCAACAGGTGACAGAATTCCTTCATAACGAGAGACTGCCCTTTGTGCAGCGATCCAAATAGGAACATCTGCATCAGGTAACTGATCAGAACTAAGCTTGTCCCATGAAGAGCTTTCTATCAACAGCAGTGAATTATCTGCATAAGTTTGCTCTTTAAGCCAGAGTCTTAATTTGTCGATCCAGATCTGAAATCCCGGATTATCTGTTGATCTTTTCAAAGCCTGCCATGAACTAAAATAATCACATACAATTAGCCAAAAGTTCTGAGTGACACGCAAAATCCGTAAGAGTTCAGAAAAAAAGGAACATAATTGGAATGCTGATTTCATAACAAGTTGCCTAGAAGTAGCGAAATCTGCAGCATTTAAATTATTCTCGAATTCTGATAGTTAGCTAGCTCATTTGCAATGGTCTAAGAGCACACATGGATTGTAGCAATAGATGCTTTTGAGTTAATTGGCCAAAGAACTAAAAGCACATGTACTGTGATGCACAATAATAACTGCAGCTCCTAAACTGTTATGATAACATGTATAGATAATCCGAGACAAATGTTACTTCCCCACTAGAACCATCTCTTTCAACTCTGTGTGTGTACTGTGTACAACAGTATTAGAGCCACTAAAGAGTTAGTGTTGATTGTATGACAGGTGAACAGGATATAATAATAAGTAAGAGGTCACAGTCACATTGAAGATCATGAACACTAGGCATGTAACATGTGAGGACAGAAAGATTGACTGACCTCATTAAGCCATTTGCCTGGCTTTTTCAAGGGCTTGGAGAGGCCGAAGAAGACATTCTGCAAGAATTTTGATTGCAAGTAATCAAGTTTCTCAACCAACAGGAGGCCTTTCTGTCTCTCGGTCGCATATCCACGCCTGTATAAGGGAGGAAAAATAAGGGATGTCTGGAGTAATTCTACAAAGAGTGATAGTTCCTTTTAAAGATATGAATCAGACAAGTGTGACCTGAATATTATTGCATTAGATTGAGCAGCCTTCTTCCAATCGACATAAATGGGCAGCGTGAGGAGGTAATCACTATTCAGGGCGTACGTCAAGAGCAGATCTTGTGCGGAGAGCTCTTCAAACTGAGCATTGCGTAGTAGGTTCATGAAGGAACGCTGAAACTGAGTTGCAAAAGCAACTCTTTTTTAAAAAAAAAAAACACGGCAGTCACACAATAGCAATCAGTCAGTAGAGGCACTAGTCAGGTCCTTCGCCCAAAAAGAAAAAAAAGTCAGGTCAGGTGGTTTGGCATGGCTTTTCTCAAAAAAAAAAAAAGGTGGTTTAGCATGGATGTAGCTTACTGAATTTATAAGCAACTAGAGTTTAAGAGCATTCATGTATCCGTTTCTATCATTGTTATTGTTATTATTATTACCTGGTCTGGGAATCAGGGTCTGGGGTTAATCCGAGCAGAGTTCTCAAGCCTAAGCTTCTAGTAAGGAACAACGTGCCGTCTTGTTGGGTAATGCCGAAAAATCCAGAGGAGTCTTTGCCGTTGACGACGTCGGAGGTCGAAGAATTGTCAGTGGCACTGCCATCGCCCTCCTCCTGGTGGCGTTGCGTGAGCATGTAAGAGGTGCGCATCTCCTCGAGCATCCTCTTGTGCTCGGCGTGAAGGATGGCGTCCAAGCATCTGCAGAGCAGGGAGGGAGTGAAATGAAATAATTACTAGTACTGTGCTAGATTGTTGGCGAAGTGGGAAATAACATTAGCACACCTGGCGCAGCGCTTGAAGTCCGCGGCGTCGGCGTCGGACGCGAACTGCGAGAGGACGGCGTCGAGGAGGGCCGCCTTGGGGACGGCGATGTAGCACTGGCGCGGCACGTGGATGCCGGAGATGCCCTTGGGGTCCGATCCTTGGGGCCCTTCCTCTTCCCAGTCGGTGGAGTCCCCCTCCGAGTCATCGCGTTGCTGCTCTTCGCCGCCCTCCGCGGTGACCACGCCGTCGGGCTGCACCCACGGGTCGGAGTCGGAGCCTGAGACGGAGCGGAGGGGATCGAACTGCACGGCGGCGGCGAGCCTGGCGGTGGAGCCGACGGAGCAGCGCGCGGCAGTGGTGGATAAGGAAGAGGGCCAGGGGAAGTAACTATAGGACGCCGCCGGCACCGTGGAGAAGGAGGCCGGTACGGCGGCGAGCGTGTTGGCGCGCAGGAGGAGCATCGCTGCCGCTGCCGCTGCCGCGCCGGGCTGCTGAGCATGAGTGGTGGGCGGTCGCTGAGAGACGAGTCGGATAAACGCCCCACCCTGCACGGCCGGAGGACGACACCTTTCCGGTTTGGCCCATAATACTTCAATTTGGGCCGGGGCCAGCCCACTTATTGATGTTAACCGAACCGACCAAAAGAAGGAGAAGGAAATTGAGAGGCCCATCCATTGACTCCGCCGCCCAACAGCAACACGGGCAGAGCTGATCGCCGCCGCCCGTCTCCGGTACTCCGGCGACGCACAGGTACGCTTCCCTTCATTCAGAGAAGGATCCCTCCCTCTTTGCTTTGCTGTGCTCTTCCCTGCTTCTGTTAGACACTGGCTCGCGCCGCATCTGCATGCTAGTCTTAGTTCGCCTGAGGATGCGGATCCACGCGCTGCGTGGTGCGCCTCCGGCGGCCGGCCGGCCGCTGTCACCGGGTTCTGACCCTCCGGTGCCCGGTAAGGCGGTAATGACCTCCCTAGGCCCTAGCCACCACCACGGCCACGCCAGGCGGTCTCCCATCCTCAGTTGCCCTCCCACCTGCTACTGCTAGGTCACCATCGATTCAGCCAGCAGCGGTTCATTTCATTCTAAATGAAAAATGCAGTTAGTTTGTCCATCTATGTTGCCACATTTCTTTCCACTCGATATGCTGCGTCTGCGTTGTTGATCGCACTACTGGATGCCCCACACCAATTGCAATTTACCGGTGCACATGTCATGTTTAATTTCCCTGCGAATTCCCTACTTTATATTTGGTTTATATATTCAGCACTATGAACCCCTGAAACTGAAGCAGGCGTTCCTTTTGGATTCATGTTGCCTCTTCATTTCGTTTATCAGTAACTTAGCATACCTTGTTCGGTTTACGTTTACCAATCTCAGCTGTTGTATACACAGAATCTAATCTAACACTCTGCATTTCCTTTTCAGTGTCGTGCAGGGACCTTCCTTCCTGATACAGGAAGGCAGGGCTCATGAGTGGCACGCCAGCAGCAAGCAGCAGCCTACAGGCAGCCCTCTCATACTGTGTCAGGCAAGTCCGTGCCTATGACTACCACCACTACCTCTGCCTTCTCCACCTGCCTCCGGACATGCGCAAGGCTGCGTTCACCTTCCGCGCCTTCAACGTTGAGACGGCAAAGGCCATGGACGTCGTGTCTGACCCTCGGACTGGCCTCATGCGCCTCCTCTGGTGGAAGGACGCCGTCGACAAGGTCTTTGCCAACAAGCTGGTCGAGCACCCCGTTGCCCAGGCGCTCTCTTCGGTCATTGCAGGCCACAAGGTGAGCAAGCACTGGCTCAAGCGGTCTGTGGAGGCAAGGATAAACGATGCCAACCGTGACGAGGGCACCATTCCCGAGACGAGCGCTGAGTTGGAGAGGTACGTGGAAGACACCCAGTCCACCATCCTTTACATGACCCTGCAGGCTGGTGGGATACAGTCCACCGTCGCTGATCACGCCGCCTCTCACATCAGCAAAGCCAGCGGGCTTCTGTTACTGCTCAAGGCACTGCCTCACCATGTAAATAAGCAAGGGACAGTACCTTATATCCCAGCTAGTGTGGCTGAGGAATGTGGCCTACTCACACGGGAGGGTGGCAGATCAGAGGTCAGGATGGACGAGAGGCTGCCAGACGCAGTTTTCAAGGTTGCATCTGTTGCTGAGGCTCACCTGCACAAGGCGCGGGAGCTTGCATCGTCGGTGCCTAAAGACGCGATCCCCGTGCTCCTCCCAGCCTTGCCGGCCCAGGTCCTCCTGGATACCCTGCGAAGATGTGAGTTCAATGTGTTTGATTCTCGGTTGTCGAGGGGAGTCCACGGGGTCTCTCCTCTGTGGTATCAGCTCAAGCTTAACTGGAACGCGTGGCGAAGCAAGTACTGATGAAGAACCGAGCAAGTTTGACCTGTTCAACCAATGGAAGAACTGCACTGAACTGCAGGCTGCTGCTGTTCCTTTTAGCAAAGCTTTATTGAGCTTCCGATGAGGTTTTGCTGAAACACTTTGTTATATAACCAAGATTGAATAAGATGAGTAGGGTCTGCTACTTGCGCCAAACTTGGCGACTTTGAGCAATTTTGGCTTGGGAGGTTTATGTTGTTTGCAGCTTTTACATACATGAAGCTGTTGAGTTTGTGTTGTGCTGTACTTACCACAGTATTATATTATATGGAGTCTGTTGTGCTTCTGGCTGGGCTCCATTTAACAATTACAACATGAGCTCCTTTATTTGAGGAAGGGGATTATATAGCCTAGCTAATTGATTGATTGATTAACTCCCGTGTTATTATGATCTGGATGGAGGAGGAAGGCTACTTGAATGATACGTTACGGAACAACAATTGTGAGTTGGGCCTTTTGTCCATGTCATCCGGTGATTTCGGGCCAGCAATCAATCTTATTGATTTGGTGATGGCTTTCCCTTATGGCCCAAGAAGCCTTCGCCTCCTCCGGCCGCCAGCGCCGTCTGCCATGTGACCGCTCACCGCTGCGCCGACGATGGTATTGCCGTCCCCTGCTCTCCTCCCTGGCAGGGCTCAGGCACCCAGCCTTTGCTGCCTGCCTGCCTGTCTGCAGCAACAAGCTTCTTCAAGGAAACGAACAAAAGCTCATTGCCGTCGTCTTCCGTGCCCAATCTTCTTCACCAGTTCTAAGGTAAATACGCAAATACCACGTAAGAAACCACCTGTTCATCAAACTTGACTACATTCTCATTCCTCGTGCTAGCTACCAATTAAATTTGTCTTCCGCCCTTAGTCTTTTTGCAAAGCTGGTGCTTGCTGTATTAGTTCTTTCTGCAATAAAAAACTGAACTTCTATATACTAAAATATTGCCACCAACCAGACATCTAAACACATCTCCTCTTCTCTTTGCTGCTGTTTTCTTCTACAATCCTTTTTCTCCACTACATGAACTCGCCATTATCATACATATACTTTGCTGCCTTTTTATCACTACTTCCTGATGAGTAGCAGTTTTTATACATACTGTTCTACAGTTTATTAACTGTGCTCGTTACTACTAGCCACCAGGGAATATGTCCAAGCGACCAAGCAGCTTTGCCTGCTCCCTGAAACATGTTTCAAAAAAGGTCACGCACCATTTAACTGCTAAAGTGCTTAACTTTCTGAGAAGCATCAGTACATGACTAGTGCATACTGTCACAAATCTTGAGTGTCCATGAAATAGCTCTTAAATACTTGATCTGGAATTGAATTGAATAGTTTGAACAAACAGTTCACTTTTGTTTTCTTGAACCACTTCTTGTATGGATAAGATGAACTCATCAGACTATCAGAGGCGCCGATACGGTCAACTGTTAATAATGGGAGCTGGTCATGGTGATCAACGGTTGCCTTAATCCTTGTAATTCTCTCAAGTAATTAACAACTTGAACTAATAATTGCCATAAGTCAAGATAGATATTTTCCAGGAACAAATTTAACTATACCAGCACAGTCGTACCCTCTGGTTTGTATAATCTGGTAAACTATTTTCTTGAAAATATTAGTCTGATCTTGCCATGCTAGTGATTTACTGCTTCATTAGCCGTGATAGATGTTAAAGCTAATTACTTGGTCAGGTCATTCTTCGTATTGCTACTGGACTGGTTCCAGGTTGTTCTCTTGCAGTGTTATTTGAACTGCACATGGCTATGGATGAGACCATAATAATCCTTGATAAAGGTAATTAATGGCTCTGCCTGCTTCCCTACATGATTTATTTTTTTAAACAAATTCCTACATGATTTATGGAAAATTATTGACCTTGGCCTGAAATAAATACTAAATAACCTGCAGCAGAAGCTCTACAATTGACAAACACACTGAAAACTAAATGAACAATTTATGAGGTACTCTGCTTCTTATTTTACTCCTCAGCATGTTAGCTCTAACATGTAGCTGGGTAAACAAACTCCTCGGGACTGTCAAAAGAAGTAGCAGTGGTAAACGTGAGAGAGATACTTAGGACAAACACCTGTGCTGACGCTTAAAAGCAACTCAACATAGCCTTTTTGCTTGTGTCCTTTATGCCTTTTTCTGAGCATCCGGTCCCTGGTAGAGTAAACAGCAATCACTGATGGAAGAAGCATCGTCCCCTTGTTTGTTGCCCCCGGCCCCAACCCCCCAAGTGAGCTCGGCTCCACACCGTATGCATGCTTGCTTGCTTCTACAGTTCTACCTCCAGAACTAGCTGCATTATTGTTGTTTCACTGTGGTTGCTTGCGGCTAGGGAATGGTCTTCATGTGTGGTTGGCTCTATGCCCAACTCAACTCATGAGTGTATTTTGCTTCGTCATGAGTGATGCATACAGGTGCAGCTTAGTCATGCCATATCAATTCCAGGCAAGAGACACGCCGCAATCATTGTTGCATATGCAGCCACTTCAGTCGGCGGCAGGATTGGTGTTCCCGATCCCAGTAGCAGCACGCAAGTTTGGAGTGGCTTCTGGCCATATCTCCACCAATTTTCCTTGCCCTAGTATTTCAGATTATGCTGCTGGCTGCCACCTAGTGGCATTCAGTCTGAACTCTGGAACCATGATAATGACTGTTTCTGCCTCTCTTTTTTAACTTTTTTTTTCTGAAACGGATATTTTTAACTAGACATATAAAAAAAGATCTAGAAAGTACTTTGATTTTGGATTGAGCGACCCAGAGATATACAACTAGACATATAATGCAATTGAGTTTATAGAAATTAACCTCATTAAGAAAAGTTAAAAAAAATATACCTGTTGTTACATGATAACTAGACATGTAGGGATGCAATCCGATGTTTCTTACCTAAGCTTGGTCAATGGTGGTAGGTGTGCAGGGGTGGGGTTGAATGCTCATAAGTTCAATCATATATAACACTAAGATTAGGAGTTAGAGTTAAAAACACTACACTTGGTTTCAGAAACAAATAAAAAAAGGAGCTAAAACATTAGGAACAAGCAGCATTTAGAAAGGGTTGCTACTTTGATAGGGCATCTGGCTTAATATAGAGCACATCATCAGGGAAAGAGTATATCGAATTGAAATTTGTGTCCCCTGTTTTGGATGATACTACCTTTTCTTCTTGTGGATTAAAACAGAGCTTAATTTGTTCTATAGTTCTTTGAGTCAAATTCTGGATACATTTCACCTTGGTCATCCTGCACATTCTGAAGTTATTTATGCTGTTTTATGTATAAGACTATAGAAGTGAAACATCCCTCCCCTGCTACCATGCATGGATCAGACAAATGGACAATAAAGAATCTTGATCTGAATTAAATGGCCTATGTCTTATTCTTTTGCATGCAGTCTAATGATTCGATTAATTGCTGAGATAGGCAGAATTAATATATTGTTTTCTTTTATGTGAAACAAAAAAATGGTGGATTTAATAACCAATGTGATTATATTTGGCAGCTGAGGGGTCTTGATCCATGAGTACATGATACATACTTCTCCAGCGTGCAATGAACGCAATAATGAGGCAAGTACAAGGAGCCTTTTCCCTTATCTATCTCTTAGTTTCTTATGCATGTCAAGCGTTCAAAGTGCATCTCTCTCTATGAGACTTCACGTCTATATATTCCTTTATTTTATTTGTGTTGCTTGGATTAAGATTGACATATGAATGATTGTACATGCAGTGTGAAAACTGCAGTTGCGTATGGCGGATTACTAACTAGCTAGAGATTTAGAAGGGCTGCGAGCAGACATGATGGGGTCTCACATGAAGGCTTTCACACAGGCATCATGTTATCTTCCTCTACAAACAAACATCACCCTCCCCTCTCTGTGTACTTAATTATACCTACTTCTATTCTCCTTCTCATCTCATTGCCCATCGATCTCATGCATGCATGCATGTTGTTGCCTGCCTGGTTCCCAACACACCTGCCTTTTCCACACCTTCCTTTTAAACCTCATACACGCGCAAATAATCCTATCATATTGTGGCTTGCCTCTTTTTTCACAGGAACTGCAGCCACTGACATGCAGGGCCGTATGTGTCCCATCTATCAGTATACACATCTGGGAAGTAGTTGAGAGGTGTGATGCAGACCATGCTTTTCTGGAGTGTGTAATGCTTGCATTGCTCTCAAGGGTGTGTGGACTGCACTGCATGGCCGGCTGGCTTGCGGTCAGGTGTATGTGGGGCTCTTGCACTATATAAGCCGGAAGCTCGATCAGTTGGTGGGAGGCATGCAATGCATACACGCATGTCTTTCTTTGCTGCTCCTATGCATGCTTTGCTATCTTTGATCCCTTAAAGCATCGGTCAGGAAGCATTGCCCTTCACTCTCTACATTGGCACCACTCCTTAAGGTGGTGTCGCTATCCGGCCCTTTCTCTCCTGTAATCTTTGTCATCTAGCTTGTGCTTGTTCCACATAATCCCTGGGCCATGATCACCAGCGTGTTCTCAGTGGTAGGTGAGTTATGTTACTGTTATCAACCTTTCTTTCATGTCATTAGTTACCATGATATTTGTGGACTTGTCATTTTTTTTTCTTTTTACCTGTTCTCTAGATAGAAATTTCTTTAATTACTGCTAGCTGGTCAAACTCATTATAGCCAATCTATATATGTTACCATTCTACGTATGTCCCTTCGAAAATAAATGATATGCCTTCGCTTCTTAACTTGTCCTTATACTGTTTGATGACTAATGAGAGAGGAGCTGCTAGCTTAGTTTTTTTTTTCCTGAACATGCTAGTTAGACAGATTACTATTCCTAAAAATAAGTTAGTGATCTAAAGCTAAGCGTGAATAGGTGATCATGCAGCAGCTTCTCCCTAACTCCTAGTGAAGTACATACTTGTAGCGATGCAAATGGAATGTGCTGATAACTGTATGCATGATTAAACCGAGTTTTAGTTGTTTTGTTTTCTTTGGCCTGTTCGTTCATGATGATCTGAACAAGCTTTTGGTGCATTACCCTTTGATATTCTCCATATTGTTTCTTATGCTTATATACTTGGAATTATATTTGAGCTAATCTTATCTTAATTTCTAGTACAAATGTAGAGCATACATTCCACTCTAGATATACCCGTTAGTTTGCTTACTATGGTATTCCTGTCGAGCTCTGCCTTATCAATTACGCTCCTTGTCCTTTGCATTGCTCATTTAGTCAGAACCGTAATGGAGAACCATACACGTCCCCATTCATAGATAGTTACACTGGGCTAGGATTTCTTATTGATGTGACCAGTGTAGTAACAAGGTACCGTGTTATCTAATAAGTCTGCATGACAGTGCCACTAATATCCTGGCCTGAAACTCATTGCCCGGCCCATTAATTGTAAATAGTGGATGAATTTTATGCTCCCAGTAATACATGTATAGCCTATGGACCCAGAAACAGTAAACCATAGCTGACCTGCTTAAAGCCCTGAATGCATTTTATTCGAGCAAATTAGCTGTTTGCACAATTGCACATCTAAGGAGACAAAACAAATGCATGTATAGAATTCTATCTCAGTAAAAAAATTCGTCTATACCTTTGGTCTTGTTTCTAGAAACGAGGAATTACTGAATTAGGCATGTACTCTCTAGCTATTTTCTTTCTCGAGAGTAGAAGGAAAGAAGATTATTTTTACTTAATGAGCTGATCCCTGTTAGGTTCACATCATCCCTGCATACAGAGAATGATGGTTCATCTTTCTGATCACATATAGGAAAACGATGGTTCACCTTCCTTATTAATTTTGATATATTTCCCCCCATCTTTTTCTATGTAGAACTGCTGGTACTTCTCTTTGCAGTTCTTTTTTTATTTTTATTCAGAAAAGGGTTAAAAGTATTAGAAACATATAGTAGTATGGGTAAGTGTACTGAAAAGTGTTGGGCAGTAATGCTTGAGGATTATAGCTGGCAAAAAAATGGTACGCAATATATATAGTCTCCATAGGTAAGTTGTGACAACTCATATAATTGGTTCTTCGAAAAAAGTTCAGATAAATAATTCCAAGTTCCACAAGGTTTCACTTAGCAAACTGAACTAAACTCTTTTTTATTGGTTATGGCATCCTCCTAATCAATACTGGTATGGATGTACTATTGTGTATATCGTTTGTGATCCAGAATGCATGTTTAAGCATATATATCAGTTTAAGATTCCATATTATCTAACTTGTCCTAATAGTATCCACTCCAAGAAAAATGTGATGCCAAAGGTACTGTATATATAGAATCACTGCAAAATGAAATATCTAAATATGGTTATCTCGAGTTAATTGGTTGATAGACCAACAGCTCAGTATCACATAATAACTGAAAGAGTATCACCTATTACAAATCATGATTCATGAAGTTTCTAAGTTCTCCATGACCTTATTTATATAGAAACACGGTGTGATAAGTATATTCAGTACAACATCCTGAAGGACATAATAAGTAGTACACAGATACTCAACTCAATATATAGTCTTATTTACACGCCACTATGTAGATCAAATTACTTATATGTCCCAATTGATCCGATATGATAATCATCATATATTATTGTAGCTCTTAATATAATATTTTATATGAGGTAATATGTTTGATTAATTTCATCATCGTCACTTCCATGGATCAACTTGGCTGCTGGATGTTGACGTTGATGCATAATCGGTAGCCACCTCTTGCTTCTCATTTACCTGCAGGATATCTCCTTCATCAGTATAATCGACAACACCCTTTGCTGCATCGCCGTGACTAAGTTGAGATGCAACAAACTTGTCCAGAACTCTCCAATCAGTGACTTGGTCGACTGCATTATGCTCCATGAGCTGAACATGTTGGTGAGCATGGTGTGCTTTAGTTTGATGGTCTGGTGAGACCAAAAGAGAATGGAAGGATGGAGTCTCTAGCTCGTGAGGAATGGCATTGAGAATATGATGGCTTGGCATCTGGAATTGTAGCTTCAGTTCCCTCTTGTAGCTATTGTTCAGCATTTGGAGGTGTTGTTCTTGCAGCTGTGCTATGCTGTGGTGTGGTGGCATTCCACTCATGGGAGAGTTAAGGTCATGCATGAATGTTCCATCTTCATCGACATACCAGCATGGTGCATCATGGTCCGATTCTCTTCTTGTTGTTGGTAGTCGCTTTTTGAACACCCTACATACTACCCATCCTTCCTCCTGAAATATAGAAGATATATATGTTGAAAGATGTAGCTGATGAAGTATATGTGATCATTCAGAAAACAAAGACCATCTTAAATGTAAAACATTAAATGGTATAGTTCTTAATAGATTGAACCCCATGCCATCAATTTATTATCAAGTCCAGTGCCCTAATAGTGATCAGGAGATGAGCAATTCCATATGTTGCACACATGCATGTTCTAAATAAAATGCATGGAAGACACAGTACGCCACATCACCGAAAGCAGGAACAAAGTAACAAAGGAGATAGAGTGGCAATTAAATTCAGATAAGTTCTTTTATATAGGATAAACTTTGAGACGATGTGCATGAGTAGAGAATATATATCCTTCTAAATAACATTATAATTAAGTTTATAACAAATACACTTATCATTATACGGTTGCTGTTGGTATGTATGAATAAGATATATATATATAAAAAAATATATATATAGCATGCATGACGATGGTATAAATTATAATGCATCTATATTTTCTTCATGATAATTCTAATCTGCAGGATAAAAAGCTGGCTGCTGTGAGTAACAACGACAATCTACACACGCAGGGTAATCAGCTGGCTGCTGAGGGGATGCGATAAATATCAATACATATCACAACGACCAATATGTGTATATATATGATATGCATTATATTTTTGGATTGTCATGATCTGAACTTATGTATGATATATAGTGTAAAACTCCTTGCTTGTATCATACTATACTGAATATAATGATCAAAACCTCATTGTATGATATATTTGGTAGGCAGTGAAATAAATTAATTAATATAGATAATTAAGCTAGAGTAATTAATACAATGAAGTAAATAAATTAGAGCTTTAATTTGCTTGCCTGGGGAGGGCCATTCTCATTGGTTTCAAGGCGGTACTCGTGCATGATCCAGTCAGACTTGTGGCCACTGGGAGCCCTGCCCTTGTAGTACACCAGCGTCTTCCTCATGCCCACCAGCTGCCGCTGCTTGTTGGCATAGATGGGCTTGTCTCTGCCGGTGGCCTTCCAAAACCCTGCAGCGGTGGCCCGGTTGGTCCGGGTGCCTGTCGGGTATTTCTTGTCTTTGTGGCTGAAGAAGTACCACTCGTTCTGCTCCTCCTCGCCAGGTCCTCCCAAGCTGCACTTCTCTGCCAATTGTAATAATATATGTGTGTGTGTGTGTGTAAGATGATGAGATTAAAACATCTATATATATCAGTGATAATAACATATATATAACAATGTAAATATACTGACCTTGGAGATCCCATGGCTCAATCTTGTAAAGATCGACATCTTTGATGACGTTGAGGTCGATCCTTCTTGAGGCTACCTTCTTCCTGAGGTAGTAGTCCACCAGCTCTTCGTCTGTCGGATGGAATCGAAAACCTGGAGGAACCAGCTGTTGCGTCTGCGCTTGTGTGCTGCTCATACCCATCTAGCTAGGTAGATAACTAGACTGATCAACCTGAAATTGCATGGATGCGACACATGATTCCACCATATGTTACGTTAAGTCGTTTACATCTTTTATCATGCACGCATGCATGCTAGCTAGTATATAGCAGGTACTATAAGACGACCGACCTAAATATTAAACCAATCGGCCTGCCAGGATGTAATGGATGAATGCATGCATATGTGTACCGTCGATCATAATTTTAACCCGCCATGGCAGCAGGCTAGGGTACGCATGTGATAATGGACAGATAAAAAGTAATACTCGAAGCAAGCATGATCATTTGCAGTAGTGACGCATGCACTACTAATGACTTCAATCCTTGCACTGCATGTGGTGTAGTATATATGTGGTACTGAGCATCACCATTCACCACTCACCGCTCATTACGCTTTGTGGAATGTTTCCCCTGCTGCTGCTGTTGCTGCTCAAAGCTAACTTTCTCTCATCATACATGTCCTGGATGCAGGCCCTCGCTCCCTAGTGCAGGCTGGCTGGCCTGGCCTCTAGTGCATATAGTAATGTATACATGCATTTCACCCAACATTGGATGGGGTCACCCACTAAAGTGTGGCACTCACGCGCTAGGTGCATGCGTGTCTATGATCATATGTGCTAGCTACTACTTGGTGTGATAAGTAAGCGTGTCGTCGTCATTTTTTGTATTCTTCTGATCGATGTTTGTTGGAGAGATGTGTTGATTATTTGGAACTGGTGTATGTACGTTCTTATCATATTATAGATTAATTAATTACCATACCATGGTCAGTCATGTGTGGCAGTAATATATTCTTAGGGATCTTAGTTTATTATTAATTAAGATAAGAAATGTTCGTTGCGTTTAAGTTAGTACACCGTACCGCTAGCTGATGCACATTTGTAACTTGTACATATGCAAAAGAGAGCATGTGGCACATATATATGATTATCCTTCTTTTCTCCTATCTACAGATACTTTGTATATTGTTCATATATATGCTATGTATTATATTTGGTACAATATTTTGGCCTCACCCGGCCCTATTATTATATACACACACAGCAGGAGAGATCGTTGTGCATGCGTGAAACAAAACTCTTGGAAAAGGTTGAAAAATCCTTTGCTGAAAAACAAATTGTGTGTACCACACAGCCATATTCTCAAACTAAAAGACGCAGGGATATATTCTTTCATTTAGTTTTCTTGTTTTAAATAATAAAACTCACATCATCTAAAAAATATGTTTTTTTCTAAAATAAATAAGAAAAAACTCTGAATTAAACATTGATCAATCCAAGTAAGAAATGGTAATGGTTTCATTTTGAAACATGGCGTGTAGAACAAAAAAATGGTGTATATTTGCACTTGCAAATTCTACTGCCACCCATGGTGGTGGTAAGTGATTAATCGTGCAAGCTGATCTGGCCCTTCGAAATTATTTCAAGGGAACAAAATCATTGCAGCGCCGTGTGTTTGTAGATTTGAAGAAGTAAAGATTATCTGTAATTTGATGCTGAATTTAGAGGAGAGAGAGAGAGAGAGAGAGATTAGTGCAAGAACACACTTCGTGCTATATAGCTTTTTCTTCTGCGATCAAGAACATCTTAGTCAGATTCAAACAAAACATCATATATATACTATATAGTGTCTAGGGTTCCGGGATCCGGTAAAATCTATATGCAAATCTAACATGAAAAGTAACATAATTAAGATGGAGAATATACCTTTCCCAAATCAGAGAGATGTGGCGAAACCTTGCAGAGAGATCTCTACTACTAGCTTTGGTAGTAGCTGAAGGTATAGTACGTGTGCAGGTGGAGACAGGAATGAGCTTTTATTCTCTCTTCGTCGGTCTCCGATCCCTGTCTTGCTGCTGGTTGTTGTTCTCTCTCTAGGTCATTATCTGGTTCAGATCCCAAGAAGAATGTCACAGCAGAGCTTTTTGAAATATAAAAGCAGGGGAGACCTTTTGTCAAAAAAAAAAAAAGTCACAGCAGATAGAGATTGTTGATACACGTACGTACAACAACAAGATTGATGACCAAAAAAGAAACTAATGATATCAACAGGATGAAAGCACACAACAAGCCACGTAGATCGAGATGAACCAAATAATAAAACGTTTAGAGAATAATCCAGGTGAAACAATATACTGCTTTAATTAAGCTAGGTTTGAATAGTTCATATATAGTAGCATCGATCAGAGAGTAGCAGTATACCTACCTTGCTATAACATGCATGAGAGAGAGTTCATGGATCTGCATGAATCAGTGCATGCAAGCTCGATTGATCGACCTTGGCTAATCACGCACTAACTTGTTTTCCTCGATCTCTCTGCTGCCTCTCCCCTGACCTAGGTATTAGCACAGAGAAAAAGAAGCTATGGAGGAGACAGAGAGAGAGGGAGGGAGATCAAAGGATGACTGCCGTGCAAACGGGAACGGGGAGGAACGGGGTTGCTGATCTGATCGATCCGATCCAACTAATAAATGATGTGAACTGACGGGATTGATCTCTCTCTCTCTTGTATGTATGGGGAAAAGGAAACCAAGCGGTGGCCGGATCGATCGGAGAGGAGAGTGAGCTAGCTGGAGTTAGAAACTCAATCGCAATCTACGGCCGCTATGAGAATATCAGGCAAAGGGAACAGTGAAAGAGAGATGGGAGATGAGGAAGAAGAGGAACTAGCTAGCAGAAGCTAGGGTACGGCGGTGCAGTCTGCCGGCTCTCTCTCGCTCGCAGTGGAAGGAGGGAGGGAGGAGACGTAGAAGAACAGCGACCCATTCCTTAACTTTGTCTAGTCCCGGCCCCACGCCCACACCGTGTGGGACCCGCGAGGGTGGGCCCACCCCACCCCGACCAGCACCAAACAAATCCCCCGTTCCACTGCCTCGCGCCATCATTCCTGACCTTCCATCCATCCCTTTCTTTAAGCTCTCTTCCTTCAGTCTCCCATTTTTAGTTTCTTTTCCCTAGATTGGAATAATATAGACACAATTTATATGTTATATATATGTCTTACTCTTACTTGGACCTCTTACTTGTGAGAAATTTGGGGGAATTCGATCACTTAATTCCACCCTTAAGTCTAAATATGTCATTAATTTTTTTGAGCATCTTAACGACTTCAAATGAAAAAAACTCAAAACTAGAAAGTTGTAGACCTCATCGAGATTTATAACCAAATTAGTCATTTAATTCCGCAAAAAAGATATGAGATATAATTAATACATTAGAAAAATCTAAAAGAAGATAAATTTTATATATACTATCACATAGTTTTTTTTAATCGTTAAGATGCTAAAAAAAATATATACTCCCACCATCCCACAAAGAGTGTCATTCTCACCTCCCAAGAAATCAAGAAAATATTTTCTATTTTAACCAAAAATAATATAATATCTCACCTCCCAAGAAAAAAATTTCTACTTTGACCAATATAATTATAGGATTTATGATGCATAATTAGTGTCATTAGATTATTAATCATTGAATATATTTTCATGATAAACTTATTTAGAGATATAAATATTGTTAATATTTTTTGTAAATCTAGTCAAACTTAATAAACTTTGGCCAGTATGAATCTCATAGCAACACTCCTTTTGGGATAGAGAGTAAACATATTTATGGCAGTAACTATGCGAGTGTGTGATCTACTTGAAAAAGTAGACATTCTAAACATACTGATCAGAGGAGTAGACAAGACAATTAAAATAGTTGCAGTAGTATAACCAGAGGTGGTCGAAGGCATTGGTGACGTTGTTCTCACTGGTTAACATAGTAAAATTTGGTTTTTAAGTTATCATATTTTAGAATTAAAAATTAAAAATTGGATGTTTACATGGTAAATAAATCTAAACTTGTAGAGGTCCACATGATCTACAACTTTGTAGTTTATAAGATTCTAATTTGAAGTCATGCATTTAGAGTCCACAAATGCTCATTTTAAGTTGTATAGTACTAGGCAGATCTAAAAATTTGTAGTATTTTTTTTCCATTTTAGATCATTTATGTCCGAAATATTCAATACAAGATTACTAAATGTTAATATAAAAAGATAGCATTTTTTATATTCACAAGTGAGTGTGTAATGTAGTGGTACGGAGATGTCGCGCGAGGCTAGAGCTCATGGTTTGAATCTCATCAAGCAAACATGCATGTATTTCATCACGTGAAAAATCACAAAACTTCGAACCACTATCCGAGGGGGGGGGGTCCTGATTTTTAAAAATGTTCTGCTAGCAGATCCCTCTGTAAATGACCTATTAACATAGACCATTTGATAGAGATAGGCCTGCCCGTCTCTAGAAACGCTTTGTGCAATAGTGCAAGACAGAGTTTTGGATGTGTGCTCGTCCTGATAACTGTGCGTGTAGGTGCGTACACTGGAGAAGGCTGAGAGCGACATGAAGAGAGAACTGATTGTTAGAGATTGTGTTCACATGTGTGAGACAAGAGAGTTTGCTACTTGGGTATCCTCATCAAGGCCAAAACCCACACCCAAGCAAGGGGTGGACCGAGCCGACTGATCAAGAGAGGAAACAGCCCCATGGAACTTGGCAAACAAGGCATGTTGGATCTAGATAGAAATTGATACAGATACGTAATCCTATCTGGTACGAGTGATCGTGCTCTAACTGTTTGCCCTTGTCTTTTCGGTTTGAGCGCTCGACCTAGGGCTAGGTGGCACAAGTCAGTGAAGCATTATTGAGTCTACCCTCAACATCATCGTTGTTATCTCCAATTTTCCGTGAAATCAGTCTGATCAACTAGGACCTGTTGCCTACTTCGCCTCACCGCGTGACCGTTTTGATCACCATTTGTGTTTGGGATCCCGTGAAGTTCATACTCTAGTACTATATATGTGCCTTCTCTCTGATCAATGAGGCTACCGCGCTACTTGCCTTGCTACGTCGCAGCATCGCCACACATGGTCTTCTCCGTTGTTATTACATCCTCAATTCACTGCGGCTACATCCTCGACTACATTGTTGCATGAAACACGTGCATGGTCTTCGATGGGTTGTTCATATGTTCTTTGCCATCTTATTCGAGGACCACCGCCTCTGGATCATCACACCTTGCGCCAAATTATACAACGCCTTCTTGTTTCGTCTGGCTCAACTTCATCACCAGCTTCATTGTCCCTTTCCCGCCTACTTCATCTATTTTGATAACCGTGGGCTGCATCTGCATGCCTGCATCAACACCTTCTATCCCCGCAGGTCCCATCCTTACACTAAGATAATAACAAATGACATGTATATAGATGATGGGAATGAAGCCAGTAGTCTGAACGCCGAAAGAGATGGTTTTAATTACTATATATTTGTGAGTTAGTATTCCACTTTAGCAACTTTTAGTTGTCATTTAGATGATACAGTATATAGCTTATTTTCTTCTTAAGATTTGTCTTTGGTTCGACTGCATATATACTACTATATCTAGTTTAATGATGATGTTATCTGCCTGCTATCTTTCTGCTTTTATTTCTCTTGTGTTTGGACCTAAGTCGGACGTACAGGACCGGATTGATAGCTTTACGACGTTCACAATTGATGTGTATCTACAAGATCGAACGAGCAATTAGATTTTTGTGCAATCATTATATGGAGAGTGTATTAAGTCCATCGTCGTCCCTTGGTCACGCATCAAAGTAGCCTAGGAGGGTATATGTGTGTATAAAATGTATATATGTGCTTGTGCTTGATGTGGGGTGAAGCTTAGGGACGAGTAATGGAGAAATGTATAATAATGTTCCTGTCCCTAATATATGTGATATGATTAGGGTTCATGTGTATCATATGGCCTCCGGCCGGGTTGGCTTGGCACTCATACTTTGCAATGCATTAGTGGTGTATTATGTGCACATAGAGAGATAGATCGACAATAATGAGATGAAGGAAGAATATAGATCATAGCTATATATATATAGAGTAGGTGCCACTCATATATCTTAGATTAGATATTGGACCCTTCATTTAATTTGGACAAAATTTGCAATTGATCCTCAATTTCTACTCCTTACTAGGAAAAGAATTGATGAAGAAATGGGCTTTGTACACATGACAATTTCTACATGCATGGAAACTAAACTCCTCCAAGAAAAAAGAACATGCATAGCATGGGCAATAATCACTATATGTGATGAGAGTTTACAAGTAGAGTGATATTATTGCATCATCTATATATATTCATCAGACCATGCATATATCATATTAATTACAATCAGGTTCAAGTGGTTTACTGAGTCTCACTCAGGATCCATTGATTGATTACACAGAGACAGAGCTACATACATATAAATGTTGTCGTGTGGGTAGGTCTGGATCATGAGAGATGGGGAAAGCTTTCATGAAAAGGCTAAACTTTAAAGGGCGGCAAAGAGGTGTGTTGGAGAATACAGTTTTGGCTTTTGCTAGAAAGTTGGTAGTAGCTTCCATCTTGATCCATCCATTGCCGTAGTGCAGGTGCAGGCGTGAGCTTCACCCGATGATTAGCCTCACGCCGGCTGCGATTCTTTCTATTTTTTTATTTGTTTGTTCCAGACTTGCTTGTTCCTGCATTGCATTGGGTCTTCTCTCTGTTGCATCTATCTTGAATTGTGTACTACCATGCCCTCTGGTGTGCCCTTTCATTGGCCTGTTACATCTGGAGAGCGATTCTAGGGCTTCATCAGAGGGGAGTCTCCGATATGGCAGGTCGGCGGTGACGCGAAGTCCTTGATTGCTTGAACTATTATCAGCCTATGGTACAGTGTTTTTCTCTCACAACAAATTAGCTTCAATCGGCTTATCGCCCACGAAACCATTAGCCGAATAGCTCGCGGAAATGCTGCGATACCCACTACAAATTAAAATTCCTGCTTCATTACAGGGAACATTATTTGTAGTGCCAAAGTTACATTATGTGGACTATATAATGCTCTTACCCTAGAACTAGATGCCGAGCATATATTCCTTGTATTATAGGGGGTAATTTAGTCCTTTAATATAAAATCCTAATACGAATTTAAACTGGATTTGGCTTCCTAGGCTAATGGTAACTTCTTTCCTTTTGCTTGTCTCCCAGAGTGTTGTCCTCGCACATAAAGTGAGACTTGAGTGGATCCCTCCTTCCCGAGAAGTCACCATTTTGGACCTCCTGAGAAGGTACATCCGCATTCTACCTCTGAAACCCGGTGATGATGTACCAGTGGCGCTCTCTTGGGACGCATCTGAACATGAATTTTACAAGGCCTATGGAATAGACAATTTTCACGAGGGCAGAGATTTTCATAGGTGGATGACTTAAGTTGTGCTTAGGATCTGTTTAGATCCTCCCCTAAAAAAAGATCTGTTTGGATCCTCCAAAGGCCAAAACTAATAGCTAACTGACAAATTTTTAGCCCTTGATCGAGGATCTAAACATGTGGGTTAGTTTTTCGGTGAAGCTTTGAACCGGGCGTCCGTCTCGCCCGGATGCTTCATTGTTAGGCCACGACGCCAGCCCAACAACCCATGCTCCTTCGTTTCTCAAAAAAAACTGCTCATTCACTTATTTTTATCCACTTGTTCCTCTTCCTATTGCTCTTATCGCCGCTCTTCGCCGCCACCTCCGAAAAGACGGCCGCCAGCCCGCGAGGCGCATCGCTTTCGGTCATTGGCCTTGCCGTGCACGGCTGCGTGCTGCCTCCCGAGTTGAGTTGTGCTCGGCTATCGTCGGTCCTGCTAGGCGCCTTGCAGCTGCTTGCCCTCTCAAGTCGCGGCGGTCGCGGCCTCCCCATCGCTCGTGTGGCCGATGCCTTCCTTCCGCGACGTGCAGCCACTGCCGCCTGCTACAAGTGTCGTCGGGCCGACGCCTCCCTTCCGCGACGTGCAGCCACTGCCGCCGGCTATAAGCGCTGCTGGCCACTACCTCTAGTGAACACCACACACCAATGAGCCTCCATTCTGCCAATCAGCAAGGGGATGTTGTGCACCAATTCCTTATTCCCCTTTTTTTCCTATAAATTGATAACCGGTAAAGCTTGAAAGCACATATTGCAAGAGTATGTTTTAATTGTTTCAGAGGTATGTTACAGGTGTTTCATACGGATGTTGCAAAAATAGATCGGGATATTGCACATGTTGCAATAGTTGTACAAGTATGTTGCAAGCGCCCATTTCAAATGTTTCATCTGCTTTTTCAGACGTTTTTTGCAAGTGTGCTTATTTGGATGTTGCATATGTTCCACACATATGTTGCAAGTTTTATTTGATGTTTTATATGTTTTGCAATGGCTTTTTAAGTGTTTTCATATGTTTTTTGCAAGTGTTTCATATGCATGTTTCAATTGTTTCATATGTCTTCAGAAGCATATTGTAAATGTTTTATTTGGATGTTTGAAAAGTAGATCGATCGGTGTTCTTTCTTTTGGGTACCACGAAAGCGGGGAAGCAGAAGGAGGAGGAGCAGAGGGGGTTAGGGGGTGAGGTGACGTTAGGCGGTATGGGCCCAACTGTGGGCACAAAACGGAGTGTAGGTGCAGGCATCCGGCCGCGCGTGTCCATCGGGACACTAACATTGGCGTTAGTTTTTAGCAATGTTTTAAATAGTCGACTAAGTCATTTAGCTATCTATATCCCAAAACAGGCTATAGCGGCTATAGCGGCAGCGGTAAAAGCTAACTTGTACATAAAAAAATTTAGCTAAATCCTTCTCAAACGGCTATAGCCGGAGATAGCGAAGGCTATAGCAGGAGATTCAAAACCTTGGTTTTTAGCCACCAGCCAACTACCCATTAGCTCTCCAAACCTAGCTAATTTGGTCTAAAAATACAAATGTTTAGGAAAAAAAGTCTCTATTGTCTTTTCACCAACGTGTCTTCCCTTTCTCTCACGTCTCTGTGGTCATCCTTAGGCTCGCCGCGCCGCCAACGATTCTTTCTATGGTCCCGCCAATTCAGAGACTGAAGCCAGCTTGCGGCCACGAACAAGGTGGACACGCCGAACGGCCGAAGATGGCACCGAAGATAGTGGCCCTACGTGTCAATTCGCCGAACATGGAGATGGTCTCATAACTGAGAAGGAGCACGAGATAACTTTTTTTTTTTAAAAAAATAGTCTTCACGAGATAACTATGAGTGGTGGTAAAACAGGCAAGTGGCATCGTACGCCCTGTAGATTTTTTTTAACGAACCGACACTGACAATGTTTGTTTGTATTCATATAACAGAAAGCATACAATAATTTTGATAAGCACGGTTAGTTACTCTATATAGCATGTAGATGAGACGATCGTTTCGGTTCAAATGTCAAACTTGTAGCAATAAAAAAACATTCAAAAAAGATGTCAAACTTGTAGCAATAAAAAAAGCATTCAAAAAAGATGTCAAACTTGTATGGGCAGCTGACCTCTAGCACTGAAATACTAGCTGATAGTCACTACTCAGCTACGTACCCTACCAACCGGTTTCTTCATTCCATCTAGTCCTGGCCATCGGTCAAAATCCCAGCTTAACTTTATTTGATCTGATTTATGGTGGCGCTAATTATGGCGATCTCACATGCAAGGGCAAGCCTACTCATCAATCATCATCACCGCTCCATCGACTGCTTTAAGCACTCACCGTCACCGGTAAACCGGGCAGAAATTAGTGAAAAGAAAACGCATCATCAGTCAGTCAAATGGTCGCGTCATCAGATCTAGTACTACCGGAATTGTCCATTGTTTAACAGACTAATTGCGATACAGTAACGCCTGCTGTTGTGCACAGTAATGCCTTCAATTGTCCATAGTTTAGCTGAAACAACTGCATGTCTGAAATTCACAGATTAATTGGATAGCACTTACTATAACAGACTAATTGCAATGTGATGCATGGCTACAACCAACAATATCCAACTCTCCACAGATTGACTGATCAAGAAAACACACACACAGTGCCCTGTTCACTTGGCCGATAAACCATGGCTGAAAGTACTGTTGACTGATTTGTTGTGGGAGAAAAATACTGTTCGTTGGCTGAAAAAATACGACTTACAAGCCAAGCGAACAGGGCGAGGACCGTCTCAGGCAGCACAACACTCCATGCTTGCGGGTGCCAGCTGCCGATAGCCTCAAATATGCTGATCGAGCTACTGCACAGTTCTTCAGCATGCTAATCAGTTCTGATCCACAAAGATGTGCAACGGCAGTATTTCAATCGCCAGACAAATCATGAATGGAACCTACGAATTCGACTGACCTACTCAACAGTATTTCTGTCAAACGCCTAATTAATCTGCAAACAGCAGCCTGACCACAAGCTGGCAGTTCTTGTCAAAGGCCCAACGCCAAGGCTACCAAAGCGAGCAAAACCGCAAGCACATGATAGTTCAGTTTTGCCGCAGAGGCTGATGACCTTGAACCATGAGGCTTCTGAGCCCTGGGAAGGGGGAGAGAGAAAAATCGAAGCGTTATTAGCAGGCATTTGCTCATAAATGGAGGAAAGGGGTTTTCTACTATCTAGAGGAGCATCAGCACATAAGATAAGCAGATATCATACTTCTGTTTATCCTTGAGGAGGCCACAGTAGAGCATGTTGTCTGGAGCAACCATTTCGGTAACATTATAGCCTCCATTTGGATCCACCACCCTGATGTAAGTCTCCTGACCCAGATACCATGTGTCCAGGTTTTCCGTCCGTACATTCCAAAAACCTGGACTGTCAAGTGACAGCATCACAGCGGTCCATGCTCCCGGAAACACCTTCAGGGTCAAAAACACAGTAGTAGTATCAGTTAGACTGAATGCAGCAACACTTTCAGCAATCATTACACAAGTGCATATGTGATATGTCGCTTTATTACAGTGTAAAAGTAACAGATTTATTGTATCCACAAAGGTATGAACATTAGCATCCAGAAACACAAACAAACATTATTACTTATCCTACAACAGTTACCTGAGTCGTGCAACGAGAAACACCATCCCACTTGTTGTAAGTCCCACGGCTATTCTCAGTCCACTCGCCATAGTCCATTCTGTTGGCAGTATGAAAATGATTCAGTATCCAGGACTCTTTGAAAAATGTGTCAGCATAAGGAAATGAGAAATAGAAGCTTTACTCACCCTACGACCCAGAATGCATATCCATCGATATGGTAGGTCTGGACAGTTGTGTCATTGTTCTGAAATACAATTTCCAAAAAGTTCTTGTATGTGGAGTTAATGACAGATGTTCTGATCACTGGTGGTCCATCAATTGGCATTGTAGGGAAGTCAAGTGTGTAGACATCCTTCTTGTCATAGAGATCTGCCAACCTCAGAGGAGTATCAGGTGGGGAATAAGAGATACCACTCAGTGTAGTCCGTTTCTTCCCATTGATGATAACAGGTGGTTCATTCCTCAATTTGTAAACCTGGCTCACATTGATGGAGCCATAGTGAAATGAGCCTTGAGGATTCGGACGAGCAGCACCAGTACTCACGTTCATCCTAGAAAGAAAAGGTGCTATGTGAGGCCAAGATGTAGATACATACATAATCTGATAATCCAGTGTGCACATGAAAACTTGGTTAGACAATGCTAAATGTCTGTACTGTCTGTTTCCTGCAGATACTAGCAGACACCCCAACACTCTGTCCATTGATGATGCTAGTAGAGACAAACTAATGAATATTAAGCCTTTTAGAGATTGCTGTTGGTGTTCATAACAGATTGAAGTTTCTAATGCAACTTATATGGAAGAAGTACAATAGAAAGAGGGCAAATATTTGGGCAGAAAATAATTCTGAAATGCTACAACCCCAAAAGCTTTGATTCATCAAGAAAGGATTCATGTATTTCATTCAAAAAGGGTTTTCCATTCAGATTCAGAAAGCAGACCATCTAAGGGAATCTCTTGGAATGCACATGAACTATATTACAAGATAGATAAAAGGCAATGGCAAGGTATGGGGCAAAACAACTAGAAGGAGCTATACTGCTTGTATACACAGCAGTACTAACAAAGGATTGCATAGGAAAGTCAAGCCTGCAGTCACTTGGATAACCAATAACCATGAAGAAAGTTTCTTTCTTTTCTACAAACCTGATTGAGCGTGCCTGGTTCATTGAGAAAGTTTTGTCATACTCATCATTTGGTGGATCAGGAAGAGGACCAGATGCTTTGCCCTTTGAGTTTGAATATTGCAAAATCGCAACACCAGTGACTCTGGTCCAGAGCGATTCATTCACAAACCTAGCACTGGCCACAATGTAATAATCACTGCTAGCATTCTGATCCATAGTGACCAAAAATGAGTAAGACTGGCCCACATGGATGTCCAGATTAGTGAAATTCTGCTTCATTGTATATGAACCTTCTGTTTCAACAAGGGCCATGTTGTGATTCTGAATCCTCAAGTTTAAGCTTGTGGAGACACCAACATTATGGACACGGAAACGGTATGTTTTTCCTGTTGAGGAATGGAAGCTGTCAGCTATCAGATTATCAGAGGTACAAAAGCAATCATTAGTCAAATAAACTTTAGTAGGTGTTGCCATCATGAAAGTGATAATGAATTATCACCATCATTCCCCAACATCTAGGGAAAACATTGTGTGTAGTTCAGTGGTAACATTCATGTGAAGCAACAGCAAACAGATGAACTTCTGAGATTTAAAAACATGGGAGGGGTGGACTTCTAGTGACCAATTCAAAAATATGACATCCCAGTTTGATGTGAGCCCTATGATGCTTAGAGCGAGAAAAGTAATCACCTGGCTCAACTTTGATAGTCTCATGCTCAATGCCATCTGGCACGAGGGAGTCATTATACCTATATGGCCCCTTGCCATTCATCAAAACACCGTCTGGCATCCCCAGCTCCTTCCCATCATCAAGCATCTTCCTCAGGTGCTGCAGATGAGAAGACAGAACACAATGAACACCCATGATCATCCGAAAACTATGTGATGCATACTGCAACATAAGCCGTGTTTTTCCCCCTTACCGTGTGGTTCATCTTGTACCAGTCCCCGACGAACAACGTGATGTCCCCGTCTGGCGTGTCGAATGGGACCGAGATCACAGCGCGGTTGTTGACAGTGATACCTCCAAACCCCCCAGCAGCACGCTGCATACCAAGGGGTGGAAAGTAGAAGAAGCTGCCAATCTGGTCCTTGACCTGGAAGTTGTAAGTCCAGTTCCAACCCGGCGGTATGGGGCAGGTGGTGCCAAGAACCCCATCCTGCCAGCAATTCTTGCGTTGCTGGATCCCATCCCTGGTTGGGTTGATATCACAGAGGCCCATACACAGTGAGTCAATGAAATGAAAGCGGGGGCACGTAAGCACAATTGCATAAGAGAGGCCGCTGCAAAGATGGGACTATGAGAGTGGTTACCAAGTGATGAGCAGGGGCTCGTCCAAGCTGTTGAGGACATTGACGACCACATTGTAGTTGGTGGTGACATTCATGATAGGGCCTGGGAACTGCTTGTTGATTGCGATAACCTGAAACAAGAGACAGGCATACACAGAGTTAGAGACGGGCATATTGTAGTAGCTACTAGAAAGTCTTCGAGGGAGGCTGTCTAATAAATGTACTACTATGCTAAAGGAGTCCTAAAGCATTTGGGGAACAGTGAGTTTGGCAGTGAAAACCAGCCGGTAGTGTGGAGTATGGGAATGGCTCGGAAAGTACTATATATGCGAGCAGGGGTATGGAGTAGAGGAGATCTGAATACTGAAACTTTGCGGGTAGCAGTGTGTTTGAACTTCGAACCGCCCAGGTGAGCGTGGGGTTCGTTCAACCGTCTGTCTGTTCACTCATTGCCTTCCATATACACAATGGGGGGAGGAATCTCAACTTTAATACAGTCGAAAATCTTTGAGCGGACAAGGAGCACAAGCAAGTCTGAAATCCTGCAAATGCGCAGGAAGCAACTCAGAATTGTTTTTTTTTAATGGAAAAAAAGGGAATCTTGAGGCAAAAGAGAGCATGGACTGCTGTGTGCGGGTCGGGTCAGCCGGTCAGAAAAGGGAGATGCAGGCATCGAGAACTGAATCTTTTCCCCAACGGTCAGAAATGCTGGCGGCCGCCTAACTTGAATCAGGGGGCGAGAAATCCAATCTCGACGATGGTGTTATTACGTATATCAGAAATAAAAGACGAAATGTTGTTGAGCCCGTAGGTAGGAGGAAGCAAAACCCAAGCCTTGGGGGCAGCTTCTAAGGAATGAAGAACACGCACTCCCGAGTGGATTCGATTCGATTCGATTTCGTATTGCAGTCGCACGCAGAGGGATGAGAAATGAGACGCAGAGTTGAGTACTAGTAGTAGCAGCAAACAAGCAGCAGAGGAAGAAGGCGAAGTAGGGAGCACGGACCTGCTGCGGGACGCCGAGAGGGGAGGAGGTGATGTAGGAGACGTCCCAGTCGAAGAAGGCGAAGGGGTCGGCGGCCTGCGTGATGGCGGCCAGGAACGCGACGGCGAGGAGCGGCGCTAGCGCCGCCATTGCTTGCTAGGTCAAGAAGGTATGCTGCTTCTTGTTCACTTGTGGGGAGGGGAGACGGAGATCCGAACTCTCTCTTTTTATTTGCGCTCCTGCTCCCCTCCGTGGCTCCGTCCAGTGGAAATGGAATGGCGTGGTGTGGGGTGGGTTTCTTCTGCTCTACTAGTAACTTCAGTTTCTTCTTGTGAGCGAGGAAGGGAGCGGCGAAGTGGAGAAGAGAGGAGAGGAGCGGAGCGCGTGACTAGTGACACCAGTGTGAAGCGGAAACACGACGGAGAGGGGGAACGAAGCAAGAAAAGGATGGTGGACTGGAGTGGTGGGGACAGTTCACGCCCAGCCCAGACCACCACTACCCGTCGTACAGCTGTACTGAACGGCACTGGGGTACGTGCTCCTCCTCCTCCTCCTGCTTGGCCGGCTTGTGTTGACTGCCTGCTGAGTGAAAAGATACGAGACGGATCCGAGGAAGGCTACGGCAGCCGATGAGTATCAGCAATCTACTCCATCAGTATCTAGTACTAGTACGTATGGAGCTTCCTTTTTTAATATTGTATATAATATAATACCTCGTGTAAATAAATTAATTAAAATAGTTAAAATATAGTATAAAGATCTAGTGTCTTGTCCTAGCTCATAGGGAGTGTGTGTGTGTGTATATATATATATATATATATATATATATATATATATATATATATATATATATATATATATATATATATATATATATATATATATATATATATATAATTCAAACAGAGCAGCTCAGAGTAGCTCTAGTGTTCAGTAAAATCGAACCGTGGCATATGTAAATCGAACGAGCAATTGAACTTTAGATGTCAGACACAAAGTCGGTTATATTACATACGGTTTGAACAAGGATACTTTTGATCGGTGGACATGGTAGGGCTCATTCGATTCCTGGAACGATTCTCAGTTGGAAACACTAATTTATAGTACAGTATTAATAAGTTAGAATGATTTCTAGCTCTGATCCGGGATAACCGAACAGACCCTTAAAGATATGTATGTGGTCGGTGGCCATGTTAGACCACCACAACTATATGGTTTGAATATGATTGTTTGGTCGTGGCACATTGGACATGCATGTGGTTTCAATATCATCAGCCACACGATCTGTAAACAAGTTTTGCATGGCCGTTTGGTTTGTAGCCATCGTTGAGTATATGATAAGTTGATTATAATTTCCTTTTCTAAATTTATATATATATATATATATATATATATATATACTCGCATGCAAGAGAAGAATCTTCTCCTATTCTTTCCCCATTGTATAATATATATAAGTTAACCCTATGAATAAACCGATACTTGCTTTCTATTTTTGTGTGACAGCATAAAGTTGGCGTGAGACTGGGTGAATACCTCTTCGAGGTGGCCGCAGAGGTAGCGGGATATGGTGGTGCAAGCGACCGCGGTGGTGGTGATAGAGCTGGCGGGGAGACTTGCTACCAGATGCATGCCAAAAAGGAGCTAGGTACTTGGATGGTTATGACACTAGCAACAACAAGTTCATCATGACCGAGACGGACGGCGACGCTTACGAAGGAAAATGGAAATGGAATGGCGTGGTGTGGTATGGAGAAATTAAAGCCATTGCCACCAAGTTCTTCTAAAAGAGGATTACGCCAAGTTCCTCCATGAGTACAACCCCTTACTACAAGCAATGACGAGTATAAACTTCTCTTGACTTTGATTCTTCAATAATGCTTTTTTTCCGAATATGCAAAAGATTTGCGTATCATTATAATTAAGAGGAAGAGTTTAACCATACACACGACGATACGTTTCTAATGAGCGCCCTAGGATGTTTTACAGTTGTGACTGGACCTTTCTAGCAGACTGTTTCGAACTTCGATATTGCATAAAAGTGAACAACCGCACTAAGAGCAGCGCAGTAACCTACGGAGCTGGGCGTCTCCGCTGCTGACTACGCGACCCTGCTCCGTCATCCGAGAAAAGTCTTCTATTAGTCCTAGCATTGATCGTCGGGAACAGCTCATCCAGAGCTTCCACTTCGCTCGACGTCAAGTTCCCTGTGAATAAATCGTCATATGCTCGATTGGACGCGGATGAAATTGAAGCTGCCGGCGGTGCAAAGCCCATCCTCTGCATGAGGAGAATAATGCTTTTTTTAATGCTTTTCTATCATCTTACAATTCGATCTATCACTCAGACCCGATGCAAGAACATGTATGTCTAACTTATATATATGCAATGGCACCTCTATTTATTTCTTATAAAGTCTTGCAACACACAGGGTACTTCTAGTTCTTATTTTAGCTAGAAAGCACAGATGGATTTAGCTGGTCAGCCATCGCTAACGCACAAATCTTGCAACACATAAGGCGCAGAGACAGTGATTTAGACAGGTTCGGGCAGTCCGATCGACATAATACCCTACGTCCTGTGTCTTTGTTGGATTGTATTGAATATGAGATGAGTTCGAGGAGGGTCCCTGCCCGCCTTATATAGTCTGGGGGGCAAGGTTACAAGTCGGTTAGATCTAGATCTATTCGGGTATATGGTAAGTATTTACAAGAAATACGATATCTATCATATCCGAACAGATCCTTCTATGTCTTCAAGATTCCTTCCTAAAACCATGTGATGCATGCCCATCAGTGTCTTGCATCACACGCCTTCTTCTTATGGGCTGGACCACCCCTGGTGTTGCGGCCCATGTCCATTGCTATGGGTATCTGGGGTTATACCCCCACAGGTAGTCCTTGAGCGTCTGGTATCCGCTGAGCAACGGTGTCTTGAGCAAGTCCGATCAGTTTGACATGAAGCCGATCAATTTAACCGGTGATCTGAGCGGTGAAAGTTGAAGCCGACCACTTTAACTGGTGAACTGAGCGGTGAAAATCGAAGCCGACCGGTTTAATTGGTACGCAGATCTCGGACTTAGCCAAGTAAGGCTTGCCAGAAGGATGTAAGGGGCTCAAAATAAAATTTGAAAATTCTCCACCTTAGGCGAAGTATAACCACTTAGACTCAGTTTGCGAGGAATCATCCATGACTTAGTCAAATAAGGAGGGTAAATCAAGAAAAGAGCATTACATTCACCGATAGGTGAAGTGTAGCCACTTATTCCCCGAGCCTGCTAGAAGATGAAGAATGAATCTTGTAGTAGGATCAAAGAAAATAAATCTAAAAGCTTGTTACGTCATCTGATATGTGCGTATCAAGACCCAGATGTGCTGCCTAAGATCAGCACCCTGATCCAAACAGCGTGGTGCGAGCTGATAGCACACCGATGAGACGTAGCAAGATCCGACCGCCAAGGGAATCCTTGGCTTAGCTGGCGATGAAGCGACGAACAAACCGAACGCCGAGGAGTCCCCAACTTAGTTGGCGAGCCCCAGCGTAACTCACGATGAAGCGACAGACAATCCGACCAGTTGGTTGGCGAAGAAACAAACACCGATCAACCCAACCAATTGGTCGGTGGCGAAGTGAGTGTCAAGTAGAAGTGAATGCCGAACAGTCCGACCAGCTGGTTGGCGACGAATGTCATGAACCTAGCGGTCCGACCAGTTGATCGACGAAGAAAGCAGCGGCGGAGCTTGCCGGAGAGATCGACCTTAGGTGAAGTGTAGACACTTAAGCTTCGTTGGCGAAGTCAGATGATCATCATCTGGTGTCAGGATCGAACAATTACAACAATCACTAAATCAGGATAATCAACTCCCAGCGTAGCTGAGCACAGAACTAGCCCCCAGCTTAGCTAAAAACCAGTAAGAAGGAATATCAGTACATTCACCTCAAGGTGAAGTGTACACACTTAGTCTCCGAGCCTGCTGTAAGATAGAGAAATATTTTGTAGCAGGATTAAAGAATTAAGTGTGAAGGACGAAGTCCCCGTGCTTAGCACTAGGTAGTTAAATTCAATAACACCGAAAACTAAAACATATAGAAAACAAAAGTACTTAGCACTGGGTTGCTGCGATAGATTTACTTATCAAGGCTCCTGACGTGCCATCTAGGATCAGCACCATGATCTGGACAACATGGAGCACGTTGATAGCACATATGACATGCAGCGTCGGCAAAATATAGTGAGCCAAAAGGCGAATCGACAGTTGAGACATAGCAAAATCCGATTGCCCGGGGAGTCTCTAGCTTAGCTGGCGACGCTTGCACGAAGAATCCGATCACCGAAGAGTCCCCAACCTAGCAGGCGGGCCCCCAACATCACTGACGATGAAGGGACGGAAAATCCGACCAGTTGGTTGGCGAAGAATCCAGCGCCGAGCAGTCCAAACAACTAGTCGGCAGCAAAGTGACGTGGAGTAGATGTGAAAG
Organism: Miscanthus lutarioriparius; assembly: GCA_904845875.1. NCBI lineage: Eukaryota > Viridiplantae > Streptophyta > Magnoliopsida > Poales > Poaceae > Miscanthus > Miscanthus lutarioriparius. The sequence continues at coordinate 80,426,578 of CAJGYO010000019.1, read as the reverse complement.
TCAAATAGTCCGATCAACTGGTCGGCGACGAAGGCATGAACCTACGGCCGACCAGTTGATCGGCGGAGAAATCCGAAGGCCGGTGGATGCGACCATCTACACAATAATCCTGCAATACAAATATGTAGGACGGATAACAGAATATATGAACACAATGATGAAGAAAGCAGAGCGGAGTTTATCAGGAGCGATATATCGGTGAATTTTATATCCTGCAGAGCAGGTTTATATTTATTTGGAGTTTGTTCATATTTGTAAAAAGAATAAAATCTCCATGCTTAGCACTAGACATTGGAGTAAAATTTGGAGAGGGCTTAGCACTATACTGCTGCGAACATTGGAGAACATGGAGAACATTGGAGAACAATGGCGAAATATAGAGACCATGGCGAAATATGGAAACCGCGGCGAAATTTGAATACCGTGGCGAAATTTGGAGACCGTGGCGAAATATGGAGACCGTGACGAAATTTGGAGACCGTGGCGAAATTTAGAGACCTTAAATTTGGAGACCATGGCGAAATTTGGAGACTCCATGGGCTCGCTTAAATTTGGAGGCCATGCTCAAAATTTGGAGACGACGATCGGCTGGCGAAATTTGGAGACCGTGGGAAGGCGAAATATGGAGACCGCATGCAAGCAACGGTTAGAGACCATGGCGTTCATTTGGAGGCCATGGCGAAATCATAGACAAACCAGGCGAATCGAACTTTGGAGACCGTGGGAAGGCGAAACCCTTGAGCGTGTCCGACCGAGACGAGGGCGCGGTCCGATTTGAATGGCGATAGTATACGTCATCTTAAAGATGTTTAGCATGGAGAAATAAGTAATTTGAGAAAAAATATGGAAAATAAATGGAGAAAGCACAAGGTCGCCGCCGCTGTTGATAGTTATCAAGGTAGACAAAGTTATATATATATATATATGTTAGAATATTCAATGAAAAAAAAACAATGACTAAACTCATTTGGATGGATGACGTTGGAGTCTCGTTTAGTGAGTGTAGATCGGTAGCAAGGGAATGTATTTCTTGCATGCATGCTCGAGGCTGTATGTAGATGCAGTCAAAACACCGTGATGGTTTGTTTACTTATCTTGCATGATATTGTAGATAATACGTCATCTTTTGCTTGTTGACGTTGATAATGCGTCAACTTGAGTTGCCTCGTAATGTCGAATCGATAGCGAGGAGCACACGAGCCGTCGATGAGGGCTGACGAGCGCTGCCGAAGGATGATGACGAGTCGATGTCGGGTGATGCAGTCAAATTCTTGAAGTTGACCTGCATGCTGCTGGCTTGCCGCATGTAACCGCCTCCTTGATTGGTGCCGACGAAGCGCAGCGTTGGACCTCCGGAGAACTCTTATAAAGAGCGATGTGCCTCGGAGCCTTAAGTTGAGATCGCCGTCTCACGGAGTCGAGTCGTCGCCGCTGATGATGATGATGATGGAAAATTCCCATCTGGTTCTCCCTAAGCGTAGCTGATGATGAAGCGACAGACAATCTGACCAGTTGGTTGGCGAAGTGAGCGCCGAGTAGAAGTGAGTGCCGAATAGTCCGATCAACTGGTCGGATATCGCATTATGGAACATCATAAACACAGAGATATTAAACGTGGAGACATTTAATTATGAAAAATAACTAGAGAAATAATAATTGGAGGAGCATGGTGAAAACTCGGAGAAAATAATTGGAGAAAGTTGTATTAAATGCAGATATAGTAGAGGTACTTAGCTTTAGTCAAAATGTCTGATCGACGACGTATGACGTTATCTGGTCGGTGTCGACGAAATTGCTCGGCCCTCAAGCTTTCCAGCCTGTCGTCATGGCGGCGGTAGCGGTCGTCATGGCACCGTTCTTCACGGCGATCATTATTGCGACGCGGCAGGCGGTCGGAGCGAGTAGTCCGGACGATGTCGTCCTTATGTCGCTGGTCGGCCTTAGGCAGACCAGATTCGGAGAGATCATTGACTTATCGGAGAAGCGATGTTGCATGGCGCTTTGATAGACGACCAAGTGGAGTAGTTGGCGTGTCGCGATGTCCGAGTAGGTTGAGGATGGCTCACTTACGGCTTGGGTGGTTCGCTTGATGGCTCGGACGGCACGCTTAGCAGCTCGCTCGATGGAGGACCAACGCCGCATCCATGCCTCGGAAGATCATCTCGGCGATCATGTCGACGTCGGAGAGCTCTGTCGTCACGTACTCGGCTCCAATACTTGCTGTAGTATTCGGCTCGGATGCGGAGACTGGGCATGATGCATGCACACGTATGTTGTACGTGTGTGCGTCATGGCTCTGTAGATGTATATGCATGAATACAAGCAATCGTTTTCTTGAAGATTAGCTAGCATGCTTGATAGATGCATCCGTGCATGTCTACATGCAAATCCTTGTTTGCACGGCCGATGCTTATTGCCTTCTTTGGTGATTGCCTGGAGCCTTGTGCGTGTCATCGGAGAATCCACGCCAAAACTTAAGTCGTCAAGGCGTTTGCCGATCTGTAGCCTGGGCCTCCTCCTTGGCCGCACGCTGCGGCGACGTGACGACTTAGGGACAGAGTCTGGTCTCGCATACTAGCCTTGTTTAGATTGATATTAGGAATCAGTATTTGGTACTGTAGTATTTTCGTTTGTATTTAATAATTATTGTTCAATCATGCCTAACTAGGCTCAAAAGATTTGTCTCGTAATTTACAATCAAACTGTGTAATTAATTATTTTTTTATCTACATTTAATATTCTATACATGTGTCAAAAGATTTGATGTGATAAAAAGAGAGTGAAAAAACTTGCAACCTAGACAAGGCCCTAGTCGGAGTCAGGCTTGATCGGTCCAGGAGTCGGCAGAGGCTGGATGCTGGGGTCGAACTTGATCGAGGCAGATTGCCCGCGTATCAGAATCGGGCTCATCCTGTACACGGTGCTTGTAGAGTACGCTGTCCATGATTTGACGAAGTGCTCCACGAGCAGGACGAGGCGATCGCACCGGGCCCTGGGGCTCTGCAGCTCGAGGTACGGAAGAAGCCGAATCGCCGAAGATGACGATGAAGAAATTCCCGTGCACGATTTTGCGGAGAACGTCACGCTGATCTCGAGGTACGGCGTCTGGTTCGCCATGGATCAACACGTACACTCTCTACTTAACGTGCCACTGTCGACGAAATCGGGTCGGCAGTCTACCGAGAGGTATACCCACGGTAGTAGATGATCGGTGGAGGTACGTGTAATAGGAACCGAATGGTGACACAAGGCACAAAGACAGCGATTTAGACAGGTTCGGACCGTCTGATCGACGTAATACCTACGTCATGTGTCTTTGTTGGATTATATTGAACATGAGATGAGTTCGAGGGGGTCCCTGCCCACCTTATATAGTTTGGGGACAGGGTTATAAGTCGGTTAGATCTAGAAATCTTCGGGTATATAATAAGTATTTACAAGGAATACGATACCTATCATATCCGAACAGATCATTCTCTATCTTTAAGATTCCTTCCTAAAACCGTGTGATGCATGCCGATCAGCGTCTTACATCACACGCCTTCTTCTTATGGGCTGGACCACCCCGGTGCTGCGGCCCATGTCCATCGCCGTGGGCATCTGGGGTTATACCCCCACACCGCCGCCGCCGCAGCGCACAGGCAGAAGCGTGCCGCCGCGACCACCTCGTCCGCCCCCCGCAGCAGCAACCTCTCCTCGAACTGGGACCGCTACGACGCCGAGGGCGAGGCGGAGGATCCGCGGGCGCTGGGAAATGGTCAGGCCAGGTAGCACAGCAAGGGCGCCGACTTTGGGTTCCAGCACGAGCCGAATCTGGACGTGAGCAGCAGAAGGAAGAAGAAAGCACATCTACCTTTAGATTTGGATCCTGCGGTCCATATTGTTGACCCTGACATCTTCAGTCACATGCAGCGGATATACTCCCTATAGTTTTGACAAGTCAAAAGAATTCTTAAGTTCGATCAAATCTAAAAAAGATACTAATATTTATACTAGTGAATAATTGGTGTTCATTAATCATTGAATCTATTTTGTATGTACTTATTTATAGTAGACTCATAAATGTTGCTTACAGACTTTCAAATCAAATCCGTAAGAGAACCGAGCAGCACTTGGATGGCTAGCACGGCCGGTGGGCATGTTCGATTCCCAGGAATTGCACTCGTGTCTCTCACCGGGGTTTGCCCCTAAATAAAAATCTGTTGCCTCTCATGTGGAGCCACAAAGAGAATGCGACGCACCTCGTCGCCTATGGATCCATAGTTGGATCTGGTGATCTCACAAATAATGCGATCTAATAATCGAGTATATTAAGGTTTGTTACGAATCAATCAGTGTAATGTAATGCGTGTGTAGGGTTAGTATAAAATGTTGCCTACAGACTTTCAAATCAAATCCGTAAAAACAAAAAGGTTGCGGCAGATCCGGTGGGCGGGGTGGCCGTGTCCTCGGGCCTCGGGGCACGGGATTCACCAACGGGATACGAGTGTACTCCTCCGTACTCCAGTCCAGTACAGGGATAGGAGGGTGGGGCCCACCCCTGGAGACCGTTGCCCTGCCCTCGCCCCGATAAAGCGCGCGCGCCCGCCGAACTCCAGCAAACCAGCAAGCAGGATGGACGGATTCGAGGCAGAGCCACCGCCGCTAACTCCGCTGAATGGTTTTTTCGATTCTCTGTCCCCTAAACCAACAGCACGTTCGGTTCGGGTTTGATTTTCACCCGTGGATATCAATGGATATCGAAATGAATCATTTGAATTAAAACTCATGTTTTATAATATTAATAATAATTTGTTTACTTAAAAAATTAAATTTATTAAAGTTGACTCTAAAAATTTTTATACGATCTTGTTTATACATGTGACAATATCCATGGTTTCAAATGAACATGCTATAAATTCCTAGATTTATTAAGTCAAATTTATTAAATTTTGATCGAATTTTATAAAAAAAATCCATCAAAAATTTTGATATTAAATCAGTATCATGAGATATATCATAAAATATATTTTCATAATATGTTTATTTTATGTCACAAATGTTATAGTTAAACTTATAGTTTGACTTGCACGGATGTTAGAAATGGAAATGGATATATTTAGGGACCGAGGAAGGACTGAAATGCTTGCAAATATCGGTTCCCAAGATGAAGTTAGTGAGGAGGAAAAAGATGCATGTACCCTACTAGACATGCAGATTTTTCGTTTCCCGTCACGCGCGCACGCAACAGCTCGATGGATGATTGCTTGGACGGGGAGCCTGTGGTAGATTATTCCTTCGAGGTGCAGAGGAGAGGTCCTGTCGCTGCTAGCCTTTTACAGGTCTAAAATTGCAAGCTTTTTGCGGACTCGAATCTAGAATTACAAGCTTTCGTGGACAGCCCGATTTCTGATCTTTTGTGTGTATACCGAACTTCATCGGTCTAAAATCAATGGTCCTATTCGTTTCGCTAAAATTTAACTTATACTAATTTATTGTGAGAGAAAAATACTGTTAAAGTAGTGCTATAGAACATGGCAAATATAATTCTCATTATAAGGTTGAGGAGGGGCAACGGGTTTATATATATGGTCTGATATATGCGTTAACATTTGTATCCATTGTGGGCCAGTCTAACCAAAGAGATGCAACGTCATCTGATAACACTATAAACACGTACACACAAAAATGGCCGAGCCAAGCACGTTTTTTTTCTTCTTAAATACGTAAGGTTACAGTGACGCGCCGTGCACTGACGCACTAGGGAGGACAAGATTTGCTACGATTAGCGCCAAACCTCCCTAGCAAAGGGTGCCTTTGGCTATTACTCATGCATGACATCCTTGATTACGGCTAGAACCTACGGGTCTGTGGCGGTGGCTTGGCGGAAGCATCGTCCATTTCGCTCCTTCCACAGCTTCCGAGCCAAGCACGTTTTAAGGTTAAGGTTGTGCTTGGTTCAGGACGGAACATGTGTTTCGTTCTAGAGCATGAAGAAGATGGGATCGTCTCTAGAGAGAAATATTTCTCAACATTTGGGGCTCCCTCCTCTCCAGCTGGCGATTAGACCTGCTCGTCGGGAAACCGGAAGCCTTGATTCTTGGATATTATTTGTAGGGATAATTAATTAGTTAATACCTCCTGGACAATATACTAGTACTATGTTCTCTTGAGCTGCTGTGGACTGGATCGCGAGTAGAGTACATCCATCACATGCATGCATAGAACCCGGGCCACGTCTCTCTCTCTCCCACCCGTCAATCCATGTGCAGTCCAAGTCCAACGACGACGACGACACTTTCATCTTTAATTTCTCATCAGGCGCACAGCTAGCTCAGCTCCCATGCATTCTTGTCCCAATCTGCAGATAAATGTGGCACTTGCATGCATGTGCAAGAATATGCCGCCAGTTCGTTTGGTCGTATTTGACTTATATATTTACAAATGACTGAAAGTGCTACTATTTATCGGTTGAAATTTTTTACAATCTAAACATGATTTTTCTCTCTCTCTCCAAATCCCGTCAATCCATTTTTAGTCCAAGCTTTATCGACGAAACCACCATCATCTTCAAATGTTCATCATTGTGGTCCTCATCAATATACAGCTCCCCTGTGTCCCCTTTTCCCTCCTCTTTATCAAGTATACTTGAAATATGGAGTAAGAAAAATACCAGATGGCCTAATATAAAGATATATACTAGCAGAAACACAAAAGAAGGAAAATGAAGCAAAAAAAAAGAGGAAAGAAAAAGGATAAGCTGTACGGATTTTCAGTAGAAAAAGGGTCATAATCCACGGCAGAGTAGTGAATGGTCAAGGACGGGAAGCATCGGTGCTGCGGGCCGGCTGCTGTGAAGTGGGCCACAAAATTTCAGTTTACGGGGCCTTATATATATATGGGCCCAAAGTAATGTTCTCAGGCAGGTCGGTTAGCAACTAACGTACCCTAATGATTTAAAAAATAGAAATACTATACAACACACGTATATTTTAGCATAAAAAAACACATAAATTTTAGTCCACCGCAGGAAAATGAAGTCGGAAATGCAAAAGTGAAAGTAAGGTAAGGTATATCGATCTTGTAGCATTTGACGGTAGAAAAGGGTGATGATGATCCACCGCAGTGGTGGTGCAGTCTTGTCCCAATCTTGGCGGAGGCGGGTGGTGGTGCAGTCTTGTTAGAGGCAGGTGGTGATGACGGCCGATCTGTCTTCTTGTTCTTTCGTAGAAAAAAAAATATTTCTTGTGATACGTGGATTTATGATATTGTGATTTATGATTGTCTAGAAGTAGAAGAATGCTGGAGGTAGAAGGAGGATGAAGGTTGTTGAATCTTGATTCTATGATGTAAAAAAATTTATGTATTAAAACTGCATAAAACACATGGTTGTTAGGTAGACAGACTAAAAAAATTGTGCTCAGGTCCAGGTCCAGCACTAATACTAGCAGACTGTGATGTAGTACATGTCTAATCATTCATTCCACAAACCAGCCATTCGATCTATCTGCAAACACTTTCCTTTTTATTTATTTTTTAAATCACTCATCACAAATCTTGAGAACTAGAAAGTTCTTAATCCTCTGGGTAGGACTCTACCACCCTTGTCTTACGGACATTTGAACAAGCGTTCTTCAGTAGGTTGGGTTGTGTGTGGCAGCGAGCTAGGTGATGTCATGGCTATATATATACCAAGGAAATCAACACTTTGACCTAATTACAGATTTGTGGCACCAAACTATTATGGTAACAATTTTTTTGTGGACCCTATATCCACTCGATCTACTATCATGACACCTACATACACCAATGAAAGACGGAGCATCCACACATAAGAGAATTAAACATTTATTCACTTGTATGTGAACTTGGTACAATGAACTCAACCTCTATGTTCTGTATTGGGTCTCATATATATTATTCTAGAAGCATTAAAGTATGCATTGCTATTTTCAACGACAGCAACATATTTCTCAATGGAAAAAAAAGTGAATACAATTGTACATGATGACAAGCAAAACCACCACAACCGACGATGCTTGTTCCTCCGATCCACGTCGCAACAAGAATGGGTTGTAGCTGAGTTCATGAAGGCAGAGCCCAACCACGGTGTTGGAGATGTACTATACTCCTGTGTCCAACCAACCAACCTTTGGACTGGGAGGTTATTAAAGACGTAGAATGCTGCAAAGTCTGAGGGGTTGGGGTTGATGTTGGTGTTGATCTCGAACTAGGTCTACCCGGCGGCCAAGAGAGGAAACACCAAATGCATTGTGGGACAAGAGGAGCCAGACAAAAGTGAGGAGCTCCGCTGAGCTCCGCTGCGTGTGCCTCCGGCCTGGACTTGGAGGCGGCGTAGACAAGCAGCCTTGCCCACATGTCCTTCAGCTCCTCGAGTACGTGTTTCCTGCCACAGCTCCGGAGGAGGCAGCATCGATATCCATGACCATTGTTTGGCCGCTAGTTATCTGCTGCTGCTGGCCCTTCAGACCCAGGCCAATCTTTGAAACTTCGTCTCAGGGTTGCTATTGCTAGCTAGAAAGAACCTGCAAAAGTGAAGCAGCAGCTGGGTGTGCAGCAACAAGGTACATCATGTACCTAGATAGCTTCCTGCAGACGTCGGCTGAAGCGGCGGCGGTGCCGGTGGCGATGCTGACGCCGCTAGTCTCCGCTGCCGCCGCAGCCTCACACAGAAGAACCTCTGTGCATGCGTGCAGCGAAGATATAAAATGAACAAAATCATAGGTCACACCCGCCCGTGTCGCCTCCAGTAGCAGCTTGCCGAGACACCGCCATTGCTCTAGATGTGGGTGTCGATAACCAGAGTCTATGTCATTTATCGCCTTGACCAAACACACCGTGACATTTTCGTCCACCGCCACGTCCTTGGTCTCCAGTAGCTTGCTCAGCCAGAACAGCTTCTTCTCCCCTTCAGCGCCGACCTGCTTCCTGATGATGCCCATCACTCGCTCGGAGAGCGTAGCCGGCGGCGGCGGCGACCACGGCTCCGAATCATTGTCATAGCACGCAATCCTGTACTGCCCATGGTGTTTGAGTCCCTAGCCATCCCGACACCATGTCGCAGGAAAGAAGACACGTACAGAGACATGCGAGCCATCCTACGGTGGCCCCGAGCCCGCAGCCACGCCCATGTCCAAGGTGATGCAAACAGCATTGTAAGCAGCGTGCAAATGTCCACAACAAGCCCTCCAATGAATAACGTGTAGGTGATTGCAGTGTCAACTCTACCACCAGTGTTGTGGCGGTGCCATGATCAGCTCTACTAGTGAAGAAGAAGAAGAAGAAGAGGAGGAGGAGGAGGAGGAGGAGGAGGAGGAGGATGAGACACTACCGGAATTCATAGGTTTGTCGTGTGCCCACGGCACAAGGCGAAGGCAAAAAAAAAAAAACACTAGCGTTTGCCGAGTGTTACACTTGGCAAAAATAAACTTGGCAAAGCTGTCTTTGCCGAGTGTTTTTTGTCGAGCACTCAGCAAAAACGTTGCCGAGTGCTAAACCGACACCCGGCAAAAAAACATTTTTAAAAATATATAAAAAAAAACCATCTCAAGCCCGAGCACCATTAGGAGCAGTGATTCTCCGTAATTCCCCAATAACTGCTGATATTAAACAAACTGAAGATGGATTCAGGAGCAGTGATGCAGAGGGGATCAGTCCGCTCACAGGCGGATAGGGAAAGTGGGACGACCGTCCCAGGTGGGGCGAGGTCGCCGGTGCCGAAACTGATGGGTCATCTCGACCGCGGCCAGGGCGACAGCGAGCTGATGGGAACTGTGGAGGAAGACGGCGCCGGGTAGAGGCAGCGAGGCGAGTTGCGGTGCAAGCCCAGGAGGGCGGTGCAGCAGCGAGGTCGCCCGTCGCGGAGCCGCCGCGCAGCAACAAGTAGCCCTGATGCGAATCGAGGATTCGTGAGGGAGAGATGAAGACGGATACGGGAGATGCGAGGGAGAGATGAAGGCAGATACACGCGCAAGCGGCGGCGGTGCCGGTGGGCGGTTGCGCTGATGCCGCTCCGTCGCGCAGCCGCCCGCCGCCGCAGTCCGCGTCCACTGGCTGCCGTCGCCGGCCTGTGCATGCGCCCGCTGCGAAGATATACGGCCAGCCGCGAACAAAATCCGCCGTGTAGGCCCACCACATCGCCCGTGTCGCCTCCAGCCAAGCAGCACGCGCGCCACCACACCCCCATTGAGCCTCATCACGGTCACGGGAAAAGGGAAGTTGAGGAGGCCGTGTGTTTTGGATAAGGGACGGGAGAGGGAGGGTTGACTTTATAAAGGCGCCTAGTTTGACGAGTGTCGAAACACAGCCGTGACAGTGTCGATCACCGCACACGTCAAAACTTATCTTTGTTGAGTGTCTGCACTCGGCAAACTTTTTTCCCCCATTTCCTTCTTTTCCATACCTTGTCTTCTTCCTTCCCAATGTACTTTGAGATGCTTCGGTTTGTAAACATCGTACGTGACAAATTGTGCGAAATTTTCTTAATTTTTTTACTACAGTCTCTACGTATGATATCATCACATCATGACAAATCTAATGATTTTTAGACTTCGTTTGCTTTTTTAGAATTTAAGAACCATTCGGCCACACATTCGTGGTTGTGTTTTCTGAACAAGATGTTCGAAATTTCTTTTCATTTCCCGGATAAGGCCTCACACTGGACTCAATAACATGAATATCATTTTTCTACTCATTTTATTCTATTATTTGAATCACTTGCAGTTCAAATTTGACTTACACAAAAAATCCTAGAAATGTAATAAATTAATTAAATATAGCAAACAGATCAAAAAATATACCAAATTTTAACATGGAATACCACATGTTCTATGTGAAGAGTAGAAAAAGTTTCAAGATCAGAAGAGAAAAAAGTGAAATTATTTGTCGAGTGCTAAATAATTACACTCGGCAAATATATTTCTTTGCCGAGTAACAAATAATTACGCTCGGCGAACATATTTCTTTACCAGTGTTTTTTTGGCGGGTGCCGAGTGCCAGCTCTACTTTGAGTGTTTTTTTTGCTCTTTTGCCGAGTGCAATTAAGAAGAAGTGTTTTAAGAAGCACTAGAAAAAGAAGAAGAAGAGTGTCCAATAAGATGAAGCAAATAAGAAGAAGAAGAGCAAACTAAGGGTTTGAGAGCAGCAATGGTAGATGTCAAAGAGATACACCGGAATACAATACCACTCTTTGTCCGGAGCACAGCAGCCTTAGTGTAGAGATCATTGTACATCATACCAAGCTCCACATCCATCAACTTGAACATGGCCCTGTGCTTAGAATGGTGGTGATAAGAGCGCGCAGCCTCCCGAAGATTAATATCCAAATCCACTGTCCTGTTTCTTGCAAAAAGCATTCGGATCTCTGGCGCCGAACGCAAGGCACGATAGATAATACTAGTTACAGTAGTGCCCCCGTCACTACCAAATGGATCATCATCGGCTGGATTATTCTGATTATTTGTGCTGTTATTATTTGAAGTCGAAGATGAATTGTTATTGGTGGTGGTGGATTTCTTGGGGATGACGACCATGTTATTTAGGTTCCCATGCCTCAGTGCTGCTGTCCTCTCTCCATACTTGATGATCCCAGAAACAAACACAAGGATGCCAGGGACAAGAACCTGCATGCTGTGCCAGCTACTCGACTTCCAGAACACATACAGTGCTAGGGTCACTTGGACTAGCAGGTTGAGCAGATGTCGCAGCCACAGGTTGTTGTCCTCCATGGCAAAGGCAGTGATGGTATCCTGAGTTCCTGACCTCCAAGATGGATGAGGAGGAAAGGTGCCCCGAGGAATGCTAACGGGTGGGCTAATCATAACGACGACGATGCATCTGTTAGCCACGGGATCACCGGTTGACGACAGTGAATCTCCAGACCACTAGTTTTCTAGACCAGACCACTAGTCTTCCAGACCACCGTACCGGCTGTGTCCGTATCCACATACTACGGATCGAGCTAGAAGAAGAAGGGAGAACAGAGTAAGCACGCACAATATAAGACAACAACGTTGGCCGAGGCCCTGTCTGTGTGATGGCAAATCTGAGCTCTCTTTACTGAGTTGCCTTGGTGCTCTATTTATACAACTCTATCTATCTAATTAAAGTACAACGCACATGCTGTAACAGTAACTAGATAAGCATACATGACTGACTCTGCGCCGGCCACTGCATATGCCTACAGTGCTGCAGGTGAACCGTGCGACGCCTGCACCTGCAACGGCTACAGTATTACAGCAGGGGGCAAAGTCGACGCCGCCTTCCTCTGCTGTGTTTCACATAAGGTGACAGTAGATTAGCTAACAGCATCGCCGTCGTGGTTATCCGTGGCATCAGCATATGCCGTCACAGAAAACCAAGAGCGTATATTGCTACGACGTCAGCTCCCAGATACGGTATCCATATGGTGCCTCGAAGCAACCAGTCTTTCTGCGTCGCCGAAGGCTACCAGTGAAGAACAGAAACAGTTGTAGAATGAAGCTGAGAAGCACACGTAGCTGGATCTCCCACTCATTTACTAGTTCCAACAACCTCCCCAGCATTATGCACCCGCCAATATATCCCTACAATAATTATCCAGATGTAGTATAAATTACAAGGATCGGACGGCACACACACACACCTCTTTTATTTATTTGCAAAAAGGAATTGAATAAACAACAACATCATTGTATATATAATCAAAAGGAAGCATTTTTCAATGAAAATTGTTTGTATCTCGAGAAAAAGGACAGGAGGGCCGGCCACAAAAATGATCTCAGAGGTGGTTTGTAAGGTGGCTTATCTTTAGAAATAGTTATTGCACAAATAAATTCACAACATTTTCAAATGAAATCGGATGGACATAAACTTTATATATCAAAATTGTATAGCTCTACGAGATCTAAAACTTTGTAGATTGAATGTGAAAGATGAAGGAAAAGCTAGATGTGGAAGATGAAGGAAAGCATGCACTCCTAAAATAAGACCTCCCTACAAATTTACAGCACCATGAAACTTAGAAGGAGACTCTAAATGTAGAAGATGAAGGAAACAAGAACTCCTAACCTTTTTTTTTTCGAGACCTGCCCCTCGGGGCAATGCAACAACCAAGAAAGAGGAAAGGGAGAAAACAAAAGACTATGACCTGTCCTATATGTTCTGCTAAATTATTAAGAGTGTGCTACACCATAAATAAAGTTCTTGAGTTCTTTTAATTTCTTTTTGAAATGGTAAAGCTTAGCTATTCATATATAAGTCTAAGAAACCGCATTTAGGTTGAAATTAAAAGCACGAAAACCAGCGCAATCGATTAATTAAGTATATGCATGGAAAGTTTCAAAATGCAGGGACGACTGATAAATAGAGTGGCTTGCCCCAAAAGTAATTTGACAAACATATAGTTATTGTAAATCATAAGATCATTACCAAAAACAATTAAGCATAATATAAAGCTTTATTATTGCCTGATGGTTGGTGGATGGTAACTACATACCACTGATCTTGATTAAGCAAACCCACGGGGTGTCAATGATCCTTATGTGGTTCTGCAAGCAGCAAGCTTCCCAGTTGGTACTTGGTAGCAACAGCTGTAATGTAATAAATATATCAGGAGAATTAATTAATACACAACTTTAGAGATATTATTCCAGTGTGTCAAAAACAAGTAACAACTATATATGTCGCTGAAAGCAAATGTTTTTTTAATACTACTTTTCGTTACACTTTTCATGACAGAAAGAAGAAAAAACATAGATAGCACATAGGCTGGGATACAATTTAGAAGGCAAGATATATATATAATTGAAGTACGTAACGTAATGCATAGTATTATTATATATATCAAAGACATACCTGAGGTTCTAGCTAGTGTGTATGTACCTAAATGTTTTCTTTGTGGAATGTGTAGCTTATGCAATTGATGCCTCCGGATAGATCGATCAACGTCTATATATAGTTGTTGCTGAAATATAGTATCTTTGTCTTTGGAGCAATCTTTATGTTGTCTTGCAAGAAGAGCAATGGCATGCATTCGCTTACCTCTGCCCAGGGTAGCTCGTTTTTGCTTTGTGTCGTTCATTTAAATCAAATCGACTCAATAATAATAACCGGAGTGCAGCCATGATGGCCGGTATAAATATAGCCTCCTCTCCAAATCACGACTTGTTCGATGCCATATGTGTATATTCTATACCAACCCATTCTACTATGTTTAATAATAGTTCAGCCCTCAAATATTCGACATGATGAGAAACTGAGCGTAACTTAATTGGTTAGATTCCTTGTGTGGAACCTGCTGCTCACCCAATCTCAATTCCTTTGATTCGATATGAGTGCTTATATTTTTCTGAATTTATTTTAGAATTTAATGGTGGTGTTCTTTAAATGGTAGACATATGATTTAATGGTGTTGTTCTTTCAATGGCATACGCATGCTCGTTGAAAGTGAAGTCTCTGCGATGACTACGTCAATGTTGATATCTCACTACTATAAAAACCGATTTCAAGAGAAAAAGGACTTTACTTTCATAGGCATGCATCTTCAACTACTGCCTCTATAATCATCTCTGAGGCAAATGGGCAAAGGCCGCATCTAAAAATGATCAATTTTTAAAGGCAATCCTAATTAAAGACTCACCACTAAAATTGAGTCCACGCAACAAGTTGAATTCACACACTATAGAGTTACTTTATTTGTTCATAAGTTACATTACTGTAACGTGTTTTTTTTTTTGTTAACAATCAATTACTATGAAGTTACTTTCGTATTACAGGACTACAATGTTACCTCTGTAACATTATTCAGAGGCTAGAAAGTTAGTTTTCATGTTATTTCACAGATCATAGAGTTACTCTTTATAACATTTACAACAACAACAACAACAAAGCCTTTAAGTCCCAAACAAGTTGGGATAGCTTAGAGTTGAAACCCAGCAGAAGCAATCAAGGTTCAGGCACGTGAATAACTGTTTTCCAAGCACTCCTATCTAAGGCTAAGTCTTTGGGTATATTTCATCATTTCAAGTATCCTTTTATTGTCTCTACCCAAGTCAACTTCGGTCTTCCTCTGCCTCTCTTCACGTTACTATCCTGGCTTAGGATTCCGCTACGCACCGGTGCCTCTAGAGGTCTCCATTGGACATGTCCAAACCATCTTGGCCCGCGACGAGCGAGTCTCCGTCTTTATAACATTTACAGACTACAAAATTACCTTTTCTGTTGGGCATAAAATAAATAAACAAACTTCTTTTTTGGAAAAAAATAGTAGGATAAAAAAATATTTTAGGAAAGTTTGCATAAGATAAATAAACAGTATTACCTTTTTTTAGAAAAAAACACGGTGAGATCATATTTCTAGAAAGTTTAGGGGCTCTCACTTTAAGACTAAATATAGAGCACTATCAATTCAGCTAATTGCATTCCCTCGGTTACAAATTATAATTTACTTTGGCTTTGTCCTAAGTCAAACCTATCTAACTTTAACCAAGTTCAAATAAATAAATTATCAAACATATATTTTATATATGGACCATCAAGCCAAACTAATTTTTCATATAGACTTGGTCAAAATGAACTATAATTTGGGGTAGAGGAGAAATATCTTTGTTGTGTTTGTTGCCCTGGCTAAGAACCCTGTTTTATACTTTCCTGGGCTCGCATTTGCTTTCATGTCATCTCTATTCTGACGACTGCACGCCAGCAAAGATAAGCTAGGAATCATTTTCTTGCAGGAAGAGCAAAAAAGATGCATATGCCCTTCGTTGTTGCAACTTGCAAGAAGAGCAAGGAGTTGCAGCCTGCAATCCGAAGTGAGGACAGGTTTTTGGAGTTAGCTCACCCTCCAAATTAAAACCGTACGTGAGGTTTTCATCTCATACGGTTTCTCCCTTCTATGCTCTCATACGGACCTCACAATCACCACTTTGATTCTATCTATAGGTTCTTGCAAATTTTTGTTACAACTTTGTTTATGGGCCTAAAATAAGGGCATACTATTTAGGTAGGAGCCGGAGCCCATGAAGCTAGTTTTTCTAGCTTTATTATTAGCTTTCAGTTCATTTTGATAAGATATTACAGGAAAACAACTCTTTGTTGTAGTGCACAATATATTCGCTAGAAACTGGAGCTGTTTAGGGACCTAGAAGCCCTGTCATTCAGCACCTAAATCTTGTTTTTTTTTGTGTGTGCAAAGAGCATATAGTTTTTTTTTTAGAATCGCAAAGAGCATAGAGATGCCATTTTTTTTAGGGGAGCATAGAAATGCCATATGCCTTACCCCCAAGGCAAAGGGCCAGGCCCAACACTGATACTGGTCCACTCCGGTCTTTATGCATGCATGACAGTTGGAGGGTCTTGCTTGGGCCAGAAACATTCCATCTCTACTATGCAAGCAATTCCTTTCTTTTCTTCTGATAAAAAAAATCCAGCAATTCCTTTCTTTTCATTTCGCCCGAAAAGATCGCATTCAAAAACAGGCAATCCACTACCGGATACATGTGCTTTGCTGAGTGCCAGCCCCAAAAACACTCGGCAAAGCGTTTGCCGAGTGTTACACTCGGCAAACGACACTCGACAAACGTTTTAACGGCAAAGAGCTTTTTTTGCGAGTGTCAATCGTCGGGCACTTGGCAAAGACTACGTCGAGTCCAAAAAAAAACACCCAGCAAACATTTTTCGGGGAAAAAAAACAAGTTGCCGGCGGCACCACCACGCCGCCGCCGCCGGGGACGCCGCCACCACCACCACCACAGCCGCCTGGGGGCGCGCCCGCCATGGATTTGGCCGGATCCGGGGGAGAAGAAGGGGGAAGGTGATGAGTACAGGCCCGATCTTCCGAGAGGTAGCCGGTAAGTTCGATATGTGGAGATCTCGGCGTTGGCGATCCGGCTTCAAATCGACGCGATTGAACCCGCAACCGTTACACCATTGCTCCGTTGGTTATCAACCAAGCACAACTTGATTGACCTCGCCAAGAAGGCTTTTCACGCAAGCGAATCGAAGAGCACAAGCAAGAAGGTAAAACACTTAATCGATATTGCAAATATGAATGACGCGAATATCAATAGAGGGTTCAAGAACTTCGGTTCCAAAGGACTAATCGACACAGTGGAGGAGATCGAGGCGGGGGCCCGGATCCTTTGTAAAAGGATTTGTCACCACAGTTACAATGAGCGATTGGTTTCTCGATGGAAAACTAAACTCTAAACAAAACCCAATTGTGTAGCAGCGGCGACGGCTGTGTTTATAGTCTAAGACTCGACCTAGGGTTGGGGACGGCCAGGGGTTGGGCGCCCACAACTTGGGCTTAAGGCCCGACACGATACATGGCCAAGTTGGCCCAAATAGGTGACGCAGCACCTTGCCGTGGTCACACAGAATGATCCACGGACCTTCTGGAGCTGGGACCAGATCCAAAACGACGGCGTCGTCGTCCCCTTTCCAACGCATCCAAGAACGGCCCGTTTCGGCGTCGTATGAGGAAGTTATGACCGAAACAGTGACGACGTGTCTGCTGAATCCGAGGGTGACGTGGCAGCTGAGTTGGGAACGAATTGCAACTTGGGGAAGACCATGACGTCGGTGTGTCCAGCGTGGCGATGTCCTTATCAGAAGGCGCAGATCTGCTCGGTCGGCGGCGGATCCGGATGCGGCCCCGCCTCGTCCTCGCGCCACCGGTGAGGGAGGGAGAGTAGAACCACCGAAGTTGATGACGATGCGCGCGGCCGCCGGCGTGGAGGTGGTGGCGACGGATCTAGCCGCCTGGGGGCGCGCCCGCCATGGATTTGGGGGAGAAGAAGGGGGAGGGCGCGGATCTGCTCGGTCGTCGTCGGCGGCGGCGGATCCGGATGCGGGGGTGAAGGAGAGGGGCCGCGCCCGCCATGGATTTGGCCAGATTCGGGGGTGAAGGAGAGGGGCCGTGCCCGTCGCGTTGATGAAGAGGGAGAGGGAGGAGGGGAGGACCGGTGGCGCTGCTCGGGTAGGGGAGGAGTGGCGGCGCTGCTCGGGGAGGGCAGGAGCCCCCGCGATGAGTCGCAGAGGGAGAGGCGCGGCGCTGAAAGGAGGGGGCGGCCGGGAGAGGAGGGGAGGGAGGCGGCGTCGTTGGGAGGAGAGGGGGCGCTGGGGGGTGGGGACGGAAGGGGCGGGTGGGGTGCTGGATGGGGACGCGGTTATGTTAAGTAGGATTTTTTTTTGTTTGCCGAGTGTCCCAGTTGGGGCACTCGGCAAAGTTTTTTTTTAATTTTTTTCTTCTTCTATTTTTTTGCCGAGTGTTTTAGATCTGAGCACTCGGCAAACTTTTTTTTTCATTTTTTTTCTTCTCCTTTTTTTCTAGAAAAAAAGATTTTATTTCTTTGCCGAGTGTATTTTTTTAACACTCGGCAAACACCCTCTTTGCCGAGTGTTTTTGTTTTGACACTCGGCAAAACGTCCTGTTTGCCGAGTGTTTTTTTTACCGAGTGTTTTTAGCGCGGCACTCGGCAAATAACTTGTTCGCCGAGTGCCCGAGGAAATATACTCGGCAAACATAAAAACACTCGGTAAATTTGAGGATTCCGGTAGTGATCGATAATAAGCAGACAATGATGGATGGATTTATCTACTGGAGTACTAGCTATTAACTAATCCATAATCCATTGGAGGTCTGCAGGTGGGCATGACGAAGTCTTGGTTATAGGTGGAGTAGTCCATCTCGTGGACGACGAGCTTCCTGGCGGTGACGCTGCCCACGGTGCCGTTGTTGAAGAGGTACACCCCGGCGGCACCGTAGATGGCCTCCGTCGGGTACATGCGCGACGTCACGGCCGTCCTCCCGCCCATAGCGAAGCTGTCCACGATGGAGTGGTCCACCAGCACCCCTCACCGCAAGCTAGGGCCTCCTCCTCGCCGTCCAGCACGGGCACGGCGCTGCCGACGACGCGCTTGACGATGTCGTTGGCCCGCGACGAGCGAGTCTCGTCGTGGCACCAGTGCGCGCGCAGCCGCCCCTGCTGCCTGGACACGTAGAAGTAGACGGCCGTCCGCTCGCCGCCGCCGCCGTGGCGGGCGTCGGCGAGCACCAGCAGGCCGAAGGGACCGAGCGCGCCGCGCCCAGCGACGCCGCCGCCCGTGCCGCAGTCGTAATGTTCTTCGAGGTCGTCGGCCTCGTCGCTGTCGTCCACGGCGCGGGCGTCCAGGGTGAACTCGGGCACTCGGCGACGACGATGTCCAACGGGTGTGTGGCGCGGCGGAGCCTGAGCGGCAGCGCGGCGCCGGGGCCGACGGTGACGCCGCTGAGGTCGGCGGAGCCGAGGCACAGCCGCGCAGGGAGTTCACCTCCTCGACGGGCCACTGCAGCAGGCTAGCGCCGCCGGTCTTGGTGTCCAGAAGCACCGTCCGGGTGATGGACTGCACCGACGCCCACCACTTGGCCACGTCGGCGCGCTCCGAGTCGGCCTCGGTCCGGGGGATGTGGACTAAATCAATTCGATAATGATACATTTAACACGGACGGACGAACGGACGTCTCCCTCGGCTCGCTCCCGCACGAGTCGCTCCACCAGTGACCCTATCCGCGCGTCTCGATGCTCACTGCGCCGTTTTCTTTCTGCGCCGCCATGCCCACCCACCCACCCTACCCCGTCTCGCCGCTGCCGGTCTCCCGCAGTGTCACACCCAATTTTAAGGATAAAATTGAATGCACAAAACTCGTGTGTGCCCAGGAATCAATCGCACACATAAGCTGATAAATTACATAAAGTATCATCACGGTGTCTCATACATCAGAGTTATAATAAAACTTAGTCTTATACATCACAGCGGAATAATAAAAAGATAATAAAACTCTCGTGGCCGTCATCACAGGGAAGGTCAACTGGTTGACCACAAGCCTAATAATTCTTCGGGAAATCCTCATACCCGTTGTCATCTGTTACCCATCCGGGATTTTTATCCAAGTAAAGAAAATAAACAAGTGTAAGTACATTCTGTACTCAGCAAGCTAACATGGGGTTATGAAGCTCAAAAGGTTAGACTCTGGTTTCGCTACGATCACGTCAACGCGAAGTTCACGAAAAACAGAGCTAAAATACGAAAGTTATGATTAAAACGGGTTTTCCTATAGCCCTATATTTAATTAAATCTAATCATGAAATTAAAAAGTTCCAAACTTGACTAATAGTAGCTCCAACATGTAGCTTATGAAATTACGAAGCTAACGCGATTTGAATGGATCAATTCGGAGCTAAAACGACAATTTTATAAGCGAAACAGTTCAAATGGCATTTCTGTAAATACTGAAAGCGTACTTTTGACTTAAGCCGTGGAGTTTACACTTTCTAATCGAGATTGCGCATTCCAGGAAATACGTTTTGGGCTGCGGGTTAAGACTTAGAAAAGTCCAGGGGCTCTTATGCAAAATCACCCGCGAAGGGGTATCTTCTATTCTGGCCGTTGATCTCGCGATGGGCGGCTAGGATCGGCCTCGGGGGTCGATCGGACGAACAAGAACACCGCCGCCAAAGCGCCATGGCGGCACGATGGACTGGACTCCGAGCGCTGCTGGTTAGGGGTCTATGGCTCACCAAAGCCCGACCCGAGGGCACCCGAGAG
This sequence comes from Miscanthus lutarioriparius, assembly GCA_904845875.1. NCBI lineage: Eukaryota > Viridiplantae > Streptophyta > Magnoliopsida > Poales > Poaceae > Miscanthus > Miscanthus lutarioriparius. Next base: position 80,406,013 of record CAJGYO010000019.1, on the reverse strand, counting down.
CTCGGGGAGAAGGGGTTCTTGCCATGCCGTTTTGGCGGCCAGGAACGGCGGCAAGCGGTGGCGCCATGGTGGCGGCGACCATGGCCCATGAGCTTGCTATGCCAAGGCTCAAGAAGCCAACAAACGAGGAGTGAGATGCACGGGGAGATAGAGGGAGGACGGAGAAGCTCACCAAGTGGGAAATGGAGACGGAGGCGGCTCGGAGGAGGCTGTCGCGCGGGGGGCGGTCGGTGAGCTCGGAGATCCCTGGGCGACAGTTGCGGCCTTCCTCGGTGCACGACAAGCCAGTAAACGAGAGCGGGCAGCAGGAGGGGGAGGCGGAGGCGGCTCGGTGCCGATTTAATGGCGGCCGGGCGAGGGGGGGCACGCTCCACGACGCTGGAGTGGGGGGTTTGCTTGATGCGGCGTCTGGCTGGTAAAGGCGGTTCCGAGGAGCGCAGGGTGAGGTGAAGCAAGCGTCGACAAGCGGGCCAGGCGGTGGTCGGCGTCTGGGCGCCAAGGCATGGTTGCGGTGGTTGTTCTTGGGCAAGTGGCACAAGTGGCGAGGGGAGAGGGAGAGGAGAGTGAGTGTCAGCAGGGAAAAAAGGCCATGCGGGCGAAAATGAGGAAGGGAGGAGATAATCATTTTCCTTTTTATTTTCCAACAAATTTTCCCAAAAGCATTTTCAAATTATTTTTTTGAACTCATTTGAACACTAATTTAAGAACAATCATCACATTAATAAATAGTACAGCAGCATGTATGCATCAAAAGTTTCAAATCTTATAATTTATTTTAATTCCCCAAAATTATTAATTTCCTATAATTGAGTGCACACTTAATAACATAATTAAATCAAATTTACTTAATTTAAAAGAATGAGATATTTTGGGTGTTACACGCAGCGCCGCAACCCATCCCCTACGACTTTCTCCGCGCCGTATTCCCCATTGGGCCCAGTCTGTCTTGCCCGCCTCCACCGCGCAGCCTCCTCGCCGCGGGGGAGGGGGGGGGGGCGCTCGACGCAACCACCTCCACCGACCTAGTGAGCCGCGACCGCCTCCACCGAGCCGGCGAGCCTCCACAACGAATACTCTAGCAAGCAGGCAAGGGGGACGAGATTCCTGTGACGCCACGCCCGCCGGCGAGTTGCTCGTGCCGCTGCCGCACAACGAGGTCCATGCGCCGCCGTCGACCTCCACGCCGGCGTGCCTCCATTCGTCCAAGCAAAGCCCAGGCTGCAAGAGGATGTTTCAAGTGTCTCAGATGTTTCATTTGAATGTTGCAAGTGTTTCATCTTGATGTTGCAAAAGTAGATCAGAATGTTGCATGTATTGCAGTGGCTATACACATGTGTTTCAACTGTATGTTCCAAATGTTTCATCTCATTTTTCAGACGTATGTTTGTAAGTGTTTCATCTGCATGTTTCAAAAGTAGATCTGATGTTGCAACTAGTGTTTCAGATGCAAGTTTCATGTGTTTCATCTACCTTCAGACATAGTATATTGCAAAAGTTGCATCCGGATATTTCAAAAGTAGATCGGGTGTTGCATCTTTGTCATCGCTTTTCTGCTGTCTTACCTTCGCCTCGATGTCTCCTCCTCCTCCTCGGCGTCGGCTAAGCATCCGCCGCCCCCTCCTCTTCTGGATGCTGGCACAACCACCTGTCGTAATCACCTGATGCAGCTGCTGGCCGTGTGCATGCTCGTGAGAAGCAGAGGGGGCACGAGCTCGGGACTCCCCACGTGTAGTCGGGCCGTGCGGGCCCCGCGTGGGGGGATGCAAGTGCGCGGAGGGAGACAGAGTGCATGTGCGGACGTCCATCTGGGTACTAGCACTGCCAAAATCAATTTAATCTAGATTGTCTGCTCCTCTCTTCAACTTGGGATTATATATATCGTTGTAATTGCTCTGATGGATCAAAATATATCTTATGGTTAAGAACATAAACAGACATGCACACTAATTAAATTTTCATGTTTGATGGATCATCATATGTATATTGCACTCGTCATACCTCGGTTAATTAATTCACCTTGTCGAGGAAAAAGTGCGATATATAGGACATCTAGCAAGCTGATCAACAAGTGACAAAATGAATAAAGTAGCAGGGAGATTCTATTCAACATCATATCACTAAAAGTAAGATAAACTATATATTAATTTCAAACCTGGTGATGTTTGGGTTGTCTTGAGTTAACCATATGAGACTCTGGCACGGTTGTTCTACAAGACAAGAACGACACCAGTGCCTCAACTCTTAGGGTGAGCTCAATGCCAATATCAAATCGCTAGCTTGGAAACAATAAAAAATCGAAAAAGCATGCAACCTTTCTACCAGATGGGGGAAGGAGTTGAGTTCAAAGGCGCTAGCTAGCTCGGTGATCTCTCTCTATGGCCAATAAAATCTCACCTAGACTACCGATTTAGAAACCGTGGGAAGCCCTTATATGCCTTCTGCGTTGAGTATGGATGTTTGCCCTCATAATACATATTTTTTTGGTTAAGTTTGATAAATATTTTATCTTATAACAAAAAGTGCTAGTTAACGTTGTGTTTGTTTAAAACGTAATTATCTGTGACCGGAGGGAGTGGTATCTTTGAAAGGCAGCACAGCACCCCATGAGTATGTGAATCGAATATGTCATTGACTCGGATCGGATGGTCCCACGGGTTGGAACTGCTGCTGTGTTCCGGTTCCGGTTCCGGCGGCGCTCACGGATGAGACGAGACGACGATGGCTGGTCACTGTTCCCCAAATCCCAGCGGAGAGAGGGAGGGAGTGAACAGTGGAGCAAGCAGGAACCCCGGGCGCGGGCGGGGCAACGACGTGGCGTCGTCCCTCCATCTGAACCGCATGCCATGTCTCCAATTGCTTCTCCGATGCTGTCCACTCCATTACCAAGAATAGTACTCCAATCGGATCCATGTATCTTGGAGAAGAGGGAGCTCAACCAACCATCCATGGATTGCTGCCACAAACAACAAGACCGGCCAAGAGGGAAGAGCGGAGGAGGGGCAGCTCTTGCAGAGGTCGGGGGCAACAACCATCGGGAGGCTAGTCTAGGCTAGGGGATTTCTGATCGCCTCCTGTCCTCTCCTCTCCTCTCCTGCCCCCGCAAGCCGCAACGCAATTACTCTGAAATCTGAATTCGCCGCTTGCCTCCGCCATTCGCGTCAGTGACATTTATTCCTTCAATTCATTCAGGTAACATCCGCGACGCCCCAGCATCTATATGTTTCGAATGTACATTGCCAGTCAGCCTATAGCTGATTGCGATATGGATCATGGATCGACAGTCCATGCCCTTCACACAATCAAAATCGAATCTTGGTTGCACACCTGGAACAACGCACATCGATTGCCCCCCCTCAACATAGGCACGTCTTTATCTGGAAGCACAGCAAATTGGTATTCGGATCAGTTACTTGTGCCATTTTTTTTCACCTTACTCTTCTTTTGGGGGTTGTGGAGCACAAAGCTCATGACTTTATGGGCACTAACATTGTACCCTGCATCTCTAAATAGGGAGCAAGAACGGCAGCACATTGCCAGGACAGAAATCATCCTGACGTTCTTCGTAAGTCGGGCGTTTAGACCAGGCTGACAATGTCAGCTTCCGAGTTCAGGATTCCATACCAGCAAGTAAGCGGTTCATATGTTTCGACAATAACTTTTATGTTCCGTGCTGGAGTTTGGTTATCAATGTGTATATACCCCGTTGCATTATTCAAGTGCTTTACTGGAGTAATAAACCAACTGGATATGACTGTTCTGAGTTGGGTAGCAATCACACCGTATAGTTTACTTCAGGCATTCTAGTTATGAATCATTGGTACACAAAAGAGTAATAAATCATGGAGAGTATGCTGCATAATGCATGCCTATGCCTTATTATGCTTTGAATAATAATAGTACTCAATCCATCCCAAATTGTAAGACGTTTGACTTTTTTGACACCAAGTTTGACCACTCGTCTTATTCAAAAATTTGTGTAAAATAAATTCGTGGTTTGGTTTATTAATAAAAATTCTTCAAGAATGACTTAAATTTGACTATATTTGCACAAAATTTTTGAATAAGACGAGTGGTCAAACTTGAGGAAAAAAAGTCAAACGTCTTATAGTTTGTGATGGAGGGAGTAATAAAACTTCTCTACGTAAAAAGCCCCCCCTCCCTTTTGCACTAGAGTCAAGTTCACAAGATCACTGTTTATTTGTTTGACCGAGGCACTGTTCTACATGTTCACTTCACTTTGTTTAATTCTCTTGATAGGTTTCTTCTTCACAGCCTACTGAGAATGTAAGTCGATGTGGGGAGGGAGACCCGAACTCCACATCTGAAACTGGTGACAGCCCACCGACCTCTTGTCCTAGTTGCCAGGTTTGTGTAATCTTACAACTAAAAGGCTTTGTGCTGCAGTAAAGAAAATAAAAGAAATGGCCTTTTTAATGATATACCGTGTCCTATAACTAATACGCTGCTCAACACGTATCAGCTGACTTTATACAATTTGATGTTTTCACAAGTTGTCATCACTGTGCATGTCTGCCACTGATGCTTATCTGCAACTTGGTTGTGCCTCAGCATATAGTCAAAGTGAAAGTTATTAGAAACTTATCTTATTGTTGCAAAGTATACTATTATTTAAGTCGTGATGGACAGTAAAAATAGAGAAATATACCTGGTTATGTTCTCCGTATCTTTGTAAAAAAATTTGAGGACAATGATAAACATTTTCTAGTGCAGGTTCTTAAGAGTGGACATTTACTACTTTCATCTAAAGGTATGCTTTCCTGCGAATATGTATGATATTGCATAAACTCTGTGTTCTCCTCCCTCTCCTTTAATATCTTAAATAGTTTATTTATGCTATCCCTTTTTTAGTGCCAAATGGTCATATTTTGTTTAAGCGTCAAAGCTTGGCTGCCCCACTTAGTGACTTCCATAGTTGATCACATTTTACTTTCGAGATAAAACACTACATATTAAATCTTCTATAAACAGGAATTGGATGGACATCATGGAAAAAGCGCTGGTTTATTCTTACAAGGGCATCCCTAGTGTTCTTCAGAAGTGACCCTGTAAGATATACTGCACTAGTTCCTTCAATGTTCCTCCTTTTCCTTAAGTTCTACTGTATTATATGTACTTTTTTGTGTTTATTTACATCATTATTCATACGTCAATCTTCTCTCTGTGATATCTTATTCATATGTTTGAGGTAAAATATTTTTTCTTGTAATGAAGAACACTAAAGAAGCTTTAGTAATGCTAATCCGCTTCTCGCGAGGAGATCCTAGCAAATACACTCCCAAATGACCATAACAATGTGAAACCTGCACTTTATTAATGAGATAATATTTTCTTCAAGTTTTACTTTGGCTGTAAGTCTCATTTTACTTTGTTAGTCATTACCAGGTAGTGGCTGGCGATATAGTATCTGCTAGACTGACTGAGTTCTGTTTTTATTGGGCCCTCTCAATACGGCTATACCATGATTATTTACCTATACGCACAGCTACTTGTGATAGGGGCATATTGTTGCTCAGATACCACTATAGATTATCGAATTGACATTACTCTGCTGTGATGGAAATCAGAATACAATTATCATTGCATACACATTTTGTCAGGGGAAACATTCTGGTGATACACAGGATCGGGTCGTTGCTTCTTTAGTGGCGCGCTACATCGGCGCCGGGTGTAGTGAAAAATGAGTAAGGGTCTTCACATCTGAGTCGACGGGTGCGAAGAGTAAAGAAGCTAGTCGAACCAACTAGGATCCATTTAGGTAGTTGGAATGTAGGGTAGCTTACAGGTAAGTTAAGAGAATTAGTTGATACCGCGACTAGGAGACGTGTAAATATATTATGCGTTCAAGAGATTAAATGGAAGAGTCAGAAGGCGAAGGAGGTGGACAATACATGTTTCAAGCTTTGGTACACAGGGACAGTCGTGAATAGAAATGGAGTAGGAGTTTTGATTGATAAGAGCCTCAAGAATGGTGTGGTAAGAGTGAGAAGGCAAGGAGATAGGATTATCTTAGTCAAGCTTGTCGTTGGTGATATGATCTTGAACGTAATTAGTGCATATGCCCTCCAAGTAGGCCTCGACGAGAGTGCTAAGAGACAGTTCTGGGAAGACTTAGATGGCCTGATTAGAGCTGTACCTAGTAGCGAGAAGCTTTTTATAGGAGGGGATCTTAATTGGCATGTAGGTACTATAAGCGCAGGTTTCGAGGCAGTTCATGGAGGTTTTGGGTATGGTAGTAGGAATCAGGAGGGAGAGGAAGTTCTGGACTTCGTGGTAGCTTTTGACCTGATGATAGCCAACACTTTCTTTAGAAAGAGAGAATCTCATCTAGTGACCTTCAGTAGCAGACAACACTCTAGCCAGATTGACTTTGTCCTCACAAGAAGAAAGGACAAACGAGCATGCTTGGGTTGTAAGGTGATACCAGAGAAGTGTGCTGTTTCTCAACATAAGCTTTTGGTGGCAGACTTTTGTTTTCAGGTGCGTGCTCATAGGGATAAACAAGCTAAGATTGAAAGAACAAAGTGGTGGAAACTGAAAGGGGAGACGTCAGAGGTATTCTGGGAAAGGGTTATCAAATAGGGCTCTTGGAAGAAAGAAGAGGACATAAACAACATGTGGGAGAAGATGGTAACCAACATTCGGAAGGTGGCCTCAAAGGTGTGTAGAGTAACCAAAGGAAGTGGAGGTGAGGCTATTAGGCAGGTCTATGTGTGATTAGCTATAATTAGCACCTGCTATGTATACTTGATTGTATTCCTTGTATATCCAGCCATATTGGCTATATATATGAAGGTCACCCCCCATATTGGGTGTGAGGTGTGTCTCTATATGGTATCAGACTATCAGATCCTATTTTTCCACCCTTCCCCCTGCGTGACCCCTTCCTGATCGCGTCGCAGCCCCAACACGCGCGACTCCCTCATGCCCGTCCACCCTCACCTGCTGCTCCCTCTCTCCTCTCCGATGGACACGTCGGCCTCCCTCACCTCCGCCTCCTCCCCAGCCACTGGTGCTGGCACCCTGCCCGCGACAGGCACTCCCACCATGCCTGCCATGAGTGCCGGCGCTGCTGCACCGATCGTGGCTCACCACTACGCCACAGTCAATGTCAAGTCTCACATCCCGATTACGCTGGACCTTCAATCCAACTACTCCAAGTGGGCGTTCTTCTTCAAGTCGCTGTGCGGCAAGTTCGGCCTTCGCTTGCACATCGACGGCTCTGCTCCCCCTCGACCTGATGATCCTTAGTGGGATGCCGCGGAGTGCTGCGTCCAGGGCTGGATCTCCGGCTCCGTCGATGACTCCGTCCTCGACCTCGCCATGGACAGTGCCGATCCAACCGCCCGTGATCTATGGGTGGCCATTGAGGGGATCTTCCGCGCCAACCGGGAGCCACGCGCCATCTTCCTCCTCAACGAATTTCACTCTATGGTGCAAAGTGACAGCACCATCTAGGCATATTGCCAATGGCCGAAGACCAAGGCCGTCGCTCTTCGTGACGTTGGCCATCCTGTCGAGGACTCGCAGCTCGTCCTCGCCCTTCTGCGTGGCCTCAATTCTCGCTTCTCCAACACCGCCGACGACATCGCCAACTTCGCTGTACTTCTCACATTCGCTAGAGCCCATGACATGCTGGCACTAAAGGAGCTCCGTCTCACCAACGATGAAAAGACGGTCGCCAGCACCGCCCTCCTCGCCACCGCCGGGTCTGGCTACACCAGCCCAGGCGGGTGCCGTGCTCTCGCTACCACAGCCACCTCTGGAGGTGCATACAAACCACACGTGACCGGCTATGGCAGCAGTAACAAGGGCAGCGGTGGTGGCAACAGCAACGGCGGCAAGAGCAAGGGCAAGGGCCGGCGTGGCTGGAACAGCGGCCCTGCGCAGCAGCGCGGCGGCGTTGCAAGCGCGTCCCAGCTGGCTGGCCAGAATGGCCAATACCGACCCATGGTCCCCTAGATTTGCTACAATCCATGGGCACCACAGGGCCCTCCTTTGGCTCAGCAGGGCGGCTGGCGCCCAAGCATGCTTGGCGTCCCTCCTCCTCAGGCTCACACGGCCTTCGCGCCTACGCAGCCCCCGACGACATTTGCGCCACTCCACGTCTCCCAACAGGCTCCCATGTGGAACCAGGATGGTCTGGTTGCTGCACTCAATCAGATGCATCTCCAGGGCTAGCATCCCTGGGTCCTGGACTCCGGCGCCTCCTCCTACATGAGCTCCTCGGATGGTATACTCCTTTCTCGCCATCCTCCTCCTTACTCTTCCATTACCGTTGGCAATGGTCAAACTCTTCCTATTTCATGTCGTAGCGAGTCTGTCCTTCATACACCAGAGTCAAATTTTCATCTTAATAATGTCTTAGTTGTCCCATCCCTAGTCTACAATCTGCTATTTGTCCGTCAATTTACTAGGGACAACAACTGCTCTGTAGAATTTGACACTCTTGGTTTTTCTATCAAGGATATCCTGACCCGACGCGTGATGCTTCGCTGCAATAGTGCTGGCGACCTTTACACCTTCCCTGCTGCGTCTTCCGCTCCACATGCCAACATCACCATCTCCACCGACCTCTGGCATCACCGTCTTGGTCATCCTAGCTCCGCCACTATTGACATTCTTCGTCGTAATGCGTCCATCGGCTGTAATAAAGTAGAGCACCAACCATGTCATTCTTGTCAGCTTGGCAAACATGTGCGCCTTCCTTTTTCAGATTCTAGTTCATTTAGCTCCATGCCTTTTGAACTTGTTCACTGTGATGTATGGACATCCCCGGTTGCCAGTGTATACGGGTATCAATATTATCTCGTTTTACTTGATGATTTCACTCATTTCTGTTGGACCTTTCCCCTCACTCGCAAATCTGAAGTCCCCACACATATTACAAATTTTTGCAATTATGTCCACACTCAATTCAGCCTTGCCATCAAAGCTGTCCAAGCCGACAATGGCACTGAGTTCGTAAACAATACCCTCCATACTCTCTTTGCTTCCCGTGGTATTCATTTACGCCTCTCGTGTCCATATACCTCCCCACAAAATGGCAAGGCTGAACGCCTTCTTCGCACATTGAACAACATCAACCGCACGATGCTCCTCCATCCACACATGCTCGCCAAGATGGCCGAGGCGCCGCCACAACCACATATCTTCGAACATGCGTCCATGCTCTCATTGCTCGCCACACCATTCCATATACCCTCCTCCACAACAAACCTCCCGAGTACTCCCACTTATGTGTCTTTGGGTGTTTATGTTATCCGAACTTGACCGCCACGGCTCGCCACAAACTCTCCCCTCGCTCCACAGCTTGTGTTTTTCTTGGCTATCCCTCTTCCCACAAGGGGTATCGCTGCCTCGACATGGCCACTCAGCGTGTCATCATCTCTCGCCATGTGGTCTTCGATGATACTTGTTTTCCCTTTGGGCTTTACCCCTCTAGGTCCTCGCAAGAGACCTGGATTTTTTTTTGCTTGGTACTACTGTCAGTGCGGTCGTCTGCATCCTTGCCCCTTGCTTTGTTGGGCAGCCACACCAAGGATTCATTGAGGAGTTGACCGACGACTCCATGATCTTGTTTCATAGCCCCATACTACTGCTGCTGCTCCATCGAGCAGCCGATCCACCACCTTTGCTCCTCCGGTGGCTGCCCGGCTCTAGCGTTGTTGTTCACCGCTCCACCAGCTAGGGACATCCGACTTGTCTCACTGGCGTCCCCAAGTGCATGAAGCCAGGTTCTCTAAAGACGGGGACGGCTCGTGCACTGTCGAAGAAGCTCCTATGCCATCCGGTAGCCTCTCTCGCTTGTCTGACAAAGAGGTCCCGCTCGTCCAGAAGAGCCACAGTGCCTGCAGCACACCAAACACCTCATACACCGAGAACGACACATCACGTGGACCTGGTCTGGGCCATAGTTATGCGGTATGTGGGTCTCTCTACGACAACCACTCCGTCTCCGCTTCCCGCCAACTACCATAGCGGTTTGGCTGATCCAAATTGGCGTGCGGCCATGGCTGAGGAGTACAAGGCGCTCATCGACAACGGGACATGGCGCCTCGTGCCCCGGCCACCCGGCGCCAATGTGGTCACAGGCAAGTGGATATTCAAGCACAAGTACCACTCCGACGGTACCCTTGCCTGCCACAAGGCTTGCTGGGTGGTTCATGGCTTCTCCTAGCGCCACGACATCGACTACGACGAGACATTCAGCCCGGTGGTGAAACCAGCAACCATCCGGGCTGTTCTCAGCATTGCTGCCTCACGCGCCTGGCCTATCCATCAGCTAGACGTCATGAACGCTTTTCTCCATGGACATCTAGAGAGACGTCGCTTCATCGCCAAAGAGCCCCGTGCTTCGTCGACCCTGTTTTTCCTGACCATGTGTGTCTGTTGTAGCGCTCCCTCTACGTCCTGAAGCAGGCTCCCCGAGCCTAGTACCAGCGTTTTGCGACATACATTCGCCAGCTCGGTTTCGTCGCCTCGACTTCCGACACCTCCCTCTTTGTCTACAAAGATGGGACCAGTATCGCCTACTTGCTCCTCTACGTCGACAACATCGTCCTTGCTGTGTCCTCGACGGCATTTCTTCAGCAGGTCATTGGGCACCTCCACTCTGAGTTTGCCATGACTGACCTGGGCGCACTCCATCACTTCCTCGGGATCTCCGTCACTCGCCGTCGACGGCTTTGTTCTCCATATGACGACGATGACGCTATTGAGCTTTTCTTGCGCAGCATGGCATGGCATGGTGAGTGTCACTCTACGTCGACACTGTTGACACTAAGGCCAAGCTATCCACAACCGCTGGTGCTCCTGTTGTTGATCCGTCCGCGTACCGGAGCCTTGCTGGCGCGCTCTAGTACCTCACGCTGACTCGTCCTGACTTGGCATACGCCGTCCAATAGGTGTGCCTCTTCATGCATGATCCCCGCGAGCCGCACCTCTCGATGATCAAGCGGATCCTACGCTACCTGAAGGGCACTCTCTCCTCTGGCCTCCACATTGGTGTCGCCTGTTTTCATCATCGTCGCCTACTCCGATGCCGACTAGGCTGGCTGCCCAAATTCTTGGCGCTCCACCTCCGGCTATTGTGTCTACCTCGACGACAATCTGATTTCTTGGTCCTCCAAGCGTCAGACCATGGTCTCCGCTCCTCCGGTCTGAAGCGAGTACCGTCTTTGTTGCTCATGTGGTGGCGAGTGTTCTTGGGCACGCCGGACTCCTCGAGCTCCATGTCTCCATTGCTTCGGCGACGGTTGTCTACTGTGACAATGTCAGCGCTGTCTACATGACAACCAACCCCGTTCATCATCGTCGCACGAAGCACATTGAGATTGTCATTCACTTCGTCTGTGAGAAGGTCGCCTTGGGACAAGTTCGGGTTCTTCATGTGCCGTCCTCTCACCAGTTCGCAGACATAATGACCAAGGGCCTTCCTGTACAGCTATTTACTAAATTCAGGTCCAGTCTATGCGTCCGGGATCCTCCAGCTTAGACTGCGGGCGGGTATTAGGCAGGTCTATGTGTGATTAGCTATAATTAACACCTGCTATGTATACTTGATTGTATTCCTTGTATACCCAGCCATATTGGCTATATATATGAAGGTCACTCCCCCCATATTGGGTGTGAGGTGTGTCTCTACAGAGGTTAAAGATACTTGGTAGTGGAACGAGGAAGTTCAAAGGGCTATTAAGGAGAAGAAAGAATGCTATAGATGCTTGTAATATGACAGGAGTGTGGACAACATAGAGAAGTACAAGGTGGCAAAGAAGACTGCAAAGCGAGCTGTAAGTGTGGCAAAGGGTAGAGCGTACGAGGATCTTTACCAACATTTGAGTATGAAGGAAGGAGAGAAGGACATTTATCGGATGGCTAGGGTTTATGAGAGAAAGACAAGGGACTTCAACCAAGTTAAGTGCATTAAGGATGAAATGGAGCATCTCTTGGCGAAGGAGGATGAGATCCGACATCGATGGCAAGTGTATTTTGATAAATTGTTCAATGGTGAGAATACGGACACAACCTTTCAGTTGGATGACTCTTTTGATGACACCAATAGACGCTTTGTGCGGAGAATCCAAGAATTTGAGGTCAGAGAGGCGTTGAAAAGGATGAAAGGAGGTAAGGCGATGGGACCAGATAGTATCCCAATCGAGGTGTGGAGATGTCTCGGGGACATAGCTATAGTATGGCTAACCAAGCTGTTCAACCATATTTTTCGATCGAATAAGATGCCTGACGAGTGCAGAAGAAGTATATTGGTATCGATCTACAAGAATAAATGGGATATTCAAAGTTATACTAATTACCGGGGAATTAAGTTGATGAGCCATACTATGAAGCTATAGGAGAGAGTTATCGAGCATCGCTTGAGAGCAATAACGCGGGTCTCTATGAACCAATTTGGTTTCATGCCTGTAAGGTCAACCATGGAAGTTATTTTCTTAATAAGACAAGTTATGGAGCGGTATAGGGAGAAGAAGAAGGACCTACACATGGTTTTTATTGACTTGGAGAAGGCTTATGATAAAATACCAAGGAATGTTATGTGGTGGGCTTTGGACAAATATAAAGTCCCAACGAAGTACGTCGAGCTCATTAAGGACATGTACAACAATGTTGTGACTAGTGTTCGAACAAGTGATGGAGACACGGATGACTTCCCGATTATGATAGGACTACATAAAGGGTCAGCTTTAAACCCTTATCTATTTGCCTTAGTGATGGATGAGGTCACAAGGGACATACAAGGAAACATCCTTTGGTGTATGCTTTTCGCGGACGATGTAGTGCTAGTTGATGAAAGCCGGACATGAGTGAATCAGAAACTGGAGTTATGGCAGGAGACTTTGGAGTCCAAAGGTTTTAGACTCAATAGAACTAAAACTGAGTATATGAGATGTGACTTCGGCACTACTACTCAGGAGGAGGAAGATATTAGTTTGAAAGGTCAAGTAGTGCCTAGGAAGGATACCTTTCGATATTTAGGATCAATGCTACAGAGAGACAGGGATATTGATGAAGATGTTAGCCATAGAATCAAAGCAGGGTGGATGAAGTGGCGCCAAGCATCTGGTGTCCTATGTGACAAAAGGGTACCACAGAAGCTAAAAGGCAAGTTTTATAGGACGACGATTAGACCTGCTATGTTGTATGGTGCAGAATGTTGGCCTACGAAAAGACGACATGTTCAACATCTAAGTGTCGCGGAAATGCGTATGTTGCGTTGGATTTGCGGTCATACAAGAAGGGATCGAGTTCGGAACGATGATATACGTGATAGATTAGGGGTAGCACCAACTGAAGAAAAGCTTGTCCAACACCGGTTGAGATGGTTTGGACATGTCCAACGGAGACCTCCAGAGGCACCGGTGCGTAGTGGAATCCTAAGCCAGGATAGTAACGTGAAGAGAGGCAGAGGAAGACCGAAGTTGACTTGGGTAGAGGCAATAAAAGAAGACTTGAAATGATGGAATATACCAAAAGACTTAGCTTTAGATAGGAGTGCTTGGAAAACAGTTATTCACGTGCCTGAACCTTGATTGCTTCTGCTGGGTTTCAACTCTAGCTTACTTCAACTTGTTTGGGACTTAAAGGTTTTTTGTTGTTGTTGTTGAAACATTCTGGTGATACTAGTGGTGAAGTGGGATAGTTACTTTTCGTCCTATTAGTTAGATAACAAAAGTTGCACAAAAGGTTATTTTTTGTTGTATCAAGCCATAAGTACAATTGCTAAAGCTTGTTTTTTCTTTCCATTTTTGAAGTTTGGTTTCTTAAAAAAAATAACACAGTACTCACTCCCAATTTTGTGCTTTAATTTCAGAATGTGCCTCCACCCAGAGGAGCTGAACCAATTGTTACACTTGGTGGAATCGACTTGAATAGCTCCGGAAGGTATGCAATGAAACCGAAACTTTGACGAAAGGTTGATGATTCTTCTATATTGTCTGATAAGCTTATAATATTGGGGAATGGTTAAGTGTTGTCGTCAAAGAAGAAAGGAAACTTTTGACAGTGTTCTTTCCTGATGGCCGTGATGGACGAACTTTCACTCTGAAGGTTAGTTGTCCAGTTCATACAATGTCTGGCATATTGCTTCCGGTGTTCCAGTTGGGTTTGGTTATTTGTTACGGTTTGCACAACTGAGTGTGGCTGGTAGTGACTGAAGTAGCAGTAGTGATGGTTACTTGGTTAGATTGAGGGAGGGCCATGCTAGTTCTAGTTCCTTAGGAGCTTGCAGGGGTCTATGCCGTAACACTGTAGAAATTGGCTCGTTTTTGTTCCATTAATTTGTTACAGGTACCATACTTGTATGTTATTATTTATGATTTAATAGTATGAATTTTCACCAAGCAGGCAGAAACTGCAGAAGATCTAAATGAGTGGAGAAATGCACTGGAGAGTGCTCTAGCACAGGCACCAAGCATAGCAAATACAATGGGGCAAAATCCAATATTCAGCACTGATGTAGCAGCAGAACCTGCTGAAGCTCCAGCTGAACAGTGTAAGCTGTGTTAATTTTCATCACTTGCTCACCATTGAGATATTAGATGTTTATAATATGCCTGCGTCTTTTTTTTACATAATGGAAAGAATCCAGCTTCATCCTCAAAATAGAGGAATCAGCCACATTTATTACAAAAAAAAAATGCACACTCAAGCAACCATACAACCAAACTCTTAATAGTTCACAAGGTGATCCTAAAAACGAAAGGCCATCTAGAGAGGCAAATAAATCAAGTGCCACTGACTCCAGGGTAGCGCGTGCAAGGGCGATGATCAACTTAGAGACATCACTGCGCTAATTGTAAATAGTAGAATGGAACTCCTGCATTTGCTGATAACTGAACTTTTTTTGTGGGAGGGAGAGGGATGGATCCTTACATTTCATTATGCTAAGCAAGTTCAGTTGTTTGTGGTGCAGCGGAGGACAGTTCTGTTATTGGCAGACCTGCAGAATTTGCACTAGTAGATGCTGATGGTAGTCCATCATTTCTGGAGAAGGCCCTGAAGTTCATTGAAGATCATGGTAAGTTCTTTTGGTTATTGCGGTCATTACGCAATCTTGCCAAATTTTACGTTATGGTGAGTAAAAGCATAAATGGCTATAAATCATTCAGCACAGTCCTAACACACACAAAAAAAACCCTTTATCTGTAGGGGTCAAGGTAGAGGGCATCCTGCGTCAGTCTGCTGATGTTGAAGAAGTCAAACGCAGAATTCGGGATTATGAAAAGGGTGATTTCTTTGGACTGAACCTTTTCTTTTCTTATCTAGGATAACTACTTTTGGTGTTTGGCAGTCTTTAGTTCAATTAATAAAATAATCTGTCTTCTTCACTATGTTTTCATGAAGATATTTTAGGAGGGCCATAATAATGTGGGAATTGTATTTTTATTTGCTTTGACTGCTTTACCTTCTTCTTTGTACTATTTAAGACACATTTAATTTGTTTTTTAGGGAAAAACGAGTTCTCCCCAGAAGAGGATGCTCATGTTATTGGTGACTGTATTAAGGTATATATTTGGCAAGTGTTGATTACAATCTCACTAAAAAGGAATGCTCTTCACTGATATTTGCCTGGTTTTCCTTTTATACAGTATGTTCTTCGAGAGATGCCATCATCTCCAGTTCCTGCATCATGTTGCACTGCCCTGGTTAAAGCATACCGTAAGATTGATTTGAAACTTTGTTTATGCATTCAGTAGTTATCTTGCATTTCTGAATTTATCAATCAAACTGATATATAATCCCAATTGATGTCATAAAGTAACTACACATAATTAAATCAATATATGCCCTTATCTACAGCATTTTGATATGTTAGAATCATACAATGATCAAGACTAGTGTTATACAGGAAGTGACAAGGCAAGAAGACTTGATGAGATAAATAGGGTGATATATGAAGTTTTCCCAGAACCAAATCGACAATTGTTGCAGAGGTATCTAACTTATATGCTTATATCATATTTTCTTGCCAACCAAAGCTTTATACTTAACAATCTTAATTCCTGTGGCGTCATAGCTGGATTTTCATTCTTGATGGGGGCTTCTCATCCCTTGATATCATTATAATCAATTTGACTGAGTTACATTATCCTGTAGAACCATAACAAAATTATTCCAACAAATGGGCTCCAGACTAATCAGGTTTCTTTCAGGACTCTTAAGATGATGCAAATTGTTGAGTCACACAAAGCTGTGAATAGGATGTCTCAATCTGCTTTGGCAGCTTGCATGGCACCACTCCTCCTTCGACCTCTTCTTCTTGGAGAATGTGACATAGACAATGAATTTAGTATGGGAGGGGACAGTTCATTCCAGCTACTTCAAGCTGCTGCGGCTGCGAATCATGCACAAGCTATTGTTATTATTATGATGGAGGAATTTGATCAGATATTTGATGTATCCTATTTTTACTGGATCCATTTGAAGTACTTCCCGTAGCCATTCATGAGTTATAACAACTGATTATCATACAGGACTTGGAAGAAGGTTCCTGTTCTTCAGATGCTTATACCGAGTCTGAGGATGATGATGTTGATAAGGAATATTCCACAGATAATGACATCCATGATGACGATGATTCTTATGATTCTGGTGAAGATGACATTGAAGAAGACTTGGACTACTCTGATGACAGTGAACATGAGATCAACGCTAATGTCAAGGATGGCAAGGTACTTCACTGATCATTGTATGGATTCCAAAACATTATAGATGAGATATTCTCCATGCTGGCATTGGAAGGTCCTTCGAGACAGATGTTAGCTTTTTGCAGCCTTTCATGATATGATTCTTGTTTCAATGTGCTATATTTTATTATTTCAATTTCTGAGGTTACCCTGTTTTTCTTCCTTTTAGCATGCATAGATTAGCTCCTTGGCTCATATGTTTTGTCCATTAATATGGGTGCCTAAGTTATGTGTGTGGTCAAATTTTTCCACTTTTAAACAGTGGTATTTATATTTTTATAAAGATGGTTATATCAATAACTGCTTTTATTTCATGGAGACTTCTAAGTGCATCATATACTGCAAATCGCTTTGCGGTGTTTGTAACTATATTCTTACACAAGAAAACCTTGGTCACACTATGCTCTTGGATACAATATTGAAGAATAGTTTAGACTACTGCTTCAAAGATCATACAAAGTTGCAAATAACTTTGCTCATTTGGTGTAGAACACATGTATTTTTCAGAACTGCAGCTTTAGGTCTCTGACTTCAATTTTTCTTGGTCCATAGGTTAAAAACAATATCTCAGAAACTGCAGGTAATGAAAATAACCAGTATCTTTAACCTCCTATAAGAGCAGCGAGATAGAAAATGGTGCATCAAGGGAAGGCACTGATCAAAATTCTTCTCCGCTTAATTCATTTTCCATAGAAGGTGCACAGGCAGAGGATACCTCTCATATGGAGATCAATACTCAATCCAACCAGAAACAAGAATCATGTGGACCAAATGGATCCAAAGATCGTATACTAAGATCAACTTCTCGTTCATCATCTTCCAGAGAAAAATCTATGGAGAAGGGCAAAAGAACCTTATGGGGCCGTACTTCAGTAAGTGAAAATGTTATTGGTACAGTTCTTCATATTAATGCTGGTAGGTTTTATGGGAACACTTGATATACAGGCAAGGAAAGACCTGTCAACAGAGGAGATTGAATGCTGCAGCGATGATGAGTAAGTGGCCTGACACCTTTGGCCTTTGGGCATGTCCTATTTTATTGAAAGAATTGCAAACATATATACTTTGAAAGCACCACAATCTTTTTCCAGCTTTTCTTTCTCAATACATTATTTGTTACTTGTGATATTGGTCTTTGTTTAATACTATCGCAAACTTGCCATTTGCCATTCGCTTATTCACTGTGAAGCTGTCCTTCAATTCAGTGTTTGCATGTTGACTTCAACTAGTAAAACTATCACAAACAAAACTTAACAGCAGTTTGGAACGAAAAATAAATAAAACATGCAAGGAAGCTTTCACAATTTCTGGCTGACATTTGAGTTATTTTCTGATGTGGCTTCTGAACAAGGACCCTTATTGAGAAACTTGAGAGCAGCAAAATTGATCTCCAATCGAAAATTGCAAAGGAGGTAAAGCCTTTTCCCCTAGGATCACATGAATTGGGTTAAGTGGCATTGTATACCTCCCGATGAGATGATATTGTTCCTTTTCTTTCATAGGTCAAAGAAAATGCAATCCTACAGTCAAGTCTAGAAAAGCGGAAAGAAGAACTACATGAGCGCCGTTTAGCACTTGAAAAAGAAGTAAGAACTGAAGGGTTATCTTTTCTTTTCATTTTGGGTCAGTAAAACCCAGGTAGCTTTGGATCACTTTGTCTCGATAAGAGATCATTGTGCCATCAAGAAGAAATAAAGGCCACAGTGATTAGATGAGAAGCTTTGCAATAAAATAATGCTCAAAGTGTTCAGTATGCAAAATTATGGCCATGTAGTATTTCATTCCTCTGAAGGTGTTTGGGTGTGTTTTCTCAGAGTAAGTCATACATTTCTCTTTTTGACAGCAAAAAATTGTTGATTCAATAGGTTGAAAGTTTGAGGGACCAGCTGCAGAAGGAGAGAAATTTGAGAACATCCTTGGAGTCCGGGGTGATGAATTTGCGAAGAGGGCAGGTGTCCTTGCCGTCAACAATAGACAGCAAGGTAGTTTCCTAAAGAAGTGATTAGTGAGTTTATTCTGAGTTCCTTTGTTCTCCATGATTTAAAATGTTTACTCTGTTAATTAAAGACTAAGGCTGATCTTGAGGAAGTTGCGACTGCTGAATCTGATATTATGAACTTGAAGCAAGAGGTTTCTGATCTTCGTGGGCAGGTTAGCAGCCAGCTGCTGTGCTGTGAATCATGCAACAAACGGCTCGTAAATACAGACAGGCTTGGCGGGTAAGGTTTTGGTCTGTTATTTTCTCACTCTTTGGCGTCATTTCGGTTGTAGACTTGTACTAAACTGGGGCCCCTTTCTCCAGACCTGAAAGCTCATCAGTGGAAGCGTCACCGACTGTTGGGGGTGATTCTGCATCTGACATTGTAAGAGTGCCAAATTCCTTTCATTCTGCTTTCAATATAAGCGGGAGGAAACTCTTTTCCAGGTTAAAAAGAACAGAAAACATTTCAGGGTGATATTGAGCAGTCAAGGAAGCAAACCGCGCAGCATTCGCCTTCTTCGACAGCCAAGCCAGGTCACGAGGCAGTCGGGAGCATCAGCCAGAGGGCTCCTCAAAGAAGGCAATCGATTGCTAGGGAGGGCCAAGATGGGTCGTCGTCATCATCCTCTAATTCGAAGTGGAATCTTGCGCAGAAACAGTATTCAAATAGCCCATTGATAAGAGGGCTTCATGGATCCAGCAGACTAGAGGTTTGTGCCTGAGATGAGATGAGATGATGCTCCTTTCCTATGTTGTCGATTGATGAGCTAGTGATGATGAGTGCTCCTATGTTGTTGCTGATCAGGATTTCGGTGGAAGCATACCACCAGCAGCGTCAACGGCATTAGTAAAGCTGACAAACCGGCTCAACTTCCTGAAAGAACGGAGGGCGCTGCTGGCAAGCGAGATGCAGAGCTTGGATTTGGGTCGGCCCCCAGCTGCTGCTGCTCCGTCAGTCAAATCCCCAATACCAAAAGGCCATGAAAGGAAGAAGAGTTGAGCCTGATGAAGAAGAATCTATGTTAGTCTGTCCCTGGTGTGCTCTTCTGAATGCTAGACCGTGTTTTTTTTATAAGGATGCTAGACCGTGTCTTTTTTTTTTTGAGCATATGCTAGACCGTGTCAGTTAGCCTATGATTGAACCACCAGTGTAGTTTATGTGCATCCCATACCCATCCTTAGTGCTGTCTGTACATGTTTCCACAAATTCTGCTGCTTCAAACTTGCTGATACATATAGATACGGATTTAACGTCTCCACGGCTAGGCAGGCTGCTTTGTTGAACACACCAACTACTAGCTGTTTTCATTGCTGAATAGATCGTCGCTCAAAGCACTTTGCGCATACATATGCATATGGAGACATCCTGATACACTCTAAAGCTCAAAATGACTTGTCTAGAAACATACTACAGGTTCACAGTAAAGCATGGATAACATTGAAGGTACAACAAAGTGCAGAGATAGCTCCCTCGAGGATAATAGGAAGTCTCAACAAAGTGCAGAGTTGTCTCAGGTCTAAACTTCTCCTAGACGATAGACGAATAGATATGCTGCTGCTACAGAGCTTTCATCAGGATTCAGGCATGATATCCTGCCACTAACAAGGTGGTGCCCTCTACTCTGCATCACTTGCCCTCCTCGATGATCCTGACGGCCTTGTTGGCAGCAGCCATTTTCTCATCGGAGATGGCTCCACCCTCTGGGAGATCAAACTTCCTGCGGCTCAGTGATCTCTGCTTCCCTGGGGGCTGAGGGTCCACAACCTCCAGCATTGCTTCAAGCTCCTCTAGCATAGATTTCTTTGCGGTCCTCACCATGTAGTCAGGTCCCTGGATTCATGGGCAAGCACCAAAGATGGTCAGAGTCCGAGGCTAATGTCCAACACTTCACGAACCACAAAGCAACCCAGAATGAACTGTATTATGATTTATGCATGCCAACCACCATTCACTTTTACTGGTTATATGGGAACCCAGGGATAGAATGACATACAAACAGGAATTTATGAACAAAACAGTAGAGACGTTCTAAAGGAACAAACTGGCATGAATTTTTGCTTATTAATCAATCAAATACCAGCCATACAAATGTTAATACTACTATGCAAAGTTGTCTTCGCAGGAAATACCTAAGAATAATAATATCCAAGACAATATTCAAAGGTTTCGACCTCACAGCATCGGTGAATATACTAAGACAAACAATACTAAAGGTTTAGACCTCACAGCATCAGTGAATATACTACCTAGAAAAAAATTGTCAAAAGTAAATCAGTGTTTTGTATGTTTTCTGGGCAGCAATTTTGGGTTTTCTAATATCTCTATCTAAAATAAGCCTATATCATGGCCTTATGGTGATGCATGTGGATGTGCAATTAAATTCATTACAGAGATCATATGTGCACACAAAAACATACAGAAGCAGACAACAAAAATGATCCCCAATAGCTTTTTAATCCTTGTACAATGATTCTATTTTCCTAACAATATTAGTTTAACCAATAACTTCAGAATCTGAACTTCAGATACTAGCGCAGCACTGGAAACTTATGCTGCATAAAGAGATTTGACAAATATATCACACTGGCGAACAATGCAACAACTCAACTCGCAACGCAACAATGTAACTAAGGAAACACAATGACAAAACATGCAGCTCACCTCGAGCGCATCGACAGTGATGAGCAGCACGATGATGTTCTCAGAGAACCTCTGGCGCTCTTCGTGGTCATGCGCAATGCGGTGCCTGTAGGAGATGTTATAGAACAGGGACCTGAGCTCCTTGAGCTTGGCTTTAGCCACAGCCAGATCACGCAGGCAGCGAAGCACCTGGGAGCGGTGAGCAAGGTGAGCCCTGTAGGTCATCTGGATGAGCAATGCAGCATCCTGTGGGGAGAGCTCCTTCCTCTTTCCCTTGCCGTTGCCCTTAGCAAATGCCTTCAATCATCAGAGGAAAATGCAGGTCAGTACAAGAAGCCAGGAATGCGGATCTAGAACGGTAGAGCATCACCAAACTCTTCTAACACAACAACTGTCTATGGATCTCCCAATCCTGCTAAAATCTAACCTTTTGTTCAGATCAAAATCAAAATAAAAATAAAATAAAAGTAAACCTTTTTGGCCCCAACCACCGTCCAAAACCCCTGTGAGGACGAAAAACCCACCCAGTCACCAGTGAGGAAGAATGACCGATGCAGAAGAAAAGGTCTGACCTTTTTGATGGCGACGCATCCAGCATCGTTGTCATCGGAGATCTCCTCGATCTTGACGGTGGCGAAGGGGCATTTCTTCTCCTTCTTGACGGTCTTGACCTCCTTCTTCTCTTCTTCTTCACGGTGACCTTGTTGGTCTTGGTCTTGTCGACCGCGCGCTCCACCTCTTCGTCGTCGCTGTCGCTGGCGGTGAAGTCCTCCTCCCAGGTGTAGGCCTGGGACCAGGGCTCGAGACATCCCTTACCCTTGACCGCGGCACCCCACTTGAGCTTCCTTGCGCCAGCACCACCGGCGGCGGAGGATCCGCCCTTGGCCTCCCACTTCCACTTGCGGTCGAAGCCGTCGTCGTCGGGGGACTTGATCTCGGCCTCCCACCTGAGCGTCCGCTCCCCGGCGCGCGGCTTCTCGACGGAGGTCCACTTGACCTTGCGGCCGCCGGCCTCGGTGACGTAGGTGCGCTTCCGGGTGGCGGGGGGCTCGGGGCGGCGTCGCGCGGTGGCGACGGCGAGCTCGAGGGCGGCGACGCGGTCGGTGAGGTCGCGGAGGAGGAGCGGGGCGTAGGGTGACGGGGTCGTGGGGAAGGCGAAGAAGGGGTCGAGCGCCGGCGCCGGGGGCAGGAGGAGGTCGTCCAGGTCGCGGAATGGGGAGGCGGCGGGGAACGGGGAGAGGTAGTCTGAGACGCCATCAAGGAGGAACGGGCAGGAGGAGGAGGAAGGTGGCGGCGGTGGGAAGGGGAAGAAGGGGTCGTCGAGGAGGCGGAGGAAGTGGCGGTGGGAAGCCATGGCGAAAGCGACGGCGACGGCGACGGCGACGGAGATGGGTGGGGGCAGAGCAGATCAGATGGCTCGGGAGCTGGGAGTGAAGTGGGAGGACCGGAGGAGTGGACTGATCGGCAGCCTGGGAAGGAAGGAATGCAGAGGCGACTCGACGGCGATGGGGGCCCGGCCCGGCCGGCGGATGGGTGTGTGCGCGGCAGCCGGCAGTAGGATCCAGAGGGGAGGGACAGCTCAGAAGAGTGCGGCTCCACCTCAACGCGGCCACGCCACTCCAGTTTTCGCCCTGTTTTGAGGCAGCCCTATAAATATCGCAGTAGTAATAAATTCTACCGAGCCATGGTTTTGGACCCCACATCCCACGGTTTATGACGAATCCCGGCGACCGGCCCACGGCAGCGCCGACTTTCCTCACAAGTCACAGTCTCACGCTCGGCTAAAAACAATTAATCTGTCACTGACATATATTTATTGTAGCACCGTTATCAAATCATAGACTAATTAGGCTTAAAAAATTCGTCACGTAAAGTAGTAGCAATTAGTTATTTTTTAGTTTATATTTAATATTTCATGCATGTGTCTAAACATATGATGTGATATGGACTAAATTTTAAGAAAAGAAACTAAATAAGGCCCGCATTTTGCACGGCTCCCGGTTCACCCCGTTGGATTCTCATGCGCAAAGTTTAGTTGACTAAAGTTATGATTAAAATTTTAGATCATTTTAATTCATTTGTGTGGTCTATAATTATCGGGTTCATAAACCCGGGGTTGACAATGGATCCGCTTCCCTACAAAACTCGGCCCAGTATGCAGCGCAACGACAGCACACACCTGGACCGGCCCAGATACACAATAACAGGCCAAGACCATGATTCGATCCCTGACCGGCACCTGCAACCAGGACCTCCCCGAACAGGCCACGACCCATCACAAGAAAGAGGGATACGAAGCTAAAAATGCTCCTACGGCCCGTCTACGCCTAGAAGTTCGAAGGTTGGCCCACCGATGGGTTCGACAAACCACTCCGGGCATCTTTAGAGTGAGGGGTAGAAAGGGCCGACCTCTGGGTCAGGGGCTCCGCCTCTCCTGACCTTCGGGTTGGGGGCCCGACCTCTGGGTCGCAGGCTCCGCCTCGCCCGACCCCCTTTCTCCAACCGAGGATACGCCGGACCTCTGTTCACTGCTCTTTCCCGACCGACACGGTCGAGGCCAACTGGGTGCAACTGACCGGGGACGCCCGCTCGGTGTGGGCCCAGGACGCAGGCGGAGCAAATAAGATAAGGCGCTCAAAGTCAACCGCAATACCGAGGATCGTATCTTGCCATATATTGCGCACCTGCAAGACGGTGCCACCAGGCTATGACAGACGGACACTCTACAATCTTCCAGACGTGTCAGAGCATAAACAGTGTTGTGGGCGCCGTCGTTTGCCGTACTAGGCGAACACGGTAGAGCCTGCCAGACGCGTTTAGGCATAAATAGTATTGTGGACGCTGGCAGCCATCTCGTACCCGACAGTGTGAGCAACAAAACTACGTAGCACATGTACGCACTCTCTCTCTCTTTCTCACTGACTTGTAAGGCCATCCCCTTCACCTATAAAAGGAATACGCTCTCTCCCAATAGAGGGACGCTAGACGACTCGAGGACTCGACGACCTGAGGACTCGAATAGCTCAATAGCTCTAGAACTCAACAGCTACACAAAGCATACGCTCCATTACTTAGCGCACGTTAGAGCACCCGTCACTCTCTTCCATTCGGTTCAAAGTCCGACCGGGCCTCTAACACCCCCTTCTCATTCCTTACTCGTTTGTAACCACACAACAAACTTCGAGCACATAGGCTCAGAAATAAAGTCACCGACTGACTGAAACTGTACGTAGGGCACGTTGTCTGAACTAGTATAAATCTTGTGTCATTGAGTGTTAGACCACATCTGATCACAACGCACAGCAAAACTATAAATATTTACTTGTTGGTCAAATTTCGCACCGACAGTTGGCGCCGTCCGTGGGGAGGACGCCGTGCGTTCACGCTTTTGGTCATCGAATGGCCCACCTTTCCACCATCTTCGGCATGGCGGGCTCGAGCGATATGATTCGCTTCAGCTCGCTGAAGTTTCCCACGCTCCCACCTGTTGGGATGTGGGTTCCTCCCATCTTCAAGCCACTCCAGACTTTTCTCTTCGGAAAGCCTGGACTTCATCGCCGACTAGCTCGACATACTTCGCCTCCATGAGGAGGCAATCGTCCCGGCGTCCACTGGAGGAGGAGCGCCCCCCACCGACCCTGGACCTCTCGACGACCTCAACGTCAAGACACTCGCGCTTCGCCTCGAGCCCATGCTGGGCTCAAACCCCACGGTGAGTGATGTACATGTTGTTCTTTACTCACTATTTAGCACCCTTCGACGACTCTCTAGAGGGACCCCATTGTCCCCACCGTGACCGTCGTGCGACCAGTTCCTCTACGGCTTCGCATCCCCCATGGACGCGTGCACGTGGGGGCTCTGAAGGATGCTGACGCCCCTCCTCTCACGTTTGAGTTCGTGGGGATGGCGGGCTACACTCCTGCCTCCTTCCATGACCTCATCGATGACAAGGTCGAAAGCGATGGCTCTAGCATGGGCGATGTCGTGGCACCTGGCCACCCTCTGTCTCGGGAGTGCGCTATGGCGGACGCCCCGGGACAGCCACCGGTGGTAGTGGAGTCTCTACATACTCACACCTCTCTGGATCCCCGTGCGAAGGCCCTGGCGCGTGCGTAGGAGCACGGCGAGGAGTTACGACAAAGGCGGTAGAGACAGCCACCACCTACGCTGGCGTACTCGGCGTAGCACACTGCGCCACATGCGCGTAACCCGACGAGCGGCGCTCGGGGTCACTCCTATCCGGTCCAGCATAACATCTTGGATGGAGGAAATGACCCCCCCCCCAGTTTGCTTGGGCTGGCCAGAACATCACTGCTACTACGATGCTTCTGCACGGCCTCCCTGAGCCTGCTGACTCTAGGAGCAGGCAATCCATCGAAACCTCTAGGCGCTAGTGGAGACCGCCGCCGTTTAGCAGGCGGAGAGCTCCGCGTCATGACACCGGCTCGTGGCCTCTTGCCCACCGGAGGACTAGGTTTGCACCAGTTAAATCGCTCCATCCACTCACCACTACAGTTGCTGGGCATGGGGCAGGAAGCCACGGCTGCACCGTAGCCCGACTCGGTGCCCACTCCACACCGACCACCTATGCGCAAATGGCTCAGGTCAAACTGTGACGCTCGTAGTAGCATCAACAATCGACGCCACGCCCGGCATGATGATGACGTCCATCGAGTGGTGGCGAGAGCAAGCGGTGCGAGCCTCGGCCTGACCATCGAGGAGTACAGGGACACGCACCCTAGGCATGGTGGCCGACCAAACGACCAGAGCCCCAACCCAGATGGCCCGGTGCCACGGGCCTTTGGTCGTTGCATCCAGAAAGCGTCGTTCCCACAACGCTTCTGATCGCCCACCAACATCGCAAGGTACACCGAGGAGACTAACCTCGGTGTATGGCTCGAAGACTTCCGGCTTGCCTGCCAAGCCGGAGGAGTGGATGATGACTACTTCATCATCCAGTACATCCCCATCTGCATGGTTTGAATTCCTTCTGCCCGATAGCATCCGCGACTGGGCAGATCTCAAGAGGGTCTTCGTCAGAAATTTCTAGGGGACGTATGTCCATCCTGGGAATTCCAAGGACCTCAAGAGCTGTCAGTAGGAGCTCAATGAGTCCTTGCAAGATTACATCCGTAGGTTCTCAAAGCAGTGCAACTCCCTTGCTGATGTCATCGACGCGGACGTCATCAGCGCGTTCCTCTCTAGAGCAACCTACGAGTCCTTGATCCATAAGTTCAGCTGTGTGAAGCCCCATGCACCCATGAGCTGCTCGACATCGCCACGAACCATGCCTCTGGCGAGGAGGTAGTCAGGGACAGGGGCAAGGCCAAGCGCGAGTGCCCTCCCACACAAAGGGGAAAGAAGAACAAGAAGGATCGGTGCCGACTGGCCAACCCAGCTTTGGTCGCTGCGGCCGAACGAGCAGGCAAGCAGCCCCAACAGGGCTAGCCCAACCACTTCGACAAGCTCATGAGAGCCCATGCACCAACCACGCCTATCTCGTCAAACACCTCTACAAGGACTGCGAGCTCCTCAAGCGCTTCTTGCGGCAAGCCGCCAAGCCAAAGGAAGCGAAAGGCAAGGAGGAGGAGGCCAAGAAAGGAGGCGCGATAGGCAAGGATGACGATAGCTTCCCTAACCCCGAGGAATTCCTCATGATCTTTGGGGGATCCGATGCTATCCACTCCAAGTGCCAACATAAGGTATGCTACAGAGAGGCATGCACCGCCGAGTCGGCCATCTCCTCTTTCCTTAGCTGGTTAGACTCTCCGATCACTTTTGATCAAAGAGACCATCCTTTCCACGTCGCCTGACTGGGTCGCTACCCGCTCGTCGTCAACCCCATCATCTGCAAGAAATGCCTCACTAAGGTGCTGATGGACGGAGGCAACGACCTCAATATTCTCTACATCAACACCCTCGACGCCATGCGCATCGCCCGGTCAGAGCTCCACCCAGTGAGCTCTCCCTTCCATGGCGTGATCTATAACAGAACCGACCAATTATACGAGATTAAGTAACGAAATCTTCCGCCGAAGCAGATAATTTAGCAAACTTAAGCCCGTATAACCTGGTAGTCCGTGAAACCACGAAGGATTTCAAACCAATCGACATACAAACCAAGATCGTACAAGTTTAGCAAGTACCGTCACACGTTACATAAAGTTTGCAATCACAGTTGGGTACATCAGAGTTTAGAATATAAAGTTATTACAAACCCAGTTCAATCTGAAATAGCGGAAGCAAATGGTTTTAAAACCACACACACACTTTTAGTTCAGATACAATGCCAGTAGGTAGTCATCTCCAACAAAAGCATCAGATGAGAGATATGGAGTGACCATTGCCCTTGGTCCTAGTTGTCACCCATCGTCGGGTACAGGTAGTTAATGCAATAGCCGTAGTACATTTGACCATCTACAACAACAATGGGAACAACGCCCTGAGTACAAGAAGGTACTCAGCTAGACTTACCCATCTTAAACCAAAATAAAGCGACACCAAGGATTATGCAAGGATTTCTTTAGTGGGCTAGCTGACTTGTTTGCGAAAAGCATAAGTTATCATGAAGACATCATTTTAAATACTTTGCATCATCTTTATTAGGACCTATCCATCTAGGTAAGCACCTGTACTATAGCAATCACTTGATTAACCAATAACATCCAGTTACCAATTTAGATTTAGCATATCCCATACCATCCAGATAACCATCATTGTTCCATAATAATTACTACGATGCCGTAGCTCGAGTCAAGTGCTCACTATCTAGGAGCGATGGTGATTCGAATCGATTCCTAACCAGCTGGTGATTTATTCCTCACACAAACCATGCTTCCCCTGCCAGGGTAGCTTAGATCACCAAGGACACTATTCAGGTAGCCGTGGGACAATCTAGAGCCGTAGTACCTAGGGACCACCCGACTGCCAAGAATCAGGGTGCACCTGCCCTTGGGCTCACTCTTCGTGTCCCTATCATACCCCCATCAGCACCAATACGCGCACTCATGTAGATCCCGACCTGAATAGTGCCACTAGCTTCGCGGTCGAAAGGTACTTTATTCGACCAGCTAAATGTGAGGCATGCGTTCAACATGACAAGAGGGACGAGTAACGATCGGTCCTTTATTGACACAGACAGAAACTAACAAACCCCAGAACCCTATCTGGTTGCCTCCAACTTTTTCCGTCCGGTCTCCAATTATTCATCACACATGGTTAATTCCAGGATATCATTCTTTCCATAGCTAAATTCTTCCAGTAACCACCTATAATGTAGGTGACCGGATATCACCGATCGCTATCGGTCTAAGCAAGGCTAAGCAGTTATTCGATCCCGACCTAACAGGGTAAAAGGTAATAAGGTAGGCAAGGTTAGTAATAAATGCATCAACGGTTTCAATCAACTCCTACAACTTAATGCAACAATATATAAACTCATATATATAGAAATAATTGCTTTTATAAATTAGGAGACTTATAATGCTCCGGGGCTTGCCTCGTTCGAACGAACTAGGTTGATGATCCACGCACTCGGACAAGTCCTCTCCTTGCTCCTCTTCCTCTAGCACCTCCTGTGCCTGGACTTCTTGTGGATTTGTCCCGGTCTGCTCTTCCTGAACTACTACTAGCAACTCCTCCTGCGATCCTGTATGATGCAGATGTATAAGTGCTAATACATAGGTGCATCGGAGAGATGACATGTAATGATCATGATGCATGGAATGTAGATGAACATGTTTAACTTTATTGGACATAGTAGAAGTAAAGTTCTTCTACAAGGTAGCCAACATCATCCAAGAACATGTACTACTATTCTACTACTACAACCACTGTACTAACATGCCAAGTCACCACAGAAAGTTAAGATGCTTCAAAGATATACCAAAGCAAACATTATTAACTAAACATGCATTAAAGAAGATTATTTGATTTCATTTTAAACTAGGGCTACAACAGCAACATATATTTCTAGTACACATAAAAATTTGAAAAAATTTCAGTAGCAGAGTACTACTCTAAGTAGACTACCATAAAATTTTCATGGCATTTGGATAAGTAAAATAGCCTACACAAAAATGACAAGCTATGGTTGATAATTAAGCATGAAAATACTTTGTACTATGAAAAGTGTCAAACAACAGATTTGGTATTTTTCCTATGTTCTACACAGTAAACAATCATTGCACAAAAATTATCATACACATGTTTTATACAATTTTTGCTCTCTATCAAAATAACAAAAATCATCAATTAAAGGCACTTGAACTACACATCAATATTTCTCTACAGAACATGCATGACATATATTTTTCCTACAAAGCACGTCACTAAAGGAGATTAACAAAACAAGAACCATATTCTAGACATTTTCTAAGAAATCAGCATTTATTCAATTTAAATAAAGCTACACAGAAAAGTATCACAAATTTGGCATGCAATATTTTTAACAGATAGATCTAGTCACAAGAAACCTAGCAAAACTTATTTCAACAAATTTGGAGCCATTTTGAGCAAGTTATAAATTTACAAAGCATTTAACAGAAATATGAAAATCTTTTCTTTAAAACTGAAATTCCATCGACCCAAATCCGCTAGGTACACCCGGTGCAGTGCACCCAGAGAGGCTGCCACACGGGACCCGCGGTCAAGCCGGACCCACGCATCAGCCGAAGCCGAAGCAGGGCCGTCATTGACCGGTCGGCTTTCGCCGCCAGTGAGGTCGCTGGCGGGGAGGTCACCACCAGCGGCTTCCCACGTCGAGGCAGACCCGATGCGCCAAGAACGGGCACTAGAGGAGCCCTGAATAGAGCTCGCCGGCGCGCATGGCGACACAGCGGCGTGGCATGCCTGCGGGTGGGCACTTCCTGGCCACAGCAAGGCACGGGGAGGCGCGCACAAGGTTCGCGGGGCAAGGCGGTGCTGATGCGCGAGAAAGGGAGGAGAGAGGTGGAGCGGCGACGGGGAGTCCACGGGAGCGGAGGTCTCCGGTGAGCTTGGCCGTGCTCCGGCGAGCGATAGCGGCTGGATCGAGCCTTACCACGTCGAACGGAGATGGGCAAAAGCTGCGAGATGCCGGGGCGAAGATGGAGCGAGCTCCAGTGGTTAGGCGTGGCCGAAACGGCAACACCGGCGATGGCGCGCGACGGAGCGAGCGTGGTGCGGCTGCTGCTTTCTGAGCGAGAGGCAGGGGGTGGCGAAGCAAAATGGCTGAGTGGGGAGGAGCGTGGCTCGGCTGCGGCTAAGGCAGGCGGGGTCGGTCGGGACGCGGCAGGCCGGTGGTGCCACGCGGCGAACTCGCCGGCGCATGGCCGCCACGCGGCATGCGCGCTCTGGCGCCGGTCGGGCGTGGGCGCGGTGAACGGGCGAGGCGCGGCGCGGAGGCAGGCCGAGCTAGGCCGGGCCAGCTTGCGGACTGGGTTGGGAAGCGAGGCGCGAGGCCCACTAAGGTGAAAAGGTGATTTTTCAAATTCTTTTCTCTCCCAATTTCATTCAAACAAATTTTTGAACTTTTTTAAAGCAGTTTCAAACTTTGGCCCAAAAATAAAAGTTGCTCAAAAATTTATTCTCTACAACTTTGCTTTTATGACCAAAGTCAAATTCCAAATAGATTTTGAACTATAGATTGAAAGTCAATTAAATCCCAAAACCCTAATTTTGAAGAATTGTTTTAAAAGCATAATTTGGCAAAAAATTAGATATAAACTTTGCTCCAAATTGCATCCTAAATATTTCCAAGTTAACTTAGTGATCAAAACAAGTAATCATGGCATCCAAACATGAGCATGGCATTTCACATTATTTCAAACATAATGAATTTCAATCAATTTAAGCACCACATGAAATGATACTTCATTTCTTTCGAAATGAAATGCATGAATGATGCTTATGCATGAGGTGATGATGATTATGCTCATGGGATGAAATGTTAATGCATGCTTAACACCAAGGTGTTACAACCCTCCCCACTTATAAGAATCTCGTCTCGAGATTTTGAGTTACGAACCATTTGTTATAGAAATCCTTATAAGTGTTTTGCAGATATTCTCCTGTTTCCCACATCGCATCACCATCATCGTGATGACTCCACTGTATCTTATATGTTCTCACCACTTTATTTCGAGTGACTCGGTCCTTAGTGTCCAAAACTCGAACCGGTTGCTCATGGTATTCCAAGTCTGATTTGAGCGTGATGCTCTGAGGTTCTATTCTCTCTTCCGGAACACGCAAGCACTTCTTCAACTGTGATACATGGAAGACTGGGAAGATTGAACCCATCGCTTCTGGTAATTGTAACTTATAAGCCATGGGACCCTTCTTCTCTATGATCTTATACGGTCCTACAAATCTAGGAGCAAGTTTTCTCTTTACTCCAAACCGTTGTACTTTCTTCATTGGAGTAACCTTCAAATAAACGTAGTCACCAACTTGAAATTCTAGTAGTCTCCTTCTCTTATCGGCATAGCTCTTCTGGCGTGACTGTGCTGCTTTCATGTTTTATTGTATAATACGGACCTTTTTCTCAGCCTCGTTAATAAAATCGACTCCGTAAAACCTTCTTTCTCTAGGCTCAACCCAATTCAATGGTGTCCTACATTTTCTGCCATACAATGTTTCAAATGGATCCATCTTGATACTCTCTTGGTAGCTGTTGTTGTAAGCAAACTCTGTCAAAGGTAACCATGATTCCCATGAACCCCTAGACGATAACACACAAGCTCTAAGCATATCTTCAAGAACAGCATTAACTCGCTCTGTCTGCCCATCTGTCTGTGGGTGGTAAGCTGTACTCCGAATCAAGCTAGTACCCAAACCTTTATGAAGATGCTCCCAAAAATGAGTGGTAAACTGTGACCCACGGTCAGACATGATAGTCTTTGGTATACCATGTAATCGAACAATCTCTGCAATGTACTTCTCAGCATACTGTGGTGGCCGAAAAGTGTTTTTGACTGGTAAAAAGTGAGCTGTTTTGGTAAGGCGATCTACAATCACCCAAATCGAATCATTCCCCTTGGTGTGGTGGGGAAACCGGTGATAAAATCCATACTTATATCATCCCATTTCCAATCTGGTATTGACAAAGGTTGCAACATTCCTACGGGTCTCATGTGAAGAGCCTTCACTCTACAACACATGTCGCATCGAGCAACATACGCTGCAATCTCCTTCTTCATCTTCGTCCACCAATAATGAGGTCTCAATTCTTGGTACATTTTGTTACTTCCAGGATGGATAGCCAACTTAGAGTGATGAGCTTCATCCATTAATTTGTTCTTGAGCTCTCGATCTTTAGGTACAACCAGACGGTCCTTAAACCATAACACTCCTTGTTCATCCACTCTAAAGTGCTTAGTCGGTTCTTTCTTCATTTTCTCCTTGATATGGAATATTCCCTTATCTATTTTCTGACCCTCAATGATCTTGCTCTCCAAGGTACAACTAACCTGGATATTGTGCAATACAGCAGGATGCAACAAATTGAACCCATCTTCAAACAATGGTTGCACAGCAAGAGAATGTGACTTTCTATTTAAGGCATCTGCTACTACATTTGCCTTTCCCGGATGATAGTGCACATTCAGATTATAATCCTTTATCAGCTCTAACCATCTTCTCTGTCGCATATTCAACTCAGACTAAGTAAATATGTACTTGAGACTCTTATGATCTGTAAAGATATTGCACACATTCCCAAGCAAGTAGTGTCTCCAAATCTTTAGAGCATGCACAACGGCCGCAAGCTCTAAATCGTGCGTAGGATAGTTAACCTCATGCTTCCTCAACTGATGTGAGGCATAAGCAATGACTCTTCCATCTTGCATCAGAACACATCCTAAACCATTCTTTGATGCATCGCAAAACACATCAAACGGCTTCTCTATATCTGGTTGCGCCAGAACAGGAGCAGTGGTTAGCAAATTCCGCAAGGTGTAGAAAGCTGCCTCACGCTCCTCTATCCAAACGAACTTATGATCCTTTTGTAGTAAACTTGTCATTGGCTTGGCAATCTTTGAGAAGTCTGGTATAAAACGACGATAGTAACCGGCTAATCCAAGAAAACTCCGAACCTCATGAACTGTGCCTAGTGCCTTCCAGTCCATAACCTCTTGTACCTTACTAGGATCCACTGAGATTCCATTCTCAGATAACACATGACCGAGAAAAGGAACTATCTTCAGCCATAACTCACATTTACTAAACTTAGCATATAGCTGGTGATCTCTGAGTCTAGTCAAGACAATTCTTAGGTGCTCTTCATGATCCTGTTCGTTCTCTGAGTATACTAGAATGTCATCAATGAACACAATCATGAACTTATCCAACTCTGGCATAAAGACCGAATTCATCAGATACATAAAGTATGCAGGAGCATTTGTCAAACCAAAGGACATGACAAGATACTCGTACAAATCGTATCTGGTGGAGAATGCGGTTTTGGGTATATCTTGTGGTCTAATCTTGATCTGATGGTATCCTGATCTCAAATCTAACTTGGAGAACACCTTGGCTTTTGACAATTGATCAAACAAGATATCAATCCAAGGTAGAGGATACTTGTTTTTAATTGTCACCGCATTCAGTGGCCGGTAGTCCACACACATCTGTAAGGAGTTATCCTTCTTCTTCTTCACGAACAGTGTGGGACATCCCCATTCCGATGAACTTGGACGAATTAAACCCTTAGTCAACAGATCTTGGAGTTGTTTCTTCAACTCGGCTAATTCATTTGGAGGCATCCGATAAGGCCTTCTTGAGATCGGTGGTGTTCCAGGGATTAACTCAATGGCAAACTCAACATCTCGGTCCGGCGGAAGACCGGGTAACTCATCTGGAAATACGTCCGGAAACTCACACACTACTGGAATCTTGGCTAGAGGAGTAGTTTGGACTGCATAAGTTGTACTAGTCAGATCTATTCTCCTAGGTAAGGTTACTTGAAATGTACCTTCTCCAACAGGTTCCTTGAGAGAAATGCTTCTTCCCCCAACATCAATTACTACTCCCATCTTATTCATCCAGTTCATTCCCATAATCACATCCAGAACTAGCCCTGGCATAACTATCAAGTTAAGCTTATACTGCCGATTTGCTATACATAGGGTTACCCCTCGGATTATCTGATTAGTTAACAGATCAGCCCCTGCTGAACTGATCCGATAAGCACATTCCAATTCAACTATCTTTTGCTCATACTTTCTTGCAAATGCTTGGCTTATGAATGAATGAGATGATCTAGAATCAAACAAAACGACTGTAGGATGATTGTCGATAGAAAACATACCGACTGTCACGGGCTCTCCTTCTGGGATGTCATCAATGGTGGTGTGGTGCGCACGAGCTTGGTACTGATTCTGGTGCTTCTTGGGATGTGGGCAAAACTTCGCAAAGTGCCCAGATTGATTGTAGTTGAAACACGGTCCTCTTACTTGAGTAGCAGCTCCAGATGAACTGCCTTGTCCGGTCTTGGCTTGTGGCACCGCCATCTTGAATGGCTTCTGATTCCTCTGAGGTTGCTGGGCATTCTGATTCCTCCGCTGGGGTGGCCTGAACTTTGCACCAGGGGCAGGCGGACGATACGCAGAACGATTGGCCATTGGGGCCCTTGACTAGGACGGACCTGACTCAAAAGCCCTCTTGCGAGTCTTGGAAGTAGCATATACATTGTTGTTCTTTTCTTGCTTTAAGCAGACACTAACAAAGTCATTGAAACCAGTTCTTGTGTTGGTACCCACATGCTTCATCATCTTGGGATTCAGACCTCTCTTGAAACTAGCGATCTTTTTGGCATCGGTATTCACCATGTCAGAGGCATAGCGACTTAGATTGTTGAATGCATGTAGATACTGTGTCACAGTCTTGGTGCCTTGATTTAATGTTAGAAATTCTCCAAACTTCATTTCTGTCAAACCAGGTGGAATGTAAACTCCACAAAAAGCCTCCATGAATTCCCTCCAAGAAATGTGGGCATTGGGGGGAAAAGTGGTGCGGTGGTGCTTCCACCACATTCCTGCAGGGCCTTGCAGCTGATGAGCTGCATACTCAGTCTTCAATACTTCTGTCATCCTTAGAACACAAAACTTATCTTTCATGGTGTTTATCCACTCTTCTGCATCCAATGGCTCTGCAGCTTTTTGAAAATTGGTGGTCTGGTGTCCATAAAGTCCTTGAAACTGCTATGCTGATTCGCTTCATGTCCACCTGGGTTTAACCCACGGTGGGTGTTGTCAGCAATGTGGCGTAATGCAGCTTCCATGTTCTGCTGCATGCCCTCTATGTTGCGTTGACTTCCAAGGAACTGTGCGAAGAACTGTTCCGTGGTGTACGGTGGAGGAGGAGGTGGTGGTGGTGGATCGTGGTTCTCATTCCCAGCGGCACTGTCACCTGCCTCAGTCGTGTCATACACGGTACGGCGAGTGTTCGACATCTGCATATTTCGGCAACAGTAATTATTAGGCGATGTTGTAGAAATTGTAAGTGAATGAAAAATTATGCCGTACTGAATTCACTGGAGAGAATAAATTTATACAATAAAACAGGGGCATAATAAGTCATTCCAATTAACACAACATCACTAATTAGATTACTTAAGCGCACACATCGCGTCCATAACAACCAAATTGCCAGCATACATACACTGGACTTTTGACGTTCAGATATCGCCACAACACGCCCAAGTTTTCCAACATTACATCAAGGTCTTAGTCTTTCTACTCATGATTACATGCCAGACATGCCAACCATGCAAAAGGTCATCGCAAATGAAACCCTAGTAGCTAGCGCAACAATGACTAGCCTACTCATCATGGTCGCTGTCTAAGTCAGAGATGTCGACATTGTCACTATCTACATCATCATCATCGTCATCAGCTGGTGCCTCAAGCTCTTCGGGATCCTCGTCCTCATCTAGATCCATCTCTACAGCTCCAGGCGGAACATAAGGGTGGAGCTGGTTATTCAGCTGATGAACCTCCTCATGTAGGTTGTCGTTGTACTCTTCTGCATTGGCTAGCTGCTGCTCCAGCTCAACCTATCGAGCTCTCAGAACATCTTCTACGGACCAGGCTTCATTCCTCTGGTGGAGCACATGGATCAACATGCGCTCAGCGTTCCTGTTGGCGGTGGTCAGACGCTCGACCTGCTCTCTCAGTGCACGCATGTCTCCCTCATAGGCCCTAGTCCTCTGGGTCGCCTGATCCCTCTGATGAGTCAACTGAGCCATCTCTGCACTGAGCCTCTCAATTTCGGTGTCGTGATCCCTCTGAAGTTAACGTCGGTCATCGTGGGCCTGACCAAGAGCACCAGACACATGTCTCAAGCTATCTTCTACTCCATCGAAAGCCTTCATCACTGCGAACATGGCGCTCATGGCTGGGTTATCACTCTTCTATCCTTCTACTACACCAATCTCTAGAGATCTTCCTCTTGCTTGCTGCCATGAGTCAGTGGAGGGGTTGCCCCTCAGAAAGACTCCAACTAAAGCGGCTGCCAACTCCTGAGGAAAACGATCCATGATATCCCTCAGTATCCCAAATGCTGCCCTATCAGCTGCTTCTTCAGCGGTCCTGCCAGTTGACTCATAACGCCAACCAGTCCACTCAGAACCGTCACCTCGGGGATGAACAATGGCCTCCACAGTAACCAAGAGACCTTCCCCCAACTGCTCATTTGTCCAGAAGTAGTGGGGCTCCATTCCATCAGGATAGCCTACATAGCTGAGCACTCTCCACAAGAGTGTAGGCATCCCAAACTCTCCAAGAAACATGTGGCGCTGACGGGTACGTGGAGCAAGCGGATGGCGGGGAGCTCTGCCTCCGGTGGACTTGCGAGCGGTCTGCTTTGTGCGTGCCATCTGTAGCAAATTTTGTTTTATTACTCACGTGAGAACAAGGTTTAGTTGTCATTTTTATCAAAATGAGATAATCAACTTATAAGGGGAGGAACAATGCCATGAATGATATGTAACAACATGATGCATGCACGTTCCATAAGTTCTCACAAACTTAGGAAAAATAACAATTTCTAGCGGCGTAGACGGTGGCATACAATGGTCTCTCATAACGTAGCTAATACGTACTACACGATAGCGCTGTTATGTACCTGCAAAAGATCCACTTCAGCCCAAACCCTGACATTATGAAAATTATGCATGAAAGCAGTAAAGTAATCTACTCGTTCTACATGCATCCCCAGATACGCGTACAATGGTAGCAACTACCCGAACCATCGTCCTATCGACGGCATCGTCACCACAGGACGGAATTCCCCACACATTGGATACCTTCATACAAACACGCGTATGGCATGTAAATAGTCCGGCATCATATAAACACTTCCCTAGATCGGCAGTGTATCCGATCATGCTCTCACAACTCTCACTTACCGAGGCATAGAGGCAATGGATCCATACATTACCACTCAAGTGAATGGCACTCATACAATAGCACGCCGCATGAGCAACGAAATAGAAATATGATGTAAAGACCCCCAAGTCAGTACTTAAATAAGCCACCTAGAGTCCTTAACTGGGCATACAGGACATGACCACTAGCACAACCTTAAGTTTTAAATTAGAGGTTGAAACACCTATATACTATAAGTTCGTAATTAGTTTTGTAACACAAAATCTTTTGTTTTAAATACACGCATGAACAGTAACCTGCTAAACCTAGCTCTGATACCAGCTGTAACAGAATCGACCAATTATACGAGATTAAGTAAGGAAATCTTCCGCCGAAGCAGATAATTTAGCAAACTTAAGCTCGTATAACCTGGTAGTCCATGAAACCACGAAGGATTTCAAACCAATTGACATACAAACCAAGATCGTACAAGTTTAGCAAGTACCATCACACATTACATAAAGTTCGCAATCATAGTTGGGTACATCAGAGTTTAGAATATAAAGTTATTACAAACCTAGTTCAATCTGAAATAGCGGAAGCAAATAGTTTTAAAGCCACACACACTTTTAGTTTAGATACAATGCCAGTAGGTAGTCATCTCCAACAAAAGCATCAGATGAGAGATACGGAGTGACCATTGCCCTTGGTCCTAGTTGTCACCCATCGCCGGGTACAGGTAGTAAATGCAATAGCCGTAGTACATTTGACCATCTGCAACAACAATGGGAACAACGCCCTGAGTACGAGAAGGTACTCAGCTAGACTTACCCGTCTTAAACCAAAATAAAGTGACACCAAGAATTATGCAAGGCTTTCTTTAGTGGGCTAGTTGACTTGTTTGCGAAAAGCATACGTTATCATGAAGACATCATTTTAAATACTTTGCATCATCTTTATTAGGACCTATCCATCTAGGTAAGCACCTGTACTATAGCAATCACTTGATTAACCAATAACATCCAGTTACCAATTTAGATTTAGCATATCCCATACCATCCAGATAACCATCATTGTTCTATAATAATTACTACGATGCCGTAGCTCGAGTCAAGTGCTCACTATCCAGGAGCGATGACGATTCGAATCGATTCCTAACCAGCTGGTGATTTATTCCTCACACAAACCATGCTTCCCCTGCTAGGGTAGCTTAGATCATCAAGGACACTATTCAGGTAGCCGCGGGACAATCTGGAGCTGCAGTGCCCAGGGACCGCCCGACTGCCAGGAATCAGGGCGCACCTGCCCTTGGGCTCACTCTTCGTGTCCCTGTCATACCCCCATCAGCACCAATACGCGCACTCGTGTACATCCCAGCCCGAATAGTGCCACTAGCTTCGCGATCGAAAGGTACTTTATTCGGCCAGCTAAATGTGAGGCATACGTTCAACATGACAAGAGGGACGAGCAACGATCGGACCTTAATCGACACAGACAGAAACTAACAACACCCTAGAACCCTATCTGGTTGCCTCCAACTTTTTCTGTCCGGTCTCCAATTATTCATCACACATGGTTAATTCTAGGATATCATTCTTTCTATAGCTAAATTCTTCCAGTAACCACCTATAATGTAGGTGACCGGATATCACCGATCGCTACCGGTCTAAGCAAGGCTAAGCAGTTATTCGATCCCGACCTAACAGGGTAAAAGGTAATAAGGTAGGCAAGGATAGTAATAAATGCATCAACGGTTTCGATCAACTCCTACAACTTAATGCAACAATATATAAACTCATATATATAGAAAGAATTGCTTTTATAAATTAGGAGACTTATAATGCTCCGGGGCTTGCCTCGTTCGAACGAACTAGGTTGATGATCCACGCACTTGGGCAAGTCCTCTCCTTGCTCCTCTTCCTCTAGCACCTCCTGTGTCTGGACTTCTTGTGGATCTGTCCCGGTCTGCTCTTTCTGAACTACTACTAGCAACTCCTTCTACGATCCTGTATGATGCAGATGTATAAGTGCTAATACATAGGTGCATCGGAGAGATGACATGTAATGATCATGATGCATGGAATGTAGATGAACATGTTTAACTTTATTGGACATAGTAGAAGTAAAGTTCTTCTACAAGGTAGCCAACATCATCCAAGAACATGTATTACTATTCTACTACTACAACCACTGTACTAACATGCCAAGTCACCACAGAAAGTTAAGATGCTTCAAAGATACACCAAAGCAAACATTATTAACTAAACATGCATTAAAGAAGATTATTTGATTTCATTTTAAACTAGGGCTACAACAGCAACATATATTTCTAGTACTCATAAAAATATGAGAAAATTATAGTAGCTAAGTACTACTCTAAGTAGACTACCATAACATTTTCATGGCATTTGGATAAGTAAAATAGCCTACACAAAAATGACAAGCTATGGTTGATAATTAAGCATGAAAATACTTTGTACTATGAAAAGTGTCAAACAACAGATTTGGTATTTTTCCTATGTTCTACATAGTAAACAATCACTGCACAAAAATTATCATACACATGTTTTATACAATTTTTGCTCTCTATCAAAATAACAAAAATCATTAATTAAAGGCACTTGAACTACACATCAATATTTCTCTACAGAACATGCATGACATATATTTTTCCTACAAAGCACATCACTAAAGGAGATTAACAAAACTGGAACCATATTTTTATGATGTATATTCTATTTACTAGACATTTTCTAAGAAATCAACATTTATTTAATTTAAATAAAGCTACACAGAAAAGTATCACAAATTTGACATGCAATATTTTTAACAGATAGATCTAGTCACAAGAAACCTAACAAAACTTATTTCAACAAATTTGGAGCCATTTTGAGCAAGTTATAAATTTATAAAGCATTTAACAGAAATCTGAAAATCTTTTCTTTAAAACTGAAATTCCATCGACCCAAATCTGCTAGGTACACCCGGTGCAGTGCACCCAGAGAGGCTACCACGCGGGACCCGCGGTCAAGCCAGACCCACGCGTCAGCCGGAGCCGAAGCAGGGCCGTCATTGACCGGCCGGCTTTCGCCGCCGTTGAGCTCGCTGGCGGTGAGGTCACCACCAGCGGCTTCCCGCGTCGAGGCGGACCCGATGCGCCAAGAACTAGCACTAGAGGAGCTCAGAAGAGAGCTCGCTGGCGCGCATGGCGACACGGCGGCGCGGCATGCCCGCGGGTGGGCACTTCTTGACCATAGCAAGGCATAGGGAGGCGCGCACAAGGTTCGCAGGGGCAAGGTGGTGCTGATGCGCGAGAAAGGGAGGAGAGAGGTGGAGCGGCGAGGGGGAGTCCACGGGAGCGGAGCTCTCCGGTGAGCTCAGCTGTGCTCCGGCGAGCGATAGCGGCCGGCTCGAGCCTTACCACGTCGAACGGAGACGAGCAAAAGCTATGAGATGCTGGGGCGAAGGTGGAGCGAAGATGGAGCGAGCTCCGGTGGTTAGGCGTGGTCGGAACGGCTACACCGGCGATGGCGCGCGGCGGAGAGAGCGTGCTACGGCTGCTGCTTTCTGAGCGAGAGGCAGGGGGTGGCAAAGCGAAATGGTGGAGTGGGGAGGAGCACGGCTCAGCTGCGGCTAAGGCAGGCGGGGTCGGTCGGGACGCGGCAGGCCGGTGGTGCCGCGCGGCGAACTCACCGGCGCATGGCCGCCACGCGGCGTGCGCGCTCTGGCGCCGGTCGGGCATGGTTGCGGCGAATGAGCGAGGCGCGACGCGGAGGCAGGCCGAGCTAGGCCAAGCTGGCTTGCGGACTGGGCCGGGAAGCGAGGCGCGAGGCCCACTAAGGTGAAAAGGTGATTTTTCAAAATCTTTTCTCTCCCAATTTCATTCAAACGAATTTTTGAACTTTTTCAAAGCAGTTTCAAACTTTGGCCCAAAAATAAAAGTTGCTCAAAAATTTATTCTCTACAACTTTGCTTTTATGACCAAAGTCAAATTCCAAATAGATTTTGAACTATAGATTGAAAGTCAATTAAATCCCAAAACCCTAATTTTGAAGAGTTGTTTTAAAAGCATAATTTGGCAAAAATTTAGATATAAACTTTGCTCCAAATTGCATCCTAAATATTTCCAAGTTAATTTAGTGATCAAAACAAGTAATAATGGCATCCAAACATGAGCATGGCATTTCACATTATTTCAAACATAATGAATTTCAATCGATTTAAGCACCACATGAAATGATACTTCATTTCTTTCGAAATGAAATGCATGAATGATGCTTATGCATGAGTTGATGATGATTATGCTCATGGGATGAAATGTTAATGCATGCTTAATACCGAGGTGTTTCATGATCCCTGGGACGTAGGCATATCCACTCGGGTAGATCGACGTGCCCGTCACGTTTGGTGACCGCACCAACTTCCGCTTGGATGTCCTAACCTTCGAGGTAGTGGACTTTCTAGGGTCCTACCACGCCATCTTGGGACGGCCATGCTACGCCAAATTTATGGCAATCCCCAACTACACCTACCTCAAGCTGAAGATGCCAAGGCCGAACGACGTTATCACCATAGGTAGCACCTTCTCGCATGCCTACACGTGCGACCACGAGTATTACGAGCTCACCACTGTCGTCGTCAACTTCGCCGAGCTCCCGGAGCTCGGGACCTCGGTGACTCTAGTAGTCCCCGACTGCAATGAGCCAACCTCCTTGAGTGCCTTCCATCCGATTGAGGAAACCAAGGCGGTGGAGATCGACCTCACCGACCCGACCAAGACGGTTCGGGTCAGGACTAAGCTCCTAGCCAAATAGGAAAGCGAGCTCACCGACTTGATATGTGCAAATCATGATGTCTTCACGTGGAAGCCTTCTAACATGCTAGGTATACCGAGCATGCACTACGCGTTGTTCTGGGCTCAAAGCCCGCCAAGCAATGCCTGCGTCGCTTTGACGATGAGAGGCGCAGGGCCATAGGCAAGGATATCGCCAAACTTCTGGCAGTCTGATTCGTCAAAGAGGTATACCAGTCCGACTGGCTAGATAATCCTATTCTTGTGAAAAAGAAGAATGGGAAGTGGAAAATGTGTGTTGACTATACTGGCCTCAACAAGGCATGCCCAAAGGATCACTTCCCTTTACCACGCATATATCAGATAGTCGACTCCACCTCAGGGTGTGAAATCCTCTCCTTCCTAGATGCCTACTCAGGCTACCACCAGATCACGATGAAAGAGTCCGACCAGGTCACGACTTCATT
Source organism: Miscanthus lutarioriparius (assembly GCA_904845875.1). Taxonomy (NCBI): domain Eukaryota; kingdom Viridiplantae; phylum Streptophyta; class Magnoliopsida; order Poales; family Poaceae; genus Miscanthus; species Miscanthus lutarioriparius. The sequence goes on along the minus strand of CAJGYO010000019.1, from coordinate 80,363,068 downwards.
CATTACCCCGTATGGTTCGTACTGTTACGTAACCATGCCTTTTGGTCTAAAGAACGCTGGCGCCACCTATCAACGGTGCATGCAGCAATGCTTCGCTGACCAAATTGACTCGCCCGACCAATCTGACCAAGTTGAGCGGCTAAAACCAACAATCGTTATCTATGTAGATGACATAGTGGTGAAAATGGCTCAAGCTAGTGACCTGATCGCAAACTTGGCCGCAACATTCGTGAATCTCCAAAGGTTTAGCTTCAAATTGAATCCCAAAAAATGTGTTTTCGAGGTTCCAAAGGGGAAGCTGCTCGGATACATCGTGTCCGAGCGCGACATCGAAGCCAACCCCAAAAAAATTGCGGCCATCTCCAATATGGGCCCTATACATAATGTCAAAGGCGTACAGAGGCTCATCGGCTGTTTGGCCACCCTAAGCCAGTTCATCTTCCGACTAGGTGAACGGGGGATGCCTCTCTACAAACTTCTTAAGAAGACAGACGCATTCGCCTAGACAAGGGAGGCATAGCAGGCGTTGGAAAGCCTCAAAACATCACTAACGTCAACCTCAATCCTCGTCGCTCCCAAACAGGGAGAATCCCTCCTCCTCTACTTCATGGCAAGCAACCACATTGTCAGCGCCGCCCTCGTCGTCGAGAGGGAGGAGCCAGGACACCCCCTAAGGGTCCAACGACTGGTGTACTTCGGCAGTGAAGTACTCACCAATGCCAAAATTCTCTACCCCTAGGTTCAGAACCTTCTGTATGCCGTACCGATGGCAACCCAGAAGCTCCTACACTACATCACCGGCCACGAGGTCATGGTCGTCACCTCATACCCACTCGGGGAGGTTGTTCGTAACTATGATGCCACTGGTCGAATCTCCAAGTGGGCTCTTGAGCTAATGGGCAACGACATTAGGTATGTCCCTCGTACCGCTATTAAGTCTTAGGCTCTTGTCGACTTCATTGCCGAATGGACGGAAGTCCAGCTCCTGACCCCAGACATGACCCATGAGTACTAGACGATGTACTTCGACAGGTCGGTCATGGCACCCGGCTCGGGGGCTAGAGTGGTTCTGATCTCCCTAGAAGGGAGTAGGATCCGCTATGCGATCCATCTCTATTTTTAGCCTTGAACAACACCGTGGAGTATGAGGCCCTCATCAACGGACCACGCATCGCCATCGAGCTCGGTGCCACATGGCTATATGTCTATGGTGACTTAGAGTTGGTCGTCGACCAAGTCATGAAGGAGTCCTCCTGTAAGAGCCCTCTCATGGTGGTGTACTACCAGGAGGTGCGCAAGCTTGAGGACAAGTTCCAAGGCATCAAACTACATCATGTCCCTCGAAAGGACAACAACGCCACTGACTTCCTCACAAAATTGGTGTCCAGACGAAAACCGCCCATCGATGGGGTCTTTGTGAACGACCTCCACGAGTTGTTTGCCCGCATCCGAGAGGATTCGACCCAGATGCGCTCCAACACCAATCTGGCACTTGGGGGCTCCAACCCCCTGACGTGCCTGGCCTCGACTGAGTGCTCGGGGGCTCCGACCTTGGTGCCTCCATGGCAACGTCGCCCGATGACATCGCCATGATGGCACTAGATCTGATCAACTAGAGAGCACCACTGCTCGCCTACCTCCTCGTGGAGGTTCTCCCACCAAAAAGGACTGAAGCCCAACGAATCGCTCGACGCGCCAAGACATTCATCGTGATCGGCGACAACCTTTACAAATGGAGTCCGTCAGGAGTACTCATGAAGTGCATCCCAACAGACCAGGGGAAATAGCTCCTCCTCGAGGTCCATGCTGAAATCTACGGACATCACGTGGCCCTGAGGTCGCTGGTCGGGAAAGCCTTTTGCCAAGGTTTCTACTGGCCCACTGCACTCTGAGACGCTGAGGAGGTTGTCCATAGGTGTGAAGGATGCTAGTTCTACGCTCGGCAAACTCACCTGCCGGCGTAGGAGCTTCAGACCATCCCCATCACCTGGCCATTCGCGATCTGGGGCCTCGACATGGTTGGACCCCTCAAAAAGGCCCTAGGTGGCTTCACTCACCTACTCATGGCGGTGGACAAGTTCACCAAGTGGATAGAGGTGAAGCCCATCACCAATATCCGCTCGGAAGAAGCGGTCAAGTTCTTCCTCGACATCATCTATCGGTTTGGTGTCCCTAACTGTATCATCACCGACCATAGAACAAACTTCACCGGGAAGAAGTTCCTTGACTTTTGTGATGGATACGACATCAAGATTGATTGGGCCTCAGTCGGACACCCGCGTACTAATGGTCAGGTCGGGTAGGCCAATGGCATGGTCCTCTAAGGACTCAAGCCCCGCATCTTCGACCGACTAAAAAGGTATGCCGAGCAATGGGTTGCAGAGGTCCCAGCGATCCTCTGGAGCCTAAAAATGACCCCAAACTGGTCCACGGGGTTCACCCCTTTCTTCCTAGAATACAGAGTCAAAGCAGTGTTGCCATCCAACCTCGATCACGGCACCCCAAGAGTAAAGGCCTTCGACCGAGATCGAGCCACGAAGGCTCAGCAGGACGCGGTCAACCTGCTTGAGGAGGCTCGTGAGATGACCATCATCCACTCCGCTCGTTAACCGCAAACTCTCCACTGGTATCATGAAAGAAAAATTAGGGGAGGATCCTCGAGGTCTGTGATCTCATACTCTGGAGGACCCAGTCAACCAAGGAGAAACATAAGCTCTCTCCACCATGGGAAGGACCCTACACGGTGACCAAGGTGATCCACCGGGTGCCTACCGACTAAAGGGCGACAACGGCAATGTTCTCACCAACACATGGAACATCGAACAGTTACGTCATTTCTTTTCCTAAAGCTCAGTCTTACCATTTATTTCCATTCAATGCTTGCTCCTACAACACCCTAGCCCGAGCACTCTCGGCCTAGGTCACTCGGGGGTTCCACGGGTGCGACACCACCCCCTTTTTTACTACCATATAGTAACACTTTTCGCCCAAACAAAAGGGCGTCGCCCAAACAAAAGGGCATTCCGTTTCTTTTATTACCCTACGTAACTTGCGCTTTTAGCCTCCCGACCGATCATACCCCGCCACGACCTATGGTTACGAGGAGCTGAGCCTCGCGGGCCACGCCTAAGTTCTTAAGCTTGCAGCCTACGGGTCAACGGGCAGGTGCAAAAAAGAAAGGACAAAAGACAAATTTACGCAAGGATAAAAACAAGGGCAGATGAGACAAGCTTCCCCTCACAAGTGATTTCATCACAAAAATGAACTTAAAATATTAACGAATGTAAACTGTTTAGATGGGGGCTCCCCCACAAATTCATCTTTTATATAAACTGACTATTTCTACTCTAACTCTATTGTGGCCCCCTGGTGGCGTCTATTGATGGTGCGGTTGGCGAGGATGAAGGTAGCTCGGTTGTGGTCAGGACGACGGCGCTCGGCTCGGCTACGGTCGGGACAACGTTTGGTTCAGTTGGGGGTGGGACGATGCTCACCTCCCACCCAGCCTCTGTAGGCTAGATGACATCTTCCTGGTGCATGTCCGCGGCCAGGGTCGAACGACGAGCCTCCATCACCCACTACACGGTGACCTGCTCAGCGACCATCTATGCATGCAGCACCAAACTTTTTGCCCCAGCACATGGATCTCGTCTGCGCTCGACCCGTCAGCATATCCTTTGCAAATGGCTGTGAAATCCAGATCGGGGTAGTGGGTCACCACCGAGGTCAGCACCCCAAAGCCTCTCGCCTCCACCACCCTCGCGGCCGCGGAAGTAGTCGCCTACGTGCATGACGTCTCCTACCTTGAGGGCTACGATGTGTTCGCCTCTACGTCCCATGCCTCTATGGTCCACTATCGTACTGCAACCATGCGTTCGGTCTTCTTGCGAGTCCAACTTCCCTCGAGCCCCCACACGTAGCAGGGGTTCGGTCGCGGGTCGACTCATCTTTTCGATCGTCATCCCTTAAGCATTTTTTTGATAAAACGGAGGGGCTAAGCCATGCCATGTTTTTTCTCGATAGACGAAACATGGCCGGTGAGTTGTTAACGGGCCAGTCCAAGTGGGGCCCCGGCTTCCCGTCCATGGGGGTCCAGCATGGGTCAGCTGGTGACCGACTCTAGACTCTTGGCAGAGAATCCATATAGTTCTTGGGTCCGTTCGGTTTGTCCCAAGGTGTCGGAACAAAATTTTGTCTCGTACCGATGGCACACGAGCAAGCCAGAAGGGTCCGCTCGATGGAGCTAGAGATCTGCCTAGCTTCAGCGTAGGGATGGTTGGTTCTGCGCACTCCTCCTAAGACGTACCAGTCAATTTGACCCTGTAATTGGCAAGGAGAGAAAGCTAATCAGTAGTTTAAGGCGGAACATGCCGGTGTTGCCAGACAGTCCCGAATGTGTGGCTCTGAGAGTCGATATGGAAGGAAATCCACTAAATAGTCGATTCCAGCATACTCATAAAGATAAATCAATTAAAGTTCAAGGAAGGTAAATCGGTTATTGCTTAGGATAAATCACGTTATTTAGACAAACGTTAGTCGATGGCAAGAAGATGTCAATAATGATTAGTTTATGCTAAGTCAATGATTGCTAGTAACCGAATCCCTTTTGTATAAATGAAACAGCCCATCGTCATTTAACCATTTAATAAAGATAAATCTAATGAACATATTAGATCTCATCTATCGCTATGACCAGTGGGGTAAGAGACAGAATCATGCAGGCCGTAGAAACAACAATAGATTTAATGGCCCTAACCTATTACTAATATCAGTGGGGCATGAGGCAGAATCATGCAGACCGTAATACAATAATAAGATTATGGGACTAACACATCTTTCAACCTATCTTTACTTCAACGGTCTCGTGACATGAACTTTTCGTGAAAGCACTCGATATCGGCTAAAACAGCCGATTCAGGCATAGCGCACAGTTAAAGTCATGCCCTATCAGGAACAGATCTACCAAATAATGATCCCCACTCTACGGTGCTAACAGTGGAGTGTGAGGCAGAATCACACAAGCCGTGATAACAGGCCATGGAATGGTTTTCACTAGCCAATAGATCTACTCAAGATCAGACATACCTTAACCGCACACTATGCACGATCAAGATTGACATAAAACAGCCGATAAAACATAACTCATTGTTTAAAGTACAGATTAGATCAAATTTAGATTAACAAACAATGGGTTAAAAAAGATATAAGGCCGATCTAGATCAATCCTAATCGGGCGAAGTGATATTGCTGTAATTAAATAAATAATGGAAACAATAAGCAATATCGGTAACTTAATGAATCTATCTGAAGGAACGTCACCCTTAGATAGAGCTGATAACTTGACCTTAATCTAGCTCGAGAAGTGGAGGTCGTTGGATCGATGCAGCCGTACTTGAACTAGACAAGAGTCGATAACTAGCTTATATCAGAGTCGCAGTGGAGGTCGACCAGATCGATGCAGCCATACGAACAGAAGTATAAGCTATGACGATACTTACAGACAAGCAGTGGAGGTCAACCAGATCGATGCAGCCGTACTTGCTGAAGAACTCGCCAAGATCTACTCTACTCCTACTCCTAAGGGGTGGCCAAAGCCGAAAAAAGTAACTAACTTGTATTTGATTGATTGTGTGTTGTTACAATAGCCGGGGGTTTATATTTATACCCTGGGCTGATAAGAGTCCTAAACGAACACGACTAGATAACAAAAAGAAATATAGATACATGGACTCTAACTTTCCTTATGCAGAGTCCTTGCTGATGAAGCTTCCTTGTTTGATACGTGTCCTTGTTTTTTTCATCCTGATATGCATCTAGACGTCATGTCTCTCTTAAATATATTAAATAATATTTCCTGTCTGGCTCATAAATATCCCTTAATTAGGAGACTTTCTTGCTTTTGACATCATCGGCTGATCTCTTCCTTTCTAGGATAAGCTTACCAATTTTTGGTGTAAACACAAGCCCCCCTAGTTCGAAGTATGAGTTTTCATGCTTTGAACTATTTTGATCCGATGGTCTTCTTTTCCCCAGCCAATGACATTTGATCTCGATCACTGAAAGCTGCATCGGCTCCATCTTCTTTTTTTATCTTGATAACTTCAGAATTGATCTTTCTCTGCATCTCCGTTCATCTACTTTAGCCGATTAGGAGCTAGCCTCCCAAGTTCGATCATAGCAATATAAGTTAACCGGCAATACAAAAATATGCTGCATAAAAGTTCAGGCATTCTAGCCGATAGTCTTCTTCCAAGGAACCAAGGAATTTACTAGCAGCGATATTACCTTATTCCAAGCCTCATCTACACATGTGAACTTTGAAGTGTCTATCATACCATCCTGGATGGTTGAGGAATGGAACGGATTTGAATCCAGTCATCCTCGCTTCCCCTATTCAGAAAACTTGGGTTTTTGAAAGATTTTCAAACTAAAACATAGCTTTGCTCCTCAAATGATTCTCTCAGATCGCTCAATGTGTATAGTTCCTCGTCAAAGCATTGTTTTTTCTCTTCTTATCCTTCTTCTAAAAGCTTATGTGGAGTTTTAGGTAGGGATAAAATATGTAGCATACTTACTTTGCATATATTGTAAGGTCAAATCCTGGATCCTAGGAGAGAAATGTCATACTCTTAGAACAAGATGTGCATGTGCGTGGAATATTTGGTGGCTAACCTAATTCTACTATGCTCTTTGAAATATATTTTTCTCTTATGGAATATTTTTGCGAGAACACGGGCTATCTTTTCTCATCCTTTTCTTTTCCCTTTTATTTATTTATTTATTTATTTTGGACTTCTTTTGTATCCATCTTTTATATATTTTTGCATAACCCATGCCTCTTTTCATAACAAACTTTTGAGAGAAATATTATCAAAAACTTGGAGCATTTATTCTAATAAAACCTAACATATTTTTGTGTTCTCCTAGTGTAGGGGCAGAACATTTTGGGGTGGATGGAAAACATGTTTTTGTGTACTTCCAGTATAGAAGCATCACATATATGTGGCGTGTACGTGATCGTGATCTTGGAAACATGATAAATCTCTTAACAAGGGTCAACAAGACTCGACAAAACTCAACACAGAGCAAACAACTTGTGTGGAATGTTTGTAATGAGACTAATATATGGCTCTGGTAGGAAATTCAACATCATTGAGGAGACACGCTATTGATTTTGAATTTTTGTAAGAAAATTTCCTAAGTACTTTGCAAAAAGAAGCAAGGTTTCTTTTATCATACCATTTCTCATTCATCAACTACTTAGATAGCATGCTTTCCCTATGATAGATTGTTCACAAGTGACAGGAAAAGCATGAAATAAAGAATATGCGTACCTCCGCTTTGAACCGATGAATGCCTTTGCTCGAACTTTCTCCCAGTATGTATATGTCAGCTAGACTTCGTTGGCCATATGATCTCTGCGTTCTCAATCAAACATATGATATGGCATGACCGCACATACTTCCAAGATCTGACTCATCCTTTTTGTGCCCACGTACATCGTGTATATATATGCATGGAAATCTGACTTGCATGCACTACATAAAGGGCTCTATCGTCTTGATGTCTTGATCTTCCAATTCTGAGCCGATTGTGAGCAATCTTTTATTTACTACTTCTTACTTTTAATAAGGCGATTGTTAGTTTCAGAAGTCCCACAATTAGATCAAGTTGAGAACACAGAAAGAGCACTATGAAAAAATCGTTTGCCGAAGCCACAAACTGCAACAAAGGTTAGGGCTGGCCAACAGGATTCCTGCGTTGTCCGCTGAGCACGCTGTAGGTACATCATGGTAGTGCAGACGCCTTTGTTGTCATCAGACATGTCCTCACCAAGCACGAGGTTAGAGACCCTATCTTTCGCCAGCTCCTATCTTGTCGCTAATAGAGCGGCGATCGGTCATGTTGGTGTAGGGCTTCATGCTGAGCCATCTGAAGGGCGCGGTGATAAATATCGAGGATCAGCCAAGGAGCTTGGCCACTGTGGCGGTCGGCTCAAACAGTCTACTGATGTCGACGCTGCTGCACTACTCTGAGAAGGACGTGGATGCGTTGGACACAGCACGGCTGAGGTCACTCGCCATATCAACAAGACTCCGTGTAGACAACAATGAGCAGCATTTGTTGTGTTATGGCCCAGACTCTTCCACGTCCTTTGCTCATCCATCGGTTATGCCTCCATGAGAGAATATAGTCGATGTAGAGGAGGAGGTCCACAACCTTGTTTGCTAGCATCACTTCCTTGTCATCGCCGTCAGCCGCGAGTTCCTTGATCTTGTTCCATGGTAACTTGTTGCTACTGCCACTAACCTTGCGTAGCCACACATACATAGTAGTCTCTACCCGGTTGGCCATTGCCAGCAAGTCGTGCCCCGATGAGATGTTGAGCGTGTCAAGCAAGAATTCCAATGAGAACTTGTCGGCGCCTAGCATGACGTGATACACCGGGTCCTCATGCTTGTTTATCCACTCTTGGGGAACAAATGGTTCATAGGCATGGGAGCAGCCGATTCTACTTCATTGGAAGATGGTGTCCGGGACACAGGGCATCGGCAGCCATCACTAGTCCTCGCTCTGGTGATCCAACCTCCTGAATGACAATGGTGTCCTTGGCGATGACGATGAAGTAATCTCCACCGCCTTCCGCATGTCGATAATAATTTTTAGCCGATGGCCTCCTATCAGCTGTCAAGTTGTTAACCTTTTCTGTATCTCTGATACAACATCCCATGATGATTTTTCCTTTTTATCGAAAAATATACTTGGTCGAACAGCCGATGATAATAACCTACGGAGGAAAACTCAATGTGACCTCGACAATCGAACTAGCGATGGTCATCGGCTATGTTGATCCTCATTGGCTCTATGTGATTATTCTTGAAATTCCACTTCTGTACTAGAAACTGATATTTCACTAGTCTTACACCCTTGTCGATCGACTGTAGATTCCATCAGTTTGAAGGGTAAGGTCTTGAGCCAACAGCCGATTCTTTCTCAAGAGAGATGATTGGTCTTTGTTAGCTTGGAGAGTAAATGCGTCATCGACAAGACCTTCCTCACATGGCAACTTAAAGAAACAACAATTCCTTGCTTCCTGGTTCGCTTTTCAATAAAGGTCACTGACAGTAAAACGCTTTCATGCATATGTAAAATAGCCGATCTTCATATATTAGAGTTTATTAATTTGATCTTCTCTTACTTGCATTGGTTGGCATAACAATGATATACTTGGAGCATCTTATCGGCTATTGACTTGTTCTTGGCTACCACAATATTTAAACAAACTCTGAGAACCTTTCAATACTTGGAGCCAATTTTCTGTATGTTGATAATAACTTTTGGCCGATGGTTATTGCTCAAGATCACTCGACCGACGATGGGGTAATTTGAAGAAATATTTCCTTAACCTATCAGCCATTTATAACAGCATGCAAACCTGACCTGCGAAAAACCTAAGTTCGGATTCCACCTCTTTTTGTAGATGCACACATGCAAATTTTCCTTTTATTTATTTCTTCATATATGCATCCCATGTCACAATATATTTTGAGTCCTGATTCTCGGTCATCATATCAATACTTGCATATGTGATAGTCCTTGGTAGATTCCTGATTGCACTCTAATCCCTTCCCTTTTTTAGCAGCAAATTTAGTCGATTGTGGCTGCATCGGCTCTACATAGCCGATTGTGCATTTAGAACACCATCTGCGTATCCAAGCTCTTCACGTCGCACGCGGTCGTCCACTGCTGACATACCTTTGCTGACGGTAGCTCTACTTGAGTCGGCCACGTCGTGTCTGCCAGGCCACATGGCTTCATCACCTGATGCATCAGCTAAAGTGGAAACTGAGCCAGTACTGGCCCCCTGTCGATCTCTATATATCTAGACACTTGATTCTTGGCTTCTTACAGTAAAAGACCTCATCGGCTTTTGTTGACATGCGTGCCATCGGCTGTCATAAGTTGAATTTTTTTTGAACTTGATGATGAATTTGTCATGCACCTTGAACGTGTGCAGCTCCCTGGACCTGACTACCTCGATGTACTTTGTGACCTGCTTGTCGAGCTCTGATAGCTCATGGCCGTCCTGGTTATCGTCGCTGAAGGAGTCAGGATTGGCGGTAGCCTAGTTGAGGCCATGCGACATCCTTTGTACTATGACAACGCTTCTCGTTCATCCTCACCGTAGTTGGCGAACATGGTACTCAAGATCATGCTCAACCCAAATTCATCGGTATGATGTCCCACGCCCTCGGAACCGTATCCATCATGGCGTTCATTGTGATGTTGATGTCCATCATTGGTACGCTATAGATGTGTCTAGACACTTCATGATCTCATACCTACACTTTAGGAACATCCCGGTGGATCCGTCTATCTTGTTGATTGGACCATCCATCGTCGGCCTTATTCTCCATGATGTCATGTCGCAGTGGATCAAACAGTGGTAGGAGGCTGATGAACTGCCATGGTTCATAAGCGCTTTCCTTTTCAAATCCAATGTAGATGTGGATCTTTTCCTTGGCACTCTTGTTCATCCGACACGGCTGATGATCTACTCGGGGTCCACATCATTCTCCTTTCGAACTTTGTTACGTGACCATGCTTCATCGGCTATTAGCTTGATCTTCGCATTATGAGCTAATGAGTATCTTTATATCTTTGATGCATACGTCAAACTTAGCCGATGGTGTCCTGCATTTGTTTCCATCACTGTGCTAATGGTGGCATGGCATGTAGTTCTTTCATGAGTCTGATCAATTGGGGATCATTAGTACTTTAGTAAGTCCATCTACCACTTGATATGCTGATGTCCTTGGTCATGTTGTGGCAGCAGCTGAAGTACATAAACCACCATGTGTTGGCAATGTGTCAACTCCTGATGCATCATTAGGACCTGCTGACACGTATGTGACAAGAATTGAATTTCTCTCATGCTCACCAGTTGGGAAGCCAAAGACGGTAATCTAGTGCAGCAGCTTTTCATCCAAATGCATGTTAGTGTCATGCAAATTTTCATCCATACTTGCCTCAGCCCCTCCATCACCGGCTTTATTTAGCCGATTGGTTGTAGACATGTATATGCTTCCCTTTAGACAACTTCTCCCTCTTCTTAAATGTTGCACCTCTGTGATCAAGCCAATCAAATAATCCATGATATGTGTTACTCGTCTGGCCTGTCCCTTGATGATTAATTAACTCGTAGCGTCTTGATGATGGCCGAATAAATGCTAACATCAGCCTCTAACTTCTTATCAAACAATTGTGGTCCCACCGGGCATGCCAAGAACGTGTGTCGGCACAAAATTTCATCCCGTGCCGAGGGCACACGAGCAAGCCGGAAGGGTCTGCTCGATGGAGCTGGAGATCCGCCTAGCTTTAGTGCAGGGATGGTCGGTTCTGCGCACTCCTCCCGAGACGTGCCAGTCAATTTGATCCTGCAATTGACAAGGAGAGAAAGCTAATCAGTAGTTTATCGCGGACCATGCCGGTGTTGCTAGATAGTCCCAAATGTGCGGCTCTAAGAGACCGATATGGAAGGAAATTGACTAAATAGTTGATTCCAGCATACTCATAAAGATAAATCAATTAAAGCTCATGGAAGGTAAATCGGTTATCGCTCGGGATAAACCTCATTATTTAGACAAACGTTAGTCGATGGCAAGAAGATGTCAATAATGATTAGTTTATGCTAAGCTAATGACTGTTAGTAACCGAATCCATTTTGTATAAATGAAATAGCCTATCATCATTTAACCATTTAATAAAGATAAATCTAATGAACATATTAGATCTCATATATCGCTATGACTAATGGGGCATGAGGCAGAATCATGAAGGCCGTAGAAACAACAATAGATTCGATAACCCTAACCTATTACTAATATCAGTGGGACATGAGGCAGAATCATGCAGGTCGTAATACAATAATAAGATCATGGGACTAACACATCTTTCAACCTATCTTTACTTCAACGGTCTCGGGACGTGAATTGGTCGTGAAAGCACTCAATATCGGCTAAAACAGCCGATTCAGGCATAGCGCACAGTTAAGGTCATGCCCTATCAGAAATAGATCTATCAAATAATGATCTCCACTCCACGATGCTAACAGTGGGATGTGAGGCAGAATCACACAGGCCGTGATAACGGGCCATGGAATGGTTTTCACTAGCCAATAGATCTACTCAAGATCAGACATGCCTTAACCGCACACTATGCACGATCAAGATTGATATAAAACAGCCGATAAATCATAACTCATCATTTAAAGTACAGATTAGATCAAATTTAGATTAACAAACGATGGGTTAAAAAGATATAAAAAGATATCGGGCAAAGTGATATAATTAAATAAATAATCAATTAAATGAATCTATTTGAAGGAAAGTGAGATAGAGCCGATAACTTGACCTTGTAATAATTAAATAAATAAACTAGAAGCGATAACTAGCTTAGCAATATCGATAACTGTAAGTAATGAATCTAGATCGAAGGAACGCGTCAAGAACCGAGAGATTAGATAAAAGGGTTGGTGTAAAGCAAAAAAAAAAGTAATTGGTATTGATTGATTGGATTCCTTTTACAATAGCCGGGGTCCAATATTTATACTCGGAACCTAAACGTGAATCCTACTCAAATACGACTCATTATAATTTTTAGTATAAGAGAAAATATTCCTAACTTAAGATAACTTGGACCCTAATCTTTTCCTTTTTTAGAGTCCGACATGTTTCTCCCGACGCCAACCGTAGCTTATTGATGTTATCTGCTGACCACATCTCAGTACCGCATCTAAACCAGCTGATATCGATCCTTATGCAATAGATTCCTTGATGACACAATATGCATTCTTCTTCCCAAATTTTGGTGTAAACACATGCCTCCCAATTTTGGGATAAAAGTAATTTTATTCTAAAATTACCACGTCTGTACCCTCGATGGGTTCATAGTCATGGGTAGAGAATCTTGATCTGGGGCCTACTATCCGTCACCTTCACCAACGTCCTTGCCTGCTTATGAGCCCATACTTCAAAGCTTCACGAGAGCACTATTGATTCACGGATGCTTGGATCCATCCTTCTAGACCGACTATAAATGTCTATCCGACTCTGGCGAGAGCAACCCAACAACTCAGTTATATTTATCTTTTGCTTGCCTCCTCAAGTGCCCTTGGCTCTGCTAGACCCTCCATGGTCTAATTCCTTGCTATGGGGGTCTTGAGTGGTTAGAAGAATTCTTATACATAGGGTGATTATGTCGCTCATTTCAGTGCCTTGTCGGGCAAGAGGATCAACTGTTGTGGTTAGAAGAATTCTTGTGACATCACCTGAGTTTTCTCACCATGATCATAGAGTTGTTCTAGTGTTTGCAAGGGTTAAAATATGAGGACACCTTTCCCTTGTTCACTCTATCAAATGCTCACCGAGGGAAACCACAGACTTCTTTCCCATTGTTTCCTAGCCATCGAAAAACCTATTGGATATATGGGCATCTTTTAACAGGTGGCCTTTTCTCTCCCCTGATGCCACTTCTATTAGCGACCAATATGACTTGGTACATGATGACATTCGGCCTTGTGGGGGTCCCAACTCCCTTCAATCCAAAGAAGTCTTAGTGGGTTGATCGTTAGTTAATGTAAACCTTTTGTATCAATCCCATGGTATCTTGTAATTATGGGAAGCAATAAGTCTGAATCTGTTGTTTTTCATGATCCGTTCCCTAAATTACTGGAGTGTTGATCCATTTCCATAATTGACTTCAATTCCATAACTCCGATGAAGCCTGTCTTCTCACCTCCTGGGCTATATATATGGGCCATGGCTGTGGATCGAAAAACAACCTGCTTTGTCCCAAACCTTCTATGTCTTTGGTGCGATTTGCTTTTCAATAGGCTCAAAGGCATGGAGAATGGCAAGACGTCTGCTGAAGAGGCCCTTGATGAGTCCGTGCCACCACACCAAGCGTCTTTGTCATTAGGAGGATGCAACCCGTGATCTTGGGCGGATGGACCTACATCTGAACACGATGCAGGATGCTCTCACCATCTTAGAACATTGGGCCAACTCTACTCAAGAGAGGCTGGCCAAGGCCAAGGCCAGAATCATGGGTGAGATGTCCACCACAATTTTTGTTTTTCTTAGTTTTGTCTTCAAGATCTTTATTATCCATCCCTCGAATCTTTCCAGACCTATCGGCCCAGTTAGAAAGCCTCCGATCAGCTGCAGAGTATACGACATGATTCATCAACGTTAGGGGTGCCATGCTGGTGGTTCGCCTATACGACGTCCCAAACCGCATCAGAGAGGTTGCCCTTCACGGTGTCCATCATGGTGCTGCCATGGCATTAGCTGTTGCGCAAGCTCGCTCTGGCCACAAGCTTTGACTTCTTCCCCATGGTTTCCCAGCCACCGAACACCCTAAGGACCATGAGCGCCTGGTCAAGGACTTCTTCAACACCACCAACTCCGTAGCCCTCGCTTCCCAGGCCGAAGACATAGTGAACAAAGTGTTCCCTGGCCTTTAGTTTGTAATAGAGAAGCTAGCAAACAATCTCTTTGTTTTAAGTGACTTCTCTTTTGCCCTGTACACATGTTCCATGTACTAATTTGTTTGTACTTATTTTTGCTCTATAGGCGAAACATATCATATCGGCTTTTACCCCTTCGGGTCAATTTTTAAACTAGAGATGATACCCTTCTGGTACCGGCTATTAGAGCCAATGACTGAACAAATCGGCTATCAAGTATTAATCCAAACGCTAGGATAATATTTCTTTAGATATTTTCCATTGATTGCTTTGTCAAACTCCTCTTCTCCTCCTAGTGTTTCCAAAATATAAGCATTGCTAGGCGCACAACGTTTAATCCGATAAGGTCCTTCCCAATTAGGTGACCACTTGCTGAACTTGCTATCTCTTGACCCGATCGGTAATTTCACCTTCCAGACCAAGTCCTCTTTAGAAAATTGTTTGCTCTTGACATTTTTATTGTAATACTTCGTAATCCTTAGCTTATTGGCTTCGATATTCTCAAGAGCACGCAGTTAATGGCAACTTAAGTCTTCTAAGTCATCCATCATAAGATTCTTGTAAACCTCGGCCGACAAATCATTTTGCAGCGTGACACGCCTCGATCCAGTTTGAATCTCCCAGGGAAGGACTACATTATGACCACACACAAGTTCATAAGGTGATGCTTTAATCAATCCATGACAGGCCATCCTATATGCCCATAATGCCTCATTAAGCGTTGAATGCCACTTCCTTAGTTGTTCTTCGATCTTCTTCTTGATCAGCTTAATTATAATTTGATTGGATGTCTTTGCCTGGCCATTAGCCTGAGCATAGTAAGGAGAAGAATTTGATAACTTAATTCCCATACTGACAGCAAAATCTTTGAACTCTTCTGATATGAACATTGTCCCCTGATCAGTAGTGATAGTTTGAAGAATCCCAAAATGATACATAATATGCTCCTTGACAAAATCAACCATGCTCTTTGAGGTTATCGTCTTCAAAGGAATTGCCTTAACCCACTTAGTGAAGTAATCTGTTGCTACCAATATAAACTTATGTCCTTTACTTGAAGGCAGAAAAATCTGGCCAATCAGATTAATTCCCCAACCTCGAAACGACCATGGTTTGATTATTGGATTCATAGCCGATGCGGGCGATTTCTGAATATTACCAAAACGTTGACAATCCTGGCACCCTTTATAATATTCAAAACAATCTTCCAGTATCGTTGGCTAGAAATATCTAGTCCTATGAATAATCCATTTCATCTTATAAGCTGATTGATGAGCTCCACATATCCCTTCATATACTTCACCCATCAACACTTTAGCCACTTCTCGATTTAAGCATTTAAGCAACACCCCATCGACTCTCTTGTAATATAGTTGATCATCTAGCAAAACATACTTAGTCGATTTATACCTTACTTTTCTAGTAACCTTCCGTGATGGATTTTTAAGGTAATCGATTATTTCAACTCTCCAATCATTAGTCAAGGTTTCACTACTTAAGATCTCTTGAAACACTCGATAATCTGACGCACTTTGAGCTAACCGATTAGCCTCTTGATTATGTGCTCTTGGAATATGCTAAAGAGAAATATGAGAAACTCCTTGAGTAACCTCTGGCATTTATCATAGTATCCCCTTAGAATATCATCTTTATATTCATATAGGCCGATCAACTGATTAATAATTAACTATGAATCTCCAAATACTTCGATCCACTCGGCCTTTACTTCATGAAGAAGCTGAAGTCCCTTAAGAATAGCTTCATATTCTGTTTGATTGTTGGTAATTATTGGTTTAGTTGAAAAACAAACTCAAAACTTTCCCCCCGAGGTGAAACAATAACAATACCAATGCCACCACCTTGCTTACACGATGATCCATCAAAGAATAGCATCAAAGGTATCAGCTCTACATAGCCAATACTTGGTTTATGATGTTGAGTGACAAAATCGTCTATTACTTGCCCTTTGACTGCTTTAGCTAACTCGTACCTCAAGTCAAATTCCAATAATGCAAGAATCCACTTCCCCATTCTCTCATTTAATATCGGCATTGATAGCATGTGCTTGATCACATTAGCCTTAGAAACAACTATACACTCAGCCGATAGTAAGTAATATCGCAACTTAGTGCAAGAGAAATATAAGCACAATCATAACTTTTCAATAGGAGAATATCTTGTTTTTGGATCCAAAAGTCTTCTACTTAGATAGAAAACAACTCGTTCTTTTCTTTCAAACTCTTGCATTAAGGCCGATCCAATCGTTTGGTCATCGGCCGATACGTACAACTTAAAAGGCTTACCTTGTTGAGGAGGGACCAGCACGGGTGGACATTTCATGTATTTTTTTATCTCCTCAAATGCCTTTTGTTGTACATTACCCCACTTAAATTCTTGATCATTTTTCAACTTTAACAAGGGAGAAAACAACAAAACCTTTTTTCGACAAATTTGAAATAAACCTTCTGATAAAATTAATCTTACCAAGCAAAGATTGTAACTCTGTTTTAGTAGTCGGGGCACTGCCTCATCAATTACTTTTATACTTTTTTGACCAATTTCGATTCCTCTCTCGTGGACCATAAAACCCAAAAATTGTTTAACTGATATTTCAAAGACACATTTATTGGGATTCATCTTTAGACTATGTTTTCTTGTGCACTCCAAAGTCTCTTGTAAATCAGCTAGATGTTCCTTGTACCCCTTAGATTTTTATCATCACATCATCAATGTAGATTTCAACAATCCTGCCGATTAACTTATGAAAAATATAATTCATTGCCCTCTGATAAGTTGCACCGGTATTCTTCAAACCAAAGGTCATCACAACCCATTCAAATAAACCGATTGCGCTAGGGCACCTAAAAGTTGTTTTTGCTATGTCTTCCTCATTCATAAAGATTTGATTATACCCTGCATTGTCGTCCATGAAACTAATAACCCTATGCCCGGCTGCTGCATCTACCAACA
Source organism: Miscanthus lutarioriparius (assembly GCA_904845875.1). Classification (NCBI taxonomy): domain Eukaryota; kingdom Viridiplantae; phylum Streptophyta; class Magnoliopsida; order Poales; family Poaceae; genus Miscanthus; species Miscanthus lutarioriparius. The sequence goes on along the minus strand of CAJGYO010000019.1, from coordinate 80,345,568 downwards.
TATTGGCTATTGGCATCGGATAACCATCCATGGGTGTAGCCTTGTTCAGATCTCTAAAATCAATGCAAACTCTTAACTTCCCATTTTTCTTATACACAGGAACAACATTTGATATCCACTCTGCATATCGGCACGATCGGATAAATTTCACTTCTAGTAATCTTTCAGTCTCTTTTTGATATCATCAAGAATATTTGGGTTAAATCTCCTCGAGGCTTGTTTAAATGGCCAATATCTAGGTTTGATTGGCAACCGATGTTTAATAATTGATCGATCTAGACCAGACATCTCATAGTATTCCCAAGCAAAACAATCTTTAAATTCCTTTAATAAATCCACCAACTCTTGCTCATACTCAGGATCTAACTTAGCACTTACATACGTCGGCCTAGGCCTATCTCTAGAACCAATATCTATCTCTTCTAATTCATCAACCGACATAAAGCCATGTCCTAGTTTACCATCTGTACCATCTATTAGATTATCCATTAAAACAAACTCTCAGAGCCGACTATTTGGATCGGCCGTTGGCTTTTCATCATTGATTTTAATGAAGCCTCCTTCCCATAGCTTGCTAGAAAAACATTTAAAGTCTTCTAGCTCCCAATACATTGGATCAGATGTTGCGATACTCATAGAATCATCAACATGAACCAGCTCAACATCATCTCCATGCCACTAAATCAAGCATTGATGCATAGTCGATGGTACACAATAATTTGCATGAATCCAATCACGACCAAGGAGTAAACTATATGAACATTTTCCATCAATGACAAAGAATGTGGTGAGCAATGTCTTACTTCCGATTGTCAATTTGACGTTCATTGCCCCCCTGGTCTTGGATGCATTACCTCCAAAATCCTTAAGCATCATGTCAGTCTCAATCAAATCTCCTGGTCCCTTATCAAGTTTACAAAAAGTAGTATAAGGCATAAGATTGATGAAGCACCTCCATCCACCAACATTTTGCTCATCGGCTTCCCATCAATGAAACCTTTAATATATAAAGCTTTTAAGTATCGATGCTTGACTGGCTTATCGAATATAGCTTGATGTAGAACTGTTAACTTGGCAACTATCTCCTCATACTCTAATTCACTAGAATCTGAATAGACTTCTTGATCTACTGGAGCTCTGAATTTTGACAGCAGCAGAAAAGCCATTTGGATATTAGCCGATGGTTGACCCCTATCGGCTATTTGTTTAGCATGCCACACTTAGGTCTACCAAATGCTAGAGCCTGTTCTAGCTCTCTGTTCCTTAGGCGTTGCACCTTCTTTTCTAGCTTCTTGTTCAAACCTCCTGGACATCATTGCTCTTCCTACCAAACATATTCTTCCTCGTTACCTCCTTCACAATCAACCCAGTTTTGATCAACAACTTGCTTCCCAAGCCAATCATAAACACTTTTATTTTTTAAGCGTCGATCCATATTATTATTGATGATACTCATCTCGAGCATGGATGGACCAGTGGTTGGCTTGAGATTGTCTAAACTCCCAATATTGCTCACTGCACTCTGAGCAATCATTTCTAGTAGGTAATTTCAAACCTTATTCCAGCAATGTCTGAAGAAAGGACAATTCTAATGTGATTCAGCCTGCTTTCTTTCATACCTCTCTTTTTCCTGTTGACATTGGTATTCTTTCTCTTCTAACCAATGATGATAATCCATTTTTCTTCTGCCATTGCCATTTATTCAATAAAATTCGAGATATGACATGTGGCCTTATTGCCCCATTCCTTGACATCTCTCCTAGCTCATATCGGCTCTTTTGTCGGTCATGATGCCTCTTAATTTCTCTATATTCATCAGCTGATATTTGTATCTCGGGATCGACTGTTCTAGTTTCTTTTGCTCTAGTTGATGTCAGGACCTTAGTCTTCCCTTTGAGCAACTTCGCATCAACCATATTCTGATCTCTTGGGAAAGGATTATCATCAACTTTCATCTTCCAAGGTGTATCAAATTTAAGCTTCCCTTGCTGAATAGCTCTCTGTATATGTTGTCGAAAAATTCTGCACTCGTTAGTAGAATGAGAAGTAGCATTATGAAACTTGTAGAACTTCTTATTGTTCAACTGATCAGAAGATAACATAACATGATTGGTGGGCAATTTGATATGTCCCCTCTCAAGCAAGAAATCGAAGAGCTTGTCCGATTTTATGACGTCGAAATCATAGCTCTCCTCAACTCCTTTTCCCCAAGGATTTGGCACCATTACTGTCTTCTTATCCCAATTCCACTCAGCCACAACAATCTCTTCTTCTTTGTCGTACTTATTGTCGTCATCAACTGAATATGGATTATAGGCTTCAATAATTGCGGCTCTCTTTTGGAATCGGGCACCTCTGTGCATACTCTGGAATTGGCTATTGAGCGCTGCCACTTATTGAGCCAACTGACCTAAAATGGTCAAACTCTTGCCCAAGCAACTTTTTTCTCCACGTTAGCAACATCCCTTGAATGGCCAAAGCAGCTAGCTGATCATCAGTCTAGTTTAATGAGAAGCACAAATTTCTAGTCCTCAAAACCTCTGAAGAAACTCAGCACCCGATTCATTAGTTCTCTGCCTTATGGTCGTCAAATCTATGATTTTCTTCTCTTCTATCCCAATATAGAAATATATATGAAACTTCTTCTCTAGGTTAGCCTAATTGGCAATGGAATTAACTAGACAACGATGAAAACCAAGTGAAGGCTGGTCCTAACAGGGACAAGGAGAAGAAACAAACTCGATGAGCATTTTCAATGGATGCTTCACCCAACTGTGTAAGATACCGACTGACGTGTTTTATTGTACTTGTGCTATCTTGACCAGTGAACTTAGCAAATTCCGGGAGCCTATAATTTATAGGGAGAGCGACCAAATCATGTTACTCTAGATATGGACGTTTGTACGAAAAGATCTACCCTTTTGGTTTCAAACCGAACTGATTCTTCATCATCTCGGTCACTCTGAGCAACAACTCATCAGCATTTGAATCTAGATTTCTATGCAATTACTGACCCATTTGTGGATTAAAATTTCGGGTACCTTGATACCTTGGATTTAGAATCATATGAAGGGTATTGTAATCCGTGCTATAATGATATCCTTGTAGAATCTCTATCTGTTGGGTCCTTTCTTTGGTTTGTCGCTTGAAGTCTCTACGTTAGGAAACATTAGGATTTTTGAGTCGATGATGCATCGATCTGCAAAAATCCTTTGAACTAATGTATTGATAATCTAGGATTATTTTGAGAGGCTAGATGAGCTCCGCTTGGACATTAGTACCCCCCGAGCTTCTTGATGGATATGGAATGTTGTAATAAGCTAGTCCAACCTGATCAATTAGATATCCATGAAACACCTCCTTCATGGTATTATGGAATATGTTCAAGAAAGTTGTTTTATGGTTCATCATGACATCATGAATAGATTTATTTACAGCATCTATAAAGAAACGTCTATCATCAGCTTTGTCTATATCTGACTACCCATGTAACAAAACTCTTGGTAGTGGATATTTTTGAACAACTTTATTATCACGTGTCTTGGTGTAGGACAATAAACACTTATTTTGAAATTCTTCTATAGCTTTACCGATGACATCTTTATCCTCATCAGGTAGGTCTTCATAAGGCACCATAAGGATGTCACTATTATTGTGAGTTGCCATGACAATTGTGGTGTCCCACGGGCGTGCTAGAACGCAGTGTCGGCACAAAAAAGTGTCAACACGTAGCAAGCTCCGGAAGGATCTGCTTGGGATAAGCCCGAAGATCCGCTTGGCTTCAACGCAGGACCAGCCGATCCTATGGATTTCGATGGCGTGCTAGTCAATTTGACCTGCAATTGCCCAAGAAAAGAAAGCTTATCAGTAATTTAAGGTGGAACATGTCGGTTTTGCCTAGACAGTTCTAAGTGTGCCGCTTCGGGAGCAGCTAGAAGGGAAAATTGACTAAATAGCCGATACGAGAAGAAATCACTGTTAGGGACTATAAAGCTTGCGGGTCATGATTGGTTTTACGGTAACGAATACAATGCCCCCAGATATAAGTAACATCATTGGCTAGATAAATATAACTAGTGTAAAGCATTGAGCCGATAAGTTTAACGAGAAAGGATGTAGCATGCGAACAAAGCGATTGTCTAGTACAAATGGATCTATAAACGCTCTGAATCTAATCTATTGCCATCAACAGTGAGGGTTGACTGGATCGATGCAGCTATGATGATAACAACAAACTAAAGCCAAAGAATCCATAAAACCATCTATATAATGACATGTTTATGAAAGACATGCTACATGTGTGAAAGCACAGACGAATCGGCTAAAATAGCCGATTCAGGTAGAAAAAGGGTCGCGACATGAGAACAATCGACTATTTAATATGAACAGATTTATAAACTCATCAAATCTATTCTATTATCTTTTAATAGTGGGGTTTGACCGAATCGATGGCAGCCATAATAAAGATAACAGATTAAACCTTTAAAGCAAATAGATCTATTCACATTTAATAGAATCATGAAGACACACTATGAACGTTAAAATACGGGCTATCGGCTATTTGGCCAATGCAGACATAGCAAACAGCCTAGGGTCATGCCTGGTCGAAAGCAAATCTACCAACCAACATACTCGATATAAAGTACTAACAATGGGGATCGACCGGATCGTTACATCCATAATAGCGAGCTATAGATCAGATTCAACCAGCTAGTAAACCTTCTTAAGATCAGACATGCCTTAACCACATATTATGCACTATCAAGATCGAAGTAGAACGGCCGATAAAACATAATCCATTGTTTAAAGTAGGAAGCATAGCATTGTGACAGAATAAACAATAGACCAAAAGAATACGAGGCCGATCTTGATCGATCCCGATCGGGCAGGTTGATATTGCTGAAAACTAATGACAATAAGAACACCATCAAAATCAGTAACTTAATGAATCTACCCAAAGGATGCCACCCTTAGGTAAAGCTGATAACTTGACCTTAATCTAATTCGAGCAGTGGAGGTCGAACTTAACTGATGCAGCCGTACTTGAACTAGATAAGGATCGATAACTAGCTTATACTAGAGCTCGCAAGAGGTTAGCCAGACTGATGCAGCCTTATAAATAGAAGTATAAGCCATGACGGCACTTACAGACAAGCCGGAGGTCGGCCGGACCGATGTAGCCCTGCTTGTTGAAGAACTCACTGAGATCTACACTACTCCTACTCCTAAGGGTTGGCGTAAAGCCAAAAAAAGTAATTGGTATTGAATGATTGGATGTCTTTTACAATAGCCGAGGTCTAATATTTATACCCAGAACCTAAGCGTGAATCCTACTCAAATACGACTCATTACAATTTTTAGTATAAGAGAAAACATTCCAAACTTAAGATAACTTGGACCCTAATCTTTCCCTTTTTGTAGAGTCCGACATGTTTCTCCCAATACCAACCGTAGCTTATTGACGTTATCTGCTGACGTCATCCGAAGAGAACCGATCCTAGTATCGCATCTGAACCAGCTGATATCGATCCTTACGCAACCGATTCCTTGATGACACAATCTGCATTCTTCTTCTCAAATTTTGGTGTAAACACCATCCTTTTCCACCCCTCGCTCTAAGGGTGCCCCAGAGTGGCTGTGAACCTATTGGCAGGTAGCCTCTCGAACTCCTGGTCCTAAATGGGTCGTAGGAGCGTTTTTCACTCTGTATCCCTCCTTACCTACGACGATCCGGTGTGTCCTTCGAGGGCATGGCTAGAGATAGTGTGCGCATGATCTTTAGAGGGAGGTGCCATGACACGGCGCAGCGGGCACGTGAACCTTGGTAGATGGTTTGCCTTCTCGCCCCACTCCGTCCTATAAATTGTGGCCTCCCCTTCACGTTTCTGCACACCAAAACCGCTGCCTTACCTTCTTTGTTTCTCTATCGCTGCCGTTCGGATCTGCCGTCCTCGATAATCGGCCATCGAAGCCCTAGATCTGTAGCTTCCGCTTCTCTGCCGCCGCCTTTGCTTCTCTGTAGCCGCCTCCATCCTCCATGGATTTGTGGTACCGCTCCGATGTTACCCATGTGCGCATGGAGGGCCTCATCAAGCATGGTCTTCTCCGTGGGAGAACCGATGCGGTGGAGTGGCATGTGCCAGGCCATGAGGATGCGTCGACACCTTCTGATGGCTGCGTCGTCTCCTTCGTGTCATTCCATGAGCGTGGACTCGTGGTTCCTCCCCACCCATTCTTCTAGGGTATGCTGCACCACTATCAGGTCGAGCTACAGCACTTGAACCCCAATGGGATCCAGCACATCGTGGCCTTTAATACGATGTGCAAGGGGTACCTAGGGATTGAGCCCCACTTCAAGCTATGGAGATATTTCTTCTCTATCTCCTTGATCAAGAAGAAGGAGAGAGGTCGGGTGTCGGTGTTTTGAGTTACCACCGATGAGTAAATTTCTAATATTGTGCATCTGACTCAGATGGTGTGCTTAGAGGACATGAGGTTTATACTAGTTTGGGCAGAAAGTTCCTACGTCCAGTTCGTCGCTGCTACTCGTGTTACTAGCACTAAAAGTTTGTAGTAGAGGGTACAAATGGGCGAGAGAGGGAAAGGATCCCAAGTCTCTGGTGAAAGGAGTGAATGGGTGCTGAGAGCTCGATTACTGCTCAACCGAGTGCTCGTGTCGTGCTCCTTGTGTTGATCTCAATTGATCGATTTTAATCGGATCAGCCCTCTTCATGGGACGCCCTGCTTTCCCTTTTATAGGCCAAGGGAAAGCACGGGTTACAGCGAAGGAAAAGAGGAGAACAAAAGAGAAGAAGTCCTTCAGGATCGCTGGGTCCTTCTCATCCATCATGCGGGTCCCTCTAACCTTGTAGATGTCAACAAGAATAGCTCCACGTTGCGGCCCTGTCCGTTACTAGCACCATACGTAGACATTGTCTACAGGTCATGGCATTCCATTCCATCATAGCGAATGTCGTGGTGAGCTGACACGCTTGTCAGCGTTCGTACGGGGGTTAGGCAGAATAGCACCAGTATGCCCAACACTGTTCTTGATGTGAATCCTTAGGTATGGCCCATCATGGCCACAGGTTACATCAGGGCATGTCGGTCTCTTCCTTGGTGTTAGAGTTTTGACCCAGGCCCATACGCTTGGACCTAGAGTGGTTGGCGGTGGTATGGGTCCTTGTCAAGTGAGACAAAGCCCGGGGCATCAGGGTTGGGTGAGGCAGAACCCACCCCTAGTGGTCTAGAGAGGCGGAGCACGAACCCAAGGGTCAGGCGAGGTAGAGCCCATGGCCTCAGGGTCGGGCGAGGCAGAGTACAAACCCAAGGGTCGGGCGAGGTGGAACCCATGGCCTCAGGGTCGAGCGAGGTGGAGCACAAACCCAAGGGTCGGGCGAGGCAAAGCCTGCTTCCTTGGGTCGAGCGAGGCAAAGCCCACGACCTCGGGGTTGGGCAAGGTGGAGCCCACCCCTAGAGGTCAGCGAGTCGAAGCCTTCATGCCTAGGGTCGGTTGGAGCTGTAGTCATACTCTTGACTACTTGGATGAATCAATGTTGATGGTCATTAGCTTCTCCTCTTTGGGTATCCTAGTATTGGTCCTCGACTGTAGCCCCCTAAGCCTACGGAGGAGTAGAATACTCCTTCGAAGGCTTTTCTAAATGGGAGGACTCTAAGGGCCTTGGCCTTTTCTTGTCGCCCACGGCGTGTCCTGGGGATGGCGATTCCCTTTCATCATGATCGGGCCTCTCGGGGGTATAGCCATGAGATTTGGTGGGTCGAAAAGGTCTTTTCTGATTTCAACCCCTATGGGGGTCTGTTGTTCTGTGACCATGCATTCGGTCTCCTTGCGAGTCCAACTTTCCTCAAGCCCCCACATATAGTAGGGGTCCGTTCGAGGGTCAGCTTGTCTTTGTGATCGTTACCCTATCCATGGTTTCCGCAACCGAAGGGATTGAGCTAACGTCACTTGCCTCGATGGCTCGAGAGACATGCTCGGTGAGCTCGCTAATGGGCATGTTCGAGTGGAATCCGGGTCCGTCGTTTGTGACAGGGTCATCATAGCCCTCATGTGGCATTCCACTACTCCTTAACCCGCCTCCCAACAGATGCCTGAATCATTCTGTTGGCCTCTCCTCGATGGAGATTCTATGGGCATGGCTTGAGGTTAGGATCGAATGAGAAGGTCGAGATGACCCTGTCCGCTTCTAAGCGGATTGGGCAAAGGCTGCTTGGGCTCATCTGTGTTTTCTCCTCTGGCTCTGTTTGACACGAGGCGGACTCAAGCCCTTCGTGGGTTGGCCTTCGAACCTCGGTCGGTCGGATTCTTGAGTGGTGTCGGGCGGCTCGAGCCCCCGAGCCCTGTTGGGCTCGGTAGGGGTTGTCCGAGTTTTATGCATCACCCCATCCATGGTTTCCACAACCCGAGGGGCTGAGCTAACGATACTTGCCTCGATGGCTCGAGTGTCACGCTCGGCGAGCTCGTTAACGGGCATGTTCAAGTGGAATCTGGGCTCGTCATTCATGACGGGGTCAGCATAGCCCTCTTGTGGCATTCCACTGCTCCTTGACCCACCCTCCGAGCAGATGCCCGAGTCATTCTGGAGACCGACTTAGGTGGCCCGTTAGACTCCCCTCGATGGAGATTTTGTGGGCATGGCTTGAGGTTAGGATCGAACAAGAAGATTGAGATGACCCTATCCGCTTCTAAGCAGGTCGGGCAAAGGCCGCTAGGGCTCATTTATGTTTTCTCCCCTGGCTCTGTTTGATGCGAGGTAGCCTCGTGCCCTTCATGGGCTAGCCTTCGAACCTCGGTCGGTCACCACTCGACTACCACTTTGTGATGCGACATGAAGCGTTGTGCTGCAATAATTGCATATGCGATGCTTGGACGTATGGGATGAATGTATGGATGAATGTATGAATGTATGTATGAAAGCATGCATGGGAATGGATGAATGAATGATCATGCACTAGAAAAGCAGAATGAGGTTGGTAAAGTTACCTTGAGGGCTCAAGTGATGGGTTCGAGGAGCTCTTATCGGATATGTCCGAGTGGAATCTGGGTCCGTCGTTCATGACGGAGTCGGCATAACCCGCATGGGGCCTCCCACTGCTCCTTACCTGTCTCTCAACAGTGGCCCGAGCCGTCCAATCAACTTGGGTGACCTGCTGGCCTCTCCTCGATGGAGATTCCATAGGTGGGCCCCTCCAAACCCTTCTTGGGAAGGTGGAGGCTAAAGCTCAGAGTGCGGGTAACAAACTCTTATCATGCTGGTGAGCAAAAACACCATAGTCCGCTGGGGCATAAGCTTCTTGTGGTCCAACCAGTTTTACTCAGAGTTTGTTTCCACAAACCTTGCCTCTTGGTTTTAGTGTGAGAAAGGGGTTGGGCATAGAGAATGTCTACCGAATAGACACTCTTGCCAGCCCTTGAGTGAGGCCCGACCCCTTGCCGTTGCTAGGGTCGGGTGTCACCTAAAGATGACCCATCTCTCGATAGCGGCCTGAGCCATCCAATCGACTTGGGTGACCCACTGGCACAGGACTTACCTTGATGACTTGAGTGACGGGTTCAGAGAGCTCTTATCGGATATGTTCAAGTGAAATCTGAATCCATCATTCGTGATAGAGTCGGCCTAACCCGCATGGGGCATCCTGCTGCTCCCTACCCATCTCTTGGTGGTGGCCCGAGCGGTTCGACCGACTTGGGTGACCCGCTAGCACAGGACTTTCCTGTGAACATAGAGGATGAAATCATCCTTCCCAAGAATTTTAGTTAGGCAAATAAACTAGGTGGCGAACTCGTAACAAGTGAACAAGCTCTTAAATTTCGTTATGGCCAAATAGATTTTTAGCCCTTTTCCCCTTTTTATATAAAAAGGTTAATGCGTTCTGACCCTTTCCATTGTTAAGGATGTAAAGCCCGGGGTGCGGGTGAACAAACTCTTATCAAGCTGGTGAGCAAAAACGCTGTAGCTGCTGGGGCGTAGGTTTCTTGTAATCCGACCAGTTTTACTCAGCGTTCGTTTCCGCAACCCTTGCTTCTAGATCTTAACGTGAGAGAGGGTTGGGCATAGAGAATGTTTGCCAGGTGGATATACTCTTAGACATGTATCGACTCTTTCTGTAGTTATGGCAAGAAAAGCTCGGGGTGCGGAAAAACTCTAATCACGCTGGTGAGCAAAAACATCATAGCCGCTGGAGCTTAGGTTTCTTGTAGTCCGACCAGTTCTACTCAGCGTCTGTTTCTGCAATCCTCGCTTCTGGGTCTTAATGTGAGAAAGGGTCGGTCATAGAGAATGTCTATTGGATAGATATGCTCTTATCAGCCCCCGAGTGAGGCTCGAACCCCTGCCATTGCTGAGGTCGGGTGTCACTAAAGATCAGGGAGTTGGTAGCGAAACTGATAAGAGAAAGTGTGTATATATTAAGGGTAAAAATGATGTAGCTATTCGATGTCCCAGGTGTTGACGAAGACTTCGCTGTCGATGGTCTTGGGCTTGTAGGTGCCTAGTCGGAGCACATCCGCGATGACGTACGGTCCCTCCCACGGTGGAGAGAGCATATGGCGGTTCTTGTTGCTCTGGACGAGGCGGAGCACCAGGTCCCCGATGTCAAAGGCCCGACCCTGCACTCGATGACTGTGGTACCAGCGCTATGCTTGCTCGTACTTGGCTGAGCGGAGGAGGGCGACATCACACACTTCATCTAGCTGGTCCATGGCATCCTCGAGGGACGCCTCGGCTCCTTGTTCATCGTACACCCTGACCCTTGGTGCTCCATAATCAAGGTCGGTTAGGAGGATAGCCTTAGAACCATAGACCATGAAGAATTGTGTGTAGCCGGTGGCCCAACTGGGGGTCATCCTCAGGCTCTAGAGCACCGTCAGGAAGCTCCGTGACCCATCGTTCGCCAAACTTGTTCAACCGATTGAAGATTCTAGGCTTGAGGCCGTGTAGGACCATGCCGTTTGCGTGTTTGACCTGCCCGTTCGTGCGGGGGTGCGCCATAGTGGCCCAATCGACATGGATGTGGTATTCTTCGAAAAAATCAGAGGAACTTCTTTGAGAGAGAATTCCCGTGAAAATGAGTGACGTTCCTTTCATTGTGAAATTTTCTTCGTTTCCTATTTGATCAACTTTCATTAATTTGGACTCTAGAAACCTCAAAGCGATGGATGATGTCAAGGAAGAATTTTGCCTAGAAAAAAAGCGGCGAAGCAAATTTTTCTAGGGAAAAAACCTGCGCCTTTTTTGATTTAACGGATTTGCAGAGATCGGAAATGAGCCTGAGTGTCAAATCCACTAAGAAAATTTCAGGCTCAAAAAAACTTTCCCAAAGGTCAAATAAGGAATTCTCTCAACTTCTTTCCGGTGAACTGCGTGCCATTGTCCATTATGATGGAGTTCGAGACCCTAAAGCGATGGACGATGTCAAGGAAGAATAGCATGGCTTGCTTGGACTTGATCGTAGAGATCGGTCGAGCCTCTATCCACTTTGTAAACTTGTCTACAGCAACAAGCAAGTCCTTGAGAGGTCCGACCAGATCGAGCCCCTAGACCGTTGTATGGGATGACGCCCGGCCCGTAGCTCATCGGGACGACAGTCACCCAGGGCTGCTCCATGATAGTGAGGTTGCGCAGTGCATCAAGGAGGCCACAAGGGAGGCCGATGTCGTGTTCCCAATCCTAGGGCATCCTATGATGTAGCCAAATGTGGGCTTCATCGAGCTGTCAGCGGGGTTAGTCTTCTAGGACTCTATCACGCTGCTGCCAGAGCACGCGGCCGTGAGGGTGGTGAACCATGTCGTGAATGAACAAAGGAAGAAGAAGAAGAAGAAGGAGATGAGGAGAAGAAACGGCGGTCAAAGCAGCGAGCGAAGCTACAACGAGGGAAGTGGCATCAAGGTTCATCGGAAGAAGAGGAGGAAGAAGAGGAGGAGGAGGAGGAGGATGGCATTAGGTTGCCCATCCCGCGAGATGATCTGGCCACTGGGGATGAGGACCCGCCTTTGCTGCAGGTGGTGCCCTTCCTACGGCATCCCACGGGGAAGAAGGGGGAGGACACGCCCCTGGAGCCAGTTGAATCAAACCGCCCGCCCCATCTGGACCTTCGATGGTGACCTCGGAACCGGTGGAATCAGGCCACCTCGCCTTGTCTGGGCCTTCGACGGCGCCTACGGAGTCAGCGGGAGGTGGCCATTCTGATTCATCCGAGCCCTTCGAGCCAAGGGAGGGCTCAAAGTGGCAACATGCCGATGAGGAGCAGCCGGGGTCGAGCAAGCTGGCCCCAAAACGTCCTCGCATGATGGCATCAGGGTGAGTCAAGAGTTTTTTCATCCTTTTGTCCTAACAAATTTATGTCGCGTTCTGACCACCATGTCCCTTGCAGCGTCGGAGGATGTGGGGCTCTCTTGTGGCTCGCTCTAAAAAAGATCCTCCTCTAGCAAATGCACCAGGAGCCAGTTGGCACCGCGTCGGTGGTGAGCGTGAGTGGCATTGGGGCGTCCACGACGTCGACTAGGGAGGCGCAACCGATAACTGCGTCCATGGGAGAGCAGGTGAAGGAGGGCACGTCCGGGCACCCGTGGCTGGCGTGGTGCGATCGGTCGTGTCCTCGACATCGTGGGCGGAGGCGGCATGGCCGAAGCCGTCGTCCGTGCAGGTGACCATGTCCACGGCAGGCAGATCGGAAGGGGCGCACCCAAGGCATCCTTTGCAGATGTGGCGATAGGGCAGGCCTCCATGTCAGCATCACCTGCCCCCTCTATTGCTAGAGGATCCACTCTAGAGGAGCTGCCACCGCAAGAGAGGTCGGTGTCGCTTGAGGTTGGCACGGGGACGTCCCGGTCTCTAGTCGGGTGGCTGCCCTTGATGACTCAGCAGGGGAGAGGGAATGGGGGAGCATCCACATGAAGGTGGGGATGTGGTTCGTGCCTTGACCACCATGCTGAGCTCGATGCATGACATTATCAGCCCCGGTTGGCCAGGTATGATATGATCGTGCTTCCGACCCTCATGTTTTTTTCGTGCCTCTAAGTCTTGTCTTCTTTGTAGATCCTTATGGCCCGTAGCTGGGAGAAGTCCTAGTTCCTTACTGAGGAGTTGAGGTGGAGTGAGGGGCTGGCCGCACTGCTTGTTGTCGCCCATCAGGAGGTGGCTGAGCTTGCCCCTGCCGCCTAGGAGGTGGCCGACCTCCAAGTTAGGGAGAAGGACGCTCACGATGATGCCCGTGAGGTCTAGAAGAAGCTCGTAGTCCCTGATCGAGAGGGTGTGCATGAATCGCCATGGAGGCCGAGCGGCTGCGGAAGGAACAAGATGATTTGCTTTGGGCCATAGAGGAGCTCCGCACAGGGATTGACCTAGCTCGCCAGGAGCGCGCCGACACTCAGCAGTGGATCGACCACCTCAAGCATGAGCTCCAGGGGGAGAGGGGCCTAAAGGTTGCAGCCGAGGGCATGGCCACTGGGCTCACCATGGAGGTCAGTCAGTGCCAAGAAGAGGTCCGATGCCTAGAGGCCGAGGTGATTCGACAAGGCGATGAGGTCCGCAAGCTTCGGGCAAACATGAAAGGTAAGTCTCCGATTCCCCTTGTTGTCTTTCTCCCTAAAATCCATGGTTAGCCTTTTGACATGGTCGGTACGTGACTTGGGCAGGTCTCAATGACAAGCTCGGGTGGAGGTGGTGAATAGCCGTGGCCCAAAGAAGGAGCTCAGCGAGGTGAAGGATACCCTCCTGAAGGAGGGTGAAGAACATGACAACCTGTGCGTCGTCGTCCAGCTGGTCTATGATGAGCTTGAGATGGCCGGAGCAGGAGACAAGCTCGCTCGTGGTTCGTGCCACCCGGATCATGGACCGGGCACATGATATGGCAAGGGGTGCACTTCACTTTGGCATTCAATGATCGTTCACGATCGCCCGTTCTCATTACGAGAACTTCGATCTGGCGATGATGAGCCTAGGCTTCGTGCCCGTCTATACCGACGCCGAGCTGGACGACATCGAGAAGGAGGTGGCCCCCTGGCGCATGACCTTTCTACCAGGATAGAAGATAAAATCATCCCCCGAGGGGTTAGTTTAATCAGAAAAGTCAGGCGGCGCATTTGTAATAAGCGGACAAGTTCCAACCCTTTTGTTTGGTTTAAACAAGCTTATTCTTTTGTTTCGTTTGAACAAATTTGTTCTTTCTCCCTTTTTGTGTAAAAAGGGTTAATTCGTTCGACCCTTCCTATTGTTAAGACTGTAGAGCTCAAGGTGTGGGCAAAAAACTTTGATCACTGGGGTGTAGGTTTCTTGCAGTCCGACCAGTTTTACTCAGCGTTCGTTTTCATAAACCTTGCCTCTAGGTTTTTAACATGAGAAAGGGTTGGGCACGGTGACTATTTCAGAAAGGATATATATATACCCTTATTAGCCCCCGAGTGAGGCCCGACCCCTTGCCATTGCCGGGGTCAGATTTCATTAAAGATCGAGGAGACGATAGCGAAACTGGAAAGAGAAAGTATTTTTTGTCTCAGAAACGTTCTTCCTAATTTTTGTATGTATCCCTCCCTAGGATCCAAGCCATCGTCCTACGACCAGCGCATTCGGTCTCCTTATGAGTCCAACTTCCCTTGAGCACCCACATGTTGTAGGGGTCTGGTCGAGGGGTCAGCTTGCCTTTGTGATCGTCATCCCTCAAGCGTTTTTTTCGATAAAACGGAGGGGTTGAGCCATGCCACGTTTTTCCTCAATAGACGAAACATGGTGCTCGGTGAGCTATTAACGGGCTAGTCCAAGTGGAGCTCGGCTTCCCGTTCATGGGGGTCTGGCATGGGTCAGCTGGTGACCGACTCTAGATTTTAGTGGCCAATCCATATAGTTCTCGGGTACGTTCGACCGGTCCCAAGGGCTCGTTGCCTTTATTCGAGGAAAAACCATGGACTGGGAACCAACCAAGACTCAAACATGGGCCGAGATGCCCACAAGCGCTTGTGCGCCTAGGTACTGGCCGCTAATGGGCCCATCCCTTTCCATCCCTCACTCTAAGGGCGCCTGGAGCGGCTGTGAACCCGTCGAAGGGCCAGCCTTCGAACTCTTAGGCCTGAATGGGCCATAGGAGCGTTTTTAGCTCTGTATCCCACCTTACCTATGACGGTTCTCATGCATATCTATAGCGACGTCAAAGCTGGACAACATCAAGAAGGAGGTGGCCCCTCTAGCATAGGACTTACCTACGATGGTTTTCGCGCCTATCTACACCGATGCCGAGCTAGACGACATCGAGAAGGAGGTGGCCCCTCTAGCACTAAACTTACCTACCAAGATAGAGGATGAGATCATCCCTCCAAGAAATTAGTTAGGTAGATAAGCCAGGCAGTGAACTTGTAATAAGTGGGCAAGCTCTTAAATTTCGTTATGGCCAAACAGATTTTTTGCTCTTCTCCCTTTTTTGTATTAAAAGGTTAATGCATTTCGACCCTTTCCATCATTAAGGCTATAAAGCTCGGTGTGCGGGTGAAAAAACTCTAATCACGCTAGTGAGCAAAAACGCCACAGCCGCTGGGGCGTAGGTTTCTTGTAGTCCGACCAGTTTTACTCAGCGTTCGTTTCTACAACCCTTGCTTCTAGATCTTAACGTGAGAAAGGGTTGGGCATAGAGAATCTCTACCGGATAGATATACTCTTTAATGCATTTGAACTCTTTCCATAGTTAAGGCTAAAAAACTCAGGGTGCGGGCAAAAAACTCTAATCATGCTGGTGAGCAAAAATGTCGTAGCCGCTGGGGCATAGGTTTCTTGTGGTCCGACCAGTTTTACTCAGCGTTTGTTTCATAACCCTTGCTTCTAGATCTTAACATGAGAAAGGGTCAGGCATAGAGAATGTCTATCGGATAGATATGCTTTTATCAGCCCCCGAGTGAGGCCCAACCCCTTACCGTTGCTAGAGTCGGGTGTTACTAAAGATCGAGGAGTCGATAGCGAAACCGATAAGAGAAAGCATGCGTAGATTAAGGATAAAAGCGACATAGCTGTTCGATGTTCCAGGCATTGACAAAGACTTCACCGTCGATGGTCCTGAGCCCCTTGCCATTGCTGGGGTCGGGTGTCACTAAAGATCGAGGAGTCGATAGTGAAACCGATAAGAGAAAACGTGCGTAGATTAAGGGTAAAAGCGACGTAGCTATTTGATGTTCTAGGTGTTGACGAAGACTTCACCATCGATGGTCTTGAGCTTATAGGTGCCTGGTAGAGCACCTCCATGACGATGTACGGACCCTCCCACGATGGATAGAGCTTGTGGCGGTTCTTGTTGCTCTGGACGAGGCAAAGCACAAGTCCCCGACGTTGAAGGCCCGACCTCGCACTCTATGGCTATGGTACCGGCACAACGCTTGCTAGTACTTGGCCGAGTAGAGGAGGGCAACATTGTGCACTTCATCTAGCTAGTCCATGGCATCCTCGAGGGACGCCTCTGCTCCCTATTCGTCATACGCCCTGACCCTCGGCGCTCCATAATCGAGGTTGGTCGGGAGGATAGCCTCGGAACCATAGACCATGAAGAATGGCGTGTAGCCGGTGGACCGGCTAGGGTCGCCTCTAGGCTCTAGAGCACCGTGGGAAGCTCCGCGACCCATCGTTTGTCAAACTTGTTCAACCAGTTGAAGATCCTAGGCTTGAGGCCTTGTAGGACCATGCCGTTCACGTGCTCAACCTGCCCGTTCGTGTGCGGGGGTGCGCCATGGCCCAATCGACGTGGATGTGGTATTCATCGTAGAATTGGAGGAACTTTTCTTGGTGAACTACGTGTCGTTGTCCGTGATAATGGAGTTCGGGACTCCAAAGCAATGGATGATGTTAAGGAAGAACAACACGGCTTGCTCGGACTTGATTGCGGAGATTGGTTGAGCCTTTATCCACTTTGTAGACTTGTCTACAACGACAAGCAAGTGTGTATAGCCCCTGGGCACCCTCTTGAGAGGTCCAACTAGATCGAGTCCCCAGACCATGAATGACCACGTGATGGGGATCGTTTGGAGTGCTTGGGCCGGCATGTGGGTCTGTCGAGCGTAGTATTGACACCCTTCATAGGTGCGCACAATCTGTTTAGTGTTGGCTACTGCGGTCAGCCAGTAGAAGCCTTATCGGAACGTGTTTTTGACTAGGGTTCTAGGTGTGGCATGGTGCCCATAGACCCC
The DNA here is from genome assembly GCA_904845875.1 of Miscanthus lutarioriparius. NCBI lineage: Eukaryota > Viridiplantae > Streptophyta > Magnoliopsida > Poales > Poaceae > Miscanthus > Miscanthus lutarioriparius. Next base: position 80,328,389 of record CAJGYO010000019.1, on the reverse strand, counting down.
ACCGTGGATATCACTCAGCAACTGCTTCCCTTGTTCGATGGGGAAGCAGCGTTGTAGGATCCAGGTGTGGCTTCTCCTATAGAGCTCGCCCTCAATAACGACAAAGGACTTGGCGTGATGTGCGAGCCACTGAGCCTCTGTTTTGTCTGTTGGCAGCGCCTCATGGAGGAGGTTGTCGAGGTAAGGCGTCCTCTAGTCTGCCAGAGGGTTAGGCTCTATCGCTGGATCCTCATCAAGCTCCATGACTTTGGGGTTGGATGGAGCCACCGGCTTGTTAGCCCCTGAGCCAAGGGCAGGCGGCTCGTCATGGGTCTATTTTAGCTCCTCGTAGCGGATCAAGGGCTTATACTGATTGCTGGTGAAGACGCCCATCGGCACTGGATCTTGGCTGGACGCCATTTTTGCCAGCGTGTTGGCCGCCTCATTAAGACGCCTTGGGATGCGATTGAGCTCGAGACCATCAAACTTGTCCTCCAGCTAGCGGACTTCTCGGCAATATGCAGCCATCTTGGTGTTGTGGCAGCTTGATTCCTTTATGACTTGGTTGATGACCAGCTGGGAGTCGCCCGGACGTCAAGCCATCGGATACCCAACTCGATGGTGATGCATAGGCCATTGATGAGTGCCTCATACTCATACAGATTGTTGGAGGAGGGGAAATGGATGCGAACCATGTACCTCATGCGTACCCCGAGAGGTGAAACAAAGACCAGCCCCACGCCGGTGCCTTTCTTCATCAATGATCCATCGAAGTACATCGTCCAATACTCTTGGTCGACGATTGCTGGCGGCATTTGGATCTCGGTCCATTCTACAACAAAATTAGCCAGCACTTGGGACTTGATGGCCATCTGAGGGGCATATGAAATGCCTTGACCCATCAGCTCAAGTGCCCACTTCATGATTCTTCCTGTGGCATCCTAGTTTTGGACGACCTCGCCGAGAGGGAAGGACGTCACGACCGTCACCGGATGCGACTCGAAGTAGTGACGCAACTTCCTCTTGGTAATAAGGATGGCGTATAGGAGTTTCTAGATTTGAGGGTAGCGTGTCTTGGAATCAGACAAGACCTCGCTAATGAAGTACACGGGACACTACACTTTGAGGGTGTGTCCCTCTTCTTCTCGCTCTACCACTAGGGCAGCGCTGACCACTTGCATGGTGGCCACAATGTAGAGTAGAAGCGGTTCCCCATTGGTTGAGGGGACCAGGATCGGGGCCTTTGTCAGGAGCTGCTTGACCTTGTCAAGTGCCTTCTAGGCCTTGGGCGTCCATTTGAAATAGTCGGCCTTCTTCAGAAGCCGATAGAGGGGGAGACTTCATTCATCAAGGCGCGAGATAAAAGCGGCTGAGCATGGCGAGGCACCCTATAACTCATTGTACCCCCTTTATGTTCTAAATTAGGCCCATCCTCATGACGATCGAGATCTTCTCCGGGTTGGCTTTGATGCCACGCTCGGAGATGATAAAACCCAGCAGCATACCCCTTGGGACCTCGAAAATGTACTTCTTGGGGTTGAGTTTGATGCCATTTGCTTAGAGTTTCATGAAGGTCTGCTCTAGGTCGGCTATGACCTAGTCAGCCTATTTGGACTTGACCACGATGTCATCCACGTAGGCCTCAATGGTCTACCCGATGAGATCCCTAAAACACTTGAGCATGCAGTGTTGGTATGTAGCCCCGCGTTCTTCAGGCCAAACGACATTGTGACGTAGCAGAATGATCCGAATGGGGTGATGAAAGATGTCGCGAGCTGGTCGGACTCTTTCATCATGATTTGATGGTACCCGAAGTACGCATCAAGGAAGCAAAGGGTTTCACACCCTGAGGTCGAGTCGACTACTTAGTCTATGTGGCAAAGGAAACAGATCCTTTGGACACGCTTTGTTGAGACCCCTATAGTCAACACACATTCTCCATTTTCACTCTTTTTTGTACAAGAATGGGATTGGATAACCACTCGGGGTGGTATACTTCCATGATGAACACGGCCACCAAAAGCTTCGTAATATCCTCGCCGATGGCCCTACATTTCTCCTTGTCGAAGCGATGCAGGCGCTGCTTCACCGGCTTGGAGCCTGGCCTGATCTTCAAGGCGTGCTCGGCGACTTCTATTGAAATGCTTGGCATGTCCGAGGGTCTCCACACAAAGATGTCTCTGTTGGAGCAGAGGAAGTTGGCGAGTGCGCTTTCCTATTTGGAGGAAAGCGTGGTGCCGATGCGCACCCCTTTGCCCTTGGTGCCGCTGGAGTCTATGTGGACCTCCTTGGCACCCTCAGCTACTCTACCCACAGGTGAGGTGGGGCCCCTGCACCCTCTTAACCTCATCATCGAGGTCGTCTATTGGGGTAGCCCCTCCCTCACGGATGCTTTCGATGTATCCCTTGAGGGTACCCGCCATGAAACATTCTTGCGAGGGGTGATGGCTCCCCTTGCTGGAGTTAGAGTCGGAGGGCGACTCGATTCTCCCATGAGAAGGTCATGGAAAAATTCTACGATGTATTCGGTCATCCCCATGAACTCATCGTTCATAGGGGTGGGGCATGCGCTGCGCCACAAGGTGGGCAACGGTCTCTGCAGCGTTGCGCAGACCGAATGGGAGCAGCTGTCGAGGCGCTCTGGATGAGGAATTCTAGGGAGGGCGGCTCTCCTCCGGCAAGCTACGTCATGACGTTGGCGAATAAAAATGTGAGGCGACGAGGTCCTCCCGAAATGGTCGGGGTCCTAGGAAGGCACCGAGCTGGTGCTCTAGCCTCCTGTAATCAAAGTTGAGGAGCTAGTCGATCCCGGGGGCGCGGGCCTCTGATGCGTGCAGCTACAGCTCCTCAAGCACCTTGGCGATCGCGTCGAGGCCGGCGGAGTGGAGAGGCTGGATGGAGACGGGAACCTGCGCTAACTCTCCCTCCGTTATAACGATGAAGTCTAGGTTCCCGAAGCGCACGTGCGTGCCCGGGACCCTGCTGATGCTGTGACTAGCCATCCAAGGTCTGATGTGGACGTCGAGACACGCAAAAAGTCTCTACCTGGCGCGCCAACTGTCGGTGTTTTCAGACCACCGATGAGTAAATTTGTAATCGTACGTCTGGCTCAAATGGTGTGCTTAGAGGACACAAGGGTTTATACTGGTTTGGGCAGAACGTCCCTACGTCTAGTTTGTTACTGCTTGTGTTTCTGGCACTTGGTTTGCAGTAGGGGTTACAAACAGGCGAGAGAGGAAGAGAATCCCAAGTCTCTGGTGGAAGGAGTGAACGGGTGCTGAGAGCTCTCTTGCCGCTCGGCCGTGTTCTCGTGTCGTGCTCTTGTGTTTAGATCTCTCCCAGCGTGGGGTGCCCTGCTTATCCCTTTTATAGCCATGTTCTCGTGTCGTGCTCTTGTGTTTAGACCTCTTACCTAGTGTCAGAATTTTGACTCAGGGCCATACGCTTGACCTAGAGTGGTTGGCGACGGTATGGGTCTCCGTTGAACGAGACGGAACCCGCATCCTCGAGGTCGGGTGGACGGAGCCCGTGACCTTAGGCAAGATGGAAACCGCGCCCTTGATGTCGGGCGAGATGGAGCCCGCACCCAAGGGGTCGGACGAGACAGAGCCCGCGGTCTCGAGGTCGGGCAAGTTGGAGCTCGTGGCCTCGAGGTCGGGAGAGACAGAGCCTCCGGCCTTGGGCGAGAACGGAACCCGCATCCTTGGGGTGGGCGAGACGGAGCCCACACCCAAGGGGTCGGACGAGACGGAGCCCGCAACCTCGAGGTCGGGCGAGACGGAGCCCGTGGCCTTATGGTTGGGTGAGACGGAGCCCGTGGCCTTGTGATCGGGTGAGACCTTTTAATACATCTCGAGCCATCCGGGGAAGTCAGCGTGGGTGCTAACTTCCTTACTTTGTGTATCTATAATATCGATACCCGACACATATGTTCAACTTAAATCATCAACCAAATAGCGGTGTCGAAGCTTTGCATGTAGTGTCGCGTGTGATGGCCGATGACCAAACACGCTCTAACTACTACTGCTAGTGCCATGTCACTAAGCATATCCTCAGTCCATTGTAAAAAAAATTAGTGTAGATCCAACCTAAAATGCATCATATAAATCAACCATTCTTCGTATCGGATTTAGGGCTTGTTTAGTTGATTCCTAATAAACTTGCCATGACATAATATAGAATTTGTGAGACATCTGAGTTTTTTTAAATACTACCGCCGTCCTAATAATTTTGTATTTAGTTAGACTATCTATGGTTTGAATTTTTTTAACAAAGGTGTGTTAATATTCATAGCACCATATAAATATATCATGAAAATATATTAAAAGACAAATAAAGCACACTTATTTGATGTCGTAAACGTAGATATTTTTTAATAAATTTGGTTAAAAATAAAATGATTTGGCTATGGGCTATGCTTAAATTACATTCTTTTTAGAGATAATGGTAACACATCCGCAAAGTGCACCGAATATGCCTCTATGAGTGTTGCATGCCAAAGGTTACATTGGATCAAAATATGGATCTAAACGAGAGCAGTACAATATAGACTTAAACAGTTGACTCCTTTTTTTGAGCATAGCATGCCGACTTTTGCACGTCGTTCAAACACGTATATATATATATATATATATATATATATATATATATATATATATATATATATATCATGGTTCTTTTTGAAAAGTTACGGATTACACCCATTTCCTATGTTTGTTCTATGTCCAGATAATTCATACAATCTGTTTTGTTCAATTTACTCTCTACTATTTCTGCTAGTTCGGTTTACCCCTTAACATACAAGTTGTTTTTTTATTTCAATTTTTGTGAGATGATAGAGACATCATATTTTGTGTTAAAAGTTACATCATGATTTTTTAATCATTACGTGTCATAAATTTATATCTAGTGTTAATTTATTATTATATTCCCTAAGAACATAACATAATAACGATGGATTTTTTTAAGATGTATCTTTTAACATTTAGTATATATATGTACCACCTCACAATTAAAATTAACACACACTTTATATGCGAAAAAAAACTTGTATAAAAAGTAAATTAGACCAATTGACATAGTTAGGGGAGTAAATTGAACGAAGCACCTGTTACTAGGTTTTCTAGACATATACAATTAAGGGGAATAATTTGAACTTTTTTTTTTCCTAGGCATAGTACGTTTTATTTATTTCTTACTCCCTTCATATTTATATAAATCAATTTCTATAATTGTTTTAAATGAACCTTTTTATGTTTGATAAAATTTATAGAAAAGAGTATTGATTTGGTATCATAAATCTTAGCACTCTTTTCTATAGAATTGGTCGAATTTAAAAAATTCTCACTTAAGATAACTCTATAAATTGATTTACTTAGAGTCAGTACTTGAATCTTGTTAGATGTGGATTTTTTTTCTCGAATACGCAAAAGACTTGTATCTTTGTATTTAAGGTAAGAGGAAAAGGTATTTTACAATGCCGCACCTAGCCTTCCACGGGTAAAGGATTCTCAAGCTCGTATACCGCCCCATGGGTTAAGGATTCTCAAGCTCGTATAGGACCCCAGAGTCCAAGTTCTTGCTACAAAATTATACTAACCAAGCAACCGAGGTCCGTGGCGCCAGTTTCAACCTGTTGCTCCGCTTGATGTTGAGTGTTGCCAACGGCTCGGACAATTGATATTGTCGTGCCTCAGAAGCACCGGCCGTTCCGCCTCCATCTCTCTTGTTTTCTCATTTCTTAGTCCGTTACATCTTGTTACATGTTAATCGACTAACATAGTTTGGTCTATATTCATTAGTTTTGTCAAACTTTAGACCAAACTTGAGGAGGTAATTTTTCCGTTCCGCCTTCTTTACGACGGAAATACGTTTTCTACGGACAGAAGCGATCCCTTTGCTGTATGTAAAGCAACCTTAGAGGACTATAGACAGGTGGGTCCAACTTGCAGTCACACGGGACATCCCCCGCTCCTTCTTCTCGCGCGCGACGGCCCCGGAGCCGCCGAGCAGGCCTCATTAAACCCTAGAGCTCCCGGTCGCCGCCGCCGCCACCGCATACGCCGTCGCCATGGATACTCTCAAGCGCAAGGCCCCGGACGGCCCCGGAGCCGCCGAGCAGGCTTCTCCTCTCAAGGCGCCGCGCGCTGCCGCCGCCACCCCGGAGCCTCCCGCCTCCACCACCCTCGCGGCCGCGGAACCAGTCGCCTGCGTGCACGACGTCTCCTACCCCGAGGGCTACGATGCGTCCGCCTCTACGTCCCGCGCCATTGCCGGCGGCGCTGACGCCTCTGAGCCTGCAAAGAAGTTCCCCTTCCAGCTCGACCCCTTCCAGTCCGAGGCCATACGCTGCCTCGACAATGGCGAATCCGTTATGGTACCATATCGGCTCCAATTTTTTCTTGTCTCAGTGCATTTCGTTTGACCACCCAGCTCAGTGCATGTGTCAAATTAGTATATTTTAGTTCAATTCAAATAACCCTTCTGGATTGGATTAGGTAGCAACCTCCTCAAATTAGGTCCACTAAAGGAAGGCTACCATTTTAGCTTCTCAGGTTTAACTTTTTTAAATACCTATCATTACTACTGCGTAAAAACGTGCCTCTCATTGGGCTTTTATTGATCCGTCTATTGCTGATGGCCAATTAGCATCCATGGTTGCTGAATGCTGATAGTAAATTATGTAATTCACAGTTCCTCCTATTGTACGAGCTGTATGATAATCAGACCACGCCTCGTAGTCCAACTATTTTCTTGCTAAACAATCATGCTTTGTGCTTCTGTATATACGGTCAAATCAGTTCTCCTTTCATCAGCTAAGTTGTTTGTCACTTATAAAAAATCTTTCTCTACTTCCCTTTTGGGGATTCCCAGGTTTCAGCTCATACGTCTGCCGGAAAGACAGTGGTCGCGTTGTATGCAATAGCAATGTCTTTGCTCAACCAGCAGCGGGTCATCTATACATCTCCAATCAAGGCACTGAGCAACCAAAAGTACAGGGAGTTCAAAGAAGAGTTCTCTGATGTTGGTCTCATGACAGGGGATGTCACGATTGAGCCTAATGCCTCTTGTCTGGTACTACCTCCTGTCCTCACTACTCTTTCAATTGCTTGTATATTTATGCTTGGAACTTAAAAGCAAGCCCTGACATTGCAGGTCATGACTACAGAAATTTGGCGGAGCATGCAATACAAGGGATCTGAGGTCATGAGGGAAGTTGCTTGGATTATATTTGATGAGGTGCATTACATGCGGGATAGAGAGAGAGGAGTGGTTTGGGAGGAGAGTATAGTGATGGCTCCCAAGAACTCACGCTTTGTCTTCCTCTCAGCGACTGTACCTAATGCCAAGGAGTTTGCTGATTGGGTAGCTAAGGTCTGTTCCCAAGGTTGCCTATTTGTCTTCATGTCTCTATTGCCATGGTTTTGGCTTTGAACTCATGTACTTGTTACAAGGCGTCTATAGACATGGTCAAGCATCCACATATGCTTTAAGAACATATGCCATTTTGTTAATAATGGAGGTTATTCTATTTTTCAGGTACATAAGCAACCCTGTCATATAGTTTACACTGACTATAGACCTACGCCTCTTCAGCACTATGTATTTCCTTCTGGAGGGGATGGATTATACCTTGTAGTGGATGAGAAGGGCAAGTTCAGAGAGGACAGTTTTCAGAAAGCATTGAATGCCCTTGTCCCTGCTAGCGACAGTGCCAAGAAGAAGGAAAATGGGAAGTGGCAGAAAGTTATCATGGCAGGGAAATCTAGTGAGGAAAGCGACATATTCAAGATGGTGAAAATGATAATTCAGCGCCAATATGATCCTGTAATACTTTTCAGCTTTAGCAAAAGGGAATGCGAATTTCTTGCTATGCAGGTATGCTCTTTTGTAGATTATTATTAGTCAATTTAGTGAACTGGAAAATTCTGTGGTCTGTAGGAAAAAGAAATTGAGTTAATTCAGTTGATTTTGACTATCTTTCATTGTGATAGATGGCTAAGATGGACTTGAATGAGGATGACGAGAAGGCAAACATCGAAACAATTTTTTGGAGTGCTATGGATATGCTTTCTGATGATGATAAAAAGCTTCCTCAGGCAAGTTCTCATTTATGTATCAGTTTCTGATCTCAAGCAACTAACACAATGGAATTTAGCACTGTAGATATTACTGTGAGATTACAGTTTTATTTTTTTAAGCTATCTACAGCGGTATACATTTCTATTTGAATATACGAACCAGTAGCAGTACTGGTAGGCAATGCTATGGATTGATAATTTATCTTAAAACTGAGCCACTGGACAGGTTTCAAACATGCTCCCCTTACTGAAACGCGGCATTGGCGTGCATCATTCTGGTCTGTTGCCCATTTTAAAGGAAGTCATTGAGATACTCTTCCAGGAGGGCCTCATTAAGGTTAGCACATTTTATGAATCTCATGACGCCTCAAGTTCCTGTTATTTCTTAGCCTCATAAGTAGCTTATTGCTAGTGGTATTTGAACACTCATACAGAACTTTTTATTTGGAGCAATGATAGTAAGACATAGATGTTCATAACTTCTTATATACATTTTGCACTTTACATCAAGCAAGAATTACGTGCATCAAAAGGTTAGGCTGTATTTCTTGATTCCTAGTATAGAGTAGATTCTCCTTGTTGCTACTGTATTTTAGTTCCATATGAAGAGACCAATTCGATGTGAAACATGAAATGGATAGATCAGATTTTAGGTGATTCTAGGCTTCTATGTTCAATTGCACTTCAAATTTAAATAGAGTGTGGGAGGGAGGGCACGAGGTCTGAAATAACAGATTTAATAAACTATTTTATTTAGTTATTTTTAGATCAGAGTGGTTCTCATCTCTGACTAATGTCATGGACTGTCTTTATACCTTGAGAAATGCGTTCACATGTTCTATTATACATATTCTCCCTAATGATGCTGCACTTCCACTGAGCATTTTATATATGCTTTCTTTCTATCTTTCTTAAGACTATGCTGTGTGTTGTGCCTTTTTATTTCTTGCTGAGATTAAAACATGGTGTTATAGTGTTTGTTTGCCACAGAAACATTCAGTATTGGTTTGAACATGCCTGCAAAGACTGTTGTGTTTACCAATGTGCGAAAATTTGACGGAGACCGATTCAGATGGCTGTCGAGTGGAGAGTACATCCAAATGAGTGGCCGTGCTGGTCGTCGAGGTATTGATCAGCGTGGTATCTGTATACTGATGGTGGATGAGAAAATGGAACCTTCAACTGCCAAAATGATGCTGAAAGGAAGTGCTGATAGTTTGAACAGGTCAGTATCATGGCATCCTGGCTTTTCTGGCACATTTAGAACAAAGAAGCTTTAACAACTTAATCCAGTTTGGTTGAGTGGTATGCATGAAAGAAATCCGGAACACAAGATTAAGACTGAGATGGACAAATCCTCCCAGTGCGATAATGTTCTTGGTTAACATTGTTCTTATGTTCTGCTGATAATGCTAGTCATTTGTGTTATGCCTGTTCCTTGCACCCTTAAAATATCGAGTTAGCATACCAATGCTCAAATTCAGATCTGCCCTCCGTTTCATTCTTTTGCGTCAATATGTTTATTGTTGCTTTTATGTGTGGAATTATGTTCTGTTCTGCATGTGCTCACACAACTACCTTTCTGTTTGTTAGTGCCTTTCATCTGAGCTACAACATGCTGTTAAATCAAATGCGATCTGAGGATGGGGATCCAGAAAAGCTCCTCCGGCATTCATTTTATCAATTTCAGGCTGATCGTTCTCTCCCTGATCTTGAGGTATTTGCTTTTCTTTGAAATGGAGAATTTTACGTATGCTCCTAAGTGTTTTTCGTGGTCATCTGACATAGATTACACCTTTATCCTTGACAGCTATGAACCACATAATTCATCCATTCATTAACTCGTTGCCCATTGAAACTTATAATATTACACTGTTTTCCTGTACCTCAGTTCACTTCCTGATCTTGAGGTTGTAGTTTGCGAGTGTCTTAAGGGAATCTTTGAAAGTTGATTGATACTTTTTAAAAGGCAAAAACAGGCCATGCTATTCCTTCCCACCCACTGTGGTTTAAGTATGATTTTTCGTGTTAAAAAAAGAACATTATTTGATACATCTTCAGAGATGCACCTATGCACTAAGATCACTTTTGGACCATTACAAGCCAGATTAATAATTTGTTTGGTAGCCACTGAATGTTGGCACCTATATTATTGCCTTTTGGTCACCATAGGGACTTTTATTAAAAACACACACACAGAAACCCCACCTAAAGCATTTCTTGAAACTTACATAGCACCCTGTTTGAATTTTGTGTAGAAGCAAATCAAGGAACTGGAATCAGAGAGAAATTCCATGGTCATTGAGGAAGAGGAGAGCTTGAAGGATTATTATGATCTCTTACAGCAGCACAGGAGTTTAAAGAAGGATGTCCATGATATTATCCTCTCTCCAAAACATGTTCTGCCTTTCTTGCAACCTGGAAGGCTTGTCCGCATTGAATATAGTACAGATGAGCCAGCTAACTTTTCCATTGATGAAAATGTCACATGGGGAATTATAATAAACTTTGAAAAAGTGAAATCCCATGGTGAAGGTACATAAGTTAAAACAATAATCTCATTTCAATCTATTCCTCTAATATGATTTTCTATTTTGTATATTTGTTTAGAATAAATACAGAATGATTTACCTACAACTTGTTTGGTAATGCATTCCATGACAGGATTCATGTAGTTATACGTTTTGTGGTGGATTGGGAAGGGATTCAGGCTTAAGCAGCAGATATTCCTTCTCACTGTTCACTGCTATGTTTTTCTGATAATCTAGGTTCATTCATGGTTGTCCTATGATCTGCTCATGTCCATGAGTTTTGCCAATTGTGGCATGGGTACCCTTGTCAGTTTGTCTAGGTCTCTAGCTTTGATGATGAATTGACTGGCAGCTGAGCTTCAGAGTTACACATAGGACTGAGAAACCATTCTGATCTCAAATGAGAGGGACTTTACTTATCCTGAAAAATGTACAGATATAGTTTTACCTTTCTTGACAATCTGATCTAAATAGGCTTGATTTTGGTTTGTTTCGCACCAACTATTCCTGTAGCATAGCTTCATCAGCTTGAATTGCAGAATGTTTGGTGGTTTTTAGACTGTAACTGTATGTTAGGACCTCTCTTTTATGGAGTGGATTTTGTGCATCTCCAAATGTCAACCACTTGCTGCAAGTACACCTGGTTTTAATTCCAGAAACAGTCAGATTAGTGATGTTATTCATCTATGTCTTTAAAAGTCACTGTTGAAATGGAAAAGTAGCTGTTCACCTTACTTTGGTTTTGCTCTTGCAGATAGGAGACCTGAGGATTCTGATTACACGGTTGATGTCCTTACCAGATGTTCTGTAACTAAGGACAACAATGGTAAGAAAACAATGAAGGTTGTTCCTCTGAAAGCGCGTGGAGAACCAGTTGTAGTTTCATTGCCACTTTCACAGGTTATTTACTTTGCACATTTCACCACTTCTGATCATTTTATCTCCTTGCTAAGCTGCCCCTTTGCTAATGATGGGGTCCAACTAAATAAAACAGATTGATGGACTAAGCAGCATACGGATGTACATACCTAAGGATCTTTTGCCTGTAGAAGCTCGAGAAAACACCTTGAGGAAAGTTGAAGAAGTCCTTTCAAGGTTTGCTAAAGATGGGGTGCCTCTATTGGATCCAGAAGAAGATATGAAAGTAAGAAAATGCTTAGGCATGTTGTCAGATTTCCTCTGTTTATGTTTTTCTAATAAAACCTATTCTTTTTAGGTACAATCGAAATCATTTCGGAAAGCTACCAGACGAATAGAAGCTCTGGAGAGCTTGTTTGAGAAGCACAATATCCGTAACTCTCCACATATCCAGCAAAAGCTGAAAGTCTTTCATGCTAAGCAAGAACTATCAGCCAAAATAAAGTCCATAAAGAAAACAATGCGGTCTTCCACAGCTTTAGCTTTCAAGGATGAACTCAAGGCCCGGAAACGTGTTCTTCGCAGGCTGGGGTATTGCATTTTTTTCTGACATAAAATGATTCTTTTTCAGATTTTGCTGATTTGGTACCTTTAAGATGAAGTGCCCTACTTACATATATAATCCTTGATCTGCTAAAAGTATAATATTTCTGTCAACAAAATTGCTGTTGTGAATGCAATTTTTTTGTGTGTAGAAGAATATAATACATGGGCATCTGATATTTGGATGTGAAAAGACAGACACAGCACATAACTAGTAGGATATTTTGACCAAATTAGAAGCATCTTGCACTGTCGTGTCAAATTTGGTTTGATTTTAAATAAAATAGGAATTTTTGTCTGTTCTGTATTGAGTTCTAAAAATCTCACTGTCAATTTGAAAGATAATTTTATCATGTGTTCTTGTTTGTGTCCTCATAACCAAATCTTCTGGGTAAAATTTAGGTGCATACGCTTGATGTTGCTTCTGTAAGATACCATGCTGCTGGTTTCCGTGTGAATTTGGAAAATTTTATTATGTATATCAGATAATCCTACCAAGCTTCCAATTTCTTAAGAAGAGACATCTTTATTTCAGATATGTTACGAGTGATGATGTTGTGGAAGTGAAGGGCAAAGTGGCCTGTGAGATAAGTTCAGCTGATGAGCTTACATTGACGGAGCTTATGTTTAGTGGTGCTCTGAAGGATGCTACAGTAGAGCAGATGGTGGCACTGCTTTCTTGCTTTGTTTGGCAGGAGAAGCTCCAGGATGCCCCGAAGCCAAGAGAGGAGCTTGATTTGCTCTTCCACCAGCTGCAGGAGACAGCAAGAAGGGTTGCTAACCTTCAGCTTGAATGCAAGGTAGTTAATGCTACCAAACCATCATATCAAATTGCTACCTCATGTACGAATGGGATCATGATGCTGAAACCTCGTATTTTGTTTCTCTTGTTGATGATGATAGATCCAAATTGATGTGGAAAGTTTTGTGAATTCTTTCCGACCTGACATAATGGAAGCGGTGTATTCATGGGCCAGAGGGTCAAAGTTCTACCAAATCATGGAGATGACCCAAGTGTTTGAAGGAAGCTTGATCAGGTCCATCAGGAGGCTGGAGGAGGTTCTGCAGCAGCTGATTCTGGCATCCAAGTCCATTGGGGAAACCGAGTTAGAAGCAAAACTCGAGGAGGCAGTCAACAAGATCAAGAGGGACATAGTGTTTGCAGCATCATTGTACTTGTAATGTCTTGATGTATGGCTGTGTCAGGGGCTAGGGCAAAAGCTCATAGGGGATTAAAGCACTCTTAATTTGCTGTTCTTGTTGAGTGCTGTTGTGGCATGATGAAGCTGCCTGATTTGCTGTTAGCAGTGATGTGGCAGTGAAAGTTTTGTTAGGGTTAACCGTGTAGGGTCTATTTGAAGGTCAAGAATTTTGTAGGAAGCAATACAATTTGGCAGAAATTCAACATACTCACAGTAACTGCCTTGGCATGTACGATAAATAGCTAATTATTTGTTAGGAATAGTCCAGGGATGCAAATCTGTATTCAAAATTACAAATGTACCGGATTGCATTATCATGTATTTGTGGAGTATAACAGTGTAAGAGAGAGTGCTTGTGTTGTATTGTAAGTGCAATTCAAAGTCGGTCGATGGAGATGTCCCTGGATGGAAACTTAGAATAATAGTTGTCTTAACTCGTTTGGATGTTATTGGCCGGCTGAGGGTCACGGGCAACCGTTTGAACGTTCTTGTCAAGATAGCATTTTTGTTTGTATATTTGGCATGGAGATGGAAAACGAACGAGGATCGCTTGGAACTGGTCATCAGCCAGGTCAGGTCAGGTGAGTGATAGATAGCTAGTGTGATATATAACCGGCCGGTTGCCGCATGACCACTTGTTGATACATCCGGGATTACATTTTGACCTGCGATAGTTTGCTGGACGCATGCATTCATGATGAACAGATATGCCTAGTCGGCTAGCTAGGCCTACTTCGTTGAGCTCCCTTCTACACTTAAACCAGAGAGGTTACTATTTCATACTCCCTTTGATAGGGCAATTCCTTTTAAGTTGAACTGTATTTTATATAAAAGATCATCAATATTTACGACACCAAATAAGCACTATAAAAATATATTTAATGGTGTATTTAAAGGTACAAATTTAATGTCACGAGTATTGATGTTTTTCTCAATAAATTTTGTTAAATTTGAAAATGTTTAACTTAAGAGAACTCTAGAAGTTGATTTATTTGGCGACTGAGAGGGATCAAGTAGATGTTTGATCAGAAATATAAAAGAAAATAATAAAATTGTTTGCCACTTTCAAATATTCTCATTTGTAACGTGTGCTTCGCTTGTATTTCCATGATTATAATACTTTTAAATGACGATTTTTTTTAGATGCTTAGAAAAGAATGGATGCAATAAATTTGTTAAGGCGCAAAAACGTTTTGAGCTTAAGACACATCATGGGCGGCCAATGAAAGAAAATGAATTTCGGCATGGTGTTTTTCCGTTTACGACAAGCTAGGCTAATTAAGCACTAACATTAACGCAAGTGGTGAGCAAATAATTGACAATGGATGTATATTCTACAGTAGGGCAAGTGGGGCAACTGAATGCTCATGCATGTGATCTTATTAACTACTATATATTTACACAATAACTTTGATTTTATCTGTGTCTTATTCTGCGCAATCTATCTGTTCAATTTAATCGATAGCGTAGTCATCTCTTGACCACAAAATCCGCGAAACAGCGGCTGCAAGATGGATGCACGAGCCATATACGACGTACTACGTCTACCTGCCGGCCGGCTGCATACATATTGTAGTATCTTGCTATGTCGTACGTACGCAGTAGACGACACATACATATATGATTAGCTAGCTAGATAGAAATGGTTAGATCAAACGAAAGCCTAGTATATACAGTGCATGCTGTGCACATATCTAAGAAATTTGGCACTACGATGTATATATATATAACAACAAGAAGTAACCTCCAAAAATCCTTGGGTATAAATACCCTCCCAAGTCTCCATGGTGATCATCAATCGCACATCAGCACAACTCGATCGATCAAAAGCCATCGTATCATCATCACTAGCTCGTAGCAATTAACACAACAGCAACAATGGCGAGGCGGTCCAGTTCTTCCAGCAGCGTGACCGCCACCGCGGTACCGCCGGTGGTGCTGTTCGCCTTGCTGCTAATAATTCTGTCGTCGGGCGTGGCGCCGGCGGCGGCGTGCGGCGGTCACCCGTGCCCGATCCCGGACGGCAAGTGCCCGGTGAACGCGGTGAAGCTGGGCGTGTGCGCCGACGTGCTGGATGGGCTGATCCACGCGGTGGTGGGCGGCCCGCCCAAGGAGCCCTGCTGCTCCCTCATCTCCGGCCTGGTCGACCTGGACGCCGCCGTCTGCGTCTGCCTCGCCATCAACGCCAACGTCCTCGGCGTCAACCTCGACGTCGCCGTCGACCTCTCCCTCCTCGTCAACTACTGCGGCCGCCGTGTGCCAGCCGGATTCAAATGCGCCTAGTAGTACTAGGCCGGCCGCGCGCCTTAATTTGTTGGTGGCCAGCTGGTGCATGCATACATGCACTTTCAGAACATGCACTTTCAGCTGCCTACCGATCGACTTATAGGTCGTGCATGCATGCATGAATAATTCATCACTGTGTCTGTGTGTACGTGCTGCATGATCTAGCTAGCTAGTGGTACCTAGTATGTACGTCGTCGTTATATATGTATATGTCTTTAATATTAGCTACCAAATATATATGCTCGTGTCTCACAACGAAACTAACGACAATAAATATATATATATATATATATATATATATATATATATATATATATATATATATATATATATATATATATGTTAATTTACGAGATTATAGTAACTCCTTACTAAGTGGTTTAATATAACGTTATGATAAATATCCCCATGTGTTATAGTAACCCAACTATCGTAAATATTATTGACATTATCGTAAATTAGTATATAAAATTATAGTAAATTCTCAGAATAACTTATTTTGTAGCCGGCTACTGAATAGCCTCTCCCTATATTTACGATAGTGTCAATACATATTTACGATAGTTGGGTTACTATAACACATAGAGATATTTACCATAACGTTATAGTAAACCACTTAATATGGAGTTACTATAATATCGTAAATTAACATAGTAATTATCGTAACTCAAAGTGGCTATAGAATAAGTTATTTTGTAGCCAGCTATAGGGTAGTAGTTCTATATATATATATATATATATATATATATATATATATATATATATATATATATATATATATATATATATATATATAGCCCAATGATATCTCACAACAAATTAGACAATAATACTTTTCATTTAGAGAGTAGGGCTATATATATATATATATATATATATAGAGAGAGAGAGAGAGAGAGAGAGAAGAGAGAGAGAGAGAGAGAGAGAGACTAGTTGCGTCATCTACGTCAATATTTCTTAGAATGGGGACCTCGAGGATCTCCCTCCCGTTTTATTCTCACCACTCAGCCGGCCTCTTTACCTAATGATCATATCGTCATCGATGAATGCTGAAGAGCAGACAGGGGACTAACGGAGAAGTACTCCTTGGCCGACCATGCATGCTGACGAACAGCCAGGGGCGTATAAGAAGCAGGAAGCTTCATTGTAACGGCATCGAAGAACAGAAACCGTTTCCCCCTAACTGAATTCAACCTTCCTCTGTTCTTGCCGCCTCCCTTAGCTGTTGCTTTTCCCCAACCTAAACTCCAATCCATCTCTAGACCTGACACGAACATGATTGATGAGCTATAGCTAGCTAGAAGCGATGGGGTTTGAGAGAGGCAGGGACAAAGGAGATGGCATCGTCGAACCATTCCTCCGCCGGCAAGACGTTGCGGCGACAACCAAAATGAAGGCATTGGTGGCACTCAAATGTACCAGTGAAGGAACCATGCTATTGAAATGAGATTTGCACTCTTCCGCGCTCCGCTGGATTATGTGATTGTGCCGCTGCCTATCAAAAATAGACGCAGGTGAGCATGTAATTCAAAACGTTTGAGAAACTTGAGATCTCCTGCCATACTCTGAGACGACTCCGTGGAAGACTGTGCGCGATCTTGAGCAGGCTGTTGGAAAACCATCGTCTCGTGCTCTGCCCACGGGTGCAGCTGGTCGGCGGCGGCGGCGGCGGCCATGGCTCTCGAGGCGAGGGTGGGATTAGCAGAGGGATTATGAGGGGAAAGGAAGCGCAGGGAAGGGAGAAGCAGTTTCCCATGTATTTATACAGGAGTAGTAATATTTTGTGTTTTGACCCACAACTTACTGTGTTTTCAGCATGCCAACGAGTGGCGCTGGATTATTTCCGCAGACACCACCAGTCTGACTCGGGTTAGTACGTCGTGAAGAAGTTCATCAGAACAAGCGACTGGCTTTTGGAATCCATGGCCGGAGACTCTGCGCGATTGGGGCATTTCCGTGCTACCATGTCCATACCATCATTTTCCATCTGTATGTATTATAATATAAAGAGAAAAAATCTGGTCAACAAAAGAGTCAAGGGACGAAAAAAATAAAAAATAAAACTCTGCAGGCCATTGAAACAGGGCATGTACTGAATGAAAGCTTACATTGGTTTTCCACAACGTAGTCTTGTTCCACGCTCATACAATATGCTTGCTTCCTTGGATTTCTTTGATGTGAAAGACTAGCAGGCGCTGGTTCTGGCTGATCATGTCCTTGAGCAAAGGCCAGTTGCCACCGCGCGCTGCATGGTGAGATCGATGCACGGATAGGAATCTGTAAAAGCTGTCCCGCGGGGGTCAATGTCGTTTGTCGGACGACCGAGGGGTTTCAAACTAACTTCAGAGGTGTTTTGACATGATGAGAACGCGATGCACGGATGGACTGATCTCCGCTACACCACCAGAGTCGGAGCAGGCCGCCGCGCGCCCACCTACCGGCTTCATGGCTGCTCCGCGTCGAACTGACTACACGGGTGGATGGAATTGGGGATACGTCTTCCCAATTCCATTGCCCGGCCAACGGTACCGAACACAATTTCCATCCCAGTTATTCCTCCCAATCAGAATGTTGTTCATGATGGTCACTTACTTGAGCCTGAACCTGACACCACCCATCCAAACACTGGCCGACTACCTAAGTTTGATTTCCCAACCTTTGAGGGTGAAGCTCCCAAGTTATGGATAGTTCAGGCTGAGGATTACTTTGACATGTACCACGTTCCTAAACCTATCTGGGTTCGCGTCGCGCGCATGCGTTTTCGTGGTGCCGCGGGACGGTGGATCAGTTCACTAGACCACCCTGGATCGTCTCCCTTGATTTTTGATTTTTGCCACGATCCTCCGGGTGCGATCAGCGTGACATGTTAGTTCGCCAAATGTTTCACATCGGCCAGACATCCACCGTTACCGATTATATGGAATGGTTCGACCAGCTCATAGCTTATCAGCCCCGTCCTGATTATCATTACTACATTACTCGTTTTGTGGATGGGTTACGGGATGACATTCGTGCTGTGATTACTTTGCAACGTCCATCTAGCCTCGATACTGCGTATTCTCTGGCGTTATTGCAGGAAGAGGTCACTGATTCGGCTCGCAAGCCTGATGGGAACAAACCTGGATTCCGGGGCAACTTCAGGAATGTTGTACCACAGCATCGTGCACCAGTCGCTGAGAAGCCGGGTGAAGACAAGGTGGCTGTGCCAACACCAGAAGACAAGCTCTCCACTCTGCGCTCTTACCGGCGGGCACGAGGTCTGTGTGAGCGCTGTGCAGAAAAATGGGTGCGTGGTCACAAATGTGCTGCAACTATTTAGTTACACGCCATACAGGAAATTTGGGACTTACTCAGTATTGATGACTCAATTGAGTTGGCCGACGAACCTACTGAGCAGTTGCTTTTGGCACTTTCTCATGATGCAAGAATGGGTTCTCAGAGTCACCGTACTATCCGGTTCAATGGCAGCATACAAGGAAAGAACGTTGTTATTTTGGTGGATTCTGGAAGTTCAGTTTCCTTTCTCGCAACATCTGTGGCTAATTCTTTTCCTCAGATGCCAAGGGAACCTATGTCAGCTTCTGTCAAAGTTGCTAATGGCCAGCTTTTGCGCTGCACTTCTGCCATTCTGGGCTGTGAGTTTTCTCTGGGTGACTACACTTTTCAGCATGATTTGCGCATCTTACAATTGGACTCTTATGATCTTATCCTGGGAATGGACTGGCTGGAACTTTACAGCCCAATGCAGATACATTGGAAAGCTAAATGGTTGTCTCTACCCTATCAAGGTGAACACATCCTCCTCCGGGGTATCTCTGCTGATTCCGAGGATGACATAGTCTTTCAGTTACTGTCTGTAGGCAGATATTCAGGCTCTCTTAGACTCATTTCCATCAGTGTTTACCATTCCCAATGCCTTGCCGCCCAAAAGAGCTTGTGATCATGCAATACCGCTGATCAGTGGTGCCACTCCGGTCAATGTGCGGGCTTATCGCTATCCTCCTAGCCTCAAAGATGAGATCGAGAAACAAGTGCAAGCCATGCTAGCTCAAGGTTTGATTCAGCCCAGCACTTTACCATTTTCTTCTCCTGTTCTTTTGGTGCGCAAGAAGGATGGTACCTGACGATTCTGTGTTGACTATCGGTACCTTAACGCTCTCACAGTCAAATCTGTCCATCCCATTCCGATCTTTGATCAGCTAGTGGATGAACTCGGGCAGGCGTCTTGGTTTTCTATTCTGGACCTGCATTCAGGGTATCATCAGATTCGCTTACAGCCCAGCGAAGAGTTCAAGACAGCTTTCTCAACCCACGCAGGCCATTATGAGTTCAAAGTGGTGCCGTTTGGGTTATCAGGAGCACCAGGTACTTTTCAGGGAGCAATGAACTGCACGTTGTCTCCACTACTTAGACGCTGTGTTATTGTGTTCTTTGATGATATATTAATCTACAGTTCTTCCTATTCTGAGCACCTGGAACACATACAGCAAGTTTTGACTTTGCTCGCCAAAGATCAGTGGGCAGTGAAGTTGAAGAAGTGCCAATTTGCAAAGCAGGAGATTCACTATTTGGGTCATGTATTGAGCGCTCAAGGAGTCCACACTGATCCAGCTAAAATCACAGCAGTGTTGCAGTGGCCCACTCCTGCTAATGTGCATGAACTTCGGGGGTTTCTGGGCTTGGCCGGATTCTATCGCAAGTTCATCAGACATCTCGCTATCATTGCCAAACCGTTAACCAACTTGCTCAAGAAGAACTCACTGTTTGTGTGGACAGCCGGGCACCAGCAAGCATTTCACACTTTGCAACAAGCTTTATGTTCAGCGCCAGTTTTGGGCATTCCAGATTTCTCCAAGCCTTTCGCTATTGATACGGATGCTTCACAAACTGGTGTGGGGGCTGTACTCTTGCAGAGCGGACATCCTATGTTAGTAAACCTCTTGGAGTCAAGACACAAGGCCTTTCCACATATGAAAAAGAGTATCTCGCAAAACTCATCGCAGTTGAGCAATGGCGATCTTACCTTCAGCTTGCTGAATTCATAATCTTCACAGATCAGAAAGCCTTGATCCACCTTAATGACCAGCGCCTGCACACAGTTTGGCAGCAGCGGGTTTTCACTAAGTTGTTGGGTCTCCAAGATCGAATTGTCTACAAGAAAGGTTCTGACAACAGTGCAGCAGATGCTCTCTCTCTCTGCTGTGTGCACCCAGATGAGACATGTGCTGCTATTTCTGTGGTCACTCCTCAGTGGTGTGATGATATTATCTAAGGCTATAAGGATGACCCCCAGACGCTCAACTTGCTGGCGAAACTTGCTACCAATGCTGATGCTGTTCCTCATTTCACTTTGGCTAATGGTCTTCTGAAATACAAGAACAAGATTTGGGTTGGCCGCAACACCACTCTCCAGCTCAAGCTCATTCAACAACTGCACAGTTCGCCTATTGGAGGACATTCAAGCTCTGTTTGCTTGGCCAGGCCTCAAGAAGCAAGTTACTGCGTTTGTGCATAGTTGCCCAACATGTCAGCAGGCAAAGCCCGAGAGTGTCAGGTATCCCGGCCTTCTTCAGCCCTTGGCTACTCCTTCTTCTGCTTGGCATACTGTGTCCCTGGATTTTGTTGAGGGTTTGCCTACTTCCCATGGCTACAATTACATTTTTGTTGTCGTGGATCCTTTCACAAAGTAGTCACTTTTTGGCGCTTAAACATCCTTTCAGTGCCCTGTCAGTTGCCAAACTCTTTATGCAACACATCTACAAGCTGCATGGGCTTCCCTCTGCTTTGGTTTCTGACCGAGATCGAATTTTTACAAGTCAGTTGTGGAAAGAGCTATTTTGACTTGCTGGTGTTGATCTCCGATTCAGTTCAGCCTATCACCCACGGTCAGACGGGCAAACGGAGCGAGTAAATCAGTGTATGGAACAGTATTTGCGCTGCTTTGTGACTGCAGTTCCTAGCAAGTGGTTCGACTGGCTCCATCTCGCCGAGTTCTGGTATAACCCCACCTGGCATTCAGCTATGAATCAGTCACCGTTTCAGGTGCTCTATGGCCACACTCCACGACAGTTAGGCATTGATGCCTCTTCTACTTGCCCTGTGGATTCTTTTTTTTTCGCGATCGGGTTAGACCCATTTTTCATTAAGAGGAAAGAAGTTTTAATCCGTTATAGAGATACCAGATGATGCCGGCGAGAAGCCAACATCACGGCCTGCGACTGACCTAACTACCCAATTCCTTTTCGATATTACATTGGGATGTAATTTTGCGACAAAATATTATGACCTAATAAGGGTAACGCCTCGGCGACGCGAACGGCCCGAGAGACCCGCTGCTTCCTACCTGGAAATAGAACCTGCATGGCCTCCCGTGTTGACGACGATAGCGGCAGCTTGAAGGCTGTCTGGAACTCCTAAAACGAAGCCTCGTTAGGGAGCTGTCTCCACCTCAACGCTAAGGCGCTTCATCATCACCTTCCTCGCTTGCGCCTCGGGCTTTTGCTCCCTGTACTTGCTTTTCGCAGCTAGGCAAGCGCTCCGTTTGGGGACGAGCTCATCATCCTCAATTGCCCGTGCCCTTGCTGACCTGGTGACCCACAGGCGTGGCGGTGACGAGAGGATGGGCTGTGACAATGGCTTCCTGAAGATGGAGATAAAGTCATCGACCAACATCGGTTGCAGCGGAGGCATCGGAGTGCGGATAGCTGCAACGTCGACGAACTCATGGCAGTCGACGGGCTGAGGCGAAGTATCCAAGACTACATCACCCCCGAGCTCGGAGGCCTCGACAGTTTGAGGCGTGGACAAGGGTGCCTCAGCTGCTCAGGTCCGGCGATCTCAACGGATAAAACCAGAGACTCCTCCCTCAGCTCCAGCGTCATGAGGTACGGCCTGAGAGAGTTGTGGCCAGATCCGCAGTTATCAGGGTCCGAGAGGCACAGGTCCACCGCCAGGGCCATCTCTAAAATCTATGGGCCAGCCTGGTCCCTATCAAACGCGCATCCAAAAAGGAAGTCAGGGCCATCACAAGGTCCAGTTGGGACACACGTCACCCGGCCCATCATCAGCTCGAACTCCGCTGTCGGATATTTATACCCAGGTATCCGAGCAAAAAGATTAATGAGCGTCACGTCGCCTCATCCGATGGTTAAGGACGCAACTGCGGCCTCGTCCGATCCCTAGGGGCCGGGCGAGGTCTCGTCCAACTCCGAGGATGAGGTTTCTGCCTCGTCCGACCCCATGGGCCAGACGGGGCCTCGTCCAACTCCGAGGATGAAGTTTCCGCCTCGTCCGACCCCCAAGTGCCGGGCCACGCCTCCTCCAACTCCAAGGACGAGGTTTTCGCCTCGTCCGACCCCAAGGCGTTGGTTCCGACTTGTCCGGTCCCACAGGAAGGGCTTCACCTCGTTCGACCCCTGAGGGTCGAATTCCGTCTCGCCCGGCCCCAGGGCGAGATTTCCGCCTTGCCCATTCTCTGGGAGTCGGATTTGCTACCGGACAAAAGCAATGGCCCCGGGGTAGGACCCGAACCGCTTCAACCACTATGGCAAGGAGGCGCACGCCCGGGAGCACGTCTCGGACGTGACCTGATGCGACTGGCGGTTGCATCAGGCCATGCTGGGAGACTCACGTCGCCCACCCCATCAACAGGCCAGCAATGTACTACCAAGTCCCTGCCTGACCACCGTCCACCGTCAGTCGACCGACGTCAGTTGACTGGCACTGTACCGCCAGCCCCCCGTATGGCCTTTCTCAGGGACCCTTTGACCATTCCGTCTGCTCGAATGGGATGGAAGACAAGAACGACGCATGACACCCGCACGCATGCTGCAACGGCCAATAGGACTCTGGTACGACGCCGCTGCTACCGCGAACTACAGGGTCAGCGGGACCCGCGCGAAGAGGAGAACGGCACACCTCCAGGAGCCTATTTTCTCTTTTTCTTTCCCTCTTCCCTTCGGCTGTAACCCCTCCTTTCCTTTGTGCTATAAAAGGGAAAACAGGGCATCCCACTAGGGGACATCGAACAAGTGCATCACATAGCACCGGTTCACCGCACCTCATCACGAACAACACATCACTAGAGACTTGGGACCAATCCCTCTCTCGCCAGTTTGTAACCCCCTACTACGAACTTTTAGTGCTAAGTAATACAAGCAACAACAAAGAACTGGACGTAGGGACATTCTTCCCGAACCAGTATAAACCTTGTGTCTTCTTAGCACACCATCCGGGCCAGATGCGTAATATACAAATTTACTCGATGGTGTTTAGTCAAAACACCGACAGTTGGCGCGCTAGGTAGGGGCCTTTTGCGCGTTTCAACATCAACACTAGGCCTCGGATGGCTAGTCACGACATCAGCTGGGTCCTGGGCGCACACGTGCGCTTCGAGGACCTGGACTTCATTATCATGGCGGAGGAAGAGATGGCGCAGGCGCCCGTCGTCATTCAGCCTCTCCACTCCGCCGGCCTCGACGCGATCGCCGAGTCACTTGAGGAGCTACGGCTGCACGCACCGGAGACCCACGCCCCCGGGAGCGGCCAGCTCCTCGACTCCGACTACGGGAGATTGGAGCATCAACTCGGCGTCTTCCTAGGATCCCAACCGTCCTGGGAGGGCCTATGCCACCTCACCTTCTTGTTCGTCAGTGTCATGGCACAGCTTGCTGGGGGAGAGCCACTCTCCCAGGAATACCTCACCCGGAACGCCCCGACAGTGCTCCTGTTCGGTCTCCGTAACGCCACAAAGACCATTGGCCACCTTGTGGCGCAACACATGATTCCATCCCCCGCGAACAACGAGTTCATAGGGGTGATCGAACATGTCGCGGAATCTTTCCATGACCTCCTCAAAGAGGAGCCAGATTCGCCCTCTGGCTCTAACTCCAGCAGGGGGAGCCATCATCCCTCTCGTGAATGCTTCATGATAGGTACCCCCGAGGGACACGTCGAAAGCATCCGCGAGGAGGAGGCTTCCCCGATGAATGACCTCGACGACGAGGTTGAGGGTGAGGCTGGGGCCCCACCCCACCTGTGGGTGGAGCAGCTGAAGGCCCAGCACCGAGAGCTCGAGGAAGCGTGACTCTAGCTCGAGCAGGAACATGCGGAGCTCGAGCGCGAGATCGAGCGCCACGGAGACGGTGGGCGCGCATGCGCCATGGCCCATGACGTGAACCGGAGGATCATCGCAGACGATCAAGCGCTCCCACACTTCGCCCGGGCAAGCTAGAACATCGCTGCTCGGCAGCCTTGCTTAGGGGGCTTCCGGTGCCTGTGACGCCCGAGGATTAACGGGCCCACCGTGAGTTCGCACGCTGCTCGAGCGTGCGGCTGCGCAGCAGGCCGAGAGCTCGCTGTCTCAGCGATAGGAGCTCAACGCCAGCTAGCGCACGCCCTCAGTGTGACCCAACAAGGATGCATCAGTCCACCAGGCACCGCATGATGGTAGGACACGCATCACAGTTCTGGTGCAGGAGCGTCTTGGCCGCAACTGTGACGCGTGTGACACCCTCGATGCCCACCGGTGCACCCACAACGATGCGGGGGAGGGGGCCAGCCGCAGCTACCACCCTTGCCGTGGTGGGCGCTGCGACCGTGAGGAGGACCGGAGTCATAGCCTCGAACCAATGGGGCCCTAGGCTTTCGTTGGCATATCCTCAAGGCGGCGCTACCGTCCCGATACCGGCCGTCGACTAACGTCCCGAAATACTCTGGGGAAACAAACCCCGGCTTATGGCTCGAGGACTACCGGCTCGCTTGCCGGGCCGGCGGTGTGGTCAGTGACGACTTCATCATCCGCAATCTCCCCCAGTTCCTAGCCGACTCGGCGCGAACATGGCTGGAGCATCTTCCACCCAACTGCGTTCAGAGTTGGGCGGACCTGAAACAAATCTTCGTGGGGAACTTCCAGGGCACTTATGCGTGCCCTAGGAACCCCTGGGACTTAAAGAACTGCCGACAGAAATCGGGAGAGACTCTCCACGAGTACATCCGACGCGTCTCTCGGCAGTGCAACGAGCTCCCCAATGTCGCCAATGCCGACATCATTGGAGCCTTCCTATCAAGGACCACCTGCGAGTCCCTGGTCCATAAGTTGGGACGTAAGGGCCTACGGACTACCAAGGAACTCCTCGACATCGTGACCAGCCATGCTTCCGGCAAGAAAGCAGTTGGAGCAATTTTTGATCGCTCCAGAGGCAAGGTGAAGTGGGACAAGGACGCCGACGAAGGCCCCTCTGACCGCTCGAATAAGAAGAAGAACCAGAAAGGGTGCGGGGGCTCGCTCGTGGTCGCCGCCGATCGAAAAGCCGGTCGAGCGCCGGCCGAGGGCGCCCTCGATCACTTCGACAAGCTGCTCAAGGGGCCATGCCCATACCACACCTTCCCCATCAAACACATGTACAAGGACTGCTCCCTCATGAAGCATTTCTTCACCGGTGGCTCCAAAAAATGGGAGCAGGAGAAGAAGCCTGAGGCAAAAGCTTACGACGTCGGAAAAAAGGACAACAGCTTTCCATCATCGGATGGCTGCCTCATGATCTTCGGTGGGCCGGAGGCATACGGCTCTAAGCGCTGACAGAAGCTCGCGCGCCAAGAGGTCTACGAAGCAGAGCCCACCACGCCTGTTTTCCTCAAATGGTCAGGGTCTCCCATAACCTTCGACCGATCCGACCACCCGGATAGCATCACACACCTGGGCAGGTACCCGCCCGTGGTCGACCCTATCGTCGGCATGAAGCGACTCACCAAGGTGCTAATGGATGGAGGCAGCGACCTCAACATCATGTACGCCAAGACGCTCGATGCTATGGGCATCGACCGAGCGTGCATCCAGTCGACCAGGGCACCTTTCCACAGCATCATGCCTAGAAAGCAGGCCATACTAATCAGGCAGATCAACCTGCCCATCACCCTCGGGGATCCATCCAACTATAGGACAGAGACCCTCACCTTTAAGGTAGTTGGGTTCCCCCTGGTCTACCACGCCATTTTGGGGCGACCGTGTTACGTGAAGTTCATGGCCGTCCCTAATTGCACCTACCTCAAGCTCAAGATGCCAGGCCCGCGTAGGGTCGTCACCATCGGCACTTCTTTCTAGAGGGCCTATGAGTGCAAGGTCGAGAGTTGCGAGCTCACTTCAGCAACCCTCGCTTCCGAGGAGCTCGCAGCCATCGGGAAGGACGTCGCTGAAGGAGCGTCCGACGCGAAGCGAGTGCCCGGATCCTTTGAGCCTACGGAGAATGTCAAGGAGGTCCTCATCGACCCCGACAACTCCGCTGACAGGACGGTGCGCATCGGCACCGCCCTTTCCCCCAAGTAGGAAGGCGCGCTCGTCGACTTCCTCCATGCCAATCGAGACATCTTTGCGTGGAAACCTTCGGACATGCTGGGAATTCCAAGGGAAGTCACCGAGCGTGCCTTGAAGATCAGGCCAAGTTCTAGGCCGGTCAAACAACGCCTACGCCGCTTCAACAAGGAGAAGCAAAGGCTCATCGACAAAGAAATCGCTAAGCTCTTGGTGGCCGGTTTCATCAAGGAAGTATACCACCCAGAGTGGTTATCAAATCCCGTTCTTGTAAAAAAGAAAAGTGGGAAGTAGAGAATGTGTGTTGACTACACCAACCTTAATAAGGCATGCCCAAAGGATTCATTTCCTTTGCCACACATAGATCAGGTAGTCGACTCCACTTTGGGGTGCGAAACCCTATGCTTCCTTGACGCGTACTCTAGATACCATCAGATCATGATGAAAGAGTTTGACCAGCTCACGACCTCTTTCATCACCCTGTTTGGATCGTTCTGCTACGTTATGATGCTGTTCGGACTCAAGAACGCTAGGGCTACGTACCAGCGTTGCATGACCAAATGCTTTGGGGACCTCATCGGGCGGACCATTGAGGCTTATGTGGATGACATCATAGTCAAGTCCAAGCAGACCGACCAGCTCGTGGATGACCTAGAGCAGACCTTTAGGAAGCTCTGGGAGAACGGCATCAAGCTCAACCCCAAGAAATGTGTCTTTGGGGTCCCAAGGGGCATGCTGCTCGAATTCATCGTCTCTGAGCGTGTCATCGAAGCCAACCCGATAAAAATCTCAGCCATCACGAAGATGGGCCCGATTATGAACCTAAAGGGAGTTCAGAAGGTTACCGGGTGCCTCACAGTGCTTAGTCGCTTCATTTCACGCCTCGGCGAATGGGGGCTCCCCCTTTACCGGCTCCTGAAGAAAACCAACCGATTCGTGTGGACGCCTGAGGCTCAGGAGGCGCTTGACAAGCTCAAAGTGCTCCTGATGAGGGCCCTGATTCTGGTCCCGCCAGCTAAGGGCGAGCCACTCCTACTCTACATCGCAGCTATGACCTAGGTGGTCAGCGCCGCCTTGGTTGTAGAATGGGGAGAAGAGGGACACGGCCTCACGGTACAGCGCCCCATATACTTCATTAGCGAACTCTTGTCCAACTCTAAGACACGCTACCCCCAGTTCTAGAAACTCCTATATGCCATCCTGATCACCAAGAGGAAGGTACGCCACTACTTCGACTCACACCAGGTGATCGTCGTGTTGTCTTTCCCCCTCGGCGAAGTTATCCAGAACCGGGAGTCCACGGGGAGAATCGCAAAATGGGCGCTCGAGCTGATGGATCAGGGCATCACATATGCCCCACGAATGGCCATCAAGTCTTAGGTACTGGCTGACTTTGTGGCCGAATGGACCGAGATCTAGATGCCGCCGGCGGCCATCGATCAGGAGTGCTGGACGATGCACTTCGATGGATCACTGATGAAGAAGGGCACCATGGTCAGGCTAGTTTTTGTTTCCCCCCTCAGGGTGTGCATGAGGTACGCAATTCGCATCCACTTCCCAGTTTCAAATAAATGTGGCTGAGTACGAGGCACTCATCAATGGCTTGCACATCGCCATTGAGTTGGGCATCCGATGGCTTGACGTCCGAGGTGACTCGCAACTGGTCATCGACTAGGTCATGAAGGAGTCAAGCTGCCACAACACCAAGATGGATGCATATTGTCATGAGGTCTAACAGTTGGAGGACAAGTTCGATGGCCTCAAGCTCAACCATATCCTGAGGTGGCTCAATGAAGCAGCCGACACATTAGCAAGGATGGCGTCGAGCCAAGAGCCGGTCCCTACCGGCATCTTTGCTAGCGACCTGCATAAGCCCTCGGTCTGATATGAGGAACTACAACAGGCCAACAATGAGCCGCCAGTTCTGGGCTTGAGGGCTGACCGACCCTCAGTTCCATCCGACCCCGAGGTCATGGAACTCGTCAAAGACCCAGTAGCGGAGCCTGACCCTCCGACCGACTAGAGAACACCTTATCTCGATTGCCTCCTCCATGAGGTGCTCCTAGCCGACAAGACGGAGGCCCGACGGCTCACGCATCGCGCCAAGTCCTTCATCATCATCAAAGGGGAGCTCTACAAGCGCAGCCTCACCGAGATCCTATAGCGTTGCATCCCCACCGAGCAGCGGAAGGACCTGCTAGAAGACATCCATGGAAGGGTCTGCGGACATCACGCCGCACCTAGAACCTTGGTCAAAAACACATTCTGGCAAGGTTTCTACTGGCCAACTGCGATGGTCGACGCCGAGCAGGTCGTACGCACCTGCAAAGGATGCCAGTACTATGCTCGGCAAACTCACCTGCTGACCCAAGCGCTCCAGACGATCCCCATCACGTGGCCATTCGTGGTCTAGGGGCTGGACCTGGTAGGGCCCCTAAAGAGGGCGCCCGGGGGCTTTACGCACTTACTTATCACCGTGTATAAGTCCACGAAGTGGATAGAGGCTCGGCTGATCACCGTGATCAAATCCGAGCAGGCCGTGTTGTTCTTCACGGACATCGTCCATCGCTTTGGAGTCCTAAACTCCATCATCACGGACAACGGCACGCAGTTCACCGGAAAGAAGTTCCTCCAATTCTGCGATGAATATCACATCCGCATTGACTGGGCCGCCGTAGCGCACCCCCGCACAAATGGGCAGGTCGAGCGCGCAAACGGCATGGTCCTATAGGGCCTCAAACCTAGGATCTTCAACCGGTTGAACAAGTTTGGCGGATGATGGTTCACCGAGCTTCCCGCGGTACTCTAGAGCCTAAGGACGTCCAGCAGCAGGGTAACCGGTTACATGCCATTTTTCATGGTCTACGGCTCCGAAGTCATCCTCCCAACCAACCTCGACTACGGAGCATCAATGGTCAAGGCCTACAATGAGCAGGGAAATGAAGCATCTTTGGAGGACGCCATAGACCTGCTTGACGAAACACCTGACATCACCCTGCTTCGTTTGGCCAAATACCAGCAGGTGCTATGACGGTACCTTAGCCGACGCGTGTGGGGTCACGCCTTTGGCGTAGGCGATTTAGTCCTTCGCCGAATCCAGAGCAATAAGAATGGCCACAAGCTTTCAGCACCGTGGGAAGGACCGTACATCATCGTAGAAGTACTCCAACCCGGCACCTACAAGCTCAAGACCGATGACGGCAAAGCCATCGCCAACGCCTGGAACATCGAGCAGCTACGTCGCTTTTACCCTTAGTCTTTCCATTCCAAAGCTTCCAATTTGCTTATCGAACTAAGTATTGTTTCTGCAAAAACCGAAAAATGTTACCTCCTATCGGGTTCGCTTCCGATCTGATCGGTCTTCAGTAACACCCGACCTCGGCAACTACCTAGGGTCAGGTTTTACTCGGGGGCTGATAGGAGTACATATACTCAGAAACATTTTCCCATCCGACCCTTCTTTATATGATGAGACCTAGAAATAAGAGTTGCCGAAAACTAACGATGAGTAAAGCTGGTCAGAATGCAAAAAGCCTACACCCCAATGGATATGACATCGCTTGCTCACCAGTGTGATCATTACTTAGTTGCTCGCAACTTAAGTTTCTAGTGCCTTAACATAAAATAAGAGACAGATCACAACGAACTTTATATATATATATATATATAGAGAGAGAGAGAGAGAGAGACAGGTCAAACAATGTTTTCGGCCATAATAAAAGTCTTTACAAAAGGATCGATGCCGGACTCAGCTATCTAACTAAACACTCTTTGGCAAGATTTCTTCTCCGACCTTCTCCGCCAAGTCCTGCGCCAGGAGAGCCGTTTCCTTCTCAATTTTGTGTAGCTCGGTGTCAGTGTAGCCAGGCGCGAAGCCCTCACTGATCATCGGTAGGTCGATGTTAGCATAGTGGGAGCGGGCGATGGTGAACGCGCGATGCACATCGGTCCGCAGGGCCTCTCTCGCGAGTGCGCGCGCCTGGTCCGGGATCTGGGTAACCCGGACTGCGAGCGAGCTCGTCTCCACAGCCGAGGTGACCCCAAGGTCGTCGAAGACCAACCCGACGGCAGCGTGCAAGGCGTCATGGTCATCGCTCTCTGACTGGAGTTGACCCCGCACCTCGAAGAGTTGCTTCTGTAGGGCTGCCCAAGCCAAAAATCAAAGAGCGTCAGAAAACCGATTGCAAATGTCAAAGCAAGAAGGTAACCAGAGCCTCACCGTTCACTTGCTCCTTGAGGACCGTCTTCTCCCACTAGAGCATGCCAACATCCCTGGCCAAGGCGACAGCTAGGCCCTCAGCTTCTTCCTTCGACTTCCGCTTGTTTTCGAGCACGCACCAGCAAGGTCGAGGGCCGAGCGGAGTCGTCCGAGCTCTATGGCATCTTCCCCGGCCTTAGCTACCGCAGCCTTGAGTTTGTCCTCGGCCTCATCAGCGTGTTGACGGGCTTCCCATTCCTTGGTCTAGAGGCTCGCCACTTCCTCCTGCAGCCATGACACTTCGGCAGCAACCCCCAGACCTCCCTGTCGTGACGGAGGAATAGGGACTTCTCCTGGCTGTGCATAGCAAGGGACTGCGAAAAAATCAGGTTAGAATTATATAAATAGGGCTCGAAAGTAGAAAACGTGGAGACATGACAAAACTGGCCTGTCGGGGCTGTAGGGTCGAGATGGCGACTAGAGGGGGGGGTGAATAGTCATTTCTAAAACTTAATCACATCGGCTAACCGAAACAAGTGCGGAATTAAAACTATCGGTCTAGCCAAGACTATACCCCTCTATCTATGTTCTCTAGCACCTTGCAAATATCCTAATTAAGCTACAAAAGTGCCGGACTAACTATAGCTCACCTAACCAATTCTAGGAGCAAGGTTACACAAACCTATGCCACTAGTATTTCAAGCAATGAGAGCTCCTACACATGCTAGTAAGCAAAAGCACAAAGCCAACTAAGCTCACTAGCAATGCTCAATAACAAGGCAACCAATGCCAAATTAGAGAGAGCAAATACTTAGCTACACAAACTAAGCAAAGTGACTAACAAGGTTACACAAGCCAAATTAGCCACGCAATGGAGCTACTTCTATGCTACACAAGCAAGAAGGTAACTAGTGAGCT
The DNA here is from genome assembly GCA_904845875.1 of Miscanthus lutarioriparius. Taxonomy (NCBI): domain Eukaryota; kingdom Viridiplantae; phylum Streptophyta; class Magnoliopsida; order Poales; family Poaceae; genus Miscanthus; species Miscanthus lutarioriparius. The sequence continues at coordinate 80,296,425 of CAJGYO010000019.1, read as the reverse complement.
ACACAAGCTAACTAATTACAAGAGCAACTACACAAGCACAATGTATATAAAAGTAATCACAAGCTTGTGTAAGGGGATTGCAAACCAATGGGAAGAACAAGGTTGACACGGTGATTTTGTCCCGAGGTTCACGTGCTTGCCAACACGCTACTTCCCCGTTGTGTCGGCCGCTCACTTGGTGGTTCGGCGGCTAATTGGCATCACCCGCCAAGCTCGCACGTCGGGCACCACAAGAACCTACCCCAAAAGTGAGGGTAGCTCAATAACACGCTCAACTAGAGTTGCTCTTCGCGGCTCCCGTGGGGCGAGCACAATACCCCTCACAAAGCTCTTCTCCGGAGCACCGCACAAGCTTCTTGTGGGCTTCGACGGAGACCACCAAGCCGTCTAGGAGGTGGCAACCTCCAAGAGTAACAAGCACCACCGGCTTGCAACTCGATCACCTAGTGCCACTTGATGCAATCTCACAATGCAACGCACTAGAATCACACTCACTCGTAATCGATTCGCACTCTTGCAAGCACAAGTGAGTTAGAGGGTATCCAAGCACTCCTACACAAGCCACATAGGCGTGAGGGTGCTAAGCAACCAGCCCAAGGCCGGCCACACACTCCTTTTATAGCCCCAAGGGCTAAAATAGCCGTTACCCCTTCACTAGGCAAAGCACGTACTAACCGGACGCGCAGGTCATAACGACCGGACGCTGAAACCTAGCGTCCGGTCACATACAGAGAGGTTCCAGCGATGTTTTTCAGTGACCGGGCGCGTCCGGTCATCACTGACCGGACTCTCCCAGCGTCCGGTCGCTTCTGGACACGCTAAAAACACTGACCGGATGCTATGATCGGACTCGCAGGTGCTGACCAGATGCTGGACCCCAGCGTCCGGTCGTTTATCGCGCCAGCGTCTGGTCACAGACCTTTCAGCGCTAAAACGGCTATAACTCTTAGCTCCAAACTCCGATTTCGATGATCTTGGATATTTTGGAAAGCTTACTCAGAGGGCTATACATCCCACATGCGTACTTGATCCAAATCACAATGGATAAAAGTAGTATTCCAATCCAAGGACCATCCTATAGTTTGGAGTACTCCGAAAAACCTTTTTCTCTTCTCTAAGTTGATTCACAACAACTCTAACTTCTTCTCCTTTGCAAATGTGCCAACACCACCAAGTGTGAACCACCTCGTGAGATCAACATTAAAAGCAAGGTACTAGCATTACTTGAAAAACATACCAAGTGTCTAGCTATCATCCTATGCATGCTAGTTTTCATTTCATCAAATAAATTCTACAACTAGCATACACCACACAAGCATGCATATTGAATTTAAAAACTTATGCAATGCAAGCAAGCACATGAATATGCACATATCAAATGCAATCAATCAAAGTTCATAAGCTTGCTCCCCCTACTTGTGTGCTTCTCTTGTCCAAGAATTTTGATCCATCTCTTTTCTTCAATGTTGCTCCCTCTTTGTCTATGTCCATGTCCAACCTCTACATCTTTGTTTCAATTTCTCCCAAAGCTTTCATATCTTATCTCCCCCCCCTTGTACAATCTCAATCTTAAAGCTTTCATATATTTGTACAATATCTCCTCCTTTGTCATCAATTTCCATAAAAGATGTGCTTCTCTTTGATGCAAAGGTATGCATTTGGGGTAGATGGTTGAGGCTTGAATCTTGCATTTTTATGGACATCACTTAATTGTTGGAATGACACCACTTGTAGATACTTGATGAAATACTTGAGTCTAGATACCACTTGTAACAAATAAACTAGATATCCATTTGCATTATTGTCTTGTGCTTGTACTCTTATCACTATCATGGGCTTCTATGGTTGACTTGAACTAAATTGATTTGACTAAGCTTCCAAGTCTGGTTTGAACCAATGACAAGCTTCTTCACACCTCTTGCAAGGGTTATCTTGCCAATGTTGTACTTGTCTCTTGTTAGCAATCCACATTAAATTAAATACTTGGGTTCACTAGCTTATGAACAAATTCATATACTAACCACTGGATCAAGTAATCATTCAAGCAATAGTGGTAGGCTATGAATTTAAACATTTCATTTGTTATGCATGATCCTATGAAGCATATACTATATGTACTAACCGTATCCTAGTAAGGGATGAAATGATCATGCACATTACAATGATACCTTTGCTATGTTGGAGTAGAGGATAGTCACATAGATTCCAATTCATTACTCCAATAGCAATGTGAAGTCCAATTATAAGCTTGGTGAAGACCAATAGATACCATTTTGAATTCCATTCTTCACCCATAATAAATGAATACCACTTATGATCAAGTGCACTTTTTTGTTGTGGTTGGCTTGCTTCTTTTTATCTTTACTTGCATGAGAGCATCAATTTGAGAATACCACTTGAAATATCATGACTAGCTCTCTTTTGGCTGTTGCTTGCTTTTCTTGATCAACCCCTTTTGATTGCTTCAACTAAGCATCTCAAATATTTCTCGGATCGCCACTTCCATGTTAGCCTTCTAAGTACCACACTTGGTTTAACTACTCATAGATGGCAAGCCCCTACACTAGGGAGAAGTGACCTCTCTCCAAGAACCATTCTTGATACTCACTTGAAATAACTTGATTGATTGATCTAAGTGATGGACTTAACTTGATGAGTAACCTCGATTCCTTCTTTAAGTCCTTTTCTTTCTACTTGTTTAAGTCATTTTCTTTCTACCATATGATCTCTAATCATATCTAGAACTTAAACTTCATCTTCAACTTGAGTTTGATCTTGATCTTCATCTTGAGTACCAAAAGTGTGCAAAATACACTCCACAATCAAATGGCCTTGTACTCTTTGCTTGTCAGCTTCTAGATCATCTCAAAACCAAATTTAGGTACCTCAACCACTTGTAAATATGTTTCCAACTTGAGGACCTTTCAATCAAAGTGACTCTAGATTAATCCAATATTTGTCACTTTTCTGGCAGATTCTGTACCCTTCAAAGAAATAAGCATATCTCCCAAAGTACAAATCTAAATAACACGAAATTTGGTGGAGGTGTGCATCACTAAGTTATCTAGCAGCTGTAAAAATTTGAGCTTTATTTGACTTCTATATTTCTACCAGATTTTAATTCTTCCATCACTGCTACATGCTGAAAACTGCTGCAATATAGCTGACAAGATTCACTCCAAAACTGAAGCATCTCTTATCCAATTCTCATGAAATTTGTACAGCATCTTATACCATAAGTCTAAAGCATGTACACCAATTTTTATACTAATCAGATAAGTTTTGATCACTCAAACATGGCTAAGATCACAGCTAGCTCAGATTTTGCAATATAGGACAGATTTCAACAATTGAGCTGTACTTCATCAAATATGAATCAAACTTGAAACTAACTCGTTTGAATACTTTCACAAGATATAAATCCATTCAATCCACTTACTAAATGTCATCTTATGAACTTATCCAACACAAATCAATCCAAACTTGATTACTAATCAATTATCCATTCAATCATCTCATAGCAAGCAACATTGCATATTTATCCAATTCAATCAACTCATATGCACCCAAATGAAATGATCAATAAGAGATATACCTTGGCTAGCTCATGATTATCCAACTAGCAAGCTTCACCTCAATTATTTGCAAGTCATCAAATATATCCAATGAATCACCAACAACTTGAATTATAGTACTTGTATGTTGATAGCACATTTGGACTTCACTCAATTATCATGTCATTGGGTTTGGATGTGCACTAGGCTTCATAACTTGACTCAACATATGATGATCAATATGAAGTCAATTGAATCAAGTCTCCAATGCCAATGGTACCTACAATCAATCATCCACTTTTTGATGGTACCCAAACAATTTTGGGTCCTCTCAAGTTAGGAGCGACATACTTAGACAAAGCCTCAGTATAAGTAGCGGGATGTTTTAAATAGCAACCATAGAGGTACCATTATCATCCTTCCTAAGCATAGAATCATCATCAATTGAAATAGGCTTAGGAGTGTTACCTAGGGGACATGAATGTGCCATGTGTCCCCTTTCCCGACATGAGTAGCACTTTCTCTTTGATTGAGCCTTCTTTTTCTTGCTCATGTGGTGTTTCTCATTGCCTTGCCTCTCATGGATTGCTTGAGCCTTCTTCTCAAGCTTGGTAGGACACTTAGAGGTAAAGTGTCCCATACTTCCACACTTGAAGCACTTGATGTGAGCATAATCTTTCTTCTCATCTTCATTCTTGCTCATCATCTTGGCATCTTGAGTTTGCATTGGATGCCTTGCCTTTCCACCCCTTCTTGTTTTCTTCTTCTTTATCATCAAATCACCACCATCTTCATGGTTGATCTTGATTTGCTCTTGGGGTGTCTTCTCTTGCTCAACTTGTGGCTTTGGTTGAGGCTCTTTTAGTTGCTTCACCAATTGCTTGGTTGGGCACATTGAGGTAAGGTGACCCCAAGTGCGGCACTTGAAGCACTTCACATGCTTGAGCCTCTCTTCTTCTTTTACCTTTTTGAGCTTTTCAATGTTAGGGCAACTATTTGCAAGGTGTCCCGCTTCATGACACCGGTAGCACATGGTATGAGAGAGCTTTGTTTGTTGTAGCTTCTTCATCTTTCTTTCTCTCTTTCTTTCGCCCTTTGTCATCTTCTTCTTGAAGCCAAGGCCACACTTGTCACCATAGTTTCTTTAAGTCTTCAACATGTGTTCAAAGGTGACTTTTGAGTTGTAGCACCTCTCTAGCTTGTTGCTCAATTTTTCCCTTGTTCATTGAGCTCATTGTTCTCCTTCAAAAGGTTAGTTTCACAAGATATAGAAGTAGAACAAGCATCTATATGTGAAGAGCATGGCATATCTAATAAATCATCACAAGAGGTGGATACATGCTTCTTGCCTACATCACAAGGGTTAGCAACAATTTGTGATTTATCATTTGATCCATGTGCTGAGCTCTCATTATTTTTAAGTTTCTTTGTAAACATTTTAATGAGAGAAGCATGTTGTTCTAATAATTCATCATGAGATGCAAGAAGTGTCTCATGATTCAATTTTAGCTCATCATGTGAAGATTTAAAAGCATCAAGTAATTTCTTATGTTCTTCACAAGAGTTCTTTAGAAATGAGTTTTCATTTTCTAATTTTAATGTTTTAGCTTTCTCATTTTCTAAAGACACGGTCATTCTAGCAAGTCTACTAACAAGCTCATCATATGAATCAACATGATCAACCACATTATTATTTGATACCTTGGTGTCACCTTGTGACATGAAGCATTGTGGTGAAGTAGGAGAGCTTGTAGTAGCAATGTCATCCGCGCATGATCCATCATCATAACCATCAAGTGTGCATGGGTAGCATCATCATTTGCAGCACTTGTGGCATCATCAATCTTGCCAAGTGAACTTGTAGTGGATTGATCTTCATCATCACTTGACCATGAGGTGGAGCAATCTTCCACAATCACAGAGTTGTGGTCATGCTTAACATCCTCATGCGCCTCCTTCTTGGGCTCCTTCTTCTTGAACTTGCCATCATCCCATGTGGAGGAGTCACCGTAGAAGGCTTGGAGTGCCATCCACATACCATGAGCACTTTTCAAGTCCCACACACATCTAAAAACATCATCATGTAAAGCACACATTAGATAATAAAGAGCACGATGATCAAGTTGTAAGCAATCCTCTTGCACTTGGGTTAGGTTGTCCATAACCAAAGCATCATGAGAAAAACCAACAACAATGATCCACCATGCCTTGGGACCTAATTCACGGAATGATCAAGCATATGACGTTTCCATCGTGCATAGTGTGTGCCATAAAAAATGTGCGAGTCACAAACAACTTCTAGCCCAAAGTTCGCCAACCTCTCGGGTCGGTAAAGACCACAAATGAGAGACCTAGCTCCGATACCGGGTCGAGATAGCGACTAGAGGGGGGGGGTGAATAGTCGTTTCTAAAACTTAATCGCGTCGGCTAACCAAAACAAGTGCGGAATTAAAACTATCGGTCTAGCCAAGACTACACCCCTCTATCTATGTTCTCTAGCACCTTGCAAAGATCCTAATTAAGCTACAAAAATGTCGGACTAACTATAGCTCACCTAACCAATTCTAGGAGCAAGGTCACGCAAACCTATGCCACTAGTATTTCAACCAATGAGGGAGCTCCTACACATGCTAGTAAGCAAAAGCACAAAGCCAACTAAGCTCACTAGCAATGCTCAATAACAAGGCAACCAATGCCAAATTAGAGAGCACAAATACTTAGCTACACAAACTAAGCAAAGTGACTAACAAGGTTACACAAACCAAATTAGCCACGCAAGGGAGCTACTTCTATGCTACACAAGCAAGAATGTAACTAGTGAGCTACACAAGCTAACTAATTACAAGAGCAACTACACAAGCACAATGTATATAAAAGTAATCACAAGCTTGTGTAAGGGGATTGCAAACCAACGGGAAGAACAAGGATGATACGGTGATTTTCTCCCGAGGTTCACGTGCTTGCCAACACGCTACGTCCCCGTTGTGTCGACCGCTCACTTGGTGGTTCGGCGGCTAATTGGCATCACCCGCCAAGCCCGCACGCCGGGCACCGCAAGAACCTACCCCAAAAGTAAGGGTAGCTCAATAACACGCTCAACTAGAGTTGCTCTTCACGGCTCCCGTGGGGCGAGCACAATACCCCTCATAAAGCTCTTCTCTGGAGCACCGCACAAGCTTCTTGCGGGCTTCGACGGAGACCACCACCAAACCATCTAGGAGGTGGCAACCTCTAAGAGTAACAAGCACCACCAGCTTGCAAGTCGATCACCTAGTGCCACTCGATGCAATCTCACAATGCAATGCACTAGAATCACTCACTCGCAATCGATTCGCACTCTTGCAAGCACAAGTGAGTTAGAGGGTATCCAAACACTCCTACACAAGCCACATAGGCATGAGGGTGCTAAGCAACCAGCCCAAGGCCGGCCACACACTCCTTTTATAGCCCCAAGGGCTAAAATAGCCGTTACCCCTTCACTGGGCAAAGCGCGTACTGACCGGACGCGCAGGTCATAACGACCGGACGCTGAAACCAGTGTCCGGTCACTTACAGAGAGGTTCTAGCGATGTTTTTCAGCGACCGGGCGCGTCCGGTCATCACTGACCGGACTCTCCCAGCGTCCGGTCACTTCTGGACACGCTAAAAACACTGACCGGACGCTATGACCGGACTCGCAGGTGGTGACCAGATGCTGGACCCCAGCGTCCGGTCACAGACCTTTCAGCGCTAAAATGGCTATAACTCTTAACTCCGAACTCCGATTTCGATGATCTTGGACATTTTGGAAAGCTTACTCAGAGGGCTATACATCCCACATGATACTTGACCCAAATCACAATGGATCAAAGCAGTATTCCAATCCAAGGACCATCCTATAGTTTGGAGTACACCGAAAAACCTTTTTCTCTTCTCTAAGTTGATTCACAACAACTCTAACTTCTTCTCCTTTGCAAATGTGCCAACACCACCAAGTGTGAATCACCATGTGTATGTGTGTTTGTTTTTCACAAACATTTTTCAAAGGATTAGTCACTCAACTTGCCACGCCACTCGATCCTAGCGATGATGCAAAGTTAGATCACTCAAGTGGCACTAGATGACCAATATGCAAACAAGTTTGCCCCTCTTGATAATACGACCATCTATTCTAAACCCGGTCATCAACTTCTCTACACACCTATGACCGGTGAAATGAAATGCCCTAGGTTATACCTTTGCCTTGCGCATTTCATTCCATCTCCTCCAATGTCGATGCAACACATGCACCAACATGATCAACAATGATATGATCCACTTCATATCATCATGTGATCATATTGGTTCATCGATCTTGACTTCATTTGCTTTTCACCGTTGCCTTCGTCCATCGGCGCCAAGTCTTGCTCAAGCTTCACCGATCTTGACTTCATTGGCTGCTTCGCTCCCTTGGTGGGGCCGGTCAGAGCGGGGTGGACTTGCTCCTTAGACCTCGGGGGCGCATCCTCCCTCGCCGATGTTTAAGGTGCATCCTCTTCGGTTTGTGTTGGGGCGTGCTACGGAATCGGGGTCAAGTTGGCCTGCCCCGCATCGGCTTGCTCATCCTCGAGCGCGAGCGCGCCCCACGGGATGTTGGGGTCGGACTCGTCCCCGTCCACTTCCTCATCTCCCTCCTCATCGCCGTCGCTCTCCTCTGAGCCTTGCCGGCGCTTTCCACGCTAGAGCTTTGCTTGCTCCTTCTTCGCCTTCTTTCGCTCCTTCCTCGCCTTCACTGCCTCGGCCGCGGCGCGGTTCGCCACCCTCCTGGCTGCGTCCTCTGGTAGTGGTGGGTTGGAATCACGAACAACGAGGTCGGGCTGCAAATCCCGGTGCTTAGAATATGAAAATAGAGGAGGGTCGGCCATAGAAAGAAACCCGAAGAAGGCTTACTAGTTCGACAAAACCCGCATCCGGCCGCATCGCGAGATGCCCCAGGACCGGATACACCAGGGAAAGATCCACCGATGGACCCGCTAGGCACTCCATCGCCTCCTTGAGTCATTGTGCCATTTCATCGATACTGAGGGCCTCGCCGGCGACCATCACCGTCCCTTCGGGCGTGGAATCCAGCGTCATCTTCCACATCGGAAGAGCACGCACCATCAGTGGTGCCAGCCTCCTGACATGGTATGCTTCGATGACGCTAGTCCCGCGAAGACCGCGGTGCCTCAGAGTCGCAATGGCCTTGAGAAGGTCACCAAGCCTATTCTGCTCCCTCTCGGTGAGCCCGTACCTCCACACGTTTGGTGCCTCCTCGATCAGGCGGTCGGTGAAGATCGACAGGGGGTGGCGGCGTCATTCTTCAGGTAGAACCAAAGCTTATGCCACCCCTTGTTGGACTTCAACAAGGGGATGGACATGTACTCCGATGCCCGGCTGCCCCAAAGACGGATGCTCACGCATCCCATCAGCACCGCTAGGTCCGGCCACTTCTTCTCCTTCTTCTTCTACAGCTCGACAACGAAGAAGTATTTCCACAGCTTGAAATGGGGCTCAATCCCCAAATACCCCATGCACAGCATGACTAAGGCCGAGATGTGCTGAATCCAGTTGGGATTCAGATGCTGCAGCTCAATCCCATAGTAGTGCAGCAGCCCTTAGAGGAATCGATGAGGAGGAGTCGCGAGCCCACGCTTGTGGAAGGGGATGAAGGAGACGACGTAGCCATCGGGCGGTGACGGCACATCCTCGCCACCAGGTACGATCCACTCCATCGTCGCGGTCCTTGCGCGAAGAAGGCCTTTCTTAACCAGACCCTCCATGCACGCGTGGAGAACGTCGGAGTGAGGCCACAGCTCCATCGAGGAAAGGGGATGGCAGTGCAGAAGTTTTGGCGGTGGCCTAGGGCTGGAGAGCGAGAACTTCACTGATGGTGGAGCGGAAACAGGGGAACGAAGGCCAAAACTCGAGAGCAAAAGGCAGGAAGGCTGGAAGGGCAAGGATGTGGTTGCGCATACGGAGGCTAGGGAGAAGCTGCTTCGTTTATAAGGTAAGGGCGGAATGGGTGAGAGTCGAACCGTCCGCCTAAATTAACGCGCTCCATGCCTCGCCAGATCCATTTCTTTCGAGACTCGTGCCCTCATTATTCCTCGTAGCATCAGTTGCATCGCCGCCTTGAGAGACGAACATATGCCTATCCAAAATCTTCCCCGTGAAGGATCCGCCGGGTGATGGTTCATCTTTAAAAGCTACAGGCCGCCGCAGGTAAGTGGGATACAGAGATGAAAACACTCCAATAGCCCATTAACGCCTAGGAGTTCGAAGGCTGGCCCGCAAGTGGGTTCACAGCCGCTCCAAGGCACCCTAGAGTGAGGGGAGGTTAAGGATAGGCCCGCTAGTGGCCAATACCCAAAGCGCGCGAAGCGCCACGGGTGTCCCGACCCTCATTTTGAGTCTTGGATGATGTACGGTCCATGGTTTTTCCCTGAAAGAAAGGCATCGAGCCCTCGGACCGGTCGAACGGATCCGAGAACTATATGGACCGGCCACCGAGAATCTGGGGCCCCCCGAAGGGGATGCCGGGGCTCCACTCAAACAAGCCTATTAACAACTCACCGAGCACCGTGCTTTGTCCAGCGAGGAAAGCACGGCATGGCTTAGCCCCTCCGTTCTAGCAAATGAATGCATGAGGGACGACGATCACAAGACGAACCGACCCCCCGACCAGGCCCCTGCTACACATGGGGGCTCGGGGGCTCGACATAGCAAAGAGACTGAACACGCGGTCATAGACAAATGATGAAGTGTGATACGCAGCTTGCCATCCTGCAAAACGACGATAACAAACAGTACTCCCGTGCGCCCACAAGCGACGGATCGCAAAAAGCCTTTGCAGGAGTGTCTCACTCCTCCAAAGGCTCAGGGGATACACCCACCAGGTGCGCTTGTGCGCACCCAGTGGAAAAGGGATTATCAGCGCGTCTCCTTCTCAGGGGCTAGGCGCCTATGTCTGCTCGGCACAACGGCCCCAGGAGCAACAAATCACAAAAAGCCTTTGCAGGAGTGTCTCACTCCTCCAAAGGCTCGGGGACTACTGTCGGATATCTATACCCAGGTATCTGAGCCAAAAGATTAATGAGCGTCATGTCGCCTAATCCGATAGTTAAGGATGCAACTGTGGCCTTGTCTGACCCCCTAGGGGCCGAGCGGGGCCTCGTCCAACTCAGAGGACAAGGTTTTCGCCTCGTTCGACCCCACAGGCCGGACGGGGCCTTATCCAAATCCGAGGATGAAGTTTCCGCCTTGTCCGACCCTAAGGGCCGGGCCAAGCCTCCTCCAACTCCAAGGATGAGGTTTCCGCCTCGTCCGACCCCAAGGCGTGGGTTCTGACTCATCCGGTCCCATAGGAAGGGCTCCGCCTCGTTCGACCCCCGAGGGCCGGATTCGGTCTCGCCCGGCCCCTAGGGCGAGATTTCTGCCTCACCCGTTCACTGGGAGTCGGATTTGCTATCGGATAAAAGCAGTGGCCCCGTGGTAGTACCCAAACCGCTTCAACCACTACAGCATGGAGGCGCACGCCCGGGAGCACGTCTCGGACGTGACCTGATGCGACTAGTGGTTGCATCAGGCCATACTAGGAGACTCAAGTTGCCCACCCTGTCAATAGGCCTGGACTGTGCTGCTAACTCCCTGCCTAACCACCATCCAACGTCAGTCGACCGGTGTCAGTTGACTGGCACTGTACCGCCAGCCCCTCGTATGGCCTTTGTGAGGGACCCTTTGACCATTCTGTTCGCTCGGATGGGATGGAAGACAAGAACGATGCATGATGCCCGCACGCATGCTACAGCGGCCAACAGGACTCTAGTACGATGCCACTGCTACCACGATCTACAGGGTCAGCGGGACCCGCGAGAAGAGGAGAAGGACATACCTCTGGGAGCCTGTTTTCTCTTTCTCTTTCCCTCTTCCCTTTGGCTATAACCCTTGCTTTCCCTTGGGCTATAAAAGGGAAAGCAGGGCGTCCCACTAGGGGACATCGAACAAGTGCATCACATAGCACCGGTTCACTGCACCTCATCACAAACAACACATCACCAGAGACTTGGGACCAGTCCCTCTCTCGCCAGTTTGTAACCTCCTACTATGAACTTTCAGTGCTAAGTAATACAAGCAGCAGCCAAAAACTAGACGTAGGGACATTCTGCCCGAACCAGTATAAGCCTTGTGTCTTCTTAGCACACCATCTGGGCTAGACACGTAATATACAAATTTACTCGTTGGTGTTTACTCAAAACACTAACATCCGCCTCTAGGGCAGACCCCACCATGCCAAGGTGACGAGTGCGGGACACTTGCCCGACGCGTGGATCAATGTCGATGGAGAGAGGCCATGCGCCGCTATCGCTGACAACTTTCCACGGCGTGCACAACGATGCCTCAATAAGCATCGGGTCAATCGCTGCCCGTTTGAAAGAAGAGGGCGAGCCAGGGAGCTAGAGCGAAGTCAAACTGGTTGTCCACGAACGGTTCAACACACGTCACTTGTGTGGCGGAAACCGCGCTGACGCCTCTACAGCACGGCATGGCACCGCGCGGTGATACGACAAGGCACATCAAGTCCCCGACCATGATGGTCTGCCATGACTCCTGTGTATGGAAGGTTGGCTCGTCTGCTCCGGTAAACCGGGTGGTCCACGGCCGTGACAATGCCGACGGCGCCTCAACCCGCTTGAGCAGGGAGCGCGAGATGTGACATAGGTGCTTGGGCAGAACAGGATCGCCAGCAACATTCGCATCACCGCCCGCGTCACCGCTGGAGGCATCCAGGTTTACACTGGCCTACGGCACAAGGCCTGATGTCTCCGCAGCCAGCACGTCGACCTGAGGCTCTGGAGTAGGAGGCTCGCACACTGGTGGCACAGACGGTTCCCTACCAGTGGAGACAGAGCACACAGAGGCAGTGTCCACCGACGACCAGCGACTGAGCGAAAGCTGACACCAACGAGCGCCCTGACGCGGCCAAGGGGCATGCCTAGGGGAGCAACCACGCTTGCCCGCCTAGCGACTGACAACCGGTGCCTGGGGGTAGTTGCGCGCCTGGTGGCCGACATCCTTGTAGGTGAAGCACTTGGATTGGACGTGCGGTTAGCTCGCACGTGGTCGCCAGCAAGGCAGTTGAAGCACTTGCCGATCAGGTACGATGGCACCGGTTGACGCGGCGCCGCGACACGCCGCCAACGCCTCCTGCTGTGCACCTGCCTGAAGCCATCCTCGTCTGGCTAGACCGACATGCGCGCCGGGTGGACGGCGATAGATGCCAGCCGACGAGGGCGGTACGTTGGTGGCAGCCGCACGCTCGGTTGACGCCCCCGACGTGGACGTGGACGACGGCGCCGGCGCCGCAGCCGCGGCGCGAGCAGGAGCCATCAACCCCATGCTTGCTGCCCGCAAGAAGGACATGGCGTGGTAGATCAGGACCTAGGGAGCGCGGATCTATGCTTGACAGGATGGGATCTGGGCTGGGTTGGCAGATCGGCGAGGAAGGAGGCGTGACTGCGCCGGCGTCGCCGGGTGGAGGGGGCGGGTCCGGTGGGTGGGAGGGAGTCATCCCTCCCCCAGCTTGCGGTAGTGGAGCGGTAGGATGTGAGGCCGCAGCGAACTACTTGGCCAACAGAGTGACAACAGACAACGACGGCTCGACCGGCAGAGCGGGACCAAGCGATGATGGCCTGGCCGGCCGGCTGCCCACCAAAGGGGCAGCTCCATCCCAACCACAGCCTCACCCGGGGAAGAAAACCCATCAAATGGCAGATCAACAAGAGGTAGGAGCGGATCTATAGTTGGAAGAAGGATTTTGGTTGGATCTAGGGAGGATTGTGGTGGATTTCGGTGATTTTTGAGGCGGCGGTCGAGCGCCCGAGGGGAACGGGTGGAGCGCCAACGGCTCCATCCCGCCAGGCTAGCTCTGGGTTGTGCAAAGGGTCCTCCCTAGGATTCTTTGGATGAGTGGATGCAGCGGAAGGCCGAAATGCAAGCTCTGATTCAGCACCATCTTGGCCGCGCCAAGAACCGTACGAAGCTTCAAGCTGACAAGAATCGTATAGAGCGCTTTTTCACAGTGGGAACATGGGTTTATGTCAACTGCAGCCATATGTTCAGAGTTCCTTGGCCACCAGAGATAATCAGAAGCTTTCCTATTGGTTCTTTGGGCCATACTTGATCACTGAAAAGATTGGATCAGTGGCGTACAGGCTGCAGTTGCCTGCTCACTCTACCATCCATCCAGTCTTCCAAGTCTCACAGTTGAAGATTGCTGTGCCGGTAACTCACACTATCCAACCATTACCATTCTCACTTGATGGCCTGCAGGTACCTGAGCACGTACTTCAGAAAAGGGTGGCCAAGGTCGGCACTGAAGTGCGTCTACAAGCTCTTGTCAAGTGGTCTGGCATGTCGGCCACTTTGGCAACGTGGGAGGACATGGAAGGCCTTCGTCAGCGCTTCCCTCGGGCTCCAGCTTGGGGGCAAGCTGGTGCTTATCAGGGGGATGCCAGCAGCCCTGATGCACCGGTGTCTGACTCGAGCATCGTTGATCAAGACCGGGAGCTGGTACCTGGGCCTCGGCGTGGCGCAAGGGAGCGACGGCCCAGTACCAGAGTTCGTGGGCCTGAACGGGCGTAATGACCGCCAGCTGGAGAAGACGGCAGGAAGCCAAGTACAAGTAGCCGAGTGTGAGAGAGAGATGATCATCGATTATCAAAACAGATTTGTAAACTCTCCTAATACTCCTATGTGTTCTAATCCTAAGAACTCCTCCGATCTACATTCCTATCTCGATTGCTTGCTGTTCTTCTCGAATCCTACTGCTTACATGTTCCTTTGGTCCTACTACATATGGAGCTAGCTAGCTGAGGTCATTTCAGGTTTCAATCGTGAAATTAACTAGAACCATCAGGATTTGAAGGCAAGAGGTCATTTTAACCTAATACCGCTGCTTGTGGTAAACAGCCTATGTTTACTTGTGAAGTGTTTCACAAAGAGCCAAATGAATTCTGTACAAGAAGTACACGACCGTGTGAAAGGCCGTCATCAGATATATAGTGAACGGAGGAAAAGCAGAGTTTTATATCAAAAAAAAAATGAACAGCAATCATATATGCTAACAAGCATCGAGCAGAGTTTTACCCTCTGACGCTATAGCCATGAGATCCCAATTCCCGTGCATTCGCTCTCCCCTAGTTCAGATCCACGATATAATACCGCGGCTAGAGATGCCACTGGAGGCTACCAATCAACATCTAAATTCTACTAAGTTTAGAAACATAGGCTACCAATCAACAACTAAATTTCCGCAGACTTCCCATTAAAATAAGGATCTAAACAGCCAAAATCATATAATATATAATCTTGTAAACAATGTTATAAGCATCATAGCCCAACCCAATAATAGAATAAGCGAACCACCCTAACAGCAAAGACTGTCTCAACCAAATCATCCTTTAAGCGACCTCTAATTAAACAATTACAATTGCATACTTCGAATAAATAAATAAATAAGCATGTGTGAACTAGGTGATTATGTCACGAAGGTGCCACTCCGAATTCTCTTAACATAGAGAAAATGTTCTATAGTCATGGAAAAATGTTCTTCAACAAATAAAGCTTTTTCTATATATTCATGCGGGGTCTTTTTTGAAAGATTTTATCATAAGAAACATAATGTTACAATCGGAATTTAATTTAGATGTTTGGTTTGGCAGTGATAGGTATTACAATTTTCAAAATAATTTATAAAGCACCGATGTCAGCAAATTTGGCTTAACTGCAGGGATATGTAAAACAGTACTGTATTGAGGAAGATGCACGCACGGCCAATGTGATTTTTGAGCCCAATAACAACAAAAAGTAGTGTGGAGCCGTGGACGGGTGAATTGGTCATGCCGACCGATGCGAGCCTGCTAATAAATATTAAAAATTATTAATGGATCATATCCGTGTTGCCTACTACAACTACATGGCCTGCCGAAGTATGAAAAATAAATGGACCGTATCCATGTCGTCTACTACTCATATACTAGTACTAGTATTTTATTGTTGATTTATTTATTCAAAGATTTCTAAGCATTTATATATGTTTTGCTTTATGACGATGACCTTGACTTTGCAGGCGGTACTATCAGTATGAGGATTCCATGACATTAAGGGCCTCTTTGGCATGGCTTATGCCGGCTTCGGCTTCATCTATTTTGCATAAATCGAGGCACTGTAGCGTGAAGCCGTTTTGTAAGCTGGGGTTAAAATGAACTAGAAGCAAAAAAAAAAAAAATCAGTTATTCTGGCTTCACCGATTTTGGCTTCACCGATGAAGCTGTTTTGGATGAGCCGTGCCAAAGCGGCTTAACTTTGTCACGAGATCGACTTGCTCCTCGTATATGCTATAAATAGAAGTGCATTGTAGGCTAACAGAGAGGATCGGAAGTACGTACTTTAGACTTAGAACCATTATTACTATCATCATGATGGATACAAAAGTAATCCTTCAATTCATGGTTTTTTGCTTAGTTGATAAAGAAAAAGTTAAGAGCAGATGCAAGGATTCCATCAGCATTGTTGGCGATTATGCCGAACCAAGCGCCAAATGTTGTGCAACCGTGCGAAAATCCAACATGGTTTGCATTTGTCGTAACCTTTCCGCAAAAGAGCAGCTATTGGTATTAAGTGTTGTTAAATTAGTTCGAGTTGCACGCGAATGTGGAAATCTGGTTGCACCTGGAAACAAATGTGGAAGTGAGTACATACCAAAGACTCTAGACCTATTATTGTGTATCTGTTAAGTAATTGTAAGTAAAAAATGAAGAAATTTTCTTTGATAATTAATGTGATGCAATATTATTTCCCCCCCTCAGTTTGGACAATTCCACCAGCACAACACATAGGGCCCAGGCATGAATGAGTGTATGTCAAAACGAGCGGCACCCAAGGAAGAATCATGAATCTGAGGAAAAACTATGTGCACGTCTCCCATGTTTTTTGTATCAGATAATCAGCCAAGGCATGCAAACTGATGAATAACAATCAAATTATTATCATTTAACTGCTTCTTTGGCCTACGTACCACATGCAAATGCGTGGGAACTAGGGATAAAACCAGCTAAAGGCTTGTTTGGATGCGTATGTATTTAGCTCTATCCATATGTATTGAAGTTGGTTGGAGTGGAAATTAAATTATACTAGAAGGATACTCCACGCGTTACCGTGAGACTCTCTCAAAAATAAAACTATTGCATATATGAGATAAATCATCCACATATTCTTACATCAATTCTTATAAAAATTGGTTACATTAAAAGATTGAAGTTAGTGGGATGGCATAGCTATTAGTGGGAGATGACATGGATACTTAGTGAAAGATGATGATATGGATGGTTTGCATGTTGAAATAGAACATGCAGTGGGGATTAGCTTTATAAGAGATATAGATTCTACCCCGATCTATTCTAACGCATGTGAATTGAGGTGAATACATGTGCATCTAAACAAAAAGCCTGAGGTGTATGAGTTCACAAATGAGTTTTATGGAGGAGGTAATAAAGTGTCATTCTCTATGATAGATTGCAATAATGAGATTGATTGCGAGTTTAGAAAGTACTTAGAAACTAATGATGCACAAACACTGTTGAAGTACTTGAGAAATATATATGCAATTAGAGTATCCTACCAGTTGACGTCATCAACTGCATGTTCAAGTGAGAAGGGATGTGCTTGAGATGGTGGCAGTGGCGTGGTGGACTGCGACGACGGCTTGGAAGATGCGACACACGTCACCGTGGTGGTAAGCCATGGCAGTGAGGAAATCCGCATGCCAGGCCTCCTCCCACGCAATGCGTGCCTATTCCCGCTCATCGATCACCTGAACAACGACATGGAAATACTACTTTTAGAGGCCACCCAAGGGGGCACCGATAGTAGGGAGGTGAGGGCGTTTTGCTCGACTAGCTAGTGGCTGTGGCTCTGCGGTGGGGGCGTGGGCGGATCCGAGTAGTTATAGGTCGTGACAAGTTTGATGACCTCTGACTCTGTGGTGAGGCATGGGCGGATCCGAGTAGCTATAGGTCGTGGCAGGTTTGATGACCTCCGGCTCTAAGGTCAGTCTCGGATAGTTTTATGGCGTTGATTTTCAACACTATCATGTCTTATAGAATGAAATAAAACTTGAATGAAACACCCACTCTAAATGTAAAGTTATATTCTATAATTTTATAGACATTTAATTTCATAACTTATAGCGAGTTGGTAACAGGGCCGGCCCTGATTTTTTGGAGGCCCAGGGCGAAACTACAATCCGGGGCCCTTTATACATACATAACATTGATAGTATTAAATGTAAATGCATATATATATATAAACACTTAACTGCGGATGCAATAGCAATATTCATATGAAACAATTCATAAATATTAAATTACCTTAAAATTTTCTATATTAAATTACATTAAAAATTCCTTCTAACATTCCTCGATGCGAAGTCATTGATGATGGTATCAATATCGATCTCATCCAACAATCGCTTCTCAATACATAATGTTGCCAAACCATTTAGCCTCTCTTGAGACATCGTAGATCTCAAATAGTTCTTCAACAATTTTAGTTTTGAGAAGCTTCTTTCAGCTGATGCCACAGTCACAGGCATAGTAAACAAGATCCGATAAGCAATGGAAGCATTAGGATAACAATCAGCCTTTGTAACAAACTCCAAAATCTCCATAGCTGTCATTGGTGTATCCGGCAAAGTGAACGGTAGAACACTCAACTCGAAAATTAGATCATTTAAATCAATGTCAGATGAACCATTTAGAGAGAAAACTGCTGCTAGTGTTGTGCAACACACTTTTAGCTCAGGACCATCCAATGCCTTCAAGTTTGCTAAACTCATTAAAAATCTAAATAATTCTCTGAATGATTCCAATTCTTGAAATCTAGTCTCCAATGAACGGTCTGCCATATCAATTATAACCGCGAAGTAACTAACTTTAAATTCCTTCCCACCTTCCAAGAGTGCTTCCTCACTATTATTTTCATCAAAATGCTTCTTTCTAAGAGCACGGCGCTTTACTGGGAACGATGGCTCGACACCAATTACAGATGCAATTTCCATTGCATTGACCTTACTAGAAGCATACCCATCATTTCTGTAGGTTTTAAAGTAATCCATTATGCCTTGTATCTGCTGCATGGTAGACTCAATGCACATAGATGGTGACTGCAACTTCTTGCTTACTTTATTGACAGCAAATAAAACATCATGCCAAATAACCATGCCAAATATAAATTCAAAGCTGCCAAGTACTTCAAATAAATTCTTTGCATCACTTCTATCCTTTGGTTCTACATCTCTATCTTCACTCAATGCAAGTAAAGCTGCCCTTAGCTGAGGAGTTTGATATCTAATTGCTGCAACACTTTTAATACGACTCTCCCGACATGTGTTGCACAAAAGATTTCACAGTTAAACCATCAACATGATCAAGCAAAAATTTCCATCTTTTAGTAGAACCAGCAAATAAGACATATCAGTTGCACAATTCCAAAAAAGGAGTCAGCTTTGCTACAAGACTTAGCCATATCATAAAGAGTAAGATTAAGAATGTGGCAAGCACATGGCATATACAAAGCTCTTGGATTTATATCGCGCAATCAACTTTGAACCCCCTTGTGTTTTCCTTTCATATTAGAACCATTATCATAATCTTGTCCCCTAATGTCATCAATATTAAGACCAAAGGACTTAATGGAATCAACTAAAACTTTGAAGAGCCCAGAACCAGATGTGTCATCTACCTTCAGGAAACCAAGAAAATACTCCTCTATTTTAATTTTACCTTCACTCATGTTAACACATCGAACCAACAAAGTCATTTGTTCTTGATGACTAACATCTGGGATGCAATCAAGAATAACTGAGAAATATTTGGCCTCTTTAACAATCTTGATGATAGAATTTGTAATGTCAGAAGCCATAAGAGAAATCAACTCATTCTGAATTTTGTGGCTAAGATAATGATAATAAAGATCATTATTTTGAATACGTCTAAGATGGTCTTGCATTACCAAATCAAACTCTGAGACCATCTCAACACAAGCTAAGAAATTACCATTTTGGTCATTATAAAGCTGCTCGTTAGATCCTCTAAAAGCCAAATTACGTCTACCAAGGAATTTTACAATGGTAATTATTCTCATCAGTACTTGCCTTATGTGCTCTTTCTCCTTAGAGATTTGCTACCGTAACTCTTTATCAATTGTCTCTTGTTTGCCTAATCTAGTTCTCAATTCATTCCATGAGTTCATATTGGTAATATGCTCAACAGTAATTTCATGTTCCTTCCGCCTCTCATTGATATGTTTTCAATCTCTATACCCATCATTCCCCAATGAACTCTTGCACTTTTTAGAATTAAAAAACTTACAATAAAAGCAAAATACTTTATCCAAGTGTTTGGAATAAACTAGCCATTTCCTATCATGTAGCTCTCCATTACTCATTTTTCTATGATAATGAGAATATGCAAAATGCCTTAAATTATCGTCGAAAGGGAATACAACATTATCTTCTCTTATAGGCCCCTTTTCAACTAATATATCACTGGCTTTGTTATCAAGATTATCCCAATTTCTTGGATCATAAATATCCGTGTGACACACCGGTTCCTCATCAAGACTACTATTTTCTGTAGTATTTGAATTAAATATGTGCTCATCAATACTCACATTGTTTTCTTCCATGTTAATGCCAACATTGTCATCAGGAGGACCTTCATCTTGTGGAATAATCTGTGTTGGTTCCTTCCAGACAACTATCGCCAACTCGTTTGGATCTCTTGAAGTGTTTGGATTATTCTTCAAAAACTTATGCATAGAACTCCTCTATGATTGTATGAACTCATCTATTCGTGCTTCCTTTTTCCTTTTCTCACTGCCAGAAGCATACTTTCTTGATGACATGCTGCTGTTAAGATTTAGAGAAACAATTAGCTAAAAAAAGTAACTCATCTACTCGCGTTGTTGGCTCAGTGTGGGTGTGTGGCTCACCGCCGATCGTCGATTTGTCGTCGCTCGTCTGGGTCGGGTGGAGTCGTGGAGATCGCAGCGCGTGCGTCGCGTGGCGTCAAGTCCAGCGTCTCGTGGTCTCACCTCGCGCCGTCGAGCAGGCACAACAGCCGCGCCCTCACGTCTCACGTCGCCGGTCACCGCCGCCCGCCGATCCGCGTGACCGCAGACCACGTCGCCACCACTAAAGAGGAGTCAAGGAGTCGAGTCCCGTGTCGGCGTGTGCATGTGGCTTCTCGCGGACACTAGTTCTTTCTTTCTATTTTTTTTAATACGGACATCATCCTTCTCGCGGACGCCAGGACTTGCTGGCCGGCAATGTCCAGTACTGGGCCAAATACTAATATACATGGTGTTTGCATACTTAGGGTGGGGCCCTACCTAGTTGGGGGCCTAGGGCGGCAGCCCCGCTTGCCCGCATCCAGGGCCGGGCCTGGTCATACGCGTGGCAGCGTCCCGGTCACCGGAGCCGCCACCGCCTTCCATGCTCTGAACTGAACTGTGCCTGTCGCCGCAATAGAGCGTGTTGTCCTAGCCTCTTGTAACCGTGACAGTGTGTATCCTCATGTTAGGTGCATTTAGACAGTTCAATTAAGTTGTGAACATGTTTGTATTTCGATGATATCGACACGGAGGTCGTGGTAGTGCTCGGACACGCTGCCGCCAAAGTAATGCCGCGACATGGTGGTCATACGCGCAGGGGCGGCCCGGCCACCGGAGGCGGCGCCTTCCATCGTTGAGACACTGATGCACGGTCGCTGAGCTGTGCGTCTCGTCGTCGCAATGCACGGACATAATTGCAAATCTAGAAGCTCTTATATAAAAATCACAAATATAGCATCCTATAGGCCATCTCGTCGGCTGCTCACAGGCCCATAGGCCTACGTGACGACGATGTGGCAGCCGACACCCTCCGAACAAGCTTGTAGGCGCCGATAGCAGACCTATCGGCAGGTGGAAAGCCAACACCCTCCGGAGGAGCTGGTGGACAGTCGGCCTCCCGCCGGCTGATAGGCCTGTGGATGTAGCTAAACTCGAGAGCAGGGGAAGGCGTGGAGACCAAGCTCCGGCTAGGGAAGGCCGCGGGCCGCACGGGCACTTGCTCGGCGTAGGCGCACTTCCGCGACGTAGGAGCGCAGAGCCACGACGCACTTGCGCGGTGGCCTCGGAAGCGCTGGCTGGCGCGCGGCCTTGGCGAGGGGATGGATACCTGGACGGGCACGAGGTAGAAGAAGAGTGAGAGGCTGCCATATGGGGCTCAGCAGTCAATGACCCAACCCACTCAACAAAACCCGTAAAACCAAACATAGAACTGGGTTGAACCCAACCTACTGAACCAAACATGAGATGAGTTCGCCCCATCCCGAAAATTTGGGTTGGGTTCAACCCATCCCTGATGATCCCACAACCAAACACATGCCCTTGCATACCAGTCAAACTTTTTTAACTTTAACTAGATTTATAGAAATATTAGTAACATTTGTATCTCCAAATAAATTTATTATAAAGATAGATTTAAAGATCTATCAATGATACTAATTATGTATTATAAATATTAATATTTTTAATATATATTTAGTAAAAGTTGAGTACGTTTGACTTCTCAGAAAACGAGAACGGTAAATAAAAAAGCACGGAGGGAGTAACATATTTAAGACAAAAATATGGTTCAACAGTGCATCATGGCCATCTTTTTGCTGACATGGTACGGTCGAGTGGAGGGCCGATAGGCATACAGTACCGTAACCTCATCCTGTCGGCTAGTGGAGGGCCGATAAGCCTACTTGGAACGTCGATAGAGGTGTACTGTATCTACAATTCTTTCCAAACAAATGTTAGATTCGCAATTAATTATTAAAAGATATTGTTTTTAAAAAAATTCGAGCCCAATGTGTACATAGACAACCGATGTTTTTTTTTACGTACAACAAAAAAGTTACTTGGAGTGCTGACATCTTTGGGGATGTAGCTCAGATGATAAAGCATGCTAGAGGTATGCGATCGATACCCCACATCTCCATTTTGGATTTTTTGGATTCTTTTCCACTTCTTTTTCTATTTTTATTTTGATTTTCTTCTTCCTCCAGTTTTAGATTTTGATTTTTTTTGAAAAAAATGCTTCAAGCTTTTCAGTTCTCCATTTTGGATTTTTTGGCTTCTATTTTCACTTCTTTCTCTATTTTTTTGATTTTGGTTTTGTTCCTCCTCCATTTTTTTATTTTGATTTTTTTTAAAAAAAAATTGCTTCAAGCTTTTCAGTTCTTTGTGTAGTACCAGCGGTACACATTTTTTATTTTTTAACTTTTTTTTGGATTCAGACTTTTCAGTCCTTTCTATAGTAGTAGCAGTACATGCTACTCGGAGCAGCCTTAGCTAGCGAGTCTATCTGCTCACATGGTTCTCCCCGGTGGCATGGCCATGAAAGCAGCGGTGGCACAAGGCTGTGGGTTTTGTGATGTCTGCTGTGTATCCTCATGTTAGGTGCATTTAGACAGTTCAATTAAGTTGTGAACATGTTTGTATTTCGATGATATCGACACGGAGGTCGTGGTAGTGCTCGGACACGCTGCCGCCGAAGTAATGCCGCGACATGGTGGTCATACGCGCTGGGCCGGCCCGGCCACCGGAGGCGGTGCCTTCCATCGTTGAGACACTGACGCACGGTCGCTGAGCTGTGCGTCTCGTCGTCGCAATGCACGACAATCCAATTAACTGCAGATTTTTTTTAAAAATAATTTTTTATTAAATAATTGCAAATCTAGAAACTCTTATAAAAAATCACAAATATAGCATCCTATAGGCCTTCTCGTCGGCTGCTCACATGCCCATAGGCCTACGTGACGACGACGGGGCAGCCGACACC
The DNA here is from genome assembly GCA_904845875.1 of Miscanthus lutarioriparius. Classification (NCBI taxonomy): domain Eukaryota; kingdom Viridiplantae; phylum Streptophyta; class Magnoliopsida; order Poales; family Poaceae; genus Miscanthus; species Miscanthus lutarioriparius. Next base: position 80,272,941 of record CAJGYO010000019.1, on the reverse strand, counting down.
CTCCGAACAAGCTTGTAGGCGCCGATAGCGGACCTATCGGCAGGTGGAAAGCCGACACCCTCCGGAGGAGCTGGTGGACAGTCGGCCTCCCGCCGGCCGATAGGCCTGTGGATGTAGCCAAACTCGAGAGCAGGGGAAGGCGTGGAGACCAAGCTCCGGCTAGGGAAGGCCGCGGGCCGCACGGGCACTTGCTCGGCGCAGGCGCACTTCCACAACGCAGGAGCATGGTGGCCTCGGAAGCGCTGGCTGGTGCGTGGCCTTGGCGAGGGGATGGATACCTGGACGGGCACGAGGTTGAAGAAGAGTTAGAGGCTGCCATATGGGGCCCAGCATTCAGTGACTCAACCCACTCAACAAAACCTGTAAAATCAAACACAGAACTGGGTTGAACCCAACCTGCTGAATCAAACATGAGATGGGTTCGCCCCATCCCGAAAATTTGGGTTGGGTTCAACCCATCCCTGATGATCCCACAACCAAACATAGGCTCTTGCGTACCGGTCAAACTTTTTTTAACTTTAACTAAATTTATAGAAATATTAGTAACATTTGTATCTCTAAATAAATTTATTATAAAGATAGATTTAAAGATCTATTAATGATACTAATTATGTATTATAAATATTAATATTTTTAATATATATTTAGCAAAAGTTGAGTACGTTTGACTTCTCAGAAAACGAGAACGGTGAATAAAAAAGCACGGAGGAAGTAACATATTTAACACAAAAATATGGTTCAACAGTGCATCATGGCCATCTTTTTGCTGACATGGTACGGTCGGCGGAGGTACATCCGCATACATCTGGTGGCTGTGGTCATGCTTTAGATCCTGTCGGCTAGTGGAGGACCGATAGTCCTACAGTAACCTCCCACGTGGAAAGGGCCTATCGGCTTTTGGAACGTCGATAGAGGTGTACTGTATCTACAATTCTTTCCAAACAAATGCTAGATTCATGATTAATTATTAAAAAATATTGTTTTAAAAAAATTCGAGCCCGATGTGTACATAAACAACCAATGTTTTTTTTACGTACAACAAAAAAGTTACTTGGAGTGCTGACATGTTTGGGGATGTAGCTCAGATGATAAATCATGCGAGAGATATCGGATCGATATCCCACATCTCCATTTTTGGATTTTTTGGATTCTTTTTAACTTCCTTTTCTATTTTTTATTTTGATTTTCTTCGTCCTCCATTTTTAGATTTTGATTTTTTTTAATAAAAATGCTTCAAGCTTTTCAGTTCTCCATTTTGGATTTTTTTGGCTTCTATTTTCACTTCTTTCTCTATTTTTTTTTATTTTGGTTTTCTTCCTCCTCCATTTTTAGATTTTGATTTTTTTTTAAAAATATTTGCTTCAAGCTTTTCAGTTCTTTGTGTAGTACCAGCAGTACACATTTTTTATTTTTTAACTTTTTTTTGGCTTCAGACTTTTTAGTTCTTTCTATAGTAGCAGCAGTAAATGCTACTCAGAGCAGCCTTAGCTAGCGAGTCTATCTGCTCACATGGCTCTCCCCCGTGGCAGGGCCATGAAAGCAGCGGTGGCACAAGGCTGTGGGTTTTGTGATGTCTTCTGTGTATAAACCGTACTTGTCAGGCTGGCTTAGTTCGAAAAAAGGCTCGACGATCTGCACTTGAGCCGACCATTGTGTCTATGGATGACACAGTTTGACGACACATACGTAGCATGTTTTAATAGGATATAAGATCAGGTCATATTTTCCGGGCCTATACTGGGCGGGCTATATAGCCATCTATAGGCCTAACCGAGACTGTAGATATATGGTCCAAGCACATATCCGCACAACTCGTAACTATAATATGTTTGGCCTGGTAAGGTCAGGCCATTCTTTTTTCGGACCCACAATTGGTGGTCTACATGGCCATCTGTGTAGGTTTAACTGAGACTGTACATGTCTGGTCCAAGCACATGTCGAGAGCTCTAACCCAAACAAATACAGCATTCATGAACGTAAGGTTCACATAAAACTACTCCATAGTGCAAATTGAACAAGCTCTTTGTGCTTTTGTTACCACAGAGGTACGGTACGGTCCACCAGATACTGCTACGGTAGAGCCAAATGCAATATAATCAAAATAAAACCGCACATCTCAGCAATAATAATCCCTAATAATAACCTTTATTATTAGCAATTACCGATCGATCTCCTTCAGCAGCTAGCAGGCTGCAGGATTATTTGTATAGCAAGCTCCGCCTTCTTCACATCCGGCGACGTAGGTCGGCCACACTCGACGATATGATCGATTCGATCGACAAGGTGGCGTGGCGTCAAGTCCAGCGTCTCGCGGTCTCGCCTCGCGCCGTCGCACAGGCGCAACAGCCGCGCCCTCGAGTCTCACGTCGCCGGTCGCCGCCGCCGCCGCGCGTGTCGCATCCGCCCGCCGGTCCGCGTGACCGCAGACCGCGTCGCCGCCGTGGAAGAGGAGTCTAGGAGTCGAGTCGCGTGTCGGCGTGTGCGTGTGGCTTCTCGCGGACGCTAGTTCTTTCATTCTATTTTTTTAATACGGACACCATCCTTCTCGCGGACGCCAGGACTCGCAGGCCGGCTACGTTCAGTACTGGGCCAAATACTAATATACCTGGTGTTTGCATACTTAGGGTGGGGCCCTACCTAGTTTGGGGGCCAGGGCGGCCGCCCCGCTTGCCCGCATCCGGGGCCGGCCCTGGTTGGTAATCGTGCCAAGAGAGTTTTATGTAAGTGGAACTTGTTTCTTCTCTCTTCTTAAATATATTGTCATGTCATAAAAAATGTCTATGTGACAATCTATTTCTAATGTAAATGAAATTCACGTAAAACTTCCACTGAGCCTGGCCTCAAATAATTTCCTCGAGCCATGGTCGCATTCCGTAGTTGTCCAACACCAACTTGAACCTTGTTCTGCAGTCTGTCGGCGCTCAAGCACCAAGGAATTTACAACTTGAGTTTTCTTTTATGGTTGTACTCATTCTTTTGTGTATTATGAGTCTATTGCAAATGGTTGCACTCATTCTTCCGTGATGGTCGTTGGAGGTCGAAATGTTATATTCCTTTATCTAAAGACAAATACTATCAATTGACACTTGCCAAATTCAAATATACCAATGTCTCTCTTAGGTAATTGGTTATCAAGCCTTGTGAAGCACGAAGCAACAAACGACCTTGTGAGCAGGGACCAGGGAGCACCGAGCATGGAACAGCGAACAGCGCACCGACGGCTGCGAGCGGTGGAGCGGGCGAGCGGCACGGCAAGCAGGGAGCAGCCGGAGCTGCGTGGCGGCAGCGGGAGCGGCGACTGCGAGGAGAAAAGGCGGGCGGGCGGCGGCAGGATCTGCGAGCAGGTCAACATCGACTGCAATTAGGAAGACATCAGTTTTCTTGGTTTAAACCGGAAAACCAGAAATGGAACTCGTGGGTTTTCTATTTTCAAAATAATTGATTGGGGGTTCATTCTTCTTGGAAACCAAAGTTTATAGAAACCGAATAAACAGAACCAAAGTTTCAGTTTAAACCGAATGCCTAATCCTACTTGTGGCCGGAACTACCAAAGTACTAAAAATAAATGGACCATATATTATATATATCCGTGTTGTCCACTACTACTACTTATCAATCGCAAGGATTCTTTACATTAATTTTTGTTTCATTTGTTTGTTTGTTCAAAGATTTATAAGCATTTATGTTTTGCTTTGTAGGCGGTACTATCAGTATGTACTAGGATTCCATGACATTAACTGTGTCACATGAGACTTGCTCCTCGTATGCTATAAATAGAAGTGTGTAGTGCGTGTTGTAGGCTAACACACACACACAGAGAGAGAGAGAGAGAGGAAGTACTTTAGACTTAGGAACATGAACATAGTCATGATGAATACAAAAGTAATCCTTCAACTCATGGTTTTTTCCTTAGTTTTTACCATGCTTGTGACACGTCAAGCTTGGGGTGAAGAGGATTGTTACCAGGATAAAGAAGAAATTAAGAGAAAATGCAAGGATGCCATCAGCCTTGGTGGCGATTATGTCCAACCAAGCGCCGAATGCTGTGCAGCTGTGCGAAAATCTAACATGGCGGGCATTTGTCGCAACCTTTCCGCCGACGAGCAGCTGAGAGTATTAAGTGTTTCTAAACTAATACGAGTTTCACGCCAATGCAACAATCCGGTTGCAGTTGGAAGCAAATGCGGAGGTAATTAAGTACCAAATACTATTTATTTTATTGAGATAAATATTTTAGACCTATTGTGTATTTTTAATTAAGTATTTATAAGTAACAAATGAAGAAATTAATTTTCTATGATAATAATGTGATGCAATGCTATTTTTTTTTCTCAGTTTGGACGGTTCAACCACCATATAAGGACCAACCATGGGTGTATGTCAAGTCGAGCGGCACCCGATCGAGGAAGAATCATGAGACCGATCGAGGAATATAACTATTATCTGCTCAGCTCCCTTTTTTTATGTCATGTCATGTCATGTAATCAATCAAGGAAAACTGATGAATAATAATTAGATTAAGAGCTCTTTTACAATGGATGGAAAAGTACTTTCGTTTTTTTATTAGCCCATTTAATTGACAAAGCCTCGCAAAACAAAAAAAATAACAAAGATTATCTATAAAATAAAATATATTTTCTCGAGGGTATATTGGGGACACAGATTCAGTTGCAAGTCGATCACATGGTAACTTACAGGCTGTTTGGTTTCGGGATTGACTTGATTCGTCATGTGATGGTCCGGCATGTGCTCGTCCGACGTTTTTTCAGGAGTGAATCCGTCCAGGAGGCTTGTCTTGCTAATGGCCTATCCAAGTGTTGCAAGGACGTACTCGTGAGTCGTGACGGACGTATTCAATCCACGACACAAACCAAACGGCTCGATCAGGTTCGGATACTGGATCGGATGTCATTGTCCAAACCAAACAGGCTAGCGGACTAGCTGGTGATGGCGTGGCGGTCGGTGGCAGCGAACAGCATGGTGACTTGAATTATGGGCGTCCACGAAGGAGGGGGAGATGCATGGTGTCCACGCACTCGATCACGGGCCCTGCAACGAACTACTAGGCTGCCTGCGCTGGAGGTGCTAATTGCATGCTATTGGGCTCCTCTGTCTACATCACACACGGAGGACGATGACCGCCGAGCTCGGGAGGCATGGAGGGTGCCGACGTGCGCGAGCGTACGTGGCCGGTGAGCGCAGGATATATATGGGCATGCAATCCGGGGCACAACGGCCCGCCCAAAGGACGGTATTTTGTCCCGACACGAGTACGGCACGGCCCGGGGGAGCAGCGGGCCCGGGCCAGCCCGGCACGACACATAGGGCCGTGTCTGGGCCACTCCTCAGACACGCTGGGCGGCACGGCACTGCCTGTAAAATAGCCTTGGCCCGGTACTAGACCCGCTATCACCTTAATAGGCCACGTCTATATTACAGCCCAACACACTTCTAACCCTATCTTATCTTATTTCCTTCACAGCCGCCGCCCCACACTTACTCGGCCATCTCCGCCGGACCGCATCAGAGCGTCTCCCTCGCGACGTGCACGCGCTTCGCTCCCATCATCTCGACGCATCGCCGGCTTCCCTTCCCCTGCTGTCCCCGTCGTCTGCGTGGGGGCATGTTGCTGCTCCGTGCTCCCGTCCGAAGCTGCTCTCTTCGTCGAGGCGCCCGAGGGCGAGCGCGGTGTGGCCACGTGAGTCGCGGCTACAGGCTCTAGGGGCGGCTGCCTCGACCTTCCCCAAGCTCAACTCGCCTGCTACCGCCGCGTCTACAAGGGGCGGCGGCCTCGACCTTCTCCTCCAAGCTCGCCTGCAACCACCATGGCGCCTCCCTACCCCTGGCAAGCAGGCCTCGGGCTGGCCCGATTAGGCTTCATAAGCCGTGCTTTTCAGGCAGCCCGGCACGGAAACTGGCCCGACGTGCCATGCTTGGGCCGACGTGCAGGCCCAGAGCCCTAATAGGTACGGCCCGAGTGGCACAGCGTGCCGTGCCGGCCTGGCCCCCTTCGAGCCATGCCTGGCACGGGCCCGTGCCGGGCTAGGCCGGTTCGGCCCATTGTCCATCTATAGCGCAGGAGGAGCGGGTGAGCACCGAGCATATGGTGGCAGCCCCACACGCAGACGAGTGGGCACACCACAACAACGGGCGGACAAGAGGGCACGAGGCGCGGCAGCGCACAACGCAGACGAGCACCTGCATGCTCATGCTCTAGCCTCCCGAGCATCACGACTCACGAGTGCGAACTATAGGAGTAGGACCGAGGCATAGCACCTTAGTCCTTAGGATGCCACACCTCTTTCCATGGTTCGCCAGTTGCCACACTGTACCTCAAGATGTTGTCCTGTTCGGCCGCATTAGCGCCGGCCACATCGTCGACGTTGAGCTACCGCCTGCTGAGGGCGCTATTCGCATGCACGCGCGTCCTCCCTCGAGATGGGGATACAGGATAGGGATACACGCGTCCTCCCTGTTGGCGAACTCGAGTATCCAACAGACGGGACGTAATGGATCCTTCTCCCAGTCGAGTGCTCCAGGCGAAGGTCAGGAAGAGTAGAAGTTGGGCCCAGGCTTGGTTAGGGTTTCATAAATGCACTCACTAACCTCCCCTTTTACATAATTTGAGTCCCCCTTTTATAGGGAACTGTTTACTAAGGCTACTCTTTGCAACTATGTCCCTTGTCGGTCATGGTACATTTTCAGAATATTCCTATGCTAGTACAAGCAGCTTGGGGTACTTTGGGTGCCCTTTTCTTCAACCATCCTTGCTTGTTGAGCTACCACCGATGGCCCATCATCGGCCCATGGGCCAGTGCGACCGCCGAGCAGGAGCTCTCCTAAGTTCTAGGTCCTCCGCCCGGGGCGCCTTCGTCGGGACCTCTGCTCCCATCTCCTGGACCGTGGCCTTCGCCTATGTCGGTGAAGCCTTCGCCATAGCCTCCAGGCCTTTTCGGGCCATGGCCTTTACCTACGCTGGTGGAGCCTTCGCCGCAGCCTCCAGACCTTCACCCGGACCATGGCCTTCGCCTACGCTGGTGAAACCTTCACCGCAGCCTCCAGGCCTTCGCCCGGAGTGACCAGTTGAGCAGAGGTCTCCGTCTCCTTTCCCTGCATGTTGCCCATGAAACTTGGAAAGCTGTTAGTTTTTTTACTGTCACCGTGAACTCTAGCCTCAGTGGCTCATAACCGTGTCCCAACAGTTCCCCCCTTTGAGGGCATGGGCTGATGCTGGCGGGCCTTGTCCTCAAAACTAGGTCTTCAAGTTATGAGGTGCGAAGGCTCTTGTGTGAGCGGAGGCTTCCCCTTCTTCCCCCTAGGTCGCTTGGACTAGACCATTGCGTTGGTGATGTTTCATTATTTGATTGGCTGTGATGGCTCTACAACCGATGCACTACCGAACGGACGCGACCGTTGGCCCTAGAAGTTGAGGCGACAGGGCAGGGGCTATATAAGGAGGCGATAGTCGCTTCCCTGACCTTTTTCTTTCCAATCTCGCTTTCCTTGCGCTTAGCCTTCATCTGCTCGTTCCCTGCCTCTGCTTCCTTTTGCTCTTGCCGAGATTTTTGGACGTGGCTTCTATGGTTAGTCCTCCTCCCCGTCGGGCTACTTTCTTTGGTCTGTACCGTTGTCTTCTTGGTGTTAGGGTGAGCAGGTGGTGTGCATGGTTTGAGGAATGTATGGTTGCTAATGCGGAGGCGCAAGAGCTCGTAGAGGATCTAGGAAGCGTTGAAGCCTTCATCGCTGACCTCATTACTGTGGTGGAAGCAGAGGATATGGCTGGCTCGAGCAGGACATGGGATTTTGGACATTCGCTCATGACGAAGGATATGATCAAAGATCTATGGAAGTTGGGTGTTTTTGGCGACGCTAAAGTGAAGCCTCCGTAGGGGGGAACTATTCCCAAACCTCAGGTTGCTGACACCGTGGTGTTCAAGGATTTTTTCCTCTGCGGCCTTCGGTTCCCTGTCGCCCATTTCCTTCGCCATGTTTTGGAAGCGTTTGAGGTACAACTGCATCAACTAACCCCCAATGGCATTGTTACTCTGAGCAAGTTTTGTTGGGCATGTTTGTCTTATGGGGCGGAGCCCAACGTGGGTACCTTTTGTGAGTATTATGAGATGCAGCGTCAGCCTAAACGGGTTGGCGAAGGCCAGTTGGTAGCCCAATATGAAAGGTGCGCTTTCATGATGCAAAGGAACCAGAAGGGCAAGAAGTTGGAGATTTCTTACGCTCAGAAGAACAAATGGTCGAAGGATTAGATACAGTACTAGTTCTACATGAGGACTGGCGGCTTGACATCTACTGGCCCAGATGGAAAGGAGAACACCCGCTATCTATTGGCTTCAGTGATGACTCCGATGAAGCCTTCGACTCAAGGGACTCTAGGTACGGAGGCTTTTGAGGGCCGCAAAGCCTACGATAGGGCTTTTGCTCTGGCCTGTCGGTATTCCAAAGGTCGAGATCTGGTGGAGGAGATGGTGGCTGCTAATTGCTGGCCCCTTAGTAGGAATAGACCTGCTATGACCATTGAGATGGTCAATCTTCCAGTCTTTAGCTAAAGTGTTGGGGTTCCATTTCCCCGATTCGGTCTGCAACCGAAGGACAGCAAGGCCGTTGAAAAGTTTGTGAAGTCAACAGAGGCAGGGGTTCATGAGATACTCAGCGAGATGTCTAACAAGGAATATCTGGCATGCAGGGCCATCGCCGGTACGATGCCCCATCTTAATCGGGTGTTTGAGGAGCTTGGGATCCATCATGAAGAACATGATGTGCCTACGAAGGTACATAAATCACTTGAAGACAAGACGAGGAAGGCCACTGCCAAGAACACGACTACTGCGGTGGAGGCAAAGAAAAGAAAGGGGACTAGTGCACCCAAGGTTGTTAGCAAGAAACAAAAGACCGCGGTTGCTTCTGCTACCGCCTCCGCTGAGGCCGATGAGGAGGTTGCAGAGAATGTTGGCGGAGGCTCGGCTTCCGTGGATGCTAGGATGGATAGCGAGCATTCTGCTGCCTCTTTAGATCTTGGTGGTGATGACTTTGTCGACACCGCCCTTCAAGGAATGGGCGGTGGCCCTACTGCTGAACCCTCCATCATGGTGCCTATGCCCGACATTTTGGGTGATGACTCTTCCAGCTCCAAGGGCGAAGGCACCGGAAGTGGCGATGCTTCTCCGCTGAGAGAAGGGGAAGCCACTAGCGCTGACCGTCATTGTCCTACAGCTAGTCTTATGGAGGTTTCTAAGGACGAGGTGGAGGCAAGTTCTCTAGTTGCTCCATTCCAGAGCATGGCATTTCAGGCCACAAGTCATCACGCCAAGGATGCTGCTAGCTCAGATGCTGTTCTGAGCCCTTTACATCTGGATGAGCTGCCTTTTAACTTTGCTTTTCCTTGCTGTTTGTGTTTTTAGTTTTATCAGTGCTTGGCATGTTTTGATTATTTCAACGGGTTTGACGGAGGGCCTTGGGAACCCTAACGCGAACCCTAATGATCCTTTGGGCGTGGACCTCGCTCGGATCGGCTTGGGAGGACCTTCGAGGCCTCCGCTTGTGGGCGCAACTCCTCGTCTGTCTGCTCTGGGCCTAGCTGGCGGCGAAGGTTGGTTCTGCTTGATTTCTGTTTCTACGCTTTCCATATTTTGTTGGGTTTTACTGATGTTTAGTTGCTATTTCAGGTGCCTCTGATAGCATAATAAGTGGGTGGGCGGATACTCTTGAAGTTGTTTATAATGATATAGGAGGTTGATATTTCTATATTTTTTCTTGGTTTTGGTCTTATGTTTCTTACGCTTGATTTGTTATTAGGTCGCCTCCACCACCACTTGAAGAGTGTTGATTACTTCAAGCTATTGCGAATGAATTTGGAGCAGCAATGCGTGGTGCGTTTTTAGTTTCATCTTTTCTATCATTGTTCTGCTATGGTGTGGCTAACCTTCAACTCGACAGAACCATTATCTTTCGGAGGCCATCGAGGAGCGTGGCACGTAGGAGGTGGTTGCCCACAACCTCGCCATCGAGGCCCTGAATAAAGAGGTAGACACTCTTGAGGCTGAGAAAACCTAGCTTGTAGGGGTTGTTGGTGGCCTCCGCACTGCCCAAGCTGAGTTGGAGGATCTACGGAAGAATGTTGATTCACTGAGTAAGGATATGGATGACACGAAGGCTGTCGAGCAATTGGCTGCTGAGCGCGCCTTAAAGGCCATTAAGACGGCCGGTAACCTTCACAAGGAGGTGGATGCCGAGAGAGAGTCCAGTGCTACCTTGAATGCATTGGTGGATATGCTGACCAAGCGCCTTGAGGACACCAAATCTGTTGGACTGGCCGCTGCTGAGCTCTATGTGGATGTCCTCGAATGCTTCGGGGGCTCTACGTCTTCGCTGCCCTCCAAGCCTTTGGCTTTCAATATCTTTTCCTAGATGAAGGCCAACTTTCTGAAGCTGCCTGACTTTGTTGGCGGCGCCATCGACTTTGGAGCCCTAGCCTCCGCCAAAAACCTTTCCAAGGTGATCACGCAGGATGGCTGCCCGCATGCCAAAGAAGTGAAAGAAAGAGACCTTGAGGGCCTGACCGATCTTGGAGTGACTTCACATGATATCAGAATATTGGTCCACCACTTTATGAAGTCATTCTGGGTGAAGTTTGGCTAGGCGGAGGCACGTCGAGCTGAGGTTGGTTTTTTCTTCGTAGCTTATTGTTTTTCGCTTAAGCTTTCTATCGCTTATTTGTTGTTTTCATAACTTTGTATTGTTTTTGTAGGAGTTGTAGAAAGAAGGAGGCTGCACATGGTACTGCTGGGGCGCCATCTTCCTAGGCTACAGAGGCGCCAACTCCAAAGGCTCCTTCCCCTGCTGTCGAGGTCCCAAAGTCCAGGGAACCTACGCCTGCTCCTGCTGACCTAGAGGTGTAGTGTCTAGGTTTTAGCTAGTTTTTAGCCTTGGTCGAAGGCGATGTGCTGTAGACCCCCGTCCTATGCAGGTCTAAATTGTGAACTTGTCCTACGTAGGTCTCCTTCTCTAGGCCTACACAGGATGTTCCCCCTATTACTATGTATCGGGACGGGATTTATGTTAGTGGTGAGCTATGGCAATATTGGCAGGAGGCTTTTCCCCGATGTTCTGTTTGTGATATGTTTGCTTTTGTAAAGTACGATATTGATAATGAACATGTGGAGTTTACTAGGTCGCTAGCCTGGCGAGGGCCTCAACCTTAGTTTTATGCTGATTTGTTTGACTGGCCTTCGTGCCCTTGTAGCTGTTGCTTGCAAGGCTTAACGTGTTGTAATTGCCTTCGGGCTTTTGTATTATTGCGCTTCTAACACGCTATTGTTGTAATCATATCTACTTTTCTAATGAAATTTTTCGTAGACTGTTTAGCTGTGCGCTTATTTTATAAAAGATTCTTATTTTGAGTTTTACCTAGGCCGAATGGTTACATTTCCGTTGCTTACTTTCTCTCTTGTCTCCGCTTCTTTCTTCTTTGGTTGACGTAGAGTACGAGTCTATGTGCTCTCGTGTAGAAAAGCTGAAGTATTAGTCTTTGACCTTGCACGCCTTGCGGAGGCTTCAGCGTCTGCTTCGTCGCTTTGGCCTCCGTCTTTGTGCTTGCTTGAGGTTGACGGGGGTTTTCTAGCACGTCACAGCGCAGAAGCTAAGGTGCTCATATTCGATCTTACAGTTGTTGCGAAGGCTTTGGTACAATTTGAGCATCCATTCGAGGTGTTGGTCTTTAATCTTGATGCTTCTCCAGAGGCCACGAGCAATTTGAACAAGCAATGGAGGTTGAAGAGGCATTTCTTGGACATTGCCTCCGCTTGCACCTGGTTTGCTTTGTTCTTGCCTTCGGCAATGCTGGAACAGCTACGCTCCCGTTGAACATGGTTTATGCCGGGTTGCACCAGATGGTGTTTTCGTTTGCAGGGGATGTTACGAGCCTTCGTACGATACCCTCCCGCAACCTCTGACACTGACTGCTTGCTGCCGGACTGTGGTCATACAACACCCCATGGAGGCTGTACGGCACCAAGTGGAAGATGCGTACAACCTCAATGTGGCCTTTGTCGGGCTGCACGAGCTGCTGGATTTACGAGTCTTCGCACAATACCTTTTGCTCTCTTGTTTCTAAGGAAACTCCGGTTTGCATGGTTCTCTTGTTTTGCTCTATAATATGTTGGCTGTTGGTTGGTTTGGCTTCCCCCTAGCATTCTTCTGGAGGTAGGGGTATGAAAATGCACTGACTGGGGCTAGTGCTGGGGCGAGGCACTAGATTTTATAGTCTACTGCTTGTATGATTTAATAAATTTTTTGTTGTTGGCTGATGTTTATTGCTTAGATACGTTTTGAAGTCGTAATAAGACCGACATATTTCATTGTACCTGGTGTATCTTTGGTCTTTATTCTAGTTGTACCTTGGTTATTAATTCCTGATAGTTATTTGGCGCCTGATGAGGACAGGTCTGCGCCATGTGTTTTCTTGCCCGATCCCTATGGCGAAGGTAGGTCTTTGTCGGGTTTTTTGGCCTTTTGGCGCTTTCATGAATCCTTGATGCCTGAGTGTGGATAGGGCTTTCTCAATGTTGTCAGGCTAGTTTAGCCGTGGAGGTCATTCCATCCTTCATAGCCTTCGGCTAAAGCATTGGAATGTCCTCTTTGTCGTGATGTTGTTGTCGAATGTTGTGGCTCTGTTGCTAGGCACTTTCGACCTTCGCTTTTCATAGTATTCTTGGGGATTTCTCTTTATATTTTTAGATGTTTTTACATGGGTCCTGCCTCGTTAAAAACCTCACCTCCGCTAGGAGCCCCCTATGTAAGGAAAAGAGTACATGCCCTTTTGCATGAAATGTAAAAGAAATATGACAACTAAGAGGTGTGGTGACCTTCGCTTATAGTTCCGTGGAGGCCACCTTTTACATTGAAATGTAAAACCTACGCAAACTGTCGATGTTCCAGGTGTGAGTGGTTGTTTTACCTTCATTGTTTGTCAAGAAGAATGAGACTGGTCTCCCGGCGGTCTTCGCCATCTACGGGCCTTCCCATTTAGGTTGGAGTTTTCTCGTATTGGCCGCACTGGGCTTCCTTCTTAGGACTAAGTCTCTGTCTCGTATGAGCTTTCTAACTACCTGGCTATCTCTCCACTTTTTGGTTTGCTCTTAGTATTTTGTGATGTTTTCCACTACATCCAATCTTGTGCCTTCGATCGTTTCGTTGGAGTACTCTTCGTCTTCTGCCAGGGCTTGTTTTATGACACAGAGGCTCTGATGCTTGGCTTCCTTGGGCAGCATTGCTTCTTCACCGTATAAAAGTTTGAATGCTGTAAATCCTATTGTTCTAGAGGCTATGGTGTTATAGGACCATATAACCTTCGGTAGTTCCTCTAGCCATTTGCCCTTGCGGAGGTTGAATAGAGTCTTCGATATTGCTGAGAATATTACTCTATTAGCTTTTTCCACTGCTCCGTTTGACTCTGGGTGGTAAACTGAAGCGAAGGCTATCTTGGTGCTTATGCTTCTACAAAATTCCTTGAATTTGTCCGAGTCGAATTATTTCCCATTGTCAACTATTAAGGTTCTTGGCACTCCCAACCAGCAAATTATGTTCTGCCAGAAAAACTTTTTTACTGTCTCTGATGTTATTGTTGCAAGTGGCTTGGCCTCAATCCATCTTGTAAAATATTCTATAGCTACTACTACAAACTTGTTCCACCCTTGCGATGGTGGTAGTGGTCCAACAAGGTCCATGCCCCATCTCTACAGGGGCCAAGTGGGTGGGATGAGTTGTACAGGAGCCGAAGGTTTATACTAGTGTGGAGAGGTGCTTTGGCATGCCTAACATGTCTTGACAATCTCTTTTGCGTCTTTAACGTGCGTAGGCTAATAGAATCCTTGTCTGATGACCTTCATAGATAGTGCCCTCGGACCAATGTGTGAGCCGCATATCCCTGAGTGGATTTCTTGTAGAAGGTTTTTACCTTCGCTCTGAGGCATGCACTTGAGCAGTGGTTGGACAACCACTTTCTTATACAATATTCCATCTATCAGTGTATAGCTTCTTGCTCTTGCTGTCATTCTTGCTGTGCTTGCCTCATCTTCAGCGTGATGCATGTTGTTCAGGCAATCTATGATCAGCTGCCTCTAGTCTTCAGACTCAGTAACTAAGATTGTTTTGAATGCCTTCGCTGTTACCTACGTTGCTGGTGCTTGTAACGCTTGGTAAAAGGTTTCATTTGGTATTGGTAAGTTGTTTGCTGCTGCCTTCGCCAGCTCGTCTACTTCTGCATTTTTTGCTCTTGGTATATACTGTAGGGTGAATCCCTAGAACCTCCGCTCAAGAGCCCTTACTATGGCCAGGTATTTGACCAATTCTGGTTCCCATGCCATATATTCTTTTTTGACTTGTCCTGCTATGACTTGGGAGTCTGTTTTTGTCAGTAATATTTTTGCTTCGAGTGCCTTTGCCTTGTTGAGGCCTAGTATGAGGCCTTCGTATTCTGCTATATTATTTGTTGCCTTGAATTCTAACCTTGCTGCATACTTTGTGTGGAGGCCAGATGGTGCTATCAAAACGGTGGAGGTGCTAGTGCCTAGATGTCCCCAAGCTCCATCTATATAGAGTGTCTAGATTTGAGGCTGAGGCTACGGGGTTTGGTGTGCCAAAGGTGTCCAATCTGCCATAAAATCTGCTAGCACTTGTGATTTGATTGTTGTTCTTGATACATAGTTGAGTTCGAACTAGGATAGTTTGTTGCCCATTTCCCTATTCTTCTGGAGGCTTCTTTGTTGTTGAGCATGCCCCCGAGTGGCTGCGAAGAGGGTATTGTGATTTGATGTGCCAGGAAGTAGTGCTTCAATTTTCTTGAAGAAATCACCACTGCATATGCTATTTTTCTATCTCTGTATAGTTCAATTTTGCTCTGACAGGGTTTCTAAAATGTAGTAGACAGGCTATTGAATGACCTTTGATTTTTCTTCTTTCTCTTGAACGAGCACCCCATTGACTGCATGGTCGGAGGCTGCAACATATAACAATAATGGAGCCTCCGGATCTGGTATTGTCACCAAGAGTTTGGTAGCCAAATAATTTTTGAGCTGTTGGAAGACTTTCGACTGATCTGGCCCCCATTCCACCTTGTCTCCGCCTCTCAGAGCTTTAAAGAATGGGAGGCTGTGTTCTGCTGACTTTGAGATGGATCTGTTTAATCCTGCTATTCTTCTGTTGAGTTTTTGGACTTCCTTTTTGGTTGATGGTTCCACCATTGAGATTATGGCCTTCGTCTTGTCTGGGTTAGCCCTTCTACCTTCGGGCCCTATGATATACTCAAGCATTTTACCTCTGCTTACGCCGAAGACACACTTTTCTGGGTTGAGTTTTAACCCGACTTCTCTTAGATTGGCGAAGGTCTCTTTAAGGTCTGCAATATGGTCTTCTTCATTCTTGCTCATCACGACAATGTCGTCAACATAAGCTATGATGTTCTTCTGCAACTGCGGGCCGAGGGTTGCCTTCGTCATTCTGGTGAAGGTCGAGCCTACATTTTAAGCCCTTCTGGCATTCTAGTGTAGCAATATGTTCTGAAGGGGTAGTAAAACTTGTCTTCTCTTCATCTTCTTTTTTTAAGCCAAATTTGATGGTATCCTGAGAAACAATCCAAAAGTGAGAAGCGTTTGCATCCTGCTGCTTTGTCAATGGAGGTGTCTATTCTTGGCAGCGGGAACAGGTCTTTCTTGCAAGCTTTGTTTAGGTCTGTGAAGTCTATGCACATTCTCATCTTCCCATTTCTCTTTGGCACTAGTACTATATTTGCCAGCCATTCTGAGTACTTGACCTCTCTGATGACGTTAGCGTCTAACAGTCTTTAGACTTCTGCCTTCACTGTCAGGATTCTTTCTTCTGACATTTTCCTTTGACACTGCTTTCTCGGTTTTACTTTTGGATAAGTGAGTGCTCAATAATATCCCTACTGACCCCTTTTAGGTCGGAGGCTGACCAGGCAAAAACATCTTTATTCTTGGCTAAAGTTTGTATGAGTTCTGCTTCTTCCTTCGATAGATTGGCTCCGATGGTTACTTTTCTGTCTAGTACTACAACGTTCAACAGTACCGACTCTATTTCCTCTTGATCTTTGAGGTCTGTTTTTACCCTTCGACATGTCCGGAAGCTCCGGTGAGCTGCTTCTGACTGCCTCGGCAAAATTGATATTGAGCTATGATTTGTAGATGACTCTTTCTATATTTCTTGCCTCCTTCTGACTGACGTGGATTGTGATGGTTCCGTGCAAGGCTAGCATTTTCATACACAGATAGCCTAAATGGATGGCTGCATTGAACTTGTTTGCAAACCATCTTCCGAAGATGGCATTGTAAGGGTAGTAGAGATCTACTACGTTGAAGGTCACATATTCTGTTCTTGCGTTTTCCTAACCTCCAAAGGAGACTAGCAGGGATATTTTTCCTAATGCATCAATCTTCTTTCCTCTGAAACCAATTAATGGTGAGTCCGAAGGCTACAACTGACTCCTGCTTAGCTTCATCTGGTCGAAGGCATTGACAAAGATAATATCTGCAGAGCTTTCGGAGTCTATGAGAACCCTGTTGATTTCCCATCCTGCAATGTTAGCCTTGATCACCATGGCGTTAATGTGAGGGTAGCTTTCCAGCTATAGATCTTGTTCTGAGAAGGTGATTGGCGTCTTTGACCAATCTATGTACCGCACTGGGCCTTGGACTGCTATGTTGTTGATCAATCTGAGGTGATCTTTCTTCTGCTTCTTTGTCTGGAACTCCATCGAGGAGCCTCCAACTACAGGCAATATCATGCTGATGGTGGGTAGTGGTGTGTGAGTGTTGAGTTGGTTTTCTAGGTTGGGTTCGTTTTTGGGTGTTGCCAGCTGTGTTGGTGGAGGCAGAGCCAATGCTTCTAGCTGCATATTGTGTATTTGAGATGGTTGGTTGGTCTCAATGAATGTTATGTGTGGAAGTCTTAGGTTTATGTAGGTGAGGTTGACTTCTGCTTGTTGGTTGCCAGTCTGCTTCTGTTGTTGTATACTTGGTCACCATGTGGGTAGGAAATTTGGATAGTAAGCGACAGCTAAAGTGGATAGGTGAATTTGCTTGGAGTTTAGGCTTGGGTATATTAGACAATATTACTGCTGAGAAGATGCTGCGAAGGTATGGTTTACCTCTCTTGCGGGTTGTTGTGGCGGAGGCTGTGGATTTGCTCTGCTTTTGATTCTTTCTTGGGTTTCCTTAGCATCTAGACAATCCATAGTAATGTGTCCCTTATTCTCTCCATGAAAGAAGCAGTATTGCCTTCGCTGCCTTTGGTTTTGGTTCCTATTCTAGTTCTTGCTTTGGCCATTTCCTTTACCTCTGAATTATTTCTGAGGCGCACTGTTTGGGCCTGCCTTCATCGGTTGTTGCCCTTGCTGACTGTTTTCTTGCTATTCTATGTTAAAGACTTGCTGGCTTTGCCCTTATTGTGGTTGCGGTTGGCCTTGGCTTTTGCTGCCCCTCTAGGCGTTCCTGTTGCTGCCCTAGAACTGCTTGCTCTGGTTTTGCTCTTCTAGCCTTCTATAGAGGTCATTATCAGATTTGTAATACTTCTCAAATTCGTTGTAAAGGTCTTCGATGGTCCTCGGCTTTTCCCTGGCTAGATGAGCTACGAAGGGTCCTATGCGAAGGCCCTTGATTGCTGCTTCGATAGCTACGTCCTCCGGGACATTAGGTGCTTTTGCTTTCATTTGCATGAATTTCTGGAAGTAATCTTTTAAGGCTTCTCCTTGATTTTCCTTGCATTGAAACAGATCCATGGAAGTCAAGGATTCATTCGTGAATCCCTTGAAATTTGCTAAGATTTTGTCGCGAAGGTCTTCCCATGAATACACAGAACTTGGCTTCAGCATCGAATACCAGGCTAGCACGTCGCCTTCAGCTGCGATGACGAAAGATTTGGCTAGCACCGCTTCATTTCCTCCAATGGAAGCTACTGCTGCCTCAAAGCTCATGATGAATTAGCATGGGTCTGATCTTCCATTGAATTTGGGCAAAGTGATGGGTTTGTAGGAGGGAGGCCAAGGTGAGCTCTAGATGCCTTCGGATAGTGGAGATTTGGAATCAATGGTTCTGTGGGTTTGTGGCAAGGTGTAGGGCGTGCCGAAGGTTGGTTGAACTATTGTACGTGGCATGGGGTTGGGTTGGCTTTGACTTGCTGAGTGGAGCTGGTTGGATGTGTTGAAGTTAGATTACGAAGGCTGCATGTTTTGTATCTCGGCCTGTAGGACGGCTAGCTGCTGCCTAAGCTGATGTTTGGGCTGCCCATTGATTTGCGGCGAAGGCTGCTGCGACCCTATCCCTTTCTTGCTGCATGCTCTGCAACTGAGCCTATAATTGCTGAAGCTCCTGCTCTAGGGTGAGATTTGGGGGCTTGCTCCTCCTCGGATGTCGGAGGCTGGTCTTCGACGGCCGGCTCTTCTGTGGCCTGATCTTCTAGGGAGGTGGCATTGGTGCTATGGGTGCTACGCCTGGGTCTTCCCCTTGGTGCGAGATCCGTAGGTGCCCTGGCAGAGGCTGCTCTTTTTCTTGCCATTGTGGGTTTTGCTTAGCCAACACGCAGTGTGCGCCAATGTTGACGAACTTGAGTATCCAACAGACGGGACGCAATGGAGCCTTCGCCCAGTCGAGTGCTCCGGGCGAAGGTCAGGAAGAATAGAAGCTGGGCCCAGGCTTGGTTAGGGTTTCATAAATGCACTCACTAACCTCCCCTTTTATAGATTTTGAGTCCCCTTTTATAGGGCACTGTTTACTAAGGTTACTCTTTACAACTCTGCCACTTATCGGTTGTGGTATATTCTTGAAATATTCCTATGCTAGTACAAGCCGCCAGGGGTACTTTGGGTGCCCTCTTCTTCAACCGTCCTTGCTTGTTGAGCCGCCGCCGATGGCCCATCATCGGCCCATGGGCCAGTGCGACCGCCGAGCGGGAGCTCTCCTAAGTTCCGGGTCATCCGCCCGGGGGCGCCTTCGTCGAGACCTCTGCCCCCGTCGCACGGACCGTGGCCTTCGCCTATGTCGGTGAAGCCTTCGTCGTAGCCTCCAGGCCTTCCCGGACCGTGGCCTTCGCCTACGCTGGTGGAGCCTTCGCCGCAGCCTCCAAGCCTTCGCCCGGACCGTGGCCTTCGCCTACGCTGGTGAAACCTTCACCGCAGCCTCCAGGCCTTCGCCCAGAGCGACCGGCCGAGCGGAGGTCTCCGCCTCCTTTCCCTGCATGTCGCTCATGAAACTTGGAAAGCTGTTAGTTTTTTACCGTCGCCGCGAACTCTAGCCTCCGCGGCTCATAACCGTGGCCCAACACTCCCAGAAAATCGGCTCTGCGACCGGCCCTCCCTTCGCTGAGCAGAGGCCATTTCAACACGTGGAGCTGGTCGACGAAGACATCTATGTCCTCATCACTCCACGTGGGCGGCTGGTCAGCGGCGGCCATGATGCATGGTCTAGAGGCGGCGGCGGAGGGTGTTGGGGTCAGATTAGCGACGGCGAAACAAGGGAAAAGAAGAGCGGCGGAGGGTGTACAGCTCGGTAACTGGCATCGCGTCCCCGTGTGCAGACTTTTCTTTTCTTTTCTTTTCTTTTGTTTTTGTTGCTTATTATCCTTGTTGCCCCTTTCCATCCATTTGGAGCAGTTCCCACGAGCGATTGAGTGCTTATTATCTTGCATTGTGTGGTTGACACTGATGAGCAGCTATATATACAGGATCCCAGCAGCTTAATTTGGTGATAGTGAATTCAACAAGGACTATGAGAGATTTGAGCTGCTGGAGAGATATGAGCAAGAGTGAGTACCTGATGCAGGGTCAGCGTAACAAGAGTCACGACTCTCGTGATTTCTCCTTATTAAGCATTCATTCTAATGCGGTGGCTCGCCCAATGTCTTGTGTCATGCTCATGCAGAAGAAGAAAAATGGTCCAAAGTGAAGGAAAGCAAAGTCGGAGGGAAAACATAGTAATCCTGGCTTCAACGGGTTGCTTGATTGCTGAAGCCATCTATACCATTCACCAGATCACAGCTGATGAGCACAACCAGCTGAGTGGGAACAAGTCTGATACATAGTACGTAAATGAGTGGGAACGAGTTTGATTGTCCAAGGCATTGTGGTGATATCAGCCGATTGGTGCAGTTAGTTACTAACTACTACCTCCCGATACAGAGCAATGTGCGGCTTCGGAATTGCCAAATCACCTATTTTACAAGGAATTGAAGGGAGAGCAAAAAAGCAGCACCTATTTTACAGAGCAGGGGCTGAAAAGTAAAGCCAACATTCAAAAAAGGAGGCCACACCTAAGGTTTTAACACCACCCAATGTTGGAGGGAGAATAAATGGAAACAAAAACAGTAAAATAATACAGCAATTGATTGGAATTGGTGAAATGGACAACTCAGTGGAAGCCAACATTTCATGCCTGTGAGTTCCAAAACTCAGTGGAATCCATTGTGCTGTGCTGTGTTGTGCCGTGCCACTAGGGATGAAAACGGTACGGATATTTTCCGATCGTATTTGAGTCCGAATCCGTTTAGAGGGGTTCAGATCTGTCCGTATCCGATCCGGATATTCAACATCCGATACCGTATCTGTATCCGAATACTCAAATCACATATTTATGATGTCGACATCTAATCATATCCTATCTGACATAGCTGATACTATCCGTATTCGAATCCGAATCCGACTAGAAATATGAAAATAAATATAATATCAGTGATATCCGTTCGTATCCGATCCGTTTTCATCCCTACGTGCCACCCACCGAAAGCTAAGGAAAGCGGCCCACGATACAACGGTGGGGTGGAGGGGGCACGAGCCCCCCATCCTACCACAGTGAAGTCCATGTAGTCCTCCCAAGTGTTTATGATTAATTGGCACATGTTTCTGAACATTACTTATTGACAAAAGGCTAGCTATTTATTTGCCTTTGTCTCGCTATGGGGAAGGGCCAGAAGTCATCTGGAAAGCTGTTAAGTGATCAATAAGATCGTCCTGAACTTGTCCTGGTGCTTGGGGTTCCTGCTCTTCCTCCTCCTCCATGCCTGCTCTGATAGACAGTTGTTGCTGCTGCTCTTCATGCTCCACGCCTGCTCCGATAGGCAACTGCTGCTCTTGTTCCTCCACCCCTGCACCGATAGGCAGCAGTTGCTGCTGCTGTTCCTGCTGATATACCATGCCTACGTGGCAGAAAAGCTATTCAAGTGCACTGTGTAGAGCGACGGTTGCCACCATATGGTTCACCGGAGCTTGGACCACGGCTCTAGCATCGTTCGCGATGACTGCTGCTATGCTTGTTAGCCCACTGGATCTCTAGCACTGGAGTCAGCCCGTGGCTATACTGTGGCATGTGAGCCATTCGGCGCATGCCCCTACAGCTGCTGCAGTGCAACAGCGGGGAGTCCTTTTCGGCGTCGCCTGTCCCTGTCGTGCGTTCACATAAAAGGAGCAGCAGATTACTTAACAATTCTTCTCCTAATCCTGCTGCTAACCCTTGAACCCCCTCCATGCCGATCATCTTCTTCAACTCCGTGAGTCGAAGACGGCCAAGCAGCTTGGTGAGGACGTCCGTGAGTTGCCGACCAGTTTCGATGAACTCAATGACGATCTGCCCTCCATCGACACAGTCCCTGAGTAAGTGAAACTTCACGTCGATGTGCTTACTCTGGTCATGAAGAACAGGATTCTTCGCGAAGGCGATGGCGGGCTGGTTGTCCACCATCAGTGCTGGTGGGTGAGCTTCCACACCGGTCAGCTCTCCCAGGCCGACGTAGCTACACAGCTTGGCATGCCGCTGTAGCCGCTGCCACGTACTCTGACTATCACATGGACAGCGCCACCACCTTCTGTTTCAACGATAGCCATGAGATTGGGGCCGACCCGAGGAAAACGAGCACGCCAGAGGTGCTCCGTCGTCCGTCGATGTCTCCCGCCATGTCTGCATCGCTGAACACAGTGAGCTGCAGCCTGCTTCCGCCGGACTTGGGAAAGACGATCCCCTGATCCACCATCCCCTTGATGTAGCGCAGCAGCCGCTTCACTGCAACCCAGTGATCCTCTCTGGGATCCTCCAAGAAGCGATTGACGTAGCCCACGGCGAACGCAATGTCCGGCCTCATGTGGACTAGGTAGCACAGACCACCGATGATGCTCCGATAGAGTGTTGCATCTACCTTCGCCGCTGAACTGGCCTTCGTCAGCTTCAGTCGCTCCTCCATCGGAGTCACGCATGGCTTGCACTCAGCCATGCCGCTCCGCTACAACAGCTTCGAGGTGTACGCACTCTGACCGAGCGTGAGCGCCTCCTTCCCTTGTCTCACCTCGATACTGAGGTAGTAGGAGAGCGCGTCGAGATCGCTCATTTGAAAACGAGCCGCCATCTCGTGCTTGAAGCTGTTGATGTCCTCCACACGCGTGCCGGTGATGATCAAGTCATCCACATACACGCCGACAACGAGCTCCTCCTTCCCCCGTCGCTGCGTGTAGAGCGCATGCTCGATTGCGCATCGTGTGAACCCAAGCTTGCCCAACGTGGAGTCAAGCTTGGCATCCCACACTCATGGGGCCTGCCGTAGCCCATAGAGCGCCTTGCGCAGTCGGAGCACCATGTGCTTCGCTCCTTTGATGGCGAAACCCGGAGGCTGCCTGACGAAGGCCGTCTCCGCCAGCTCACCGTTGAGGAAGGCCGATTTTACGTCCAGATGATGGACGCGCCAGTCCTTTGCTGCTGCCAAAGCCAGAAGCAGTCGGACAGACTCCATGCGCACTACCGGCGCAAAGACTTCCTCGAAGTTGATGCCCTCGTGCTGGATAAAGCCTCGGGCAATGAGGCGCACCTTGTGCTTGACAATGGCGCCGTGCTCATCCCGCTTGACCTTGTACACCCACTTCAAGTCGATCGGACGGTATCTTGGAGGTGGATCGATGAGCTCCCAAGTCTCGTTTTCCTCGATCGCCTTCATTTCCTCCAGCATCTCTCGTCGCCAATTTCCATCGCGCTCAGCCAGCGCGAACGTGGGTGGTTCCTCTACACTGACGAGAAGCAGCTCTGGGTCATTGAGCAACCATCCCGCCAGGCCTGAGGGCCCTGTGCCGATGACGATGTCGTCTAGCCTACGAAACCGCACATCCTCACCGTCGTGGAAGGCATCCACAAACTCAGTGATGTCACTTGGAGCTGAGGCGAACTCGATCGACGTTAATGGAGTTCCCTGTTCTGTCGGACTGCTCGGCACCCTAGCTACAGTGCTTGGCACTACTCCTGGACTGCTCGTCACCACTCCTGGAGTGGTCTGCACCACTGCAGGAGTGCTCAGCCCCAGTCTTGGAGTGGTTGGCACCACTGCAAGACCTCTTGGCTCCGCTACGGGAGTGTTCGGCACCCATCCTAGAGTGGTCGACACCACTGCAGGACCGCTTGGCACCACTCCTGGAGCAATACCCCTCCCGGAGTGCTCAGCACCACCCAGGAGTGCTCGGCTCTGTTGCTGGAGTGGTCTGCACCTCCTCTCTAGCGCCTCCACCACTGCGGATGACCAAGTGCTCGACGATGAAGGTGCTGGTGAAGCCGCTAGCTTCCTCCATGCTCGGACTGTTCCAATCCCATGCTGCCTTCTCGTCGAACACGACATCGCACGAGACAACCACCTTGGTACCTTCCGTGTAGCCCAGGAACACCATCGGTGTGCTGCTGTCCTCCAGCTTGGGGAGGACCGGCTTTGTCTTCCTATCGTGGCCGATGCAGCCAAATGTCCGGAGGATGCACACGCTCGGCTTGCGCCCATACCAAGCTTCGAACGGTGTCTTGCCCTTTAGGGCCTTGGTGGGCGCGCGGTTGAGAATGAACACTGCCGTGGTCACCGCCTCACCCTAGAACCTTGCCGGCATGCTCTTGGCCTTCATCATGGATCGAGCCATGCCGACCACCGTCTGGTTCTGCCGCTCCACCACGCCATTCTGCTATGGCGAGTACGGCGTGGTGTGGTGCCGCACTACACCCTAATCCGTGCAGTACGCAGCAAACTCCACCGAAGTGAATTCATTGCCCCGATCAGTCCGCAGCATGCGTAGCTTCTTGCAGCTCTAGGCCTCTGTGCGTGCCTTGAACTTCTTGATCATCGCCGCCGCTTCGTCCTTGCTCGTCAGGAGTTGCAGCCACATATAGCGACTGCAATCATCCACGAGCAGGAGAAATTACCGCCGACCACCGTTTGTGGCTGGCGTGATTGGCCCGCAGAGATGGTCGTGGACAAGCTCAAGAGCGTCCACCACGCGATACTTGGCCGCCTTTGGGAACAGTAGCCTCCTCTACTTCCCGACTAGGCAGCTGTCACATAGCTCACCTCCGTGCTTGATGTGGGGCAGCCCTCGGATCATCTTCTCTAGTCAACCGAGCGTGTTGAATCTGAGATGGCTGAACCGAGCATGCCACAGCCATGTCTCCTCGGTGTGCCATGCTGCCAGGCACACCGGCTGCTCCACCTTCAAGTCGAGCAGGTACAACTGGTTCTGGGACCTTTTCACCTTGGCAAGAAGTCACTGCTCCCAGCCCCTGATCCTAAGAACGTCATCCTTGATCAGTACCTCGCTTCCGCGCTCATCCAGCTAGCCAATGCTGATGATGCTTGAACGTAGCTGCGGGGTGTAATATACATCTGTTAGCGCGCGGTGCTCGCCGTTCTGGCACCTGAAGATGATGGTGCCATGCCCTCGGATCTCCACCCTTGAGCCGTCACTGAACTTCACTGTGCTGGTCACGTCATCATCGAGCTCGGAGAAGGCTTCCTTAGAGCCCGTCATGTGGTTGCTGGTGCCAGAGTTCAGGTACCACCGCTGCTCCTGTTCGCCACCCATATGTCCGAGGTGGACTTGGGGGCGTGGTTCTTTGAGGTTGACAGCCTTCAGAGCCTTCCCAGGCCCTTTCATCACCATCACCTCTCCCTTCTCCTTGGCCTCAACGTCGTGCAGTGCACAGAACATCGCCATCAGAAGAGTGGCCTCATCATCATCATCAGCCTGCGCCAGATGAGCCTCAGCCTTCTTCTCCTGCCTGCGATTTGGGCATTCCCTTGCCCAATGGCCCATCTTTCCATAGCGCCGACAGGCGTTAGGGTCAACTGTCTTCTTCTTCTCCGAAGAAGCCTTGCCGCGGTGCTTGCCATCGCCATCACGGTTGGAGGAGGCTTCCCTGGAGTTCCTCCGGACAGCCCACTCCTCCTCTGTCAGTAGCAGCTTGCCGCTGTCCTTAGTTGTTGTGGCCTGTTCCGTGCGCTCGTCCATCGCCCGCAGACGGCCTGTCACATCCTCAATGGTGAGGGTGGACAAGTCCAGCATCGTCTCTATGGAGAGAGCGATCTGGATGTACTTCGCCGGCACGGAGTGGAGGTACTTGGAGACCACCTCTTCTTTGTCAATGATGATGACGTGGCTCTTCAGCTTGCTGATGAGCGTCTGCAAGTGAAGGGAGAAGTCCTCCACCGATTCACCATCCTTGAACTTGAGGTTGGCGTACTCCTGCTTCAGAAGCTGGGCCATCGCCTTCTTTGCGCTGTCGGAACCGACGCGCATCACCGCAGTGGCCTCACATGCCTCCTTAGCAGAGCTCTTTGCTCCCAACGGCTCTCTGTACTCCGCTAGCACAGAAGCGGAGATAGCCTCCAACGCTGACATATCGTCTTCTTCGTTGTCGGTGTCCTTGTCAACAGCATTCAAGAGCCATCGGTCTCTAAGCTTGACCTTCATGGTCACCGACCACTCGCCATAGTTGGTGCGAGTCACCGTCGACCAACTGATGCCGCTGACCTCCCACACTGTCCACACAACAACCTCCTATCGTGGCTGGGCAGCCACAGCAGCTCTGCTGCTGTCGTCCATCTCTAAACTGTTTGTCATCGCCAGCGGTTAGTCCGGCGACGACGCTTGTATGGCTTTGATACCACTTGTTAGCCCACTGAATCTCCGGCACGGAGTTATCCGACCATTCACTAGTGTTGCCGAGCACACACTAGCGATGCCGACCACGACACTATCGTTGACGACCACACACTATGGCTAGATGTAGAAGAAGGGAGGAAGAATAGAGCACACACACACAGCACAAGCACCAGCGTTGGCCGGAGCTCTGCAGAGGAGATGGCAAAACTGAACTCTCTCTCTTTACCGAGTTACAGTGGCAAACTATATATGCAACTTTATCCATCTAATCCTAGTATAGACATGTTAAGCTGCCATGCTGCTACAGTGACTAGATGTGACAGTAGGGCTGACTTTGGCGCCTGCCCCTGCTGTGGCTATAGTGCGGCAGGTGCCATTCAGCGTCTACCCCTACAGCTGCTACATTGCAACAGCAGGGAGCCCTTTTCGGCGCTGCATATCCCTGCCGTGCGTTCACACAAGGGGGGCAACAAATTACTTAACAATGCTTACTGCCACCGCGCCGCCGCTTAAAGCGATGACACCAGCCGCACTCACCGCAACCCCGACACCAGGGCTTGCTGCCCCCACGCCGCCATCGGGTGAGAAGAGGTCGGCCCCGCCCGCTGCCACCGCGACGCCCAGCGCTCGCTGCTCCCTAGCCCTCATCCACCGAAAGCAAAGGAAAGCGACACACGATCCAACGGTGGGGCGAAGGGGGCACAAGCCCCTGCCCAACCACGCGCAGCGAAGTCCACTTAGTCCCCCGTGTACGTTTTTTTGGCAATGGCTGTGTGGAGAAAAAAGGGCTAAGTCGGTTTGGTGGTCTAGAGGATGAAGAAGAGCTTCATACCATGAACTGGGCCGACGGGCTTGTAACTGGGAACCTTTTTTATTGGCCTAACAAGCAATATAAAACACATCGATTGTTAAGTAAATACTCCTCTACTAGTGAGGGTCCATTCAAGGGAATCGTGTTGATCGTCAAGTTGCACAAGCGTCACTATTGCGACCGGATCATATATTCCATTTTACTATTTAAGTAGTTTATCTCCACGAACGCTCTGTGAAAAGTAATACTAAGTGGTACAATACTTAAACATGTGCATACGTTTCTTTTTCTAATACTATACATGCATGCACGGATCCATCGTACCTCCATTAAAAAAAAGTGTGGCTTTGAGATCTGTGCTGGTCAAACTTTCATTAACTTAATAACAAGATTTATAAAAAATATTAGCAATATTTGTATCTTCAAATAAGTTTGAAAATATATTCAGCGATTAGTCTAATGATATTAATTAAGCATCATAAATATTTTTAATCTCTTATATATATTTGGTTAAAGTTAAAAACGTTTGACTTTTCAAGAAACACCAATGACACTCTTTAGGAGACGTAGAGAGTATTTATGTACGTGCTATACCATCTGCTCTCTGTTCTAAATTATAAGTTGTTTTGGTTTTTTTGTACATTAATTTTTCTATATATCTAAATATAGCGTATGTCTAGACTACGTACTAAAAAATCAAAGCGAGCTATAATTTAGAACAAAGGAGTACGTGCTATATTAGGATATATATGTGTTGCGAAAGGTTCACTGTAGATCATTTTGGCTGCTGCAACAGCTGTGGGTGCAGCTCAAAGCTGCTTTCCATTGTGCTTCTAGTGCAGCTGCAGCTGGCTGCAGCCAGCACATCCGAACAGGCCCCTTAGGTTTTGACACTTCGTAGGAGCGAATTTTCAGGATTTAACGGCGTTTTGCTTTTAATGGTAAGCAATGATGTCCCTATCGATAGCGAGGCTCCTGTCGTGACTTCATCAATCTCGAGGATTTGCCGGTCCAGTCTTCGAAGATGATAGGGGTAGGGTTTGCGCGCAGACGTTCATAGAGGTGAGTGTGTGTTGTGAATGTCTAAGTTACACTGTGTAATCGCAAAAAAAAGATATGTGTATGTGTTCTCATGTTTATGTACATAGCTTGTTTGTGGTATGGGTACATGCTTTGTTACACACGGTGAAAGACTTAAATTAAAAAATGCGAGTATACGCAAGTGTCTTGTGTCATGCGTCATGCAATGCAATGAGTGCGAAGTGCATGCTCACTGCCGAGTACCATTTTTCTACTGTTCTATCTATACTTGTATACATGCTACCGGATATAATGGTAAAAATTCTTCGCTCGTCCGGTGGCGAGCTTCTTCATCCATCTGTTTCCGGGCCACCAAAAAGCCTGCGTTTATAATTATTTGGGCTAGACTTCGCGCCTAGTCCTTGTTAGCCTTTGATTGAGGCCTAGATAGCCGCCTAGTTACCAATCTATAGTTTGGGCGAGACAAGACGCTCTGTTTTCAACGTAATTGAGAGTATCTATTGAGCCATCTTATTTAGTTATGACTCCATTTTTTTTAAAAAGAGAATATGTTAATATTTCAGCTTCTGTATCGACCAATGCATATAGATGTTTCTTATTACAAACACAACCACTGCAGTCCACGTAATCTCAAACACAAAGTTTTGAACCAAAGAAAATGAAGGAAAAGCTTCCAAACTCAGACATCTATAAAGCAATTCTATTACTAAATCTCCAACCGTGTCTTGCAAACACCTCCGCTATTGCGGTTGTCTCAATATTTCTACATCTCATTTTCATCAATTGGCGATCCTCCTCCTTCTGAAATAGGGACCAGGACCTGGTCCAATAGCACCATCAAGTAAGATGGTGCTATGGCCTTGTCAAAAATTATATCATTCCGAGTTAACCAAATCGCCCAACAAATTGCACTTGTACCTACAATAATCTTAGATTTCAGTTTCCTATTTATCCCGTCTAACCAGCCTGTAAACAAATTGTGAACGATAGTTGGAGGTAATAAATTAAAAGAAACATGAACAGTTCGCCACACGGATTTAACAAAATGACAGTCAAAGAATAGATTTTGTATAGACTTGTCAGAAGAAGAAAAACAACACTTTCTATCTTATAGCTACTATCGCCTTACTAAATTATCCTTTGTTAATATTACTCCCTTATATAAGTACCACAAAAAAAAACTTTGATTTTGAGAGGTAATTTTAGTTTCCAAATAAAAGTGTTATAAGGTATAGCTTCTGCTGTCACTAAGGCTCATGTATTTAACCGAAAATAATCCATTCTGGTGTAACCCCCACACAAAGCGATCTCTTTGGTTTGTTAATTGTACATTGACAACCATTGCAACCGCATCGTGCTATGCTTGTAAATTACCCCCTACCAAAGATCTCCTAAAGGCTACATTTAACGGTGCCGTGGAAAACATTGTTCTTACATAAGCACTTTTTTCCTAACAATGTTATATAGTGTAGGAAACATAGATTTTAGTGGACACGATGTTATCCATGAGTCCTCCTAAAATCGCACTTGATCAAACTTGCCTAGAGAAAAACTCCCTCTTGACCTTCATGAGGTCAGCCCAAAACTGAGAATCTCCGGACATGTATTGAACCTGTGTCAAAGTTTTGTCCCTTATATATTTATTCCTAAGTATTTGTTGCTAGACCCCATCTCCATTAATCAACTTGAAAAGCCATTTACTTAGAAGACACTTGTTGTGGACATCTAAATTTAAAACTCCCAACCCTCCTTGGTCTTTTGGAGTACAAACTACTTCCCATATAGTCAATCTATATTTTTTCTTGTGATCATCACTCTGTCAGAAAAACCATGATCTAAAGTAATTTAGCTTCTTCAGAACCCCTCTAGTTACTTCAAAAAAGGAAAACATGAACATGGAGAGACTACTCAAAACATAATTAATCAAAACCAGCCTCCCTCCCACCGACAACAACTTACTTCTCCAATAGTTCAACCTTTTTTAAACTTTCTTCGACATGTTTCCAATCCTTATTCATGAGTTTTCTTTGGTGCATAGGAATTCCTAGATATCGAAAGGGATACGACCCCATATCACACCCAAAAATTTATATATATTCAGTTTGTCTAACTCTAGCTGCTCCATAACAAAACATCTCATTTTTATGAAAATTGATCTTGAGTCCTGATAACTGTTCAAAAGCACAAAATAAAAGCTTCATGTTTTTAGCCATCTCTAGATCATTGTCCATAAAGATGATAGTGTCGTTCTGCATACTGAAGGATCGAGAGTCCCTCATCTACCAAATGTGGAACAACCCCTTAGATTTGTCCCGTCTTTTTAGCTCATGAAATAAGGATGTCAAGCATATCAACCATTATATTAAACAGAATTGGAAATAATGGATCCTCCTGCCGCACTCCTTTCTTAGTTTGAAAGAAATGTCCAATATTGGTCCCGTTCGCTGGTCTAAAACTTGGCTGAAACTGGCTGATTTTGTGAGAGAGAAACACTATAGCGGCTGATTGATGAACAGTGTTTTGTGAGGAGGAGCAGCCGGCTGGTCTTCAAGAACCAGACCAGCGAACGCGCCCATTATCATTGACCTTTACTGCAACACTCCTTTTAGTCATGACTTTTGAAATCCATTCACACCAAGTTGGTGAGAATCCTTTTATTCTGAGAACCTATTGCACAAAAGGCCACTTTAATTTGTCATATGCCTTTTCAAAGTTTAGTTTTAGTATCACTCTGTGCTCATTTTTCTATGCAGTTCATGAATTGTTTCATGCAAAATAACAACTCCCTCCATGATATAGCGACCCGGGATAAAGGTTGTCTGTGAAGGTCCTATCAATTTGTCTGCCACCTTCAAAATTCTATTATTTAGCACCTTCATAAAAATCTTAAAGCTCACATTTAATAAACATATGGGTATGTACTGTTGTATCCGAGCCACATCAGCAACCTTCGGTAGTAACGTGATTACTCCAAAATTGAGGCTATGAATCGGCAGTCTCCCCACATGGAATTCATAAAAAGGCGAGTTAAATCTGGCCTCACAATCTCCCAAAAAATTGGTAAAATTCAGCAAGAAAACCATCTGGATCAGGTGCCTTGTTATATTCCACATCGAAGATGGCTATTTTAACCTCCTCCTCCTCACTGAATGGAGCCGTCAATACCTCATTCTCCTCCTCCGATACTTGAGGTACCACAAAGTCTCGTCCATTGAGAAAGAAATGAGTATGAAGTCCAATCAGTCCTTTATGAAAGTACTTAGTATTATCATCCCCTTGTAATAACTTTGTTGCTTTAGATCATTGGAACCGATAAATTTCCTCCTCTCTCAGCAACTTAGTTAATTGCCCTTTGAGATGATGTCTAAGCTCTACTTCTTGAGATGACAACAAAATTGTCTCTGCCTTTCTATCCAACACATCTATCTTAGCTAGCAAATTAGATTTATCTCTTCTATTTTGAGAAACCAAATTCCTAGCCCAACCTCTAAGAAAACGTCGCAGCCTTCTAATTTTGTTCTACCACTATTTCAATGGTGACCGACCCCTATTCTCAGATTCCCAAACCCCCTTAACCAGATAAGAAAAACCATCCCTTGTTAGCCATCCTAGCTCAAATTTAAAATTCTTAGCATTGCCTCGGTGAAACGGTGTGCCAGCATCTAGTAACAAAGGTGTGTGATATGAGATCTCTCGTATCAAAGCCTGGACAAAGGCTAGCGAAAATTTTGCTCCCAGTCTATTGTTACCAAAATACGGTCCAACTTTTTAAATGTTGGAACCTCCGCATAGTTAGCCTATGTGCATTTCCTTCCCGTCATCTCCAATTCTCTTAAGTTTAAGGTTTCAATAATAGCGTTAAACAAAAGTGGCCATCTATCATTATATCTCGAATTATTTTTTTTTATGGGTTTCTGATGATATTGAAATCTCCCCCTACTAAGAAGGGTGGATTCCCACAATTAGAACATGCTCATACTAACTCAGATAAAAAAATGTTCTTTATATTCTTGTGCCGCACCATAAAAAAACAAAAGAGCCCACCGAAAACCATCCACTTTATTTTTAAGGATAAACTTGATATGAAATTCACCATCCTCAATACTTTCTACTTCAAAAAAATCTTGATTTATCCCCATTAGCATTCCCCCGGACATTCCCCGAGGGCATCGCCAATGCCACACAAAATCAGCTCTCAAAAAAAAAAAAATTTCTAGACACTAAGTCGAGAAACTATTTTTGTTGGTTTCGATAAAACTATAAAATCAAGTTTATTATCTAAAGCCACATTTAGTAAGAATGTATATTTAGCTCATTCATGCAGTCCTCTGCAATTCCATAATACACCTTTCATTAGAATAAGAGTTTTGTTTTTTCCTCAAGGTTGTATTCTTATTGAGAAATTTCAATTTCTTTTTACTCTTTGCCACCTTGATGGGCACATTAACCAGTACACCATCAAGGTCCGCATTACTATCGTTCATCACCTCCTCCATTAAGTCGCCACAGAGTCAACTAATAGTGGAGGTGTCGGGATCGATCTCATCCTCCTCAAAGTCACATTCATTCTCAAGTTTGTTAACCGTTTTAGGTGCTTTCAATCTTTCTGCTTCAACATCTTTGATTAAAGAAATAGACCCAAGAATTAAATTATCATTGCTCCCCAAACTAATGCCCACTCCCCCTAGGTTATCCTCAATATGAACGTTAGAAAAAGAACAAAAGAAATGAACATCTAGATTACCTTGGGGTTCCTCGAAGTTCTTGACAGTAACTCTTCTTTCTGCCCTCTCAAACGAGTCCACATCCGCCACATCCGCATTCCGCTTACTACGCCGCGCTGGAGTGAGCTCTCCATCAGACAAAACTGTCATCTTCATCACACTCCCCAGATCATTTTTTGTTTCACCATTTGCCGCTATTCCTGCCTCCAACATTGCATCAGAGTCACCATGGTGGTGTGTGTCGCCTTCTGTTGGCCCATCAAAATGCCCAAGTGAAACTTCCATCTGTTCCTCGTCCATCATTCCAGACGGCTGCCTGAGAGGAGTAAACTTCGTCTCCCGAGCTGCAGTTCCAGTAGCCGGCATAGTCGGCTGGCCCCAGTTATGCACCTTCTTTGAATTTGCCACCGCAGCCTGTGTATCCAATCCCTTAGCGCCTTGTTCAGTACCCGGCAACGTTTCTATGAGTCGCTGCGTTGTTCCCATTGTTGCACTTGCCAAAGCCTCTGATTTCTCCGCACGAGAGGATTGTGTAATTTTCTGTGTCATAGAAACTGCGTTCACCAATTTCTCAATTGGCCTAGACGACAAACGTGCCGGTGCCGAAGCTGCAAGTGTTGCCGCGTTTCTCACCTCCACCGAGTTCCCTTTCTGAACCCCTAAAAAGGTATAAGCTGCATCACTAAGGTCATTTTCCTCGTCTAGCAGATCATCATTTGAAAGATCTTCCATCATTTGTGCCTCATGAGTTTCCTTTCCGGCCTCATGACTAGCTTATGTGTTTTTAATATTGGCATCTGATGGAAAAGAATCGCTTTTATTTGCTGCCTCCTTCATCTCGGTGTCCTTTGCTGTTCCAAAACCATGATCTTTAATCCCCTTATTTTGAGTGTTCGTTCTGCTCTTCGGTCGAATATTTGGTGAAAATGGTTCAACCTCAAAAATCAACTGGAAGTATCTGTTGCCATTGATAACATCCAATTTTGTCAGGATTGCATCAGGCTCTAGTACCGCTACTGCAAACCACCCAAAATTGCTGGCTCTTGTGGTAACCATGTCCACCTCCTGAGTGACACCAAAGAGAGTTCCAAGTGCCTACAAAATGATATATTCCCTCAGAATCGTTGGTAGATTCGTGACCCGCATCCAAACCAATGGCAAGACATGTCCAAAATTTTCCTCTTCTTCCTTAAATTCTTCAAATTTGAGAGTCACCCCTTCCTTCATCTCTGCGTTAAACCTTGTCATCTTAGTAAGGTCAGCTTTCGTAGGGAAAAGAACCTTAAACTCAAAACCATTGTGGCGTTTCACTTCCCATGCAAAAGCATCAGAGACCAAAACCCTCAAATATGTCACGACTCCTCTGTCAAGTTCTTGCCGATAGTAGAGACTAAAGCCAATCTAGAGTCTTTCTTAGCTGGCTGAATAGGTGCATGAGGAATGCAAAAACTTGCAAGTGGATCAGCAGCGTGACCAACCAATTGTACTACCGGTTTGCATCATGTACCTTGCTTGTCTATTTAAAAACAGATTTCCAATGCAAATCTGATTATGGATATATGTACCTACTATTAAAAAATGAAAAATTATAAATATGATTACTCCTTCATAAAAGAACATGTATATGGATTTTATGAAATTACTTATATGTGAATTTATGAGATGATTTGAACGTGGATTTATGAGACTATTTGTATGTGGATTTACAATATTACTTGTATGCGAACTTATAGGCCTGATGGCTTGTATGTGAATTTATGTCTTTAGAAAATCTATTATATATAAATTACACAACCAAATAGAAAAACATTTAAAAATGAAAAATGTATTCAGGAACGGATGGTCTTCCCAACCACACATGCAAATGCATTTTTAGATGCATCTTATGTTTCCAACTACTCTGATAGATGAATTTCTATAGATGTCGGGCAATGTCACCCACCCATAAAATTGATTTATAGAGACAATTGATGTTCCTCCGAAAATATATTTTTAGGGACAGTTAGAAAAATGTCCTATAAATTCTTGATTTCTATAGGTCCTTGCGAGATTGTTCACACAACCACCTTTACAAATCAATTTTGACTGTCTCTAAGAACCAGTTCCGTAGTATACTGTATACTAGCTCATATGTAGCTAAAATCCTGCTGAAAAAAATATTTTGCTAAATAGGAAAAGATATCCCTCAAAATTATATATATATATATGGAAAATTATATATATATATATGATAAAAAATTCTACTCCCTAGGAGTAACTACTCCCACCTAGATTTACACAAGACCGAGCATCCTAACGTGGTGCCGGGGTTTCCTTAGCGGGTTAAAGAAGCGGACCCGTTAGTATATTTTGAATATAAATACATACCTATCAGATCTGCTCCTTCGCATCCGTCGCTTTCCCATCGGGACGGAAACTGACCTGCGGCCGCCCTCCATTCATGGTGGAGCACGAACCCTCCAAATCTCCCCGTGGGTAAAGGTAATCATTTAACGAGGCAAGATTAATCTCTGATTCATTCACGTTGATATGAACACAGTAGGTGATGGGGACGACGTCGATTTTGTGATCTCTGCCGACTAAATCAGTGGAAGGGCAAAAACCTTCTCTCGTTTCATCACTAGGCGGCACCCGCTTTCTTCGGCGACGGCTATAGGCTGCTGAGATGGATACGAGGCTGGCGTCTCTTCTCTGGCGGCGGCGACTGGCCACCAGCACCAGACAATCAGGTAAACAGACTTACATATCCAAATTAGCAAAAAGTAGTATACGTATACATTAATAACTACTCGAACACGCTCTGATTATTTCCTTTCTTACCAGTATTAAATTCAGGTCCTCGAGTTGCTCCCCTAATTCATCTGCTGGCATCACCCCTAGCTGATAGGAAACATGGCATGCAGATATGTGATGCCTAGGCATCACATTTAATTTCTCTCTCTGTGATTAGGAACATCCGTCGATGGGATCCAGGTATAGTTGAGAAAGTCATAATCCTTACTGCAGTAATCGATTTGTTTATTCCAAACTAAACTTGTGGCCTCAACTTTTGCCGTAGTTTCTCATTTATATTCTTTATGAACCAGGTAGCAGATTGCATCTCGAGGAAGCTACGTCTGCATTCACCTATGTCGTCCGCCGGTCCGCGTGTCCATGGTTCATCCCAGCGACGACCACGAAGCATTCGGTGCACCGACGATCAAAAGCAAAGAGATAAATACTAGTAGTAAAATAATATACTCGTAAATAATGTATGAACCGATACTCCTGTCCAAGGAAAGGTATCTATATATACATATACTCCTTCGTCAAAAAAGTATGTACATATACTAAGCATGCTTCCGTGTATCTACATATATATATATACATATACTCATTTATCAAAAAAGTATCTACATGTACATTCTAGATAGAGTATGTACTAATACTAACTCCTGTCAAAAGTATGTACGCATACTAGCATCGATCGTGTCAATGTTTGTGTACTGATACTCGTGTCAAAAAAGTATGTCCACGTACTAGCATACTATTTTTTCTCCTAAAAACGGTTCGTATACTCTATAATAAAATTCCATGAGTATATGGACGTACTCCCAAATATACGCCCAAGCATATGGATATACACACCCAAGTATATGGATATACTAAAATAATCCCCTGAGGATATGGATATACTCCCAAGTACAAGTATACAAATATACTCATTTTCTTATTAAGTATGTGTCCATACTTTATTCACACAAAAAGTATATACGACAGTAATGAATTTAGTATCCACTTTATTTAAAAGAAGCTAACAAACCCACGCCACAAAATATGGACGTGTAACGTCTAGTGGTCTCTTCGTGCGCATGCAAGCGGGCACTGCAGTTAGCCAAAAAGAGTAGTACTTAGCGGGTTTTGATGGTGGACATGTACCCAATCCTAGTGGGAGTAACTACTCCTGAGAGTATAGAAAACTCACCATATATATATATATATAGAGAGAGTATATCCAATAGCCAGCTATAAAATAAGTTATTTAGTAGCCACCTCAATTTACAATAATTTTATATACTAATTTACAATAATGTCAATATATATTTACGATAGTTGGGTTACTATAACACATAGGGATATTTACCATAACGTTATAGTAAATCACTTAGTAATGAGTTACTATAATCTCGTAAATTAACATAATAGTTATCGTAACTCAAAGTAGCTACAGAATAAGTTATTTTATAGCTACCTATAGGATAGTAGTTATATATATATATATATATATATATATATATATATATATATATATATATATATATATATATATATATATATATATATATATATATATATATATATATATATATATATATATATATATATATATATATATATATATATACCTATAGAGAGAGTAGTAGTCCTTATATATATATATATATATATATATATATATATAGATAGATAGATAGATAGATACAACCGCATGCGCCGTCGTCCTTAACTCAAGACTTTGGCAGCAGCTCATATATATATATATTACGATGGATGATTAAAGTAATTAATTGGGATAGGCTGATGACCATCTCATGACTAGACTGTTAGAGTTATAAACAATATATATAACTGGATCGTGACATGCTGTCATGCTGCAGTGTAAACAATTACTTCATCCATTTTAAATTATAAGTCATTTCAATTATCACATAGAGTCAAAACATCTTAAGTTTGACTAAATTACAAAGTCTTATGACATCAAATATATATACTATAAAAATATAATTAATGAAAAATCTAATAATACTTATATGATGTCATAAATATTATTGTTTTATTATATAAATTTGGTCAAACTTATTCGGTTGTGATGTCAAGGGCAAAGCATGTACATGGAGTATATATTAGCTCAACCCAAACAGGCAGGTTGTCAAGTCATCAGTCGTTGTTTCCATCGACACCACGAGCTCCTCTCCAGCGATACAAATAGATAGGTGATCATCTATTAGACCTACATATGTATTTCGTAGGAGGCGCCGGAGACAAATTCTTGAATATTTTGATTCTAACACACGTCATGCATTAATATCTCAAGTTAGTTTTTTCTCTCCAATATTAATAATGTCAAAAGTGCTATATAGCACTACACAAAAACGATTTTTGTGGGGACGTCCTCTTTTCGGGCAAAAATTGCCTCTAAAAGATGCCTCTGCATTTCCAACCCCCAATAGAAATACATGCCCACTATTTTTAGATACGGTTAGAAAGCCAAATCGTCTCTAAAAACCCCTACTTCTAAAGGCGACTAGTGTTTCTAACCACTTCTAGAAATTGAAGCATTTTTAAAGATGATTGGAAACTCCATCTGTTTCTAGAAATATATTTCTAGAGGCGGGAAGGCGGCTAGCAATGTGCCCCATTTTAGCAAAAAGAAAAGATCATAGCCTTTCTAAATCGAATAAGATGAAGACAAACTTTATATAAAGTTATAGAGCTTGAAGAGATCTACAATTTTATAGTTGATGACCTTTTGTTTTGGAATTATTTATGGTCCAAAAAATATGTTTTACATTCTTGAATTTTGAAAACCAAAATTTTCACTCTTTTTTTTTCAAATGACCTTAGATGGATACATGACATAAACCATAGTTGTAGTAATTGATGAGATCTAAATCTTTTCGGATCAAAGTTTTTCCAATTTAAATCTTTAATTGCTCAAATATTTATTGCAAGATTTATTAAAGTGAATACAAAAGGATCATATCATTAATTTGGTCACAAATTAAAGTGTTTACGGTGGACATGCACACTTTGGTTGATGTATGCAATTCAGATGTACCTTTGGTTGCTTACTTTTAAATTACAGCGGACATATGCACACTTTAGATGCAAATTTAGTACTCTCTCGGTTCCATATTATACAGTACTCTTTTGTTCTAAATTATATGTCGCTTTAATTTTTTTGGTACATGAAATTTGCTTTGTATCTAGAATATCTACAATTATAGTAAAATAGATGTACCAAAACAATCAAAGTGACTTATAATTTGGACTGAGAGGAGTATATACATGGTATTAATTTGGGATATTGCATGTTCGCTTGTTGGTTTCAGCCAGGACTTATCAGCCAGCCAACAATATTTTTCCCTCATAATAAACTAGCACCAGCCGAACTTATCAGCTCAAAAACCACCCAGCGAATTGACTGGTCATGGCGAAGACAAGATCACTTTAAATTAGTATTTATAATGTCTGGGTCATGGAATTGAGTTGCGACCCTACATCAAATGAGGCATGCATTCATTGGCCCGCGGTCGTGCACCACATTTGGTGCAACGCAAGCCCCTCAAAAGGCACCTCCTCGCTCCACCTACTCCTCCTAGGCATTGGCATTAGCAATTCAGCATTAGCAACAGTGACGGCGTATTAATCCATCGTCATCCCTTCTTGTCTTGTCTCCCTCACCTCGCAATTGCAATTTGCAACTTGCAATACCAACAGCAACACCACCATCACCTCCGACTCCGACTACTCCGATCCTCCCCCACACCACCTTGGTCCGTTCATGCTGTCCACTCCAGCCCTGCTCTTCTCATGATAAGCTTGCTGCCGCCCATGTCCGAGCTCCAGGACGACGGCGCCGGCGGAAATGGCCAAGACGAAGCCGCCGCCTCCGCCTCGCCGGTCAAGCGCCACCGCAGGTCGCCGGCGCCAGAGCCCACCTCCGTGCTCTACAACCGCAGCCCCAGCCCGCCCACGTCCTCCTCCCTGGCCTCCTCCTCCGCGCCCGAGCCGCCGCCCATCAGCGCCGAGGACTGGGAGGCCGTCCTCTCCGGCGGCGACATGTCCGCGCCACCAGCCGCCGAGCGGTCTCAAGACACCTCTTTCCTCCGCTGGATCATGGACGCCGACGCCCAAGTCGACGCCTTTGATCCCTTCCTGCCTCCGCCGCCTTGCCAAGAGACCGCCGCCGTCGAGGCCTTCTTGCCGCCGCAGCTCCAGCTACCCGTGGCCGAGGAGGACCTTGAGTCAGGGGCGGCGGCGGTGGACGAGCTCCTCGAGGCGGCACGCCGCGCCGACGTCGGGGACTCCACTGGCTCGCGCGAGATATTGGCGCGGCTCAATTACCGGCTCCCCTCGCCGCCGACGGCGCCGGGGCACCCGCACCCTCCTCTCCTCCGTGCCGCCGCTCACCTCCGGGACGCGCTCCTGCGCCTCCTCGTCACGACCGCGCCCGCCGCGGGCCTCCCGCCCGGCTCCTCCGTCTCGACCCCGCTCGACGTCGCGCTCAAGGTCGCCGCGCACAGGGCACTGGCGGACGCGTCGCCGACCGTCCAGTTCGCCAGCTTCACGTCCACGCAGGCGCTCCTCGACGCGCTCGGCGCCGCGCGCCGCGTGCACGTCGTCGACTTGGACGTCGGCTTCGGCGGTCGGTGGGCGCCGCTCATGCAGGAGCTCGCACTCCAGTGGCGCCGAGAGCCCGTCTCGCCGCTGCCGCTGCCGCCGCCGTGCTTGAAAGTGACGGCATTGGTGTCGCAGGGGTCAGCGCACCCCTTGGAGCTCCACCTCACGCACGAGGGCCTGACGCGCTTCGCCGCCGACCTCGGCATCTCGTTCGAGTTCAACGCCGTCGCGTTCGACCCCTCTGACCCGTTGCCCCCCACGGGGTTGTCCGTCGCGCCCGGCGAGACCGTCGCCGTTCACCTCCCCATCGGCTCCGGGACTCCGTTGCCGACGACTCTCCGCGTCGTGAAGCAGCTCCGGCCCGCCGTCGTGGTGTGCGTCGACCACGGATGCCACCGCGGCGACCTTCCGCTGTCGCATCACGCGCTCAACGTCGTGCGCTCCAGCGCGGCGTTCCTCGAGTCGCTGGACGCGGCCGGCGCGCCGGCGGACGCGGTGGCGAGGCTGGAGCAGTACGTCCTGCGTCCCAGGGTGGAGCGCCTGTTGCTAGGCGACAGGATGCCTCCGTGGCAGACCATGCTTGCCTCCGCCGGATTCGCGCCGGTGCAGCTCAGCAACGCCGCTGAGGCGCAGGCCGAGTGCCTTGTCAGGCGCACGCCCTCGCCGGGCTTCCATGTGGAGAAGCGGCAAGCGGCACTTGCACTGCGGTGGCAGGAATCGGAGCTGGTGACGGTGTCGGCGTGGCGGTGTGAAGATGAATTACTGATTCCGGCACTGGGACAGTTCCCGTAAAGATTGAGGTGTACCCGTCGTTAATTTTTGCTAAAATAGCATGGCTCAAAAGAGGCGCGCGATGCGGGCGAGCGGCCACCCACCAGGGGGCTGTGCCACACAGCTAGGGCGCCGCCGGGCCGGCCATGCACAGCGCACGGAGGTGGCCGCGCTTTGGGCCACGTCGGAAGAGAGGGAGAGAGAGAGAGAGAGGATGGGGAGGCTGGGGCGGAGACGCGGACGTTACGGAGCTAGCGCCGTCGACCGGCGAGGGTGGGACCGGCGGTGTCACCTGCGGTGGCCATGGGTACAGAGCGAAGGGCGCATCGATGGTTTCTTTCCTTCTTTTTTTGCGATGCGGATGAGCAGCACTTGCGGGTTGGTCCGTCCCTCCGGATCGGACGCCCTAGTCTAATCATTACAGTTGTACAAAAAGTATTTGATCATCATATTGTAAGATCTCTCTCTCCTCTCCTTTAGGGT
Source organism: Miscanthus lutarioriparius (assembly GCA_904845875.1). Classification (NCBI taxonomy): domain Eukaryota; kingdom Viridiplantae; phylum Streptophyta; class Magnoliopsida; order Poales; family Poaceae; genus Miscanthus; species Miscanthus lutarioriparius. The sequence goes on along the minus strand of CAJGYO010000019.1, from coordinate 80,231,765 downwards.
TTGTAAACATAGTCCATTGTCTCGTGTAATGTACAACAAACCTGCGCAATAGATATGATTGTGACGTGCCTTCACCAATCCATTGTATTTTTCACCGTCAGGTTTATATATGCATATATAGTGCGCTCTTTAATTGCTACATACAATAGGATAAATTTTGTTTAGCCCATGCAACGGCGGTGCATATACAAACTTTTTTTATATATAAAAAAAGATGCTACTTATATATTTTCTTTCATTTAAATTGCATGATGCAGCTATATAAGGGGTCGTTTTGTTTTCCGAGTTAGGGTCGTTGGGATGGCATGGAAATGATGAAGTTGCGGTACACATATACATGCATGCATGCACCCGTACCTACCAGTGAACAACACGGCCGGGGATGTGGTTTCTGTTTGTGCGTCCTCATCATCTGTGATATGACAGTTTGACACCGACCTTGGATTATATGAGCAATTTTCGTCCCCTGTCGTCAGTACCTATTTGAGGAACAATTGGAAGCCACAGATTTGCAGTGACAACTTGCTTGTTGGACGACTGTCAAAATAATGAGGTGGTCACTCGTACATCATGCATGTAGCTAGCTGCGAGTCATTTGCCCATGCAATTAGTTGCTAGGTCCATTAATTGTTAGGACTACTCTCGCATTAGTTGGGCATGCATGTGGTCCATAATCTGCATTTCAGATCCATTCAGACGTCCTGTTCGTTTGAGATTCAGACGTCCTCTTCGTTTGAGCTGGTTTGACTTATAAGCCATGGCTGAAAGTACTGTTGACTGGTTTGGTGTGAGAGAAAAATACTATTCGTTGGCTGATAAATCATGGCTTATAAGCCAAATACGACCAAACGAACAGGTTGAGAGTTGGTACAAACGTAGTAGTACCGGTTATGCCATGATTATTGATAATCACCCTGTTTGCTGGTCGGTGCTGGTGCTGGTTTTTTGTGAGAAGAAAATATTATTGGCTGGTTGAATAAGCCTGGCTAAAACCAATAAACGAACATGCTGAATAATCTGACCCTAAGCGGTGAAAGTATTCAAATTTACAAGTTTCAGGACGAAAGGTAGCGTTTTTACCATGAACTGGTGATAGTGAATGGCTACTAGCTAGCTTGCACTTCAACTTTGACAAATAAATTTTCATTTCATCGGTTAGAGTGAGACTCTGCTCACAATTTTTGCAACCTCGATAAACTCTTGTAGTAGTGCTCAGTCACACACACAAAAAAACTCTTGTAGTGCTGTCGTTATTTGGTTGATATATATATATCATTCTTGTTTTGTCCTAGCTAGAAGGTAGTAGTACTGTAATCTTAAACAAATCTCCTTGCATCAACTGGTTGTAGTATTTTAGTCAAGCATCACACATTACTTGGCCCTCTTTGTTCTATCCATATATATCCAACACTTTTGAAAGCTTCAAGATTTGTGTACCAATTAAGTATTACACACTCCTGTATATCTAGTGCATACAACATATATGCATTTGTCTAGAGTTGAATCATTTGGTGTGATCACATCACATGGGCGTTGCCCCTCACCACGCACATGCAGGCATGATTTTTCTTTTTCTATGTGGTGACATGCCTCATCCTAGCAAATTAAAGGCATGATCGAGCTACATCATATCATAGACAGTCTCCACACGACACAAGCTAGCTAGTTAGCTAGTAGGAGTACATGTTCCTGCATCAGCATGTCCAATAATATAATCCGGCCAGCTAATCCATGACTTCCTCAATTCCTCTGGATTAGCATGATTATATAATATATCCAGCTGACCCAGAAAATTCTCAGCTGAAAAATATATATCGAAATCTTTGTCTCACCTTTAATCTAATTTTATTTACTGCAGGAAGAGATATATAGACGCACAGATGTCTGCATCTCTGATGATGAGGACCACTGCACTGTGTGCCGGCCGTTTCTTGAGTGAGGATTATGATCGACCTTTAAAGTAGTAGTATAGCTCGGACTTAGGACCACAGACCATGCATTACATACATCGGATGCCTGCCAACATCTCGTTAAAAACTCAAACTACTAGTGATAAAGTTAATTCCAACCCAACGTACAGCCGGAGATGAACAGTAAATAGTACAGGTAAGTCCTCAATTGCATGCTGCAAATGCAAAGAAAACAAGCTGATCCGGCCGGAGCCTTGCATTGCAGGTCAATGAACTCGCCTGACCTCACGAGACAAAAGGTAGCTACATATGTGCTTTACGGCTTGGTTGATCTCTTCGATCTCTTGCCGCCCAGGAAAGGTATTTTGCACTTGTCAAGCAAAGTTCGTACGCAGGCATCTCATCAGTTGTTTTTGCTGTTCAACGTGTTTACAGACAGGCAGCGACACCTGACCTCCTGACGATATGAAAATGCTTCCATTCTTTCAAGTAGCTAGGCTAGGAAACACAGGATGTAGCATTATGGACAAAGATGATAACATGCAAAAACTGTATGCAATACGTACAGTACAGGTATAGCTGATGCTTGGTCCTTACTGTAAAATACGACCTTTGATTTGTCTGTCTGGCGAAATGATTTGCCGGTGGTGCCGATGCAATGATATGTTCTGTCACTGAGTTCAATTGTAGAAGTATATAATGATAAGACGAAGGCTGCATATCTGATCGTGATCGGATTTAGGCATTCTATATATATGCACCTATACAAATGAAGAACACGTCGAGTTCACGACGCAATAAGGGCGTGATGGAAACAGCTAGCTATCCATTCTCTCTCCTAATCTCATGATGGCGATGGCTGTGCCTGCCGTCATGGTTAAGGTCTCAATAAGCAGGAAGCTTTCGCTGCCTGCCTCTCCTTTCTGCGCGCGGATACCTTTGCAACCACAGCCTCCTGATATGGGCTCCTCGATCGCCTTTTATCATTATCAGTCACATTCCCCATTGCCATTGGGGACAATAAACAAGTCAACAAGAGGAACACAAGATTGCGCATGCACCATCCTATATTATATAATATAATATATATAATATCCAGATCGAGGGCCATGGCAAGGAATAGTTGCACCCTCTTGCAAACATATATATACGTACTATTCAACATTTCATAGCATTTTCTGTGTTTTGTTGATTTTTGAACATCTTGCCGATCTTTAGACAGGATCATATATATCCACAGCTAGCGTTGTGATTGTTAGAAAAGACACGAACATGGGATTTCTTCTCTGTTTCTGTGTTTTTCTGGTAAAACTGAACTGGTTCCTATGAAAATCCTATGAAATTCATGCATCCCAAATAGCCCCTCAATATTTGTTTGACACCACAGAGAGTCGAGAGAAGGCAGTGAGGTGCATTCCAAACTGTAAGTAATTTTTCAAATGCAAATTTATATTTATTGAACCAATAATCAGGATCCAGGAAGTAAAAATATGATTCTACCACTACTATTATAATAATATATTATTGAATCATTATTACCTATGCAACTCAAAACAAACAACAATTGTTAACGATGATGCGAGGGAAGCGAGTAGAACTTACAGGGTGAAGATGCAAATGATCAACACATCCAACCCATGCAAAACCATCATATAGATCATTGAACCCCACAGGGATGTCCTCCTCTGTTGGGCACATGAGATGGATGCGTTTGAACGTGACCATTATTTCCTTCTGCTTTCTTAAACATCGTATCATCAGCCATCCCTGCTGTTCCATTTGTAGGGGCGGCTGGTGTTTGGGCTCCCGAGCACGTCACTGTAGGGGCGGCTCCATCACCAGCCGTCCCTAAAAAAAAAAATTTGTCCCGTCACTAAAATCGTTTTTTATGTAGTGCATGTAGTACTCCGTATTTGTGGAGGGCAACTATAGCAGTTTCCTTATTCTAAAGCTTGTCCTCAGTTAATATTGGTCGACCATATTTAAAGTTTGGGTTGACTTCAGTCCATTCTTTTGCAACCTCGGGACGCTTATCAACTAGTGTTAGGCTACACATTTAAATGGACTTAAATGCCACCTATCGTTTAGCTATTTATTATTCGGGCTAAACGACCATTGAAATGGATTAGACGGCTGATTAAACGGATACGACAGCTACTGTGTAGCGTTTACACGGCATGCAAACGGGTTAAATGGCCGTGTAGGCAAACAATCTCAAGTGCAACCTTCTTAGATCTATTTGTTTGGGCCTTGTCCTCGTGTTGATCTTGATTGTTTTGTTTCTCTAGCCCACCATCAACGTTCACCTCCACAATATGCTGCTGTTTTGTTTCAATAGCCCACCATCAAACAATCTCAAGTGTCGGAGTGTATCTTACGGCCTACTAGAAGATAATCCTACTTCCTTCCGACCTATGTCAATGGATTCATGTGGCCTCCAATGCAAGCCCAAATACTGTACTCTTTTTTTTTTTTGAAGGACAGATACTATACCTTTAGCATAACATTGCTACAAACAATGAAATTCATTGTTCTTCCCGTTACCGGATACAGATGACTCCATCATTCAGTCCACCTCTGGACAAAGATCTCACGCCTGCCATTGCCAAGTCTGTTAAGAAACCAGAAATGTATTGTTTCCTTGCACAGCCACACTTTGATGAGACTACTATCTAAATCGAAAAGATTGCATGTTACCAAAACAGATCGGTTCATCAACATGTTATGACACCTAAGAAGCATGCACTAGATTGTGATGTTTCCAGATGGCCGATTCAGAGTAATATAGAGAGCATTCCGGCGGTCGAATTTTCACATAGCTGAACCATTCAATATTCCAAATACTCTCCAATTTTGACATAGCTGAACCATTCCAAATACTTCCCATGCCTACCAACCAATCAAACGAATTTTAATCACACATCTCTTAACTCTCATTCTCTTCTAACAATTCCCTCCAACCAAACGTGCTGCTAGCGATTGGCACTCCGCTTCACTAGCAAAGCTATTTTTGAAAAAATAACTTTATGAGCAACTTTCTAGGTGAAGCTGAGCTGTTTTGGAAAAACTATTTGGTAAAACAGCTTCATCAACAGCTTTATGCATGGGTGAGAGAGAGCTGGGATAAGCTACTATTTTCAGCTTCATCCCAACTCATGTCTTTGGTAGAAAAGAAAAACAGCTTCACCCATGAAGCTATTTTGGAAATGAGTGTTTGGAAAAAAAAAAGGTCACAACAACTCACAACTATCTACTCGATACAAGAGGAAAGGTCGGCGTCTCGGCGGCAGCGGTTCGGTTCAGAGACTCACCCAAATCAGGGCTGCCGCCTGGCAGTTAAGTACTCCTAGCGATTGGAGTTTTATTGTGTTATATAGTTTTGCCCTAAAAAATATGATTTTTTTGTTTATTTTTAGGGTGTATATCTGCTGCAGGTGACTAGCGCAACGTCATGCCGCGCGCAGCCTCGTGCCGGCGCCTTCCTCCTTGTCCTCGCCGGCGCCCTCCTCCTCCTCACCCCCGCCGCCTCCTACCACCCAGCCGCAGCGCGCTAGGGTTTTGCCGGAGTTCCGCGGCTGCGGCCATGGAGCTCCAGTGTCGCGGCGGTTGCCTTCTTGCCCTCCACCCCTCCTTCTGCGACGCGCTCCGGCGGTCTGACCATGGAGCTCCCCCATCCCGACTTGGCCCTCCGCCTCCGCCGCCGCCGCCGCCAAGGCCACTAAACCACCCTGCCGCCGTCCCCACCGCTTGGCCGGCTTCCTCCCCAAACCCCTTCTCTTCTAAGCCCGTCGAAGTTGGGGAACAAGGGGGTGGGGCGGGCGCGGAGGCGACCGCCGGGAAGGAGCTCACTGGAGAGAGATGGCACGGTCGAGCGTGGGCGATTGATTCTTTGGAAATAAAAAATAAAAAATAAAAAATCAGTCACCTGCGAAAGAGTAATCCTGATATTTTTAATAAGTATAACAGTAGAATTACCTCCGATTGCCCCTAATTCCTGACGTGTGGTGTAGTAATAATTATAAAGTATTCAGATGATCGCCATGTTTTAATTTCTTCGAGTGATGACATTCTTGTTTTTTAATTGCTGTGGTATGCTAATCTATTGTAATCTATTCGTTGTTCAGGCAGGGGGGCAAAACAGAGACGACCGAAGGGTCTTTTATTTTGATTTGATGCCCATTCCATTCTAATTGTTTATATTTCTTGACAGCCAATTCAAACAGTTGGATGCATATGGCTGCCAAGGGTCATGCATGTGCGATTTTTCAAGCTTCATCCATACAAAACCCACATTCTCTCATTAGTCGATACAGGGAAAAAGAAATAAGCATACACACAACACAAATACATTTGTCGATACAGGAAAAATGAAATAAGCATACACAACACAAAGAAGAGAGTTTCGTTGAGTACAGGAGGGTGGACGCACAAGATGCGGACCAACATTATTGAGGTTACGGGTTACCAGCCACAAGGCCTTATTTGTCCTAGTTTTTCCAAGCGTCCATCTTAACAATGATGAATCATTATGGTTTTAATCTTTGTTAAGCACAAAACAAAAGACGTATTGTCAGCCTTTCTACAACTTCCTATCTTGAACCTACTTCTCTTATACATTTTTCATCTGGCGAACGAGTGAACTATCTGTACAATGCAGCGGCATCCACAGGCTTCTCATGTAAAAATTGAAAAGGGACACCACTCTTTTTTTTTTCCTTCAATTTCCTTTCCTTTGCTTTCTAGACACACATCCAGCTACTAATAAATCACATGATGGTCAAAAAGGCGAAATCTGCGGCCAAGTGTCAGAGCTCCACCTCGTGAAGTTCCTCACCCAAACCATTGAACTGGGCAGAAGAAGTGCTGCTGGAACGGCTGTGCAGAGGTCTTTTTCCAGGCATCGATGGTGACTGCATGATCTGTCGATCAGGTGACCTGGTAGCAGCAGTGCTGCTCAACTGCTCTGGTAATGTTCCGCTCCATGACGACGCTCTTGACCTTGACATTGAGCTGTTAACACTGCCTGAGGGGGACACAATGTTGTCCATACTTGGGTACCGCTGAATGTTGTCACCGCTTGGGTACCGCGGAATGTTGTCACCGCTTGGGTACCGCGGAATGTTGTCACCACTTGGGTACCGCGGAATGTTGTCACCGCTTGGGTACCGCTGAATGGTGTCGCCGCTTGGGTACCGCTGAATGGTTGACTGCATCTGTATCAGTGGTGGCGGCGAACTGAATGCTGTCTCCATCGCTGGTGAGGACGATGGTTCATCCTGTCGGGTGGCTTCACTGTGGGCACCTGGCTCAGCCATCTGTTCTGAAGCAACAGTAGCTGGAGTTGGCACAAAGAACTTCGCACCAGCCATTGGATTTATAGATGGAGCCGCTGGTTTGCTATATGATGTCGCTGCTCCAAAGGCATTTGCACCGCCACCACCACCACCCTTGTTAAAAGTATCCACATATCTACAGAAGGAAATGTTATACAGTTGCAACCAGATGATATAGAAAGGAATTAGGGGAAAGAACTAAACAAATCACCTTGATCTAACACCCATCCTTCCACGTGCTGAAAACTGGTTCTGGGTTGGTGGCATCGGTGGCATCCCAGAACTAGGCTCCGGAGGATTTGAGGAATAACCTCCACCAGTGGGAGGAGCATTCGGGTTGGGATCTGGAACACTGCTCTGGAATGGCACTTTTGACGGAGGTGGGGGAAGTGGGGGCTCCTCAGCAGGGATCTCAGTGCCTTCTTCCACCCACCGCTTCAGCTTCTCATCATAGTAGAACTTGTTCTGTTCCCCTAGCTTTGCCTATAGAACATCAGGAGGTTAACCATGTTACTGCAGAGAACCAGAGGCATAGACAAATTGTATTTAATGTGCTAACAAGTACCTGGCGGTGAGATTTCGAAACAAGCCCCATTGTCTTCTGCACCAACCATCCAAAGCGTGAACTGCCTGAACCTGATGTGCTTTGTGCCTTACTTGATACAGCACCCTGCTGCATTATCATATGTATAGGTATAAAAAGAATTGAAAATTCTTCAGAAAACAATACCAAGAGACAAGTACCTGTTGGGGGGTTTTGCCAAAGTCTGGCTCAGAAATACTTCTGTTATGCGCAACTTCCCTGCCATAGCCACTATTTCCTCCAATTTCACTCATAGACTGCTCTGAAGCAGAAGACACTAAAGGTGCCATGGACATCACTGACTGGCTATTTACAACTTTTGTATCAGGAGGAGAATAAACATCTCTCTCATTTGCAGCACCCTGCGGCAGTTGAGGCAACGGTGCAGCTTGTGTACCCATCATGCGGGACAAAGATTTATCAAGTGATGTGAAAAGCTTTCCAACAATCTTTCCAGGGGCAAGATTTGTTGCATATCCACCCTAAATAGCAGTGAGTCGACTATCAGTGAAAAGAAAAGAAAAATGCTCAATTAAAATAAAAACAACTACAATATACGCAAACCTGTTGATGGGTACGTATCCGGTCCTCCAGGGTCATAAACAATTGCTTCCATGCTTCTAGTTCAGGTGCACGACCAGAGGACTTCAGCACCTTCAGAGATGCTTGACAATACCTTCATAATGCAATTCAATGTCAACTAAGAACCCAAGAAATAAGGAAATGAACCAAGGACAAATATGGAAATGATAATTCAACAACCTACTTTAGTGAATCAGAAATCTTCCCAACCTCCGCAAGCATATATGCATATATCAGCTTGTATGGTTGAAATGGCAAGAGAATATACTGAGAATTGCCAAGAACCTTTGCATACTCATAAACCTCTGTTCTCTGTTAGTTGCATAAGGAGGATATTAATCAGAGACAATGAAAAAACAAGAAAAAACACGAGTATGGAAACCAGTAATGGGGCAAAATAAAGATATGGCCAAAGGAGAGTCCCAAAATAGAACAAAAGAGTAAGTTAAAAAAATCACAAGTTATTGGAGTACATCATAAATCCTATTTGACAGATCAGGAAATATATCTGCCCAACAGCTATAGAGAATTTGAACTTTGAAGCACATACAGAAATGCTCATATCGCATTATGTCATGAAAATATCCTTTACATGCATTTGTGTGGTTGCCTAAGGGTTTGTTTGGGTGCACACCAAACCACCCAATCCACATGGGTTGCCCAAACCATGTGGATTGGGGTGGTTTGGTGTGCAGCCAAACAAGCCCTAAGGGTTAATTTGATCCATGCCATTAAAATTGGCACCAAAGCATGATGTTATCCATAGCACCCTCAGTCGGAACCTAACACTTGCACTACCAGAATTAGATAGATAATCTTCAGAGTAAACTAGGAAACAAATGGTGCAGAACCTAACACTTGCACTACCAGAATTAGATAGATAATCTTCAGAGTAAACTAGGAAAAAATGGTGCAGATTTGATATTGAAAAAGACCTGGATCGCTTCAGGGCTGGTAAATGTGCGTGGACATCTCAAGTGATCTGCACCAATAAGGCACATCCTTGCACTTTCAGAGTACGAATCAATATTTAGTTCAGCAACTAAATAGCATGAGTGAGCAGATGCAACCTGCATAAAATCAATGGTCCATTAGACTAAACCTTAAAACTGAAAAGGGGCTGTATTCATCACAGCAAACAAGACTCGAACCTCATTCTTCTCTTTCCAAAGGCAATCCCCAAGGTGGGTAATTACAAGGTCATCACCTTTTGTCCTGTTTGCTGTTATAATAGCCAAATTCTCTTGCCAGTCATCCAGCATACCCTTAGGAGCAGCCTGTCCAAACCCGAATATTACAATGAAAAAATAAGGCCATGTCTAACAAGATTTCTCAAAATATGAGAATCAAAACACGATAGCAGGGGAGCGGTGAATCGAAAAATCATTTAAGGATACATACGAAATGTGACTATAATTTTAGATAATAGCACATGATTATAATATAACACAGAAATGTAAGGTATCATGGTATAAAAAATGTAGAATGTAGATGCTCCTGCTTCAAAGTAAACAATCACTAAAGTCATGGATGACAAATTTATTTTCCATTGCAGCATTCGTTGTTGTATTTAAGACTATTTCAATTACAATAACTCCATATGCAAATAATTGGTCAAACCTCTCTAACTTTGACCTGTAATTTTGAAAGAACTAATCCAATAGATCAATGAATATAGTATCAATGGATTTGTAACAAAAAAATAGTTTTATGATAAAGCAGTTTTACAATCTTTGAAGAAAAAAGGTCATATAAAAACTAGTGATCAAAGTAGACTGCTAGAAACCACGTTGATGCCCAAAACAGCATATATGGACAGGAGGGAGCATAATAATAACATAATATTACCTCTACAGGCTGGTGGGGAGAATACAAAGAACCACTGTTAACAGGATTCTCAAAATTGAAAACATCTGCAGGTTGTCCAGCAATAAGAAGGCACAATGTCCTCAAGGGTGATCCGGAAACAAAATGGCAGTGAGCCATTTTCTTCACAGTATCCGCATAAAACTGCATTGTCAGGTAGCAAGACAATGAGAAATAACTCAGGAAAGAGAAATGTACACGCCATCCAACTAACTAGAGTGAAGATTTCAATTCTGCAGCAGACCTTATCACCAAGTTGCAAAGCAAGGATCAGTGCAGGGCCCCAAAGCTGACCTTCCTGTGCATGCTGAAGGGCCTCTTTCCTTCTACCAGAAACCAGGAGATTTTGAACCTCCTGGGCAGTAGTCTGCAATAGGGTATTTGTCTAAACAAGGGTATACATTGCTAAATAATGCACCACAGATAAAGAGAAATTAGAATTACCTGAATCTGGCTTTCCGAGGGAAGATTTCTCATGCAATGGACAACAGCTCCATACCCTTTCATATTAGCACTGCTCTTGCAAGATGAAAAAAGTTTCGTCACTGCCATCTCTGGGCCATCTATACCCTTTAGCAAATAGTTCAACAAAATCAGTATTCCATTAGAAAATAATCACAATAGAGTGAAGCATCTTGTTGAAAAGAGCCCTTCCCACCACATGATTCATCAGGCTGGATTTAATTAAGAGAATAAAGAGAGTAATGTATCTTTTCATTTCTCATGTCAGAATATATAATATTTTTTCTTACAATATAATGATGCGCAGCTCTCCTGCGTTTTCGAGAAAAAAATTGCATACATGGGCAATATCAGACTGATTACTAATCATCTTCCATACATATTTCTGTTGTTTCACTATCATAGCTCAATCAATTTCTATTAAAAACTGATACTTTGGTGGTCGGTCGATAAATAAAACACAATCATGATACAGAACACCTTAAGTATTTTCTTACGAGGCCAGCTTAAGCATCAAGATACTGTCATTCAAGCAAGAATGCAAATCCCAGTTTAAAGATTAGACTAAAAAGAGACGCAAAAGGCATTCAGATAGATGACATCGAGTAAATCTTCAAGTATCTAGGAGTGACACCTTAACATATTAATGTTGAACAGATCCATACCTAACATGTCTCCTTACAAGTTATCAGAAACCAGAGTATCATTGATGTGCAATCATAGAGAAGAACTGACACCAAATGACAGTGGTGTCTGGTATATATTTCACTTATTGAAGGATTTGCAATACAGCAAATGAAAAATGTTGTTCAAACAAAATATTAATTCCATGGACAGGATCATTGACAGGCAGAAAATACCTCTTGTGATGGGTCAGACCCAAAGGGTGAACGAAGCTTTCCATAGTGTTGACACAATATTTTCAACAACGAAATAAGCACCTTCTGAACATCCCCTCCCTGGAATTCCGTCTGAGAAGATTCATATACTCCAGTCATATCATCAAGCCATTTATTCACATCCTTTGATGCAGCACTTCCACCAACAAGAGGGCCAGGAATAGGATGGCGACACAAAGCATGGAAGTAGCTAAATGCACCGCTGTTAGTGATGCTTGAGTGGTCAATTTTATCAGCAACAACCTCTTGAATATTAAGAACTGATACCGTTCGACCAGAATTGCCCTTGGATTGCAGCAACAAAAAGCTTTTAGTTACAACTCATTACAGCAAGAATATTACAAGGAAATAATTTTGTGGTACCTGATTTCCGCTGTCAAAGTTTGCAGCCATGGAGCTGGTTTCTTTAAGAACTACAAGCTTCCCCCCAAATGCAAAGGATACCACAGTGTGTGGTGGGCGTCCAACTGATGATCTCTGCTCGTGTGGTGAGAAACCAAACTGTTGGGATGGACCATTTGTACCAATCAGTTGCTGCTGAGCAATGCCCATTGAGGTCTGATTACCCCAATAGTTGCTTGCCGCATGAGTATGTGCAGTGGAATCATCATGCATTTGTGTCTTGTATATGCTTTCTTTTGGTACGAAATTTTGTGTATTGGCAACCCCATTTGAACTAACATACCCATCTCTTATCAAAGGTTCATCTGCCATGTGGCCAGCCTGGTGATCTTTAGGAGGCTGGAATTCCTTGCGACTATTCTGGAAACCGGTTGAAGGTTCAAACCCTTTGTATCTTAACTCCTTACTTGTAGAATGCTCCAAACCCCTGTACCAACTCTGGTTCCCTGTAAAAGGTTCGAACCCCTTATAGCTAGCCTGATTTCCCTCACTACCAGTGTATTGACCTGTAGAAGGCATAAATGTCTCTATATGATTAGGCTCGTAATTTATAGACGATTGTAAAGACTCAGCATTGGCTTGCTGCCCAATATGATTCCCAGCCTGCTGATTGGAACTATAGGAACTACCTAACAAGCTCCTGCCCCCTGAAACATCAGGCTGCATGGTGTTACCCAACAAATTTGGTTGCCACTGGCTCTGCTGGTTATAGCTACTTGCATAAGAATCCTCAGTGTAATTAGCTACACTATGGCCTGCCCCTGCTAACACATCTGAGGCTGCTGCAGTAGTTGCAACCTGTGCAACACTTTGCTGGTATGACTCAAGTGTTTGCCATTGTTGAGTGTTGGAGTCAAAGTACCATCCTGGGTATTCTGCATAGAACAGCATGTTCGGTGGGTATTCTGTGGGTCCTGTGTTGGTCCCACCCTGGGCCCAGCCCGTGGCATTGGTGCTGCTCTCCTCCGCAATGGTCTCAAGTGCTGCATGTAAATTGTTTTGCAAGTACGATGCACTAAACTGCTGCTGATGTTGCTGGGCATAGTCACTCCCAAGGGCTGCAGCAGCACCAGTATTATCAGCAACGTAACTCTGTGCACTGTGGGTACCTACCTGATACCACTGCTGCGTCGCCTCATCGTACTTCCACCCCGGGTAGAGGCTCTCCAGGTATTTGGGATCAGTGGAATCCAATTGTGCATTAGTGCTCTGATCCCCGTACCCTATACTACTTCCACTGGAACCGAAATAAGAGTTGGCATTTTTATCAACTCCGCCAGAGAAGCTGTGTCCAGCACTAATCATGGCACTGTTATCTACTCCTGCAGAGAAGCTGTGATCTGGTGCGCTAACATTTTTAGCACCTACCAAGGATGACTGGACGCCTTGGTTGCCAGGGACAGTGTCCCCGAAGAAGTCGTCCTCAGCTCCGTCGGGCAAGAGGTCATCAAACAGATCCGCCCCACCGCCACCAGTGCTGGCACCAAAGTCGTTCCACTGCACCTGCTTGATGGCGGTATGGATGCCTTTCTCTGACCCTGGGGACCCACCCTCTTTCGCTGCGGCAGTGTCACCAGCATCGGCAGGAATCTCCTCAGCTTCAGGCTTCGTATGCACCGGCATGGGTTCATGCTCCGCCCGCTCCTCTTTCTGTGGGGCCACTGCAGGCTGATTATCAACCTCAGTCTCAGGAGGGGCAGCCGCAGGCTCAAGCTGAGGTTTTGACTCAGAAGTCAGCTCTGTAGGTTCAAGCGCAGACTCTGCATGTGAAGTGTTTTCTAGGTACGAACCAGTAAACTGTTGTTGCTGCTGAACACTACCACTCGCCTGGTCTGCCACAGCACCAGCAGTATCATGAGCAGCATAAGTCTGTGTGTTGAGAGTGTCCACCTGATACCATTGTTGTGTGGCCTCATCGTACTTCCAGCCAGGGTAGAGGCTCTCTAGATATCTGGGATCGGTGTATTCCAACTGCACATTGGCGCTCTGATCCCCGTATCCCTCAGCAGTTGTGCTGGAATCGAACTGGGAACTGGCATTGCTCTCCCCATATCCCAGCTCTGTATGAGCCGCACGATGCGTAGGCACGGATTCAGGTTGTACCTCCTCTTTCCGTGGTGCCACTGCAGGCTGATTGTCAGCCTCAGGCTGAGTAGTCGGCTGCGTGTGTTCAAGTGCATTCTCTGCATGTGAAGTGGTTTGCAGGTATGAAGCACCAAACTGCTGCTGCTGCTGCTGAAGAACATCATCACTTCCATGGCCTGCCACAGCAGCACCAGTATTCTGAGCAGCATAGCTCTGCGCGCTGAGAGTGTCTACCTGATACCACTGCTGCGTGGCGTCGTCGTACTTCCAGCCAGGGTAGAGGCTCTCTAGATACCTGGGATCGGTGGATTCCAACTGCGCATTGGCGCTCTGATCCCCAGACCCTTCCGCAGCTGTGATGGAATCCAACTGGGAACTGGCATTGCTCTCCGTCTGGCCAGAGACGGTGCGATCCGGCGCGCTGACATCGCCGGTACCTGCTGGAAGCGACGGCGACGCCTGCAGGCCCTGATGATCCCCGGGCACAACCGCAGCCCCGAAGAAGGCTTCTCCTTCTTCCGGCAGGAGGTCCCCGGACGGATCTGCCCCGGCGGTCGCAGCGAGGTCGGCGACCGGCTCCTGGGCCCGGGCCTGGGTCTCCGGATGCTGCAGCGCGGCCGCAGGGTCAACCTCCGACGAGAGGCCACGCTCCGGCTCCTCCGTCGGTGGCGCCGCCGCCGCCGCCGCCGCCGCAGGCTGGTCACGAGGCTCGGGCTCGCGAGGCGGCGCCGCGTCGGGTTGGTCGGTCAGCGATAGCGCGGCGAGGCCGCCCGCGGCGGCGGCGGCGGCCGGGGGATCGTCGTCGTCGTCGTCGTCGGAGTTGACTAGCTTGTCGAAGAAGGCTTCGTCGGTCTCGTCAAAATCCGAGGCCATGGGAGTGAGGAGGGGAATTAGCCCTGGTCCCTAGGGTTTGGTTCGATGGACGGGGGAAGAAGGTGGATCTGGCTTTGGTGGACTTCCGCTGCAGTGGAGGAGAAGATTGGAGAGGGAGGAGACGCGTACGATGCGATGCGCCGCCGACGTCACGCTCGCCTTCCACAGTTCCACTTCGTCCCGGGCTCGCGGTTCGGTTTCTTTTTCCCCTGCTCGACTCGAATACTAATTTTAAATTTGACTTACGCTGATCCTTTTCCTTAAATGTCGCGAGAAAGCTGAATTTCAGCATAAGCGGACTGGGTTTTTGTCTGATCTAGGAGTAGGCTTATTTAAGAGGATGATGACATTAAGGTCTTATTTTAGTTTATTTTTTAAAATTTAGTCCCTATCGCATCAGATGTTTGACACATACTTGGAATATTAAATATAGATTTAAAAAATAACTAATTACACATATTACGACTAAATTTGCCCGACGAATTTTTTAAACTTAATTAGTCCATGATTTGACAATGTGGTGCTACAGTAAATATATGCTAATGGCGTATTAATTAGTCTTAATAAATTCGTCTCACGGATTACTGAGGATTTATGTAATTAGGTCAGTCTCAATAGCGAGTTTCATCCAACCGTTTTTAAGACGTAACAGTATCGGTAACTGTGAATAAAACTAGCTCTCTTGGTACGCACTCTTATTTCACTGTTTCATATACTAATTGCCACGTTTAATTCCTACGAGATGTTGTGATCGATTTGTGTGAACTATGTGATCAATTGTATGAGCCGCACGCCGCTTGCGGTTGCGCCTCACGCTTTTTTCTCTCCCTGCTGGAGCCACACCACCCTCAAGCTTTCTGTCGCCGCCGGAGCTTCGTGCATCTGGAGATCGAAGAGATGTCCGGAGGGAAAGGGAGCAGGCAGGGCCACAGAGATTTGATGGCTGCTCTGTGGAAGATCGGGGACGTCGAATCTTAACCCTGAATTTAAACACCACCTGAGTATACATAGATGACACAAGGATATAAGCATGAGCAAATATTTTGACAGCGTAGTTTTTATAGCTTTTAGACGATGAAAACATGTACGCCTCCAAACTATGATATGTCTTACGGCGTGATTAAATAGTAGTCGCACTAGCATATATATATATAGTGGTTGTATATAAAGTGAACAATGGTCAATCTTATCCAAAACAACAAGTTGTAACTCGTTTTTGCTGTTGAGTACGGTGCTTTAAACAGGCTGTACAGAGATGTTGTTAGGTAGCTATACGAAAACGCGGTAGAATACTTTAGCTAAAGTATGATTATCTCGTGTGCTACGCCTTTTAGAGCCTAAGAAGCGAGAAATATTTTTTCATTTACATTTCGTACCAGCTAGCCTAAAGCTAGCCACAACACGACAACGAGCATGTTCATTTGTTGGATTTATTAGTTATGATACAGTATTTTTCTCTCACAATATACTAATACTAATAAGCTTATCGACCTAGAAATCAACTCAACGTCTAATGGTCCCAGCCTCTACATGTGCACTCAAGTCCACATCTAAAGGCCTTGCAGCGTGTCAGATTAGCTTGCAGATGTGTCGAATGCTTCGTCTGACAAAATGTTTGAAGCACTCTCCAGGACGCGCGTTGCAACAAAGGGCGACCTCGGTACAAGTTTTCTAGGGATCCAACATGCCGCGCCAGAAAAGTAAAGGCGGAGCAGAGAGGACATACACTAGTGACTAATGTTGGGAAAAGTACTAGCCTCGTGTTTTCATCTACATGGACTTTTACTTTTGCCTGAAGCTAACAAACATACTCCCTCCGTATATCTTTTAGAGATCGTTTTAGACAGGTTTACGCATACCAAGATATGTTTAATTTGGGTCTAATCTTCTATGTTTGTCTTTATTAAATAGGGTATTGAGTAGGATCCTGATAGAAATCTCTCTCCGATGGATTGGTTAGTGTAGTCTGTGTTAATGCTGCGGTCCATTCTCTGGGCTGCATGTGTTTTTTTGCTTCGCTGCCTTTTTTGCATGGCGCTGCAGCTTTTTTCCGTTTCGCGCGTTGCTGGCTGCCGCGGATGGAGGGCGCGGGTAGCTTTTCCCTTTCGCGCTGTGCTGGCTGCCGCGATTTTTTTGCTTCGCTGCCTTTTTTACATGGCGCTGTTGCTTTTTTCTTCCGTTTCGCGTGTTGCTGGCTGCCGCTGGTAGCTTTTTCCGTTTCGCGCTGTGCTTGCTGCCGCGGATGGAGGGAGCGTTCCGAGCGGGAGAGGGCGCGCTCCGTTTTTTCACCGACGTTTTGCATGCCTATAAATACCGTAGGAACAGGTCTCAACAGTGCACCTCAACCAAATCAAAATGGCAGGGATAGATCTCAATGTTGTACCATCAAGGGATGAAGATCACGGTAAAGTAGCACTTGCCTGTCTCATTTTTTTGTTCAGTCAGTTTGAACTTCAACTTGTACTGCTAGTGTTTTTCTTACTACTATGCAGCATTAGTCGTAATCCGTTTTATTTTTGTTGATAGATTTCGATTTGAACTTGCCACTTGACGAGTTTGGCGCGGTTGATTTTGATGTCATTCAAAACATCAGTGGTAAGTTAAACTTCACTTGTTTGGATTTTGAATAAATGTTAGGCTCGGCTGGTTTGGACTGAATGTTTTTTTCCCATTAGAACATGTTGCTCAAGGAAACCACCGAAGAAAAGAAATGTCACAAGATCTGAGAAAACAAGTTTATCAAGCTTTGTTGGCTAGAAGCAAGAATGGGAAACTTGGCAACAAAGATACTAAAATTGTTGCCGATCAATTTGACCTTCACATTCGGTCAATTCAGCGTTTATGGAAGCGAGGTAAAACACAACTTGCAAACTCTGTTCCGATTGTGGTTTATAGTCTAAAGAAGGGTAGAGTTGGGCGTAAGGCAATCTCTGTTGATTTGGAAGCATTGCGCAACATCCCTCTAAAGGAAAGAATGACTATAGAGGATATGTGTGCCAAACTTAACATGAGCAAATGGAAGATTTAAAAGTATTTGAAGAAAGGTTTGCTTAGACGCCACTCTAGTAGCATCAAACCATATCTCACAGAAGCTAACAAGAATTCAAGATTAAAGTGGTGTGTTGACATGATTAATAGAGAATTGCTTGATGATCCAAGGTTTAAGGATTTGTTTGACATTGTGTTCATTGATGAAAAATGGTTCTACCTCTCTCAAAAATCTAAAAAATATTATTTGCTAACTGAAGAAGATGATCCCCATCGGACTTGCAAGAACAAGAATTACATCTCTAGACTCATGTTCTTATGTGTTGTCGCTCGACCAAGGTTTAGGGATGGGAATTGTATTTTTGATGGTAGGATTGGATGTTTTCCACTTGTTACTTATGAACCGGCTATGAGAGGTAATGGGAGAACCGGCCGTGTCGAGGAGACTTGGTTATGAAGCCCATAACTTCGATCACAAGAGACGTGATTATAGATTTCATGATCAACCAAGTGTTGCCTGCCATTCGAGCCAAATGGCCAAGAGAAGATGTGGGCAAACCAATCTTCATTCAACAGGATAATGCACCTTCCCATTTAAAATTGGATGATCCTGTTTTTTGTCAGGCTTCTAAGCAAGAAGGATTCGATATTCGCCTAATTTGTCAACCACCTAATTCTCCAGATTTCAACATTCTTGATTTGGGTTTTTTTTCGAGCTATTCAAGCAATTCAATACAAGAAGAATACAAAAACAGTAGAAGCTCTAGTTCCAGCAGTGCTAGAGGTAATTTGATCAAATTGTTCACACATGTTTCATTGTTTTTGCAACAATAAATTTGCTCATTCATGGACACTTTTGTAGGCATTCATGGAGTACTCGGTACACAAAGCAAACCGAATGTTTCTAACACTACAAAGTGTTTTGATGGAAGCTATGAAGGTGAAAGGATGCAACAAGTTCAAGATTCCTCATGCAAAAAAGAAAACATTAGAAAGAGAAGATCGTCTGCCAACTAGTATCCCTTGTGAACCATCTTTGCTACATGATGCCGAGGCTACACTTGCTGCATCAAACAATTAGAATGATGTTAGTTATCCTTGATTACTATAGACATCCTTGGAACAATTATTAAGAACTATCTTACCGATGCTTTGGCTTGTTCCTTCACCGCAGCGAGCTCACGCTCGCGCTTCTCGTCGAGCATCTTGAGCACTTATGGAGGTATCATGAGAGTGTTGCCATCCATCACGACATTGTTGAGATCGGGAATGAAAAGCTCGCAGTCGAATTCATCGAGGCCGTGAATCATGGCGTTGAGTCTATATTTCACGTGGACGAGACCGCAGCGAGGGCATGGCCATCTCCACGAGTGTGCACGAGTCCATGCTTGGCGGTCCTCATGGACGAGATGACAGCGAGCGCATACCTCCTGCAACTCCGGCGTCATCTGCGACTCCGGCTCCATGTCCGAGACCAGCGCGAGCTCCATGTCCGAGACCGGCACCAGCTCCATCTCTGAGGACTCCGACGCGAGCTCCATCTCCATGTCCGAGCAGGCGCGGCGACGAGGCGAGCGCGTGCGGCGAGGCGAGCGGGCGAGGCGGCGAGGCGAGCAAGCGCGACGGCGAGGCGAGCAGGCGCGACTGCGAGGCGAGCGAGCGAGATGCCGAGGTCCGCAGCGCTAACGAGGGTCAAAACGGATTTGGAAACCGAGGGTCGCGGCGTGCATTAACTCGAAACGGATTTGGAAACCGATGAGTCAGGGGCAAAGCCGTCTCCTTTGGCCAGCGCGGGGACGAACGACTTGTATTGTGCAACTCGAACGAACGCCCGGAACGACCTCTAAAACATATACGGAGGGAGTATCAGCCTGCGCTAGTGAAGGGCTGATAAACCAGGCTAAAAAGTACTATTGACTGATCTATTGTGAGAGAAAAATATTGTTTGTTTGTTAAAAAAATATAGCTCATAAGACAAAAGAACAATGCCATTGCTTTTTGCATTGACGTGTGCAACCACGCTTTTACATTGATATGTACAGCCCCGTAAGCAGAGAAAACATAAAAGGATTCTAGATATGAAAAGCCTACCTAAAGAAATTTAGGGTGTATTTGATTTCCTGATCTATTTTTAAAATTAGGTGTGTTTAATTTTTTAATCTATTTCTAGACTGATTAGCTTTAGCCAGTTCCCACGAGCCAAATGACATATTTGGTTGCCCTTGTTTGTTTTGGATAGAATCATCTTTTCTTCGTACTGGTAAGTTTATCTCCTCTCAGGCAGGTGGTGGGTGGAAGGAACGAGAAGTACTGAGCTGCCATTTACCTCCGGCAGCTTCATTACCAAGGGATGATGAATTGTTTCCAGAGATCGCTGCGCTGCTCTTGATGGGTTGGCTCACGTACGTGGTGGTCTGGTACGGTGGTGCCGCTATGCCCATGCCGACGGCGCCACTGTCATCATCGTCGGCGGGATCCCGGCCACGACCTCCTCCTTCCTGCACAGCTCATGAGCAGCAGCAACCGAAGCGCCATTGTAAGCACCGGCCAGAGGAAACCACCGGACACCACCGCTGCTGGCCTCCCTGCCGCGGGCGAGCACAATAGGGACGCGTGGACGCGGCCCCGACGGCTGCAGCCAGGGCGGGAGGTTGCTGCAGGCCTCCCGGCCGCGGGCGAGCGCAACAGGGGCGCGTGGACGCGGCCCCGCCGCCCGAAGCCAGGGCGGGAGGTCGCAGCCCCTGCCGCCGGCCGCAAGCGAGCGTGCGAGGGGCTTCTCTGCTCCGAGGATTGACGCGCGAGGACGGTGTTTCTCTGTATGGCAGCCGGCAAGGATGGGCGGCCGATTTCGCGAGCATGGCAGCCGGCCACCGCTCGTCCACCGCCGGCGCCGGTCCCTACACGCCACCGCACCTCAGTGAGCACCTCCTCCACCGCTCGTCCGGGACACGACGTCGGCCTTCTCCTGCTGCCTCGACATCGCCTTGCGCCGTCCACCATCGATCCGAAACGCCTCTGCACCTCGACATCGATCGCGGCTCCGTCAGCAACCCGCTTCTCCTTACTTCATCGAGCAGCGCGCCCTGGATTCGCGTCAAGTTCGCGTCGGGGGCGTGCGGGGCCGCCGGGACGAGCAGCGGAGGGCGGCGCAAAGAACGTCCCCGGCGGCAACGGCGGCCGCCCGAATCCCGCCGGCGTGGCAGCAAGGTGAGCGGAGCGGCAGAGGGACGGTCCGAGCGGTGACGATACTTCGGAGTAAAGATTTCCAAACGGGCCGGTTGAAACGGGCTGACACGAGGCCGGTGCGAAAAAGCCTGGCCCTAGCCCGCCCCAGCCGTGCCTGGCCCGGTGCCGTGCCCGTGCCTGGGCCGAGGAGTCGGCCCGTAGTGCCGGCCTGGGCACGGCCCGTTCCAACGGGCGGCACGGCTCTGGGGCGCCGGCGGGGCTCTGGGGCCCGGGCACCATCCAAACCCTAGCTTATTTCGCCTGCTCTTGTCTCCCTCGCGCCGCTCTCGTCTCGCCCGCTGTCGTCTCGCTCCTCACTCTCGCCCGTTCGCCTGATCGTCGCCTCGTTCCCCTGCTCCGCCGTGTCCATGGCGTTCTCCGACGGGTAAGGGGTCAGATCCGGTGGGTTCCATCCTCAATCTCTCTGCTTTCCCTCTCTGCCCTCAATCTCCCTCTTCTCTCTCAGATCTGGTGGTTCCCGCCTTTAATCTCCATCTGTTCCCTTGTTCTTCATCCCTGAAAGTCGATTGAGACTCGTTTTTAGCGTCCTCGATGCATCTCCGTCTTCTGTCCGTCGTTCTCATCGTCGATCGTCGCCACCTCCGGGGCTCCGGTCTCCGTTGAGGTACCGGGGGTGTGCATCCGGTCCATCTCATCGTCGTTTCCGACGCTCCGGCTCTAGAGGTAAGGGTAATCCCCTACCCTAATCCCCTACCCTAACCCTAAGCCCCTACCCTAACCGTCTTTTTGTGTTGTTGATTGATGCAGCCGTCAAGGAACCAGAGACAACAAAGATGGCCCCAGGCGTAGGCGACGCCGATGAAGGGGAGTTTGATCACTCCTAGAACGACGAGCTGCAGATGTGCGGGTTAGCCGGGGATGATGAGGAGGACGATGTCCGCGAGGACTGAGCCGAGCTATTTGGGCGGTTTGCTGCTGATCCCCTTCCCTATGACCAAGATGCGGTCCCGGTCCACGAGGAAGGGGCTGATCCCGATGCCGACGGTGGCGACAGTGAGGTGGCAGGCTCCAATCGGCCTTCTACCTCTGCTGTCTAGGATGATTTTGAGAAGCACTTCAAGAAGGTGCCAGGTAAGGCGAGACCCGTCAGGTATGCTGCCACTTGCAAACATTGCAAGAAACAATACTCTGCTTATTCTGCTAATGGCATTGGACATCTTACTCGACATCTTAAGGTTTGTGTTAAGCGTCGTGAGAAATGTCGCATGTCTCAAACTCAAATTGGTTTTAATCCTGATGGTTCTGTTCGTCGCTAGGAGTACATTGCTGATGTAGCTCGTGTTGAGCTTGTTCGTATGCTTGCTAGGCTAGATTTACCTTTACTGATTGGTGAAACTGATGCCTTTAAAGATTACATTAAAACTGCTCATAACCCTGCCTTTGCACCTGTCTCTAAGCAAACTACTGGTAGAGATCTGTTTAAGCACTTCAATGGTAAACGTGAAAAATTAATGACTTGTTTGCAAGACAATGTTGTTTCATCTATTGCTGTTACCTCTGATATTTGGTCTGGAAAGGCCAAAGAAGATTATCTGTCTGTTGTGGCTCATTTCATTAATGCTGATTGGCAATTAGAGAAAAGGGTGCTTGGTTTAAGGTTGATTGATGTCTCCCAAAATGCTGAAAACATTACTGAACGTGTTAAAACTGTCCTTGCTGAGTATGGTATACTTAACATGGTTTTTTCTGTAACTTTGGATAATGCATCTGCCAATAAAAACGCAATGGATAAACTAAAACCTATACTTAAAGAGTATTTAGGTGCTAATCTGTTTTTGCATCAACGATGTGCTTGTCATATTATTAACCTGATTGTTAAGGAAGCATTGGCTGTTGTTAATCCTCTCATTGACAACTTTAGAACTGCAATCTCTTTTTTAAACTCCTCTAATCAAAGAATTGTTGCATACAAGAGTTATTGCATTACTAGCAATGTTAGACCTAGGAAGTTCTCACTGGACATGGATGTTAGGTGGAACTCCACCTACCTTATGCTGAAAACATTGTTACCTCACAGGAGTACTTTTAGTATTTTCATTGAGGCTAATTACCCTAGACCTGCAGGTAGTCCTTTCCTGTTAACTGATGATCACTGGGATATGGCAACTAAGATGTTGCAATTTTTTGAACTGTTTTATGACTTTACTGTTGCTTTATCTGGTGTGTACTATCCTACTTCTCCACTTATGATTCATCATATTGTTAAGATTGTTGTTCACCTGCATAAATATCAACATGATGAACATCTGAGATCTGTTGTGCAGTCTATGATTGACATATATAATAAGTACTGGAAGAACATACCTGATCTTCATTCCATTGCATTCATACTGGATCCAAGAGCTAAGATTAAGAGCTTTACCAAAGTGCTTAGAAAGTTGAATTCTCTTTTTAATGTTGATTACACTAACAAGTTGCTGGACACCAGAGCTCTTCTTTTTAGAATGTACAACAAGTATGATGCAATGTATAGCTCTGTTAGGCTCAAAAGGGTTGTTCCTGCATCCCTTTCTGGTAAAAAAAGAACAGCTTGGGCTAACATTTATGATGATGATGAGCTTGACATTGGAGCTGGCTGTTCTTCCCTCCCTCCTAATCTTGATCAGTCCAGGGGTGTTTCTGCCACTTCTTTGCTACAGGCAGCTTCTGCTTCTAACTCTAGTGAGCTTGCATCCTACCTGGACTCTGACACAGTCAGCCAGTTAGATGATGATTTTGACCTCATGCAATGGTGGCATGAGCACAAGCTTACTTATCCTGTGCTTTCTATTCTTACAAAATATATTTTTACTGTGCCTATGTCAATCATTTCTTCAGAATCTACCTTTAGCACTACTGGCAGGATCATCGAGGAGCGTCGTCGGAGGCTAAACCCTGAGACTGTGGATGCACTAACCTGCATCAAGGACTAGGAGAATGCTGAATCAAGACTACAGCATATGGTGGAGGATAAGGAGCTGGAAGAGGCCTTTGAAGCACTTTATCTTGATGTTGATTAAGTTCCCCATTTATATAATGGTTCTGTAATAGCTATTAAGACTTGGACATGCTGGAGGCTGGATGTAATGAACTTTTGAACAATCTTATGAGCTGGTTGTACTCTTTTCCTATTTAGGGTTTCTCACAAGGGTGAGTTTTACCTAAACAGGTTTTTAATGAGGCAGCCATTACACAGCTCCTACTTTAATTAGTTTTAGTTTCAAAACTTGCCTGTGTTCTTTGCTATTCTTTGCTCTTTGCTGTTTTTTGCTGGCATTGTCTGATGTTTTTGATGAGTTAGAAGTTATCTCTGTGAACTTATAATTTGAATGAATGTTTTTGTAATTTCAGTGCCAGGGCCGGCATGGGGCACGCTGGGCTGTCGTGCCGGCATGGCACGCCAGGCACGGTCTAGCAAGTTTAGTGCCATG
Organism: Miscanthus lutarioriparius; assembly: GCA_904845875.1. Lineage (NCBI taxonomy): Eukaryota > Viridiplantae > Streptophyta > Magnoliopsida > Poales > Poaceae > Miscanthus > Miscanthus lutarioriparius. Next base: position 80,207,126 of record CAJGYO010000019.1, on the reverse strand, counting down.
CCTGGGCCTGAACTCCGACATGGTGGCACGGCACGGCACGACACGCCTCATCAACCGTGCCTGCCATGCCGTGCCCAGGCGGGCTAGGGTCGTGTAGTGTCGTGCCGGCACGTTTGGAAATCTTTACTTTGAGCGGGGCTTAGTGCCTGTTTAGTTCTCAAAATTTTGCAAAACTTTTTAAGATTTCCTGTCACATCGAATCTTTGGACGCATGCATGAAGCATTATATATAAATAAAAAATAAAACTAATTACACAGTTTAGACGAAATTCACGAGACGAATCTTTTAAGCCTAATTAGACTATGATTGGACACTAATTGTCAAATAACAACGAAAGTGCTACAGTACCATTTCCAAAAAAATTCACCAACTAAACAAGGCCTTAGCCAAGACTGGCCACGGAAAAATGGACCCCCCATCACATTTATTTTTTAGCCTGGCTAAGGCCTATGAAGTGGCTTGGCTCATAGTTGGCCATACAGCCCGAGCCCGTCAACCCACTCTAAGGCCTATTTTTTTGGCCCGAACCCAGCACGGCCCGGCCCGGCGGCTAGTGGGCCTGGGCTAGCACAGCCCGGAGGAGCAGGTCGTGCCTGGGCCTTACCCTAGGCACGTGGGACGGCACGGCACGGCCCACTGGCGGCTCGACCTGCTCGTCTGCCGCAGGCCGCAGCCTCCTCCCCCGCGCGGCCGCGCAGCCGTAGCCCCACGCTCCCAGTTCCCACCCGCACCCAGCCACCTCCGATTCCCCTCCCCCCCCCTCCCCGCGCAGCCCCACGCAGCCCCGAACCCTAACTCCCTTCCCCTCTCCCTCCTCGTCGCCCCGCGCAGTCCCCTCCCTAGGCGGCCGCGCCACACTCACTCCTTTGTGGCGCCACCACGCTCCCGTGCTGCCCCTCCTCCAGCTCCATCGACCGGGACCGCACCGCCGCGACGCTAGCACATGGCCCTAGAGCGGCGGTGCGTGGTCCTCGAGGAGCGGCGACGCGTGGTTCTCGAGGGGCGATGGTGCGGCCAAGAGCAGGCGGCGCATCCACCGAGCTCGCAGCCCCGACGAGATCCGGATCCGGCGGCTTTGCGAGATCCGACGCGAGGAGGCGGAGGACGACGAGATCCACGCGCGAGGAGGCGTGTGGCGCTCCTCGGCGGTAGATCCAGGGTGGGCGCGCTCCCCGGTGGCGGATGCAGGGCTTGCCCGTCCTCCGACAGTGGATTAAGGGTGGTGGCATCCCCTGGCGGTGGATCCAGGGCGTGCTCGGCCTCCGGCGGCGGATCTAGGGTGGTGGCATCCCCGGCGGCGGAACGAGGGCGGGCGCGACCGGATCCAGGGACGACGAGCGTGGTGGCTGGCCTCGAGCGGCTCCTCCAAATCCAGCTTCGAGGGCGTCAGCCTCCTCAGTGGCGAGTGCGCTGGCCTCCTTCGGATCCGGCGGCGAGCGGCGTCGACCCCCTTCCCCTCTCTCTCCCTCTCTGTCGGCAGCCTAGTGGGCCTCGGGCTGGCACGGCCTTTGAAATTGGTAGTGCTTCGCGGGTCGGCCCGGCACGAAAATCAGCCCATAGTGCTGTGCTTGGACCGGAGGCCAGGCCCGTGGCCCTGTGAGGCACGGCTTGGGAGGCACGGCGTGCCGTGCCGGCCCGTTGGCTATCGGGCCGTGCTGGCACGGGGCCCGTGCCAGGCCAGGCCGGCCCGGTCCGTTGGTCATCTATAGCCTGGCTATAGGCTGTTTACAGGCAACCAAACAACTGAAAGCTGGTTTTCTAGAGCTTGGTTAGCCACCCAACCAAAAAGGCCCATAATCATCCAATCTCATTCTAATACTCCCTCTGTCATAAAATAGAAGTCATTCTCGCTTTCCGAGAACATTTTTTTTTTAACTTTGACCAATTATATATAAAAGAATATTAATATTTATAATACATAATTAGTATCATTAGATAGATCGTTAAACATACTTATATAATAACTTATTTGGAGATATAAATATTACACGCATTTTCTACAAACCTAGTCAAAGTTGAGAAAGTTTGACCTGCACGCATCCCATAATGACCTTCTTTGTGAGACGGAGGGAGTACTATATATGACATGGATATAGTTTCTGTATTGGAACAGTATCGATCTATGACATCAAGGGTAGACTTAGGACCTGACGGCTCTAAGGACTTGTTTGGATTGTTAGGTCTAAAGTTTAGTTGACTAAAGTTAAAGGCTAAAACTTTATACCACTTTTAGCCCACTTGTGTGATCTAAAGTTTTGTAAGATGGTCTAAAATTTAACCTCCTGTTTGGAGCCTCAAGAACTTAAAATGACTTAGACTATGGGATCCAAACAAAGCCTAAGCCCTTGCCCGAGTTCATCCCTTGCGAAGCCCACTAAGGGGTACTCCCTCCGTCCTATAATAAAAGTCGTTATGGGACGCGTGCAGATAAAATTTTTTCTAACTTTGACTAGGTTTGTATAAAATATGTACAATATTTATATCTCCAAATAAGTTTATTATGAAAATTTATTCAACCATTCATCTAATGATACTAATTATGTATTATAAATATTAATATTCTTTTATATATAATTGATCAAAGTTAAAAAAAACTGACTTCTCAGGAAATGAGAACCGCCTTTTCTCTCGCTACTGAACATGATCGCAGCGGAATGGAGTGGCAAGCGCCGCACGAATGCTCATAACTCGATTTTGTACCTCGCCCAGGCAGTTTGAAATTTTCGGGATCCGCCACTGCGTCACATGCTTTTTACTCTTTATATCAGTCAAAATGTCTTTTTCACACACATTGGACAATTAGAACAGTGTTAGGACTACAGCTAGGGGGGGATCTTTATGGACAATGCCTAATCCCTCTCCTCCCGAGGGGAGATTTCACATGCGGGGTTATTTTCCTATGGCTGTTTGGAAGCACAGAGTTGCAGAGGAGATAGATTATGTGATGAATTAGTCATTCTTGATGGCTCTCGGCTTGTGTTCATCTATGATGTCTAGGATTATAGAAAAGTCTTGGCTGATATATAGTATAGAAACATCTTTTAAAAATACGAAAAAATCAAGAAAATTCTGGAAAAAAAATATAAGAAGGACCGTACATATCAATGCTACTATCCTATATAATCATAAAAAATATCAGAAATAAGTCTATTTACAGAAAAATACATAGGTATTCAAACTGAAATCAAGTCTTTGCATAGCTACATAGAAGCCAGAAATTTTCAACAATCATTACAAAACTTGACCACACTTCACTTGTCTCAAATCATGCATTTCTTCCACGCCAAAACCTCTGCAAATAACATAAAACGAAAATGGTGAACTCTTGTAACAGATTTGGCTTTTTCCCAACAAGTTTGTATATGAATGTATCATATAAAAAAGTAGAAGTTTAAAGAATGAAGCTGCAACAAGCTAACATATGTAGAAGTAGTTCAGTTCAGATCAACTAGTGTAGGCTTTTCTTTTCTTTTATCATAGACAAACATGGAATGGAATGGGAAGTTAGTTACAGGCTATACCTGTCAGATGAGTTTCTTCCAGTGTAATACATGCACGAAGTGAAACATCTCGACACCTTACTTCCAGAATACTTCCAAACATGTCAACATCTTACTACAAACAGAGAGTCCAAACTAAGAGACCAAGCACTGAAATGAAACAAATAGAGTCCAAACTATCAGAGGATTTGTTTATGCAGCCAGATGACGCACGCACATAGCATGGCTAATAGCACAATCACTGTCTATCTGTGCCCTTGCATGAAAACACTGGATTTGTTTGGTATTGTTCAACTGTTAAAATACTGTAGCATATATAAATTTTACTTTTTAAAGATACATGAAACTATAGACGAACATCTTATTTCTGAATCCCTGCTGCCAGAAAAAAATTGTTATTTTGGTAAAGAAGCTGCAGCATAGATAAATAACATTTTTTTAAAGCATACATGAAACTATGAGAAGGGCGGCCTGGTGCAAGCGGTAGAATCTTACCGTCTGTAACCGAAAGGTCCCGGGTTCGAGTCATGGTCTCCTCGCATTGCACAGGTGAGGGTAAGGCTTGCCACTGACACCCTTCCCTAGACCCCGCACAGAGTGGGAGCTTTCTGCACTGGGTACGCCCTTTATACATGAAACTATGAGGCACGCAAGGTATCAGGCTAGCCACAAAGCAGGACAGTGGCAGGAAGAAACTCTCTTCCATGGCTGTATAAATTGTATTATTACATATGAACTCTAATAAATTTTTATAGCATTCTACAGCATGCACCCTGGAATCTATACAGATGACAACAAATGAAGCATGAAAATCTTTTCTCCTTTCTCTGTTCCTTCGGCAATGTAACACATAGAACAAATCACTCCTGCAAAAGCATCATGGCCTCATCATCATCACATCCAGAACTGCGATAAACACTACAATTTATACTTGATCAAAGTTGCCATTTTGAAGCTTTGTATTTTCTCCACGGATCACTTGTCCTAAAAAGCTTAGTCAGCTATGACCTTATTAGTCGGAGAGATTTAGCAAGCACTTATCTGAACTTGTGCTAGATGATGTGTGAGACATATATTCAGTGCATCTCGATATACAAGATTTTATACTATGTTCAAACGTTCAGACTACACACACCAAACATGTAGATGCATATATGCCATAATTTGGCCAAGCTACCTGTACCTGTGTGCTTGCTCGTGTTTAGGAGGAAACCAGGACAAGTAGACAACACTAGTTTTGAACAGTGCTGAATGCACATTGTAATGGGGACAACACTAGTTCAAAAAACCAGAAATCTATGGCTCCCTAGGAGCTGGACCTACAGGAACATGATTCAAATTTTTGAGCGAGAGAATTGGTAATCTTGGCACAGAGTTCCCAGGACTGCAGGAAAGCAATAATCACATTTGGCAGTTCTTGAAAAAAAGCGATGCAAACAAAGAGACATTGGCTTTAATTTTCAGAAACTCTAATAAGCAGCATCTTGTGTATTAGACCTTGCGATTGCGAGGCACACTGTGAAAATTCTGAGCTAACTGACTGACTCAAACATGTGACCATCAGAGTTGAGAGCAACTGAACTAACTTGGAACAAGCAGCAAAGTCTATTGAGCTAATTAAAACAGGAGAATTTGCTCTGACACATGCTAAATAAACCTCATGCGTGCACATCATCGCTGACTAAGGCACTGCAGGTTAAATAAATTCAGCATTGCACATCCAAGTTGCAGGCGTTGCTGATTAAGGCAGTTCTTTAACCATCAGACAAAACATGATATTCTCAATATGCTACTACAAGCACATCCAATGAGTAAAAGTTACACATCCAAGTTGCAGTAGCTCGATCTGGGGAGATCTGGGGAGGACAAGGAGGAGAGAGGAAGGGCTCACCGGTTCTTGGGACGAGGCAAGGCGGCCAGGTGGGGGCAGTCACGGAGCAGGGGTGGAGATCGAGCCGGCGTGGTCACGTCGGCGGGTGGGCGGCGGCGGCGGCACTGGATCAGGCTTAGGTAGCCGCGCGTCGAGGTGGCGACGGCAGCCCCAGCAACTACGAGAAACAGTCTGAGAAGAACACCGAAACCCTAGCGGGATAGGTTGAGGCGGGCTCACTGTTGGCGTGAGCCGAAGCGACGAGTAGGCGGAGGAGAGGCGGTGACGGGATGCCGGGCAATGGCGGCGTCCTCGCGACTAGCGGCTACGCGAGCGGAGGAAGAGGCGAATAGCTGTGCGAGCGGTCGGCACGGGGAAACCATCCCAGCCTCATCACTCGTGGATTTCTTCTGCGTGGAAAACGAAGGGAAGCGGGCTACGATCCTCGGGTTGGTGGGCTGCCAAAGGGTGAAAAAATTTGTCCTGGGGAAGACTGGCACGGGGCAGATTGGCCCAGGGAAAAGGCCGGGATGTACAGGGAATCTGGGCTGCCAAAGTAGGCCTTATAGTAAAGTAGTTTTTGGTATAAATTATGAACAAATTTAGCCATGGCCTTTTCTTTAATGAGCAAATTGATTCCTTGGCCCTAAAAAAAAGTTGAGCTTAGTTTTTTGGCCCTATTTCTGTTGAACTTTGTTATTTGGCTCTGAATTAAATTTCGTTTGGAAATTTGGCCCTTCTATTAGTTTCACTAGTTGACGGTGTTAAAAGCAAGGTGAAATGACCTTTTTACCCCTAGAGCGAAATGAAACACTAATACAATATACAGTACAGTCATACATGCATCTCAGGCTGTCTATTATCATCAATCTCCCAAAGTAAGTAAAATACTTTTTGAAGCATGAAATTATTATTTTTCATATATATTTGCCCATGACATCACACTGACCATTTGAAATGCATATAAATTCACACTCCAAGTGCACACTTACACAATGATTTCAATCCAATGGATGAAAACATTAAGGCGATAGGTTCAGGTCATCTTGAACAAGGTTCACACATACAAGAGATGTCTAAGTTCATAAATAAGTTCACATTAACCAAGTCAAGCAAACATACAGTACATGGCATCAATCATAGAACATGCATATCAAAGGCTAAGTCTTTTCTTGCTTGGTGTACTCGTTGCAGGGATAGGTGGTTGTATTTTTTTTTTGCTTCTAGTACCCATGGATGGGCTGTCATCCTTAGTACTTGGCACTTTCTTCTTCTTTATGGGTTTCATCTTCTTTGTAACCTTAGCCTTCACAGGTTGTTCCATGTGAGAGGGATACTCGATGGAAAATGCTTCTGGCTGATTTGAGCCACTTCTTGACCTTCAAAAGTTCATTCTCAGCTGCAAATATCGTTAGTTTAATATACAATAGTCGAATGGAAAAAATTCAGATTTAGAAAAAAACACCTTTTTATAGCCTAGAGCTAGATTTATTTTGTTTTCCCTTAGTCTTACTTGAAATCTACAAGCTATGGCTGTGATGATAGAGATCATCTATTTAGTTTCCTAACCAAGTGGCAGTTAATATGTGGCAGAACCGCCTAATCTAATGTCTCTCAGGAGTACTTGTCTTTCATTAGACACTAAGTACTCAAGGGAGAACATCAAATTACGACAGTTCCGTCGGGCACACCCCAAGGGAGAACCCGAAAATCTATATTTTTCCATCAGGACCACAAATGAGAGAATAAAGCTTACATCATTCTTAACTATTTCTTACATCACTTTTAATACAACATCAGAGTATAATCTTTATTGTTATAACAGCGGAATGTATTCATATTATCAGAGTTATGAATAATTTAATTGAACAACGGAATATAAACATGTGAACAGAGTTACAGCAGAAATAAATATCTATTCATGACATGATGAAGTGTTGATATATATAAACTATGACAACAGATTATAAACTTTCATTTATAAAAACATTTATTAAGAGTTAGAAATAAAGACTATGATCGCAGCGTAAAGAAAATCTTCTCTGAGCCCACCAGGAGGAATCCACATATAAAGGTCAGCTCTAGCCTTCACCTGTCACCTGCAATAGGGGAAAATAAAACCCTGAGTACTCAATTGTACTTAGCAAGACTTACCCAACATGAGGAAAGAAAAGACTCCAATGATATGCAAGGCTATCTGGCTAGTGGATTTATTGCATCTGTAGGAGCATTATTAAAAGTGCGTCCTTATATTCAAATTTTATTAGCAGTGCATTAGTTTATTAACTAATCATTCTATGTAAGCACATGTGCTACTTTAAAGCAGGTGGTAAGCAATCAAATTTCCATTTCTTCACCTTTCCTCTTTCAGTTCTTACTACGGTGCTAGGCCGTAGACAAACCGTACTGGATTGCCCGGCGATTTGCGAATCAATGCCCCCAGCAGGGTACCCCAAAAACACAACGCCCCGCTTGTACCCAAGGCACAAGCAGGACCAACCCACTACCCCCTATCATGGGGTCCAGGTCCCCGTCCAAACTGGAACTTCAAGCCCCCGCCCCTGAGTCCCGGACTCAGTGCGGTGCAAGAACCTCTTAACCCAAAAACTACCCTAACAGTCGGTCTAGAAAGAGCCGGAACCCATGACAAGAGAGTAACAAGTCTTTCAAGCGCCCATACCCAAGTATGTGCTCGGGATAATAAGTCTATGACTTGCCTAGAGTCTTATGCAACGGCCGGTTCTTAACCGACATGGACAGGGAATACAGTGTAAACAAGCTATGTCCCGTTGGCCACAGGACACAACCTCTTACACCCACCAATACCCAAACCACATCCCTGTCTAGTCACTATTTTTCCTTTCCACCATTTATATTTTTCCAAGTGATAAGTAATATATTTCCTATATATCGCGAGTAACAGACAATCACTCGACTTCTACCGGAGTCCTGTAGCATAGCAGTTTACACGACCCTATCATACTAGTAAGACTCATATGATATATATATATATATATGCAAGTGGGTTTCATTCAACTCCTTAAAACTTAATGCACAAATATAATTTAAAGTGTAGAAAAGTAGGGGTTATGCACCGGGGCTTGCCTGGATAAAATAAAACCAAAAGTTAGTATTTGCATCTTCAGATCATCCACCATCATCTGAATAGAAAGCCCATTGCATCATCTCCTGGAGAGAACACCATTACACCATCTTCAGATTCCCACTCATCCTTCATTTGATCCGTTGATCCATCATCGTACCTATATGATATGTAATGCGATGAAATACAAAGACGTAATTACTCGACTGCAATCGTGACTTGTAAAAATACGATTTACGCCTCTCAAGTTAACGAGCTAGTTCTAACGATGACCGTACTTATGCTACATATCCATGTTATCGAATAAGACGTTATTTCCCAACAATTATTTTAGTTATATAAACACAAGTTGTTTCTTTATTTCATTCTATTGATTTAATCATTATTCGAAATAGGGCATCATTATCTATCTAGCAAACGAATTATTCCGGAGCTACAAAAATTACAGTGAGTACCTAATATTGCTAGGAGCCTACTACAAAAATTTCAGATCCAACACTATTACCAATTTATCACAACAATTCCTACAAATTTATATTTTTACAATATTAACTACCTTAAATTAATTATATAGCTTCCAAGAATATTATCAAACTATGTGAACAAAATATACTAACAGGTAGATCATGATTTTAAGAGACTAACAAAATTGGTTTCATAAATTTTTTGACAACTACACAAATTTATATTGATTTTACAATTTTATTTCCTAAACTAAATTAGCAATCGCTTTAGAAAGCTAAAAGGCCAGCGGCCACCAAAATGGCCCAGCGGCGGCGATAATAGCGCGGGCGGCCCAGGCGCACAGGCAACCGTCTGGCCCAGCGCGGGGCGAACGGCCCAGGCGGGGCACGACGCGCGCGTGTCTAGAGGCCCAACCAGGGCGGCGATAGGCCGGCCCAGCGGACGGCGAGCGCGGCCCAACAAGGCGGCAACTGGCCGGCCCAGCGCGCGGGCGCGAGCGGCCCAGGCGCGGTGAGCAATAGGCCGCCCCAAGCGGACGCATCAATGGCACTTTAGCGAAGAGGCCCCTAAGTTCTCTTTAAATCAACTAAGCCCCTTTTTGCGAATCTACGAGTATAGCGTTTTTGTAAAGTGAACACGGTAAAATATTCTATTTGCGTTCAAGTCCTTCTCTACCTTAAAACAGAGCCGCGTAGAGGTAGGGGAACCGGTCGGCGGCGGCGCTGTGGCAGAGCGACGCGGTACACGGTGGCTGCGGCGCTGTGGGGCAGCTCCTCAGCGTGGTCGTCTACGAGGAGGCACGACGAGGCGATGCGGTGCTGCGGGGGATGGGTGTCGCCAACCTTGGGTGGCACCGCAGCAGGGCGCGGCAGCACGGCGGCACAGCACCAGCACCGACGCGGGCGTGGGGCGTGGACCACGATGAAGACGCGGCATGAAATCCGGGCGCACCTACGCGTGCAACGGTCGACGACGGGAGCCGCCGTAGGTGCCAGCGGGATGCAGCGAGAGTGCAGCCGCGCTGGTGCTACACATGGACAAGCAACAGAGAGTGGTGGTGTGGAGCTGTGGTCGTCGAACAGGAGGATGCGGCGCACGGCAATGCGGGCTCGGTGGTGCGGCTGGCTCTAAGACGGCGTCGTGGTGCTGCGCTGGGCTTCGGACGCGGTGACTGGCGGGCGGTTGGCGATGTCGGAGTCATAGATGCAGTAGTCATACTCCTTGGCGACGTCTGGGGTGACGGGGGCCCGGCTCCAGCCCTGCTCGGTGGCCATGCCCAGGCCGAAGACAATGATGTCTAGGAGGAGCACCACCGCCTGCACGATGATGGACTCCATCGTGAGTGAGCGAGCGAGCTAGCCTAGCTTGCTCCTATCGGTTGGTCTCTACTAGCTCGCGGCCGAGCTACAGGTCTGGGCTGGGTACTGCTGGGGTGAGCTTGGCGAGCCTCAAGAAGGCAGAGGGCAGGGCAGGCAGCAGCAGGGAGCACTGACGCAAGAGGCAAGCAGAGAGACCGAGAGAGCTAGCAAGTGGGGAGGGCGCTCGGAGACAGGGAAAGCATGCGCGAGAGGAAAAAGCGAGGAGGCTTGAGCGAATCGACCGACAACGGCCACGAGAACATCGGTTAGCACGGACAGCGCCATAAAGATGTGCCTACGCGCGGTCACATGCAACAGTGACACGGCAGGCAACGCGACGACGTAAACAAATCAGCTGACTGATTCAGAGAAGGGAAACGGATGAAGGCAAGGAAAAGCAGTACACGGCAGCAGCAACTCGACCAATTTTCTTTAAGACGCTCTCAGAGAAAGGACGCGAGGGAGAGGGAGCTGCGGCACGGCGACGAGGACTCGACAACGCGGCGCGACGCGAATAACTCCGATGATTGATGGATTCAGAGTAGGGGCACCACCATATTCAAGCGGCCAGGACGGCAGTGAGGCAAGGACAGTAGCTGAACATATGGGTGTCGTGTGGCTCTGCTGGCTGCCTGCCTGCGCGTGCGACGTGGATGTCGGACAGCGATACGTCGTCGGCACTCCAGAAGATCTAAATCCTATCGACTGCCACCAATAGACATTTCACGCGATAGCTCCCAAGCCATGGAACAAAATGTTAGGGTGTTATGTAATTATTTTACGCAAAACAAATCGCCACAAACAACGCTTTAAAATATACGTTCCTTTTTTAGCGTTGACGCCAGAAGATGGTTTTTAAATTTTAAATTCGATTTACCATGGAACAACATCTATTCACCAAATCAACGGTTGTATTGTCATCTACTAAACTGGCACTTCAAATATCATTTGAGTACCAATTACAAGTTATATTTTATTTTTGTTTACAAAATTGTTTTCATGCTCAATCCAACCGAACAAGCCATTCGCCATTTACTTGCTAGAATCGTTATCGGACATTCCTAAATATCTTTACGCACTGAGCAATTTAACTAGGTGTTGATTCGAGTCCACAAAACTGAGTCACACAGGACTCACTTATCACATCAAGTATGTTTTAAATCAAAAATCCGAGAAACTCGTTTCGAAAATTTTTCTTAGGCCTAAATCACGGTGCTAAATGAGCTCGTAATACCAGAGGTGTTACAACCAACCCCCCTTAAAAAGAATCTCGTCCCAAGATTCGAAGCAAGAACCAGAAGAGGGGAAACACGATTACATTCCGTAGATCAGGGATTATACGAAAGATTACATGACTTCGAATGTTAAACCACACAGGAATTTAGGGATACATGGTTCAGAGCAACCTAATCCAACCGAGACTTAATCCAAAAGGCAAGATAGACGAGGACAATGGAGAAACAACAAGATAATGATTATCCAAAACATGGCGTAACACCAACAGATCCAGAAACAGGAGTATGAGAAGTCAAACATCGTGAACCCTAAGACCAAACTAACCAACGGTGGACTTGAAATTCTTCGAAAACCGGATCCATTCTTCTTCTCAGATTACACCATCACATCAGACTAATGAACCTAGCTTCACAATGATGACTGAATCTTGTAGCTCTGCGTTGGATTCGATGGGATGGGATGAAGAAGAAGAACAAGGACCACTGGTATCTTATAGTGACAAACGAAGGTGGAACGCAATGCACCAGAAGTGGAGACAGAGTGGATGGGATACTCACACGGTTCATGCTGTGGGGATAAACTCGGCCGTGGTGCACTCCTGGCGCGAGCGGTAGAGGATAAGGGAGAGGAGAGGGGGTCCGCTCGACGAGGGAGATGTGCGGGCGGTTGTGTTCCCAAAAGAAGAGAGAAGGAAGGGGAAAGGGGAGGGGTCCGGTACAAGGGCAAGAGCATGGGGGTCGAGAGCCGACCGGATGCTGAGGAAAAGGAAAAGCGCACAGTGCACAAGGACGATGAGTGCGGCACGATGGCGCGGCCACACGAAAATGGGGTGCTAATGGGCCCGACACAGACGAGGTCCGCAGGGCACACAGCGCAATAACCCAGCATGCGTAGTGCGGTCAACTAAACACAGGCCTGGGAGAATTTTTTTTATTTTTAACACTTTTTGTAAACTAATTTTAAATCTAACACTGTTTTTTTTTTTCCAAAACTAACACTTTTGGCCGCGCCTATTTCTTTGTCACGGCGAAATGCCTGTGCCGCGCTGAAAGCATCTAGGCCCCTAGTTGGGTTTTGGTGATTAATGACAATACGTGATTACTGTGACTAACGTGTGTTTTGCAGAGGCAGTTAAGTTAGGTCACGATAATGGAGATCGATTGGGCAATCAAGGTGGTCATGCCCCTACAATGGAATTCGTTTCGGTTTTTAAAGGATGGACGATAAGGTTAAGGATAGACTAGTTCTAAGTGTCGTTTGAAGTTGAAGAGACATTTAGAGTAGTTTAGGACGTTGTTTTTCCTTTGGCCGTACTATTAAGGGGGGTATGGACGGGTAGCTTGACCTAGGTGAGTCTAGTGAGTTAGGTGTGGTGTACACTTGTTAAAACGAGTACTAGGTAGCTCCAAAATAGCCCTTAGATCCAATGGAGCAAACTTTATTCACATATGATCGAGAGTTGGAAGTGAATGGAGGGTCAAATACTGACTTGACGCTGGCGCAGAGTCCGATCAGTTCATTTGACCAAGGTGAAATCATCTGGCGTGACTGGACGCTGAGAGGTGAAATGACCGGACGCTGAGGGCCAGCGTCCGGTCGACTCCAGTAAGGTTCCAGAGAGGGAAAATCACGACCGGAAGCGTCCATCCGGTCAGCATTGTAAACACTGGAGTTTGGGGTGTACTGACCGAAGCGCCCGGTCAACATGACCGAGCGTCCGGTCACCCCGCAGAGGCACATAACGGTTCATTTTTCAGCCCATGTTATAAATACCACCTCCACTCATGTGTGGGGGTACTTTTGCTCATTCCAATAGCTGAGAAACACCTTAGAGAGTGCCAAGAAGAGCAAGGTCCTAGTGAGGTGATTGAGATTTGAGAATCCCGAAGAGAGCCCTCATTAGTGAGATCAAGAGTAGCAAAATATGCATCCACCCTTCTCATTAGGCTTGTCGTAGTCAAGTGAGAGTTCGTGCTTGTTACTCTTGGTGATCACCATCACCTAGATGGCTTGGTGGTGATTGGAGCTTGGTGATCATCCATAGAGCTTGTGGATGACCCAACTCAAGTTGTGAGCGGTTGTGGGTGATTCACCACGACGGAGTGTCGAAGAATCAACCCATAGAGAGCACTTGATCCTTGCGCGGATCAAGGGGGAGCTACACCCTTGCGCGGGTGCTACAACGAGGACTAGTGGGGAGTGGCGACTCTCCGATACCTCGGCAAAACATCTCCGCATTCCTCTTTCTCTATTTACTTTGAGCATTGACTTTGAGCACTTACTTTGAGCAATTCAATTCTTGTCTTTACATTCATAGAATTGCCATGCTAGAGTAGGATTGGAATTTAGGTTGCAAGTCTTTTGTGCGGTAGAACAATTAGAAACACTTTCTAGGCACAAGGGGTTAATTGGGCTAACCATAGGATTTAATTATTGAAAGAAATTTAGAATTAGCCCAATTCAACCCCCCTCTTGGGCATCTTGATCCTTTTAATTAGTATCGGAGCCTCGTGCTCACGTATTTAGGCTTAACCGCCTAGTGAAAGATGTCTCACGGGGATGGACCTCCTCCTATCTTCGAGGGGGATGATTTTCCATATTGGAAAATCTGCATAGAGGCATACCTAGAAGATCTAGATGTTGGAATACTTAGAGCCATCTCACAAGGTTTCCCAAAACCTCGGGATGCCGCACACCCCCAAGGCGATGAGTTGAACTACAAAAAATGGAATGCAAAGGCTAGAAACACCATATTTAGAGGCCTTTGTAAAGATGTGTTCAACCGGGTGAGAAACCACAAAGACGCCCATGCACTATGGTCGGACATTTGTGCGCTCCATGAGGGAACAAAGAGTGAGCGTGAGGAACGCTATCATCTTGTCATGAAAACGCTTAACTCTTTTGAAATGCTTCCCAAAGAATGTGCTAATGAAATGTATTCACGTTTGAATGTTCTTGTAGAGAAAGTCAATTGGCTTGGACTCACTCAAATGCAACCATCCGATGTTGTAAGAAAGATCTTGAGTGTCCTCCCCATTAACAAATATGGGCATATTATGACCGTGCTACATTAAGGTGATCTTTTCACCGCTACACCGACACAAATCTTGGGAAAGATAAATGCTCATGAGATGTACATGCACATCACACCTCAAGATGGCTCATCCTCTATAAAAAAGAAAGAAAAAGATTTAGCATTCAAAGCTAGCCAAGAGAAGGGCAAAGCAAGGCTTGAGTATGAGAGCTCAAGTGATGATGAATTTGATGATGCAAGCCTTGCTCTCATGGTGAAGAAAACCACCAAGATGCTAAAGAAGCTCAACAAGAGTGGCATCAAGTTCGATGGCAAGAAGAAGAAGTTCTTCACAAGCTCTAGAAGGAAGCCAATCTCTGAGATGGATTGCTATAATTGTGGAGAACTTGATCATCTAGCACACCAATGCACCAAGCCCAAGAAAGACAAGTTCAAGAACAAGAACAAGGGCAAGAAAGATGACTCAAGCAATGAAGATGAAGATGAGAAGAAAAAGAACAAGCCATACAAGAAGAGAGATGGCAAGAAGGACTTGCACAAGAAGAAGAAGAGTGGAAAGGCTTACATCGTCGATGATTGGCTCACGGACATTGATTCATCTAGTGGATCATCCGTTGATGATAGTGACGACGAGAAGGTGGCCGCCATTGTTATTGACTCTTCATCATCTTCACCGACACCACCGCCATCATCCTCTACACAACTATGCCTTATGGCCAAAGGTGAACGCAAAGTATCAAATGATGATGATAGTAGTGTTGATAAACATGCTAGTAATGATGATAGCGATAGTGATGATGATGAATATGAATCACCTTCTTATGATGATCTTGCTAGATTGCTTAAACAATACACTAAGATCATTATAAAGACTAGAGCTAAGAATGAAAAGCTTGAGGCTAAAAATGATGCACTTTTAGCAAAATATGATATAGCGGAAAATGCTAGTGTTGAGCTTAGAGAAGCAAATGATGCTATGTCATCCAAACTCAAGGAGCTTAAATCTTCTAAGAAAGAGCTTAAAGATAAACATAATAAACTTGAGTGGGTGCACAAAGAGCTCATCACTAGCCACAACAAGCTAAAAGAAGAATATACAACTCTTAAGATTAATCGTGATAATCTTGTCATCTTGTCATAGCTCAAGAATTTATATCCAATGGGCCACATGATGCTACTAACCATGTTGTTAAGATTGATATAGCTACATCATGTGATGACTTGATCATTGAGAGCATTGAGTAAAGTTCTAGTAGCAAGGGCAAGCAAGTGGTTGATGCCGATGATTATGATGAGTTTGTCAAGCTCAATAATGACAATGCAAAGCTCAAGAAAGATCTTGAAGAAATCAAAAGCCACAACACTATTGTGCTAGAAACTCTTGATCATGATGGCGACTTAATCCTTGAGAATGAGAAGCTCAAAGAAGAAAACAAGAAGCTCAAGGAAGAGAAGAACAATGATGCTCTTAAGGAAGAGAACAAGACGCTTAAGTTAAAAAAAGAGCATCTCAAGACTAGATTGAGCAAGTTCACTAGAGGCAGGTATCTTCAAAGTAAGCTACTAATGAACACTGTCACGAAGATGGATAGAAGCGGCATTGGGTGCATGGCAAACAAAGAGAAGAAAGCTCAAGCTCAACAACAACAAAAGCCAAAGCCAAAGAGATGCTTTGAGTGTGGACAAGAAGGTCACTTTTCCCATGAGTGCAAAACTCCACCACCACAACCCTTGCCCAAGCATGCTAGACCTTTTGCCTTCAATGCTCATTTCATGCTTAGAAATGATTCTTGTGGAAAGATGAAAGTGATGTTCTTAGGACCTCCCAATAAGAATAGGCCTAAAAAAATTTAGGTTGCAAAGTCACTTGTTGAGAAGGTGAAGGGCCCTCAACAAGTTTGGATTCCTAAAGCTTGATCTCTTGTGTGTAGATGAACTACAAGACCAGTGGAAGTCATTGGGTTATTGATAGTGGTTGCACACAATATATGACCGGTGATCCTCGTATGTTCACCTCACTAGATGAAGAAGTAGATGGACAAGAAAGAATTACATTTGGAGATAACTCAAAGGGCAAGGTTAAAAGATTAGGCAAAGTGGTAATATCAAATGATCATTCTATCTCAAATGTGTTATATGTTGCTTCATTGAGCTTCAGCTTGCTATCCGTTGGACAATTGCGTGATCTTGGCTTCCAATGCTTGTTTACCGAGAAGGAAGTTGTTTCATCTAAGAAGGATGATGATCAAGTGATATTCAAAGGATTTAGATACAACAACCTATATCTAGTGGACTTCACCTCTGAAGATGCAAATTTGAAGACTTGTCTATTCACCAAAACAATATTTGGGTGGCTATGGCATAGAAGACTTGCTCATGTTGGGATGAGCTCACTCAAGAAGCTAATAAAGAATGATTTGGTGAGAGGGTTGAAGGATGTGAAGTTTGAGAATGACAAGCTTTGTAGTGCATGTCAAGCCAACAAATAAGTTGCAAATACTCATCCAACCAAAGCTTTCATGTCAACCACAAGAGTGCTAGAACTCGTTCACATGGATTTATTTAGACCAACAACATACAAGAGTTTGGAAGGAAATCTTTATTGTCTTATTATTGTTGATGACTATTCAAGGTATACATGGGTATTCTTCCTTCATGACAAATCCGAAGTTGCATCTTGCTTCAAGAAGTTTGTCAAGAGAGCACAAAATGAATTTGAAGTGAAGCTCAAAAAGATTAGAAGTGACATTGGGAAAGAATTTGACAACACAAACATAGAAGCCTATCGTGATGAAGTTGGAATCGAACATGAGGTCTCCGCAACATATACTCCTCGACAAAATGGTGTAGTTGAGAGGAAGAACCGGACATTGATCACTCTTGCAAGAACAATGCTTGATGAGTACAACACCTTCGAAGCTCTATGGGCGGAAGCAATTAACACCGCATGCTATGCATCCAACCGTCTATTCCTTCAAAAGTTCCTTGGCAAGACACCTTATGAGTTGCTCAATGGGAAGAAGCCGGACGTCTCCTTCTTTAGGGTGTTTGGTTGCAAATGCTACATCTATAAGAAGCGGCAACACCTAGGGAAGTTCCAAAGATGTTGTGATATTGGTTTTCTTGTTGATTACTCATCAAAGTCCAAAGCATACAAAGTATTTAATCATGCCACCGGCTTGGTTGAAGAAACATATGATGTGGAATTTGATGAATCTAACGGCTCCCAAGGAGCACATGAGAATCTTGATGATGTAGGTGATGAACCATTGAGGGAGGCTATGAAGAACATTCCGGTTGGAGACATCAAGCCAAAAGATGATGAAGAGCGACCTAAAGGTGCAAGAGTCATTGGAACAAAGTGGGTGTTCCGAAACAAGCAAGATGATCAAGGCGTTGTTGTGAGGAACAAGGCAAGACTAGTTGCAAAGGGGTTCTCTCAAGTTGAAGGTTTGAATTTTAGAGAGACCTTTGCACCGGTTGTAAGACTAGAAGCCATTTGTATCCTCCTTGCATATGCATCACATCATGAAATGAAATTATATCAAATGGATGTGAAAAGTGCATTTTTAACTGGCTTTATTAATGAACTAGTCTATATTGATCAACCTCCCGGGTTTGAAGACCCTAGATATCCTAATCATGTTTATAGGTTGTCGAAGACATTATATGGGCTTAAGCAAGCCCCAAGAGCTTGGTATGAGCACCTTCGGTACTTCCTCATTGAGAAGGGCTTCACTATTGGGAAGGTCAACACCACTCTATTCACCAAGAAGCTTGATGGACATATCTTCATTTGTTAAGTGTATGTTGATTATATCATTTTTGGATCATCAAATGAAGAATCTTGCAAAGACTTTGGTGAATTTATGTCGAAGGAGTTTGAGATGTTAATGATTGGAGAGCTTACATTCTTTCTTGGTTTTCAAGTCAAGCAAATAAGAGAAGGAATTTTCATCTCTCAAGAGAAATATACAAATGATCTTCTCAAGAGATTCAAGATGAATGAATGTAAGCCAATCAAGACACCAATGCTAACTAATGGACATCTCGACCTAGATGAGGGAGGTAACATGGTTGATCAAACTCTCTACCGTTCTATGATTGGTAGCTTGTTATATTTAACCGCATCTAGGCCCGACATCATGTTTAGTGTGTGTATGTGTACTAGATTTCAAGCTAAGCCTAAGGAATCACATTTAATTGCCGTAAAAAGAATCCTTAGGTATCTTAAGCACACACCAAGCATTGGCCTTTGGTATCCCAAAGGAGCTAGATTTGAATTAATTGGCTATTCCGATTCGGATTATGCCGGATGAAAAGTAGATAGAAAAAGCACATCCGAAGGGTGCCATTTGCTTGGTAGATCACTTGTGTCTTGGTCCTCCAAGAAACAAAATAGTGTGGCCTTGTCCACCGCCGAAGTGGAATACATTGCCGCGGGTGCTTGTTGTGCACAAATACTTTATATGAAATAAACTTTGCTAGACTATGGTGTAGTTCTAGAGAAAGTACCTCTTTTGTGCGACAATGAAAGTACGGTAAAACTTGCAAATAATCCGGTTCAACACTCTCGCACCAAGCACATAGATATTCGCCATCACTTTCTTAGAGATCATGTTGCAAAGAATGATTATCATTAGAAGGTGTAAGGACCGAGGATCAATTGACAGATATCTTCACTAAACCGCTAGATGAGGCAACATTTTGTAGATTGCGGAATGAGCTCAATGTTCTTGATTTTAGCAACTTTACTAAAAGATGAGCTTGTGTTGTCCCTTGCATTGCATTGTAAAATACAACATGTTTAATCTTAGGTAATGCATATAGGGCTTGTCTAACATGGTTAAGATAACCGTCGAAAAGTGTATGAAGAAGCTTAACCTTGGATAAAACTTGACAAGCAACTAGATTTACTTTCAAGTATTGCATCGCATATGCATGATTGTTGTTTGTTGTTTATCTTAAATTGCCCTCTTATTGCCTATTTTCTTAAAAAAGATTTATAGCCTAAGGCAAAATATTTTTAAAAAATATGAGGGTTTGAGAGAGGTCACTCACATCAGTCCCAATTGGTGTTTATTTGAATCTTATTTGAGTTAGGACTTGATTGGAAACAGACAGCACGAAGGACTTTGAAGATTTGCTAAAGAAAGAGTGACCGGACGCTGCACCGGACTCTGATGTCCAGCGTCCGGTCAGTTCATAGGAGGTGAACTGCTACCGAAAAGGAGTGACCGGACGCGGAAACAATGTTTTCCAATGTCCGATCGAGCAAGAAGGCATCAAGGCAAGGTGACCGGACTCTGGCTGCGTCCGGTCGGTGTCCACCGAACGCGTCCGGTCGTGATTCCAAGGGTTTTGGACCTTACTGGAATTGACCGGACGCTGGGTGGCAGCGTCCAGTCGCTGCCACCGGAGCGTCCGTTCAATAGGAAACATGCGTGATTCAAATTCTTTCTTGTTTCCTTTTCTCTCACGGTTGGGGACCCATATAACCGTACGCCGCGCGTTAACCTAATTCATCCACCGTGCACCCGTCGTTCCCGAGCCGCCGACATCGCCGCAACGCCCCCTTTGCCCGAGCCACCATCTCCAGTGCTCGCCGCGCCCGCACTGCAACTCCCTGCGCTGGCTCCGCGCGCCGCTGCTCGCCCCGCGCACCACATCTGCAGCCACCATGTTGCTCAGCGCCGCCGCACAGCCGCTCCTCTCCAAGCTCCCGAGCCGCCGTGCCTCCACAGCAGCAGCGCCGTCCACGCCCAGCATCGGCAAGCCAGCACCGCCATGCCCTAGCCTCACCAGCACCTCCCCTGCCCGCACCAGTGCCGCACCAGAGCTTCGCCGGAGTTCTAGTCGTCGATTCACTGCTCACCACGAACCCTAACCCTAGCCGATTCGGTGGTTCCCCGCGTGTCGCTTCTCTTCTCTTCTCGGGTCACCGATTCGTCAGGTAGCAAGCCCCCGTTTCAATTTCGTACCTAATTGCTTGCTTTTCTTAGGGTTTTGTATCTCTAGATGAATAATTAAAATTATTTGTATATCCTATCTATTCCATCGTGCAGCGAGTCGGTGCCGTTGTGGTTCTAGTTGCAGTTATCAGTCAACTCGGAGCCAAGCTCACGAGTACGGATCGAGGCCAAGCCTCGGAAGTGATAGATTGACAGTTGTTTCTTATCAGCGGCAGTTGTTTCTTCTTAGATCCTTCAGATGGCTCGCGTGAAGAATGTCGGAGGTGGTCCCGGTGATGAGGATCGGAGGCCCCTGCTTCGCCAGCCTATAGATCCAAAAGGCAAGGCGACGAAGAAGCTTGCGACAAGGAAGCGAAAGTACCCAGATGCTGAGACAGCCAGAGCAGCCGTAGTTGTAGAGGCCGTAGAGCGTGCCGAGAGAGGAGGTACTCGCAGTGGTGTGATTATAGCAAATCAGCAGCTTCCACCAGCTACGAGGGATGAGCAGCTTCCACCAGCTACGAGGGATGCACTTGAGGAGGTTGAGCGCCGTCATGGTGCTCCAGTTGGGACAGTCATGGTTGTAGGACAACATCTTGCTATTGATGAGGGTCAGCCTCAAGGGGAGTCACAGCAGCAGGCACCGCCAGCAGAGCAGACGCAGGAGACACAGCAGGCCGAGGAGACAGAGCAGGCACCTCAGCCATAGCTTCGTCGCTCTGGTCGTACCCATGCTCTAGTCACACCGAGGGCAGATACACAGCGGAGGGGTTCTCGTCCACCGCCCAGACCACAGGGTCCGCCCCTAGTGACACACTTGGACTTGAGGGCCACCACGGCCAAGCAGGTGCAGCAGCTTAGGTTTGTGGACTTTGAGCAGTGGTTCCCACCGAGGAGAGATGACAGAGCATCAGAGGGCTTCTACACACCTCTATAGAAAGATTTCTACAACGCCTACCTTAACAGTGGTGCTGTATTCAGATCTTAGATGGTGTGCCACATTGATTCTATAGTTGCAGCAGCTGGAGAGCACATTCGCCACTACCTTGCATATCTGCCGAGGCTGACAGATTTAATTGGACGGACCGGATTATATGTTCCATCTTGGGTTCGTCAGGTTCTATGCTTCTCTCTGGATTGACCCGCACCATAACTTTATTCACTTTGCATTCAGAGGCAGAGATTACCAGCTGACGAGCACTAGGGCCAGGGAGATACTTAGTCTTCAGGAGCATCCTGTCAGACTTTATGAGGTTTGCTATGGACAGACGGCGCCTCCCAAACGCCCACATGGTGGTATGGTGCCCCCTATAGACTTGGTTCGCCACTGCTTCACTGAGCCCTTCGGCGAAGGGTCGCACAGGAACCCCAGTGATCTTACTCCTACTGCTCGTGTGCTTGAGGCTATCATGAGGAGGACATTGCTATCGAGGATGGGGTATCGCGATGGCTTGACTCGCATACAGTTGTGGCTTATCAACTATCTGATGCAGTAGACAGCCTTTGATATTTGAGATCTTCTTCTGTCAGAGATGGAGGACACTATTGTAGAGGGCTTCAGAGGTCACAGGCAGCTGCCGTATGCCTACTGGATCACTTTTCTTATTCACAGGGCAGTTACTGTGAAGCCACCAGAGATGCTTGCCGAGTACAGTGGTGCTACGACGGAATTCCCTGCATACAACATGACTCAGATGATCCGTCACAGCACGCCATAGGCACCTATCCAGCCACGCCGTCGTCCCGATGTGCCAAAGTCTGCAGCCCAGCAGGATGATATTATCAGGGGCATTGCAGCTACAGGGGAGGAGCTTGCTCGGCAAGAGGGGATGGTCCTGAGTGACCCCAGTGACAGTTCTGAGATTACTATCACCCCATTCCTCAGATGCCTCCACGACGACATGATAATGAGGCCGACAGCTCTAGTTCAGCGCCACCTGCCCCGCAGACGACCCTGCTCTCCTTGCGTATGAGCGGATGAGGCAGGACCAGGCACGCCAGGCTCTGGACACAGCTGCTACATTTGCACAGTTCCAGACTCGGCAGGATGAGTTCCAGCGCCAGCAGCAGGCGATCCAGCAGCAGCAGCTGGCTAGTCAGCAGCAGACGCAGGCTCTACAACAGCAGTAGCAGATCCTCATGCAGTAGCAGCTTCTTGGATTTATGCAGCATGTTGTGACTGCTATTGGGGCTCCACCGCCACAGCCTTCGTCCCAGCTTGGTCAGACTGCCACTACTTCTATGACTCCAGTGTTACAGCTTAGTGGACTTCAGAGTCAGGGACAGCCACCAGCATAGTTTGCTTCACCCACAGAGCAGGTGTCCTAGTGGTTTGCTACGTCTGTGTCAGCCCCGCAGTTCACATCGTTTCGTACGGGCTTCACACCGGCTGAGACGTCCTCGCTGCTAGTGCCAGAGACCACAGTGTACAGGAGCCTTGGTGCTTCCTTCAGTGAGTTGACAGGGCACCCTACACCGCCAGAACTACATGTCCCTGTACCTACCACCATTGCTCCAGTGACCGGGACTACAGAGACGCTCCCTTTCTTAGTGGCATCATCAGAGCCGGCTGCTTCAGTCATACCAGCACAGCCTACAGCAGCTCCAGTCCCTAATACGACCCAGACTGCTTCAGCATCGCTTCCAGCTACAGAGGGTCAGACAGCTCAGAGCTCAGGGTCAGATGATGATGGCACCCGATTCCAGCTCGCTCCTCATACCTTAGCGTCCGGCTCGTCCGCTGCAGCTCCTCGTACGGGAAGTTCTTTGCATCGGACGCATAGACATGAGTCATCTGAGAATCGAGAATCCGATGGAGAGAGACGATTGATTCAGCCGTGGTTTAGTTTCCACCCTAAAACTTTACATCCTATCACATCAAATGTTTGGACACATACATAAAGTATTAAATATAGACTAAAAAAATAATTAATTGCACAGTTTACGACTAATTAGTGAGACGAATCTTTTAAGCCTAATTAGTCTATAATTTGATAATAAAGTGCTACAGTAACACATGCGTTAATGATAGATTAATTAGGCTTTATAAATTCGTCTCGTGTTTTATTAACGAATTCTATAATTTATTTTTTTATAGTATCGAACACCACATATGACACCTTTATGTAATATCGGATGTGACGCCTAAAACTTATAAACAAGGCCTCGATTTATTTGCGATGTGATATGATGATTATACGACGTGTCTCTGATCTATCTATCCTGGACGAACTCACGCAATCGCTGCTCTGACTTTTGTGGCCATGTGGGGCTTTCCCCATCCCATCGAACAAGACAGCACCGAACTTAATTAAATCTGTCTCTGCCTAGTGGTAAGTGGATCCTGATACAATATCATGGCGTCATGTGTTGACGCATGAAGAGTATGGGCCACCATTTTCTAAGTAATAAATAAGCTTCTCGAAGATACATGTACTTTAAGCATCGGTTAAATTTAGTACTTCAATAACTAAGGTCCAATTTAGTTTGCAAAAAATTTTGTAAAATTTTTCACATTCTCATCACATCGAATCTTTGAACGTATGCATGAAGCATTAAATATAAATAAAAAATAAAACTAAATATACAGTTTAGACGAAATCCACGAGACGAATCTTTTAAGCCTAATTAGACTATGATTAGACACTATTTGTTAAATAACAACAAAAACGCTATTGTACTTATTTTGCAAAAATTTTTGCATCTAAACAAGCCCTTGTTTGGTTGCTGCGTACACCAAATGTGCCCTATGAATTTTATTAAAGCAAGTGAAAAATCGTTTAACGATTCATCATATTTATCTTGAAACGCATGTAATCAACTTTACCATGTTTTATGGACGACACTTCTTCGTAAACTATCCCTACGAAATAAAAATATAGTTGAAGACACCATAAAACACAAAACGGATTTTCAGTAACTCGAGGGAAAAAAAGATTTTTACGATGGCGTCGACTTACTGTTTACCGTAATCTCCCTGCGCATGGTTCCCAATACTCGCATGCGAGGACCAGGCATGGTTTCTATGTCTGGTGCAGTCGTGCAGACGTAGACAGGGCCGTCCTCGTCACTGCTACCGTGAGCAGGCCTAAATGCCATGCCAAGGCCGCGCGGGCAGGCTTAAGCTCAGGCCATAACTAGCTTTGCCTCGCCGCGTCATTCTTTATGGTGCGTCGGTGCCGCGTTCAGATCGGTAGCGCGGCAGACCCTGCCACGTCACCGGTTAACGTCTCAGTCGTCGTCACGTTATCCCTCTCATCGCGCCACCATGCATGGCACGGCACAGGCATTTCACCGCGCCAAAGAAATAGGCGTGGCCAAAAGTGTTAGTTTTGGAAAAAAAATTAAACAGTGTTATATTTAAAATTTGTTTAAAAAAATGTTAAAAATAAAAAAAATCGCTTGGGACATGACGTCCACTCAGGCTCTTACAATCACTCCCGACTACCCGAGGCTAACTTTCCTTACTACTCTTCTTTTTCTTTCCCTTACTCGACCACATCCGTCTTTCATGTAGATTAAGACCATGTCATACTTTCTTCCTCCAAAACCACCTCCTCTTGTTTATCTTGAACGACTACTATTTCATCAACCCGTTGTGGATTTTCCGTTTGAACACCTGAACATTTTTAAGGAGAATATTTTATAGCAAAAGCGGTATGGCGATGTAACTTAGTAAAAGGTACTTGGTCAACAATCTCGATACCAGCGCGTGCCGAGTAGGATCACCATGTGGCAGCTGTTCCACAGGAAGCCCTTGGTTTCGTCGCGGCACCATAAGCTATTAACCCGGCAACTATTATCAACTTACACGTCATGAAGGCGGTGGGGTCATAGACCACAAAATCTGTGGGGGATATACCCCCGGGTACCACAAGATGGTACATGAGCCGCACCATCCGTGGTGGCCCGGCCCATAAGATCGAGGCGTGCAAGGCAAGATTACAAGTTGTACTAGATATTGTAATAGTACCAAATATGATACTTTACTTGTAACCCTCCTCCTCCAGACTATATAAGGAGAGGCAGGGACCCCCTCATAGGTTAATCGGTATACATCTCAATACAATACACCAAAGACACATGACATAGGGTATTACGTCGATCAGACGACCCGAACCTGTCTAAATCGCTGTCTCTGCGCCTTGTGTCACCATCTGGTTCCTTATTACACGCACCGTCTACCGACAATCTACTATCATGGGCATACCCCTCGATGGACTGCCGATCATATTTCGTCGACAGTGGCGCGCCAGGTAGGGGTTCTGCGTACTGCTCTCCAAGCGAACAAGATGGTCATCATCCTCGGACCACCATACCATGTCCCGAGCGGCTCCGCCGAGCTCCGACCACCGGACCACCAGACCACGTTGACCACGTCCCGAGCGGCTCCGTCGAGCTCCGACCATCGGACCACCAGACCACGTCCCGAGCGGCTCCGCCGAGCTCCGACCACCAGACCACGTCCAGAGCGGCTCCGCCGAGCTCCGACCACCAGACCACGTCGCAATGATGATCGCCACGAAGAATAGCGCTATGACAACCGCGACCACCGTCACAACAGGCCGAAAAGTACAAGGATCGGACAACTTTATCGCCATCGACCAGATTTCTATCCAAAGATAACTACACTTCTAATATTTATATTTAATATAATTTTCATCACGACGTTTCTCCACAACGTCCTCGTCATGGTTATTCTTCAAATAACGCATGTCCATGTATACAATCTTAAATATAACATACAGCTATACTTAATGCAAATCCTCGACCAGTCATGTTGACGCTCGATGTCTCCAGAAAAGGCCCTGTCTCCGGCTCCTCCCTACACGTGCACGAGCGTCTGCCCCCTGCGTTATGGGTGATCGGCAGCGGCTCCTTAGTGACGCTTTGTTCTTCCTACACGTGCACGGGCTCCGCGCCCCGCGTTATGGTTAACGGGCTATTTAGGGCTGGAGACTCAGCTACATACTAACTGGTCGGGCAGTTTATATTAAGTATAAACACGAACTTCATATTAACACTGATGTTTACAAAGCACCAACAGCTTTATCACATCATGCTCATTTGCAAATGACTGCTGAACGTCATACGCTATTTCTTCACTGTTGATTTTTCTCCTTAAAATATTAGTTTGTACATCATATACTACCATTCTACATATTTATATTGTAGGAATTTCGAGCTACATATGGAAACTTCGTCGCTCGCTCCTCGACCTGTGCTCGGGGACTGCCTCGATCACTCTCTGACCACGGCTCGGGGACTTCGTCGCTCGCTCCTCGACCTGTGCTCGGGGACTGCCTCGATCACTCTCCGACCACGGCTCGGGGACTTCGTCGCTCGCTCCTCGACCTGTGCTCGGGAACTGCCTTGATCACTCTTCGATCATAGCTCAGGGACTTCGTTGCTCGCTCCTTGACCTGTGCTCGGGGACTGCCTCGACCACTCTCCAACCCCAGCTCGGGGACTTTGCATCTCAACTACATGCGACTAGCGGCTCGCATATAGTTGGGATATTATTTCTCGTTTAGACCATGCTACAAGGCTCATACCTTGCCTTCCAGCAAGCTCGGGGACTACATCGATACGATGCACCTACCGGTGCATCTTGTATCGCCTGAACGACGATTGGATTCTCAACTTAACTGGGAATTCTTTTTAGACCCTGGCACCACGTGCCAACGTCACCTACTACCAGGCTCGGGGACTAAGTGGGCACACTTCACCTTACGATGAATGTGTTTGTTTTTCGACCCCTACGCCTCTAATGATCAAGGCCGCTACGCTTCAAGACGCACTTACATTTCTTTTCAGAAATGCAAGTGGGCACACTTCCCAGGACGAAAATCTTTTTCTTTCTTCTTAAGAGCACCATACATTCTTCAGACAACCTACTTCTCCGGCGACAACGGTGGTCGGAGATGTCAAGAACTCAAGCCTCACTGTTCGGAGAAGGTTGAAATGGCGTGTCGCATCAGAATACATGGCGCTCGGGGACTAGCTATGGGGGATATACCCCCGGGTACCACAAGATGGTACATGGGCCACACCATCCGAGGTGGCCCGGTCCATAAGATAGAGGCGTGCAAGGCAAGATTACAAGTTGTACTAGATATTGTAATAGTACCAAATATGATACTTTACTTGTTACCCTCCTCCTCCAGACTATATAAGGAGAGGTAGGGGACCCCCTCATAGGTTAATCGGTATACATCTCAATACAATACACCAAAGACACATGACGTAGGGTATTACGTCGATCAGACGGCCCGAACATGTCTAAATCGCTGTCTCTGCGCCTTGTGTCACCATCTGGTTCCTGATTACACGCATCATCTACCGACAATCTACCATCATGGGCATACCCCTCGATGGACTGTCGACCATATTTTGTCGACAGAATCAGAGGAGTATTGCAAAGGAAGATTCAAACAATAAGGGTTCCCTACGCAACAAGGGATAAGGAATTCAAATTCAACGACGGATTTAATTTAAAGAGATTCTAAGTGTTATGTTGGGACATCCGCAATTAGTCGATACAGTGTCCTATGTTCTCCAATCATGGCTGATCTGCTGGCATCTGAATGGTAACTTCCCTTGTAACCCGCTTAATATCGCCCTTGAAAACTCTAAGCACGTCTCATTAAACTTAAGGTAGATGAACGCAATAAACACAGCGAAATAAATAAAATGCATGTTCCAATGGTCTTATACGGGTACATCATACAGGCATCCAGTCTCCCATTCACGGCACCTCATTCACCTACGGTCGGACGATCTCAACAACTACGGACGAAGAACAACGACAAGAGTACAATACCAGAGGACAGCGACAAAAAGCACTACTACTACGGGTACAGCATCCCAAGGCAACTAATCTACTCTAGACCATGCATCTTCATTCCTGGCTTAGCGGATTCTTCTACCGCACTGGCTAGGGTCTGCCTCTTCTCTTGGCAATGGCTGAGTGAGAGGAATTAAGGTTTCTACTTCTGACACTTCCGAGGGTGGAGGTGCTAGCGGCATTGCAACACCAGTTCTCCTTTATGGCGGGTGGATAGGGATTCCCTCCATGATCAAGGGATTCTGCCGTTCAGCAGCCAGCGTCCTCCGCTTGGCCCTGGTGACAAGATAGGCCTCACCCAGCTGATGAACATGCTAGTCTTTAGCCTCCTTTAAAGCTTCCGACATGGCAGTCTCCCGACTCTCAGCGGCTGCCGCGCTGGCATGCGCTTCGGCAAGTTGCACCTGGAGCATCCGGGCGAAGATCTCGGCTTCCTCGGCTCGATGGAGACACTTCCTCATCTCCGAGGTTTGCCGATCATACTGCTCATCCAGAGCAAGCAGGTATGTGGTCAAGTGCACCACGGTAGGACTATCTTCTTGCGCATCTCGCCCTTGCAAAGCCTCCATGCGAGCCCTCCATGCCCGCCGATTCTTGTCCAAAGGTGAAAGAATCTCATGGGGGTACGAGCAATGGGCTCCTCATAGATCTGACAGAGGTACCGCAAGGCTTTATGGGCCACAACCTGGTAGGTGTCGACGAAGCAAAACCCAGTTGCAGTCACATTCCAGGCTTCAGTGAGGTCGGGGAACTCTTCACTCTTCCCGATATAGACGGTAACCTCACACCGCTCGGTGCCATGCTCCTCATACTCACGGCCCTTATACTCGGGACGATCTTTGACTCCGAACTTTTTGCAGGGTGGAATGCAGGATTCTGGGAAAACCCTTAACGTTCAGGCAGTATCTACTAACCCAGGTTCCTGCCATCCCAAGCAGTGGTGGTGAGGAAGGACTGAGCGAAAAGCTTGCTCAAATGAAAAGCTAGACTAGCTAAAGTGCGCCAAGTGGTGGTACCAATGGCTAAGCCAGGCTCTACTTATAAAGGCAGAGCGGCCAGTGGTCCTGGCATAGTCCACCAGGGTTCCTGCGTGGGATTACTACGAATGAATCGACCAAAAATTCCGCGCGTTCGAGCCGAGCGATGTCTGAGGCTATTACTGACTAGTATCACTGCAGGGCAAGGGGCTAACAAGAGCACAGAAAAGGGGTACGGGGAGACGTGGGTCACGACAGGCGTGAACCACGGGCGAACGCGGAGCACGAAGTCACAGTGCAAACATAACTCTAGAACAAGGACGGGTCAATCGTGCACAATACGACACGCGTGACACCTATGAAGAGCGTATCTGCAAGCAATACGGCACTACAATGCACAAACAGGATATGCATGAATGCACATCTTATACATTATTTCACTGTTGTCAACAAATAGGGCAACCGTTCTTAGATTTTTGGCACATCGTTCTCTTCCTGTAGCTAGTCAGTACTATCAGACTATGCTCAGGGTCAGTGTACCTGCAGAAAAATTAATTAAGTCTACCTAAGTTAGCAGAGTGTCATCTATCCTGGATACATAACCATAGTAATAGGGCTACTTATATAACTTCGCATAAAACGTCCTATTCTTTTGAAAAGAATTTGTTGTCAAATTTTATTTTAGGAAAGGTTTTCGAAGCTTTATATCCTCATTTATGCTCTGATACCACATGTGGCAAAACCACCTAATCTAATGCCTCCAATGAGTACTTGTCTTCCATTAGACACTAAGTACTCAAGGGAGAACACCAAATTACGCAGTTCCGTCGGGCACACCCCAAGGGAGAACCTAAAAATCCACATTTTTCCATTAGGACCACAAATGAGAGAATAAAGCTGACATCATTCTTAACCATTTCTTACATCACTTTTAATACAACATCAGAGTATAATCTTTATTGTTATAACAACGAAATGTAATCATATTATTAGAGTTATAAACAATTTAATTGAACAGCGGAATATAAACATGTGAACAGAGTTACAGCGGAAATAAATATCTATTCATGACATAATGAAGTGTTGATATATGTAAACTATGACAACATATTATAAGCTTTCATTTATAAAAACATTTAGTAAGAGTTATAAATAAAGACTATGATCGCAGCGTAAAGGAAATCCTCTCTGAGCCCATCAGGAGGAATCCACACATAAAGGTGAGCTCTAGCCCTCACCTGTCACCTGCAACAGGGGGAAATAAAACCCTGAGTACTCAATTGTACTTAGTAAGACTTACCCGACAGGAGGAAAAAAACTCTAAGGATAGGCTAGTGGGTTTATTGCATCTGCAAAAGCATTACTAAAAGTGATAATAATTTTATTAGCAGTGCATTAGTTCATTAACTAATCATTATATGTAAACACCTGTGCTACTTTAAAACAGGTGGTAAGCAATCAGATTTTCATTTCGTCACCTTTCCTCTTTCAGTTCTTACTACGGTGCTAGGCTGTAGACAAGCTGCAACGGATTGCCCGGCGATTCGTGAATTAATGCCCCCAGCAGGGTATCCCGAAAACACATACCCCCCGCTAGTACCCAAGGAACAAACAGGACCAACCCACTACCCTCCTGTCATGGGGTCTAGGTCCCCGTCCAAACCGGGACTCCAAGCCCCCGCCCTCGGGTCCCGGACTCAGTGCGGTGCAAGGACCTCCTAACCCAAAAAAACCACCCTAACAGTCGGTCCGGAAAGAACCGGAACCCATGACAAGAGAGTAACAAGTCTTCCAAGCGCCCATACCCAAGTATATGCTCAGGATAATAAGTCTGTGACTTGTCTAGAGTCTTATGCAACGGCCGGTCCTTAACCGACACGGACAGGGAAAACAGTGTAAACAAGCTATGTCCCGTTGGCCGTAGGACACAACCTCTTACACCCACCAATACCCAAACCACATCCCTGCCCGGTCACCATTTTTTCTTTCCACCATTTATATTTTTCCAAGTGATAATAATACAGTAATATATTTCCTATATCTCGTGAGTGACAGGCAATCACTCGACTTCTACCGGAGTCCTGTAGCATAGCAGTCTACACGACCCTATCATACTAGTAAGACTCATAGGATAAAGATATATATGCAAGTGGGTTTCATTCAACTCCTTAAAATTTAATGCACAAATATAATTTAAAGTGCAGAAAAGTAGGGGTTATGCACCGGGGTTTGCTTGGGTAAAATATAACCAAAAGTTAATATTTGCATCTTCAGATCATCCACCATCATCTGAATAGAAAGTCCATTGCATCATCTCCTGAAGAGAACACCATTACACCATCTTTAGATTCCCACTCATCCTTCACATGATCCGTTGATCCATCATCGTACCTATATGATATGCAATGCGATGAAATGCAAAGAAGTAATTAATCGACTGCAGTCGTGACTTGTAAAAATACGATTTACGCCTCTCAAGTTAACGAGCTAGTTCTAACGACGACCGTACTTATGCTATATATCCATGTTATCGAATAAGACATTATTTCCCAACAATTATTTTAGTTATATAAACCCAAGTTGTTTCTTTATTTCATTCTATTGATTTAATCATTATTCGAAATAGGGCATCATTATCTATCTAGCAAACGAATTATTCCGGAGCTACAAAAATTACAGTGAGTACCTAATATTGCTAGGAGCCTACTACAAAAATTTCAGATCCAACACTATTACCAATTTATCACAATAATTCCTACAAGTTTATATTTTTACAATATTAACTACCTTAAATTAATTATATAGCTTCCAAGAATATTATCAAACTATGTGAACAAAATATACTAACAGGTAGATCATGATTTTAGGAGACTAATAAAATTGGTTTCATAATTTTTTGGACAACTACATAAATTTATATTGATTTTACAATTTTATTTCCTAAACTAAATTAGCAATCGCTTTAGAAAGCTAAAAGGCCAGCAGCCACTAAAATGTCTCAGCGCCGGCGATAACAGCGCGGGCGGCCCAGGCGCACAGGCAACCGGCCGGCCCAACGCGGGGCGAACGACCTAGGCGGGGCACGACGCGCGCGCGGCTAGAGTCCCAACCAGGGCGCGGGCAGCCTAGGCGCGGCGAGCAACAGGCCAGCCCAAGCGGATGCAGCGATGGCACTTTAGCGATGAGGCCCCTGAGTTCTCTCTAAATCAACTAAGCCCCTTTTTGCGAATCTACGAGTCTAGTATTTTTGTAAAGTGAACATGGTAAAAAAATTCTATTTGCATTCAAGTCCATCTCTACCTTAAAACAGAGCCGCACAGAGGCAGGGGAACCGGGCGGCGGTGGTGCTGTCGCGAAGCAACGCGGTACACGGTAGCTGCGGCGCTGTGGGGAGGCTCCTCGGCGTGGTCATCCGCGGGGAGGCGCGGCGAGGCAAGGCGGTGCCGTGGGGGATGGGTGACGCCGACATTGGGTGGCACCGCAGCAGCGCATGGCAACACGGCGGCACAGCACCGGCACCGGCGCGGGCATGGGGCGCGGACCACGACGAAGATGCGGCGCGGAATCCGGGCGCACCTGCGCGTGCAACGGCCGGCGACGGGAGCCACCGCAGGTGCCAATGGGATGCAGCAAGAGTGCAGCCACGCCGGTGCTACACACGAAGAAGCAGCAAAGAGCGGCGGCGTGGAGCTGTGGCCGTCGAAGAGGAGGATGCGGCGCACGGCAACACAGGCTCGGTGGTGCGGCTGGCTCCGGGACAGCGTCGTGGTGCTGCGCTGGGCTTCGGACACGGCGACGGGCGAGCGGTTGGCGATGTCGGAGTCGTAGACGCAGTAGTCATACTCCTTGGCGGCATCCGGGGTGATGGTGGCCCGGCTCCAGCGCTGCTCGGTGGCCACACCCAGGCCAAAAGACAATGACGTCCAGGAGGAGCACCACCGCCTGCACGATGATGGACGCCATCACAAGCGAGCGAGTGAGCTAGCCCGGCTTGCTCCTGTCGATCGGTCTCTACTAGCTCACGGCTGAGCTACAGGTCTGGGCTGGGTACTACTGGGGTGAGCTTGGCGAGCCTCAAGAAGGCAGAGGGCAGGGCAGGCAGCAGCAGGGAGGGAGCAGGGAGCACCGGCGCAAGAGGCAAGCAGAGAGACCGAGAGAGCTAGCAAGCGGGAAGGGCACTCAGAGATAGGGAAAGCATGCACGAGAGGAAAAAGCAAGGAGGATTGAGCGAACCGACCGACAGCGGCCACGAGCACGTCGGTTAGCACAGACAACGCCATAAAGACGTGCCTGCACGCGGTCACATGCAACAGCAACGCGGCAGGCAACGCGATGACGCAAACAAGTCAGCTGACTGATTCAGAAAAGGGAAACAGACGAAGGCAAGGAAAAGCAGTACACGGCAGCAGCAACCCAACCAATTTTCTTTAAGACGCTCTCAGAGAAAGGACGCAAGGGAGAGGGAGCAGCGGCACGGTGATGGGACTCGACAACACGGCGTGACGCGAATAACTCCGATGATTGATGGATTCAAAGCAGGGGCACCACCGTATTCAAGCGGCCAGGACGGTAGTGAGGCAAGGACAGCAGCTAAACGCATGGGTGTCGCGTGGCTCTGCTGGCTGCCTGCCTACGCGTGCGACGCGGATGTGGACAGCGATACGTCGTCGGCACTCCAAAAGATATAAATCCTATTGACTGCCACCAATAGACATTTCACGCGATAGCTCCCAAGCCATGGAACAAAATATTAGGGTGTTATGTAATTATTTTACTCAAAACAAATCGCCACAAACAACGCTTTAAAATATACTTTCTGATTTTTGGCGTTGACGCGAGAAGATGGTTTTTAAATTTTAAATTCGATTTACCATGGAACAACATCTATTCACCAAATCAACGGTTGTATTGTCATCTACTAAACTGGCACTTCAAATATCATTTGAGTACCAATTACAAGTTATATTTTATTTTTGTTTATAAAATTGTTTTCATGCTCAATCCAACCGAACAAGTCATTCGCCATTTACTTGAATCGTTTTCGGACATTCCTAAATATTTTTACGCACTGGGCAATTTAACTAGGCGTTGATTCAAGTCCATAAAACTGAGTCACACAGGACTCACTGATCACATAAGTACGTTTTAAATCAAAAATCCGAGAAACTCATTTCAAAAAATTTTCTTAGGCCTAAATCTCGGTGCTAAACGAGCTCGTAACACCAGAGGTGTTACATAATAGTAACACAGAATTTCAGCTGCAAGAACTCCAAATAATTTTGAGATAGTTGCTGCAAGGATAGCTGAAAGGAAACCAAAAAAATAAGCACAGAACAGTCAGAGTTGTGCCATCTCAACTGAACTCCATCATACAATTCAGGTAAGATAAAAAAATTAACCAATAAAATCATAGTTTAATCCAAGGACATAACATTATAGGGTGTCAAACAGGGTTTAGAGAGTCGACAGAAAAGAACCACACAATTTAAATGAACAATTCTCAGTTCAAATAAAAGCGACTACAAAAAGTGATGAATTGTGTTAAATGTAGAATTTTCACTGTGCTTTTGTAAACAAGATTATTACGCTATGCAAAGAAATTTCAACTTGGATGTATAATATCTTGATTGCAGCAGTAAATAACAAAATCCTCTTTTGCGTCTCTTTCTTTTTCCCCCACATTTCTAACAAACGAAATTGCATTTGAGATTCATCGATCACCCAATACCATTACAAGATCGACACCAATTTAGCAGCTAAAGCAACCATCAGAGCATCAAATACATAGAACGGATCAAATAATCTGAACCAGAGTGCAGCACTGTGTCAGTGTTTCGAGTTGTCACCGACAAGTAAATTTTTAATATTGCGTGTCTGGCTCGGATGGTGTGTTTAGAGGACACGAGGTTTATACTGGTTCAGGCAGAATGTCCCTACGTCCAGTTCGTTGCTGCTGCTCATGTTACTAGCATAAAAGTTCATAGTAGGGGTTACAAACAGCCGAGAGAGGAACATGTCCTAAGTCTCTGGTGAAAGGAGTGAACGGGTGCTGAGAGAGCTCGGTTGCTACTCAGCCGTGTGTTCGGGGTTCGATGGGTTCGTGATAGTTTGAACGGATCTAGCCTGAATTGATGTGATGTGTTGCGATCTGGTCGGTTCGAGGTTCGATTCAAGTCCCCCTCCATGGGATACCCTGCTTTTTCTTTTATAGACCAAGGGAAAGTACGGGTTACAGCAGAGGAAAACAGAAGAAACAAGATGGAGAGGACGACCTTCAGGACTGCCGGGTCCTTCTTATCCTTCATGCGGGTCCCGCCGACACTGTAGACGTCAACAAGGACAGCGCCACGTCGCGGTCTTGTCCGTCACTGGCGCCATGCGCAGGCGTCGTTTGCTGGTCACGGCGCTCCACTCCGTCCTGGCGGACGTTGTGGTGAACCGACGTGCCGATCAGTGTTCGTACGAGGGTTAGGCGGAACAGCACCGGTATGCCCGACGCTGTTCTTGATGTCAACCCTATGGTATGGCCCCCCGTGGCCACGGGTTACATCGGGGCGTGCTGGTCTCTTCCCTGGTGTCAGAGCTTTGACATAGGTCCATACGCTTGGACTTGGAGTGGTTGACGGCGGCATGGGTCTCCGTCGAGCGAGACGGAGTCCGTGGCCTTGGGGTCGGGCGAGGCGGAGTCCTCCCCTAGAGGCCGGGCGAGGTAGAGCGCAAACCCAAGGGTCGGGCGAGGCGAAGCCCGCTGCTTTAGAGTCGAGCGAGGCGGAGTCCTCCCCTAGAGGTCGGACGAGACGGAGTCCGCCACCAAAGGTCGGGCGAGGCGGAGTGCGCGACCTCGTTGTCGGGCAAGGCGGAGCCCTTCCCTAGAGGTCGGGCGAGGCGGAGCCCGCGACCTCTGGGTCGGGTGAGGCGGAGCCCTCCCCCAGAGGTCGGGCGAGACGGAGCTCTCACCTAGAGGTCGGGCGAGGCGGAGCCCGCGGCCTCGGGGTCGGGGGAAGCGGAGCCCGCGGCCTTGGTGTCGGGCGAGGCGGAGACCTCCCCCAGAGGTCGGACGAGGCAGAGCCTGCGGCCTCGGGGTCGGGTGAGGCGGAGCCCTCCCCCAGAGGTCGGGCGAGGCAGAGCTTGCGCGTCTAGGGGTCGATTGGAGCTGTAGTCGCACTCCCGACTGCTCGAATGAATCAATGTTGATTGTCATTAGCTCATCCTCTTTGGGTACCTTAGTATTGGTCCCCGACACACTGCTTACAATCCAGTTCCTGGTTTTGATGAGTCGTCGGGCAAGCGCATAGATGTAGTAGGCGATATCCGCCCGTGGCCTCGCAATGGATATCGCCGCCACAATCTCTGCAACACCGGCACCAACAAACCCATCAGACAACAAACTCAAACTGAGAAATGCTTGAGAAACCACATCACTCGACGATCCGGCTAGGTCCTAAAATCAAATTGTAAGTTATAAGCAAAAAGAATGGAAAAGGGAGAGCATGGGAGGAATCCACGCACTGCGCAAGTGGCGCTCCTTGGGCGGGCTCTCCACGTGGTT
This sequence comes from Miscanthus lutarioriparius, assembly GCA_904845875.1. Lineage (NCBI taxonomy): Eukaryota > Viridiplantae > Streptophyta > Magnoliopsida > Poales > Poaceae > Miscanthus > Miscanthus lutarioriparius. Next base: position 80,170,236 of record CAJGYO010000019.1, on the reverse strand, counting down.
GGTGGCTCTCACGATCGCGACATCCAGATCCTGAGAAAACAAAAACCACACCCCAAAGAGAATCAATAAACACCGCTGCGGATGGTGGCCATCCCCGCAGCGCCCTCAGCCTACCCCGCGGCGCCCTGCCTCCCGCGGGCGGCGAACAGCCCCGACACCAGCTGGGCTGCACTGCTGTGCCGCGGACGATGTGGATCCGACGCCGACCTAGGTGGATCCGCCGGCGGAAGCTCGTCGGAGCCATCCATCTCCGGCGCCGATTCTAGGGGTTGGACGGAAGGCGCTGCCGATTCTATAGGCGAACGGAACGGACGGGGGCCAAGAAACTAAACAAATTTTGATTCAGGGCCAAATAACTAAGTTCAACAGAAATAGAGCTAAGAAACTAAGCTGAACTGTTTTTAGGGCAATTTTCTCTTCTTTATTTTTTCTCTCGAGTATATATACACATATAGAAATTGGTACGTGGACACTTAGTATGCCATAACTTTGGGTAAAAAGTTTAAAACCATGCCCTTTTACAAATAATAATATAGAGCGTGATATTCACTACTACCAATAATATTAATATATATAAACATCTGGAGAGAAAAAAAAAAAAAAAATGATTTTGCTAGGCTAGCAGGGCCTTCTCGGTGTCGTGAGCGCCGCCACCTTGCAACTGATCCTCGTCAGCCGAAATCTCGTTGCTCTTGGTCCATAGGACAATGTAGAGCCCACTGAACATCAGCACGATCCCTGCGAGGCTGTTTTTTTTTTCATTTCCCTTGTTAGTTCGTGTTTTACTATTTTTTTAAAAAAAATCTCGAAATCATAGGATTAAACTTTGTCCGTCCAAAATAACCAAAGTTCAATTCTATGACAAACATAAGATAAACCATTCCAAAATCTAACTTACTTTTTACTTATGTTTATAAAAAAAATACTAAACCTCCTAATTTTATATTTATAAAAATACTAATAATGTTTACTATATATACCAAATAATTTTATGACTCATCAGCTTTTCTGCCTAATAAATAAGTACCTTCCGAGGCTGAGGACTTGTCGGAGGAGAGCAGCAGAGAGGATGGCGGTGCAGACGGTCTGGACGGGGCCAAAGACGGAGACGAACAGGGGGCCCTTCCTGCCGAGGCACCACACCTGGAACGCCGTGCACGCGCCCACCACCCCGCCGCCGAGGACGACGATCCCGGCGACGAGCGTGGCGTCGATGTTAGGCGACCCCATGTCGAGGAACCTCCCTTCCAGGACGAGCTGCACGACGGCGGTGAGAGCGGCGCCCATCGCTGAGGTGACGCAGCACATGGTCAGCGGCGCCGGGAGGCTGGCGAGCGTCGCGGCCTGTAGGACGGTGACGAGCGCGAAGACGGTGACACCCGCGACCAGGCAGCAGCAGCCCAGGATCCAGTCGTAGTAGTCGTCGCCGCCTGCTGATCCTGCTGCTTCCACTACTGCTGTCGGAGAAGAGGACGACGACGAGGAGGAGGAGGGGCTCTGCAGGAAGCTCATGGCCACGGCCCCCGCCAGGCACACCACTGTCCCCGCTATCTTCGCCTGCGTGTACTTGCACGCCTTGTCGAACCTCTCCAGCCTTTTTTTTGTTTCGTTTTGTATTGTCAAAAGGAGGAGGAACAGTTCAGTTTTTGTTAAAAAAAGAAGAAAAAGATTTCAAATGCTACCTGACTGAAGATGTACAGCTGCTTACCTGAAACAAGCTGCGACGATGAAGATGAGACCGGGGCTGAGGTTGGGCATGGCGGAAGCGATCGTCGGCGTCGTCTTCTTGATCCCCAGCAGCATCAGCTCTTGGAACGCGGTTGTCCTGATGATGAATTGAATGAATACACACAATCAATCAACCAATCAATCCGTTGGTCAGTCAATAAGTATTTGCAGGAAATTTTGGCTCTGAACTGAAGACCATTTCCCCCCAATCAATCCCACACAAAAAAAAAAACACTACGATTAATTAACAAACAACAAATAACGTTCTCCATCCACCCCTTTCTTATCCCAATCAATAGTGGCTGCTTACTGACTGAATTGCGTGTGCGTACACATTTTGCGCAGAATTTTAAGCTGTCCGGTTGTCATTTTGAGGGTTTCATTCAGGTAAAAGTTGCTATCGTTACTCAACAACTTCTTTACGTACTAGTAGTAGAGCTAAGAAAGAGCAGAGTACGTGCAGATGGTTCATGGCGACAGAGACGTAGCAGGACTATTCCTTGGTACGTGCGGAATGCATGAGCTAGTTAGTAGTTAAGCCTGTTACACTGAATCAACCGCCCTGCCTGATTTCATAAACTTATTACTTCTGAATCCACGAGATAATATATTTCAAAATGATGGATTCGCAGCAGTAATAGTAATAAATAAATAAAGTGAAGAAAAGCTCAAGAGCAATGAGCAGGCTCTGGCAAAGACGTCAATGGATCTTACTTACCCTCCAAGAGCAATGAGCAGGTATTGCGCAACCAAAGTCCCCGAAACCTTGGAAGGCCATCGCTTCCTGTACCCGTAGTTAATTATAATAAGTATATTATCATATTCATAATTCATGCTACGTGGCGAGACGTCAGTGGAAGAACGACGACCGAACAGAGCAGAGGAGAGCGGAAGACCTCTCGAGGGCGACGGCGAAGGGGAGGCCGAAGGCGGCGTAGGCGGCTCCGCCGACGACGATGACGGCCAGCGGGTCTGCGCCCAGGGCGAGCAGGTGGTCGGTGAAGACGACGTAGCCGGAGAGCACGCACTGCACCAGCAGGAGGCCGCCGACGATGAGCACCTCCTCCAGCAAATTTATTCTACCTTGGCCTTCTTCGCCTTGCCGCCGCAGCATTTTGCTATGTTACTTCACTCCTATATATGTTATTAGGCACCACAGAGATCGATCGGAGGAGGAATTGAAGAAGCGATCGACGTGATGGCAGCAGATATGATATGGATCAACAACAGACTCTTGTTAAGCCAGAGAGGAAGAAGAGGGATCATGGAGCGAGCGAGTAGGTGGCCTGGATGGATGGTAACGGCGAACGGAGTAGCTTCTTCCGTTCCTTACTGAAGAGAAGAAAAATGTGGCCTTTCCTGGCTTTCAGTTTAACCTACTACCGACTCTGCTTCACTGCTAGGGTAGGTAGTTATAGCAGCAGGGCGTGAAATGCGAGCGGTGACGTACGTGTGTAGTTATAGCAGGGCCACCGTCCATCATCCACCATCCATTCTCTGTGACTCTCTCACCTCTACACATACTAGTTAAATTTGAAAAAAAACCAAGTGGAGTATTCTCTTCATCCCTGAATAACTGTCGTCGTTGATGTGCGTGTCACAAATTTAACTTGATTTATAGAAAACACGTATAACATTTATATTTTTAAATAAATTTATTAAAAAATTAGATTCAAAGATCTATCTCATCATACTAATTATATACCATAAATATTAAATTTTTTTAATATATTTAATCAAAATCATTTCTCGGGAAGCGGAAACGACATATATTCAGGGGCAGGAGTAGTGTACTGCAAGGATAGTATTAGACCCGACATACTATATAGGCAGGTAGCTATACCACACATTCCAAATGAATAAATAAAATGATTATTTACGGCAACTCCGGTCTGTCCATACTTAAACCAACCACTATCAGTATATATTTTAAGAGGCAGAGTCCAAAAAAATTCACTTCCACCATGCTTCTACTTATTACTGCTAGTTAAATAAAAAAAATAGGTCGTCCTTTCCCACAACGTATCCTTTCATTTATGATGACATTTCTAACGTATCCTTTCATTTATGAAGACATTTCTACTTAGGACGTACTGTACGCTTACTTTTCTACTTAGGAGTATATAATATAATAGTAGGCTCTCTCTCAAGTCTCACACGCATGGAAAGCAAGCCAATGTTCGGGACTTATCGCTGCTGCCACTAATTTATATGATTAATTTATTATGAGAAAAAAATATTATTTTATAACTAAAAAAAGTAAAACTAATTGTGGCTTATAAAGCTCAAACCAACAGAGCCGAAATCTGCTGCCTCCGCTCCTACCCACGCGTCACTTCCACGGCGCCGGTCGTCCTGAAATCTGGCCGTCTCCCTCCCATCCCTCCGTCCTGCCCCCGGCCGCCGGCCAAATCGGATCCGCTACCTACCTCGACACCGGCAAGTAGAAAATGGAACGAAGCCCTTAAATAAAAATAGTGAAACCCTAGTTCGAGTTCGAGTTTGAGGGCAACTAACCTTATCGGCAACGATACATCAGTAGCTCCTCTGTTTTTACTATAAAAAAACGACTTATTTTTACAAAATATTTGGTAGCGCTCCTTCAAAGAAGTTAGAGAGGAGCCTACCAAGTAAAGCCCTTAGCTTTATTAGCTTCTCTTTGTTTCGTTAACAATCTATAATGGACATTAGGAAACCCATGTTACAAGCTAAGCATATATAAGAGCATGTTTGGAAGAGCATGTCTTAGATACATGGGCTAACAATTAGCCCATATTTTTGGTACCGATTAGAAAGACTAAATACAAGTTAATTTTGAGTTAATAATAGTTAATTGGTGGTTAGAGTCCATTAGTCTGTATTCTAGCTCATGTTTAATCTATTTTCGTAATGTGGGTTACTTTTTAGCTCTTTGATCCAAACAGAGACATAGTACCAAGAGATCAATGCGTTGTGTATATGAACACGCACAACACCCTCTTGGCTATTTATCATCATGGCTTATAAAGGCATGGTCACAATGACTAAGGTCTTGTTTAGTTTTTCTTTTACTTCTTAACAAAATAAGCATCATGGAGTATTAAATATCGACTAAAAAATTAATTAGTTTGTGACTAATTTATGAGATCTAATCTTTTAAACCTATTAGTCCAGATTTGATAATGTATAAACGTTTTAAAAAGATTACTCACATTTATAGTTTATTTTATTATTAATATCCAAACAACCTCGAAACTTTACGTCTTGAATTTAAAGAAGGCTTAAATTGGAATCAAACGACAAGACTGCAACGTGTCCTTGGACTGAGATAATATTATGGGAACGACAACTTAAGAGACATACGACTGGGGTGGTGCATCTTTTCGTTGACGATGGGAGGCACGTGGTTCTCTGCTCACCAGGGGATGTCCCGGAAGACGACGGAGAAGAGAGATATGCATAGCCAATAACCCCCTCGTGGCATGCGATGCATGCATGCACTTTCGCTTTGTAGCGACACGACTTCCATCGCTAGTTTTTCCACTATCATCAATATGTTGACTAAGGTCTTGTTTAGTTACTCCCTCTAAAATTTACTCCTTATCCCATCAAATATCTAGACACATGCACAGAGTATTAAATATAGACTAAAAAATAACTAATTGTACAGTTTGTGACTAATTTGTGAGACAAATCTTTTAAACCTAATTAGTCCATGATTTGATAATGTAGTGCTATAGTAACACATGTGTTAATGATGGATTAATTAGATTTAATAAATTCGTCTTGCAGATTACTAACGGATTTTGTAATTTATTTTTTTTATTAGTATCTAAACACCTCAAGACATCCCAGACTTTACGTCTTGAATTTAAACAAGGGTTAAAGGGTGAGACAAATTGGAATCAAACGACAAGACTTTGAGGGTACGGGACTGGGGGTGGTGCATCTTTTCGTTGACGATGGGAGGCACGTGGTTCTGGAAGGAGGACGGAGGGGCTCACCAGGGGGATGTCACCGGAAGACGACGGAGAAGAGAGATGATGCATGAGAGACGTGGCAGTGGCTAGCCTCATTTGGGAGTTGGGAAGGTGACACGAGGAGCACACCCCTGGAGGCGTGGCACACGATCCGTCCATGGCATGCACTTTTTGCTTTGTAGCGACACGAGTCTTCCATCGCTAGTGTTTGACTAGCTCCAGGACCAGGAAGATGACACGTACCGGCGTCCCCCCTCCGTCCAAAAAGACGTTGTTTTATAGATGAATCTACACGAGTGCTTGTGTAGGTTCACTTTTAAAACAATGATTTTTTTTTCTTTTTAGGACGGAGAGGTACGTATGTGCATGCTTTACTCTAAACGAAAAATAATAACAAAAAACCTATATATATATATAAAAAAAAAACGACTTATATACATTCAGATCAAACAAAAGGAACTCAGTTAACAGTGCTAAGATGCCTGTGTCACGGTTACTGTTGGATCGGATTGACATACATCGTTGTAGCTGCTTGGATCGGACTGTAGCCTATTGTAGGGCTCTAGCTACGTACAAATGCAACGTGTAGGAGCTAAGCTAATATTAAGGCAAAGCTATGTATAATGGATAAGTTGACCACTCTGGAGCTTGTTAAACATAAGTATCAACTGCACTACAGTGTGCTGGTGCCTACTTGCTGTTCCAATCCAATACGCACTATATATACTCTTACATTATTATTGACACGTACTTCCCATATGTGCAGTGCAATGCAATCGATTTCACCTGTTGCTTGCACTCCATCTCCATGCATGGTTAGGCTTAGCGTCACGCTTTCTGGGCTCTGGCTGCCTCTGCCTAGACAAAGCTCGCTAGGGGCCGGATTGTTCCATGTTCATCCAACACGCTTGCATGCGGACATCGTGTCACTCAGCCAGTCTCAGACACGCACGCATGCGAGATACCGACCGAGAGCGGATCCAGGAGAGGGAGGGCAGATCGGCCGGGTGTGTGCGGTGCCACACCAGGGCGGCAGGGCCACCGGTGAAGATGGGGAGGGGGGGGCACCACCTGGGAAGAAGAAGGTTGGTTTCGAGGGGTGATAAGGGAGGCCGCCACCACCACGCCCCGCCACCGCCACCACCACCACCACCTTGGTGGATCTTATTGTGAGGGGAGGAAAATCGGGAAGAAGAAGGGGCGCCATGGGGAGGAGGGGTGACTGATAAAGGGCCCTGGAAGAGAAAAGGCGGGCGCTTTCGGAGCTGAAACCATGCGTGTATGTATTTTTTTATGCATGTTTTCAGCGAACCGACATAAATATCAGGTAACTGGGCCTCGGGATTTTTCCTTCTAGGAAAATAAAATCCACACTTCAGAAGAGAGCACTGATGATTGCATTGCATACAGTATATGGGAAGGCTATAATTGGTGATCTTGCCGGCAGGCACTACTTCAATCGCAAGCCAAGCAACCGCACGCACAGCCAAAGCAATGGCATCACGCATGCACGCGACAGAGCATTCAGTATTATCGATCGATCGATCGATCGATGATGCGGCCAATTAGTCACAAGTATACCAGATGTACTATAGCATACTCCATATCATAGTAATAGCATCAATAAAGAAGTACGACGGCAATGGTGCAGCACAGAGTAGTACATTAGTACAGCCAAAAGTAAATCTCACATTGGCGTGTCCGTGTCAGATCGAGTTCAAATACACAACTAAAGATAAAACTCCAGATCCATAAGAGTTACTGCAACCAGCAGGGCGTCGATCGGCAAGGGCAACTGATAATATTTTATTTATGTTACATGTGCCCTCATCATACAATACAAAACGACAGTAATTGTAATTCCGAGGAGTATCTGGCATGACCTGCTGTAGAATAGAACCACGCGCTATCAGCTTATGCCTTACAACAACAGTTTGCTATAGCCGCCTGCTCAGTACACATACAGCCGCACGCTATATACACACACGGCAAAAACTACATGCCACCCATTCATCCTCGTGAGGGGAAAAAAAGGTAAAGAGGCATAAAACACGCATATTATAAGTTACAATGGGGCAAAACTGGAGGGGCAAAGAATCAAAGGCGCATAACCTACAACATGTCGAGCAAACTTAGCTAGCCTAAGGTGGTTAGGGCATTACTAAGAGATATGTACACATGCCGCACTACAAGTGGCTAGCAACCACTCCAATAAGGACATCGCCATGCTCCAGAGTGACTCCAACGCCTTCGGCTTGAGGGTAGCCAGCTTCTCTCACTTGCTCGTTATCCTAGATCATGGCGATACATAGTTTTAGTGAAAAGATTAAGCAGATATTGTGGAGCGGACAGCGGAGTAGAAATTGCGAAAGGGAACAGCTAGAATTACATGAATGGAAGATGAATGTGAGAAGAGCCCATTTCTTGATCCATGCTTGAGGCATGTGAAGAGAGCAACCTCCTCTGCAGCAGTAAGGGGGCGGCCAGTAGGTCAGAATCCAAGGAACACAATGCATTTCAGGGAAATATTCTACAGGACTGTTAATGCATGCACTTCATTAGTAATGGTTTAAGTTATTATGGTTTCCAGCTACAAGTCATTCCACCAGGATAACTGGATCGATTAGAATTATGGGAAGGGAGTACTAATCAGATACTGGGATTAGAAATGATGAATTATACACTAGTATCAGATACTATACATTCAAAACTTGTTGGGTATACAACAATAAACATTCTGAAAGTCAGTTTAAAAGGAAAAAAGAGGTGAAAAAGAACAGGTACTTACATGTTCCTCAAAGTTTGGGCTAGTTAGGTTGATTGACAGGTTTTTCATCAGCAACAGTACCTGGAGATAAAGATCATCAAACACAGCAAGTTATATCCTTAGGTGAACTGACGAGATCAACAAATGCTGAATGTATGTGTCAATAGAAGAAACAGATTTACTAAGTAAAAGTGTAATGCACAATGAGAGAACCTGTCCAAGATAACATGTTTGGGACAAGTCTACACAAACCCAATAAGTTAATTAATAAAAATAGCAAGCCTATAAACTGCACGCCTTACTTTACTATGAAGGGTAATGAGAAAGAGGTAAAAACTTTGGTCTCAGCAGGTATATACAAGAGACAGAAGCATGAAAAGTGCCAGTGATGTCCAAAAGATCAGACAGATATCCTTTCTTTGTGGTAGAACGATATCCATTTGACAATGATTTTATTTTAGTCATACATTGTATATTAGTACGCATAAATTACAATAATTAAGCTGAAATGTATTAACATTGCACTAGACTACATACGTAATAGATATAACATATGTACTGCACAGCTCATTTTTCACAAAAGAAAAAGAAACTGCCAGAATGATGTTTTAAGAGGAGCTTATAGATAATTTTGCACTAGAACCGTAGCCAGGTCTTCATTCAATACGTAAAACAAGATTAAGTATGCTGTCCATGTAAAAAGATGGATCTATACAGAAAAAGCTATTAAAGTATGAGCTTCATGCCTGCAGACAAGAGTAACAAAAGGACATCTGGGTCGACTTTAAATGGAAACTGAGTGAAGGAAATACCGTTTCAGCATCAATAGGATCCATTTCCTTCAACTGTTGCAAATGTCCATTTGTCTCTGGATCAAATATGCTTCCCAGGAAGTTGTATACACGAGCAAAGTTTGGAATGGCTGCAAGTTTCACCAGAATTGGGAGGGGAGAAAGAAGTCAGTATGTGTCAGAATTAAGGGGCACAAATGACACAACTACAGTTGATAATATCAATGCCACCTCCAAACGGAAATACAACAGTATCAGGGTAAGGATCCCATTTGCACTGTGATGTAATAAGGTCATAAGAGCCTGTAGACCCTTACCAATCAAACATCAAAGCATTAAGGTCACATCTAAAATTTGAAGGACCCATTATGGTTATGATATGCAGACAGAAGACGGATCTAACATAATAATTTTTCATTAAAGAAAGCAGAGCAGTCAAGACGGAGACTGTGTAAAGAAAGTTACTTTGGCGTAACTAAACTTTCCTAAGAAGACCCAAAGGTTCTGACTGACAAGTGCCTAATATGCCAATAACTATCCTAATAATGTGTACATGCCAAGATGCCAACAGTTGTCATCAACCAGTAAGGTAAGAGTGAGGACTGAAGTAGATGAAGCTACAAATCTACCATGTTAATATAGGCAGAACGACAAAAAAAAAACAATGTTAAACTCTTCTAACTTTCATGGTTGGAGGAGATTACGATAGCAGCAAGGTTGCAATGAGCGCAAAGAGTTTAAAGCAAGGCTAAAGTAACTTAATGGAAAAAACAGTGCATAAAGCAATAAGTCCTTAAATTAAGCACATGTGTTCACATCTGAAGCAATGATACATAGGATCAACTTTAGATTATAGACCTTGAAAGTATACCAGCAAAAGGAGTAACAAGCTTAAGTACATTCCATTTAACACAAGGAAAAAAGAACCAGGTTTGTTTCTCATAGGGTATCAAATACAAATTATACTAAACCACCTAATCAGGGGGAACAATTGGAAACCAATCTGCACTGATAATGTGCAGTGTGTCCAAGATACTTAGGAAGTAAGGATCCACAAAACATTTAACTGACACAGAGTTGAAAGAGAAGCTCACTACTCAGTGCTGGATGCCTGATTTCTTGTTCTGTGCCTTCCGAAGTTGGCCAAGTTCCAGATTGGCTACCTATGCTACTAGAGTTATTATATGTTGCACCTGAACATGTAGCATCTGTGGTAAGTATCTCCTATAAAGAAATTGATCCGAAATGGAGTTCACAACAAAGGAACAGTACAAACCTTGTGTATGCCTCGGACTGAAATGTTGAACAGGGAAAGCATCATTTGCACTTGAGTCCGTAGCAACAGTAGCAGTATCCATAGGTGTACCACAGCCTTGCTCCATTATATGTGAAGCTTGTTGTGGTAAGACAACTTGAAGGGCTGCATGATCCCCGATGTTTCTAATTAGATACTCCTATATAACTATAATTTCATGGCAACCAGATGCAAGATAAGGAAAAATGCTTACCCTTTTTTGAGGCTTTGTGTGGATATGGATGGGCAGCCTTTCGTTTTGGCCTAGGTGGGGGCAAATGCTCACCTGTTCCATTCTTTTGAACCTTCAAAAAGTACTTTTGTGCATGACTCCTGATCTGTTAAAAAAAGCTGTTGTTTAGATCATGCACAGTGTCAGACAGCATAAAAAAAAATCAGCAACCAATTTACGTCTTGGACTAGCAAGTTTACAGTGGTTGGGGAAAATATTAGTATCAAAATGATGAATTTTTTTAGTCCCCCAATAACACAGGTATTCAGTGGCGACCAGTTCAAACTCAAACCCAGTAGTATACAGTATTTGCAGTAACATAAAAGTAGCATGGTGGGATGGTACAGAGCAAGCATGAGGTTTAATGTTGCCTGCATGATCCCTTATCCTATGTTGGTAGTTGGTACTTAAAAAAATGTAAATATCCTCACCTAAAACAGTGTGACTAAAAACCGTAACTAGCCTAAAACCTTGTGTGACAAAGCCAGTCAACTACAAAGGGAGACAATGGCACAGATTTGAGGATCCAAGGGCAGATTTAATTATACCTGTATTACTGTCTTGGAGCCAACATATGCTTCGATCTTTTTCCAGTCACGGTCAAAGCTGTTACATGAAAAGAAAGAAGGATTAATATGTAAGAAAGCTGCTCCAGATGTGTGACACGAGGCATTCTACAAGTATGAAATGTCCATAAACTGCTAAAGCATCTGTTTAGATGACAAGCCATCTATGCGACCAGGATCCATAATAATGGATTAGATACATGTGACTAAAATCCTAACGGCTATCCTTAGGGTAAGACATTGCCATTCAGAACAACTTAGTAGGGTGAAATCCTAAAGGCAACTAGGCAGAATCTAACTACGGGACGATAACGAACAATTTAGGATGTCTGCCAGTCATGTTCCACAGTGGGATAAAGAGTGATTGCCCCCCAGAGATGAGACTCTAGGGTGTACTAGGCCAACAGACATACCATATAACTTACACTTGGGAACTCAACTACTACATCAATGCAACAAGTATCAAACGAGAAAGGAAGACCTTATAAGGATCCCAACTACCCCTACAGGTGGTACAGAACTACATACGCCAAAACCTGTACATGGATCAAGTAACAGTGGAATGGCGCGCAAGGACCAAGTTCTAATAAGTTTGGATTCTGACTATATTTATACAAATTTAGCAGCAGCTATGCGGGAACACAGGCGCTCACTTATTAACCACCACACTGCAGGATTCAATCGTGATGGACCTCTGATGTAGCATAACGATAATTAGGGCCTGTTTGGATGAGCCAGAGCTAGTTACTAGCTGGGCTAAAAAATTAGCTAGCTAGTTGGCTAACAACTAGTTGAAGATTTGGCTAAAAAATTAACCCACCTATTTAAATGAGCTAGAGCTAATTTTGGCTATTTTTTAGCTAGCTAGCAATTAGCTCTGGTATCCAAACAGGCCCTTAGATCTACCATTTGATCAACGACTGGCCACTAAAGCACAGGAAGACGCAAACGTGAGCACAATTCGCAGATTAACAAACCCAACTAGTGAACCAAACTCCAGCGATCGAGAGTTAGGAAGAGCAGAGGTAAGCGCCGCCGGAGGTGGTGGTCAGGAATAGGACGGGGGAGAGAGCGGGACGGGACGACTCACAGCTGCAGCGCCTCGAGGAACTTGTCGTGCTCGGGGTCGGTCCAGCTCTCGCGCGACTTGGTGATGGTATACGGCTTGCGCACCCTCCGGGGCCCCTCCTCGTCGTCGTTCCCAACCGACGGCACGGGCACAGGCACGGCCGTGGGCGCGGCGGCGGCGGCGGCCTCCCGCGCCCGCCGCGCCTCCTCCTCCTCCTCCTTTCCGCCCCCGGCGACGGCCGGGACCGACGGCTCCAGCGGGTGCGGCGTCGTGCTCATCGACACCATCGGCCTGCCGCTGCGCTGCTCCCTCCTCCTCCTTCCTCGTAGACCCTAGGGTTGGCGGCGTGGTGGTGGTCCGCTGCTGCTGGCGCCTGGCGTTTCTGCTGGTGTGAGACGCGAGGCAGGAGAGGACAGAGGAGGAACAGTGGTGACGGAACGGGTGGTGTGGTGGGGAAGAGTGGTCGCCGGCTCTTCTCCTGTCCACAAGTTTTCTACACACACTGGGACGGGTGGTGTGTTGATCGTGGGTGGATGGCTCACTTTTCTGGCAGCTGCAGTGCTGCTGGACACAAGGTTCTTTGTTTCTAATCTCTCAAAACATTCGTCGTTGTCAGGCTGATGGTTTCTACGGTGGGACCGAAACTTGAGGCTCCATTTGAAATTTAGGGATTCTTCTTGTTTCCTATTTCCTATGTTTTTTTTATAAAAAACAATTTGATTGATCCATGCGTTTGAAAGGGGCCTCGAGTTGTCGGTGCAAAGTCTGTCCCCGTTCCTGAACGTGGGTCCCAATTCCCCCAAGAGATCAGAGATGTGGTGGCACAAGTCATCAGTAGCTAGCGAGCGCCACCTCCCTGTCCCTGCCTCCTTCGGTTAGTCCCCACCCGGTACTGTAGCATCGGCCATGGTCGCGGCCGCCGCCACCACCTCCGACTCGGACTGACCTCACCACCTCCCGCTCCCAGACAGAACCCTAACCAACCCGCCCCTACCCCGCTGATGGCGTTCGCGCCGCCGCGCCTCCTCCCGCTACCCCCTCCGCCGGCGGCGGCGGAATCCACGCGTGCCGTCTCGGCGCGCCACCACGGGGGCCGCACGGCGCCGGAGCTCTCGGGCCCGACCCCGCGCGTGGTGGTCGTCACCTCCGGAAAAGGCGGCGTCGGCAAGACCACCACCACCGCCAACCTCGCCGCCTCGCTCGCGCGCCTCGGACTCCCCGCCGTCGCCGTCGACGCCGACGCCGGCCTCCGCAACCTCGACCTCCTGCTCGGCCTCGAGAACCGCGTCCACCTCACCGCCGCTGACGTCCTCGCGGGCGACTGCAGGCTCGACCAGGCGCTCGTCCGCCACCGCGCACTCCAGGACCTCCACCTACTCTGCCTCTCCAAGCCACGCTCCAAGCTGCCGCTCGCGTTCGGATCCAAGACCCTCACCTGGGTCGCGGACGCGCTGCGACGCTCGCCCAACCCGCCCGCCTTCATCCTCATCGACTGCCCCGCAGGTCTGCCACTCCTGATCCCGGCATTTGGGCCTGTCCTGCATTGCATTTCTCGCATCCAATGCCGATTGTAATGAATTATTATCTCGATCCAACAGATTAAGGAGCCATTTGTATGGGTTTAATCGACCTTTTCACCTAATTTTAGATGCTTGGTAATCTCCGCCTCCAAGAATACCTGTACTCTTGTGTAGCCATATTAGTAACTGAACTGAATTGGGATGTTCCAGGAGCCTTGCTCTAATCACATTTAGTAATTTCCATTTATTCAAACGTATGGTCTGGGAGCTTTAGTCCCTGAACTAATGCTAGTAGGCAGCAATTGGGATGTTGATTTCACCTCAGCTTTCCTACATTCATCAGCATTGGTTATCCAATATCAACAAGGATTTCAGAGCCAGTATATTCATTGGTTTCATAATAATAGTTCGTGTTTATGATGTGATGTTCAGAAAACTGCTAATTTCAGAGCCAAGGTCCAAGGGACTAATTTTAGATGCTCAGTAGCTTCCTATCTAAGAATACCTGTTGTTCCATCAGATACTGGTATGAAATGGGGACAATGGCACCATGTTTAAATGTACAATTTAGGAGCTTATAATGAAGCCCCTAGAATCTACTCCCTCCGTTCCAAATTGTAAGCCATTCTAGTTTTTATAGATACATAGCTTTTGCTACGAATCTAGATATACCTTATGTTTAGATACACTTTAAAAGCTATGTAACTAGAAAAGCCAAACGACTTATAATTTGGAACGGAGGGAGTATATACTAGGTGTCCTTTGGTTTGCTTGGGATTCTGATTCCAACATCCATGCATCATAGTTTCCCCACATTTTTATTGTCAATTTCTACAGGCTAATAATTCAGAGTCAGTATGCAGGTGGCATCCTTTCCATGGTTTCACAATGCTAGTTCATGTTTTGTGATGTGGTGTTCAGAGTACTGGTAATTTCGGAGCCAGGATAAAAAATTCATGATGGTCTAATTTTTGATACTTGGTAATATTCTGTCGAAGAATCTAGATGCTAAGTATCCCTTAATTTGCTTGGGATGTTGAATTCTGAACCAGGATGCACTTTGCATCCTTCCCATGATCCGAGTCCATTGTTATTATAGTGGGATGTTCCAGACCTGTTACTGTGTAAAAGAAATATCAAAAATACTGTTTAGATCCACTTGCCAAGATGTTTGTCCTAATCTCCTAGAATGCCGTATCTTAGTACATTTCTGAACTTGTGGAACACAAACATTGCTAGTATCAGGCTTTCAGCAACGAAGATGATGCCTAATTTGGTTTGTGACTTCTGCTCACTTGTTGTCTTAAAGTATCAACTGTGGTCAAAGTGGAAGCGTGGAACCTTAAGCACTGCCATATTTATTCCAGTCATACATTATGGCTTGTTACACTGGTTGTCTTAAAGTATCAACTGTGGTTACAAAAAAGAAGTCATGGTGGTGAATTTAGAATATGCTGTTCTACTTCTGTTATGTAAAGCTTCTTGGTGTTTGTCTTGCAGGTGTTGATGCCGGGTTTGTCACTGCCATTGCACCTGCAGAAGAGGCAGTGCTCGTTACCACCCCTGACATTACGGCTCTCCGCGATGCTGACCGTGTCGCAGGACTGTTAGAGTGCGATGGCATCAAAGATATCAAGATTATTGTCAACCGAGTGCGACCAGACCTGGTGAAGGGGGAGGACATGATGTCAGCGCTTGATGTCCAGGAAATGCTTGGGTTGCCCTTGCTAGGAGTGGTGCCAGAAGATGCAGAGGTGATCCGGAGCACAAATAGGGGCGTGCCATTGGTGCTCAACGACCCACCCACGCCTGCGGGCCTTGCTCTGGAGCAGGCTACTTGGCGATTGGTAGAAAGAGATGCGATGACAGCAGTCATGGTCGAGGAGCAGGAGAGGCCCAAGAAGAAAGGCGGCTTCTTTTCGTTCTTCGGGTAGGTGAGTCTGGAGTTCAGCTGTTGAGTTTAGGCTGTAGATGGTGTACAGGCTTGCGATCTGGAGTTTCTGAATGCTTTACGTTTTGGCTTTGCCTTGTTCTAGGTTAGAGCAATTCATTTGTTGTGATGGTGTAGAAGAAATATGTAACTCTGGATTGATGGCTTGATGCTTCTAATATTGGAGGACCTTGTTCGACATAATGTGACTTTGGCATGAAGAATAGAGGCATTGCTTTTTTTTTCTTCCTTTTCTTATATTTGCATGGAACATTAACGCACAATCATATATCACACATGTGGACAGGGGCAACCGAGTGGTGCATGTTGTTTGAGAATTATATTGTTGGATAATTTAGCACACATGGTGGATCCCAATCGCAACTGTATTGTATGGAGTATGCCTTTTGTTTTGTGCGCGTGCTGCTAATTAATGCCAAATGGAATGCGGGATAGCAAAGGTGCTGTGCGTGCTTAGTTGACTGCGTCAGAAAACATGATGAAAACTCCATAGGTTCTTATTGAGGATATTTCTTAACCATTATAATCTATATATAGTCATCCTTTATATGACATGTAAAATTATACATTTGTTATGAAATCGAAGTAAAAAAACAAATATGAACAGAAAACTTTGATGGTGGCCAAATTAATGAGAAAGATGAAAGTCTGAGGATTCACATTTGCAAAGTCCTATATGTTCATACTAGCCTTCTCCTTTAGTTTGCTATTCATACTAGCCTTCTCCTTTAGTTTGCTACTATAACTCCTTTAGTTTGCTAGCTACTATAATAAAAGAGAGGTCACTTTCATCTGATGTAATGCAAGAAAACAAAATGAAATACAAAGAACCCTCATTTACTCTCCATTCCCTGTCCTAGTTCTTTTGTGTGCAAAATGATTTATTAACAACATTTTCTTTTTTGCGTTTGGTTTTAGTTTTCTTTCCCTTTTATGCCACTGCATTGCCTGTTTATTTTCCAACCAAGGTCAATGGTTATGGTGTTAAAACGTTAGGGGTAGTTTGGATAATTTCATTTGGGGAATTAGAATCTACTTAATAGACTAGGCTATTTAGCTGGGAATTTGATATTCCACGACATTCCAAAGTTCACATATAAACATATCTTAAATTCATATGATTGAGAGATAAAAATTGATTCTATAAATCACCATGCTATGTTTCTTCTTTGCAACTTATAACATGCTCTTCAACTCGCTCCCCTATGGTATAAATGCAACACACAAGTATCTCTCTCGTATGGATCACAATAATATACAAATATATTCCATATACAACCATACTATCTTAATTAATCTGTCTAAATTATGATTATTAAAATAAATTAATTCCAAGGATCTAAACAGGGTCTTATTGTATTTTTCATATTGCCGGTTCTGCCTCTGTTGCTTATCCAAAAGACCAAAACACATGGCTGCGTCGTCCTCTTTTTCTCCGGCAGATCCATCCCAATCCCTCTTATGAGTCGCCGACCATGCCAACGACTGCACGCTCTCTGGTGCCAACATGCAGCTCCTCCTTCAAGGCCACTTGCCTCGCATGCCGACCTTGACATCCGCGCCTACTCGGTGGAGCTAGCCGTAACGCGGGGCACCCTTCATCACCGCACATCTTCAACCTCCATCTTGTTCGCATCCGCCCCACCCCCGCTTGTCTCATCCACAGCCAATTTGTAGAGGCAAAAAAGTAGAGGCACTGGGAGAACCACCTCGATAGAGGAATCCCAGCTGCCGCTATAGTAAAAAGTTGTAGTGGTGCCATCCATCTTGAACAGACCGACTCGAGTTTCATTTCAGACTTGGGGATGTTTAAACTCTTGTTTGATACAACATCACTGGTCTACCACTCAACACATACACGTCACAAGCCCCGAAACAAAGCCCACACATACATGGGACATGGCACAGAGACATTTAAATCGTGCATGGCACACAACGCACTACTACACAAATGATTTTGTAAGACGGTGCGATTTTATTAACGGAGGCGGTCGGACTGGTTGCCCGCCTCCGTTAATCGGTGACTGGGCCGCGGGCCAAGTGAGCGCCTCGGTTAATCATTAACGAAGGCGGTCGCCATAAAGCAGCCTCCATTAATCCATTAACGGAGGCGGGCAATTTAAGACGTCCGCCTCCATTAATCGACTATTTTCGGGGGCGGTCGTTCTAAGCGTCCGCCCCCGTCTTAAGATGGCCGCCTCGGTTAATTATTGCAACAAAAAAATAATTCATAACTTTTCATATGAACTCGGATGAAGACAAACTTTATATCAAAATTGTAGCTCTCAACGAGATTTACAACTTTGTAGTTGAAAAGTTTTTGAATTGAAAATGTGTAGGGTCCATGAAAAGATCTAAACAATGCCTAGAGGGGGATGAATAGGCGTATCTAAAAATTTCTGCGTAATCTCAAAGTCAAATGTCAGTGACAGTCGGAAGTCTCGATAGTTTGGGCCTAAACTTCAGGCAGCCGGATGTTCCGACGCAAACAGCCGGGAGTTTCGGCACCTACGAGAATTTCACTACAAGTGCTAAAATAAACTTTGAGTGAAAGATATCTTACAACCCACTCCCTAGTGGTAAGATGAAGTGTTGGGGTTGCTCCTTTGACGCCGGAAGGTCACCACTCCGTAAATCGAGTCCAAACCCTAAGAGGAGAGTTGGAGAGGAAGACAAACCAACAAGAACAAATATGATAGCACAAATCACAACAACAGCAAGCACGTGGGACACAAGAACTTATCCCGAGGTTCGTCAACCCCACAAAGGAGCTCCTAGGTCCTCGTTGTTGAGGTGACCACAAAGGTTAGAGTCTCTTCCACCTCCTTGCCTTTCTCGAAGCAACCACAAAGGTTGCTTGAGCTTTCCACTCAGAAATCAAGGGTAATACAAACTTCTTAAGGCTCTTCCATAAGATGGAAGCTCTTGGGTGACGCCTAGCCGGCTAGGGTTCCAAGAACCCAAGAGTAATAGACGCGAATCCAACCGGCTTGACGAAGAAATCAAGTGTTCAAGCTTGTCAAAGTGATTCTCTCACTCAATCTACTCTCCTTTCGCTTAAAACCCTAGGGGAATCGAAGATTGGAGCAAAGGGGAGAGGAGATGGGCGCCTTGAATGTTTAGGAGCTATTTTGGACGAAGATTGGTGATCAATGAATGAGTGGATCACGGTTCGAAGAGAGGAGAGAGCTCTTTATACTCAAAGGCAAATCTAACCGTTCAGATTTGAGTCAGAAGTTCCGACACAGATCGCCAGAACTTCCGGCTCTACGCAAAAGCCCTGTTCACGCAGACAATCCACTGGGCTTGCTCGCATATCGTCAGAACTTCCGGCGGTCGTCGGGACTTCTGGCTTCCATCAGGACTCTCGATAGACATGGCGAGCCAGGCGGCTAAGTCTCAAAGCGTCGGGACTTGCGGCTTCCGTTGGGACTCTCGACAGACATGGCGAGCTAGGCGACTAAGTCCCAAAGCGTCGGGACTTCCGGCGGGAGCCGGGACTTCCGACGGGCAAAGGTGCGCAGGCGGGTTGCAGCTAAGTTGGCAAGCGCCAGGACTTCCGGCACCAAACGTCGGGACTTCCGACTACCAAAAGTCCACAAACTATGTCCAAGTGTTCGTGAGGTGATTTTGTGTCTCTCTTTTGATTTTTTATGCTTAGCACTCTCTATCTTTCTCAGACCACCTAAACTTGCATCCCTCTTTAAAGTACGGCATACTTAAACCCAAAACAAAACACAAAAGCTTTGGAGAGCGCTTTGAGTTCGTCCGCTTTTTGCACTTGAAGAATTGAGGGATACCATTTCATCTTAGATAAAATCTTTTAAAACTTTCAAGGGGCTAAAACTGCAATATATCTTATTAAGATCTCATTAGTCCATAAATTGGATGTCATAATTCACCGGAACCCACATAGGGGCAAAATATTGTTGTAAGTGCACAGATTTTGAAATTTGAAATTTAAAAATTATCAAACAATCTCGGATGTTGACATGAATCTACAACTTTGTAGTTGAAAAGTTTTTAATTTAAAGATGTTTAGAGTCCCAAATATGTGTTCGAAGGTTATAGATTTTGAAATTTAAAATTTAGAGTTCCTAAACGATCTGAAATGTTCACATAGTAAATACCAAAATTCTAGTGTCCGACCTGATCTCCATGTTTGATATTGACAAGTTTTTGATTTAGAGTCATCTAGAGTCTCAAATATGTGTTTGAAATTAACGGGTTTTGAGACTCAAATTTCTGAATTTTTCAAACTGTCTCTGATGGATGTACATCCTATACCAAAGTTGTAGTAAAACTTTATAGTTAAAAGTTTTTTTCATTTGAGTTCATTTAGTAGCCAAAATATCCAATATAAGATTATGAAATATTGATATAAAAGATAGCATATTATGTATAGACATGAATGAGTGTGTGGTGTAGTGGTAAAGATATGGTAGTGTTGAACGGTTTTTCTTGAGAACATTAACAGAGACGGGCACCTTAAGACGCCTTAATCCGCAAAAACATGCTTTTCATCTAGATAAAAAAATGCTTAACGAAGGCCTTTGATTGGAGCCGGTTGCAATGCCCGTCCCCATAAATAAAAAAATGCACGCCTCCATTAAAGAATTTTGTAGTAGTGACGTCATTAGCGTCACTTCATGTACCTCTATAGAAATTTGTGGCGGAAATCACTCCTGATAGTGTCGTTGGTGTGCCACTTGGGTGCCTTGGTCTCCCTGCGTGTCAGCTTCCTGAGTACCACATCATCGTCCCACCTGCAGAGCACACATGTGCCCAATAACGTCAGGCTCACCATAACCTACTTGTGATTTCAAACAATCAAATGCTAGGGCATAAGCGTACAGTATAACACAACAATTCAAGCTCGTTCATCTTGGCCTCATCTTATGCTTGTTGTCATCCCTGCATTCAAAGAATTTCCTTTATGTTCCTAGCTAAAACCTATATTGTGGTGTCAATGGGACACACTAGAAATGACAATCGGTGATAGAATGAAGGAACCAGAACACGTACACTTTATGTGCGAAGTCTCCAACTTCCACACATTAATTTATTTGGTAGTTTCGCAGCAAAGTCCATAAGTTTGAATCAACACACACTACGAATATGAAGATTACATATTTGGAGTCATTTTTTGACCTTTTTGAGATGAATTTTTGCGTGTCACTTCTGCACAAGTTACTTTTAGCAACTGCTAGCTAGCCAATCCTTTAATTTCCATCAACACATCAAAGAACTCAAGCCTCTACTTCAAGCCAACCAAATATCTCAAGCACCACTTGAATATGACTCAAATAGCAAGTAATCCGGTGATCAATCAAGCAACATGGCAAGGAGAATACTAAACAGGAGTGGAGACAAGGATTTAGGTGGGAAACCCCTTATGGGGAAAAACCGTGTGCGACGACGAGCAATCCACTATAAGATGAAGCAATACACAAGGTGGGGGGCCAACAAATGAGGAGAGGCTCCACCCCCCCTACAATTCTCTCTATTTTAGTGGTGGATCAAACAATCTCCTCTTCCCTAAACCTTGCTCTCTCTCTCTCTCTCTCTCTCTCTCTCTCTCTCTCATAAGAACAAAATGAGCTCTAGCTAGGAGAAGGGGCACGACTACCCTTTTGGGTTAGTTTCATCATATTGCATAGTCCTCAAGGTTGTGAGATATTACAAATAAACCCCCACACATTCAACAAATGGATCCACAATTATCACAAAATTCTCCACCTCAACCACAATTGACCCATGAAACAAATGCACAAGCTTCTTGATACCAAATGCCTAATATTCAAATGTTTCAATATGGAGCGAACAAATCAACAAGTAACAAAACTCATCGCTGCTAAAGCTCTACATAGAGCTAGCTCGAGAAAGAACGAATACGAACCAAGCTCAAGAAATTCTCAAACTTGGCCTCCGGGACCACTTGGTTTAACATATCAACAAAGTTGTCTTTTGTGCCAATTTTCTCAAGACACAAATCCTTCTTCTTTATATGAACTCAAATTAAGGAATACCGCACATCAATGTGCTTGGTTCTCTCATGAAACTTTTCATCTTTGGCAAGGTAAGTTAAACTTTGATTATTTCAAAAGACAACATGATCAACTTGCTCAATGCTCAAATTTCCAAGAAAACCATGTAACCAAATAACCTCCTTCATCGCCTCTGCCAAAGACACAAACTCAACTTTAGTACTTGATAAAGAAATTGTATGCTGCAAGGTTGCCCTCTAGGCAGGGGCAAAACTTGGTCGAGGCCAAGCTGGGCCTTGCCCCCTGCCCAATTCACTTTCCCTTTGCTAAATATAAATTTTTTTACTATTTATGCATCATTAGTACTCAATTATAGAGACTAGCCCCTCCTAGTACTTCGATCAAGCTCACCAATGCCTGTAGCAAACACAAGACCCGTAAAGCTAAAATATATGGTCGGTGAGAGAGTGCCTCTCATCAAATCTCAAACATAGTTAGAATTAGAATAAGCAACAACTTGTCCCGGATTTGCTGCCCTTTGATCAAACATCAAACCATATTTGCTCTTGTGCCTTGAAGGTACAAGAGGATCCACTATACTGCCTTCCAATATTCTTTGACTATCTTTGACATGAAACGGAGTCACAACACTAATTGCATGCACAATATCTAGACGTGTGCAAACCCTATCTTATATCAAACTGCCAACACACAAACGTAGGGAAGTGTGGACACATACCTCTCCTCCTTTGCATCCAACAACCCTGATAAAGTTGCGGGGCGCAGTTGAACTCACGATGCTTCGGCTCTAAGATACATCTCGCCGATGCGGCGATGCCCGCGTAGAGGCTGAGTAGGACAGCCTCGGCTCCCTCTTCCTTCTCTGGTGCTCTCTTCCTATCCCCACCCCTGCCTTCTCTTCGTCCCTAGACTCGCGCCCACGTCTACGTCTCGAAGCCCTGAGGCGCCGCTACACAATGCAATGGTGAGTGATGTGCCTTCATCCGACGAGTTGCCTTGGTTGGCCTGTGTTGTGTTGTCTCGCCAATGGTCCAACTCGCAGACCATTGGGCCAAGCGATAGGCGGACTCAGGCCATGATTTCTAGCTGGATGGTCGGGTTGGTTTGAGTGTGGGCTAGTGAAAAAAAGGATCGGGTTTCCTTACTTGAACCCACTTAAGGGCCTGTTTGGTACCGCTTAGCTTCACAGCGAATCAGTTTTTTGCATTAGGTGTGTTTAAAGCAGCTTCACCAGAGAAACTAAAGCTGTTTTAAAAAAAAGTTCGGAGGCAAGATAGCATAGGAAAAGTTGGGAGAAGGTAGCATTTTCAGCTTCACCGAACCTCACCTAGGGAATTGTGCATGTAAGGGGGAGGCTAAAAATAGATTCTAGGGAGAAGGTGTTTTATTGGTAGAAGAAGCTGATTTTTTTTGTGGAGCTGGTGCAAAAGCCGTACGAAACACACACTAAGTACCTAACCCGGCTTATGATCAGGTTTAGTGAAAGGACGGTTGACCTTAACTCGCTTAAGGGCCCTCATATATTACTCACATAGTCACACACACTACGGGAGAGCCTGGCTTTGCCGAGTGTCGCCGACTTTGCCGAGTGCTAAATGTTGGGCACTCGACAAAGAGCTCTTTGCTGAGTGCCAGGCACTCGGCGAAGACCGGCACTCGGCAAAGCTCCCTTTGCCGAGTGCCCGGCACTCGGTGAAGACCGGCGCTCGGCAAAGAGCCTCTTTGCCGAGTGCCGGACACTCGGCAAAGGCCGCCCCTCAGCAAAGAGCTGACGGGGGTACTTGCCGTCACCTTTGCCGAGTGCCCCCCTTTAGGCACTCGGCAAAGAGTCTTTGCCGAGTGCCAGAGTTGGGCACTCGGCAAAGCATAATTTTTTTTTGTTTTTTGCCTCCAAACTTTTTCTTCAACCCTTACACATTAAGTTGAAGTACATCCTCAAATTTGGCACATTTCTCGATCTTTTTGCTATATATCCTTAATTTATTTCATTTAATTGCATTTTTCCGGGAAATGTAAGTTTGAACTACAGGTGCATCGAATCATGGAACTCGATGAGTGGAAAAATGATATTCGCGTTACTTATTGTATTTTGAGGCCGTTTCCAGGAGCACGCCCGAAGTTTCAAACATCTCACGCACGAAACATGGCGACAAAATTGCAGGTGAAGTGTTTTTTAATTATATAAAATGCAAACGAAGTTCGAAAATCATGAAACTTGGTGACGCGTCTTTACATCACATGTGGAGGCTATGGTAAAAATTTGAGAACATTTCGCGCACGTTGTCACGTAGGATGGTTAGAAACCTAGACATCTCACGCCCGCGCCCGCCCCCGACCCCGCCGCTCTGGCCTGCCCGCCCCACCCGCGCGCCCGCCTCTCCTCCCCTCCCCTCCCCTCCGCGCCCCACCGGCGCTGCTGAACGCCAGCGGCCCACTGCCGTCGGAGAAGGATAGGGAGGGCCGCCTTCACCTCCCCTCCCTATGGGGGCCGCGCCCAGCCCCCCCCCCTCGCCGTCGGTTCTTGGAGGGGAGGAGGCAGAGGTGAAGTAGGAGGAAGGATAAGAGGAGAAGGAGGAAGGGGAAGAGAAGGAGAAGAAGAGGAAAAGAAGAGAAGAAGGGGAAGAAGGAGAGGAGGAAGGAGGAAGAAGGAAGAAGGAGGAAGGGGAAGAGAAGGAGAAGGAGGAGGAGTTCTTGGCGTCTTCTTCTGCGCATGCACGTCCCGCCACCGCCCAAGGTATATGCACCGTCCCTTTGTGAATGTCGGCCTTCGTGCCATGAATGTCGGCCTTCGTGCCGTTGTGAATGTCGTGAATGTCGGCCTTCGTGCCGTGAATGTCGGCCTTCGTGCCGTTGTGAATGTCGTGAATGTCGGCCTTCGTGCCCTTGTGAATGTCGGCCTTCGTGCCGTTATTTTTTGCAGGTTTTGGAAACCTCCCTGTACAAGGGAGGTTCTGCCAAAATTTTCAACTTATAGTGTTGTGTTTCTTGTTTTGCAGAGCAGGACCTGTCGGAGGGGACCCGTAGTACCTAGGCGACCCCGATCGTCTTCGTCGGTGTTGCGGTCCTGCCTGCATAGCCTCGCTTCGCCACTGCACCGACTCGCCACTGCCCCGCTAGCCTGACTCCACCGCCACCCTAGATATAAATAACCTCTCTTCCTTATCGTTGTCGTAGATCGGTGTAACCCAGTTAGGCGTCTCCCGTCCAAAAGAGATACGGTTGGAAGTATGCAGATCTTTGCATATGTATAACCGTATCTGTTTCGGATTGTCTACATTTTCTGGACAGCCCGCGGATGCGTAGATGAGGTTAGTTTCCATGGTCTGCTCCAATCCGAGACAGAGTTTTGGCATCACCTCCGTGTTGTTCTCTGGATACACACTCTCCGTGCCAGGACGTGTATCTGGAGAACAGCAGGGAGGTCTTTGCCAAATTCTGTCTCGGCCGGAGTAGACCATGGAAACTAACCTAAATCTACGCATCCATGGTGAGATTATGACCTATCCTCACCTATTAGATAGTAGGAACACACCACGAGATGCGTTGATGGTTACGTTACTCATTGATATCTATTTTAGAGGATGGATGACCGTGAGTGGATGTACACGGGATATAGAAGTCGAGTGATTTCACCTTTGAATGGGGGGGGCGAAGACCGAGGCTTTCTTGGACCGTGCATTCGGCAGGGGTGCGAATAAAGCGCATCTAATGAAGTGTCCCTGCAGCATGTGTGCAAACAGAAAATGGCAAAAGAAGGACAACATGGGTATACATCTTCAGAAGCATGGCTTTATGCCGGACTATACCCGGTGGATCCACCACGGTGAAGCCCATCGGATGAGAGAGGAAGTGGTGAGACCACGCCTCGAGCATGTTGATGATGATGGCGGGGTTGCAGACATGTTAGATGACTATCAACAAGCCGCGATTCCGATGGGCGACGCGGCGGAGGAGACGGAGGCATCTGCAAAGGCGTTCTATGACATGATGTCTTCGGCATAGAAACCCCTTCATGATCGAACAACGGTTTGTCAACTCGATGCCATTGGACGCGTGATGGGGTTCAAGGCCGAGATCAACATGGGTCGACAACACTTCGATGGTATGTTGGCCTTGATTGCTAGCATGCTTCTGGAGGGCCACGTTCTGCCAAAGAGCCTATACGAGTGCTAGAAACTCCTTGATGGACTCAAGATGCCTTACGAGCATATACATGCTTATCCGAATGGGTGTGTCCTCTTTAGGAAAGAACATGAGCATGAAAAGTACTGTCCGAAGTGCAAATCCTCCAGGTACCTGGAGGTAGACTCTGGGGATGGCCACAAGAAGCAGCTTACTGTCCCGATGAAAATCTTACGGTACCTCTCGTTCATGCCGAGGATCCAACGGCTATACATGAGCGAGGAATCCGCTAAGCAGATGACGTGGCACAAACAGGGCACACGATACAATCCTGACAAGATGGTACATCCGTCCGATGGTGAAGCATGGAACCACTTTGATGGCATTCATCATGAGAAAGCATCAGAGCCTCGTAACATACGTGTTGCGCTGGCAACAGATGGGTTCAATCCTTATGGTTTGATGGCTGCCCCCTACACATGTTGGCCCGTGTTCGTCATCCCCCTCAATCTCCCCCCCGGCGTCGCCTTTGAACGTCAGAACATATTCTTGTCATTGATAATTCCTGGACACCCGGGGAAGAAAATAGGTGTCTTCATGGAGCCTCTGATTGATGAATTGGTCAGTGCTTGGGAGGATGGGGTATGGACATACGACAGAGCTACAAAGACACCCTTCAAAATGCACGTTTGGTACTAGTACTCCATGCATGACTTCCTAGCGTATGGGATATTCTCCGGTTGGTGTGTCCACGGGAAGTTCCCATGTCCATTATGCAAGGATCGTCTGAGGTTCATCTGGCTCAAGAAGGGTGGCAAGTATTCGTCGTTCGACAAACATCGTCAATTCCTCCCTCCCGAGCATCCATTCAGGCAAGACACCAAGAACTTTACGAAAGGTGTCGTAGTGATAGAACCTGCACCACAGATGATGACTGGTGCCGAGGTTCATGCTCAGATAGATGCTCTCATGGAGAATCAAGAAGGTGATGGCTTCGTGGGATACAGCGAGGAACACATGTGGACTCATAAGTTGGGCTTGACGAGGCTCCCCTATTTTGATGACCTTTTTATGCCACATTACATTGATGTCATGCACACAGAAAAGAATGTCACCGAGGCACTCTGGGGAACAATCATGGAAACTAAAAAGTCAAAGGACAACCCTAAGGCTAGAGTGGACCTGGCAGAGTTGTGTGATAGACCACATCAAGAGATGCGTGCTCCTAGAGGTGGCAAGACATGGAAAAGGCCTAAGGCAGATTTCGTCTTGACCCCCAGACAAAGGAGGGAAGTACTCCAATGGATCCAGACGTTAATGTTCCCTGATGGGTATGCAGCGAATCTGAGGAGGGGAGTGAACTTAACTACTCTCCGAGTGAACGGGATGAAGAGTCACGACTACCACATATGGATTGAGCGGCTTCTTCCGACGATGGTTCGAGGCTTTGTCCCTGAGCACATATGGACAGTGCTAGTAGAGTTGAGCTACTTCTTCCGCCAGCTCTGTGCCAAGGAGTTATCTCGGACCATGATTGCTGACTTGGAAAAAGTGGCACCTGTCTTGCTTTGCAAGTTGGAGAAGATCTTTCCACCCGGCTTCTTCAATCCGATGCAGCATCTGATATTGCACCTCCCGTATGAGGCACGAATGGGGGGGGCCGTGCAGGCCCGTTGGTGCTATCCAATCGAGAGATGCCTAAAGACACTTCGGAAAAAGTGTAAAAACAAAGGCAAAATTGAGGCTTCCATTGCAAGTGCATTCACTATGGAGGAGGTGTCAAACTTCACAACATTGTATTATTCTGACAACCTTCCAAGTGTGCATAATCCACCTCCTCGTTACAATGCTAACGAAAATGCCTCGAGCCTCAGCCTTTTCCGAGGGCAACTTGGAAGAGCAGGTGCATAGACCAATAAGCCCCTGACAAATGTGGAGTGGCACAAAATCATGTTATATGTGCTGACCAACCTTGAAGAGGTGGACCCATATATTGCGTAAGTTCTCAACAGACTTGTTTCAATAATCCCGCACTATTCTACATCCAACCCCCTTGTTTATCGTTACAGGGAATTCATTCATGAATACTGGCCCCATTCAAGGGAACCAACCCCGCCGGAATGTGATACCCTTCTTTCCAAGGGTGCGGGACAAGGGAGCCCCGATTTTATTTCCTGGTTCAAAACCAAGGTACCGTCCAATTTAGCCCCGATTTGTTGTTGCTCATACGTCCGATTAATATAACGATGTATCCTGCTTGAGCTTGCAGGCCCGAACCGATGCGTCTATCAGTGTCAAGTTGAGACAGGTTGCCAACGGCTGTGACCAAAGGGTCAAGTCATCGGACGCCTACGACGTGAATGGATATCGATTTCACACAGGAAGCTACGAGCGGAGGCGGCCCAATCGAAGATCCACAAATAGCGGGGTTTTTACGCCCAGCACTGATGGCGTAGACTATTATGGAAGAATTGAAGAAATATACGAACTTTCATTCCGTGGTAGCACAAATCTTTGTCCTGTCGTATTCAGATGCCATTGGTTTGATCCGGGAGTAACAAGGAAGACCCCTCATCTTGGTCTAGTCGAAATTCGACAGGATTCCGTCTATCCAAGAGACGATGTGTACATTGTGGCGCAACAGGCCACACAGGTTTATTATACGTCATATGCTTGCAAGACTAGACCGGATCTTAGTGGTTGGTTTGTTGTGCACAAGGTCTCGGCACACGGCCGACTACCTGTCCCAAACGATGAAGATTACAACTTCAACCCAAGCACGTATGACGGAGAGTTCTATCAAGAAGATGGGCTACAAGGGAGGTTTGAGATAGACTTAATCGGCGAGATAGGAATGGATGTAGACAATGTAATGGTTGATGATGATGACGATGGAGATGAAGTGCAAAATGCAAAGGACTGACAAATGCTTGAGCGATTACGTGTAGGCAATGACAATGAAGACAACATTCCTCCATCAGATAGTGTTGATTATTTCGACATGGTTGATAGTGATGATGAGACTTACGATCTAGCTAATCTCGATCATGAAGATTATTTGTAACATACATGTAATACTTTGTAATTTTGTTTTGTTTTGTTTATTTTGCATCTATTTCTAATTACTTCTTTCTTCTTTTTAATTGCAGGTGACTGAACAAAAATGCTGGGCGGCCGGCAGAGGAACCTGAGCTCATTCTACCATGGAGCCTCCGGTGTAGGAGCCTCCAGCGGAGGGGGCGAGGAGGAGCAGGGGACGTCTTCGACGAGGTGGAGGAGCACGAGGACCACGACCAGGAGGAACAGGAGGACCACGCCCGTGGTCCAGCAGCAGCAGCAGGAGGAGGAGGAGGAGCAGGTGCAGTAGGAGGCAGGCGAGGAGGAGGAGACGCCGGTCTAGGAGGAGGCGGACGAGGACGAGGACGAGGATGGGGGCAAGACGGGAGCTACCGCTTCCTCTAGTTCGTCAGGTGTCTACTTGCGAGGACCCTTCACCCTCCCTGACCGACTGCATACTCGTCTACGCCCAGTGATTCGCCCAGAGGGGCAAAGGTAAGTGCCTTTGCATGTTATCACTTTTACTTCATATGCTATGTTCGATATCGAAATAGAGACTAATATGTTTTCTTAATCACTTCTGCAGGGGGTGGGAGATTGTGTCGGGGAACACTGCCTCCCGCCATGTCAATGGCATCCTAGGTCTCCTGTGTAGGAGACACTTCCCTGACATGGTCATGCATGTCGGGAACCTCGAGCCTGCCTTCACGTTTGCCCACTACGAGTCCGCCCCCACGTGGAAGCAGGCACCGTGGCTGCGCTCGTCATTCGGGAGTTCTAGGTAAGTCTTCCTCGCACTACATGGCTCAATACAACGCACTCATTGGACTCTACTTGAAATAACTAATGCATACATCGTGTCTGTATATGCAGGAGTACTTCAAACTTGACGACGGATTCGAGGGCACGGCGGAGGCAGTGGCTAAGCGAGCTTGCAGGAAACGCGTCGTCGACGTCCATCATGAGGCGCGACTCTAGGCCATCATAGATTACTATGGGACGAAGCTCGGACAAAAGGTCACCAAGAAGGACATCCGAGAACAAGACTTGACGCTGACCAAACCCCAGTTCCTTGAGGTAGCTAAAGAACATTAAAATTGGTTCCTTTTGAGATTAAGTACAAATCACTTGTTTTTCTAATATGTCAACTACTTGATGACGTGTAGGTGATTCCTTGGTGGTGCAACGGGTGCCCCGTGGCTTGGGCGAAGATGGTGGACAGGTGGTTAAGCGCGGAGTGGGCCGCTCAGCACGCGGCTGCCCGGCAGTGGCGTTTGTTCATGCCAGGTGTATCACACCATCAAGGCAACCGCAACTTCTCCGGATACGCCCGAGCATGGGTACGTGGTCATGTTTCTATTCTTTTTGCTTTCGTTGAACTCGGCAAAGAATTCTAATCATCTTGCTTTCGTTCTTGCAGTCGGCGGCACATCAAGGCCAAGAGTGCTCCAACTTCACCGCATTTGCCATGGCACACAAGGGCAAGGCGTCGTCCAACATCTCCTTCAACCCGGACGACCCGGCCGAGGCGTACACAAACTCGAGCGCCTACGAGAAAATCATGGAGTACACGGCGGCGGCAAGGTCGATCCATGGGCCGGAGTACGATCCACGGACCGACAACATTGATGCAAACACCGTCATGAGGATTGGACAAGGCAAGAAGCATGGCCGCTACTGGATTGGCGACAGCGTGATCGACACGGCCTCTACTCCCACTCTCTCCCAGATCCGAGCACAGAGCACGACCGCCTCCTCACTCCCGGCGATACGCTCACGGCCAAGCATTTCACAGCACCGGGTCGACACACTCTAGGTTATTCATGTTTTACTCGTCGTACATTGATCTTTACACAACTCTATTTCCTTTGCATTATTGTAACATTAGCTTTGCAACAATTTGTAGGCCCAGGTGGAAGAAGCAAACAGGAGGGCCCAGGAGCTGGAGCTGGGGTTGGCGGCCTTGCGGGCCGCGTGGGAGGGCGACAAACTCGCCCAGGAGGAAAGGTTGGCGGACATTATTGCCTGGATGCAAACTACGACGGGTGCTGCTATGCCTCCTGGGTTAATGGGTCCACCTCAGCCTCCTTACTTCGCTACTCCAGTGAGTAATGTCACACATGCAAGGAATTGCTATAATCGCTATTCAACTAATCTTGTCTCATGCAATCTCTTCTCCTGTGTGCAGCCTCAATCGGCGGGTTCGAACAACCTAGCTCAGGGCACTCCGAACGATCAGATGTTTCCTTCCCCGTTGTCAGCAGGATGGCCACATCAAGGGCCGCTTCAGTGAGTAGCGCTTGTAGTTTCATGTCTTGTTCTCTTCGCAATGGATTTCTGTCCGAGACAATGTTGTTGTCATGCATGTGTTATTGTGACATGTGGTGATGGATTTGAACTTGTTGAATGATGTG
The DNA here is from genome assembly GCA_904845875.1 of Miscanthus lutarioriparius. Lineage (NCBI taxonomy): Eukaryota > Viridiplantae > Streptophyta > Magnoliopsida > Poales > Poaceae > Miscanthus > Miscanthus lutarioriparius. Next base: position 80,138,758 of record CAJGYO010000019.1, on the reverse strand, counting down.
GAATCCTGTCCAATAATGGATGGAATTACTGTGACATGTGGTGAACGGATATGATTCATGTGGTATGTGTGATGGATTGTGACATATAAGGTGCTGGATGTAGTATATATGTGATGGATGTGATATATATGCCATATGTTGTGTTTGCAGTGATCGAAAGCAAAAAACAAAAAAAAAACAAAAAATTTTGATCACTTTGCCGAGTGCAAAGAGCCTTTGCCGAGTGCCTTTTGCCCTGGCACTTGGCAAAGCTGCCAAAAAATGCGCTACCAGGTCTCTTTGCCAAGTGCCAGTACCCTGGCACTCGGCAAAGCTGTGTACACTACCATGTGTTTCCTAGCTTTACCGAGTGCCAGGACTCTGGCACTCGGCAAAGAATTTTTCAAAAAAAAATATTTTTTCTTTGTCGAGTGCCGTCTCAGCTAGGCACTCAGTAAAGGATTTTTTTTAAAAAAATATTTTTTTTCTTTGCCGAGTGCCGGGTTAGGAAGGCACTCGGCAAAGGATTTTTCAAAAAAAATATTTTTTTTCTTTGCCGAGTGCCGGGTCAGGAAGGCACCCGGCAAAGGATTTTTCAAAAAAAATATTTTTTCTTTGCCGAGTGCCGGGTCAGGAAGGCACTCGGCAAAGGATTTTTCAAAAAAAAAAGGGAAAGCTTGCCTTCCTGACCCGACACTCGGCAAAGACGCCGTCAATGGCTGACGGCCAATTTTCTTTGCCGAGTGCCGTCCTGGCACTCGACAAAGCCTTTGCCGAGTGCCTGACAAACGGCACTTGGCAAAGAATCCTTCGCCGGATGCGGCTTTGCCGTTTGCTCTTTGCCGAGTGTGGCACTCGACAAAGCCTTTGCCGAGTACAATAGGACGGCACTCGGCAAAGAGCGCGTCTCCCGTAGTGACAGATGCCCTAATTGAGATGGAGCTTGGATTTTGGATCCCTCAGCGTTGATTCGTTCCGTTGGATTGGGCTGCACAAACGTTAAATTATTCTCCTCATTCGTTGTCATCACAAAAGTTGGATCAAATCGTGATTAACAAGGACCGGGACCTCACGCTCTTGCCATGCATCTTTGCTTGCGTGCGCTTGGCATGCATGCATGCATCTTTATATATTCTTTATTTAATTAATTGCGTGTAGTCCGGCCGCCGCAAATTAAAGAATATATTCGAGCGCGGCGATGGACAGGAGGACACGGCTATATTATACAGGTAAGTATGCATCTCGTAGAACAGCAGCAAGCAGCAAGCGCGCCAAGGGGCAAGGGAACAACTAGTGACGTAGGTAGCATAGGTAAAGCTAGCGACCCATCGCCGGTGGTGACGGCCGTCGTAGCCAGAAACGAAACCGACCAAGCCGCTGCTGCGAGGGAGAGTGACAACGCATGGGCACAGGCCAAACAAGTAGATCCCGAGCTGTTGATGGCTGCTCACTGCGGCAACAGCAAGCGGCTCAAGGAACTGCTCCGGGTGAATGACGAGGATCAATATGCGCATGACATGGTGGAGGCGGCAGAAGCATCAGAAGCCGTCATCGTGGATGTCGTCCCCCGCCGCCCTCCTGCCCCGGCGGCAGCACCTGACGATGGGGTGACCATGGAGGGGGACACCCTGCTGCACGTGGTTGCAGCATGCGGGGACGGCGAGGACTTCATCGACTGCGCCAAGACGATCGTCCGCGTCAGGAGGAACAAGGGCGGCGCTGCTGCGATGCGCCTAGCCCTGGAAGCGCGCAACAGCAATGGCGACACGCCCTTGCATCGCGCGGCAGCTGCCGGGAACGCCAGAATGATCTCCTGGCTGGTTGGTCTGCTGGCCAATGCCGCTGACCAGGCGGCGGTGAAGGAGTTAGTGCGAATGCAGAACAAGTGTGGAGAGACCGCGTTGCACAAGGCGGTCCGCGCTGCTGCCAACAAGGTGGCCTGCATCGACCACCTGATGGACGTGGACCCAGAGCTGGCCTGCCTTCCATTCCCACATCAGGAGGAGGAGGAAGATGCTGGTGCTTCTCCATTGTACCTGGCTATCTCACTGGGTGAAATAGAGATTGCGCAGCACCTCTATGTCAAGAGCAAAGGCAAGCTGTCTTATTCCGGACCAGATGGCCGTAACGTCTTGCACGCAGCGGTTCATCGTGGCCAAGGTAAAATTAATACAAACTATATATATATATATACACTGGATGGCCTTGTTGTCCCGGACGGTAACGGCCTTTAGTCCCGGTTGTTGGAGTTGTTCCAAATTCACTCTAGGATATAGGCCGGGCTTCTGACGGAGCGGAGCGGAGGCCCGTCGCCGGAGGCTTGGACCGGAGCGTAGCGGAGTCTGAAGCCAGCCCATCAGGTCTCACCCCTGTGCTCGGGGGGTGCGGGGGGCGGAGCCCCCGCGGTACGGTACGGTATATACATCCTTGCTAGGGTTTCGTGAAGACTTGATTCTCTTGTAAGCCGTCATAGGCGTGTAACCCAAAACTCTTGAGATAGTGAGATTGTTGCTGGCTGGCGTGCCCGTGGTTTTTTTCCCTTCACATTAGAGGGGTTTTCCACGTTAAATCGTGTGTCTCCTCTGTGGCTTGATTCTTTACTTCATATTCCTATACGTCGTTCGTAACACCGGTTACCGCGCCGGGACAACGATCCCGGGACTAAAGGTGGAACCTTCAGTCCCGGGTCATCGAGCCGGGACTAAAGGCCCTCCAGCCGAGCAAACGTGGCCGCACCCTTTAGTCCTGGTTGGTAACCGGTTCCTTTTCTTTTTCTTTTTTTTTGTTTAATTTGTTTTCAGTTCAGTTACACATATTTGTTTAATATATAATATGTTTTTATGTACGTATTCTACGCTGTTAATATAAATACACGCATGCATATATATAATTACATCTAATTCTCATCTCGAGCATTATTATATTCGAATAAAGTATGAAACTATATATATTATAGATATATATGTATATATACAACACTTTCATAATCTTGTTCTCGAAAATAACGATATCAATAAACATTTAATTTACATCATTTATTCTTTAGGACCAAAGTAGAACTCGCCGTTGGGATTTAGCACTTTTTCTAGAAGAAATCCTGTTATTGACTCTTGAACTACTTTCAGATGGTCTTTTTGCATGACCCTTTGTTTCAACCATTCAGTCTTGCATTTGAAATAAAAGAAAAAGTATTAATACATATATATATATATTCATTTAAAAATAAATAAAAAATTGATATATACGTACTCTGAGGACATTTTTAGGAGTTCTTCTTATGTGCGCAGTGATAAATTCACAAATATAGTATCCACACAAGTTATTATCTGATTTCTGCCGCAAACACCACTGTACGAGAAGAAGATTATTCTCATCATCTCACACGTAAATTGAAGTACGATATAGTAATTAAACACGTGGGGAAGTATATATAGTACAACTTACTGGTATTTCAACTACATTAAGTGGTGCCTTGCAATCCTTACGGTGTTGCTGAATAAACTCTTTGCAAACCCTGTGCGACCAATAATGTACGACCGTTAATAAATTATAACAAAGTCTATTCAATAATAGTTGTGCGCGAGAGATCGAAATTATCCCTGGATAATATCTATCATATCTTGGTATAGTGCCCGCTCTTTTCTCAACGAGTCCAAGATTACTAACCGACTTGAGTTTAACTCAATGACAATGAGTATCCAGTGAAACCTGCATTGGTTTATACACACACGTACATGCATATAAGTTGTATTGATATTACATAAAATGTGTAGACTACATTATTATTAACACTTACTCAAAGCTGTACGGGAAAAGTATTGTTGTCTTGTCATGCTGCTTCACGAAGAACCTCATGATATTCTTCTGTGCTTCAGATACCCAATGCTCCTTGGCAATAATATCGGTTTTGAATACGATATAAGGATCAATGAAGTCAACACTGGTGTCTTGTATTCTTTGGAGCTCTGACATCTGGAATCTGTATATAAATATAAGTTACATGTGAGGATAATTATATACACGTACGCATGGAAGTGAGTTTATTAAATAAAAGTAAGAATCACTTACAAACAAAAGGAGCTAATGATTGATTTGTCCAGAGCGTCCATGTGGTATAGTTGATGCAATTCTTCGAAACTAATATGCAAGATGTCATTGCCATGGAAGTAATGATGGTCTCTAAATCTGACAAAGATCCACTCCTCACCCCTGCCACACGCCTGCATGTATCACTTGTTGAGCAAGTATATTTGCGTACCCAATTCATTCAGAGCCGCAGGGTTGTATAGACTTTTGCCAAATTTATAAGTCTTCCAGGTATCAACTTCCAGGTTCTGGATTGGAGCTTTGCCCGTCAATTGATCCAAGGTTAAACCAGTATCTCTAAAAAAAGCATTAAGGTCTTGAACCGACACTTCTCCAGAGTTGTCTGGTCGATAGACTTCTATGTTGGAACCATATTCATTAGCAATAACAAGATTTTGCATTGGTTGCTTCTATTGTCAGAGCTGTGGGACATCCTTCCCTGATGCTCTTTTCCTTTTCTTATCTGCATCATGTGACTTCACGAGGGAGCGGTCATAGTCTGATAGTGGCGGAGGCTTACGAAGTTCAAGCATCTTTTTCTTGTGATCTTCGACCTTCTGCCTCAGCAGATCTCGTGGTATGTAAAAGTACGGCTTCTCCTTAAGCTTCGCTTGTCTCTGCTTTTTGATATCTATAAAAAACTCTTTCACTTTTTTATCTTCTTCAGCTGCTATTTGCTCATCAGTCTTTTCAGGAAGTATTTCTTGAGAAATAACTCTTTTTTTCGGGGTCTTCTTTGCCGCCGGGACCTTAGACGTCTCTGTGGAGGGGGTGGGGGCGGTGTTGGAGACCGGCGTGGAGGCGATGAGGCCGGTGTTAGAGACCGACGTGGAGGCGTTGGAGATCATTGTGGAGGCGGTGGGGCCGGTGTAGGAGTTGGAGATCGTTGTGGAGGCGATGGGGCCGGTGTAGGAGTTGGAGATCGCCGTGGGGATGAAGTCGTCTCGCCCCCCGCGACGCTGTGATGAGATGGGGAATGAATGATTGGGCTAGGCTGGGGGGAGACCCTGCTACAAAAACAAGTTGTGAGTCAATTATTTTTGAAGCTAATAGAAAATTGATGGAAAATAATATTTCATTCACTTTCATTCGTACCTAGGGTGAGGTAGGGGAAGCGGTGGCGCCCCAGGAATGATGATGAAGCATTTGCGCCATTGAATAAATGTCTTCTCTGCTTCTCCTAGTGTCTTCTCCCCACTTCAATGTCAAGATGAACATTGCTGTAACCTTTGAGCACTCTATCGACCGAGACGCTAGCATATCCAGGTTGAATAACTAACCCATGGATTCTTGGTGTCTTCGTTCGGTCTATTAGAGATACAACCCCGACAGCCACCATGATTGATGCATTATTACCATCTGGAATGTGCAGCTCACATGTTGTTAGAGGCTTGGTAATGTCATCAACAAGGAAGCGCAACCCAGCGTCATCTTGAATAACTGGCAGCTCCGTGGAAGCACAACTGCTTTTCATCTGACCAACGGGGCTAATGGTGACTCCCGGCGTTGATTGCGATTGCATTTGACTCATTGCTAGCTGCACTTGCCTCTTGATCTCCTCCTGCATTCTTGCCTCAAGAGATTTTTCTCGTTCACATGATTCAAGCAATGCTTGTCGTGACTCATTAACAAATTGCTCCAATACACGGATTCGGTCTGCCTCCTCATCCTTCTTTCTCTGGCGGCTTCTGTATGTATCCTTGTCTGCTGGGAATGCTTGTAGCCACAGAACCGCCCCATAGCCTCTTGTTCGACCACCGTGTTCGGGATTCTCTAGGGCATATGTCAATTCATCCTTCTCTCTGTTGGGCTTGAAAACACCAATATCAGCTTCTTCCCTAGCATGAGCTAGTCTCTGTGTTGCTCTCTCAATTTTTTGGCCAAAAATTAGCTTGCTAGTTCTGGGTCTAGGCTTCCCCCATGTGCGTAGAACCAATTCTTCACGCGTTGAGGCCAGTTCTTCTCTATTGTTTCAAGTATGATTCCCTTGGCAGTAATCTCTGCTTCTAGGTTCTGCCACTTGGGAATAGCACTCCTATAACCACCTGATCCCATGCGATGATGGTATTGCTTCTGTCGAGCATTCTGCTGATTCCTCATCACACGTTCCTCACTCTCTTGAGATGTCTTGTATTGTACGAAGTCATCCCAATAGGACTCCAACTTGACAAACGCCTTAGCATTGAAATCTGGCGTATCATTCTTCAAGATAAACTTTTTATACAATGTCTTCTTCCAACTCTGGAACAATGTTGCCCTCTTCTTCATTGTCCAATCCCTCACTAGCTCCTTCAAAGCATCATATGCTTGTAATGTGAAATGCTGAGTGATATCTCTCCAAGCTAGGTTCTTGTCACGATCAGATACAAAACTAACATTAGGAGTGAATATCTTCTGCTTCCATTCACGAGCACTAACTGGGATCCTATCCCTTACAATGACCCCACATTGATTGACATATGTCTAAGCATGTGGTCCCAATGGTTTACCGGTGTCGGTGTCGAATTCTGATATTATGAAACGGCCCTTTAATGGCTTTTTTGGCCCTCGGACTTTCCTACTCTTGCCGGTGGTTGATGTAGATCCAGAGATCGGCTACATGAGTAGAAACACAACGATTAACAACAAATATACGTACGCATGCATCTATAAGAGATGATAGATAATCGAATATACCTCGCTAGTATTTTCTTGCGCGACAATTTGTTGATCTTCAACCACCGAGATATTCAGGATATCCTCATAATCAGCAAAGTACTGACTCGTGTCATCTACATCCGCATTGGTGCCAACGTTGATAATATCCGCCATTATGTCATCATTCAAGTTATCATCCGGAGCAGCAATTTGTATCTTTAAGATAACACATAGATAGAATTACTATGGCACATAACATAAGTACATGTGATAACACATATAGAATTACTAAATCCAATTAAATATAATAACACATAATATTTCATAAGGATAAACAATAATAAGGTATAGGCTTTGGAATCGAATCAAAAACACTTTCGATCCAAAAACATGGAAATAAGTACATGTATATATAGAATGATATAATTTTCTCTCTCTCTCAACACATAGAAATAAGTGCATATGTATATATCTCTAGATATGCATGTGATAACACGTAGAATGTCTCTCTAGATACAATTTTCTCTCTCTCTCAACACATGGAAATAAGTACATGTATATATACACATAGAAATAATTAAGTACATATGTATACATATAGAATCTCTCTCTAGATATGCATGTGATATAGATAGAATTACTAATAAAATATCCAAGTGATATATAGATAGAAATACTAAAATAAAATAAAATTAAATCTAATTAACATATATATAGAGAGATAGAATATATAATTACTAAATCCAATTAAATATAATAAACATATATACATAGATAGAATTACTAAATCAAAATTAAATCTAATTAACATATATAGAGAGAGATAGAATATATAATTACTAAATCCAATTAAATAAATCTAACATGAAATTAGATAAACTAGTAATAGATAATACATTTTAATCTAACATATATGAAAAACTATAATAAAAAACTATCTAAAAAACTATCTAAATAGAGTACTAATTAAATTTTAATACATTTAAATCTAACATATATCAAAAACTATCTAAAAAACTAACAATAAACTACTAATTAAATTTTAATACATTTTAATCTAATATATATATCAAAAATTGTCTAACATTTTAATACTGGCGAGGGCAGCTAACATTAAACTACTAATTAAATCTAACATTTTAATCTAACATATATATGGTGGAGAGCAGCTAGCTAGCAGGCTAGCTGATGGCGCGGGTCGGGCAGGGCGTGCTGGCCGGCCACGGGGCCGAGCTGAGCACCTCGTGTGAGGACGACGTACGGCGGAGACGGCGGGGCTCGACGACGAGGCCGGGCGGGAAGCGGTCGGCGACGGAGGGCGTGGGCTCGGGTGCGGCAGCGGAGACGGGATGCGGCGGAGAGACGGCGCGCGATGCGGGCCGAGCGGATGGCACGGCCGGGCGGGGGTAGAAGACAACGACGGCACGGCAGAGACGAGCTCGATGGCCGGGCGGGGCTGGGCGACGGAGGCGAGATTGAAGATGGCGGTGGCGGCGACGATGATCGACGTGTAGATCGAAAAGTAGAAGATGAACAGAACAGGAACCGTTCGATATATATAGGCCAGAACCCTTTAATCCCGGCTGGTAACACCAGCCGGGACTAAACGCCATTTAGTCCCGGCTGGTAAGCCGAACCCGGACTAAAGGTCCAACCCTTTAGTCCCGACTCGGCTTACCAGCCGGGACTAAAGGCTTTAGTCGCGGTTGGTGTTACCAGCCGGGACTAAAGGTATTTTTGGACGGGCACCAAAATTGCCGCCCACCCTTTAGTCCCGGTTCCTGATCTGGACCGGGACTGAAGGCCTAAAAATTTTGGCAGCCCGCCAGAATAATTGGAAAGGCCTGGCATTTTGATTTTGTTCTCCTTGTTTAATACTAGGTTAATCAATTAATTCTATAGCAACTTTAATACTTTGCAATATTTATTTTAAAAAATACTATTGTTTAACTAATTATTTATTGTAAATAGGAAAATTTTGTAACCTAAAGTTTTAATTTCTTTTATGAATATAGAATATAAATGTTACTAATACTAAGTATTTTGTTAATGCAAAAATATATTTGTAACTTAAAATTAATAAAACTAATATTATTCAATAGGAAATTTATTATCACATTATTGTAACGTCAATGTGTACATTTTTTCTCGGTTTTTGACCAAAATTGACAGGGAATTTTTGTTGAACCTATAAAAATAAAGAAAATATAGTATTTTTATTCTACAACTTTTTCAAATGAAAAAATGGCCTATATAAGGATTGTAGATCTTGATGAGTTGAACAAACTTAATATTCAAAACTTTTCAATTTGAGACAATCTAGGGTTTCGAAAACTAGTTTGTAAGCGTCGAAATTTAAAAATCACAAATTTGAACCATCTAAACTTTCTTTAATGGAAAGTTGACCAAGCCAACAATTGTATATCTTGATGAGCTGAACAAACTTGGTATTCAAAACTTTTCAATTTGAGACAATTTACAGTTCCGAAAACTAGTTTGTAGGCGTCAAAATTTAAAAATCACAAATTTAAACCATCTAAACTTTCTCCAATGGAAAGTTGACCAAAATAACAATTGTATATCTTGATGAGATGAACAAACTTGGTATTCAAAACATTTCAATTTGAGACAATCTAGGGTTCCGAAAACTAGTTTGTAGGCATCGAAATTTAAAAATCACAAATTTGAACCATCCAAACTTTCTCACATGGAAAGTTGACAAAAACAACAATTGTAGATCTTGATGAGTTTAACAAACTTGGTATTCAAAACTTGTCAATTTGAAGTCATTTAGAGTTCATAATACTAGAGTCAAAATGTTGTTTTTTCATTTGACCAAATTTGACTTGGTCAAACTTGCTCAAATGAGACACTAAATGACCTCAGATGAAAAATGTCTGAATACCAAGTTTGATTATCTCAGCAAGATCTACAATTGTTACATAGCTCATTTTCCCATTTGAGAAAGTTTTATCAAACACTAGTCACAAATTCTTGAATCTCATATAGACTTTCTGAAACTATGTCACACACTGGTGAAATTTGAAACATATATTAAACATGCATCGTTGTATCATGCGGGCACAACAGTGAATTTCTTCTTAACGTATGACCCTTGGTTATGATCTTGTCGTAACCATGGAGTGTCTTCATCATTTAACATGATGCTTGGATCTTTCTTCACTATGAAGGGTGAAATTCGGACATTTATTTCATAATCTTCTGACATGTCTGACTTGTCTTCAATTCCCACTATATTTATTTTCCCAGAAATAACTATGTGGCACTTTGTCTCATTGATCATTGAGTTGATGTCTTCGTTTTTTCCTCTCTTTGATTTTGTAGACATGTCTTTCACATAGAACACCTGACTCACATCGGCAGCAAGGACGAATGGTTCGTCTTTGTACCCAATATTGTTGACGTCCACTGTTGTCATTCCATACTCTTTGTCGACTGTTACCCCTCCTTCGGTAAGCTTCACCCATTGGCACCGGAACAAAGGGATTTTAAAATTAGATGCGTAGTCTAGTTCTCATATCTCTTCTATGCGGCCATAATATGTTTGTATATTCTCATTTGGATCTGTGCCATCTATGCAAACACCACTATTTTGATTGGTGCTCCTTTTATCTTGGGCAACTGTGTAAAATATATTCCCATTTATCTCGTACCCTTGGTACGTGAGGATATGTCACGATGTTTGCCTAGCCAACAAATACAGTTGCTCATCAATATTGTCATCGCCTTGACATTCTTTTCGCAACCAACCACTGAAACTTTCCATGTGCTGACGCCTAATCCAAGCTTCAGTCTTCCCTGGAAAATTGGATCGTAAGAACTCCTTATGTATCTCGATGTACGGATGCACCAATGACGAGTTCTGAAGAACTATGTAGTGTGCTTTATTGAAATAATCATCTTCCATGCCGATATATGTTTTCTTCCCTAAAGTTCCTTTACCACGAAGTCTCCCCTCGTGTCATGATTCGGGAACGCCAATCGGGGCAAGGTCAGGAATAAAGTCAACACAGAACTCAATGACCTCCTCTGTTCTATAGCCCTGGGCGATGCTTTCTTCAGGCTTTGAACGAACTTTCACATATTTATTCAAGACTCCCATAAACCTCTCGAAGGGGAACATGTTATGTAAGAACACAGGTCCAAGAATAGTAATCTCCTTCACCAAATGAACTAGGAGGTGTGTCATGATATTAAAGAAGGATGGAGGGAACATCAACTCAAAGCTGACAAGACATTGAACCACATCATTCTGTAGAGTAGCTAGTTCCACTGGATTGATTGCCTTCTGAGAAATTGCATTGAGGAATGCACATAGCTTCATGGTGGCTAGACGTACATGTGGAGGTAGAATTCCTCTTAAAGCAACTGGAAGCAATTGTGTCATAAGCACGTGGCAGTCGTGGGACTTTAAGTTTAGGAATTTCTTCTCTAGCACATTTATTATACCCTTTATATTGGAGGAGAATCCCGATGGGACCTTGATGCTGCTTAGACATTCGAACATGATGTCCCTCTCTTCTTTGCTAAGCGTGTAGCTAGCAGGACTTAAGTAATGACGTCCATCATCTGTCTTCTCTAGATGAAGGTTGTCTCGTTCTTTCATGCCCTGCAAGTCCTGGCGTGCTTCAAGTGAATCCTTTGTCTTCTCGTACACACCCATGAATCCTAACAGGTTCACACAAAGATTCTTTATCAGGTGCATCACGTCGATTGCGTTGCAGACCTCTAGGACTTGCCAATAGGGTAGCTCCCAAAAGATGGACTTCTTCTTCCACATGGGTGCGTGTCCCTTAGCATCTTTGGGAATAGATTTGCTGCCTTGTCCCTTTCCAAATACTACTTTCACATCCTTGACCATTGCGAGTCATCTTCCCCGGTTCGGTTATAAGGCTTCTTCCAGTGGTCTGGCTTACCTTTAAAATGCTTCCATTTCTTTCTTACTTGGTGATTCAAAGGAAGGAATCGATGATGGCCAAGGTACATGACCTTTCGACATCTTTTCAAATATATACTGTCAAGGTCATCAAAACAATGTGTGCATGCATTATATCCTTTGTTTGTCTGACCTGAAAGATTACTTAAAGCATGCCAATCATTGATTGTTACGAACAACATTGCTCGTAGGTCAAAGTGTTCTTGTTTGTACTCATCCCAAACACATACACCTGGTTTGTTCCATAAAACTAGAAGTTCTTCAACTAATGGCTTCAGATAGACATCAATGTCTTTGCCAGGTTGCCTCGGACCTTGGATGAGGATCGGCATCATAATGAACTTCTGCTTTATGCATAACCATGGAGGAAGGTCGTAGATACATATAGTAACTGGCCAAGTGCTATGACTAGTGCTCTGCTCCTCAAAAGGATTCATACCATCTGTACTTAAGGCGAACCTTAAGTTTCTAGCCTCATTTGCAAACTCTGAAAATTCCCTGTCTATCGCTCTCCACTGGGATCCATCAGCTGGGTGTCTCAGCATATTGTCTACCTTACGGTCTTCTTTATGCCACCGCAACAACTTTGCATGGTCTTTATTTCTGAACAAACGTTTTAAGCATGGTATTATAGGAGCATACCACATAACCTTGGCAGGGATTTTCTTTCTAGGACGTTGTTCACCCTCGACGTCACCAGGATCATCGCGCCTGATCTTATACCGCGATGCTTTACATACCGGGCATTCATCTAAATTCTCGTATTCATTGCCATGGTAGATGATGCAGTCATTAGTACATGCATGTATCTTCTGGATTTTTAATCCCAAAGGGCAGACAACCTTTTTTGCTTCGTACGTAGTGGTGGGCAATTCATTTGGCTTCGGAAGCATCTTCTTTATGAGGTTCAATAAATTCCCAAATGCCTTGTCGGATACACCATTCTTTGCCTTCCACTGTAGCAATTCCAGTGTTGTACCTAGCTTTTTTTGCCCCTCTTCGGCCGTCGGGTATAGCAACTTCCTATGATCCTCAAGCATGCGCTCGAACTTAACTTTCTCTTTTTCACTTTCGCATTCTTGTTGTGCATCACGAATAGCATCGCCAAGAGCATCACCCAGATCATCTTCTGCCGCTACCTCTTCTTCATCTCCCCCCATTGTAGTATCATCAAAGGCACCATACTGAGCAATAATGTCATCAATGTCTAAATCTTCTCCTTCACCTTCTTCCATCATGACCCCGCTGTCTCCATGCTTAGTCCAACATATATAGTTTGACATTAAACCTGACTTAAGCAAATGTGAATGAAGACTCATTGAGCTTGAATATTCCTTTAAATTCTTACATAGGGCACATGGACAGCACATGAAACCATCCCGCTTATTTGCCTCGGCCACACCTAAGAAATAGTGCACGCCCTCAATAAAGTCTTGGGAGCGGCGATCGGCATTGTACATCCAATGGCGTGACATAATCTGCATTACACGACAAATTATAAAAACCTTGAACATAATTAAGTATTTTATTACACAACATAGATGACACACGCACGGTTGATTAATTAACTAAGCATGGCTACAACGTAAGCAATCCCAACTATCACTAAACAAACTAAAACTACAATGCACTTCACTAACATAATTATTTCGTGATCATACGAAACTAAAACAGACAAATCATTCGTCTGTTGAATATCAATAAGCTTCTCCTGCTGGCTCACTGCCTCATCATCAGCAGCCGCTACCTCAAGCGCACCCGAATTCTGCACGTATGTAGCATAATCTTTCTTCCAGTACCAACCATCACATCCATTGCCCTTCCACTGAAATTAAAGCCAAAAAATATTTAGTCAAAAATATTCAAGAAAAGCAGGTCAATTAGCCATAATAATCAAATGCGTAAGAAACTCACATCGCGATCCGGGCACTTATAGAAAACACGACCCTTGTCGGGTCCCTGTCTCTTGACTTGGTACTCCATCACAATCTTCTGCTTACACTTGCCGCAGATAATGAGAGGGAGTTCTGGCCTCAGTCGTTTCGCATCTGAACGAGAGGCCGAGGATCCGGTACCAGTTGTCATCTACATTCTATACTTATTTTTACAAACTAGTGTAAATTTCACATTTTCTAAAATAATATATTTAAACAAAACTAAAATTATTTATTTATCTAACTAAACCATGAAATATATACTATGTATAATAGTAAAATACCAAACTATCAAGTGATTTTACTATTGTAAATCATCATGTGATTTTGAGCTAAAAATGACATAGAAATCATAATCAAATCCACCATATCAAGTTACTTTCTATACTTATTTTTGCAAACTATTGTAAATTTCTCATTTCTAAAGTAATATATTAAAAAAATAAAAATATTTATTTATCTAACTAAACCATGAAATGTACTACATATACTAACAATACTAAACTATCAAGTGATTTTGATGAACTAATTTAACTTTTATTTATCCAAACATATATGCAAATCATCATATGATTTTGAGCTAAAAATGACATAAAATCATAATAAAGTCCAACATATAAAATTACACATGCATCTACATCGCAAAATGAGATAAGCTACTGATAAAACATAAGAGGATTAAGTTTGTTACCTCCAAAATCGAAGAGCGACACCAATGGAGGGGGAGAGAGCAAGAACAACAGCAAGCTGAAAAATAGAGCCAGTGAGTTTGAATGGAATGGCTCGGTCTCGGGGAGGAAGAAATGAGCTGGTCTATAGGCCGGGATAATTAGTCCCGATTAGGGGGCCAAACCGGGACTAAAGATTAATCTTTATTCCCGAGGCATCACCCAAACCGGGACTAAAGATCCCTATCACGCGGACGACCGTTGGGCAGGAATCCTTAGTCCCGGTTGGTTTTACCAACCAGGACTAAATGAACCTTTAGTCCCGGGGGCAAAAAAAAAATGCCGAGGCTAATGTTAAATTGGGACATCGTTCTAAAGTCTGTTCTCTAGTAGTGATAGGATCTTGGATGTTGATATAGTCTATATCGAAGTTGTAGTTCTAGTAAAATATATCTATAACTTTGTAGTTTCCAACATTGAAATAACAGCACCCAAGAAATTAACCAAATGATAGGTGGGCCCTACTCTTATGTCAATAAAACCACCCAAGAAACCACTTTAAAATGGTTAGGGGGAGGGTGTTCTGTCCGGTTTCAAAGTTAAGATGCGTATGTTGTCCGTCATTAATAAAGTTCGAGGGGTGTTTCAAATTAATTCAACGACTAATTTAGATGGGGTGAACAGAACTTTACTCGTAAATGAATAATCAATAATGCAAAGTGCTTGTGTATGCATGATGATGCAGCGGCAGCGCTGCATATGGTTTTGGAATGGCTGATCAAGAAGGATCCTAAGGCGATGGCGGACGACATGCAGCAGCAGCAGCAGCGAGCAGAAGGCCAAGGAGAACGGAAGCACACCTCTTCACTTGGCGGCAGGCCGCGGTGGCTTACCGTCGCCATTTATGTACAAAACGCATCCATACTTTTGGGGATGGTCAGGGTCACCAGCGAGGCTTCTGCTGGATGCTAATGAGTCGATGGCGTATCAGCCGGACAATGGAGGGTTGTATCCCATACACGTCTCTGCGGGGGCTGGCAGCCTCCGCGTGGTGAAGGCCCTGCTGTGGAGATGCCGAGACTGCGCCACCCTGCGAGATGCCAAGGGAAGGACGTTCCTCCACATCGCTGTCGAGGAGGGTCACTACAACGTGGTCAGATATGTGCGCCAACAGAGCCAAGGCAGCAGGCGGCACAAGAGCCCTGCTGATGCTGCAGTTGCACGAGTGTTGTCCTCGATCCTGAATGCGCAGGACATCAACGGGGACACTGCACTGCACCACGCTGTCCACGTTGGGTACTGGCCAGTCTTCTTCGGTCTAGCTCGGAATCAAAGGTTACGTTTGGATGTACAGAACAAGGAGGGCATGACACCTATTGATGTTGCATGGAGAGAGATGCCTTTAAAGGTTTATTATGCATGGGTAAGAGATTTTTAACTAATCATTAAGCAAGCTCCTTAATTATTACCCATTATCGGATGTCTCCGAAGAGACAAATTATTACCCATTATTATTGCATATCCCTTCCCTTCTATGTTTAATTTTCTGATATATTATTATAGATATAGACCTGTTGAATTTTCATGGCCAGGATGCAACTGTGTATATCTCTGAAAGCAGTTACACAGTGAGGGACCTTTTGTGAAAACCAGGGTTCAAACCCTGGTCCTATGGCACCACAACTGGGTGGCCACTGGCCAACCACCACACTAGTGCACTCACATGATATCATCTAATGAAGTAGTCCTAGATAAGTAAAATCTGTGCATAACACCGTCAGAAGCCTAGTTTTCATCCAACTGGAACAACTCATATGCCATATTTGCGAATACAAGTATATGAAGGTTTATCATGACACATATGTTTGGCCATAAAGCATGTGCTCTGAGAAGGTGCACACGCATAGACTTGTTCAGTCATGCACCATACGTTACTATCTGTCTATTACTGCTGAATTGGTTCGTATGGCAACTATGACTGAATTAGGGAGTGATGCTAGTAGAAGCCTCACGAGATCCCAAGTTGATGCTGAATTGGTTCGTATGGCAACTATGACTGCTGAAGCAGCTGCGGCTGCCGCTGCTCATGCAGTTGCAGAGGCAGAGGCTATCATGGCAGAAGCTGAAGCAGCTGCTAGGGAAGCAGAGGCTGCAAAAGCAGAGGCCCGAGCTGCACAGGCCTTCGCTGAAGCAGCAGTTTTGACACTGAAGAATAGAAATGCTGCGAAACTGGTATAGCTCGTCCATGAATCTTTTAGATATGCCCTCTTGTCCTTTCACATGTAGAATCCAGTTCCGTAGCCCCTTACACAACTGATTGGTTACTAAAAGAACCTGAAATCAGAAGTTTTCATAAACCCGCTGGCTTATTCACTAAAGATTATGATTTCCAAAGGTTGCTGTTGTACAACTCAGTGGTCTGTTTATCATAGGATCTGATGCCTATTGTAATTTCACTTCGTTTCCTTACCGCACTGTAAGTGCATATGTTTCCCCACTTCATGCTGCAAGAAATATTGGGGAATGCTTGTTAATTGTCGTGCACTATCTATTGCAGTTAGTTCAAATAATTAAAGGTTGAGGATAGTTGAGATTATCGGTACGGTACTTGGCCTCTACTTGTCCAGTTAATTTATGTTTGTTGTGGCCCTTGCAGGGGTTTGTGCTAGAGGATGCTACAGGCCTGATGAGCTAGTTGAGATTTTCATTGGCATCCTGTCATCAGCCAATCATTTTGCTGAGCGTATGGGTGTGAGGAAGACATGGATATCTGCTGTCCTCAAGTCACCAAACAAGGTGGCTCGTTTTTTCGTTGCACTGGTAAACACTTCAATGTAATCCCAAATGCTTAGCTTACTTCATTTGTTTTGTGTGCTTGTGCTGAAGGTGTTTCTTAACTCTAGCATGGCAGAAAGAAAGTGAATGTGGAGCTGAAGAAGGAAGCTGAATTTTTTGGGGACATTGTTTTTGTGCCCTACCTGGACAACTACGATCTTGTTGTTACGAAGACTCTTGCAATATGCGAGTATGGGGACTTGCCATATGATTCTTTGCATTGTTGTTTAGCTGTTAACATCTTTAGCTATCTAGGCAGCATGATAACATTTTATGGTCAGTCGGACCAATACTTATGTTGGAGAGTTTCTCATCTAACAAGTCAGCATTAAGCAATATGTTCATTGTAGTTGGATCAATACTCATGTTGTAGAGATTTGAGTTTCAGTACAATCGCAGAAAAAGATAAGTCATGATGGAGTTGAAAAAAAAATGCGGAAAAATGTACTGTAGGGGCAGTTGGTACTGTAGCCGCCCCTACAACCTATAAATCAATTTATAAGGACGGTATGAAAACTGCCTCTACAAATGCATAATTCGTAGAGACGGTATAGTAGGGACGGCTGGCCGAACCGCCCCTACAAATACCCATTAGCCGTCCCTAGAAATCATATCTAACCTAGTAAGGGGCACGATGATAGACGACGTGTTTTTCATATTTTCTAGGCGACGACGACCTATATATGTCTATAGCAAGCTAATCCTGTTTATGCATGGATGACTACTAGCTAGTACCTTATTGATTAATTACTTCTATATACATTCGTTGTTGCAGGATTCAAGAATACACATACGGAACTATCTATTAAAGTCCTTTTGCACGGCTTATCCAAAACGGTTTCATCGGTGAAGCCAAAGCCGGTGAAGCCAGAAAAACTGGCTTTTTTCCGGCATCTAGTTCATTTTAACCTCGGCTTACAAAACAATTTCACACTACAGTACCTCGATTTACACAAAATAAATGAAGCCGAAGCCGACATAAGCCGTGCTAAGAGGCCGTAAGAGTTGGAGCTCCCTACGGTGAAAGTCGGGGCGACCCCTTCCACCAAAAGCACATCCTCCCGAAACACGTTGAGGACAAGATGTCGGCGGATCTAACAGCGGCAGCACAGGTCCTAGGCCTTTTCTCCGTGCTCATGACAACCGTGACATTTGCATCGGCTTTTACGTTGCCTGGAGGCTACCGATCAGCTGGCGACGGTGGTGGTGGTGTGGCCGGCACACCAGTGCTCGCTGGGCCACGGAGGAGCTACGCTTTTGATGCGTTTGTCCTCTCTAACGCTCTGGCATTTCTCTGCTCTCTCTTCGCCACCTCCCTCCTGCTCTACGCCGGGGTGCCACATGGGACGCTCACCGGGCGCTTTGCCATTATTAATAAGGCATACACCCTGATGTGGCAAGCTGGAAGAAGCTTGCTGGCCGCTTTTGCCCTGGGCCTCTACGTCGTACTGTTTCCAGTCGCTCGCACCATCGCTATTGCGGTTCTTGTCTTGGTTGGTATCGTTGCAGTTGGCTTCGTCAAGGGTTCAGTGGGCATCAGTTCTATGATCGTGATTGGAAGATCAACACGGATGCAGTCAATATGGTACTTTCTGTTACACTGGATCATTTATGCCTTGGACCACTTCTGGTCCTACATAATAATCTTCGGCCTCCCAGCTATTCACAAGTGGGCAAAGTGTTGTGAAACGTCACCCCCTGGCCGAATGGACGAAGGGACACATCCATCCAAACGACATCGTTTCACAGGGATGATCTCATCCATTGATAGAGGCAGTTAGGATTAGTATAGACAGTTAACCATTGTCACCAAAGGGACATGTCCTTTGGACACTAACAGTTGTGTCCGTACGGACACAACCCTTCACTTTGTATATATATCTAAGAGATCAATGAAAGCAGTTTAGTTGTTCCCAAATCTTGTTCATTTTCATTCACTTTCAACATGTCATCAGCACTGCTCTACTGGACAAGACAGAGAACGACGACGCAGAGGCAACGAAGGCCTCTGAACACACATCGGTAAGCATGGTGAAGATAGACTTACCGTCTCATGTTGTTCGTCAACTGTTCTTCACACTTCGCCGCGTCGGTGGAGTTCGCCGTGGCCCGATCCGCCACCATGGCCGCCATGGACAACGCCGCAGCGTCTTCGAGCGCCTTGGGCCTCGTGTTCGCCGCAACAGTGCCCATGGTCATGGCCATGGTCCTTTCGGCCGCCTCTTCGACTCCGCTGTTCGTGGCCTCCGTTCCAATGCAGTTCCTCGCCGCCGCTGGACTCCAGTTCGTGGCAGCCATGCTTCTCCGCGCGATCTCCGTCTGCAGAGCCAGCCACCATCTCCTCGCCTTGGCTTGGACGGTGCCGGCCCCAGCAACGCTGCGCCCACAGCGGTTGAAGCCCCAGCGCCGCCCGTTGAAGAAGTGGTTGCCGAGCCAGTCGCCGCGTACGTCCCCATGGAGCCGATGTCGTTGGCACCATCACCGCCTCGCTTCTGGTGTGACTTCTGCAAGGAGTTCACCTCGATCCCGCACACGCTCGAGTACTCGTACTCGCTGCCGACGCCCACACCAGCCTCTCCGACTCCAGTGGCGACAGGCAACGGCGTTCCCCCGCTCGATCCGTGGTTTCTGAACACGCGGGCTGCTCCCGCGCTTGACGCCGCGAAGATTGAGGAAGAGGACGAGCACATGGTGGCTGCCCCCGGCGTCGGCAACCTCTTCAACCCCGGCGGCACACGCGTGGCCAGCACCGGCGTCCCGCTGTACAGCTTCTTCGACGCGGCCGGACCCTCGGCTACTCCTCCGGCAGCGACCACCCCAATGGCTCCTCCTCCATCGGTGGCGCCGCCCCTTCCCTGGATGACTCCAGCACCGGCGGCCGCTTCCTCGGCAGCGACACGCGCCGAAGCTGTCGTCCGCATGAAGGCGCAGGCTCTCCCGGCGGTGCCTCCAACTTCGACTGAGGGCACAGCCACCACGCCCCCCACGATTCGCCGCCTTCTCGGCCGTAGGGTGGCTGCCGTGGACAGGCGCCCAGGGATCCGCCGGGGGACATGGAACCCGGCCGTGCTCGGCCTCCCGTCGGCGGAGGTGCTCAACATGGCAAGCGGCGGCAGCGGCTTCTTCTCCCTAGAGGACGGGGACTCTTCCTCGAACTGAAGACAAGCAGCGGTGGCGCCGTGGAGGGCGACGGAGAAGTGGTTTGCGGCGGCGGCGGCGGTCTCCGAGGAGACAGCGGCAGCGAGCGGTTAGGGCTGAAACCCTAATCGCCGCTTGCTCCTTGCTTTTAAAGGCCCGCGCGCGCAAATTGGCCAGCCCAAATGGCCTGCGCCCTGCCCTCCCTCCCTGCTGTCCACTGTGCACTCGAATAGGCCAGGCTGGGCCGAAAATGTGTTCCTGATTCTTTTGGCCCAAGTGCCTCCTTCTGTTTTTATTTATTTCATTTCAGCATTAATTCATATAAGACTCTATTAGTCTCTTATAATTATGTGCTGTAAAATTAAGTACTCTTGTGTTTAGTCGCTGACTTTAACTATAGTTGTACTTGTGATATTTTATCATTGTAAAATATCCATTTATGATATTATTCAAAGTATTTGTCCCTGTATGTATGACAAATCCAATAAATAATATCCTTGTTATTACGACCATGATCTTGCAAATTATTTATTCATTAATCAATTTTGCAATCGATCATTTTATTTAAGCCCTTTTTATGCTTTTGACTTTAAAGCACTACGCGCTTAAATAATGGATGCGATATTTTATGTAAATTTTCTCATCAATTGTATAACGCGCATGTTCCCTATTTGTTTGTTGGTCATACACAAGGTAGCACCATTGTTGCTACTGTGGGGTCTACACTAAGTAAACACTTAGTGACTATCCTCAACGTGCGTACCCAATATTACAAATGAGAACATTTGGTCTACATCTTTTCACAAAGATGACTACCATTAATTCATATTCCTATTGGCCATACACAAGATAGCACCATAGTTGCTATTGTGAGATCTACACTAAGTCCATAACTTAGTGACTATCCTCAACGTGCGTACCCAATTCATTTGTGAATTGACTAAGGTCTACATCATTTTTTATGACTACCTTAAGACGTGTTTATACAACTTGCATAATTACTTGGCATCTACTGGTAATACAGACTATGCCCAATTTGAGGTCTACACTTTTATGGTGACTACCTCCATTATTTTATTATGCACATGAGATCTTTACACCATTAATAATACCAGATTTATCTTGTCTTTATCTTGCATCCCATAATTACAACACACCACAACATTTTAATAACTTAAAATGTTTTGATGGTTTGCCTCGTGTAGGATCAACGACCGTCAAAGAGTTTGATTTGCTTGCTCTAGACGGCCACAATTATCCCACATGGGCTGTGGACGTAAATGTTAGTCTTGCGTCCCGTGGACTTTATCGAGCTGTGTTACCACCTGAAGAGGGTGTTGCACCTCTTGATGATCAACATGTATACACGGCCCTATATCTCATTAGGAGCCATATTCATCCTGATCTTAAGGCTGAATACTTGTTGGAAGAGAACCCACGAAATCTATGGAATTCTCTTAAGCAACGCTATGAACAACAAAAGGCACTTGTCCTGCCTGCGGCCAACTATGAGTGGACGCAACTTCGCTTACAGGATTTTAAAACTGTGAGTGATTACAACCATGCTGTTCATAGGATTTGCTTAAAGTTGCAATTCTGCGAGAAAGAACCTACAGATGCGGATAAAATAGAGAAGACTCTGTCTACTATGCTTTCCTCTGAAAGGATTCTTCAACAACAATACCATGAAAGGCGTTTCCAGGTTTATTCTGAGCTTATACAAACTTTACTTGAGGCCGAAAAACATTCTGAACTTATGGTTTGGAATAATCAGCAGCGCCTCGTAGGGTCTGCTCCATTGCCTGAAGTACATGCTTACACTCAGAATAAACCCAAATTTGATGGTGGACTTTCTAAGACCCATCCTCAGGAAAATTCCAAGAAAGGTAAAAAACAACGCAGACGCAATAAGAAATTTCAAACTCGTATTCCCAACAAGGGTAAGAACATTTCCAAAAACATGAATGACAAACCTGTGTGTCAAAAGTGTGGTTGTTATAGCCATATTACAAAGAAATGTCGTACCCCAAGTCATCTTGTTGATATCTACTTAAAGTCTGTGGGTTGCGGACGTGCTGCACCAGGACAGAAGTATGTAGCCCACTTCAACATTCGACCTGACACCACCAGGAATGAGGCTGGTTGTTCGCAACAAGTTCCAATGGAACCAAGCAGCAACAACATACGAGGAGGCGAGGATCTTGCTGATATGGGGAATATGATCGTAGAATATGCATCCAACGATATATTTGGAGACTTTGAATATGCTCCCAATCCCTTAGATTCTAGTGTCTTTATGTCCTAGTGATTATAATAGTTAAAACAATTTATGTCCTATGTGTTGTAAATATTTAATAATGTCATCATTATTTGGTTTGAATATCCAATAAATGTAATATACACATTTGATATTCAATAAATAACGTATGTATTCTATATATCATCAAAGAGTTTCATATCAAATTCTTTATTTATATATAGTTTCTACGGGGGTAAATCTGATGGAGGAGGAATTATGCCTAGTGGACAGTGGTACCACTAATTCTATACTTAGAGAAACAAAGTATTTTCAAACTCTTACAAAAAGACAAGGAAATGTTTTGACAATCGCCGGACGCGATGCTACGATAGTTGGCTCTGGTCGTGCTACTATTGTACTCCCCATGGGTACCCAAATTACAATTGAGGATGCATTATTGTATCCCGATTCAAAGCGTACCTTGTTAAGTTATAGAGATATCCATCAAAATAGTTTTCATATATAAACCCGTGATGACAATAATGAGTAAATTCTCCTTGTTACTAAAAATAACGGATATGACAAACGAATTGTTGAGAAAATTCCCTCTTTTCCGTCCGGATTGTACTACACATACATCAAATCCGTACCGCATGTTGCATATAAGGTAATTTTTCAGAATGTTGACGCATTCAAAATTTGGCATGAACGCCTTGGCCATCCTGGTATAGGGATGATGTAAAAAATTATCAGCAATTCTAAAGGTCATGAGTTAAATACTGCTAAATTCCTAAAATCTTTAGATTTTATGTGCACTTCATGCGCTACAGGGAAATTGATCGTACGGCCATCGCCCGTTAAGATCCAAAATGAGCCACTAAAATTTCTTGAATGAATTCAAGGAGATATTTGTGGCCCCATACAACCAATGTCTGGATCGTTCAGATACTTCATGGTTCTAATAGATGCATCTACTCGATGGTCTCATGTGTGTCTTTTGTCCACACGTAACCATGCTTTTGTAAAAATTATTGCTCAAGTTATTAGACTTAGAGCGCATCATCCTGAACATCAAATTCAATCAATTCGAATGGACAATGCTGCTGAATTTTCCTCAAATGCTTTTAACGATTATTGTATGGCTTTGGGAATTCAAGTTCGGCACTCTGTCCCATATGTCCATACACAAAATGGTTTAGCAGAATCTCTTATTAAGAGAATTAAACTCATTGCAAGACCGTTATTACAAAATTGCAATCTACCAACTTCATGTTGGGGTCATGCAATCTTACACGCTGCTGACTTAATTAAATTGCGACCAACTGCATATCATGTAGTCTCCCCATTGCAATTAGTATGTAGGAATATGCCAAATATTTCCCATCTGCGAAAATTCGGTTGCGTTGTATACGTACCGATCTCACTGCCTAAGCGTACTTCTATGGGTCCACAGAGAAAACTTGGTATCTATGTGGGATATCAATCTCCATCAATTATCAACTACCTCGAGCCTCTTACAGGGGATTTATTCATGGCCCGATACGCTGACTGCATATTTAATGAGGACCATTTCCCGACATTAGGGGGAGATTTCAAGTACCAAAACGAATGCCAGGAAATCATCTGGAATGCCCAAGGCATTTCCCCCTCAGATCCACGTACTCTAGAGACTGAACAACAAGTTCAGAAAATCATAAACTTGCAACATATTGCAAATAACCTGCCAGAAGCATTTACTGATTATAAGTGTGTCACTAAATCCTCTTATCCTACTCGCAATGCGCCCGAAAGAGTGGAGGTACCAATAAAAACCATTCAACTCCCACTTCCAAAGAAGAGGGGGAGAAGTACGGCCGCTCCTAAGAATAATGCTACAAGTAAGCGTTCGAGGATACCGAGGGATAAATCCTCCAAATCAGTAAATCCAAGCCAACCTCAAGTTGGTAGACACCCAATAGTGGATAAAAATCCAACATCAGGACCAAATCCACAACCTGGATCAACGGTGCATCCAAATTCTGATCCTGGGATATCGAAACACCCTGACTCCATAGTTTTGGGAAACGTTGAGTCAAATAATGGGATGAAAGAAATTTCCATCAATTACATAGATTCTGGAGAATCATACGATCGTAAGACTACTGTTGTCGACATGTACTTCTCCGCAGCAATTGCAGAAATCTTTCTCAATGATCCAGATCCCAAGACCATGGCAGAGTGCAAAAAGCGCTCGGACTGGGCTCAATGGAGAGAAGCAATTCAAGCTGAGATAGCTTCGCTCACTAGAAGAGGGGTATTCACATCTACAATACCTACACCTTCCAAAGTCTTTCCTATAGGCTTTAAATGGGTTTTTCGTCCAGAAACGGAATGAGAACAATGAGGTGGTGAGATATAAAGTGAGGCTAGTAGCACAATGGTTCACGCAGAGACCCGACATTGATTACAATAAAACCTATTCTCCAGTAATTAGTGGAATTACTTTCTGATACTTAATATCATTGGCAGTTCAAAATCATCTATCTATGCAGTTGATGGATGTGGTGACAACATATCTATATGGGTCACTTGATTCGGACATATACATGAAGGTTCCCGATGGAATCCAAATTCCGAATCCAATCGCAAATCGCAACATGTATTGTGTAAAACTACAAAAGTCATTATATGGCTTGAAGCTGTCGGGACGAATGTGGTACAACCGACTGAGGGAATTCCTTCTATAGAAAGGATACTCTAACAATGATGATTGCCCATGTGTTTTCATTAAGAAATCTCGAACGGGATTTTGTATTATATCCGTGTATGTTGATGATTTAAATATCATTGGCAGCCCAAAGGATATAGATGAAGCACGCAAACATCTAAAGAGGGAATTCGAGATGAAGGATTTGGGTAAGACCAAGTATTGCCTAGGCTTACAACTTGAGCACCGTCCTTTAGGGATTTTAGTGCATCAATCAACCTATATCCAGAAAATATTGGAGAAATTCAATATGGATAAATCATATCCTAATAAAACTCCGATGGTTGTTCGTTCCTTAGAAATAGGGAAAGATCCATTTAGACCACAGGATATTGGGGAAAAGATGTTGGGACCAGAGATCCCATATCTCAGTGTCATTGGCGCACTTATGTATCTTGCAAATTGCACCAGGCCTGATATCGCATTTGCAGTGAACTTACTAGCTAGGCATAGTGCGGACCCAACTCGTCGTCATTGGACGGGAGCGAAGTGTATCCTCAGATACCTTAATGGCACAAAGAATCTTGGTTTATTCTTCAAGAAAAATCATGATCCTAGTATGATTGGTTATACTGATGCTGGTTAATTATCTGATCCTCATAACGAAAAATCCCAAATAGGATTTGTATTCCTACATGGAGGTACAACTATTTCATGGAAGTCCTCTAAGCAGACTCTGACAGCAACTTCTACTAATCATTCTGAAATTATTGCTCTATACGAGGTATCACGAGAATGTGTATGGCTTCGCAGAATGATTAACCACATACAACAGTCATGTGGTATTGGTTCAATCGAATCACCTACAATTATCTATGAAGATAATTCCGCTTGTGTTACACAGATGCAATCAGGTTATATAAAGAGCAATATCACTAAGCATATTGTTCCTAAACTGTTTTATCCCCATGAATTACAAGAAAACGGGGAAATAAACATCTTGCAAATCAAGTCATGTGATAATCTCGCTGACCTATTTACTAAGTCCTTACCAACTTCTGTGTTTCAAAAATTGGTACATGGAATTGGTATGCGGCGACTTCGAGATTTGCCAGAATCAGGGGGAGATATCTCCTAAATGTTGACCTATACCAGCATCATATTATACTCTTTTCTTTCACAAGTTTTACTTATAAGGTTTCTTGTTAAAGTTTTTAATGAGGTAATATTAACATAAGCATGTGTCATATTTCCTATTTTCCCCACCGGAGTTTTTGTGGGAAATATCAAAGACGCATATTGCCCTCACAACTCATACATGGTTTTTTTTCCTAAAAAGGTTTTTCATGTGAGTTATCCAAGAGGCAATACCAATAATATATCGTCATATTTCTCCTAATTTTTCCACTGGTTTTTTATAGGAGTTTTAGCGACATATCACTTTATATTGCTTCTCATATTTTTCTTGAAAAGGTTTTTGGGGAAGTAATATATATGTCGTATCTCCAATATTTTTCCCCACTAGGGTTTTTAATGGGATACCAATGACACAGTGATTTATTTAAATCACACTCATATATGCTATTTTCTTCTTATTTTCCTATAAGATTTAAAGGAGTTTTTATAGCATATCTATACATACATATTCCTCAGATTTTTCCCACGGGGTTTTTCGAGGAATTCAAACATACAGCTATATTGATCTCAAAGAAGATTCGATCGAGGGGGAGTGTTGTGAAACGTCACCCCCTGGCTGAATGGACGAAGGGACACATCCATCCAAACGACATCGTTTCACAGGGATGATCTCATCCATTGATAGAGGCAGTTAGGATTAGTATAGACAGTTAACCATTGTCACCAAAGGGACATGTCCTTTGGACACTAACAGTTGTGTCGGTACGGACACACCCCTTCACTTTGTATATATATCTAAGAGATCAATGAAAGCAGTTTAGATGTTTCCAAATCATGTTCATTTTCATTCACTTTCAACACAAAGTTACCTTAATCATGCATGATAAGGTACTACTATACTACATAGATAAAGATAATGCACCCATCGACACCCACATTTCTATCAATTATTAGGTACACCTCTATTTGTTGTTTATATTCCCACAAGGTGATGTTTGTTACATGCATGTAAACAAACAAACAAAATAGTGCTTGATCTGTCTGTTACATCCCTCTTGTTTTCAAGTAATCTGTACCTTCACATATATGCTCGTATTTTCTTTTGTAAAACTTCTTGCCAATCTTTAATCAATTTTTCCCTTTTTGGGGCCCCACATGAAACAGTTGACTTTTAATTTGTTTGTTTATGAGAATTTTCTAGAGCCTCCACCATACTTATTTACATGTGTACAAGAAAGGTTCTTATACATATATAAGAGGACAAAGGGCATTATAGTAATTTCAAATAAGATAAATGTTTGCATGGGCTTACATGTCTTTGGTCATGGGTGTCAAGTGAGCATGCCGGCACGTGTTTATACTCGTTTCACACAGCAACACAATAATGGACCTTCACTCATCATACATTGACATAATAACGATGATAGCCCCCAAATCAACCAAGGCCCTGCCATACACAGCACGGAGGAGACATCTAAATTGTACAGGACAGTACCATCACTTCATGTACCTCTGCAGAAATTTACGGTGGAAATCACTCCTGATGGTGTCGTTGATAAACCGTTTCGGTGTCTTGGTCTCTCCGCGTGCCTGGTTCTTAAATATCACATCATCATCCCACCTGGAAACCACAAACACCCGAGATTAGGCTCGACATAACCCACGTGTAGTTTCAATCAGGACAAAAAACATACTATATAACACAACGAGCTCACCACCAGCATCCTACCTTCTCTTAACACTGAAGGAGCCTGGATTGTTGATATTAATCAAAGGGTTTCCTCGCATCAGTTCAGCCTCCTTCATCTTAGCCTCCTCTTCTGCTTGTTGCCGCTCCTGAAATGGAACAATTCTCATTACATCCCCATAATCCAAATGTACAAAAACCTAAAATCATGACTCAACGACAGAGATGCAAAGATAACAAACCTTTCTAAGCTTCTCCTCGGCTCTTTCTTTCTTAATCCTCTCAAGCTCCGCCATTAGAGCTTCAGTGTCATCGTCATCGTCATCATCTTCATCGCTGAACACAATTTGGCACTGATGTGTAAGAGCAACCAAGCATAGTGAAGTGGTAGTGCTCTAAATTATGGAAACACAGCCGAAATAAGATATTTGCTCTAAACAATGTCAAGAAAGGCGCTGCCTTATTTTCTCTGCCCATTTGAAGTGAAAGCAGCCTTATCACAGGAAGCTGAAGCTAATTGTGATACTACGCTAGGCAATGCACAATAGTGGATATTAACCACTACTCCAGAAGTGAGTAGCCTTGTGGCCATACCACCATACGAATTTTTACTGAAGTTGACACGGAAAAAAAAAAAACATTTGAAACCATTCTACAAAATAATTAATGCAGTTGCAAGTGCAGTTCAGCCTGCTAAAGAAAGAAGAATCCCAGAAGCATTTCACAAAAGTAGGGTTCATAAACACCCATCAATGAGATGGACAATGATACATACCTCTCATCATCACTTTTAGGCTCCACATCGGAGTCATCTGCATCAATATCTCGTGGAACTATCTTATCCTCGGCCTCTCTTTGAACCTGAGTGTTACAGCAAGAAAGGAATAAGTTGTCACTAAGCCACAGCATAAACAGATATTGATGCAGCGTTCGTTCCACCAACCTTCTAAGAGTAGCTGGCTTGAACTTTTCCGTCGGTCTCTTTCTTCTGCAGGCAAGAAGATAGATATTGTTACTGATTATACATACCAGTTACAAACTTACCCTGTACAGAAAACACAAAAGAACGAGACAGAGAAAGTAGGTATACCAGCATAGGACTTATCCTTGGAAGAGTAGTGCTTGCGCTCACGTTCCTCAAGTTCCTCCCTAAGGTTCCTCTTCTGTAACTCCTCTTGGGTCTGTTGACCGTCTTTTCTGTACACATGGGCAAAAATAGTGAGTCGTGTAGGAACAAACCTCAGCCTGACATATATTGGCAACAAAAATATACAGCCAGCGGCTTTGACGGAGACATTCAGTGAGGATAATTATAGGGAATACCTTAACCATCTGTGAGGGGGTTGGTTGTGATTCCCAGATACTAACAGGGAACATATACATCTTTGTAAGCAATATGTTGGTGGTGCTGAAATTTTCTTTGCCTTAACAAAGCAACTTCAGCAATTAAGATTTGTACAACTATCGCCTCTCCAAACTCCGTTCAATGGACAAGACATGTGACCAAGTCTATGCTTTATGCATTTTTTTTCCTAGACAAGATAGAATGCCAAGTTACTTGCTGGATATTAGGAAATATTCAACCTTGCATAAGCACCTAGCTGTCCCTTTCGATTTGCAAACGTAATCCAAATTACATACATGGTGGTAGTCATAACGATTGTCAGAGGTGGAGCAAAAGCAAATGCAAATGCATTTCGTTGTTTGCAAGCAGTCATGTGGTGCAGAAAGGCTAATCAAGCAGGATTAATAATTGTATCAGTGTAGTAAAAACGTATGAGTTACCAGATTCTTTAAAAAATCAACAGCTATCTACCAGAATATTAAAAAGAGGATGTTAAAAAAATGAAGTTGTCTTCAGGTCCCTCCACCAAATCAAGCATAAAGTGAGTGAATTAATTTTTTACACAGCATGAATGCAAAAAGTGAGACATCTTAGAAATGGCCAGAGCGCCATGCTATATCTGTCCTTTCTAAATACCAGCTAGGAACTGCATATACTGCATCTTTCTAGCCAACTATGAAAGCTGTTATCAACAGTTGAGAGTTTGGACTGTAGTGCCAAATACTTGTCCAATGTAGGCTATTTGACTGGAAGTCAGGATCCCTAAGATGATTTGCTTTGTGTTTGTACATGGTTAATTCGACAATTGGACCAAAACTCTAAGAGAATAATATAACATGTTTACATGGATTAGGATTAATGGATTTCCTGTCAGATTTTAACTCCAGCAATTCTCCAACTACTACTTTGTTTTTTGGACTACGATCTTATCGGTGATCTGGTCGAAAGTGGAGGCAGTGGAAGCAAGAGCTCCTGCTGTATGTCAGTTGCAATATCTAGACGTTCATGGCAACTGAACAACAGCAGGCATGCATCTGCTCTGGTTTTTGGTAGACTCTGCAGCCACCTTCTTAATGTTGCACTTACAAAGATGAAGTAATTAATATTTCAGCATACCACCGAATAGACATATACTAATAGTAATATCTAAAGTGGAATGAGTTGTCAAATGAACTCAACATCAGCAGATAGTTGGTGGTATATGTTACTTCCTACTGAATAGCACCATCATCATCTACGTAAAGCAACTCTGGACTAAAGTATATTATAAAAAGAAACTGATGCTGGAAGAAATGAAAACCACACCATCTTAACATTTGATTTGGATATACTTTTTCAGCACTTAAAATAAAATGATTTTGAAATGCTAATGTAGGCACTCACTGGGTAATTCAAATTTTTAAGTTGTAGTAACACATCACACGTGGTACAGAAAGGCTAGTTTTGAAGGTTAGGGTTTGACGCCGGCGTAGGAGACGGCCACACCGTGGCGATTCTCTCGTGGTAGGATCGAACCGACGGCGCCCAAATCGAACCGAAAATCTCCCCAAATCGAGGAGCAAACGGAGCCTAGCCGTTCCCCGCAATGGATCCTCCGTCCGTGGAGCTAGGCGCAGGCGCAAAATTAGGTGGGGGAAATAAAAGAAGAAACAGGGGCAGGCGGCCAGGAGACCTCTGTCGGACAGGCAAGGACGGTGATGAATCGACCGATGAAGAGACGGATAGAAGGGGGTGGGTGCAGGGAAGAGGAAGAGAATACCTGGGCTTGAGGGAGGTGTGCGCGGCGAGGTCGCGGGAGGAGTACTTCTGGGAGGGGCCGAAGATGCGCGTGCCCCCCTGCTCGTTGCCGCCCTTGGCCGGCGCCCAGGTGGGGCGCGCCGCCGTCGTCATCTGGAAACCCTAGGCGGCGAGGTAAGCTGCGGTTCGCGTTGCCTTCTCGCTCCGGCTTCCTCGGCTCCGGTGCTGATCTGTTGGATTGGACAGAGAGACGACGCGTTCAGGGAGTCAGCGGGGTTTTTTTCTTTTCTTTTTTTTTTCCCTGTTGGGCAGGTTTTAGTTGTTCGTGGATGTAAATGGGCCGCACGTATTGATGGACTTGGTCTGTTTCGGTTTGAATTGCGAAAGGAAAGAAAAAAGTCACCATGTTACCTCCTCAGCTATCGTTAAACTACGCTCGTGAACTTTTAAAACCGTCTATTTTACCTTCCTTACAAGCGGTTTTTAAAAACGATTTTATCTTTTTTATATATTTATTTTAGCTGAATATTTGAAAAATCATATTAAATCATATAAAAATCAGAAAATAAAAAATTCAATTTTATTGCACTTCATATGAGTAGATCTACACATTGTGTATATAATATGGTATGCTTTTATTGGGTTCATAAACCCAGGGTTCCCGATGGGCCCGCTTACCAGTAAAAGCTCGGCCCAGCAGACGGCATTACAACAATGTGCGACTCCTGGGCCGGCCTAAATACCTAACGACAGGCCGGAAGAGCGATCCAGTCTCCGATCGGAAGACCCGGCCAAGAAGAGGATGCGCTCGCTTCCGACTCCGACCCGCTTTTCCGACCGGGAATACATCGAACCTCTGCCTACAGCTCTTCTCCGACCAGCGCGATCGGAGCCGATTGGGAACGACCGACCGGGGACGTCCGCTCGGTGAGGACCCAAGAATCAGGCGGAGCAGATAAGGCAAGGCGCTCAAGTCAACCGCAATACCGAGGACTGTACCCTGCACACATGCAGGACAGTACTTATCAGGCCATGCTAGAATGGTGCTTTGCAACCTTTCAGACATATCAGAACACGAACAGTGTTGTGGGCGTCAACATTTGTCCTACAGTATGGTAGGCGTCGATATTTGTCATACCAGAAGAACACGATGGAGCCTGTCACATGCATCTGAGCGTCAACAGTATTGTGGGCACCGACAAACTGTCTTGTACCCGACGACGTGGGCAACAAGACTAGGAAACACACACACTCTCTCTCCTAAACTTGTAAGGTCGTTCCCTTCATCTATAAAAGGGGATGCGCTCTCTTCTAAAAGGAGGACGATCATTCCGACTCTCTCTCTGCTAAGCTCTAGACATTCTAAGCACTCGAACAGCTCAACGGCTCTAGAACTCTAAAGTTACACAGAGCATACGTTCCAATACTTAGCGCACGAAGGAGCTCCAGTCACTCTTGGCCCTTTGGTCTAGAGCCCGACGGGACCTTTAACACCCCATTCTTATTCCCACTCGTTTGTAACCCCACAGCAAACTTCGAGCATCTAGACTCAGGAATAAAGTCACCGATCGACTGAAATTGAACGTAGAGCACGTTGCCTGAACCAGTATAAACCCTGTGTCATTGAGTGCTAGGCCACATCCGATCACAACCTATGACTAAAC
This sequence comes from Miscanthus lutarioriparius, assembly GCA_904845875.1. Lineage (NCBI taxonomy): Eukaryota > Viridiplantae > Streptophyta > Magnoliopsida > Poales > Poaceae > Miscanthus > Miscanthus lutarioriparius. The sequence continues at coordinate 80,106,029 of CAJGYO010000019.1, read as the reverse complement.
TACAAATATTCACTTGTTGGTCACTTTTTGCACCGATAGTTGGCGCCATCCGTGCGGAGGACGCCGTGCGTTCACGCTTTTGGTCATTGGATGGCCCACCTTTCCGCCATCTTCGGCATGACAAACTCAAGCGATACGACTCGCTTCGGCTCACTGGAGTTTCCCACGCTCCCACATGTTGGGATGTGGGTTCCTCCGGTCTTCGAGCCGTTCCAAACCTTCCTCTTCGGACGCCTGGACTTAGTCGCCGACCAGCTCGGTGTGCTTTGCCTTCGCAAGGAGGCACTTGTCCCAGCTCCCGCCAGAGGAGGAGCGCCCTCCGTCGGCTCCGAGCCACCCGGCGACCTCAACGACGAGACACCTGTGCGTCGCTCCGAGCCCACGCCGGGCTCAAACCCCACTGTGAGTAACGTACATATTGTCCTTTACTCTTTATTTAATATCTTCCGCCGACTCTCTGGAGGGACCTCGTTGTCCTCATCGCAACCGCCGTGAGATCGGTTCCCCTACGGCCTTGCGTCCCCGTGGACGCGTACGCGTGGGGGCTCCGAAAGATGCTGACGCCGCCCCTTCTCATATATGAATTCGTGAGGATGGCGGGCTACGCTCCCGCCTCTTTCCATGACCTCATGGATGACGAGGTTGAAAGCGACGACTCCAGCATCGGCGACATTGTGGCACCTAGCCACCCTCTGTCCTGGGAGTGCGCTATGGTAAACGCTCCGGGACAGCCGCGCGGTGGTAGCGGAGTCCCTACAGACTCACACCCCTCCGGACCCTCGTGCGGAGGCCCTCGCGTGCGCAGGAGCACGGTGAGGAACTACGACAAAGGCGGCAGAGCAAGCCACCACCTGCGCTCGTGCGTAACCCGATGAGCGACGCCCGGGGTCACGCCCGCTAGGTCCAGCGCAACATCATGGATGAAGGAAACGATCCCCCATAGTTTGCTCGGGCTAGCCAGAACATCGCCACTATGGCGATGCTTCTACGTGGCCTTCCCGAGCCTGTCGACCCCTAGGAGTAGACGATCCACCGGAACCTTCGGGCACTGGTGGAAATCGCCGTCGTTCAACAGGCAGAGAGCTTCGCGTCGTGACATCGGCTCACGGCCTCTTTCCCTACCGAGGGAATGGGGGCGTACCAGTCAAATCACTCCATCCGCTCATCACTACAGTCACCGAGCGTGGAACAGGAGGCCACAACTGCACCACAGCCTGACCCAGTGCCCACTCCACATCGACCACCTGTGCGCAAACGGCTCGGGCCAAACCGAGACGCTCGCAGCGTCATCAACAATCAGCGTCAAGCCCAGCGTGATGATGACGTCGATCAAGGGGCGGTGAGAGCATGCGGCATGGGCCCCAGCCGGACCATCGAGGGGAGCGGGGAAACACACCCTAGGCATGGTCGTCGACCAGACGACCGAAGTCCTAGCCCGGACGGCCTGAGACCACGGGCCTTTGGCCGTCACATCCAGAAAGCACCGTTCCCACAGCGCTTCCGACCACCTACCAACATCGCCAAATACATTGGGGAAATGAATCCTGGTATATGGCTCGAATACTTCCAGCTCGCCTATCAAGCCAGAGGAGTGGATGATGATCACTTCACCATTCAATACCTCCCCATCTGTGTGGGGGAGCATGTTCAAGCATGGCTCAAATTCCTACCGCCTGACAGCATCCGCGACTGGGCGGATCTCAAGAGTATCTTCATCGGGAATTTCCAGGGGACGTATGTCCGCCTTAGAATTCCTAGGACCTCAAGAGCTGCCGGTAGAAGCCTGACGAGTCCCTACGGGATTACATCCGTAGGTTCTCAAAATATTACAACTCCCTCCCTGATGTCGTGCGGACAAACAGCCCCAGCAGGGCTAGCTCGACCACTTCGACAAGCTCATGGAGAGCCCATGCACCAACCATGCCTACCCTGTCAAGCACCTCTACAAGGACTGTGAACTCCTTAGGCGCTTTCTGCGACAGGCCAGCAGACTAAAAGAAGGAAAGGGCAAGGAGGCAGCAGCCAAGAAAGGTGGCGCGATGAGCAAGGATGGGGACAGCTTTCCCAATCCCGAGGAATGCCTCATGATCTTCAGGGGATCCGATGCCATCTACTCCAAGCGCCAGCACAAAGTCTGCTACAGAGAGACATGCATCGCCGAAACGGCCGTCCCCTCTTTCCTTAGCTGGTCAGAATCTCTAATCACTTTTGATCAGAGGGAGCATCCTTCCCATGTCGCCAGACCGGGTCGCTACCCGCTCGTCGTCGACCCTATTATCCGCAAGAAGCGCCTCACCAAGGTGCTGATGAACGGAGGCAGCGGCCTCAACATTCTCTACATCAACACCCTCGATGCCATGTACATCCCCCGGTCGGAGCTCCACCTAGTGAGCTCTCCCTTCCATGGCGTGATCCCGGGGACGCAGGCAAACCCACTCGGGTATATCGACCTGCCCGTCATGTTTGGCGACCGAGCCAACTTCCGCTTGGAGGTCCTCACCTTCGAGGTGGTGGACTTCCCAGGATCCTACCACGCCATCTTGGGCTGCCATGCTATGCCAAGTTCATGGCGATCCCCAACTATACCTACCTCAAGTTGAAGATGCTGGGACCGAACAACGTCATCACTGTGGGTAGCACCTTTTCACACGCCTACACGTGCAACCACGAGCATTTCGAGCTCTCCACTACCGTCATCAACTCAGCTGATATCCCTCAGCTTGGAAATTCATCGACTCTAGTAGTCCCGGACTGCAACAAGCCAACCTCCTCGACTGCCTTCCACCCAATCGAGGAAACTAAGGCAGTGGGGATCGACCCCACCGATCCAACCAAGACGGTGCGGATCATGGCCAAGCTCCCGGTCAAATAGCAATGCGAGCTCGCCGCCTTTCTATGTGCCAATTGCGATGTCTTCGCATGGAAATCTTCTGACATGCCGGGCATACCGTGGGAGGTCACCGAGCACGCGTTACGCCTCATCCCGGGCTCAAAGCCCGCCAAGCAATGCCTACATCGCTTTAACAATGAGAGGCACATGGACATAGGCGAAGAGATCACCAAACTCCTAGTAGTTGGATTCATTAAGGAGGTATATCACTCTGACTGGCTAGCTAATCCTGTTCTTGTTAAAAAGAAGACCGAGAAATGGAGAATGTGCGTTGATTATACTGGCCTCAACAAGGCATGTCCGAATGACCATTTTCCTTTGCCACACATAGACCGGATAGTCTACTCCACCTCAAGATGCGAAATCCTCTTGTTTCTGGATGCCTACTCAGGCTACCACTAGATCACGATGAAAAGAGTCCGACCAGCTCGCAACTTCATTCATCACCCCGTATGGTTCGTACTGCTACGTAACCATGCCTTTCGGTCTGAAGAACGCTGGCGCCACCTATCAACGGTGCATGCAGCAATGCTTCGCCGACCAAATTGACCCGCTCGATCAGCCTGACCAAGTCGAGCAGCCAAAACCAACAATCACCATCTATGTAGATGACATAGTGGTCAAAACGGCTCAAGCTTGCGACCTGATCGCGAACTTGGCCACAATGTTTGCGAACCTCCAAAGGTTCAGCATCAAATTGAATCCCGAAAAATGTGTTTTCGGGGTTTCGAAGGGGAAGCTGCTTGGATACATCGTGTCCAAACATGGTATCGAGGCCAACCCTGAAAAAATCATAGCCATCTCCAACATAGGCCCTATACGCAACGTCAAGGGCGTACAAAGGCTCACCGGCTGTTTGACCACCCTGAGTCGGTTCATCTCCCGGCTAGGCGAGCGGGGGATGCTTCTCTACAAACTTCTCAAAAAGATAGACGCATTCGTCTAGACTGAGGAAGCACAGCAGGCTTTGGAAAGCCTCAAAGCGTCACAGAAGTCGGCCCCAATACTCATCGCTCCCGAACGGGGAGAACCCCTCCTCCTCTATGTTGCGGCAAGCAACCACGTGGTGAGCGCCACCCTAGTCGTCGAAAGGGAGGAACCAGGACACCACCTAAAGGTCCAATGACCCGTATACTTCATTGGGGAGGTACTCACCAATGCCAAGGTTTGGTACCCCCAAGTGCAGAAACTTCTATACACTGTACTGATGGCGACCTGAAAGCTCCTGCACTACTTCACCGATCATGAAGTCATGGTCATCACTTCATTCCCACTAGGAGACATCATCCGCAACCGTGACGCCGTGGGACAGATCTCCAAGTGGGCACTCGAGCTAATGGCCACGATAGCAGGTATAACCCCTGCACCACTATGAAGTCTCGGGCTCTCATAGACTTTGTCACCGAATGGACGGAGGTCCAGCTCCGGACCCCAAATGTCACCCACGAGTACTAGACGATGTACTTCGACGGGTCGATGATGGCGCCTGGCTCGAGGGCTGGAGTGGTTCTGATCTCCCCGAATGGGAGCAGGCTCCGCTACGCGATCCATCTCCACTTTTCGGCCTCAAACAATACCGCGGAATACGAGGCCCTCATCAACGGACTATGCATCGCCATCGAGCTCGGCGTTACGTGGTTGTATGTCCATGGCGACTCGGAGTTGGTCGTCGACCAAGTGATGAAGGAATCCTCTTGCAAAAGCCCCCTCATGGCAGCATACTGTCAAGAAGTGCGCAAGCTCGAGGACAAATTCCAAGGGATCGAACTACATCATATCCCCCAAAAGGACAACGATGTCACCGATTTCCTCATAAAATTGGCTACCAGGCGGGTTTCATCCCCATACAGGGTCTTCATCAACGACCTTCATGAGCCGTCTGCCTGTATCCTGGAAGGTCCGATCCAGACACGCTCCAACACCAACCTGTCACTCGGGGGCTCCAACCTCGATGCCTCTATGATGAAGTCGCCCGCCGACGTCGCCATAATAGCACTTGATCAAACTGACTGGAGAGCACCACTGCTCACCTACCTCCTCGAGGAGATTCTCCCACCAAAAAGGACCGAAGCACGATGAATCGCTCAACACGCTAAGATGTTCGTCACATTCGGTAACGAACTTTACAAACGAAGTCCATCGAGAGTACTCATGAAGTGTGTCCCTACCGATCAAGGGAAATAGCTCCTCCTCGAGGTCCATGCCAGAATCTACGGACACCACGCAGCTCCAAGGTCGTTGGTCAGAAAAGCCTTTCACCAAGGTTTTTACTGGCCCACTATGCTGCAAGATGCAGAAGAGGTCATCCGCAGGTGTGAGGGATGCCAGTTCTACGCTCAGCAAACTCACTTGCTAGCATAGGAGCTTCAAACTATCCCCATCACCTGGTCATTCACGGTCTGGGGTCTCGACATGGTAGGACCCCTCAAAAAGGGATCGCAAGGGTCATCTCTGACCCAACCTCTGCCATCAACACGGGGATCGCCGTCATCGCCGTCATACTCGCGACTGGCTAGGAGGGCGCAACCCCTAGAAGGGAAGGTCACACCGCCACCAGTCTGCTTTCCCTGCCGCTCGTCGCGACTTGCTATAGGCTGGGTCTCCACTCCTCCCACACGAGAGGCGGGGTGATGCCTAGTCCCATCAGTCCCTGGCCACTGTCAAACAAGTATAGGTCAGTCGCGCTCAAAAAACTCAACTGTGAGATAAAAAGGAACATAGATGCATACCTGAACGAAAGCAGTAGGGCCCTGAAACCCCGACCCGCTGGCGATGAGCCCGTCGGACAAGGACCGCTCATGGGTCGTGACCCATGCCCCTCGTATCGAACGAGGGAGGAGTTGACCTGGCCGGTTCCCGATCGGCCCGCGAATGGCCGCGACCGTCGGCTCGTGGCGCACCCACCGAAGCAACTAACGGGGTGTCACCCCGTTGTGGGTTGCATGCACGCGCCGACCCCAAAGATGTGGGGGTACAAGCACGCTCCTTTGACCAGCCAGCGTGCCCTGCCACGCTCGAAGCAGGGGGGTGCGAAGCCAACGATGCCTCCTCTGACCGGCCGGCATGCCCCGCCACGCTCGGAGCAAGGTGGTGCGAAGCCGCTGAAGCCTCCGAAGGGCGCAACAACCACGCCCGCTTTGCCTCTCGCTCGACGGCGATGTCTGAGCTCGCGGCGAGCTTCCTTGATACGGGAAGATCGTCGCGCCTCTCCGTATCCCGTCCATCGCCGACAGATGCGGCCGTAGGCTCACGACGCTCCACTGAGGTCACGACGATGCCCTTGTCTTCTTCATCCTCAGAGGTGCTCGTGTCGCCACCCACATCGCTCCTATTTTCACCCACCCGGAGCCGCCGACCGATCTCCTTCTCCTTCTCGAACCTTCTCTGGGCCTTCTCAACTCTCTTGTTCTTTTTAGCAACCGCTGCCTCCTTCAAAGCATCTTGCCGAGCTATGCCCTTCGGCCCCCTCAGAAGATGCGGCCAGGATCTATAACCCACGAGTCCCTATGAAACGGATGACTCAAAGTCAAAACAAGGGAAAGCAAGAGGGAAAAAGTTATGGAAAAAGAGAGGAGAGCATACCAGATTTGACAGCTTCATGGCGTGAAGAGGTCCGGGCTTTCCTTCAAGGGACTCTTTGTCCCTCAGTTGCAGCACCTGGTCGAGTTGACTCTAGACTTCATCTTTCAGCAACTCCTCCGACGACGCACGGTCGAGCTCCGTGGGGCCAGAGTACACCCACATCGACCGCCTCCTCTTCGCCAGCGGGGCGACTCGACAGTGGAAGAAGGTGTGGAAGACCCATAGCCCACCGAGGTCGTGATGTACCAGGTTCTGGAGCTCCGCCTTGATGACCTCCAGCTTGTTCTGTCGACTGGAGGGACCCCACGACCAGCTCTCCCGCCTCTCCGGCCTTCTTCCGGTGAATGATGGGAATGGCGCCTTCGCTGGGTTCCTGAGGTAGAACCACTCGCCATGCCACCCCCGATTGGAGTTGCAGGGGGAATACGCGGGATAGGAGCCCGATGGCCTCGGCTTCTTCTGCAAGGCGAAGCCCCCAACCGACGTGGTTCTGGATGGCTTCCCCTCCGACAAGGCTCGCTCGGTGAAGATCCGCTAGAAGAGGTCCACGTGTGGCTCCATCCTAAGGAAGGCCTCGTAGATGGTGACAAAACTAGCAACATGCAACACCCCAGTCAGATTGAGGTGCTGTAGCTCTAGGCCCCACTCGTTGAGGAGCCCGCGCAAGAACCAGTGCGTGGGATATCCAAGCCTACGCTCGTGGAAGGTGAGGAAGGAGACAACCTTGTCAGCCCGTGGTCACGGAACAGCTTCCCCTAGCATAGGAGCCCTCCAATGTGCCACCTCCTATGGTGGGAGTAACCCCTTCTCGGCAAAGGCGGCCAACACCACCTCATCTATGTTGGATGGCCTCTAGTTCGACATTGAGCTCTGGATTCACGAACGAATCTGTGAGTTCTCCTCTCCCTCGCTTTACCCTCTCTCTCCTAGAAACCGCCATGGCCCACGAATGAGCTTGGCAAGAAAATAGAAGGAGGAGAGGCGGTGGGTGGAGAAAGGCAAAGGAATGGGATGAAGACCCTCTCAGTTCCCCTATTTAATGCGGATGGGCATGTGGTGGGACGCGGCCTGACTGATGGACACGCCCTGCCCAACGAAACATCGCCCGATTAAAACGGGATGTGGCCTAGGTTGGGCCCACCACTACCACAACCCAGGCGTAGGAAACAAGGCACAACTGCATGCAAACGACCCTCCACCTTCCCAGCCAGGGTTTGGAAGGGCCCACCGATGGGATCTCCGTGGAGGAAAGACCAACGAGCTACCTGAGTCGATCGAACAACTCAAGCGACCATCGAGAGACGGGTAAGGAGCAGTGGGATGCCCCATGCGGGCTACGCTGACTCTGTCACGAATGACGGACACGGATCCCATTCTGACATATCCGATAAAAGCTCCTCAAACCCGCCACTCGAGTCATTAAGGTATCTTTACCAAACCTTCATACTTTATTTTATTTTCTAAATGCATAATCATTCATTCATCCTTCCTCATACACACATTCACACATTCACACATTCATCCATGCAATCATTCATTCATCCCATACATCCAAAGCATTGCATATGCAATTGATGCATCACAACGCTTCGTGTTGCGTCATGAAGCGGTAGTCGCCTCATTCGACATGAGCGACAACCGACCGAGGTTTGAAGGCCAGCCCGCGAAGGGCTCGAGGCCGCCTCACATCAAACAGAGCTAGGGGAGAAAACACAGATGAGCCCCAGTGGCCCTCGCTCGATCTGCTCGGAAGCAGATAGGGTCATCTCAACTTTCTCATTCGATCCTAACCTCGAGCCATGCCCACATAATCTCCATCGAGGGGAGGCCAGCGGGCCACCTGAGTCAGTCTCTGAAATAGCTCAGGCATCTACCGGGAGGCGGGTTAAGGAGCAGTGGAATGCCACATGAGGGCTATACCGACCCCGTTACAAATGATGGACCAGGATTCCACTCGGACATACCCGTTAGAGAGCTCACCGAGTGCGTCACTCGAGCCATCGAGGCAAGCGACGTTAGCTCAGCCCCTTCGGTTGCGAAAAACCGCGGATGGGGTAACGCACGAAACTAGACCAACCCCTCGGCCACACCTAGCACTTGGGTCCGCACCCCGTCATGCCCGACCCCTTAGCCACGCCCGATGTTTGGGTTGGCGCCCGACGCCTGGGGCCGCGCTCCCGGAAACGATGGCTCAGAACGTTGGCAAGTCGAAAAATCCCTCAGACGATTCTACCCGAATCACCCGGGGGCTCGGGGGCTACACCCACAAGGTGCGCTCGCGCGCACCCGCTGGCAAGTCAAAAAATCCCCCAGGCGATTATACCCGAATCGCCCGGGGGCTACACCCACCGGATGCGCTCGCGCGCACCCGCTGGCAAGTCAAAAAAATCTCCTAGGTGTTTTCTAGAACCACCAAGGCCACACCCCTTGCTGGGCTCTGCCTCGTCCGACCCCCGAGGGTTGGCTCTGCCTCGTCCGACCCCCGAGGGTTGGCTCTGCCTCGTTTGACCCCCGAGGGCTGGCCCCACTTCGGCTGATACCCGAGGGTAGGTTCCTCCTTGGCCGATGTTTGAGGGCTGGCTCTGGCTCGCCCGACGTCTGAGGACTGGCCACGCTTCACCCGATCCCTCGGACATGGTCCCTAACGGAAGCTCGCGCCACCACCAACCACTACGGGCCAGAAAGTACAACCCTAAGTCAAACTTCTGACATCGTACAGAGAGCGGTCGCATCTCAGCACGACCTGTCTCCACGACATGACGTTCAAGGGGACCCATATTGACCCACAGTGACGGACGCATGATCACTATGCTGCCTACACCCTGTACGACTGCTGATCAGCATGCTGGTTCGTCGGTCCGGTGCCTGGGTCCATGCTCCATCGCGCTCGACCCCTCGGCCACGCCCGACGCATGGGTCCACGCTCCATCGCGCTCAACGATGACTCACGATCTTACACCCATCTGTTGCTCTCGTACAATGAGTATAAAAAGGCCCTTCATGACTTCACAGAAGTCCCAAAAGGGCTCGGGGGCTCCTGTCGGGTTCATAAACCTAGGGTCCCCGATGGGCCCGTTTTTCAGCAAAAGCTCGGCCCAGCAGACGACATTACAACAACGTGCGACTCCTGAGCCGGCCCAGATACCTAACGACAGGCCGGAAAAGCGATCTAGTCTCCAACCGGAAGGCCTGGCCAAGGAGGGGACGACGCTCGCTTCCAACTCCGACCCGCTTTTCTGACCGAAAGGACTGGCCAAGGAGAGGACGACGCTCGCTTCCGACTCTGACCTGCTTTTTCGACCGGAAGGTCTGGCCAAGGAGGGGACGACGCTCGCTTCTTACTCCAACCCGCTTTTTCGACCGGGAATACACCGAACCTCTGCCTACAGCTCTTCTCCGACCGGCACGGTCGGAGCCGACTGGGAACGACCGACCGGGGACGTCCGCTCGGTGAGGACCCAAGAATCAGGCAGAGCAAATAAGGCAAGGCTCTCAAGTCAACCGTAATACCGATGACCATACCCTGGACACCCGCATGACAGTATTGCCAGGCCATGCCAGAAGGGAGCTTTGCAACCTTTCAGACATGTCAGAACATGATCAGTGTTGTGGGCGTCGACATTTGTCCTACAATATGATAGGCGCCGACATTTATCATACCAGAAGAACACGGTGGAGCCTGCCACATGCATCTAGACGTCAACAGTATTGTGGACGCTGACAAACTATCTTGTACCCGACGGCGTGGGCAACAAGATTAGAAAACACACACACCCTCTCTCCTAAATTTGTAAGGTCGTCCCCTTCATCTATTAAAGAGGATGCGCTCTCTTCTAAAAGGAGGACGATTATTCAGACTCTCTCTTTGCTATGCTCTAGACATTCTAGGTACTCGAACAGCTCCACGGCTCTAGAACTCTAAAGCTACACAGAGCATACGTTACAATACTTAGCGCACGAAGGAGCTCCCGTCACTCTTGGCCCTTCGGTCCAGAGCCCGACCGGACCTTTAACACCCCCTTCTTATTTCCACTCGTTTGTAACCCCACAGTAAACTTCGAGCACCTAGCCTCATGAATAAAGTCACCGACCGACTGAAACTGGACGTAGAACACGTTGCCTGAACCAGTATAAACCCTGTGTCATTAAGTGTTAGGCCACATCCGATCACAACGTATTACAAAACTACAAATATTCACTTGTTGGTCACTTTTCGCACCGACAGTTGGCGTCATCCGTGCGGAGGACGCCGTACGTTCACGCTTTTGGTCATCGGATGGCCCACCTTTCCGCCATCTTCGGCATGACGGGCTCAAGCGATACGACTCGCTTCGGCTCGCTGGAGTTTCCCACGCTCCCACCTGTTGGAAATGTGGGTTCGTCCGATCACAACGTACGGCAAAACTACAAATATTCACTTGTTGGTTATTTTTCGCACCGACAGCTTTAGTACAAATATTTTGTTGTAGCTTTAGATTTATGTTGTTTCTGTAATTAATTCGTAGCTGCAGTTTCTATGGTCCAATTATGGTGAAATTTTTATGGTGAAATAATTATTGTATACTTGAACTATAGTAAAAATTTCATACTCATTTGATCTTGTATAACTTAGTTCTAGATTTATAAATATTTTTAACAAGCATACAAGTAAATAAATCTACAGTTCAACAAAAACAACGTACAATAAATCCACAACACGTGGATCTTCAGTTGTGTGCCTGCCAAGCCAATTTTACCGAGCTTGCCACACGTCGTCATCTGAGTGGGCAGCTGCACGGTGCCGAATATGGGAGAGTTCCTTACGCCATTTTTTCCCCTTGTTTTTAAGGATCCCGGCCTATTCGCTTAGTCGTATTTGACTTATAAGCCATGACTTATCAGTCAACAAATAGTATTTTTCTCTCATATTAAACCAGCCAACAATACTTTCACTCATGGCAAACAAGCCCAAACTAAGACGGGTGATGGCACGCGAGCGGCAGTGCGTCCAAGTAAACGAAGTCACACGACGTCCGCATCAGTCAAACAGACGTACAATTCGCAGATGGCTCAGTTGATGAGGAGTTCTCAGCAAGCCGACGACGACGCAAGCTAGACGGGAACCGAAGAAGTAAACAAAAGCAACGATAGGTTTGGTTCGATGCTGCTGGCAGCCGGAAATCTGTGCTGTCAGCCGTATTTACACGAAGGAGCTGTTGATGGTACAAGTCAACGGCGGTGTGACAGCACAGACTCCGGTAAACGGCCAAGGGTCAACCCAAGTGAATCACCGTACCAATACATATATCCGGCCGATAGTTGATTCACACACAGGCACACAGCGATCGATCGATCGATGTCCGCCATGGCAGCCACTAACGAAAGCGAGCAGCAGGCTGCTTCTGGTGCCGGTGAGCCAACAACACCGACCGGCCCGGCAACTTCCTGCCCGCCGGTGGCCACGCTTGATCCGCAGCTGTTGATGGCTGCTCGCCGCGGCGACATCAAGCAGCTCAAGGATCTGCTGCTGCTCAAGGACGGCGACGAGCAGCAAGGCTCATCGTCCGTGACGGCGGGAGCACAAGACGCGATAGTGGAAGTCGATCCTCGACCTCCTCCTCCTCATGACGCTGTTGCACCACCCTCCTCTGGATCGTCGTCACCGCCGCCGCCAGTCCCGGTAGTCCTTGATGAGGATGGTGTGACCATGGATGGGGACTCCCTGCTGCACGTGGTTGCGGCATGCGGGGACACGCAACAGTACCTCGACTGCGCCAAGATGATGGTCCGCAACAAGAAGCACAAGGCCGGCGGTGGTGCAGATGCAGTGCGCCTAGCCCTGGAAGCGCGCAACCTCAAGGGCGACACGCCCCTGCACTGCGCCGCCGGTGCTGGGAACGCCAACATGATCGGATGCCTCCTCACTGATCTCATCGCCAACACCTCCGGTGACGAGGCCGTGGCAGCGGTGAAGAAGGCGTTCCTGATCAGGATGCAGAACGAGGTTGGGGAGACCGCGCTCCATCAGGCTGTCCGCGCTGCCAACAACAAGGTGGCCTGCATCGACCAGCTCATGGCCATGGATCCACTCACCACCGCAGCCGCAGCCGCCGATGCCCGGCCAGTGGCTACACTTGATCCGCGGCTCTTGATGGCTGCTCGCCGCGGCGACAGCAAGGCGCTCAAGGACCTGCTCCAGCTCAACGATGACGACGGCAACGACGATCAACAAGGTGAAGACACACGGGCGGACGACGAGGGGAGCGGGACACCCACCACCGATTCTGCAGCGTCCAGGACCACGTCCGTGGAAGCGGCACCATCGATATCACCGCCGGACCACATAGTGGATGTGGATCCACGGCGTCCTGACGCTGTTGCTGCGCATCTGCCGCCACCACCGCCGGTCCCGGTCCTCGATGAGGATGGGGTGACCACCGAGGAGGGCTCGCTGTTGGTCCACAGCGAAATAGTGGAACAAGTGGTCGTCGAGCCACCGCCTCCTCATGATAATGTTGCGCCGCCGGCGCGGCAGCCACCAGCGGCAGCACCCGCAGGATCATTCCCAGCAGCAGTCCCAGTCCTCGATGAGGATGGTGTGACCATGGAGGGAGACTCCCTGCTGCACGTGGTTGCGGCATGCGGCGACACGCAGGAGTTCCTTGACTGCGTTGATGTTATCGTCCGCAACAAGGAGAAGAAGAGCGGTGCTGGTGGCAAGCGCCGAGCTCTGGAAGCGCGCAACAACAAGGGCGACACGCCCCTGCACTGCGCCGCCGGTGCTGGGAATGCCCACATGATCTCCTGCCTCGTCGGTCTGCTGGCCAACACCGCCGACGACGACAACGACAACGACGAGGCGGGGGCAGCGGTGAAGAAGGCGTTCCTGAGGCTGCAGAACGAGTGTGGAGACACCGCGTTGCACCAGGCGGTCCGCGCTGCCAGGAACAATGTGGCCTGCATCGACCACCTGATGGACGTGGACCCAGAGCTGGCCTGCCTTCCATTCCCACATCAGGAGGAGGAGGAAGATGCTGGTGCTTCTCCATTGTACCTGGCTATCTCACTGGGTGAAATAGAGATTGCGCAGCACCTCTATGTCAAGAGCAAAGGCAAGCTGTCTTACTTGCATGCAGCGGTTCATCGTGGCCAAGGTAAAATTAATACAAACTATATATATATATATATATATATATATATATATATATATATATATATATATAGGATCTTGGATGTTGATATAGTCTATATCGAAGTTGTAGTTCTAGTAAAATATATCTATAACTTTGTAGTTGCCAACATTGAAATAACAGCACCCAATTAAGAAATTAACCAAATGATAGGTGGGCCCTACTCTTATGTCAATAAAACCACCCAAGAAACCACTTTGAAATGGTTAGGGGGAGGGTGTTCTGTCCGGTTTCTAAAGTTAAGATGCGTATGTTGTCCGTCATTAATAAAGTTCGAGGGGTGTTTCAAATTAATTCAACGACTAATTTAGATGGGGTGAACAGAACTTTACTCGTAAATGAATAATCAATAACGCAAAGTGCTTGTGTATGCATGATGATGCAGCGGCAGCGCTGCCTATGGTTTTGAAATGGCTGATCAAGAAGGATCCTAAGGCGATGGCGGACGACATGCAGCAGCAGCAGCGAGCAGAAGGCCAAGGGCGCGCTCATCTCCATCTCCTGTCGCAGCTGACTAGGCAGAGGGACAAGGAGAACGGGAGCACACCTCTTCACTTGGCGGCAGGCCGCGGTGGCTTACCATCGCCACGGATGTCCAAAACGCATCCATACTTTTGGGGATGGTCAGGGTCACCAGCGAGGCTTCTGCTGGATGCTAATGAGTCGATGGCGTATCAGCCGGACGAGGGAGGGTTGTATCCCATCCCATACACGTCGCTGCGGGGGCTGACAGCCTCCGCGTGGTGAAGGCCCTGCTGTGGAGATGCCGAGACTGCGCCACCCTGCGAGATGCCAAGGGCAGGACGTTCCTCCACATCGCTGTCGAGGAGGGTCGCTACAACGTGGTCAGATATGTGCGCCAACAGAGCCAAGGCAGCAGGCGGCACAAGAGCCTTGCTGATGCTGCAGTTGCACGAGTGTTGTCCTCGATCCTGAATGCGCAGGACATCAACGGGGACACTGCACTGCACCACGCTGTCCACGCTGGGAACTGGGCAGTCTTCTTCTGTCTAGCTCGGAATCAGAGGGTACGTTTGGATGTACAGAACAAGGAGGGCATGACACCTATTGATGTTGCATGGAGAGAGATGCCTTTAAAGGTTTATTATGCATGGGTAAGAGATTTTTTAACTAATCATTAAGCAAGCTCCTTAATTATTACCCATTATCGGATGTCTCCGAAGAGACAAATTATTACCCATTATTATTGCATATCCCTTCCCTTCTATGTTTAATTTTCTGATATATTATTATAGATATAGACCTGTTGAATTTTCATGGGGCACGATGACAGACGACGTGTTTTTCTTGTTTTCTAGGCGACGACGACCTATATATGTCTATAGCAAGCTAATCTTGTTTATGCATGGATGACTACTAGCTAGTACCTTATTGATTAATTACTTCTATATATATTCGTTGTTGCAGGATTCAAGAATACACATACGGAAATATCTATTAATAGTTGGAGCTCCCTACGGTGAAAATCGGGGCGACCTCTTCCACCAAAAGCACATCCTCCCCAAACAAGACGAGGACAAGATGTCGGCGAATCTAACAGCGGCAGCACAAGTCCTAGGCCTTTTCTCCGTGCTCATGACAACCGTGACATTTGCATCGGCTTTTACGTTGCCTGGAGGCTACCGATCAGCTGGCGACGGTGGTGGTGGTGTGGCCGGCACACCAGTGCTCGCTGGGCCACGGAGGAGCTACGCTTTTGATGCGTTTGTCCTCTCTAACGCCCTGGCATTTCTCTGCTCTCTCTACGCCACCTCCCTCCTGCTCTACGCCGGGGTGCCATATGGGACGCTCACCGGGCGCTTTGCCACTATTAATCATGCATACACCCTGATGTGGCACGCTGGAAGAAGCTTGCTGGCCGCTTTTGCCCTGGGCCTCTACGTCGTACTGTTTCCAGTCGCTCGCACCATCGCTATTGTGGTTCTTGTCTTGGCTGGTATCGTTGCAGTTGGCTTCGTCAAGGATTCAGAGGGCATCAGATCTATGATCGTGATTGGAAGATCAAGACGGATGCCGTCAATATGGGACGTTCTGTTACACTGGATCATTTATGCCTTGGACCGCTTCTGGTCCTACATAATAATCTTCGGCCTCCCAGCTATTCACAAGTGAGCAAAGTTACCTTAATCATGCATGATATATAAGGTACTACT
The DNA here is from genome assembly GCA_904845875.1 of Miscanthus lutarioriparius. Lineage (NCBI taxonomy): Eukaryota > Viridiplantae > Streptophyta > Magnoliopsida > Poales > Poaceae > Miscanthus > Miscanthus lutarioriparius. The sequence continues at coordinate 80,090,214 of CAJGYO010000019.1, read as the reverse complement.
ATACTACATAGATAAAGATAATGCACCCATCGACACCCACATTTCTATCAATTATTAGGTACACCTCTATTTGTTGTTTATATTCCCACAAGGTGATGTTTGTTACATGTAAACAAACAAACAAAATAGTGCTTGATCTGTCTGTTACATCCCTCTTGTTTTCAAGTAATTTGTACCTTCACATATATGCTCGTATTTTCTTTTGTAAAACTTCTTGCCAATCTTTAATCATTTTTTTCCCTTTTGGGGCCCCACATGAAACAGTTAGACTTTTAATTTGTTTGTTTATGAGAATTTTCTAGAGCCTCCACCATACTTATTTACATGTGTAAGAAAGAAAGGTTACATATATAAGAGGACAAAGGGCATTATAGCAATTTCAAATGAGATAAATGTTTGCATGGGCTTACATGTCTTTGGTCATGGGTGTCAAGTGAGCATGCCGGCACGTGTTTATACTCGTTTCATACAGCAACACAATAATGGACCTTCACTCATCATACATTAACATAATAACGATGATAGCCCCCAAATCAACCAAGGCCCTGCCATACACAGCACGGAGGAGACATCTAAATTGTACAGGACAGTACCATCACTTCATGTACCTCTGCAGAAATTTACGGTGGAAATCACTCCTGATGGTGTCGTTGATAAACCGTTTCGGTGTCTTGGTCTCTCCGCGTGCCTGGTTCTTAAATACCACATCATCATCCCACCTGGAAACCACAAACACCAGAGATTAGGCTCGACATAACCCACGTGTAGTTTCAATCAGGACAAAAAACATACTATATAACACAACAAGCTCACCACCAGCATCCTACCTTCTCTTAACACTGAAGGAGCCTGGATTGTTGATATTAATCAAAGGGTTTCCTCGCATCAGTTCAGCCTCCTTCATCTTAGCCTCCTCTTCTGCTTGTTGCCGCTCCTGAAATGGAACAATTCTCATTACATCCCCATAATCCAAATGTACAAAAACCTAAAATCATGACTCAACGACAGAGATGCAAAGATAACAAACCTTTCTAAGCTTCTCCTCGGCTCTTTCTTTCTTAATCCTCTCAAGCTCCGCCATTAGAGCTTCAGTGTCATCGTCATCGTCATCATCTTCATCGCTGAACACAATTTGGCACTAATGTGTAAGAGCAACCAAGCATAGTGAAGTGGTAGTGCTCTAAATTATGGAAACACAGCCGCAATAAGATATTTGCTCTAAACAATGTCAAGAATGGCGCTGCCTTATTTTCTCTGCCCATTTGAAGTGAAAGCAGCCTTATCACAGGAAGCTGAAGCTAATTGTGATACTACGCTAGGCAATGCACAATAGTGGATATTAACCACTACTCCAGAAGTGAGTAGCCTTGTGGCCATACCACCATACGAATTTTTACTGAAGTTGACACGGAAAAAAAAAACATTTGAAACCATTCTACAAAATAATTAATGCAGTTGCAAGTGCAGTTAAGCCTGCTAAAGAAAGAAGAATCCCAGAAGCATTTCACAAAAGTAGGGTTCATAAACACCCATCAATGAGATGGACAATGATACATACCTCTCATCATCACTTTTAGGCTCCACATCGGAGTCATCTGCATCAATTTCTCGTGGAACTATCTTATCCTCCGCCTCTCTCTTTGAACCTATGAGTTACAGCAAGAAAGGAATAAGTTGTCACTAAGCCACAGCATAAACAGATATTGATGCAGCGTTCGTTCCACCAACCTTCTAAGAGTAGCTGGCTTGAACTTTTCCGTCGGTCTCTTTCTTCTGCAGGCAAGAAGATAGATATTGTTACTGATTATACATACCAGTTACCAACTTACCCTGTACAGAAAACACAAAAGAACGAGACAGAGAAAGTAGGTATACCAGCATAGGACTTATCCTTGGAAGAGTAGTGCTTGCGCTCACGTTCCTCAAGTTCCTCCCTAAGGTTCCTCTTCTGTAACTCCTCTTGGGTCTGTTGACCGTCTTTTCTGTACACATGGGCAAAAATAGTGAGTCGTGTAGGAACAAACCTCAGCCTGACATATATTGGCAACAAAAATATACAGCCAGCGGCTTTGACGGAGACATTCAGTGAGGATAATTATAGGGAATACCTTAACCATCTGTGAGGGGGTTGGTTGTGATTCCCAGATACTAACAGGGAACATATACATCTTTGTAAGCAATATGATGGTGGTGCTGAAATTTTCTTTGCCTTAACAAAGCAAATTCAGCGATTAAGATTTGTACAACTATCGCCTCTCCAAACTCCGTTCAATGGACAAGACATGTGACCAAGTCTATGCTTTATGCCTTTTTTTTCCTAGACAAGATAGAATGCCAAGTTACTAGCTGGTTATTAGGAAATATTCAACCTTGCATAAGCAGCTAGCTGTCCCTTTCGATTTGCAAACGTAATCCAAATTACATACATGGTGGTAGTCATAACGATTGTCAGAGGTGGAGCAAAAGCAAATGCATTTCGTTGTTTGCAAGCAGTCATGTGGTGCAGAAAGGCTAATCAAGCAGGATTAATAATTGTATCAGTGTAGTAAAAACGTATGAGTTACCAGATTCTTTAAAAAATCAACAGCTATCTACCAGAATATTAAAAAGAGGTTGTAAAAAAAATGAAGTTGCCTTCAGGTCCCTCCACCAAATCAAGCATAAAGTGAGTGAATTAATTTTTTACACAGCATGAATGCAAAAAGTGAGACATCTTAGAAATGGCCAGAGCGCCATGCTATATCGGTCCTTTCTAAATACCAGCTAGGAACTGCATATCCTGCATCTTTCTAGCTAACTATGAAAGCTGTTATCAACAGTTGAGAGTTCGGACTGTAGTGCCAAATACTTGTCCAATGTAGGCTATTTGACTGGAAGTCAGGATCCCTAAGATGATTTGCTTTGTGTTTGTACATGGTTAATTCGACAATTGGACCAAAACTCTAAGAGAATAATATAACATGTTTACATGGATTAGGATTAATGGATTTCCTGTCAGATTTTAACTCCAGCAATTCTCCAACTACTACTTTGTTTTTTGGACTACAATCTTATCGGTGATCTGGTCGAAAGTGGAGGCAGTGGAAGCAAGAGCTCCTGCTGTATGTCAGTTGCAATATCTAGATGTTCATGGCAACTGAACAACAGCAGGCATGCATCTGCTCTGGTTTTTGGTAGACTCTGCAGCCACCTTCTTAATGTTGCACTTACAAAGATGAAGCAATTAATATTTCAGCATACCACCGAATAGACATATACTAATAGTAATATCTAAAGTGGAATGAGTTGTCAAATGAACTCAACATCAGCAGATAGTTGGTGGTATATGTTACTTCCTACTGAATAGCACCATCATCATCTACGTAAAGCAACTCTGGACTAAAGTATATTATAAAAAGAAACTGATGCTGGAAGAAATGAAAACCATACCATCTTAACATTTGATTTGGATATGATTTTTCAGCACCTAAAATAAAATGATTTTGAAATGCTAATGTAGGCACTCACTGGGTAATTCAAATTTTTAAGCTGTAGTAACACATCACACGTGGTACAGAAAGGCTAATCAAACGAAATTAAGCGCAAAATTTTGAAGGTTAGGGTTTGACGCCGGCGTAGGAGACGGCCACACCGTGGCGATTCTCTCGTGGTAGGATCGAACCGACGGCGCCCAAATCGAATCGAAAATCTCCCCAGATCGAGGAGCAAACGGAGCCTAGCCGTTCCCCGCAATGGATCCTCCGTCCGTGGAGCTAGGCGCAGGCGCAAAATTAGGTGGGGGAAATAAAAGAAGAAACAGGGGCAGGCGGCCAGGAGACCTCTGTCGGACAGGCAAGGACGGTGATGAATCGACCGATGGAGAGACGGATAGAAGGGGGTGGGTGCAGGGAAGAGGAAGAGAATACCTGGGCTTGAGGGAGGTGTGCGCGGCGAGGTCGCGGGAGGAGTACTTCTGGGAGGGGCCGAAGATGCGCGTGCCCCCCTGCTCGTTGCCGCCCTTGGCCGGCGCCCAGGTGGGGCGCGCCGCCGTCGTCATCTGGAAACCCTAGGCGGCGAGGTAAGCTGCGGTTTGCGTCGCCTTCTCGCTCCGGCTTCCTCGGCTCCGGTGTTGATCTGTTGGATTGGACAGAGAGACGACGCGTTCAGGGAGTCAGCGGGGTTTTTTTTTTCCTTTTTTTTTTCCCCCTGTTGGGCAGGTTTTAGTTGTTCGTGGATGTAAATGGGCCGCACGTATTGATGGACTTGGTCTGTTTCGGTTTGAATTGCGAAAGGAAAGAAAAAAGTCACCATGTTACCTCCTCAGCTATCGTTAAACTACGCTCGTGAACTTTTAAAACTGTCTATTTTACCTTCCTTACAAGCGGTTTTTAAAAACGATTTTATCTTTTTTATATATTTATTTTAGCTGAATATTTGAAAAATCATATTAAATCATATAAAAATCAGAAAATAAAAAATTCAATTTTGTTGGACTTCACATGAGTAGATCTACACATTGTGTATATAATATGGTATGCTTTTATTGGGTTCATAAACCCAGGGTCCCCGATGGGCCCGCTTACCAGTAAAAGCTCGGCCCAGCAGACGGCATTATAACAATGTGCGACTCCTGAGCCGGCCTAGATACCTAACGACAGGCCGGAAGAGCGATCCAGTCTCCGATCGGAAGACCTGGCCAAGAAGAGGATGCGCTCGCTTCCGACTCCGATCCGCTTTTCCGACCGGGAATACATCGAACCTCTGCCTACAGCTCTTCTCCGACCGGCGCGGTCAGAGCCGATTGAGAATGACCGACCGGGGACGCCCGCTCGGTGAGGACCCAAGAATCAGGCGGGGCAGATAAGGCAAGGCGCTCAAGTCAACCGCAATACCGAGGACCATACCCTGCACACCTGCAGGCAAGTACTGTCAGGCCATGCCAGAAGGGTGCTTTGCAACCTTTCAGACATATCAGAACACGAACAGTGTTGTGGGCGTCAACATTTATCCTACAGTATGGTAGGCGCCGACATTTGTCATACCAGAAGAATACGATGGAGCCTGTCACATGCATCTGGGCGTCAACAGTATTATGGGCGTCGACAAACTGTCTTGTACCCGATGGCGTGGGCAACAAGACTAGGAAACACACACTCTCTCTCCTAAACTTGTAAGGCCGTTTCCTTCATCTATAAAAGGGGATGCGCTCTCTTCTAAAAGGAGGACGATCATTCCGACTCTCTCTCTGCTAAGCTCTAGACATTCTAAGCACTCGAACAGCTCAACGGCTCTAGAACTCTAAAGCTACACAGAGCATACGTTCCAATACTTAGCGCACGAAGGAGCTCCAGTCACTCTTGGCCCTTTGGTCTAGAGCCCGACCGGACCTTTAACACCCCATTCTTATTCCCACTCGTTTGTAACCCCACAGCAAACTTCGAGCATCTAGACTCAGGAATAAAGTCACCGACCGATTGAAACTGGACGTAGAGCACGTTGCCTGAACCAGTATAAACCCTGTGTCATTGAGTGCTAGGCCACATCCGATCACAACCTATGACTAAACTACAAATATTCACTTGTTGGTCACTTTTTGCACCGATAGTTGGCGCCATCCGTGCGGAGGACGCCGTACGTTCACGCTTTTGGTCATTGGATGGCCCACCTTTCCGCCATCTTCAGCATGACAGACTCAAGCGATATGACTCGCTTCGGCTCACTGGAGTTTCCCACGCTCCCACATGTTGGGATGTGAGTTCCTCCGGTCTTCGAGCCGTTCTAAACCTTCCTCTTCGGACGCCTGGACTTAGTCGCCGACCAGCTCGGCGTGCTTTGCCTTTGCAAGGAGGCACTTGTCCCAGCGCCCGCCAGAGGAGGAGCGCCCTCCGTCGGCTCTGGGCCACCCGGCGACCTCAACGACGAGACACCTGTGCGTCGCTCCGAGCCAACGCCGGGCCAAACCCCACTGTGAGTAACGTACATATTGTCCTTTACTCTTTATTTCATATCTTCCGCCGACTCTCTGGAGGGACCCCGTTGTCCTCATCGCAACCGCCGTGCGATCGGTTCCCCTACGGCCTTGCGTCCCCACGGACGCGTACGCGTGGGGGCTCCGAAAGATGCTGACGCCGCCCCTTCTCATATCTAAATTCGTGGGGATGGCGGGCTACGCTCCTGCCTCTTTCCACGACCTCATGGATGACGAGGTTGAAAGCGACGACTCCAACATCGGCGACATTGTGGCACCTAGCCACCCTCTGTCCCGGGAGTGCGCTATGGTAAACGCTCCGGGACAGCCGCGCGGTGGTAGCGGAGTCCCTATAGACTCACACCCCTCCGGACCCTCGTGCGGAGGCCCTCGCGTGCGCAGGAGCACGGTGAGGAACTACGACAAAGGCGGCAGAGCCAGCCGCCACCTGCGCTCGCGCGTAACCCGACGAGCGACGCCCGGGGTCACGCCCGCTAGGTCCAGCGCAACATCATGGACGAAGGAAACGATCCCCCACAGTTTGCTCGGGCTAGCCAGAACATTGCCATTGTGGCGATGCTTCTACGTGGCCTTCCCGAGCCTGTCGACCCCTAGGAGTAGACGATCCACCGGAACCTTCGGGCGCTGGTGGAAATCGCCGTCGTTCAACAGGCAGAGAGCTTCGCGTCGTGACACCGGCTCGCGACCTCTTTCCCTACCGAGGGAATGGGGGCGTACCAGTCAAATCACTCCATCCGCTCATCACTACAGTCACCGGGCGTGGAATAGGAGGCCACAGCTACACCATGGCCTGACCCGGTGCCCACTCCACATCGACCACCTGTGCGCAAATGGCTCGGGCCAAACCAAGACGCTCGCAGCGTCATCAACAATCGGCGTCAAGCCCAGCGTGATGATGACGTCGATCAAGGGGCGGTGAGAGCATGCGGCATGGGCCCCGGCCAGACCATCGAGGGGAGTGGCGAAACACACCCTAGGCATGGTCGTCGACCAGACGATCGAAGTCCTAGCCCGGACGGCCCGAGACCATGGGCCTTTGGCCGTCGCATCCAGAAAGCACCGTTCCCATAGCGCTTTCGACCACCTACCAACATCGCCAAATACACTGGGGAAACGAATCCTGGTATATGGCTCGAATACTTCCAGCTCGCCTATCAAGCTAGAGGAGTGGATGATGATCACTTCACCATTCAATACCTCTCCATCTGTGTGGGGGAGCATGTTCAAGCATGGCTCGAATTCCTACCGCCTGACAGCATCCGCGACTGGGCGGATCTCAAGAGTATCTTCATCGGGAATTTTCAGGGGACGTATGTCCGCCTTAGAATTCTTAGGACCTCAAGAGCTACCAGTAGGAGCCCGACGAGTCCCTACGGGATTACATCCGTAGGTTCTCAAAATGTTGCAACTCCCTCCCTGATGTCGTGCGGACAAACAGCCCCAGCAAGGCTAGCTCGACCACTTCGACAAGCTCATGGAGAGCCCATGCACCAACCATGTCTACCCTGTCAAGCACCTCTACAAGGACTGCGAACTCCTCAGGCGCTTTCTGCGACAGGCCAGCGGACTAAAAGAAGGAAAGGGCAAGGAGGCAGCAGCCAAGAAAGGTGGCGCGATGAGCAAGGATGGGGACAGCTTTCCCAATCTCGAGGAATGCCTCATGATCTTCAGGGGATCCGATGCCATCTACTCCAAGCGCCAGCACAAAGTCTGCTACAGAGAGACATGCATCGCCAAAACGGCCGTCCCCTCTTTCCTTAGCTGGTCAGAATCTCTAATCACTTTTGATCAGAGGGAACATCCTTCCCATGTCGCCAGACCGGGTCGCTACCCGCTCGTCGTCGACCCTATTATCCGCAAGAAGCGCCTCACCAAGGTGCTGATGAACGGAGGCAGCAGCCTCAACATTCTCTACATCAACACCCTCGATGCCATGCACATCCCCCGGTCGGAGCTCCACCTAGTGAGCTTTCCCTTCCATGGCGTGATCCCAGGGACGCAGGCAAACCCGCTTGGGTATATCGACCTGCCCGTCATGTTTGGCGACCGAGCCAACTTTCGCTTGGAGGTCCTCACCTTCGAGGTGGTGGACTTCCCAGGATCATACCACGCCATCTTTGGCCGCCATGCTATGCCAAGTTCATGGCGATCCCCAACTACACCTACCTCAAGTTGAAGATGCTGGGACCGAACAACGTCATCACTATGGGTAGCACCTTTTCACACGCCTACACGTGCGACCACGAACATTTCGAGCTCTCCACTACCATCATCAACTCAGCCGATATCCCTCAGCTCAGAAATTCATCGACTCTAGTAGTCCCGAACTGCAACAAGCCAACCTCCTCGACTGCCTTCCACCCAATCGAGGAAACTAAGGCGGTAGGGATCGACCCCACCGATCCAACCAAGACGGTGCGGATCAAGGCCAAGCTCCCGGTCAAATAGCAATGCGAGCTCGCCGACTTTCTATGTGCCAATTGTGATGTCTTCGCATGGAAATCTTCTGACATGCCGGGCATACCGTGGGAGGTCACCGAGCATGCGTTACGCCTCATCCCGGGCTCAAAGCCCGCCAAGCAATGCCTACATCGCTTTAACAATGAGAGGCACATGGACATAGGCGAAGAGATCACCAAACTCCTAGTAGTTGGATTCATTAAGGAGGTATATCACTCTGACTGGCTAGCTAATCCTGTTCTTGTTAAAAAGAAGACCGAGAAATGGAGAATGTGCGTTGATTATACTGGCCTCAACAAGGCATGTCCGAATGACCATTTTCCTTTGCCACACATAGACCAGATAGTCGACTCCACCTCAGGATGCGAAATCCTCTTGTTTCTGGATGCTTACTCAGGCTACCACTAGATCACGATGAAAAGAGTCTGACCAGCTCGCAACTTCATTCATCACCCCATATGGTTCGTACTGCTACGTAACCATGCCTTTCGGTCTGAAGAACGCTGGCGCCACCTATCAACGGTGCATGCAGCAATGCTTCGCCGACCAAATTGACCCGCTCGATCAGCCTGACCAAGTCAAGCTGCCAAAACCAACGATCACCATCTATGTAGATGACATAGTGGTCAAAACGGATCAAGCTTGCGACCTGATCACGAACTTGGCCACAATGTTTGTGAACCTCCAAAGGTTCAGCATCAAATTGAATCCCGAAAAATGTGTTTTCGGGGTTTCGAAGGGGAAGCTGCTTGGATACATCGTGTCCAAACATGGTATCGAGGCCAACCCTGAAAAAATCATAGCCATCTCCAACATAGGCCCTATACGCAACGTCAAGGGCGTACAAAGGCTCACCGGCTGTTTGGCCACCCTGAGTCGGTTCATCTCCTGGCTAGGCGAGCGGGGGATGCTTCTATACAAACTTCTTGAAAAGATAGATGCATTCGTCTAGACTGAGGAAGCACAGCAGGCTTTGGAAAGCCTCAAAGCGTCACTGAAGTCGGCCCCAATCCTCGTCGCTCCCGAACGGGGAGAACCCCTCCTCCTCTATGTTGCGGCAAGCAACCACGTGGTGAGCGCCACCCTAGTTGTCGAAAGGGAGGAACCAGGACACCACCTAAAGGTCCAATGACCCGTATACTTCATTGGGGAGGTACTCACCAATGCCAAGGTTTGGTACCCCCAAGTGCAGAAACTTCTATACACTGTACTGATGGCGACCTGAAAGCTCCTGCACTACTTCACCGACCACAAAGTCATGGTCATCACTTCATTCCCACTAGGAGACATCATCCGCAACCGTGACACCGTGGGACAGATCTCCAAGTGGGCACTCGAGCTAATGGCCATGATAGCAGGTATAACCCCCGCACCACTATGAAGTCTCGGGCTCTCGTAGACTTTGTCACCGAATGGACGGAGGTCCAGCTCCGGACCCCAAACATCACCCACGAGTACTAGACGATGTACTTCGATGGGTCGATGATGGCGCCTGGCTCGAGGGCTGGAGTGGTTCTGATCTCCCCGAATGGGAGCAGGCTCCGCTACGTGATCCATCTCCACTTTTCGGCCTCAAACAATACCGTGGAATACGAGGCCCTCATCAATGGACTGCGCATCGCCATCGAGCTCGGCGTTACGTGGTTGTATGTCCACGGTGACTCGGAGTTGGTCGTCGACCAAGTGATGAAGGAATCCTCTTACAAAAGCCCCCTCATGGCAGCATACTGCCAAGAAGTGCGCAAGCTCGAGGACAAATTCTAGGGGATCGAACTACATCATGTCCCCCAAAAGGACAACGATGCCACCGATTTCCTCATAAAATTGGCTGCCAGGCGGGTTTCGTCTCCATACAGGGTCTTCATCAACGACCTTCATGAGCCGTCTGCCTATATCCTGGAAGGTCCGATCCAGACACGCTCCGACACCAACCTGTCACTCGGGGGCTCCAACCTCGATGCCTCTATGATGACGTCGCCCGCCGACGTCGCTATAATAGCACTTGATCAAACTGACTGGAGAGCACCACTGCTCACCTACCTCCTCGAGGAGATTCTCCCACCAAAAAGGACCGAAGCACGATGAATCGCTCGACACGCTAAGATGTTCGTCACATTCGGTAACGAACTTTACAAACGAAGTCCGTCGAGAGTACTCATGAAGTGCGTCCCTACCGATCAAGGGAAATAGCTCCTCCTCGAGGTCCATGTCGGAATCTACGGACACCACGCAGCTCCAATGTCGCTAGTCAGAAAAGCCTTTCACCAAGGTTTTTACTGGCCCACTGTGCCGTAAGATGCAGAGGAGGTCGTCCGCAGGTGTGAGGGATGCCAGTTCTACGCTCGACAAACTCACTTGCTAGCATAGGAGCTTCAAACTATCCCCATCACCTGGTCATTCACGGTCTGGGGTCTCGACATGGTAGGACCCCTCAAAAAGGGATCGCAAGGGTCATCTCCGACCCAACCTCTGCCATCACCACGGGGATCACTGCCACCGCCGTCATACTCGTGACTAGCTAGGAGGGCGCAACCCCTAGAAGGGAAGGTCACACCGCCACCAGTCTGCTTTCCCTGCCGCTCGTCGCGACTTGCTATAGGATGGGTCTCCACTCCTCCCGCACGGGAGGTGGGGTGATGCCTAGTCCCATCAATCCCTGGCCACTGTCAAATAAGTATAGGTCAGTCGCGCTCAAAAAACTCAACTATGAGTTAAAAAAGGAACATAGATGCATACCTGGACGAAAGCAGTAGGGCCCTGAAACCCCGACCCGCTGGCGACGAGCCCGCTGGACAAGGACCGCTCATGGGTCGTGACCCATGCCCCTCGTTTCGAACGAGGGAGGAGTTGACCTGGCCGGTTCCCGATTGGCCCGCGAATGGCCGCGACCGCCGGCTCGTGGCGCACCCACCGAAGCAACTGACGGGGTGTCTCCCCGTTGTGGGTCGCATGCACGCGCTGACCCCGAAGATGTGGGGGTACAAGCTCGCTCCTTTGACCAACCAACGTGCCCCGCCATGCTCGGAGCAGGGGGTGCGAAGCCAACGATGCCTCCTCTGACCGGCCGGCATGCCCCGCCACGCTCGGAGCAAGGCGGTGCGAAGCCGACGACGCCTCCGAAGGGTGCGACAACCACGCCCGCTTTGCCTCTCGCTCGACGGCGATGTCTGAGCTTGCGGCGCGCTTCCTTGATGCGGGAAGATCGTCGCGCCTCTCTGTATCCCGCCCATCGCCGACAGACGTGGTCGTAGGCTCACGACGCTCCACTGAGGTCACGACGATGCCCTTGTCTTCTTCATCCTCAGAGGTGCTCGTGTCGCCACCCATCTTCATGGGCTCCTCTGACTTGAGCTCCGCCTCCACATCGCTCCTATTTTCACCCACCCGGAGCCACCGACCGATCTCCTTCTCCTTCTCGAACCTTCTCCGGGCCTTCTCAACTCTCTTGTTCTTTTTGGCAACCGCTGCCTCCTTCAAAGCAGCTTGCCGAGCTATGCCCTTCGGCCCCCTCAGAAGATGCGGCCAGGATCTATAACCCATGAGTCCCTACGAAATGGACGACTCAAAGTCAAAACAAGGGAAAGCAAGAGGGAAAAAGTTACGGAAAAAGAGAGGAGAGCATACCAGATTTGACAGCTTCATGGCGTGAAGAGGTCCGGGCTTTCCTTCAAGGGACTCTTTGTCCCTCAGTTGCAGCACCCGGTCGAGTTGACTCTAGACTTCGTCTTTCGGCAACTCCTCCGACGACGCACGGTCGAGCTCCGTGGGGCCAGACTACACCCACATCGACCGCCTCCTCTTCGCCAGCGGGGCGACTCGATGGTGGAAGAAGGTGTGGAAGACCCATAGCCCACCGAGGCCGTGTTGTACCAGGTTCTGGAGCTCCGCCTCGATGACCTCTAGCTTGTTCTGTCGACTGGAGGGACCCCACGACCAGCTCTCCCGCCTCTCTGGCCTTCTTCCGGTGAACGACGGGAATGGCGCCTTCGCTGGGTTCCTGAGGTAGAACCACTCGCCATGCCACCCCCGATTGGAGTTGCAGGGGGAATACGCGGGATAGGAGCCCGATGGCCTCGGCTTCTTCTACAAGGCGAAGCCCCCAACCGACGCGGTTCTAGATGGCTTCCCCTCCGACAAGGCTCGCTCGGTGAAGATCCGCTAGAAGAGGTACACGTGTGGCTCCATCCTAAGGAAGGCCTCGTAGACGGTGACAAAACTAGCAACATGCAACACCCCAGTCAGACTGAGGTGCTGCAGCTCTAGGCCCCACTCGTTGAGGAGCCCGCGCAATAACCAGTGCGTGGGATATCCAAGCCCGCGCTCGTGGAAGGCGAGGAAGGAGACAACCTTGTCAGCTCGTGGTCGCAGAACAGCTTCCCCTAGCACAAGAGCCCTCCAATGTGCCACCTCCTACGGCGGGAGTAACCCCTTCTCGGTGAAGGCGGCCAGCACCACCTCATCTATGTTGGATGGCCTCCAGTTCGACATTGAGCTCTGGATTCACGAACGAATCTGTGAGTTCTCCTCTCCCTCGCTTTACCCTCTCTCTCCTAGAAACCGCCATGGCGCACGAACGAGCTTGGCAAGAAAATAGAAGGAGGAGAGGCGGTGGGTGGAGAAAGGCAAAGGAATGGGATGAAGACACTCTCAGTTCCCCTATTTAATGCGGATGGGCATGCGGTGGGACGTGTCCTGACTGATGGACACGCCCAGCCCAACGAAACATCGCCCGATTAAAATGGGATGTGGCCTAGGTTGGGCCCACCACTACCACAACCCAGGCATAGGAAACAAGGCGCAACTGCATGCAAACGACCCTCCACCTTCCCAGCGAGGGTTTGGAAGGGCCCATCGATGGGATCTCCGTGGAGGAAAGACCAACGAGCTACCTGAGTCTATCGGACGGCTCAGGCGACCACCGAGAGACAGGTAAGGAGCAGTGGGATGCCCCATGCGGGCTATGCTTACTCTGTCACGAATGACGACACGGATCTCATTCTGACATATCCGATAAAAACTCCTCAAACCTGCCACTCGAGTCATTAAGGTATCTTTACCAAACCTTCATACTTTATTTTATTTTCTGAATGCATAATCATTCATTCATCCTTCCTCATACACACATTCACACATTCATCCATGCAATCATTCATTCATCCCATACATCCAAAGCATTGCATATGCAATTGATGCATCACAACGCTTCGTGTTGCGTCACGAAGCGGTAGTCGCCTCATTCGACATGAGCGACGACCGATCGAGGTTTGAAGGCCAGCCCGCGAAGGGCTCGAGGCCGCCTCACGTCAAACAGAGCTAGGGGAGAAAACACAGATGAGCCCCAGTGTCCCTCGCCCGATCTGCTCGGAAGCAGATAGGGTCATCTCAACTTTCTCGTTCGATCCTAACCTCGAGCCATGCCCACATAATCTCCATCGAGGGGAGGCCAGCGGGCCACCTGAGTCAGTCTTCGAAATAGCTCAGGCATCTACCGGGAGGTGGGTTAAGGACCAGTGGAATGCCACATGAGGGCTATACTGACCCCGTTACAAATGATGGACCAGGATTGCACTCGGACATACCCATTAGAGAGCTCACCGAGTGCGTCACTCGAGCCATCGAGGCAAGCGACGTTAGCTCAGCCCCTTCGGTTGTGAAAAACCGCGGATGGGGTAACGCATGAAACTAGACCAACCCCTCGGCCACGCCTAGCACTTGGGTCCGCACCCCGTCATGCCCGACCCCCTAGCCATGCCCGATGTTTGGGTTGGCGCTCGACGCCTGGGTCCATGCTCCTGGAAATGATTTCTCAGAACGTTGGCAAGTCGAAAAATCCCTTAGACGATTCTACCCGAATCGCCCGGGGGCTACACCCACGGGGTGCGCTCGCGCGCACCCGCTGGCAAGTCAAAAAAATCCCCCAGGCGATTCTACCTGAATCGCTCGGGGGCTCGGGGGCTACACCCACCGGATGCGCTCGCGCGCACCCGCTGGCAAGTCAAAAAAATCTCCCAGGTGATTTCTAGAACCACCAAGGCCACACCCCTTGCTGGGCTCTGCCTCGTCCGACCCCCGAGGGTTGGCTCTGCCTCGTTTGACCCCCGAGGGCTGGCCCCACTTCGGCTGATACCCGAGGGTAGGTTCCTCCTTGGCCGACGTTTGAGGGCTGGCTCTGGCTCGCCCGACGTCTGAGGACTGGCCACGCTTCACCCGATCCCTCGGACATGGTCCCTAACAGAAGCTCGCGCCGCCGCCAACCACTACGGGCCAGAAAGTACAACCCTAAGTCAAACTTCTGACATCGTACAGAGAGCGGTCGCGTCTCAGCACGACCCGTCTCCACGACATGACGTTCTAGGGGACCCATATTGACCCACAGTGACGGACGCATGGTCACTATGTTGCCTACACCCTGTACGACCATTGATCAGCATGCTGGTTCGTCGGTCCGGTGCCTGGGTCCATGCTCCATCACGCTCGACCCCTCGGCCACGCCCGACGCATGGGTCCGCGCTCCATCGTGCCCAACGATGACTCACGATCTTACACCCATCTGTTGCTCTCGTACAACAAGTATAAACAGCCCCTTCATGACTTCACAGAAGTCCCAAAAGGGCTCGGGGGCTCCTGTCGAGTTCATAAACCTAGGGTCCCCGATGGGCCTGTTTTCCAGCAAAAGCTCGGCCCAGCAGACGACATTACAACAACGTGCGACTCCTGGGCCGGCCCAAATACCTAACGATAGGTCGGAAAAGCGATCCAGTCTCCGACCGGAAGGCCTGGCCAAGGAGGGGACGATGCTCACTTTCGACTTCGACCCGCTTTTCTGACCGAAAGGACTGGCCAAGGAGAGGACGACGCTCGCTTCCGACTCTGACCCGCTTTTTCGACCGGAAGGCCTGGCCAAGGAGGGAACGACGCTCGCTTCCAACTTCAACCCGCTTTTCCGACCGAGAATACACCGAACCTCTGCCTACAGCTCTTCTCCAACCGGTACGGTCGGAGCCGACTGGGAATGACCGACCGGGGACGTCCGCTCGGTGAGGACCCAAGAATCAGGCGGAGCAAATAAGGCAAGGCGCTCAAGTCAACCGTAATACCGAGGACCATACCCTGGACACCCGCAGGACAGTACTGCCAGGCCATGCCAGAAGGGATCTTTGTAACCTTTCAGACATGTCAGAACATGATCAGTGTTGTGGGCGTCGACATTTGTCCTACAGTATGGTAGGCGCCGACATTTATCATACCAGAAGAACACAGTGGAGCCTGCCACATGCATCTGGACGTCAACATTATTGTGGGCGCTGACAAAGTGTCTTGTACCCGATGGCGTGGACAACAAGATTAGAAAACACACACACCCTCTCTCCTAAATTTGTAAGGCCGTCCCCTTCATCTATAAAAGGGATGCGCTCTCTTCTAAAAGGAGGACGATCATTCCGACTCTCTCTTTGCTTTGCTCTAGACATTCTAGGCACTCGAAGAGCTCCACGGCTCTAGAACACTAAAGCTACACAGAGCATACGTTACAATACTTAGCGCACGAAGGAGCTCCCGTCACTCTTGGCCCTTCGGTCCAGAGCCCGACCGGACTTTTAACACCCTCTTCTTATTTCCACTCGTTTGTAACCCCACAGTAAACTTCGAGCATCTAGGCTCAGGAATAAAGTCACCGACCGACTGAAACTGGACGTAGAACACGTTGCCTGAACCAGTATAAACCCTGTGTCATTGAGTGCTAGGCCACATCCGATCACAACGTATTACAAAACTACAAATATTCATTTGTTGGTCACTTTTCGCATCGACAGTTGGCGTCATCCGTGCGGAGGACGCCGTACGTTCACGCTTTTGGTCATCGGATGGCCCACCTTTCCGCCATCTTCGGCATGACGGGCTCAAGCGATACGACTCGCTTTGGCTCGCTGGAGTTTCCCACGCTCCCACCTGTTGGAAATGTGGGTTCCTCCGATCACAACGTACGGCAAAACTACGAATATTTATTTGTTGGTTATTTTTCGCACCGACAGCTTTAGTACAAATATTTTGTTGTAGCTTTAGATTTATGTTGTTTCTGTAATTAATTCGTAGATGCAGTTTCTATGGTCCAATTATGGTGAAATTTTTATGGTGGAATAATTATTGTATGCTTGAACTATAGTAAAAATTTCATACTTATTTGATCTTGTATAACTTAGTTCTAGATTTATAAATATTTTTAACAAGCATACAAGTAAATAAATCTACAGTTCAACAAAAACAACGTACAATAAATCCACAACACGTGGATCTTCAGTTGTGTGCCTGCCAAGCCAATTTTACCGAGCTTGCCACACGTCGTCATCTGAGTGGGCAGCTGCACGGTGCCACGTATGGGAGAGTTCCGTACGCCATTTTTTCCCCTTGTTTTTAAGGATCCCGGCATGTTCGCTTAGTCGTATTTGACTTATAAGCCATGGTTTATCAGCCAATAAACAATATTTTTCTCTCATATCAAAACAGCCAACGGTACTTTTAGTCATGGCAAAAAGCCCAAACGAAGACGGGTGATGGCACGCGAGCGGCAATGCGTCCAAGTAAACGAAGTCACACGACGTCCATCGATCACCAAACAGACGTACAATTCGCAGATGGCTCGATTGATGAGGAGTTCTCGGCAAGCCGACGCACGACGCAAGCTAGACGGGAAGCGAAGAAGTAAACAAAAGCAACGATAGGTTTGGTTCGATGTCGCCGGCACCGGAATCTGTCTTTGTCACCCGTATTTACGGAAGGAGCTGTTGATGGTACAAGTCAACGCCGTGTGACAAAGACTGAGACTCGATGAAACGGCCAAGGGTCAACCCAAGTGAATCACCGTACCAATACATATATCCGGCCGATAGTTGATTCACACACAGCACACAAACGATCGATCGATCGATGTCCGCCATGGCGCCCGCTAACTAAAGCGAAGCAAAGAAGCCGCTTCGTGCCGATGAGCCAACAACACCGACCGCCCGGCAACTTCACCGCGCCGCGGTGTACGCTTGATCGCGGTTGTTGATGGCTCGCTTTCGCGGCGACATCAAGCACTCAAGGATCTGCTTGCTGCTCAAGGACGGCGACGAGCAGCAAGGCTCATCGTCCCGGACGGCGGGAGCACAAGACGCGATAGTGGAAGTCGATCCTCGACCTCCTCCTCCTCATGACGTTGTTGCACCACCCTCCTCCGGATCGTCGTCACCGCCGCGCCACCCCAGTGAGTCCTTGATGAGGATGGTGTGACCATGGATGGGGACTCCTCGCCGCACGTGGTTGCGGCATGCGGGGACACGCATAGATACCTACCTCATTGCGCCAAGATGATGGTCCGCAACAAGAAGCACAAGGCGGCGGTGGTGTGCGATGCAGATGCGTCGCCTAGCCCCGGAAGCGCGCAACCTCAAAAGGCGACACGCCCTGCATCGCGCCACGTCTGCTTTGAACGCCAACATGATCGGATGCCTCCTCACCGATCTCATCACCAACACCTCCGGTGGCGAGGCCGTGGCGGCGGTGAAGAAGGCGTTCTCGATCGGGATGCGAAACGAGGTTGGGGAGACCGCGCTCCATCAGTTGTCCGCTGCCGCCAACAACAAGGTGGCTGCTCGATCGACCAACTCATGGCCATGGATCCACTCACCACCGCAGCCCGCGCCGTCGATGCCCGGCCGGTGGCTACACTTGATCCGCAGCTCTTGAATCTTGAAGAAATTTGCGCCCGCGCATGGCGACAACAGAAGGCGCTCAAGGACTGCTCGACTCAACGATGACGATGGCAACGACGATCAACAAGGTGAAGACACACGGGCGGACGACGAGGGGCGGGACACCCACCACCGATTCTGCAGCGCCCAAAGTGTTAGATTGATCTCTAACCAATAAGCCCAACGGCCTATTGGGCCTTGGTCACGCAGCATACGATCGGGGCGCCCAACCCTACATGGTTGGTGGGCCCCGTCGATTGCGCTATATAAAGAGGTGGGGGCGGCGGCTCAAAGCACGAGGTTCGCCGTGAGCCGCAAACCCCACCGACAAACCCTAGACCGATCTAAGAGAGGCGTATGACCCGGAATGACGGAAGCTCCGCCGACCTTCACCGTCGTCCTCGCCACGCCGGTCGTCTGCCTTTGCATCGACGTCGTGCGTGCAACCTCTACTCCAACCGTCATTTGCCGGGTGTCTTGCCTCCATCAACGAACCGGCGATGGCTAGCTCTACCGCGATTCGAAGGCTCGGGTTCAACACCAAAGACACCTCTACCCTATCTCCCTCTCGGTGTAGTGTTCTAGGTCTAGATGTGAATGTGCTTTAAGGATCCAAGTGTTCACCGGCCTAGATCTACCCTAGTCGATCTACAGAATAATAACAATGGTATCAGAGCCACGGTTTAGGTATAGATATGGCTAGGGTTTGGATCTAGAAAGTAGAAAGGGGCTTCGGCCGACAAAGGGTTCGGTTGAACCCTAACTTCGATCTTTTCGGATCTGAGAAAAGTTTTTGATTCGGATGAATGAAACCCAAACCCTAACCCTAGATCAGGCACGGGCTAGATCATGTCGGAAACAGATTGAGACACGGTCTCAACAAAGAACCCTAACCCTAGCAGTTCGCCAGTCTAGGGTTTAGATCTGGGTTTTCCGAATCAACAGCAACGAAAACCAAATGAAAAGAAAAGTGGAGTTCGAATGCGATTCGGATCCAAAAGAACCAAACCCTAACCCTAAAGATAGGGAGCCTACAGGCTTTCTTCATCACTGGTGTATCGCCACCGCCAGCGGAAAGAACACCATGGGCGTCGCTCCCAAGCGGCGCAGGATGGGGCGAGAGAGACCAAGACCTGCACCTGCATGTGTCACGGCAACAGAGGCACCACCAAGCGGCCCCTCGGCTGGCGCGTGCTCGGCCTCGAGGCGAGCACGCACGTCGGCAGAGGGAGGCTGGTGAGCCCCTCTTCTTCTCACTCGACCCATCGAGCATGGCATTTGCTGCTGCGATGAGAGAGAAGGGGAAGGAAAGAATGGTCTAGGGTTTTCGAAGGTAGCGGCCGGGGCCGGGGTTTTGATGCCCCGAGCTGCGCGCTCCACCGTCGATCTGAGATCAACGGCCAGGAGGGCTCGGGCCTCTTTTTGGCAAAGTGCTGGATGATCTTTGCTTTCGGTGAAATACCGACCCAGAGCCAGGGTTGCGGCTGGTAGCTGAATCTTGTTGGCTGTGTGTGGTGGTGAGCATGTGCATTGCAAATTGGGAGGGAAAGCGGTAGCGTCTTGGTGCAGCAGCAGGGTCTTTGGTTTGGGTCATTTGGTGGTGGTGGGCGCGTGAACGAGCCATGGGTCGTTCTTTGGATCGGGCCGAAATGGCCAAATAAAATAGTACAGTCACAGTTTTTGATTTTCTCATTTTCCAGAAAACAGTTTGATCAATTTGAATTGAATTTTTGTGATAATTTTCTGTACAAAATTCATCCAACGATAATTTTGTTCAATAAATATTAAAGTTGCTTACGGAAAATAGGAAAATGATCATTGAATGTTAATGTTTTCCGCTGCGTATTTAAAGTAATTATGGACTTTTAATTAAATTGAACCAACGGGAGAATTTGATTTAAAACCAAGAGATAAATATAAGTTGATTATGATATTGTTATTTTCTGACCAACGTTGTTAATAGCAATATTATAATTTTAATGATTATGCATTATTTCTATTTCTGTCCAACGGTGATGTAGATTTAATGTATAAAATAATTGTATATTTTAATTTTGACCAACGTTAAACTAAGGCATGCAATTATTGTTGTTATTTCTGTTCTCACACTATTTGAATTGTGTTTTCAGGAGGATACAACTTGATGAGTTGTATCAAAGAGATCCCCACTCTAAAAGGTGATAACTATATTGAGTGGAAGAAAAAGATAGACCTGGCTTTCATCCTCGCTGAGGTGGACTGGGTTGTCACCACACCGTGTCCTAGAGAACCTGTGGCACCGGTGAGGGAGACAGATGAGACTGATGCTGCATGGCACAACAGAGAGCGGGATTTTGCTCCCGTAAAGATGTCCTATGACCTTGAGCATAGGAAATGGGTCACTGCCAACAAGAAGTGTTTGACAGTGATAAAGAACACGATTGAGCCTGCTATTGTGGGCTCAATTCCAGACTGTGACACGGTCACAGAGTACCTAGAAAGAATAAAGAGTCAGTTTACTGGCTCTTCAAAGACATATGCAACCTAGCTGATCAAGCAGCTGGTAACAGAAAGGTACTCTGGTGACGACAGTGGCATTAGAGAGCACATACTGAGAATGAGCAATCTGGCATCTAAGCTCAAACCAATGGATTTGGCACTCAAGGATGAGTTTCTTATTCATTTGATTTTTGCTTCTTTGCCCAAAGAATTTGACACCTTTGTTGTTAATTACAACATACAGCCTGAAAAATGGGATTTAGAAAAGCTCATAGCCATGTGTGTGCAGGAGGAGGAAAAAATAAAAGTTTCACAAGGTGGTTACATCAACTACCTAAAAGATAAGAAAAAGAACTATTATAACAGCTCTTCCTCCAAGTCATCCGGAAAAGGTCCCATGCAACAGGTCTGAGAACCGTACCATTCCCGGTGGCTAAAGACCCGATGTCTCCACTTGCAGAAGAAGGCGGGACATTATAAAAAGAACTGTCCCGATTTCCTAAAGATGATAATGAAGAATAAAGGTGAGAACATTATTACGTTAAGTAAATGAATCCTTGTATGTAAAGTTTTCAAAATCTACTTGGTGGATTGATTCAGGTGCAACTATTCATGTTGCTAATTCATTCTGAGGATTCCGATTCGATGAGAACTTTGCAAAGAAGCGAAAGTTTCATTAAAGTCGCAAATGGAGTACAAGCGAGATGTTGAGGCCGTTGGAGATCTTCCTCTAGAGCTTTGAGATGGCTTTATACTTTTCTTAGAGATGTTCTTTATGTACCTTCTTTGCAAAGAAACACGATTAGTGTATCAAAGTTGGACCATGATGGTTATGATTGCCATTTGGAAATGGCAAATGTCGATATTGTTTAATAATAAATGTGTTGGTCTTGCCTTCCGACAAGACGAGCTTTATTTGTTATCACTTCGTGAAAATGTGAATTCGTATGTGATGTGAATGAAAATGTATCCTCATCGAACAATGGAAAAGAGAAAACGAAAGAGAGCTCACGATGCGTTGTCGAAATTATGGCAATTGTCGTTTAGACCATATTTCGAGGGGAGAATAGAATGACTAGTTAAGAATAATATTCTTCCTTCATTAGAGCTCTCGAGTTAGAACAATGTAGAGATTGCATAAAAGGAAAGTATGTAAAGAAAATTAAGAAAGATGTCAAGCGGGCGTAGGAATTCTCTCTGATTATTCACACGGACATATGTGGTCCTTTTTCCGTGAAAAGTGTGGATGGTTATGATTCATTCATAACATTCACAGACGATTACTCTCGCTTTTGGCTATATTTATCCAATTAAAGAAAGAACGAAGCGTTGGATAAATTCAAAATATTTAAAGCGAAGTTGAAAATCAGCATGATTTAAAGATTAAGATAGTCGATCTCGACCGTGGAGGAGAGTACTACGGTCGGCATACCCCATATGGACAAGTTCTCGGACCTTTTGCAAGGTTCTTACAGGAGAATGGTATAGTCGCCAAATATTCAACACCAAGGCGAACCTCGGTGAGAATGGAGTATTTGAAAGGCGAACTGCACCACGATGGATATGGTGCGTAGTATGATAAGTTACTCCACTTTACCGATGAGTCTGTGGATGGAGGCGTTAAAAACCGCCATTCATATTCTCAATAGAGTACCAAGTAAGTCGGTGCCCAAAACACCGTATGAGTTGTGGACAGAAAGAGTACCCTCACTTAACCACTTGCGTGTGTGGGGGAGCCCTGCTGAGGCTAAAGTTTTTAACCCAAATATTAGGAAGCTAGATCCTAAAACAGTGAGTTGCCATTTCATTGGCTACCCAGAAAAGTCAAAAGGTTTTCGTTTCTACTGTCCTAACAGACATACAAAGTTTGTGGAAACGACACACGCTGTCTTCCTAGAAGATGAAATGATTAGGGGGAGCATGGTAGCTCGAGAAATTGACCTTAAAGAGAAGCGGGTGTATGCACCCACTCCGATCATTCATGAGCCATTTTTCTCACTACCTGCTGTTGCTATACCGACAGTACAAGACACTGTGGTGCCAGCACCTATTGTTATCCCGCATGTGGCAACAATGAATGATGATGAGGACCCTGTGCCTCAGGATCCTATAGAACCTATTGCCACACATGAGGGGGAGCAACAACAGCCTCAAACAGAAAATGTGCCAATTGAGGAGGTCCCTAGAAGGTCTCAAAGAGCTAGAAAATCAGTTATTCCTGCTGATTATGAGGTGTACAACACTGAAGAATTTCAAATGGAGGATGATCCCAACTCATTTGAAGAAGCCATAAAAAGTGATCATTCATCAAAGTGGCTTGAGGCCATGGAAGATGAGATGAGATCAATGAATGCAAATAAAGTTTGGGATTTGGAGATAATTCCTAAAGGAGCCAAAACAGTAGGCTGTAAATGGGTCTACAAAACAAAACTTGACTCTCAAGGGAATATAGAAAGATATAAAGCCCAACTTGTGGCAAAAGGCTTTACACAAAGAGAAGGGATTGATTACAATGAGACTTTTTCTCCAGTCTCGTGTAAGGATTCCTTCAGAATCATAATGGCATTAGTGGCACATTACGATTTGGAATTACATCAGATGGATGTAAAGACGGCATTTCTCAACGGAGACTTAGAGGAAAATGTTTACATGGCACAACCGAAAGGTTTTGTCATGGAAGGAAAAAAACGCGTTTGGGATGCCGCCTAAAGAAATCTATTTATGGATTAAAACAAGCTTCAAGGCAAGTGGTACTTGAAGTTTGATCGAACAATAAAGAATTTTGGGTTTAAAGATAATATTGAGGACAATTGTGTCTCTCATAAAGTTTAAGAATGGGAAGTTTATCTTCCTTGTCCCGTATGTGGATAATATCTTACTTGCTAGTAGTGATGTCGGTCTACTCTTTGGAGACAAAAAAGTTTTGTCCTCAAAATTTGATATGAAAGATTTTGGTGAAGCTTCGTTCGTTCTAGGGATCGAGATTCACCGAGATATAAGAATAAAGGGGTATTAGGACTGTCACAAAAGGCATACATAGAAAAAGTCTTAAAGAAATTCAGTATGCACAAATGTAGTCCCTCACCGCTCCTATAGTCAAGGCTGACAGATATGGGGATTTTCAATGCCCCGGGAACCAATATGAGATCGATCAAATGAAAGTGGTTCCATATGCTTCAGCTGTCGGAAGCTTGCAATATGCTCAAGTGTGTACGCGCCCTGACTTGGCATTTGTTACCGGGTTACTTGAGAGATTCTAGAGCAATCCTGGAATAGAACACTGGAAATTGGTAAAAAAAGTCTTGCGTTATTTGCAAGGAACGAAAGGCCTCATGATGACATATAGAAGATCTGGTTCACTCCATATAGTGGGATATTCAGATTCTGATTATGCGGGAGATAATAGAAAATCCACGTCTGGATATGTGTTCACTCTCGCAGGGGGAGCTATTTCATGGAAAAGCTCAAAGCAAACCGTCACTACATCGTCCACAATGTATGCCGAGTTTGTAGCGTGTTATGAGGCAACGGGCGGGGTGGCGGCTAAAGAAGTTCATACCCGGTTTGAAGGTGGTTGGCGACATCAATAGACCATGAAGTTATCTGCGATAATAATCCAAGATACGGTATGCTCACAACAATAGGTCAAGTGGTCTTTGCTAAACACATTGACATAAAGTATTATGTTGTGAAGGATAAAGTCCGGGATCAAATGATAAGTCTTGAGCATATAAGTACAGAAAAGATGCTCATGGATCCGCTTACAAAAGGCTTACCACCCAACGTGTTCGAGAGAACATGTAGCGGCATGGGTTTAAGGAAAAGTCTATGATTCTCGGACTATAAAGGGCCCAAAAGTTAAAGTAACTATTTCAGATCGAGACGCGTGCATTGTAGCCATTAAATCTATCGGCGATTGACCGTGACGATAAGACACACTCTATGCATCATCGTGAAGAAATGAGTAAGGATAAAAGGATTGAAGTTTAAAGTTTAAAGATAAAAGTAATAGTGAGATCAAGGGGAGAATGTTAGATTGATCTCTCTAACCAATAAGCCCAACGACCTATTGGGCCTTGGTCACGCATACGATCGGGGCGCCCAACCCTACATGGTTGGTGGGCCCCGTCAGATCTTGCGCTATATATAAAGAGGTGGGGGTGGGTGGCTCAAAGCACGAGGTTCGCCGTGAGCCACAAACCCCACCGACAAACCCTAGACCGATCTAAGAGGCGCAGCCAATGACGGAAGCTCTCACCGACCTTCACCGTCGTCATCGCCGCGCCCCAAATAAAATGCCCAGACCGCATCGACGTCCGTGCAACCTCTACTCCGGTAAATCATTGCCGCGTGTGTTGCCTCCATCAACGAACCAGCGATGGCCAGCTCTACCGCGACTTTCTCCAAAGGCTCAGGTTCAACACCAGCACCTCTACCCTATCTCCCTCTCGGTGTAGTATTCTAGGTCTAGATGTAAATGTGCTTTAAAGATCCAAGTGTTCACCGGCCTAGATCTACCCTAGTCGATCTACAGAATAATAACATCCAGGACCACGTCCGTGGAAGCGGCACCATCGATATCACCGCCGGACCACATAGTGGATGTGGATCCACGACGTCCTGACGCTGTTGCTGCGCATCTGCCGCCACCACCGCCGGTCCCGGTCCTCGATGAGGATGGGGTGACCACCGAGGAGGGCTCGCTGGGGTGACCACCGAGGAGGGCTCGCTGTTGGTCCACAGCGAAATAGTGGAACAAGTGGTCGTCGAGCCACCGCCTCCTCATGATGATGTTGCGCCGCCGGCGCGGCAGCCACCAGCGGCAGCACCCGCAGGATCATTCCCAGCAGCAGTCCCAGTCCTCGATGAGGATGGTGTGACCATGGAGGGAGACTCCCTGCTGCACGTGGTTGCGGCATGCGGCGACACGCAGGAGTTCCTTGACTGCGTTGATGTTATCGTCCGCAACAAGGAGAAGAAGAGCGGTGCTGGTGGCAAGCGCCGAGCTCTGGAAGCGCGCAACAACAAGGGCGACACGCCCCTGCACTGCGCCGCCGGTGCTGGGAATGCCCACATGATCTCCTGCCTCGTCGGTCTGCTGGCCAACACCGCCGACGACGACAACGACAACGACGAGGCGGGGGCAGCGGTGAAGAAGGCGTTCCTGAGGCTGCAGAACGAGTGTGGAGACACCGCGTTGCACCAGGCGGTCCGCGCTGCCAGGAACAATGTGGCCTGCATCGACCACCTGATGGACGTGGACCCAGAGCTGGCCTGCCTTCCATTCCCACATCAGGAGGAGGAGGAAGATGCTGGTGCTTCTCCATTGTACCTGGCTATCTCACTGGGTGAAATAGAGATTGCGCAGCACCTCTATGTCAAGAGCAAAGGCAAGCTGTCTTATTCCGGACCAGATGGCCGTAACGTCTTGCATGCAGCGGTTCATCGTGACCAAGGTAAAATTAATACAAACTATATATATACATATAGGATCTTGGATGTTGATATAGTCTATATCGAAGTTGTAGTTCTAGTAAAATATATCTATAACTTTGTAGTTGCCAACATTGAAATAACAGCTAGCACCCAAGAAATTAACCAAATGATAGGTGGGCCCTACTCTTATGTCAATAAAACCACCCAAGAAACCACTTTGAAATGGTTAGGGGGAGGGTGTTCTGTCCGGTTTCTAAAGTTAAGATGTGTATGTTGTCCGTCATTAATAAAGTTCGAGGGGTGTTTTAAATTAATTCAACGACTAATTTAGATGGGGTGAACAGAACTTTACTCGTAAATGAATAATCAATAATGCAAAGTGCTTGTGTATGCACGATGATGCAGCGGCAGCGCTGCCTATGGTTTTGAAACGGCTGATCAAGAAGGATCCTAAGGCGATGGCGGACGACATGCAGCAGCAGCAGCGAGCAGAAGGCCAAGGGCGCGCTCATCTCCTGTCGCAGCTGACTAGGCAGAGGGACAAGGAGAACGGAAGCACACCTCTTCACTTGGCGGCAGGCCGCGGTGGCTTACCGTCGCCATGTATGTACAAAACGCATCCATACTTTTGGGGATGGTCAGGGTCACCAGCGAGGCTTCTGCTGGATGCTAATGAGTCGATGGCGTATCAGCCGGACGAGGGAGGGTTGTATCCCATACACGTCGCTGCGGGGGCTGACAGCCTCCGCGTGGTGAAGGCCCTGCTGTGGAGATGCCGAGACTGCGCCACCCTGCGAGATGCCAAGGGCAGGACGTTCCTCCACATCGCTGTCGAGGAGGGTCGCTACAACGTGGTCAGATATGTGCGCCAACAGAGCCAAGGCAGCAGGCGGCACAAGAGCCTTGCTGATGCTGCAGTTGCACGAGTGTTGTCCTCGATCCTGAATGCGCAGGACATCAACGGGGACACTGCACTGCACCACGCTGTCCACGCTGGGAACTGGGCAGTCTTCTTCTGTCTAGCTCGGAATCAGAGGGTACGTTTGGATGTACAGAACAAGGAGGGCATGACACCTATTGATGTTGCATGGAGAGAGATGCCTTTAAAGGTTTATTATGCATGGGTAAGAGATTTTTTAACTAATCATTAAGCAAGCTCCTTAATTATTACCCATTATCGGATGTCTCCGAAGAGAGAAATTATTACTCATTATTATTGCATATCCCTTCCCTTCTATGTTTAATTTTCTGATATATTATTATAGATATAGACCTGTTGAATTTTCATGGGGCACGATGACAGACGACGTGTTTTTCTTGTTTTCTAGGCGACGACGACCTATATATGTCTATAGCAAGCTAATCTTGTTTATGCATGGATGACTACTAGCTAGTACCTTATTGATTAATTACTTCTATATATATTCGTTGTTGCAGGATTCAAGAATACACATACGGAAATATCTATTAAGAGTTGGAGCTCCCTACGGTGAAAGTCGGGGCGACCTCTTCCACCAAAAGCACATCCTCCCGAAACACGATGAGGACAAGATGTCGGCGAATCTAACAGCGGCAGCACAAGTCCTAGGCCTTTTCTCCGTGCTCATGACAACCGCGACATTTGCATCGGCTTTTACGTTGCCTGGAGGCTACCGATCAGCTGGCGACGGTGGTGGTGGTGTGGCCGGCACACCAGTGCTCGCTGGGCCACCGAGGAGCTACGCTTTTGATGCATTTGTCCTCTCTAACGCTCTGGCTTTTCTCTGCTCTCTTCTCGCCACCTCCTTCCTGCTCTACGCCGGGGTGCCATATGGGACGCTCGCCGGGCGCTTTACCACTATTAATTTTGCATACACCCTGATGTGGCAAGCTGGAAGAAGCTTGCTGGCCGCTTTTGCCCTGGGCCTCTACGTCGTACTGTTTCCAGTCGCTCGCACCATCGCTATTGCGGTTCTTGTCTTGGTTGGTATCGTTGCAGCTGGCTTCGTCAAGGGTTCAGAGGGCATCATCAGTTCTAGGATCGTGATTGGAAGACCAACACGGATCCCGTCAATATGGTACTTTCTGTTAGACTGGATCATTTTTGCCTTGGACCGCTTCTGGTCCTACGTAATAATCTTCGGCCTCCCAGCTATTCACAAGTGGGCAAAGTTACCTTAATCATGCATGATAAGGTACTACTATACTACATAGATAAAGATAATGCACCCATCGACACCCACATTTCTATCAATTATTAGGTACACCTCTATTTGTTGTTTATATTCCCACAAGGTGGTGTTTGTTACATGCATGTAAACAAACAAACAAAATAGTGCTTGATCTGTCTGTTACATCCCTCTTGTTTTCAAGTAATTTGTACCATCACATATATGCTCGTATTTTCTTTTGTAAAACTTCTTGCCAATCTTTAATCAATTTTCCCCTTTTTGGGGCCCCACATGAGACTTTTAATTTGTTTGTTTATGAGAATTTTCTAGAGCCTCCACCATACTTATTTACATGTGTACAAGAAAGGTTCTTATACATATATAAGAGGACAAAGGGCATTATAGTAATTTCAAATAAGATAAATGTTTGCATGGGCTTACATGTCTTTGGTCATGGGTGTCAAGTGAGCATGCCGGCACGTGTTTATACTCGTTTCATACAGCAACACAATAATGGACCTTCACTCATCATACATTAACATAATAACGATGATAGCCCCCAAATCAACCAAGGCCCTGCCATACACAGCACGGAGGAGACATCTAAATTGTACAGGACAGTACCATCACTTCATGTACCTCTGCAGAAATTTACGGTGGAAATCACTCCTGATGGTGTCGTTGATAAACCGTTTCGGTGTCTTGGTCTCTCCGCGTGCCTGGTTCTTAAATACCACATCATCATCCCACCTGGAAACCACAAACACCCGAGATTAGGCTCGACATAACCCACGTGTAGTTTCAATCAGGACAAAAAACATACTATATAACACAACGAGCTCACCACCAGCATCCTACCTTCTCTTAACACTGAAGGAGCCTGGATTGTTGATATTAATCAAAGGGTTTCCTCGCATCAGTTCAGCCTCCTTCATCTTAGCCTCCTCTTCTGCTTGTTGCCGCTCCTGAAATGGAACAATTCTCATTACATCCCCATAATCCAAATGTACAAAAACCTAAAATCATGACTCAACGACAGAGATGCAAAGATAACAAACCTTTCGAAGCTTCTCCTCGACTCTTTCTTTCTTAATCCTCTCAAGCTCCGCCATTAGAGCTTCAGTGTCATCGTCATCATCTTCATCGCTGAACACAATTTGGCACTAATGTGTAAGAGCAACCAAGCATAGTGAAGTGGTAGTGCTCTAAATTATGGAAACACAGCCGCAATAAGATATTTGCTCTAAACAATGTCAAGAATGGCGCTGCCTTATTTTCTCTGCCCATTTGAAGTGAAAGCAGCCTTATCACAGGAAGCTGAAGCTAATTGTGATACTACGCTAGGCAATGCACAATAGTGGATATTAACCACTACTCCAGAAGTGAGTAGCCTTGTGGCCATACCGCCATACGAATTTTTACTGAAGTTGACACGGAAAAAAAAACATCTGAAACCACTCTACAAAATAATTAATGCAGTTGCAAGTGCAGTTCAGCCTGCTAAAGAAAGAAGAATCCCAGAAGCATTTCACAAAAGTAGGGTTCATAAACACCCATCAATGAGATGGACAATGATACATACCTCTCATCATCACTTTTAGGCTCCACATCGGAGTCATCTGCATCAATTTCTCGTGGAACTATCTTATCCTCCGCCTCTCTCTTTGAACCTATGAGTTACAGCAAGAAAGGAATAAGTTGTCACTAAGCCACAGCATAAACAGATATTGATGCAGCGTTCGTTCCACCAACCTTCTAAGAGTAGCTGGCTTGAACTTTTCCGTCGGTCTCTTTCTTCTGCAGGCAAGAAGATAGATATTGTTACTGATTATACATACCAGTTACCAACTTACCCTGTACAGAAAACACAAAAGAACGAGACAGAGAAAGTAGGTATACCAGCATAGGACTTATCCTTGGAAGAGTAGTGCTTGCGCTCACGTTCCTCAAGTTCCTCCCTAAGGTTCCTCTTCTGTAACTCCTCTTGGGTCTGTTGACCGTCTTTTCTGTACACATGGGCAAAAATAGTGAGTCGTGTAGGAACAAACCTCAGCCTGACATATATTGGCAACAAAAATATACAGCCAGCGGCTTTGACGGAGACATTCAGTGAGGATAATTATAGGGAATACCTTAACCATCTGTGAGGGGGTTGGTTGTGATTCCCAGATACTAACAGGGAACATATACATCTTTGTAAGCAATATGATGGTGGTGCTGAAATTTTCTTTGCCTTAACAAAGCAAATTCAGCGATTAAGATTTGTACAACTATCGCCTCTCCAAACTCCGTTCAATGGACAAGACATGTGACCAAATCTATGCTTTAAGCCATTTTTTTCCTAGACAAGATAGAATGCCAAGTTACTAGCTGGATATTAGGAAATATTCAACCTTGCATAAGCAGCTAGCTGTCCCTTTCGATTTGCAAACGTAATCCAAATTACATACATGGTGGTAGTCATAACGATTGTCAGAGGTGGAGCAAAAGCAAATGCATTTCGTTGTTTGCAAGCAGTCATGTGGTGCAGAAAGGCTAATCAAGCAGGATTAATAATTGTATCAGTGTAGTAAAAACGTATGAGTTACCAGATTCTTTAAAAAATCAACAGCTATCTACCAGAATATTAAAAAGAGGTTGTTAAAAAAATGAAGTTGCCTTCAGGTCCCTCCACCAAATCAAGCATAAAGTGAGTGAATTAATTTTTTACACAGCATGAATGCAAAAAGTGAGACATCTTAGAAATGGCCAGAGCGCCACGCTATATCTGTCCTTTCTAAATACCAGCTAGGAACTGCATATCCTGCATCTTTCTAGCTAACTATGAAAGCTGTTATCAACAGTTGAGAGTTCGGACTGTAGTGCCAAATACTTGTCCAATGTAGGCTATTTGACTGGAAGTCAGGATCCCTAAGATGATTTGCTTTGTGTTTGTACATGGTTAATTCGACAATTGGACCAAAACTCTAAGAGAATAATATAACATGTTTACATGGATTAGGATTAATGGATTTCCTGTCAGATTTTAACTCCAGCAATTCTCCAACTACTACTTTGTTTTTTGGACTACGATCTTATCGGTGATCTGGTCGAAAGTGGAGGCAGTGGAAGCAAGAGCTCCTGCTGTATGTCAGTTGCAATATCTAGATGTTCATGGCAACTGAACAACAGCAGGCATGCATCTGCTCTGGTTTTTGGTAGACTCTGCAGCCACCTTCTTAATGTTGCACTTACAAAGATGAAGCAATTAATATTTCAGCATACCACCGAATAGACATATACTAATAGTAATATCTAAAGTGGAATGAGTTGTCAAATGAACTCAACATCAGCAGATAGTTGGTGGTATATGTTACTTCCTACTGAATAGCACCATCATCGTCTACGTAAAGCAACTCTGGACTAAAGTATATTATAAAAAGAAACTGATGCTGGAAGAAATGAAAACCATACCATCTTAACATTTGATTTGGATATACTTTTTCAGCACTTAAAATAAAATGATTTTGAAATGCTAATGTAGGCACTCACTGGGTAATTCAAATTTTTAAGTTGTAGTAACACATCACACGTGGTACAGAAAGGCTAATCAAGCGAAATTAAGCGCAAAATTTTGAAGGTTAGGGTTTGACGCCGGCGTAGGAGATGGCCACACCGTGGCGATTCTCTCGTGGTAGGATCGAACCGACGGCGCCCAAATCGAATCGAAAATCTCCCCAAATCGAGGAGCAAACGTTGCCTAGCCGTTCCCCGCAATGGATCCTCCGTCCGTGGAGCTAGGCGCAGGCGCAAAATTAGGTGGGGGGAAATAAAAGAAGAACAGGGGCAGGCGGCCAGGAGACCTCTGTCGGACAGGCAAGGACGGTGATGAATCGACCGATGGAGAGACGGATAGAAGGGGGTGGGTGCAGGGAAGAGGAAGAGAATACCTGGGCTTGAGGGAGGTGTGCGCGGCGAGGTCGCGGGAGGAGTACTTCTGGGAGGGGCCGAAGATGCGCGTGCCCCCCTGCTCGTTGCCGCCCTTGGCCGGCGCCCAGGTGGGGCGCGCCGCCGTCGTCATATGGAAACCCTAGGCGGCGAGGTAAGCTGCGGTTTGCGTCGCCTTCTCGCTCCGGCTTCCTCGGCTCCGGTGTTGATCTGTTGGATTGGACAGAGAGACGACGCGTTCAGGGAGTCAGCGGGGTTTTTTTCTTTTCTTTTTCCTGTTGCGTAGGTTTTAGTTGTTTGTGGATGTAAATGGGCCACACGTATTGATGGACTTGGTCTGTTTCGGTTTGAATTGCGAAAGGAAAGAAAAAAGTCACCATGTTACCTCCTCAGCTATCGTTAAACTACGCTCGTGAACTTTTAAAACTGTCTATTTTACCTTCCTTACAAGCGGTTTTTAAAAACGATTTTATCTTTTTTATATATTTATTTTAGCTGAATATTTGAAAAATCATATTAAATCATATAAAAATCAGAAAATAAAAAATTCAATTTTGTTGGACTTCATATGAGTAGATCTACACATTATGTATATAATATGGTATGCTTTTATTGGGTTCATAAACCCAGGGTCCCCGATGGGCCCGCTTACCAGTAAAAGCTCGGCCCAGCAGACGGCATTATAACAATGTGCGACTCCTGAGCCGGCCTAGATACTTAACGACAGGCCGGAAGAGCGATCCAGTCTCCGATCGGATGACCTGGCCAAGAAGAGGATGCGCTCGCTTCCGACTCCGACCCGCTTTTCTGACCGGGAATACATCGAACCTCTGCCTACAGCTCTTCTTCGACCGGCGCGGTCGGAGCCGATTGAGAATGACCGACCGGGGACGCCCGCTCGGTGAGGACCCAAGAATCAGGCGGGGCAGATAAGGCAAGGCGCTCAAGTCAACCGCAATACCGAGGACCATACCCTGCACACCTGTAGGACAGTACTGTCAGGTCATGCCAGAAGGGTGCTTTGCAACTTTTCAGACATATCAGAACACGAACAGTGTTGTGGGCGTCAACATTTGTCCTACAGTATGGTAGACGCCGACATTTGTCATACCAGAAGAATACGATGGAGCCTGTCACATGCATCTGGGTGTCAACAGTATTGTGGGCGTCGACAAACTGTCTTATACCCGACGGCGTGGGCAATAAGACTATGAAACACACACTCTCTCTCTCTCCTAAACTTGTAAGGCCGTTCCCTTCATCTATAAAAGGGGATGCGCTCTCTTCTAAAAGGAGGACGATCATTCCGACTCTCTCTCTCTGCTAAGCTCTAGACATTCTAAGCACTCGAACAGCTCAACGGCTCTAGAACTCTAAAGCTACACAGAGCATACGTTCCAATACTTAGCGCACGAAGGAGCTCCAGTCACTCTTGGCCCTTTGGTCTAGAGCCTGACCGGACCTTTAACACCCCATTCTTATTCCCACTCGTTTGTAACCCCACAACAAACTTCGAGCATCTAGACTCAGGAATAAAGTCACCGACCGACTGAAACTGGACGTAGAGCACGTTGCCTGAACCAGTATAAACCCTGTGTCATTGAGTGCTAGGCCACATCCGATCACAACCTATGACTAAACTACAAATATTCACTTGTTGGTCACTTTTTGCACCGATAGTTGGCGCCATCCGTGCGGAGGACGCCGTACGTTCACGCTTTTGGTCATTGGATGGCCCACCTTTCCGCCATCTTCGGCATGACAGACTCAAGCGATACGACTCGCTTCGGCTCACTGGAGTTTCCCACGCTCCCACATGTTGGGATGTGGGTTCCCCCGGTCTTCGAGCCGTTCCAAACCTTCCTCTTCGGACGCTTGGACTTAGTCGCCGACCAGCTCGGCGTGCTTTGCCTTCGCAAGGAGGCACTTGTCCCAGCGCCCGCCAGAGGAGGAGCGCCCTCCGTCGGCTCCGGGCCACCCGGCGACCTCAACGACGAGACACCTGTGCGTCGCTCCGAGCCCACGCCGGGCTCAAACCCCACTGTGAGTAACGTACATATTGTCCTTTACTCTTTATTTCATATCTTCCGCCGACTCTCTTTGGGACCCCGTTGTCCTCATCGCAATCGTCGTGCGATCGGTTCCCCTACGGCCTTGCGTCCCCACGGACGCGTACGCGTGGGGGCTCCGAAAGATGCTGACGCCGCCCCTTCTCATATCTAAATTCATGGGGATGGCGGGCTATGCTCCCGCCTCTTTCCACGACCTCATGGATGACGAGGTTGAAAGCGACGACTCCAGCATCAGCGACATTGTGGCACCTAGCCACCCTCTGTCCCGGGAGTGCGCTATGGTAAAGCGCCCGGGACGGACAGCGCTGGTGGTAGCGGAGTCCCTGAGACTCACACCCCTCCGGACCCTCGTGCGGAGGCCCTCGCGTCTTGTGAGAGCACGGTGAGGAACTACGACAAAAGCGAGAGAGCCGCCAGCCGCCACTGCTTCGCGCGTAACCCGACGAGCGACGCCCGGGGTCACGCCCGCTAGGTCCAGCGCAACATCATGGACGAAGGAAACGATCCCCCACAGTTTGCTCGGGCTAGCCAGAACATTGCCATTGTGGCGATGCTTCTACGTGGCCTTCCCGAGCTGTCGACCCCTAGGAGTAGGCGATCCACCGGAACCTTGGTATTTGGTGGAAATCGCCGTCGTTCGTTCAGCAGAGAGCTTCGGCGTCGTGACACCGGCTCGTGGCCTCTTTTCCCTACCGAGGAATGGGGCGTACCGGTCAAATCACTCCATCCGCTCATCACACTACGGTCCATAAGGCGTGGAGCAGGGAGGCCACATTGTACTGCGGCGACCGGTGCCCACTCCACATCGACCACCTGTGCACAAACGGCTCGGGCCAAACCAAGACGCTCGCAGCGTCATCAACAATCGGCGTCAAGCCCAGCGTGATGATGACGTCGATCAAGGGGCGGTGAGAGCATGCGGCATGGGCCCCGGCTGGACCATCGAGGGGAGCGGCGAAACACACCCTAGGCATGGTCGTCGACCAGACGATCGAAGTCCTAGCTCGGACGGCCCGAGACCATGGGCCTTTGGCCGTCGCATCCAGAAAGCACCGTTCCCACAGCGCTTCCGACCACCTACCAACATCGCCAAATACACTGGGGAAACAAATCCTGGTATATGGCTTGAATACTTCCAGCTCGCCTATCAAGCCAGAGGAGTGGATGATGATCACTTCACCATTCAATACCTCCCCATCTGTGTGGGGGAGCATGTTCAAGCATGGCTCGAATTCCTACCGCCTGACAGCATCTGCGACTGGGCGGATCTCAAGAGTATCTTCATCGGGAATTTCCAGGGGGCGTATGTCAGCCTTAGAATTCCTAGGACCTCAAGAGCTGCCGGTAGGAGCCCGACGAGTCCCTACGGGATTACATCCGTAGGTTCTCAAAATGTTGCAACTCCCTCCCTGATGTCGTGCGGACAAACAGCCCCAGCAAGGCTAGCTCGACCACTTCGACAAGCTCATGGAGAGCCCATGCACCAACCATGCCTACCCTGTCAAGCACCTCTACAAGGACTGCGAACTCCTCAGGCGCTTTCTGCGACAGGCCAGCGGACTAAAGAAGGAAAGGGCAAGGAGGCAGCAGCCAAGAAAGGTGGCGCGATGAGCAAGGATGGGGACAGCTTTCCCAATCCCGAGGAATGCCTCATGATCTTCAGGGGATCCGATGCCATCTACTCCAAGCGCCAGCACAAAGTCTGCTACAGAGAGACATGCATCGCCAAAACGGCCGTCCCCTCTTTCCTTAGCTGGTCAGAATCTCTAATTACTTTTGATCAGAGGGAACATCCTTCCCATGTCGCCAGACCGGGTCGCTACCCGCTCGTCATCGACCCTATTATCCGCAAGAAGCGCCTCACCAAGGTGCTGATGAACGGAGGCAGCGGCCTCAACATTCTCTACATCAACACCCTCGATGCCATGCACATCCCCCGGTCGGAGCTCCACCTAGTGAGCTCTCCTTTCCATGGCGTGATCCCGGGGACGCAGGCAAACCCGCTTGGGTATATCGACCTGCCCGTCATGTTTGGCGACCGAGCCAACTTCCGCTTGGAGGTCCTCACCTTCGAGGTGGTGGACTTCCCAGGATCCTACCACGCCATCTTGGGCCGCCATGCTATGCCAAGTTCATGGCGATCCCCAACTACACCTACCTCAAGTTGAAGATACTGGGACCGAACAACGTCATCACTGTGGGTAGCACCTTTTCACACGCCTACACGTGCGACCACGAACATTTCGAGCTCTCCACTACCGTCATCAACTCAGCCGATATCCCTCAGCTCGAAAATTCATTGACTCTAGTAGTCCCGGACTGCAACAAGCCAACCTCCTCGACTGCCTTCCACCCAATCGAGGAAACTAAGGCGGTAGGGATCGACCCCACCGATCCAACCAAGACGGTGCGGATCAAGGCCAAGCTCCCGGTCAAATAGCAATGCGAGCTCTCCGACTTTCTATGTGCCAATTGTGATGTCTTCGCATGGAAATCTTCTGACATGCCGGGCATACCATGGGAGGTCACCGAGCACGCGTTACGCCTCATCCCGGGCTCAAAGCCCGCCAAGCAATGCCTACATCGCTTT
The DNA here is from genome assembly GCA_904845875.1 of Miscanthus lutarioriparius. Classification (NCBI taxonomy): domain Eukaryota; kingdom Viridiplantae; phylum Streptophyta; class Magnoliopsida; order Poales; family Poaceae; genus Miscanthus; species Miscanthus lutarioriparius. The sequence goes on along the minus strand of CAJGYO010000019.1, from coordinate 80,053,405 downwards.
AACGATGAGAGGCACATGGCCATAGGCGAAGAGATTGCCAAACTCCTAGTAGTTGGATTCATCAAGGAGGTATATGTGGCAGAACCTCCTAAATTATTGGGCCCACATGCACCTGTCACTGTCCAACGACCTTTGACATCTATGCATATGTTACCGATAACCTAAGAAGACTGTCGGGTGTCCTCGGGGAACCCCGAATCATCCACGATTTCGAAAGCGGGATCACATTACTGAGTCATTGCGAGTATTACAACATTTATTCAAATATCTACACGAGTAAATCGGCGGAAGTCTTACAATAACTTAGTTTACAAAACATTTATTTCAAACCTTACAAACTAAGTTCGATTATTAATACAAACCAAGGTAGTGGAGTGGCATTATAATATATTACAAAACACACAAATATCGCTGCCTACGCTTAAGGGCCACACATTACTTATCGTCATCATCGCCTTTGAACAACGGTCATGCAAAGACGATCCAAAACAGATCTGCTCATGAGCCTCACCGCAACAAGGGTCAACGAACCACAGTACAAAAGTACTCAACAAGACTTAACCGAAATAAAAGCTGATAAGACTCAGGAATGCAGGCTCATGGGATTCAAGGTATGGCTTTAGCAATAATCAAAGTTCTTTTGCGTAAAAGCTCTTTTAACAAAATTCTTTATTTCAACATTTAAAACTTCATAAGATCATATACAAAGCTGACACGATCCGTAATGAGATCATGAAACTTCATATCCAACACTTTCTCAAACCATACTCAAGTTCCGATTATTAATACTACGATGATGAATGAGAGAAGTGAGTCTCCATAACCGAGGAGCAACGACGATTGAACCGATTATAAACCCAATTTGGGAATTCCAGACACACGACATATGCGGGTCCCCGACCTACATATATCAACCTACCCTCGGATCCTCTAAACAAGAACGGGGTCGCGCCACCCGAGAATCTGATACTCCACACTCCGGCCCATTGCCACGTGGGTACACGCTTATTCCGCCATCTCTCCACTCCCGGTCTTGGCGAGTAGCCATTCTCGTAATAGAATAGCCAAGTTAAGGCTTACCGGAGTATGCGGTTAGTACTACAAAGTCTCACCTCAAGCGGTTCAACAACGGTACGGACCTTAATCGACACGGGCGGAAAGAACCCGCTCACAAGACCTCCATGTCTTGTGGCTCACACACACCGAGTCCGCCTGGTCTAGATTTATTACTTCACATGCTCATATTTCATGATAACATAAGTAACCAAAGTTCCATATAAAATTCGCAGGTGACAGGTAATCACCCGACTTTTATTATCTAAGCATGACTAAGCATAACTAGCCATATACGAATTAAAATGGTTAACAAGATAGATCAGGAAAACAAGGTTGGTAATGCATCAATTAGGTTTCCACTTGACTTCTAATCACTTAATGCAGTATTGAAAAGCAAAAGCGAAATCAATTTGTAAAACACAAGGTAGGTTTAAATGTATCCGGGGCTTGCCTTCGTTGACGGAAAAGTCCGATTCAGGAGTCGGACCACAGATATCAACACCAACCTCCACAGATGGCTCAACCTCCTCAACTACTTGATTAACTACCACGGGTTCACCTTCGTTCACTACACGTAGTAACAATGCCATGTTTAACATGATGCGGAATACAAAACGTGATGCTCGATGATGGATACAAAATTAAACAACTTTCCTTCGCGGTACAGTTACAAGTCAAACTAACTAAATCTATTTCGTAATACATACATCAATTGCCAAAGATCATTATCCACTAATGACCCAAGGACATCACTCAATCAAAAGTTCAATCAAAACCTAAATCATTAAAGGTTACTATTCGCTTTTATGAATTAATTATTTAATTAAAAATTATGAAATAAATCAACTTATTCCAATTGAGCTCAAAATTTTTGTAAATGTTCATTACATGATAACTAAGTGACAAAACAATTTTCATAATTTTTGGATACATAAATAAGCCTAGAAAAATCATGGAAAGTCATTTATTAATTAATTGAGCAATTTTTATCATACCCCAAAAATACTGAAAATCAAGATTTCAAATTTTTGTTATATAATATACATCATAGAGAAGTCACACAAAAATTTTCATAATTTTGGAGCTCTAAATAAATCTACACAAAAATAACAAAAGCAGACACTATTCATTCATTCGGAAAATAGAAAAATCCATTTGAGCATTTGAGTCGCGACAACCCGACCCCACATGTCATCCCTAACCTCCGTCCTTTGACTACGACAACAACGGCGCTGACCGGCGCAAACTTCGCCGACGGTGAGATCACGAGGAGGCAGCAAGGGTACTAACATGATCACTACGTCTGGCGTATCGATCTATGGCACTAACGCGACCAATTACGGACCGAAGGCAGCATCACGCCGACCATGGCGGCGCGGTGGCACGGCAGCGGCGCTTCTGGCCGTGGCGGAGGCCGGCAGCGATCAAATAAGCGGTACAGAAGCACCAGCAGCTCACCACAAACACGCGGAGGCGAGAGAGCAAAATTTGGAGAAGCGGCGTAGGCGTGGGTCGGCGTACACAACAGCGGCGGCGGAGCAGGATCGATCGGTGATGGCGCGTCTTGCGGCGGCTGTGGTGATCAAAATGAGCAAGCAACAACGGATTAAGCATCAAAGCATCGAGGCGAAGCGAGCTACGCTAATCGAAGCAACGGCTCACCGGAGAGCCACGACCACGGTGAAAGCGGGATCGCAAAGTTGTTGTTGCCGACGCGAAGAAGAAATACGTTCTTGCGGCGTCTCCGGTGAAATCAGACTAAATTGAGGGGATAGCTAGGCAGCGCAAGGAGTAGGCGGAGCTGGAGCTAGCTTATCGATGATGGCGAACCACGGCAATGACAACGCAGGCTCGCCGGAGATGAGCAAGGTGACGGGAAGAAAAGCGAGCAACGGAAAATGAAGAACGGCGGCGACGACTCGAGCTATAAAGGATGGCAGGAAACTCAAGGAAGCTGCGCGCTGTGGCCTTCACAGCGCCCAATATGACGCCAAAACGGCCACGACCAGCGCTGGAGCGCCGAAGAAAGAAAGCAAGCAATGTAGCAAGAAGCGGTGAACACCATTCACACAAATTACTGAAATGCCATTCGCCCAAAATTCACAAATTACTCTCAAATTTTCATAACAACTCAAAATCCCCAAAAACAAAAGTTGTTCAAAATCAAAAGTTCTACAACTTTGCTTTTGAAACCATATCCAAATTCATTCTACATTTTGAAATTCAAATTTAAATTCAAAAAGGGGACACTTTAAAGAATTATGCCTTTTCAAATTACTTCAAATTTTACTAAACAACTTTGAAAACTCCAAAAACCAACTTTGTACAACTTGACAAGATCTACACTTTTGCTTTTAAGCTCAACCCCAAAATATGCTTAGATTTTTAAATGAGTTTTCAGGGTAGAATTTAAATACTGAAATTAGGGTTTTCGGAATTTCAAATCAATACAGGTATTTCAAACTTGATTCAAACACTACAATTCAACACTTGTACATGAATGTAAACTTGTTTTAGTGAATGCATATCAAAGTTTGCAATATGACCAAATGCTTTGCAATGCATATGATGACATGACAGTTTTAGTATTTAAAACACCCGGGGTGTTACAGTATATCACTCTGACTGGCTAGCTAATCCTGTTCTTGTTAAAAAGAAGACCGAGAAATGGAGAATGCGCGTTGATTATACTGGCCTCAACAAGGCATGTCCGAATGACCATTTTCCTTTGCCACACATAGACCAGATAGTCGACTCCACCTCAGGATGCGAAATCCTCTTGTTTCTGGATGCCTACTCAGGCTACCACTAGATCATGATGAAAAGAGTCTGACCAGCTCGCAACTTCATTCATCACCCCATATGGTTCGTACTGCTACGTAACCATGCCTTTCGGTCTGAAGAACGCTGGCGCCACCTATCAACGGTGCATGCAGCAATGCTTCGCCGACCAAATTGACCCGCTCGATCAGCCTGACCAAGTCGAGCTGCCAAAACCAACGATCACCATCTATGTAGATGACATAGTGGTCAAAACGACTCAAGCTTGCGACCTGATCACGAACTTGGCCACAATGTTTGCGAACCTCCAAAGGTTCAGCATCAAATTGAATCCCGAAAAATGTGTTTTCGGGGTTTCGAAGGGGAAGCTGCTTGGATACATCGTGTCCAAACATGGTATCGAGGCCAACCCTGAAAAAATCATAGCCATCTCCAACATAGGCCCTATACGCAACGTCAAGGGCGTACAAAGGCTCACCGGCTGTTTGGCCACCCTGAGTCGGTTCATCTCCCGGCTAGGCGAGCGGGGGATGCTTCTATACAAACTTCTCGAAAAGATAGACGCATTCGTCTAGACTGAGGAAGCACGGCAGGCTTTGGAAAGCCTCAAAGCGTCACTGAAGTCGGCCCCAATCCTCGTCGCTCCCGAACGGGGAGAACCCCTCCTCCTCTATGTTGCGGCAAGCAACCACGTGGTGAGCGCCACCCTAGTTGTCGAAAGGGAGGAACCAGGACACCACCTAAAGGTCCAATGACCCGTATACTTCATTGGGGAGGTACTCACCAATGCCAAGGTTTGGTACCCCCAAGTGCAGAAACTTCTATACACTGTACTGATGGCGACCTGAAAGCTCCTGCACTACTTCACCGACCACGAAGTCATGGTCATCACTTCATTCCCACTAGGAGACATCATCCATAGCGGACACCGTGGGGACGAGATCTCCAAGTGGGCACTCGAGCTAATGGCCATGATAGCGGTATAACCCCGCACCACTATGAAGTCTCGGGCTCTCGTGAGACTTTGTCACCGAATGGACGGAGGTCCAGCTCCGGACCCCAAACGTCACCCACGAGTACTAGACGATGTACTTGACGGGTCGATGATGGCGCTGGCTCGAGGGGTGGAGTGGTTCGATCTCCCGAATGGGAAGCGAGGCTCGCCACGCGATCCATCTCCACTTTTGACCTCAAACAATACCGCCGGAATCGAGGCCCTCATCAATGGATCGCGCCACGCCATCGAGCTCGGCGTTACGTGGTTGTATGTCCACGGCGACTCGGAGTTGGTCGTCGACCAAGTGATGAAGGAATCCTCTTGCAAAAGCCCCCTCATGGCAGCATACTGCCAAGAAGTGCGCAAGCTCGAGGACAAATTCCAGGGGATCGAACTACATCATGTCCCCCAAAAGGACAACGATGCCACCGATTTCCTCATAAAATTGGCTGCCAGGCGGGTTTCATCTCCATACAGGGTCTTCATCAACGACCTTCATGAGCCGTCTGCCTGTATCCTGGAAGGTCCGATCCAGACATGCTCCGACACCAACCTGTCACTCGGGGGCTCCAACCTCGATGCCTCTATGATGACGTCGCCCGCCGACGTCGCTATAATAGCACTTGATCAAACTGACTGGAGAGCACCACTGCTCACCTACCTCCTCGAGGAGATTCTCCCACCAAAAAGGACTGAAGCACGATGAATCGCTCGACACGCTAAGATGTTCGTCACATTCGGTAATGAACTTTACAAACAAAGTCCGTCGAGAGTACTCATGAAGTGCGTCCCTACCGATCAAGGGAAATAGCTCCTCCTCGAGGTCCATGTCGGAATCTACGGACACCACGTAGCTCTAATGTCGCTAGTCAGAAAAGCCTTTCACCAATGTTTTTACTGGCCCACTGCGCTGCAAGATGCAGAGGAGGTCGTCCGCAGGTGTGAGGGATGCCAGTTCTACGCTCGGCAAACTCACTTGCTAGCATAGGAGCTTCAAACTATCCCCATCACCTGGTCATTCATGGTCTGGGGTCTCGACATGGTAGGACCCCTCAAAAAGGGATCGCAAGGGTCATCTCCGACCCAACCTCTGCCATCACCACGGGGATCACCGCCACCGCCGTCATACTCGTGACTAGCTAGGAGGGCGCAACCCCTAGAAGGGAAGGTCACACTACCACCAGTCTGCTTTCCCTGCCGCTCGTCGCGACTTGCTATAGGATGGGTCTCCACTCCTCCCGCACGGGAGGTGGGGTGATGCCTAGTCCCATCAGTCCCTGGCCACTATCAAATAAGTATAGGTCAGTCGCGCTCAAAAAACTCAACTGTGAGATAAAAAAGGAACATAGATGCATACCTGGACGAAAGTAGTAGGGCCCTGAAACCCCGACCCGCTGGCGACGAGCCCGCCGGACAAGGATCGCTCATGGGTCGTGACCCATGCCCCTCATATCGAACGAGGGAGGAGTTGACCTGGCCGGTTCCCGATCGGCCCATGAATGGCATGATCCCGGCTCGTGGCGCACCCAAACAAGCGGCCCGACGGGGTGTCTCCCGTTGTGGGGTCGCATGCACGCGCTGACCCCGAAGATGTGGGGGTACAAGCTCGCTCCTTTGACCAGCCAATGTGCCCTGCCATGCTCGGAGCAGGGGGGTGCAAAGCCAATGATGCCTCCTCTGACCGGCCGGCATGCCCCCGCCGCTTTCGGAGAAAAGGCGGTGCGGCCGGCAAGCGACGCCTCCGAAGGGTGCGACAACCACGCCCGCTTTGCCTCTCGCTCGACGGCGATGTCTGAGCTTGCGGCGCGCTTCCTTGATGCTTGGGAAGATCGTCGCGCTCTCATATATCCCGCCCATCGCCCGGCAGGCGTGGTCGTAGGCTCACGACGCTCCACTGAGCTCATGACGATGCCCTTGTCTTCTTCATCCTCAGAGGTGCTCGCGTCGCCACCTATCTTCATGGGCTCCTCTGACTTGAGCTCCGCCTCCACATCGCTCCTATTTTCGCCCACCCGGAGCCACCGACCGATCTCCTTCTCCTTCTCGAACCTTCTCCGGGCCTTCTCAACTCTCTTGTTCTTTTTGGCAACCGCTACCTCCTTCAAAGCAGCTTGCCGAGCTGTGCCCTTCGGCCCCCTCAGAAGATGCGGCCAGGATCTATAACCCATGAGTCCCTACGAAACGGATGACTCAAAGTCAAAACAAGGGAAAGCAAGAGGGAAAAAGTTACGGAAAAAGAGAGGAGAGCATACCAGATTTGACAGCTTCATGGCGTGAAGAGGTCCGGGCTTTCCTTCAAGGGACTCTTTGTCCCTCAGTTGCAGCACCCGGTCGAGTTGACTCTAGACTTCGTCTTTCGGCAACTCCTCCGACGACGCACGGTCGAGCTCCGTGGGGCCAGAGTACACCCACATCGACCGCCTCCTCTTCGCCAGCGGGGCGACTCGACGATGGAAGAAGGTGTGGAAGACCCATAGCCCACCGAGGCCGTGCTGTACCAGGTTCTGGAGCTCTGCCTCGATGACCTCCAGCTTGTTCTGTCGACTGGAGGGACCCCACGACCAGCTCTCCCGCCTCTCTGGCCTTCTTCCGGTGAACGACGGGAATGGCACCTTCGCTGGGTTCCTGAGGTAGAACCACTCGCCATGCCACCCCCGATTGGAGTTGCAGGGGGAATACGCGGGATAGGAGCCCGATGGCCTCGGCTTCTTCTACAAGGTGAAGCCCCCAACCTACGCGGTTCTAGATGGCTTCCCCTCCGACAAGGCTCGCTCGGTGAAGATCCGCTAGAAGAGGTCCACGTGTGGCTCCATCCTAAGGAAGGCCTCGTAGACGGTGACAAAACTAGCAACATGCAACACCCCAGTCAGATTGAGGTGCTGCAGCTCTATGCCCCACTCGTTGAGGAGCCCGCGCAAGAACCAGTGCGTGGGATATCCAAGCCCGCGCTCGTGGAAGGCGAGGAAGGAGACAACCTTGTCAGCTCGTGGTCGCAGAACAGCTTCCCCTAGCACAAGAGCCCTCCAATATGCCACCTCCTACGGCGGGAGTAACCCCTTCTCGGCGAAGGCGGCCAGCACCACCTCATCTACGTTGGATGGCCTCCAGTTCGACATTGAGCTCTGGATTCACGAACGAATCCGTGAGTTCTCCTCTCCCTCGCTTTACCCTCTCTCTCCTAGAAACCGCCATGGCGCACGAACGAGCTTGGCAAGAAAATAGAAGGAGGAGAGGCGGTGGGTGGAGAAAGGCAAAGGAATGGGATGAAGACACTCTCAGTTCCCCTATTTAATGCGGATGGGCATGCGGTGGGACGTGTCCTGACTGATGGACACGCCCTGCCCAACGAAACATTGCCCGATTAAAATGGGATGTGGCCTAGGTTGGGCCCACCACTACCACAACCCAGGCATAGGAAACAAGGTGCAACTGCATGCAAATGACCCTCCACCTTCCCAGCGAGGGTTTGGAAGGGCCCACCGATGGGATCTCCGTGGAGGAAAGACCAACGAGCTACCTGAGTCGATCGGACGGCTCAGGCGACCACCGAGAGACAGGTAAGGAGCTGTGGGATGCCCCATGCGGGCTACGCTGACTCTGTCACGAATGACGGACACGGATCCCATTCTGACATATCCGATAAAAACTCCTCAAACCCGCCACTCGAGTCATTAAGGTATCTTTACTAAACCTTCATACTTTATTTTATTTTCTGAATGCATAATCATTCATTCATCCTTCCTCATACACACATTCACACATTCATCCATGCAATCATTCATTCATCCCATACATCCAAAGCATTGCATATGCAATTGATGCATCACAACGCTTCGTGTTGCGTCACGAAGCGGTAGTCGCCTCATTCGACATGAGCGACGACCGACCGAGGTTTGAAGGCCAGCCCGCGAAGGGCTCGAGGCCGCCTCACATCAAACAGAGCTAGGGGAGAAAACACAGATGAGCCCCAGTGGCCCTCGCCCGATCTGCTCGGAAGCAGATAGGGTCATCTCAACTTTCTCGTTCGATCCTAACCTCGAGCCATGCCCACATAATCTCCATCGAGGGGAGGCCAGCAGGCCACCTGAGTCAGTCTTCGAAATAGCTCAGGCATCTACCGGGAGGCGGGTTAAGGAGCAGTGGAATGCCACATGAGGGCTATACCGACCCCGTTACAAATGATGGACCAGGATTCCACTCGGACATACCCATTAGAGAGCTCACCGAGTGCGTCACTCGAGCCATCGAGGCAAGCGACGTTAGCTCAGCCCCTTCGGTTGTGAAAAACCGCGGATGGGGTAACGCATGAAACTAGACCAACCCCTCGGCCACGCCTAGCACTTGGGTCCACACCCCGTCATGCCCGACCCCCTAGCCACGCCCGATGTTTGGGTTGGCGCCCGACGCCTGGGTCCGTGCTCCCGGAAATGATGGCTCAGAACGTTGGCAAGTCGAAAAATCCCCCAGACGATTCTACCCGAATCGCCCGGGGGCTACACCCACAGGGTGCGCTCGCGCGCATCCGCTGGCAAGTCAAAAAATCCCCCAGGCGATTCTACCTGAATCGCTCGGGGGCTACACCCACCGGATGCGCTCGCGCGCACCCGCTCGCAAGTCAAAAAAATCTCCCAGGTGATTTCTAGAACCACCAAGGCCACACCCCTTGCTGGGCTCTGCCTCGTCCGACCCCCGAGGGTTGGCTCTGCCTCGTTTGACCCCTGAGGGCTGGCCCCACTTCGGCTGATACCCGAGGGTAGGTTCCTCCTTGGCCGATGTTTGAGGGATGGCTCTGGCTCGCCCGACGTCTGAGGACTGGCCACGCTTCACCCGATCCCTCGGACATGGTCCCTAACAGAAGCTCGCGCCGCCGCCAACCACTACGGGCCAGAAAGTACAACCCTAAGTCAAACTTCTGACATCGTACAGAGAGCGGTCGCGTCTCAGCATGACCCGTCTCCACGACATGACGTTCTAGGGGACCCATATTGACCCACAGTGACGGACGCATGGTCACTATGCTGCCTACACCCTGTACGGCCACTGATCAGCATGCTGGTTCGTCGGTCCGGTGCCTGGGTCCATGCTCCATCACGCTCGACCCCTCGGCCACACCCGACGCATGGGTCCGCGCTCCATCGCGCCCAACGATGACTCATGATCTTACACCCATCTGTTGCTCTCGTACAACGAGTATAAACAGCCCCTTCATGACTTCACAGAAGTCCCAAAAGGGCTCGGGGGCTCCTGTCGAGTTCATAAACCTAGGGTCCCCGATGGGCCTGTTTTCCAGCAAAAGCTCGGCCCAGCAGACGACATTACAACAACGTGCGACTCCTGGGCCGGCCCAAATACCTAACGATAGGTCGGAAAAGCGATCCGATCTCCGACCGGAAGGCCTAACCAAGGAGGGGCGGACTTCGCGCTTCCGACTTCGACCGCTTTTCGACCGAAAAAGGATGGCCAAGGAGAGGACGGCCTTCGCTTCCGACTCGACCCGCTTTTTCGGGAAGGAAGGCCAAGGAGGAGGGGACGCTCGCTTCCAACTTCAACCCGCTTTTCCGACCGGGAATACACCGAACCTCTGCCTACAGCTCTTCTCCGACTGGGAATGACCGACCGGGGACGTCCGCTCGGTGAGGACCCAAGAATCAGGCAGAGCAAATAAGGCAAGGCGCTCAAGTCAACCGTAATACCGAGGACCATACCACCGGACACTGCGCAGGATCTTGCCGAGAAGCTATGCGGAAGGGATCTTTGTAACCTTTCGGACATGTCGAACATGATCGGTGTTGTGGGCGTCGACATTTGTCCTACAGTATGGTAGGCGCCGACATTTATCATACCAGAAGAACACAGTGGAGCCTGCCACATGCATCTGGACGTCAACATTATTGTGGGCGCTGACAAACTGTCTTGTACCCGACGGCGTGGACAACAAGATTAGAAAACACACACACCCTCTCTCCTAAATTTGTAAGGCCATCCCCTTCATCTATAAAAGGGGATGCGCTCTCTTCTAAAAGGAGGACGATCATTTCGACTCTCTCTTTGCTATGCTCTAGACATTCTAGGCACTCGAACAGCTCCACGGCTCTAGAACACTAAAGCTACACAGAGCATACGTTACAATACTTAACGCACGAAGGAGCTCCCGTCACTCTTGGCCCTTCGGTCCAGAGCTCGACCGGACTTTTAACACCCTCTTCTTATTTCCACTCGTTTGTAACCCCACAGTAAACTTCGAGCATCTAGGCTCAGGAATAAAGTCACCGACCGACTGAAACTGGACGTAGAACACGTTGCCTGAACCAGTATAAACCCTGTGTCATTGAGTGCTAGGCCACATCAGATCACAACGTATTACAAAACTACAAATATTCACTTGTTGGTCACTTTTCGCACCAACAGTTGGCGTCATCCGTGCGGAGGACGCCGTACGTTCACGCTTTTGGTCATCGGATGGCCCACCTTTCCGCCATCTTCGGCATGACGGGCTCAAGCGATACGACTCGCTTTGGCTCACTGGAGTTTCCCACGCTCCCACCTGTTGGAAATGTGGGTTCCTCCGATCACAACGTATGACAAAACTACAAATATTTATTTGTTGGTTATTTTTCGCACCGACAGCTTTAGTACAAATATTTTGTTGTAGCTTTAGATTTATGTTGTTTCTGTAATTAATTCGTAGCTGCAGTTTCTATGGTCCAATTATGATAAAATTTTTATGGTGGAATAATTATTGTATGCTTGAACTATAGTAAAAATTTCATACTTATTTGATCTTGTATAACTTAGTTCTAGATTTATAAATATTTTTAACAAGCATACAAGGAAATAAATCTACAGTTCAACAAAAACAACGTACAATAAATCCACAACACGTGGATCTTCAGTTGTGTGCCTGCCAAGCCAATTTTACCGAGCTTGCCACACGTCGTCATCTGAGTGGGCAGCTGCACGCGTATGGGAGAGTTCCGTACGCCATTTTCCCCCCTTGTTTTCAAGGATCCCGGCATGTTCGCTTAGTCGTATTTGACTTATAAGCCATGCCTTATCAGCCAATAAATAATATTTTTCTCTCATATCAAACTAGTCAACAGTATTTTCAGTCATGGCAAACAAGCCCAAACGAAGACGGGTGATGGCACGCGAGCGGCAGTGCGTCCAAGTAAACGAAGTCACACGACGTCCGCATCAGTCAAACAGACGTACAATTCGCAGATGGCTCAGTTGATGAGGAGTTCTCAGCAAGCCGACGACGACGCAAGCTAGACGGGAAGCGAAGAAGTAAACAAAAGCAACGATAGGTTTGGTTCGATGCTGCTGGCAGCCGGAAATCTGTGCTGTCAGCCGTATTTACACGAAGGAGCTGTTGATGGTACAAGTCAACGGCGGTGTGACAGCACAGACTCCGGTAAACGGCCAAGGGTCAACCCAAGTGAATCACCGTACCAATACATATATCCGGCCGATAGTTGATTCACACACAGGCACACAGCGATCGATCGATCGATGTCCGCCATGGCAGCCGCTAACGAAAGCGAGCAGCAGGCTGCTTCTGGTGCCGGTGAGCCAACAACACCGACCGGCCCGGCAACTTCCTGCCCGCCGGTGGCCACGCTTGATCCGCAGCTGTTGATGGCTGCTCGCCGCGGCGACATCAAGCAGCTCAAGGATCTGCTGCTGCTCAAGGACGGCGACGAGCAGCAAGGCTCATCGTCCGTGACGGCGGGAGCACAAGACGCGATAGTGGAAGTCGATCCTCGACCTCCTCCTCCTCATGACGCTGTTGCACCACCCTCCTCTGGATCGTCGTCACCGCCGCCGCCAGTCCCGGTAGTCCTTGATGAGGATGGTGTGACCATGGATGGGGACTCCCTGCTGCACGTGGTTGCGGGATGCGGGGACACGCAACAGTACCTCGACTGCGCCAAGATGATGGTCCGCAACAAGAAGCACAAGGCCGGCGGTGGTGCAGATGCAGTGCGCCTAGCCCTGGAAGCGCGCAACCTCAAGGGCGACACGCCCCTGCACTGCGCCGCCGGTGCTGGGAACGCCAACATGATCGGATGCCTCCTCACTGATCTCATCGCCAACACCTCCGGTGACGAGGCCGTGGCAGCGGTGAAGAAGGCGTTCCTGATCAGGATGCAGAACGAGGTTGGGGAGACCGCGCTCCATCAGGCTGTCCGCGCTGCCAACAACAAGGTGGCCTGCATCGACCAGCTCATGGCCATGGATCCCGAGCTGGCCTGCATCCCACATCATGATGAGGAAGATGCTGGTGCTTCCCCGTTGTACTTGGCCATCTCACTGGGTGAACTCGAGATTGCGCGGCACCTGTATGTCAAGAGCAAAGGCAAGCTGTCCTATTCCGGACCAGATGGCCGGAACGCCTTGCATGCAGCGGTTCATGTTCATCGTGGCCAAGGTAAGTAAGATTAAACTAAGCTAGTTTAATTAATACTTGCTATGCATGCACGGTACGTACGTAGTGCTAGTAATTTAATGATCGCATGCACTTGTCTGGCTGCAGCGCTGCCTATGATCTTGGAATGGCTCGTCAAGGACATGAAGCCTAAAGAAGGCAGTAGTAGTGTGTGTCTTGTCTCGCAGCTGACTAGCCAAAGGGACAGGAAGCAGAAGGGAAGCACCCCTCTTCACTTGGCCGCGTCGTTGAACGGGTGGCCAGGCGCGGGGTTTCTTTCCAGACGGTTTCCAAAAGTTTGGCCGACGGCCGAATCAGTGGCTACACTGCTGCTGGATGCTAACGAATCCACGGCGTACCAGGCGGACGACCAAGGATGGTACCCCATACACGTCGCTGCAGCGTTTGACAGCCTTGGCGTCGTGAAGGTGCTGCTGGACGACATGGAGAGGAGTCGTCGTCGTCAGGACTGCGCCACCCTGCGAGATGGCAAAGGACGGACTTTCCTCCATGTTGCTGCCGAGATGAAGAACCACAGCGGTGCTGCCGCTGTGGTTCAATATGTCTGTGGTGAAATGCCACAGCAATTGTCATCGATGATTCTGAATGCGCAGGACAGCAACGGGGACACGGCTCTGCACGGCGCTGTCCGTGCTGGGAACCTTGCCGGCTCCACCTGTCTACTTCGGAATCGGCTGGTACGCTTGGACGTGGCAAATAAAGATGGGATGACACCTCTTGATCTTTCATGGACTACGCTCCCTTCAGGGTTTGGTTATGCATTTGTAAGTATATTATTTACTAATAAGTTGGAGGTTCTACCACCTTATATATCCCTACCCGCATCTCCCTTCTCTTCATTCTCTGTGCACGCCACTAATTTAGGCAAGTTGTATCACCGTACTGCAGAATCCAAGAAATGTTGTACGCCTGTCATTGCTTTATTCAGGAGCTCCTCATGGTGGAGGCCGGCCGGACCTCTACTATGAAAAACACAGCAGCAAAAGAGACGTAGTGGAGGAATCAAAGAAATATACAGAGGCAACGCAGGTGACGAGCATTGTTACTGCGCTTATCGCGACTGTGGCATTTGCCTCGGCTTTCACATTGCCTGGAGGTTACCGAGCAGACGGCGCTGCGGCTGCAGGCACGGCAGTGCTTGCTGGGAGTGGGAAGAGCTATGCTTTCGACGCGTTTATCCTCGCCGACACGCTGGCATTCATCTTCTCCATGGCGGCTACATGTTCTCTCGTCTATGCCGGGTTGCCGGTTATGGACACCTCCATCCGCAACTGGTACTTCAACGTTTCGGCGGTCTTGCTGCAGAGTGCAGCGAGGAGTTTGGTGGCCGCTTTTGCTTTGGCCTTGTACGTCGTCCTGGCTCCAGTTGATCACAAGACTGCAGTTGCTGTCTGTGCTATTGTTTTCGCAACTTCGCTGTATGGGAACACGGGAGCTGTGCAGGTTGCTCTTGTGGCAAACACGGCCCGCACTCGGATTGGAATGCGACGAGTTGTGGTATGCTTTTTCACAGCAGTAATTAGTCTTGGTGCCTTGGTAAACTTTGGGTCCTACATAATAATATTCGGTCTTCCAGCAATTCTCAAGTGTTGGCGAGATAACACTACTTTATAGTATGTGCCAGGATTAATTAGAGCTAGCTAATCACATTCATAGTACCGTACCATTTGTTCCTCTACTCAATATATATATATTATCCTTTGTAACCAGCTGTACTTTTTAGATAATGGAACCAGCTATGTTGTTGTATTATGTATCAATAACTGTTTTTTTATCGGTAAATCAATTTTTTCTTTAAAAAATATAGTTTCTGCTGCATCGCTTGAAAGGTTTCCTGCAGCTTCCATTCGTCGCACATTATAACCGCATCAGGTATACAAAGAGCTACCATGCATCGATTGATTCCATTTTCCTTACCATAATTCTTGGCCACGGTCGCCCGTCCCCTCCGGACGCGGCTGCTCCACTCGTCCGCTCTGCTGCTCGCTCTCTCAAATAAAAAATCTCCTGCGCTTATCCCTTCCGCTCCTCCTCTCGTCGGCTCTAGCGCTCTCTCTCAAAAAAAAAAAAACTTCACTGCGCTTATCTCTTCTGCCTAGATCCGTGCCATCCTCTTCCCACATTAGATTCCTCGCCTCCAAGGTCCATCTCTTCCCCGCCCCGGCACTGTCGCCCGCTTAAGGCTGGGGCCCAGTGGCACCTTGCTGCTCGCGGCGGCTTCTCCTGCCAGTCCTTAATGCGGATGCGGCGGCGCTCCATCTCGTCATCGAGCCACTGCTGTTCACTCCCCATGCCCCCTCCTGGTCCCTGGTAGTGGGCGCCCCCTCCGGTTCCGCATCCCGGCGGTGGTGGTGCGAGAGGACACGCGGCAGCGCTTGCAGC
This sequence comes from Miscanthus lutarioriparius, assembly GCA_904845875.1. Taxonomy (NCBI): domain Eukaryota; kingdom Viridiplantae; phylum Streptophyta; class Magnoliopsida; order Poales; family Poaceae; genus Miscanthus; species Miscanthus lutarioriparius. The sequence goes on along the minus strand of CAJGYO010000019.1, from coordinate 80,037,740 downwards.
CATCCTTGTTCTCCAAAGCTTGCTGGGTGTTCCCCACCAGGTAGGCCATTGCCGCCAGCAACGTCGTGTTTCAAGTGTTCCAGGTCTATGTTTCAGGTGTTTCAGACGTTTGTTTCAAATATTTTATCTGGATGTTTTAAAAGTATATCTTGGTGTTGCACATGTTGCAAGGCTACACACGCATGTTTCAAGTGTTTCATCTGTTTCAGACTTATGTTGCAAATATTTTATCTGGGTGTTTCAAAAGTAGATCTTGGGGTTGCACATGTTGTGATGAGGACAAGACACCTTCGGATAAGACCATTGATTATAAGGTGAGCTCATTCCTGCATTTGCTCAGTGATTTTTGGTACAATTCACTTGGTTCCACATGTACATGTCTTTATTTGATTGTAGGTACAAATGTGTCTCAACGTACAAGTCTATTTGTAACACCCTCGGTGTTACACTGTAAATTATTTACTAAAACATGTCATGAGCATCATGTTTATGCGATAATGCATCTAATCAAGTGTGTAGATCGATTTCCGTAACCCAAAACGATCGACAGAAATGCGAAACGAAAGTTTATTTGATAGTTAGGTTATATCACTTAGGGTTTAAAACCAATTTTTATTAAGTAAAAGTGCTATAAAACATATATGTGACACCTTAATAAAGTTTGAAGTACACATTTTGTACGAGATAGTGCAACTTTTGTTTTAACGATATAGTAACGTTAGCTAGCATTTCAAATAGCTTGGGAATCGAATTTGAAGCAAATCCAACCCCAAAGACGTAGTCGATTTCTTGTCTAAAAATGGATTGACAAAGCTATGTTTGGTAATTCTTGTAGAGAATTTGGGTTAAGGGGTGATGTTGTATTATGACTTGTTTTAGTAGCCTAATATACCCTCTTAGGTATAGCAAAGGTGGTTTGGGAATTGGATCAACAGTTTAGGTTTCTCGAGCGCTTTAAAAACCGTGCACAACACGTTCTCGGTCTGTTTCTTCGGTTGAGCGCGATCATCAGCACCCGGGGACGCGACGTCGCCCCGTCGGGCGTACTGCGCGCGCACATTGGCACGCTCGGCTACCACGCGGGCCAGATGTCCTTGCCACTGTTGCCGCCCTGGCCGCCTTGGGCTGCCGCCGCGCGGAGCCGTGGCTGCCCGACTCATCCCATCACGCTGGCGCACCGCCCGCTGCCACTGGCGTCGCGTCACCGTCCTGCTCTCTTCTACCGCTGCACCGCGCTGCAGCTCTGGTCCGCCTGGGCGCTATGTGCGTGGGGCCTGACCGCCGTCGCCATGCCAATTATGGCACTGCGGCCGCGCGGGCCACGCCGGTCGGGCGCACACGTCTGTTGGCTAGCGCAAGCGTGTGGGCCTCCCGGTCCTACCGCTCGCGTCCCGCTAAGGCGTGGATGAGCCAAGCTCACTGCCGCGCCGTCTCGCTCTTTTCCTCTTTCCCCCTCTGTTCCTCTCTGCCGCCGCCGTCGCTTTGCGCCCACATGTGCTCCAGAGATAGGTCACCTCTATTTAGTTTGTCTCGTCCGTACCTCTGCCTTCACGTCTCCTCGTCGTCCGACCCCTCACCATCTTAATGACGGCCCGGCCAGGCGCCAATTTGGCGTCTTCCCGCCGATATGCCGTTAAGGCCGCACCGCGGCCATGACCGAGGGTAGGCCTCCCATCTCTCCACCTGAGCCCAATTGCCCGCGCCTGTAGGTGTGCCTTGCCTTCGTCTTCGCCATGCGTGCCTTGGTTTAGTCGCTACCAGCTCCACCCCACCGCTGACTCGATCGCGCCGTCTCGGAGCACCGCCGCATCCCACCACCCGCACGTGGCCAGCCTGGTTTGGGGAACCCCTGGCCAAACCATCACCATAGCCACAACCCAGGTACGATAGTGATGCTATAGCGTTAGCGAGTTCTCCCCGCGGTGGCTGAGGGTGGCCGGCAGGGTCATGCCACTGTCGCGCATGGTCGCGCACCGTGGTCGCCACTTCCGCAAGCTCCGCCACTCCTGTAACCTAGGCTAGTATAGGCGCTAGGGTTCTAGACGGGGGTCGACCTGTTCATGGAGCTAGCACAGGTCTCATCTAGCTGGCGTGGCCATCCATTGCCATCGCCGCCGCGCCGGCTCGCGAGCGGGAGGCCGAGGGTCTTGCCGATGTGAAGAAGAGAAAGTCCCAAGGGTTTTGTTGCAAAGTCGCAGTCTGTTGAAATAGTGCACATAGTGTTAGTAGTATTCTCAAAGAACGTGAGGGCGTTTTTGCAAGTTGGTCGGCGCGCGCGGGCTCCCCCGTCGCGTGGGCCGCGTCTGCGGGTCGTGCGTGCGTGCGCTGCGTGCGTGTGGGCCGCGCGAGGATTGGTTTTCCTTTTTTCAGCAAATTAGCAAATGTTTTTCTGATTTAGTTTTGAGCTGATCTTTGGAATATTATAGTAAATTATGTAGGTGTTCAAAAATAGTGAAACAAAATTTATTTGGTTCATAAAAATGTGATCTGTCTATGGTGTAGTTAGTTTACATTTATCTATGAGAATGTTAGGTTTATTACTTCATTAGGAAAGCTTAGCATTATTTAGATTAATATTTATGGGAATTTTTGTAGCAAATTTATAATAGCTTTGACCATAAAATTTTTATAGTAGGTTAGTTCTATTATTATGTACTCACTGTAATTTTGTAGCCTTGGAATATGTTGAGAAATATGGTAGCTAAGTACTCCTAGTTGTAGTATATAGGAAATCGTTAATGAGAGTAAGAATATATTTTGGTTGCTAAGTATCACTTGTAGGTGAAACCCTGCTGGTTTGATGGTAATGATGACTAGCTTGGCATCTTAGCCATTAGAGTTAGCTTAACAGTTTGATAGATATATTCTTATTTTAAGAGTTGTTGTCGTATTACTAAGTGTTGCATCATTATTTCATGCATGTAGATAACAAGTTGGTAGAGTTTGTGACCACTGGCGAGCAGGAGTACGAGGAGGTGATTGAAGAGTACGAGGAGGAGATTCTCGTACAGGAGGGAGCCCTAGAGCTACCAGTGACTAACTTTGCTGACACCTCGCCTGCCCAAGGCAAGCCCCGGTGCATAACCCCTATTTTGAATAAGCATTGTATATATATATATATATATATCTGTGATGTGCATTTACGTTACAGGCATTTTATGGAAACCACTTGCATAAATATATCTATCTATGAGTCCTACTAGCTTAGGTCAAGTAACTATTATGCTTAGGTTTTTCGGTAGCGTGAGTAACCTACCGTTACTCACAATCGGTGCTTATGATTATCACTCTCATAATAAAATGGTGAAAGGAAAAATAGTGACTGGGCAGGGATATGGTATGGGTATTTGTGGGTGTAAGAGGTTGTGTCCTGCGGACAATGGGGTATAGCTTGGTTACACTGTTTTTCTTGTCTGTGTCAGTTAAGGACCGACCATTGCATTGCGTTCTAGGCAAGTCACAGATTTATTATCCCGAGCATATACTTGTTTACGGGGGCAGGGAAGACTCGTTGCTCTCTTGTCATGGGTTCTGGCTCTTTCCGGACCGACTGATTGGATGCGGGGATGGTGGAGGTCTAAGCACCACAATGAGCCCGGGACTCATGTGGGGGGGGCTTGGAGTCCAAGTTTAGACGGGGACCTAGACCCCTTGATAGGAGAGTGGTGGGTTGGTCCTACTTGTGCCTGGGGTATAATAGGGGCATGTGTTTTTTAGGGTACCCAGCTGGGCACATTGATTCGTGAATCATCGGGAAATCCGGTACGACTTGTCTACAGTCTAGCACCGTAGTAAGAACTGGAAGATGAAAGATGATGAAATGGATCTGTTTGCTCAACTCTTGCTTGAAAGTAGAATAGGTGCTTACATAGAATGGCTAGCTAATGAACTAATCATGATTGCTAATAAGAAATATACATAAGGATTCACTACTAGTATTGCTTTCCGCAAAAAGGAAACCCAGCAAACCTAAAAGCTGATCATACCCTTTGGAGTCGGAAAATTATTCCCACTAATCGGGTAAGTCTTGTGAGTACATTGTGTACTTAGGGTTTATTTACCCCTATTGTAGGTGCAGTTTGAAGATGTACTGTTGTGTGGAGGATTCTTCTGGTGGGCATAGACGGATCCTTGTATCCTACTGCTAGATGTTATTGTATTCCGCTGTTCAAATTCCACACTCTGAACTCTCATTTTGTAATAATGTATTTCTAAGAACTCTGGTTGTATGAAATGGAATAAGTATTGTAAACTCGTTCTCATTATTGGATCCTGGAGGTAAAACATGGATTATTCGAGTTCTCCCTTGGGGTGTGCTCAACGGAACTGCTCGAAGTATCTCGCTTTTGGGGTGCTTAGTGTCAGGTGGAAGACGAGCGCCACCGTAAGGAGACTATTTTGGGCGGTTCTGCCATAGGTGGTTCCAGAGCCAATAATGAGCCTATGAGTTTCATAACTCTTTTCAAAACTTAAAAATTTGACCAACAAAAGTTTTGCGAAAAATAGAATGGAATAAAATTACGTATAAGCCCTAGTAATGTGGTCTATCTACTATAGCGGCGCTGGTTTTATCTAATCAAGTTTCTGCAGGTACACTAACTTACACTGCATAGAAATCATTTAGCATACGGAAAGTGAGTGTGCGATGTACCAAAAGATATTGCGAATGCCGCTATATTCCGGCTTGAGTGAACGGGTAGGCCGATGCATGCATCATGAAAATAGAATCTTGCTTAAACTAAATTTCCTCCCTACACGTATCAATTGAATTAGTAAATTGATAGGATAACCTAAAAGAATGCTTTAATAAACGTCTTATCATTTCTCTAAGTCTCTTGTTCCTAATCTGGAGGGTTGTCCCTAAGGGTGGGTTCTTATCTGTTTATAGATGAACCTAAGTTCTGGTCGTGGGAGCACCAGTGCCGGAGCGGACCGTGGTCTTGGCGAAGGCCAAGGTGAAAGCGGCCGGGGCAATGAGAACGGCAACGGGGAGAGCCACAAGTCCCCACTTCTGGCTCCTCCTTCTCCGCCACCACCACCTTCGATGACTCATGTGGAGATGATGGCGGAAATGTTGGCTGCTCGTCGTGAGTCAGCTCATGCCATGGAGTTGTTAGCACAGGCTATTGGTGGCTTCGCCCGTGGGGGCCATGAAGGCAATGGTGGGAACGGGGGTGGTGCCCGCGGTCCCAAGGGGCCCTGTGCCTATTAGGATTTCTTGAAAATGCACCTACCCACATTCACGCCGACTGCTGAACCTCTGTGTAACACCCTAGGTGTTTAGGCTTCCACTAAATTGCATGTCATTTCATAAGCATGTGCATTATCTATGTCATCATGTCATTATCATTGAAACATACATATGCAACATTTTAAATTGTATGTGTTTCATGCTTGATTGCTTAGAATGGTAGTAGTGAAACATGTGAATGTATCAGAAACTCTCATACTTGGAAACATGGCAATATGGTAGTAATGGGGCAATTATAAAAATGGCAACAAGGTCTTGAAACATGTGAAACATTGCATTGCAACATATCAATGAATTGCTTGTTTTATTTTCTTTATCACATGTGATCATTAGAAGTGGTATAACAATTTTTGTAAAGTGGTTGATCATGGTCTATTACACCTTAACTATACTTAGGTTACTTTTTGGAACATTGTTCATGTAGATCAAAATGACCAAAATGCCCTCAAGTGCAAGTTTGACTTGAATTGACCCTTGGAGTGTCATTGTTTGACTGTTTAAAAAGTGCAACCTAGAGACTATGCATGGCTGTGCACTCTTTACAAAAGTTGTAGCAAATTTATCAAGGAACAAAAGTTGTTTTATGGCCAACTCATGAAAATGTGTGGAACATGGTCAAACATGGCCCACAAGTCAGTAGTTCATGCTGATTTCACACTTAGAAAATATTCTAAGTCGTTGTTACATTTTCTGTTACATCAAGCTCACTTTGGCTTCGTGTAACTTTGGATCCACGACGATTTAGGTGTTGGTCCTTGAAAAGAAATTGTAGAGGGATGGTACACCTACAAATTTCATGTACATAGTTTTTGATAAGGGTCATTGGTTTAGCCGTGTTGACACGAGGAATACTCGCTGTCAGTCGGATCAATCGATGAGTGAATCATCATTTTCGAAAACGGTCGGTGACCGTCATGGCCGACCGGGCAGGAGCTTCGCCGCGTGGCGCGCGCATGATAAGCCGAGGCCTCCACGTCGCGTGCTTGAGCTCCGGATGAAAGCCACGCCTCGCCGCTCTCTCTCTGCGCCTCGCCATTTCCCTCTCTCGCCTTCACTTGCAGCAGCGGCCAAGCCACCGCAGCCGTCCGCCATTGCCAACCGACGTCGTCGCGTCGTCGTGCGCTTCATCACCATAAAACGCGCGTTGCTCCGTTCACCACGAGCCTCGCCATGATCCCTCTCCCGTATCCACCGTGCAATCGTGTCAATCGAGCCTCGGTAAGGGCCAATCGTCGGTTTTCTTCCACCGCCGCCATGGTCGCTCTCGCCGGAGTTGGCGCTCCACGCTGCCAGCTTTTCTCGCGCCCTTACCATTGCTCCTCCGTCTCATGCTAGGGTCTAGGAATCGTCGTAGCTCGTAGGGTCGCCCTATTGGGGTGCGCGACGCCGATATCGTCGTCCGGAGCCGGCCGTGCCATGGCGGCGAAGCCGCCGCGGGCTATCGCCACCACCGCTAGCGGCGTCGAGAGCTGCAATAGAAGGTTTCCCTAGGTCCGCTCGGGTGAGGTGAACAAGTTGGCGCCGTTGTTGTCACCGGAGAAGCCACCGGCGACGAACTACGCTGTCGTCGTCCTCCGTTTCGTTCTCGTCTCATCTCACCGACGCGCGGGCCCCTCCGTCGTCGGCCGCCATGCTCAAAGGGAGTCCAGCGTGGGGCGCGACGCGCGTCTTTGGGCGCGCCCAGACAGACGTGTTTCATGGGACCGCCGTTCTTTCGGACCGCCCAACAATGACTTTGATTTATTCCTTATTTGTTTTCTTTGTATTATTTCACATATTTGTGTTGATATTCAAAAATATGTATCTCCTAGCTGGTAGATCCAAATGCTATGGTTCCAATTTTGTTGAGTTCATGATAATGTCTAGTATTTAACAAAAATATTATATGAGCACTTGTTTTAGAAAAATTGGATGAATTAAATAGGAGTTTGAAATGTGTTTTTAGAAGCATGCAAACTTGTTTGACTTTTATCTTGAGTTTCTGTGGTCCAAAAATTATGAAATTTTGTGGGCAGTCTGTTATTGCTTATGTGAATCTCTGGTAAAATTTTTAGAGCTAGTGCATGTGTAGTTTTTAAGTTATAGAATTTCCTTTTATTAATAGATGGATCTTGTGTGAATTTTCATAATTTTTCTATAGATCCAGTGAAGGTGAAATTTTATGGGTGCTATTCTTATGCTAGAAGGATGCTAGGAAAAATGGGAAATCTGTTGCTTGACACTTTTTAATAAGGTTTCCTAATTATGCTAGAAATAGGTATGGCATCTGTTATTTTGGGATACAGCAAGTTATGTTGGTCCAATGGCTTTGAAATTTTTATGGTAGCCTATGTGCAGCATGAGATAGCTACTATAATTTTTGTAGATTTTTATGAATAGTTTTACTATATATTGCTTAAATCACCTAATTAACTAAATAAATTGGAAAAGGATATTAAATAATTTATTTAGAAGTTAGCACTATACTTTCTGATGTTTCTAAGATATGAAAAACAAGTTGGTAGACTTGGTTTGGTCAAATTAGGCTTTTGCACCATCATTAAATAATTAAGTTAGCAACCCCGTCATTCTGGACAGATTCTAGGTCGGGAATTTGATTTGGTTAACTTCAGAATCATGCTTTGATGTTTACAAGTGAATTGTAGAGAATTTCATAAGCTTTCCAGAATGTCCTCTTGCAAGTCATTTGGAGTTATAGAACTCTGGTTATGATAGAATTAAGTTACTACTTGTTGCATATGAAGCTTTAAATTGTTATTTTAAGCATGTACGTACTATTCTAAGTTCATGGTACTGTTCCTAGGTGTTAGGCCTTTAACTGAAGATGAGCATCTTTATCTTAGGTTATGCAAGTTAGGTAAGTTGCTCTTGTTATTTAAGTTAAGTTGGATACATGCTTAAAGTGATTTGAATAGAGCTAATTACTCGGTAAACGAGTGTCCAAGTGATATTTTTCGTAAACACCCATTGTGATTCATTCATCATGAGCATCATGTCATTCCTTATGCATCCATGATATTTATCTTGTGCATCGACATGCAATAGGTGTACCGGAAGGAGTAACCTGCTGGAATTCGAGGCGAGCGGCGGCAGCACTCGCACCGGAGATTCGGGAGGAGCGACCTTCAGGAGAAGTGCAGACGAGGTCGCCGTTGAGTGCCACGACCACCGTCCTTGCAACTTTGTGAAAGGCAAGCCCGGAGCATTTTAAGCCTCCTATTTTCCGAACTGCAGATTCTGATATTATTATTACATATATTGTTGCATTAAGTTTAGGTGTTGGATGCAAACACTTGTCGCATTGGTTACCCATTCCTTGTCCGGATATTGATACCTGAATCCTATGTAGCTCGGGCTCGAGTAGTGCTTAGCCTTGCTTAAACGCGGTAGAAGTCGGGTGATTTCTGTCACCTACGAGATATAGGAAGATACATGTGGCACGGTTGGCTATATTTGCTATCGTGGAAAAGAACCGATCTTAATTTGAAATGAAGACCGGACGGAGGCTTGCGGTTTGCAAAGTGACTCAAATGCTGTGCGCTTAAGGACTGATTCTTGGAGCCTTTCTGTTCATGTTGAGCGATGCCTCTCTCTTAGTTGGCCATGTCCGATGACCCGACCATGGGCCGAGTAGCTCACCTCGGTAGGGAGTCGATAAGTATAAAGTGCGCCTCGGAAGGGAGCCGAGGCGTGAGTCCAAGGGCAAGTGATTTAAAAGTCCCTGATCGTCTGGCGGAAGGGTAATCCACGAGAGTCTTGGTGTTGATCGAACCCGCAATTTGGTTCTGAGATGTTCCAAAGGTGACCACGGCTACCCTTGCAAAGTATGCCGGGTGAGAGTTAGGAATACCCCCTCAAACTGAGTTGTAATTCGATTGAATTGCCGTCTCTCCGGTTAGTGAGAACTTGACGGGCTTATCTCCAATGTAGATACACTTAATAACTTAATGGTTCGGAAATGATGATATGATGATGATGTGACCTTATTATACCCGCTATGGTTAATATTGTTTGCTCCTAATAAGTGAGTGCTCTAGTACAGGTGCTAATCTAGTGGACAGGTAAATGATGATAAGCTTGACGCTAAGTTTAAATTGGTTACTATGCTCATAAGCTCTTTTATGCAAATGTGTCAAGCTAGCCCACCTGAAAAGCCTTGCATGATCCTTGGTGTCGTTTATTTCTGATTTTTGTCGGGTAAGTCTAGCTGAGTACCTTCTCGTACTCAGGGTTTATTTCCCACATTGCGAGATGACCAGTTCTTCTTTGGTTCTTTGCAAGTCACGCCTTCTCCTGCTGGGGATGAAGACTAGACCGTTGGGCGTGGTCTCTACTAGTTCTCGTACCTGATAATGCTTTTGTGGGACATGACTCTGATCTGGCAATGTAATTGAAACTATGAAGTTATGTACTAAACTATGTTGCTTCCGCACACTCAAACTTGGTTTGTAATATTTTATTTGAACTCTGATGGATGTAATCCGAATGCTACTTGTGAAATGTTGTAACGAATGATGTGTTGTGTTGAATCATTACGATCTTGGTTTGTATGTCGAGAGTTGGTTGAAATCCTTCGTGATTTCCGGACTCACCGGGATTATGGGAGCTTAAGTACAGGAATTTGATCGCCCGATGATTGTTTTTGTACTTACGTTCTTATGATTTGGTCGGATTACATAACGGTGGCATCGAGCAAGATTTGACACTAAACACGTCATTTGTGTATTTAAAACAAAAGTATTTGTGAAAATCCTAAATTAAATACTAAGTATTGCCGGTGGTCATATCTCTTATGCCCAAATAAGGACTCTTAGGTGGCTTATTAAAGTACTAACTTGGGGGTTCTGCTTGTTTACATTTTCGTCGTCCATACGGCGTGCTTATTATATGGATGCCATCCGCTTGGGTGGTAATGTTTGGATCAAATACCTCTACGCTCGGTAAGTGGGAGTTGTGAGAGCATGACCGTCAATCGTCGGTCTAGGGAGAGTAGTTGTGGTTGCTCGCATATTTACATGTTCAATCATGTATCTATGAGAGTACTTAAATGTGGGTATCTCGACGGGTAGTTGTGATACTAGAGTATGTGCATCGGGGATGTATGTATGAAAGTATTTAGTTATTGCTTGCTTTTATGCATTGTGGGAAATTCTTGGGCTGAAATGAAATTTTCTGCATAGTACACTAACAACGTATCGTTGTAGATCGACTAGCTACCGTGATCACGAGAAAACGTATGTATGCCACCGTATATTTCGCTAGCCTTTAAATTTTTCTAGGATGGTGAGGACGACGGATCGTGCATGCATCATGTTCAAGCATACATGGCATTTCTTGCATTACTCCCTCCTTTAAAATATGATTGTCCCGGCTAATTAAATTTCGTATCCCTTAAATGATTCTCCCTTACGTTGTAACTTTTTGCTACAGATGGCGCGCAGACGAAGCGCCTTTGCGTCATAAGTCCGCTGGAGGCGTGGCGCCTCGTCACTGCTTAGCTCCTCGTGAGCCCGTCCCGAGCCTACCGAGGAGGAAAGGGTGAGGACAGAGCTTGCTCGGGTGATCTTGCTGAGAGGAATGCTGGCTCAAGACCGCTTGGAACAAGTGACACAGAAAGGGACCAAGAGACCCTTGAGGTTGAGAGGTTGACAGTTGCTCACCAGAATCAGGAACGCATGTTGATTCACGTGATGAACCAACGGAATGAAGCTCGCACGAGGAGGATGTGTTGAGAGCACGACGGTGGTAGAGCTAGAGCAGCAAGTGGCAATTCTTTGAGGAGTACAATGACAATCTCCATGAGGAGGTTCACTGTTACACAATCAACTTCACCCTCTCTCCCCGCCACACCGAGGATGAGATGGGTTCGGTGTCATCATGGCTAAAGGTGATGATGACATGGAGGTCAATGGACACGAGGACATTCCACGATGAGGAGGAAGATGAGGAGTTAGAGCACGCTAGTGATGAAGATGGAGGAGAAATCTTCGACACTGACTCGAGGACGATGCGTAGTTTAGCTTACTACTTAGCTAATGCGCAAGAGCTAGTCTTTTGTTGATCCTCATGCATGAACGAGTAGCTTTGGAATAAGTAATCGTTGGGATGTAATATCGAACCATAAGTTATCTTTGGATGTAAGTTTGGAACCACTATGGCTTGAATGTAACCTATCGAACGTATTATGCTCCACATATGTGAGCCTTTGATACATTCCGTCTTTGCGGTCTATGGATCGAGTGGTTGGTTAAGTTCATCGCATTTATGTGTCCATGAACGCGCTTGATGAATTGTGTGGTTGTGATGAATGATTGTGCCTCTGTTGATTATCTAAATACATTCCCTCCAATGGACTCAGTTTGGGCATAATTATACGATTCATCTACAAAAATTTCCACATCGTCAGTGCTCATTGGCTATACATTTTGCAGATGGCTCATCATAACCTTCGTCGCGGGCGTGGCATGGGAAATGAGGAACAACCACCTCCGCCACCGCCCACACCAGCTGAGCTAATGCAGACAGTTGTGGAAAGTCAGCGCATGTTAGCTGAGGCTATGCATCAGATGGCTAACCGAGAGGATCGTCATGTCCGCCAAGGACCCGAGCCAAACGAAAGACAAAGACTTTAAGGACTTCATGGATACAAAGCCTCTTGTCTTTTCGTGGAGGCGGAAGAACCATTACAAGTCGATGAATGGTTGAGCACGATAGAGCAAAGGTTTGGATTGCTCCGTTTGACTAAAAGTATGAAGGCCACATATGCGGGACACCGGCTCCAAGGCCTGCAGTATCTCCGGTGGACACATCACAAGACCACCTTCCCCCGCAAATGCCGAGATAGTTTGGGGTTAGTTTGAGGTGCTTTCAGAGGACACTTTATTCCTCCCTGGTCTCATGGCCATTAAGCATCTTGAGTTTATGAAGCTCACCCAAGGCAACAAGAGTCTCAATGAATACCTCCGGGCATTCAACAACTTTGGCGAGGTATGCTCCGAGTTTGTCGATACCGACGCTAAGAGAATAGCTAGCTTCAAGAGGGACTTTCCCCTAAATTGATGAAGTCAATGGGCAACTGCAAGTGTGTCACCTTCAATGAGTTTATTAGTGACACTCTGACTCAAGAGAACAATGATAAGATATATGCCGCTTCTAAGAACCGCAAAAGAAACTTTGATTCAGGTGCTTCTCAGTCTAAGGCACCAATGATATCAAGGCCCGAAGACCGTCCACCCAATGCTAATGTCCCGGTCGCCCACCTCAGAAGAAGAATCAAGCTAAAACTGGTTTTCGCAAGGGGTACACAATTTCCTTGCCAAAGAATACTTCTGGGGGGCAGCTCCAATGTCCCACCAGCTAACAGGCCGTGTTGGAACTATAACCAGCCTGGTCATTGGGCAAATAGGTGTCCCCATCCTCCCAAGAATGCTCAAGGAAACGTCCGTCAGGGGCGTGTTCATTACACTACTATGGAGGAAATTCCTGCTGGTGAAGTGGTCACCGCTGGTAAGTTTCTTGTTAATGATCACCTGCAGGTTGTGCTCTTTGATTGGTGCTTCACATTCCTTTGTGAGTTCTACTTTTGCATCTAAGCATAAGATGAATGTGATTACAATTGTCAAGGGTGGTTATTGTATTAGTGCTGCTGGGAATAATATCATGACTAACCAAGTAGTAAAAGATGTAAAGCTTGAAATTGGGGATCGAGAGTTTCTTACAGATCTTGTAGTGCTACCGAGGGTAGGAATTGATATAATCCTAGGAATGAAGTGGATGAGTGGGAATGGAGTGCCGATCGTCGTCAACCCGTGTGGTAATGTTGAGGGATCTGTGGATAAGAAGGGTTTTCTAGTGCAGTTACCTCGTGATATCTCTCTTCACAATATGACCAATGCTACCCTAGCCAAAGCCATTGAGGATCTACCCGGTTGTGCGTGAGTTTCGGATGTCTTCCCCGATGACTTGCCCGGATTACCTCCGGGACGCGATGTAGAATTCAAGATAGAACTTATTCGGGTGCAGCTCCTATATCTCGAAGGCCCTATAGAATGCCGCCCAATGAGTTGGTGAACTAAAGAGTCGATTGAATGAGCTATTGAAGAAAGGTTTGATTCGCCTAGTTTTTTCTCCTTGGGGTTGTCCGGCTATCTTTGTGAAGAAGAAGAAGGACGAATCTTTGCGCATGTGCGTAGATTATAATCCCCTAAATCTTTGTTACCATCAAGAACAAATACCCTCTTCCTCGCATCGATATTACATTTGATCGGCTCTCTAAAGCTAAGGTATTCTCCAAGATCGATTTGAGGTCCGGTTACCATCGAGATCAAAATTCGTCCCGAAGATATACCTAAGACGACTTTCTCTACCCGTTATGGTTTGTTCGAGTACCTTGTCATGTCTTTTGGGTTGACAAATGCTCCGGCACACTTTATGTACTGATGAATTACGTATTCATGCGAGAATTGGACAAGTTTGTCGTCGTGTTCATTGATGACATCCTAGTATATTCTCGAATGAAGAAGAGCATCTTTGAACATCCGAGAATTGTCTTAACTTCGGTTGCGTGACAACCCGACTTTATGCTAAGTTCAGCAAGTGTGAATTACGGTTGAACAAGATACCTTTTCTAGGTCATGTGTTATCCGGTGATGGAATTTTGGTTGACCCTACGAAGGTGCAAGAAGTCCTTGAGTGGAAGGCACCTATTACGGTCACGAAGTTCGAAGTTTCTTGGGATTGGTGGCTATTATCGTCGCTTTATCCCGGTTCTCAAAAATCACCAAGCCCATGACTAAAGCTCTGCGAGAAAGATGAGAAGTTTGTGTGGACTCGAAGTGTGAAGAGGCTTTCCACACTTTGCGGACCTTGCTAACCTCTGCTCTGTATTAGCACAAACGACATCGAAAAGCCTTTTGATGTCTATTGTGATGCATGTGGCACCGGTTTGGGGTGTGTTCTTATGCGGGAAGGCCGAGTAATTGCTTATGCTTCGCACCGACTTGAAAGCATGAAGTCAACTATCCTACCCATGACTTAGAGCTAGCGCGATTGTTCATGCCACGAAGATTTGGAGACATTACTTCTTTGGGTAATGTGTGCAACATCTATCTTGACCATAAAAGCCTCAAGTACATCTTTACTCAACCCGAGTTGTTGAACAAATCAGCAATATTTGGTTAGAATTGATCAAGGACTACAACCTTCAAGTGCACTACCATCTTGGTAAGGCGAATGTGGTTGCCGATGCCTTAAGCGTAGAAAGGCCCATTGCAATTCCTTAATTAGTGAAGACTTTCATCATCACACCTCCTTCATCTGTGGTACTTCACAATATCACTGTGGATTGCTCTCTTAGAAGTCAAATTATTAAACTCCAGAAGACTGATGTGGGTGTGTTTCACATCAAATGGAAAATGAAAGAAAAAGAGACCAAGCACTTTAAGGTCGATGACAAAGGAATTCTCTGGTTTAATGATAGACTTGTGGTACCCAAAGATAAAGAACTTAGAAATCAAATTATGGTGAAGCCCATTCTTCTAAGTTGTCCATCCATCCCTGGTAGTAGTAAAATATATCAAGATCTCAAGTCGTATTATTGGTGGACCAAGATGAAGAAAGAAATCGCAGACTTACGTGGCAAGGTGTGATAAGCATTGCTTGAGTCAAGGCTATTCACATAAGGCCCGGATTGTTGTACCACTCTCTATTCTGGTTTGGAAGTGGGAAGAAATTAGTATGGATTTTATTGTTGGATTACCCACTACCAACAAGGGTTGTGATTCCATCTGGGTTATCGTAGATCGTCTAACTAAATCCGCTCACTTTATTCCGGTCAAGTCTACCTATCACCCACACAATTATCTTTGAGATTTATTTTCAACAAGTGGTACGTCTCCATGGTGTACCCAAATCCATTGTTTCGATAGAGGACCTCAGTTCACGGCTCGCTTTTGGGAGTGCTTACATCAAAATCTTGGCACTCATCTAATCCATGATTCGCCTATCATCCGCAAACATCGTGATGATCGAAAGCGTGTTAATCAAATTCTTGAGGACATGCTTAGAGCTTGTCTTATTTCTTGCAAAGGCTCTTGGGAAGACTGGTTACCTCTCGCTGAATTCTCTTATAACAACAGTTATCAAGAGAGTATCAAAATGGCTCCTTTTGAAGCTCTTTATGGCGCAAGTGTAGAACTCCTTTGAACTCGGGTGGAACCTGGGGAAAGAAGATTCTATGGTATTGACTTTGTAAAAAGAAGTCGAAGAGCAAGTCCGAACTATACTGAAGAATATGACTGCCTTGACAGGCTAGACAAAAGAGCTATGCTGACAAGAGAAGGAAACCTATTGAGTTTGAAGTAGGTGATCATGTTTATCTGAAGGTATCCCCTATGAAAGGAGTCAAGCGTTTTGGAATTAAAAGGAAGCTTGAGCCTCGATATGTTGGACCCTACCGCATTATCGAGAAAAGTGAAAGAGTAGCATATAAGCTCGATCTACCCCGTGAGATGGGAGCTATATTTCCGGTATTCCATGTGTCCCAGCTGAAGAAGTGTCTTCGTATCCCCGAGGAAAGAATAGTAGCAAGAAAAGTCAACTTGAAATCTGATCTTTCTTATGAGGAAAAACCCGTGCAAGTTCTGGATACACAAGAAAGAGTGACTCGTACACGAGTGGTTAAGTTATACAAGGTAGTTTGGAGTAATCATAGTGAACGGGATGCAACCTGGGAACGGGAAGATTATTTAAAGGAAAACTATCCAGCTTTCTATACTGATTGGTACGCTTTCCAAATCTCGGGACGAGATTTTTTCTAAGGGGGGAGGGCTGTAACACCCTAGGTGTTTAGGCTTCCACTAAATTGCATGTCATTTCATAAGCATGTGCATTATCTATGTCATCATGTCATTATCATTGAAACATACATATGCAACATTTTAAATTGTATGTGTTTCATGCTTGATTGCTTAGAATGGTAGTAGTGAAACATGTGAATGTATCAGAAACTCTCATACTTGGAAACATGGCAATATGGTAGTAATGGGGCAATTATAAAAATGGCAACAAGGTCTTGAAACATGTGAAACATTGCATTGCAACATATCAATGAATTGCTTGTTTTATTTTCTTTATCACATGTGATCATTAGAAGTGGTATAACAATTTTTGTAAAGTGGTTGATCATGGTCTATTACACCTTAACTATACTTAGGTTACTTGTTGGAACATTGTTCATGTAGATCAAAATGACCAAAATGCCCTCAAGTGCAAGTTTGACTTGAATTGACCCTTGGAGTGTCATTGTTTGACTGTTTAAAAAGTGCAACCTAGAGACTATGCATGGCTGTGCACTCTTTACAAAAGTTGTAGCAAATTTATCAAGGAACAAAAGTTGTTTTATGGCCAACTCATGAAAATGTGTGGAACATGGTCAAACATGGCCCACAAGTCAGTAGTTCATGCTGATTTCACACTTAGAAAATATTCTAAGTCGTTGTTACATTTTCTGTTACATCAAGCTCACTTTGGCTTCGTGTAACCCGGATCCACGACGATTTAGGTGTTGGTCCTTGAAAAGAAATTGTAGAGGGATGGTACACCTACAAATTTCATGTACATAGTTTTTGATAAGGGTCATTGGTTTAGCCGTGTTGACACGAGGAATACTCATTGTCGGTCGGATCAATCGATGGTGAATCGCCATTTTCGAAAGCGGTCGATGACCGTCATGGCCGACCGGGCAGGAGCTTCTCGCGGCGTGGCGCGCATGATAAGCCGAGGCCTCCACGTCGCGTGCTTGAGCTCCGGATGAAAGCCACGCCTCGCTCTCTCTCTGCGCCTCGCCATTTCCCTCTCTCGCCTTCACCGTAGCGCGGCGCAAGCCACCGCAGCCGTCCGCCATTGCCAACCGTGACGTCGCCATCATCGTGCGCGCTTCGCCACCGCAAAAAAACGCGTTGTTCTCCGTTCACCCGAGCCTCGCCGTGATCCCCTCTCCGGTATATCCACCGTGCAATCGTGTCAATCGAGCCTCGGTAAGGGCCAATCGTCGGTTTTCTTCCACCGCCGCCATGGTCGCTCTCGCCGGAGTTGGCGCTCCGCGCGCCAGCTTTCCTCGCGCCCTTACCATTGCTCCTCCGTCTCATGCTAGGGTCTAGGAATACTTGTCGTAGCTCGTAGGGGGTCGCCCTATTGGGCTGCTGACGCCAGATCGTCGTCGCCGGAATGAAGCCGTGCCATGGCCGAAGCGCCGCCGTGGCTATCGCCACCCCGCTAAGCGGCGTCGATCGGTAGCTGCAATAGAAGGTTTCCCTAGGTCCGCTCGGGTGAGGTGAACAAGTTGGCGCCGTCTTGAATCACCGGAGAAGCCACCGCGACGAACTACGCCGTCGTCCGCCTCCGTTCCCCCTCTGCTCTCTCACCGAGCGCTGGCCCCCTCCGTCGATCGCCTTGCGGCTCGGCGGGGAGTCCAGCGTGGGCCGCATGACGCGTCTTGGGCAGCGCCAAACACGTGTTCGCAAGGGCGCCGTTTTTCGGACCGGCCCAACAATGCTTTGATTTATTCCTTATTTGTTTTCTTTGTATTATTTCACATATTTGTGTTGATATTCAAAATATGTATCTCCTAGCTGGTAGATCCAAATGCTATGGTTCCAATTTTGTTGAGTTCATGATAATGTCTAGTATTTAACAAAAATATTATATGAGCACTTGTTTTAGAAAAATTGGATGAATTAAATAGGAGTTTGAAATGTGTTTTTAGAAGCATGCAAACTTGTTTGACTTTTATCTTGAGTTTCTGTGGTCCAAAAATTATGAAATTTTGTGGGCAGTCTGTTATTGCTTATGTGAATCTCTGGTAAAATTTTTAGAGCTAGTGCATGTGTAGTTTTTAAGTTATAGAATTTCCTTTTATTAATAGATGGATCTTGTGTGAATTTTCATAATTTTTCTATAGATCCAGTGAAGGTGAAATTTTATGGGTGCTATTCTTATGCTAGAAGGATGCTAGGAAAAATGGGAAATCTGTTGCTTGACACTTTTTAATAAGGTTTCCTAATTATGCTAGAAATAGGCATGGCATCTGTTATTTTGGGATACAGCAAGTTATGTTGGTCCAATGGCTTTGAAATTTTTATGGTAGCCTATGTGCAGCATGAGATAGCTACTATAATTTTTGTAGATTTTTATGAATAGTTTTACTATATATTGCTTAAATCACCTAATTAACTAAATAAATTGGAAAAGGATATTAAATAATTTATTTAGAAGTTAGCACTATACTTTCTGATGTTTCTAAGATATGAAAAACAAGTTGGTAGACTTGGTTTGGTCAAATTAGGCTTTTGCACCATCATTAAATAATTAAGTTAGCAACCCCGTCATTCTGGACAGATTCTAGGTCGGGAATTTGATTTGGTTAACTTCAGAATCATGCTTTGATGTTTACAAGTGAATTGTAGAGAATTTCATAAGCTTTCCAGAATGTCCTCTTGCAAGTCATTTGGAGTTATAGAACTCTGGTTATGATAGAATTAAGTTACTACTTGTTGCATATGAAGCTTTAACTGTTATTTTAAGCATGTCTGTACTATTCTAAGTTCATGGTACTATTCCTAGGTGTTAGGCCTTTAACTGAAGATGAGCATCTTTATCTTAGGTTATGCAAGTTAGGTAAGTTGCTCTTGTTATTTAAGTTAAGTTGGATACATGCTTAAAGTGATTTGAATAGAGCTAATTACTCGGTAAACGAGTGTCCAGTGATGTTTTCGTAAACACCCATTGTGATTCATTCATCATGAGCATCATGTCATTCCTTATGCATCCATGATATTTATCTTGTGCATCGACATGCAATAGGTGTACCGGAAGGAGTAACCCTTTGGAATTCGAGGAGGCTGAGCGAGCAGCAAAGAGGTACGCACCGGAGATTCGGGAGGAGCGACCTTGAGGAGAAGTGCGACGAGGTCGCGTTGAGTGCCACGACCACCGTCCTTGCAACTTTGTGAAAGGCAAGCCCCGAGCATTTTAAGCCTCCTATTTTCCGAACTGCAGATTCTGATATTATTATTACATATATTGTTGCATTAAGTTTAGGTGTTGGATGCAAACACTTCTTCGCATTGGTTACCCATTCCTTGTCCAGATATTGATACCACAGAATCCTATGTAGCTCGGGCTCGAGTAGTGCTTAGCCTTGCTTAAACGGTAGAAGTCGGGTGATTTCTGTCACCTACGAGATATAGGAAGATACATGTGGCACGGTTGGCTATATTTGCTATCGTGGAAAAGAACCCGATCTTAATTTGAAATGAAAGACCGGACGGAGGCTTGCCGGTTTGCGGTGACTCCGTCTGTGTCGTGTAAAGCAGGACTGATTCTTGGAGCCTTTCTGTTCATGTTGAACGCATGCCTCTCTCTTAGTTGGCCATGTCCGATGACCGACCCATGGCCGAGTAGCTCACCTCGGTAGGGAGTCGATAAGTATAAAGTGCGCCTCGGAAGGGAGCCGAGGCGTGAGTCAAGGGCGGTGATTTAAAAGTCCTGATCATCTGGCGGAAGGGTAATCCCCGAGAGTCTTGGTGTTGATCGAACCCGCAATTTGGTTCTGAGATGTTCCAAAGGTGACCCACGGCTACCCTTGCAAAGTATGCGGGGTGAGAGTTAGGAATACCCTCACGGTGAGTTGTAATTCGATTGAATCGCCGTCTCTCCCGGTTAGTGAGAACTTGACGGGCTTATCTCCAATGTAGATACACTTAATAACTTAATGGTTGGAAATGATGATATGATGATGACAAAGCCTTATTATACACGCTATGGTTAATATTGTTTGCTCCTAATAAGTGAGTGCTCTAGTACAGGTGCTAATCTAGTGGATAGGTAAATGATGATAAGCTTGACGCTAAGTTTAAATTGGTTACTATGCTCATAAGCTCTTTTATGCAAATGTGTCAAGCTAGCCCACCTGAAAAGCCTTGCATGATCCTTGGTGTCGTTTATTTCTGATTTTTGTCGGGTAAGTCTAGCTGAGTACCTTCTCGTACTCAGGGTTTATTTCCCACCTGTTGCAGATGACCAGTTCTTCTTTGGTTGCTGCAAGTACTGCCTTCTCCCTGCTGGGGATGAAGACTAGACCGTTGGGCGCGGTCTCTACTAGTTCTCGTACCTGATAATGCTTTTATGGGACATGACTCTGATCTGGCAATGTAATTGAAACTATGAAGTTATGTACTAAACTATGTTGCTTCCGCACACTCAAACTTGGTTTGTAATATTTTATTTGAACTCTGATGGATGTAATCCGAATGCTACTTGTGAAATGTTGTAACGAATGATGTGTTGTGTTGAATCATTACGATCTTGGTTTGTATGTCGAGAGTTGGTTGAAATCCTTCGTGATTTCCGGACTACCGGGATTATGGGAGCTTAAGTACAGGAATTTGATCGCTTCGGTGATTGTTTTTGTACTTACGTTCTTATGATTTGGTCGGTTCTATTACACTCTGGATGCGAAGCATTGTCTTCGTATTCTAGAGCATAAGTTTTTGCTACTCACTGTAACTGAGGAGCAGAAGATGCGCTTTGCAGTGTAGCAGCTATTGGGTTCTGCTAGCGCATGGTGGGACACGTTCAATGCCATGCAGTCAGTGGATCACCGTGTGACTTGGCAGGAGTTTACCGCTGCTTTCAGAGAGTATTACATTCCTACTGGTGTACTGAATAGGAAGTTGACAGAGTTCCTGAACCTGAGGTAAGGAAGCATGTCTGTGATGGACTATGTAAACAAGTTCAATCATCTATCACAGTATGCTAGGACCCACGTTGATACTGATGAGAAGAAGAGGGACTATTTCTATCGCGACCTCTCTTGTAGTCTGCAGAAGGAGTTATATACAGGGAACTATCAAACGTTTGGTGCTATGATGAATGCTGCTATTGCCATGGAGGGATTACAACGTGACTCTCAAGCTAATTGGAAGCGTAAGCGGGTGGCTTCTGGGTCTTCTAGTCACTCCCAGGCTTAGAATGTACAGGTTGTCAGGCGGGTGCCCTATTAGTCTTCGGGTGGGCATTCATTGCGTCAGCCTCAGCAGACCTACCAGGCACCTTCCACCTAGTACCGTGCACCTACTCAATAGGTGCAACAACAGCAACAGCCCTAGGGACAGCAGGTCCCACCTCATCAAGGACAGGGTAACAAGCCTGGTTAGTGTTTTAAGTGTGGTAAGGAGGGTCACTATGCTTGAGAGTGTCCGTAGAACCAGCCTACACAGTCTGCTCAGCCCTCAGCTAACTCCCATTTGATCAAGTGGACAATTATCAAGAAGAAGGTGCCAATAAGCCACTCTAGTAAAGTTAATTTCACAGAGGCTGAGGAGATCTTGCAGAATGAAGCGGTGATGGCTGGTATGTTTACCATTGATTCCCACCCAGCCTATGTGTTGTTTGATTCTGGTGCATCACATTCATTCATGAGCATGGGGTTTGCACACAGACACAATATATCTCTTATGGCTATACCTATTGCCTATAGGATCGGTACTTCGGGTGCGCAGTTGTGCGTTAATACTCGGACGGATACAGTGGGATTAGTGCTATCCACTCACACTTACCGCCTTCAGTTAATGGTGCTGCCTGGGCAAGGCATAGATACAATTCTAGGCATGAACTGGTTGCGAGTATATGGGGTAATCTTAGATCTAAAGCAGAGTTGTTGAGTTATGGCTTCCTTCTTCTGAGGATAGGATGCCTCTTCTTATGCCCTCAGATCCAGCCTTACCTATTGCTGCTCATGTTAAAGCTTCTCCTGATCTTGCCTCTATTCCCGTGGTCTGTGAGTTTTTGGATGTTTTTCCTGAAGATCTACCTGGGTTGCCACCGGAAAGGGATGTGGAGTTTTTCATTGAGTTAGAACCTGGCACTGCCCCTATTTCTCGGCGCCCGTACCGCATGACCCCGAAGAAATTGGCAGAAATGAAAAAGTAGTTAGAGGAGTTGTTGGAAAAGGGATTCATCCGTCCTAGCTCTTCACCATGGGGTTGTCCATCTATTTTTGTGAAGAAGGATGGCACTTTTCAGATGTGCGTGGATTACCATCCTCTCAATGCGGTAACCATTAAGAACAAGTATCCTTTACCTCGTATTGATACTTTGTTCGATCAGCTAGCGGGTGCCAAGGTGTTTTCTAAGATTGATCTCCGTTCAGGCTATCATCAAATCAAGATCATACCCCAAGATATACCAAATACAACTTTCTCTACTAGTTATGGGCTGTATGAGTTTCTAGTCATGTCTTTTGGTCTCACCAATGCTCCTGGATTTTTCATGTATCTCATGAATTCAGTATTTATCCAGAGTTGCACAAGTTTGTGGTGGTGTTCATTGATGATATTTTGATATACTCCAAGAACAATGAAGAGCATGCACAACATCTTCGGATAGTATTGACTCGATTAAGGGAACACCAGCTATATGCCAAATTCAGCAAGTGTAAGTTTTGGTTAGATCGAGTGCAGTTTCTGGGACATGTTCTGACACCGAAAGGTATCTCTGTAGACCCAAGCAAGGTGCAGGATGTGTTAAATTGGAAACCTCCCAAGTCGGTGCATCAGATTCGTCAGTTCCTTGGTCTTGCTGGTTATTATCGACGCTTCATTCCTGACTTCTATGAAAGGGGTGCATCGGTTTGGTGTTCGTGGAAAGCTAGCCCCTCGATATGTGGGTCCTTACAAGGTTTTGGAACAGTGTGGCCCGGTTGCTTATCGTCTCTAACTTTTAGATATTTTATCAGCGGTACACAATGTGTTTCACGTATCTTAGTTGAAGAGATGTTTGCAGGTCCCCGATGAAGCTATGGAGATTGAAGGACTTCCCCTCCAGCCTGACTTGTCGTATATTGAGCATCCAGTCAAGATCTTGGACAAAAAAGAAAGAGTGACAAGAAATAGTGTGATGAAGTTCTACAAAGTTCAGTGGCAAAATCATTCAGAGGACGAAGCAACGTGGGAGCAAAAAGTTATATTTTGAAGCATTACCCCTACCTTCTTTCTAGTTCACCGAGGTAGTTGTTTACATTGAAATGTATTTTTATCTCTTTTCCCACACTAGGCACATAAAATCTCAGGACGAGATTTTGTTTAAGGGGGGTAGATTTGTAACACCCACGGTGTTACACTATAAATCATTTACTAAAACATATCATGAGCATCATGTTTACGTGATAATGTATCTAATCAAGTGTGTAGATCGATTTCTATAACCCAAAATGATCGACGAAAATGCAAAACGAAAGTTTATTTGATAGTTTGGTTATATCACTTAGGGTTTAAAACCAATTTTTATTAAGCAAAAGTGCTATAAAACATATATGTGACACCTTAATAAAGTTTGAAGTACACATTTTGTAGGAGATAGTGCAACTTTTGTTTTAACAATATAGTAATGTTAGCTAGCATTTCAAATAGCTTGGGAATCGAATTTGAAGCAAATCCAACCCCAAGACGTAGTCGATTTCTTAAGTCTGAAAATGGATTGACAAAGCTATGTTTGGTAATTTTTTTAGAGAATTTGGGTTAAGGGGTGGTGTTGTATTATGGCTTGTTTTAGTAGCCTAATATACCCTCTTAGGTATAGTAAAGGTGGTTTGGGAATTGGATGACCGGTTTAGATTTATCGAGCGCTTTAAAAACCGTGCACAACACTTTCTCGGCCTATTTCTTCGGTTGAGCGCGATCACCGGCACCTAGGGACGTGACGTCACCCCGTCGGGCATACTGTGCACGCGCGCGTTGGCGTGCTCGGCTACCATGCGGGCCCAGCGTCCTTGCCGCTGTTGCCGCCTTGCCGCGCTGCTGCCCTGGCCGCGGCCTGGCCGCCTTGGGTTGCCGCCGCACGGAGCCATGGCTGCCCGACTCATCCTGTCGTGCTGGCACACCACCCGCTGCCACTGTCGTCGCGTCACCGTCCCGCTCTCGC
Organism: Miscanthus lutarioriparius; assembly: GCA_904845875.1. Taxonomy (NCBI): domain Eukaryota; kingdom Viridiplantae; phylum Streptophyta; class Magnoliopsida; order Poales; family Poaceae; genus Miscanthus; species Miscanthus lutarioriparius. Next base: position 80,013,511 of record CAJGYO010000019.1, on the reverse strand, counting down.
CTGCCGCTGCATCGCGCTGCACCTCTGGTCTGCCTGGGCGCTGTCTGCACGGGGCCTGACCACTGTCGCCATGCCAATTATGGCACTGTGGCCGCGCGGGCCACGCCGGTCGGGCGCACACGTCCGTCGGCTAGCGCAAGTGTGTGGGCCTCCCGGTCCCGCCGCTCGTGTCCTGCCAAGGTGTGGATGAGCTGAGCTCACTGCCGCGCCGTCTCTCTCTTTTCCTCTTTCCCCCTCTGTTCCTCTCTGCCACCACCGTCGCTTTGCGCCCACGAGTGCGCCAGAGATATGTCACCTCTAGTTAATTCGTCTCTTCTGCACCTCCGCCTTCATGTCTCCTCATCGTCCGACCCCTCACCGTCTTAATGATGGCCCGGCTAGGCGCCAATTTGGCGTCTTCCCGCCGGTATGCCATTAAGGCCGCGCCGCGGCCATGACCGAGGGCAGGCCTCCCATCTCTCCACTAGAGCCCAATTGGCCCCGCCTATAGGTACGCCTTGCCTTCCTCTTTGTCATGCGTGCCTTGGTTTAGTCGCTTCCAGCTCCACCCCGCCACTAACTCGACCGCGCCGTCTCGGAGCACCGCTGCATCCCACCACCCGCACGTGGCCAGCTCGGTTTGGGGAACCCCTAGCCAAACCATCACCACAGCCACAACCAGGGTACGATATTGATGCTATAGCATTAGCGAGTTCTCCCCGTGGTGGCTGAGGGTGGCCGGAAGGGTCATGCCACCGTCGCGCATGGTCGCGCGCCGTGGTCACCACTTCCGTGAGCTCCGCCGCTCCTATAACCTAGGCTAGTGTAGGTGCTAGGGTTGTATATGGGGGTTGGCCCGTTCATGGAGCCAGCGTGGGTCTCAGCTGGCCGGCGTGGCCGTCCAATGCCATCATCGCCGCGCCGATTCACGCAGGGGAGGCCGAGGGTCTTGCCGATGTGAAGAAGAGGAAGTCCCTAGAGTTTCATTGCAATGTCGCAGTCTGTTGAAATAGTGCACATAGTGTTAGTAGTATTCTCGGAGAACGGAGGGCGTTTTTGCACGTTGGTCGGCGCGCGCGGGCCGTTTGCGCACGTGGGCCGCGTTCCGTGTGGGCCGCGCGGATGGGCCGCGTGAGGATTGGGTTTCCTTTTTCCAGCAAATTAGCAAATGTTTTTCTAATTTAGTTTTGAGCCGATCTTTGGAAAATTATAGTAAATTCTGTCAGTGTCCAAAAATAGTGAAACAAAATTTGTTAGGTTCATAAAAATGTGATCTATCTGTTGGTATAGTTAGTTTAAATTTATCTATGAGAATGTTAGGTTCATTATTTCATTAGGAAAGCTTAGCATTATTTAGATTAATATTTGTGGGAATTTTTGTGGCAAATTGGTAACAGCTTTGACTATGAAATTTTTTAGTAGGTTAGTTGTATTATTATGTACTCACTGTAATTTTTGTAGCCTTGGAATATGTTGAGAAATATGGTAGCTAAGTACTCCTAGTTGTAGTATATAAGAAATCGTTAATGAGAGTAAGAATATATTTTGGTTGCTAAGTATCACTTGTAGGTGAAACCGTATTGGTTTGATGGTAATGATGACTAGCTTGGCATCTTATCCATTAGAGTTAGCTTAATAGGTTGATAGATGTATTCTTATTTTAAGAGTTGTTGTTGCCGTATTACTAAGTGTTGCATCATCATTTCATGCATGTAGATAATGAGTTGGTAGAGTTTATGACCGCGGGCGAGCAGGAGTATGAGGAGGTGATTGAAGAGTACAAGGAGGAGATTCTCATACAGGAGAGAGCCCCGAAGCTACCAGCGGCTGACTTTGCTGACCCCGCCTGCCCAAGGCAAGCTCCGGTGCATAACCCCTATTTTGAATAAGCACTGTATATATATATATATATATATATATATATATATATATATATATGTGTGTGTGTGTGTGTGTGTGACGTTACAGGCATTTTATGGAAACCACTTGCATAAATATATCTATCTATGAGTCCTACTAGCTTAGGTCAAGTAACTGTTATTCTTAGGTTTTTCGGTAGCGTGAGTAACCTACCGTTACTCACAATCAGTGCTTATGATTGTCACTCTCATAATAAAATGGTGAAAGGAAAAATGGTGACCGGGCAGGGATATGGTATGGGTATTGGTGGGTGTAAGAGGTTGTGTCCTGCGGCCAACGGGGTATAGCTTGGTTACACTGTTTTTCTTGTCTGTGTCAGTTAAGGACCGACCATTGCATTGCGTTCTAGGCAAGTCATAGATTTATTATCCCGAGCATATACTTGTTTACGGGGGCAGGGAAGACTCGTTGCTCTCTTGTCGCGGGTTCTGGCTCTTTCCGGACTGACTGATTGGAGGCGGGGATGGTGGAGGTTTAAGCACCACAATGAGTCCGGGACTCATGTGGGGGGCTTGGAGTCCAAGTTTAGATGGGGACCTGGACCCCTTGATAGGAGAGTGGTGGGTTGGTCCTACTTGTGCCTAGGGTAGAAGCGGGGCATGTGTTTTTTAGGGTACCCAGCTGGGCACATTGTAAACTCATTCTCATTATTGGATCCTGAAGGTAAAACATGGATTATTCGAGTTCTCCCTTAGGGTGTGTTTGACGGAACTGCTCGAAGTATCTCACTTTTGGGGTGCTTAGTGTCTAGTGGAAGACGAGCACCTCAGTAAGGGGACTATTTCGGGCGGTTCTACCACACCATCAAAGTTGAACTTTCAGGTCATCGGCAGCCCGACAATACTCCATTGGGAAGGCCATAACTCTTTCATTCGGAGTGAGTTTGAGGTCCATAAGCACTTGATGGAAAGCTTATTTGATAAACTTTCAAATAGATCTAGTAGAACCTCAATATCGCATCAGCAAGGTCTTCAAATCATCATGAAATTCTGCCGTTGTTTCTGTCGGGTTCTACGATGTCATTGCGGGCTTGTTATTCACACTTGGGACCCAGGCCTAAGTTGGAGCATGCCCCAAGAAGATGGAGAACACCTAAGACATTACAAAGGACATCCTTCTCCTTGGCCACCACCTTAGGAGACAAGCAAGGGCATCAAGACAAGTTAGAGGTCCAATCCAAGTCAAGTTCGAGTTCATCTCGAACTTCAGGAGCAGCGTGTAGTAAAACGGACGCTTAGGTCGCATACGGACTCTGTTTTCGACGATCCACATATGGATGGAAAGATAATTTGATAAGGTAACTAATGAAAGTGGTCCAACATCAAAATTCCATCAGAATCAACAGGAATCGTCGAAATAATTTGACATCCAGAATCTTTCAGGGCGCTGCGTCGCTGTCTTTTGGGCCTTGTAACGTGTTGGGACACCATATGGACGTTAAGAGAGGTCATTGGATGCCCCTTAGCCTATATAATCAGTAGCCACCACCTACGTTAGGGTTTGGGTTTTTGCTTTAGATCAATCTGTCGTTGAACAGTCACCGTTATCGGTTTGTGAAACCCCACATTCGAGATCTTAATCATATATCCGCAATTGTCACTATACTTGAGTTGCATGTTATCTTGTTCTTGCTTGTGTTCTTCGATTTGCAGCAGGGATTAGCCTTCTTGGCGAGGTCAACCGGATTGTGACATGGTTGATAACCAGAGGAGACGTGGTGCTAAGGTTGCAGGGTTCGGGTCTTTGTGATCTGAAGTCGGATCGGTGCGTCGTCGCTCTCCACCAAATCGATAATTATCTTAACCTGACAGAAGATCGGGAACCCGTCCCCATCATGTTGCAATGGCTACATACGCATGTTTTAAGCATATGTTCCAAGTGTTTCATCAGTTTTTATGTTTACGTTGCAAATGCTTCATCTAGATGTTTCAAAAGTAGATCAGGTGTTACATGCCGCCATCCGCTGCTGTTGCTGTTGTGATGCAGTGGTTCACGTGCCGGAGCCTGAGGCCTGCAGACAACTCAGCAGCGCGCATGTGCAAGTGGGGTAGGTGGGCCGGGGTCCTGGTTTCGCCGTGTGGGTGTGGGGCGAGGTTCCACCGTGCAAACATTGGATGGGCGCGGGGGCACGGTTTTTTGCCATGCGGGGCACGGGATGGACACAGGGGTGCGGTTTTGGACATTTGACACTGATTTGGAACGGGATGGGAGCGCGTGAATGTGATGTGTGATGGGAGCGCGGGAGGTGCGTCCGGACGCGGGCCTGGGGCCAGACGTCTGTTGACACAAAATGTGACGCACTGTGCCGCACACACAGCAAGCCGAAAAGCGTAGCTTCAATCGGGTGCCCGGGTGCTTCGTGATCCGGAACGTGCCAGTCAGTTTGACCTGAAAGAAACTGACAAGGGATAAAAGCGAGTTAAATGTCAAACCGGAACATGTCGGGTGAGACCAGACGATTTCGTATATACGACCACGAAGCCACTTACAGCGACATACGACTATAGGAAGGCATGCGCCAACAAGTTTATAAATCATTCGACTAATCGTAGGATGGACATACGTAAAGATCTCGATTGCGAATGCATATGCATGGGAAGACATGTTTGAACAAGTGAAATTGATTATGCGTTAATGCATATCCAAGCTCAAACAATCCGGCCGAGTTGGGGTCCATGAAGAAGGCGTGTAGATAAACACGATTAAGCCAATCTAAAACACAAATGCGCATACGACACCTAGTTTCGTCAAAAACTTAAACGTGATTAACATACATGAACCCACAACATGTGACAATCTAGATTAAAATAATTCAGCCATTACGAGCATGTTATCTATTTGCAAAGGTATTATGAAAGTAATGATCATTGAAGCTCGAATAAAACCATAGAAGAGGGCGAACAATATCAATCTAGATTGGGCAAAAGTGTGTTACAAATATATAAAATATTTAAAACATGCAACACAGGATAACTTGATGAATCTATTTAGATTTTGCCGTAATCTAATAGAGCCGATAACCATCTTGCTTCCACTAAGCATATTGAGCAAGCGCACGCATTTACGGTATCTACTCATAAACAAAGTATAAGCAAAGACTTCTTGATTGTCAAGCAAAGATCCGCCGCATACGATCATTGAAAACAAACAAGACTACTTGCATCACGTCTAAATCCACCGCATGATACTAAACATGATAACAAGGTTGCCGGAACTTACGGAGGTCGACGGATCGATGACTCCTCTCGAAGAACTCGACGACACGACAAAAGGACTCGAAAGTTGGCACGGGGCGGTTGTATTGATTTGGTTGTGAATGCCTATTACAATGGTCGAGGGTCAATATTTATACCCTAGACGAAACACGAGTCCTAAAGACTACGATTTACAAAGGAACTCTTAAACAAACTTGGAAACTACGATTCCTTGCCCCAAACTCTCGAGTCCTTTATTATTACAACTTTCATCTTTTCGATCGGCTTTGCTTGCCATCTTACGCTTTCCGAATGGAGTCACCACCTTCCGAATAACCGACCGCGACAAGCATTTAGCCGACCGCTTCGTTTGTTTGCGAATGTCCTTCTTCCCACATGCGGACCCACTGTCATCTTCCAAAGTCGACCAAAATCCAATTGTTAACACCATGCAAGCAATGTATTCTCGAGAGTCCCGTGCAAACACAACTTCCCTTTTCTTGACCGGTAGATCTTGGAAATCTTCTCCACGGTGGCTTTGGTAACATGTACGTATATATTTGCTTGGGACGCATCTTTATTGGCTTGCATCTTCACTAATCACTACGTCGGCAACTTGGGATCGTATTATTTCCTTCATGCATGGACTCTTTCTTTAATCAAGAAGCTTCACGTCTCCATCCAAAGATATATTTGATTTATTTCCTTATAAACCAAGCCAAACAACTATTAAAATATCCCTTCCTCGTTAAGCGATCTTAATCTTTGCTGGCATCCATGTCAAGCATAGCTCGTATAGCACTTGGCCTCTCATCCTTTTCCATTTGCCTTGCCGGTTGCCCAATAATGCATCACGTATATGTAACAAACAAGATGGTAGGCACATCGAGGCTGTCATTTGTTTGACCTTTTCTTTGCTCCCAATTAATTTCGAGCATGAATGACTCCATCGTATATATCTCATCGGCTTTGAGTCATGGTCATTATCGGAGATTTTCTTCTTTTTACGTTACGTACCGCTTTCTTCCCAATTACCAAATTTTGATGTCAACACAGGCTCCCCTAGTTGGAGTATGAATTTTCATGCTTGAACTATTTCAATCTGATGGTCTTCTTTCGTGAGTCGTGACATTTGATTGCAATACTTGGCCTTGATGATTTGCTTGGTATGTTGTTCATCCGATTTAGCCGATTAAGAGGTGGCCCCGAAGAGTTTATAACTATAATCGGTTCTCAAATCACTGGTAAAGAGTGAAGAATTTACTAGCAGCAGTATTACCTTATTCCAAGCCTCACCTATACATGTGAACTCTGAAGTGTCTATCACACCATCTTGGGTGGTTGAAGAATAGAACGGATTAGAATCCAGTCATCCTCACTTCTTCTGCTCAGAAAACTTGGGTTTTTTGAAAGATTTTTAAAAATCAAAACATAGCTTTGCTCCCCAAATGATTCTCTCAGATCGCTCAGTGTGCATAGTTCCTTACCAAAACATCGTTTTGCTTCTCTTTATCCTACTTCTAAAAAGCTTATGTGGAGTTTAGGTGGGGATAAAATATGTAGCGTACTTACCTTGCATATATTGCAAGGTCAAATCCCGGATCCAAGGAGAGAAGTATCATACTCTTAGATCAAGAGGTGCATGTGTGTGGAATATTTAGTGGTTAACCTAATTCTACTATGCTTTCTGAAATATATTTCTCTCCTGTGGAATATTTTTGCGAGAACATGGGTTATTTTTATTCTCATCTCTTTTCTTTTCCCCCTTTTTTTTTCTTTTTTACTTTGGACATCTTTTGTGTCCATCGTTTTATATTTTTGTATAACCCATGTCTCTTTTTACAACAACTTTTGAGAGAAATATTATCAAGAACTTGGAGCATTTATTCTAATAAAATCTAACATATTTTGTCTTCTCCCAGTGTAGGAGCAGAACATTTTGAGATGGATGAAAAACATGTTTTATGCGTACTTCCGATATAGAACTGAAACACATATATGTGGCGTGTACGTGATCTTGATGTTGGGAACATGACAAATCTCTCAACAAGGGTCAACAAGACTTGACAAAACTCAACACAGAGCAAGCAGCTTATGTGGAAGGTTTTTAATGAGACTAATATATGACTCTGGTAGGAAATTCAACATCATTGAGGAGACAAGCTATTGATTTTGAATTTTTGTAAGAAAATTTCCCAAGTACTTTACAAAAGAAACAAGGTTTCTTTCATCATACCATATCTCATTCATCAACTACTTAGATAGCATGCTTTCCCTATAATAGATTGTTCACAAGTGACAGGAAAAACAAGGAATAAAGAATATGCGAGCCAAGCATGGAAGAGTATGTACCTCACATCTGTATGTACATCTTTCTCTGAGTCAATAAGTGCCTCTGCTCGGGATCCAATAATGACACTTTCACCAGGGCGTTTATCGGCTGCTGCATCTGGAATCCCTGTATGCTACTGCAGTGCTGCTGAAAATAATATTCTTAATCCTTCTTGACTTACGACCGGTGGATGCAAGCACGTAAAGACATCATCGACTTAATTGGTGACTAGAGGGAATGATGATCCCGAACCATAAATGATGACCAGAGGGAAGATGCCAGCATAGCTGTTCATATTGACATTCCCCATGAGCATACTAGGCTGGCATAAGGATAGATGCCCTCATCAACTATACTATCATAGGCGGCGATGAGGTAACCTCTCATGAGCCGATGAGAACTTGGGCAAGGTCTGAGGCGATCATGTGATCAGAACCACCTTTTTGCACATCTGAGGATCAGCTTGCCTTCAAATCTCGTAATTATTGACTCCGGTCTCATACATAAGGCCACACGATCAAGTAATGTTCTCGGCTCTAGCTCCATGTTTTCTTAGTATTGGCAGCGTACATGCGCACATGGCGGCGGCATCCCTCGGTCGTCTTGGCTTGAGACTTAGAACCAAGATGACGGACCTACAATCCACATCAGCACAAGCGCATAGCCGATTCTAGAAATCTTATTATCCATCTTGCGAGCGGCATCGGAACAATCAGAATCAGGCGATCGGATGTTTGATTACTATGACGCCGGCAAAAGGTCGAGCGGTGACATCGACTTACATCTGAGTTCCAACTTTTGTTTGTTTCCCTCATACAAGTATTCATCGAGCCGGATTCTTTCCATCCGGTTTGGTCGTTGCTAGCTTCAAATTATTTCATCACGAAGGTCGGCGAACCTTCTCTATCATCTGATGAGACATAATCATATAAAAGACCCCATCGGCTATCAGCTTGATACGTTGACTCCCAGTCACCCTATCAATGTTGTTCGAGTACATTCTGAGCACTTTTCGAATACTAGGAACCGATATCTTTGATGACTCGAGGCTATAATTATAATCGGCTATATCTGAGTGGAGATAATAAGCACGAATATTAGCTTCTTCCACCGCTATCGGTTATTTGCTATCGTGTGTGACTAGCCGATGCCAAACCAATGTGCAAATACCCACCGTCACGGATGCGAGACAATAAAGTATTCCGCCACCATACTAATGCTATTAAATATGCCTCCCAAGGCGATGAAGCGCAACATCGTCGGCTTGGCTTGCTTCGTGAGGGGCGATGTCGTAATATTGCGATGATGGCCTAGATACACAGATGAACCAATCGATCTCTGCTGATTTTCTTCAAGCCGATATTCCTTCTTGAGCTCTCTTAGGAAAATCAATTATTGAGATGTATCGGCCAACACACATTTTTTACCTTGCCTTTCATGACCACTAATAGTAGCCGATGCTTGAAGGAATATTTAGTCGATAATTTGTTGCGACAATCTTGTACCGAGATAAAGCTTGACCCTCTCGGTGACACAACAACTCTATTAATATTTTCATTAATTATGCGGGTCGTCCGGGAGGAGCGTGTGAGATGGATGGAGATCTTCCAATATTTTAATCAAAATAAAATTCTTTGTGAAAACCTTCATGGGGATTAATGAGCCGATTACCCCACCTATGGCTTCATCTATTTGTTGACTACTCCGGTTGTCTTGCATTGATATTCATGATTTTCTTTGTTGATTGCAACGAAAGGGCGTATTAGTTTCATATAGCCGATCGTACCCGTATCGGCTCCATATAATCGAGCAGTGTTTAGAGCACCATCGGCGTGTCCAAGCTTTCAAAGCCGCATACGGTTCGGTTACTATTGAGGTACCTTCGCTAAGCTATTGTTTTTTACCCGACCGACCACATCGCGTCACGCCAAGCCGGATGCCGGTGAAGTGGAAATTGCTTGAAATTTGGCCAAGATTGCCCCCGATCTCTTTATATCTGTTCTTGGAATCGATGGAGGTGAGCAGCCCATGGAGTTCACTCAACGTGATGCGCCTAGACTCTTGATTCTGGTTGCTTGCAATAAAAGACCTCACCGGCTTTTACCGGTATGCATGCCGTCGGTACCGTCATAAGTTGAAGCTTTCGAGCTTGACGATGGGTTTGGCATCCCCTTGAATGTGTGCAGCTCCCAAACCCGACTACCTCGGTGTACTTTACGACTGTTCGGGCGAGCTCGACATTTCGTGACAATCTGGTTGTCGCCGAAGAAGTCGGAATTGGTAGTAGCCTGGTTCGAGCTATCAATACCCTCTCCAACGTGGCTAGCGCTTCTCTTTCACCTTCGCCGTAGCTGGTGCAGTTGGCAAATATGGTGCCCATGCTCAGTCCGAGTTTATCAGTACGATGTCCCATGCACTCTGGGCTGTATCCATCATATCATCCATTGCGATGTCGACGCGTCATTTTCTCCGGTACCTATGTGCCGTTCACGTCGTCCTCGACATGTTGTAGATGTGTCCAGCCACTTCATGATCTTGTGCTTGCACTTTGGAAACATCCGGTGGATCCCGTCGCCTTGTAAATAGGACCGTCTATTGCTAGTTTTGTTGCCGTCTTGCAGGGTAGTGAATAGGTACAAGTTGCTATTCATGCCAAGGCGCCGCACCATTCCTTTGCCGATATCCAGTTGGTAGAATTTATCCATGACTCTCCAAGCCGATATTGTTATCAACCAATACTCTGCGCATGCATGGACATCGACTACTTTTGTGGGAATATCATATTTGCAACCTTATCCTAAACATGCCGCTCCAATATTTGAGTCATGTGGCCACCTTGCGATTTAAGTTTCACCGTCAATCGGCTTGTCTCGTCAATGTTTCTCCAGGATACACTCGATTACATAATTTGTCTCCGTTGATGTGAGCGAACTATAATTAGCCGAGCGTGTATATCTTGAGTGAAGCCCTATCACCATATCTCTTGAATGAGCGTAAGCAATTATCTCTTTCTCCTTTGATATATACGCACATGTACTACTCGATCAAACAAACTTTGGTCCGGCCGCCAGAGGACGGGGAATCAACATGCCATCGGCTATCACTTTCTATAATCCTTTCTGTGTTCATCGACTAAAGTATAGAAGAACTGGGCGATGCTCTATCCGATCGGTATAGAAACCAATAATTTGTACATGCTAGAGTAGTGTGCCAATGGATGGCTCTGGTCGTATAGGTTACTGTACCCAATGTCTATGTCCGTGCAGCTAAGCGGCGAGGAAGCATATATGCATGCATACATGCCGATGTGCGCCAGCTGGGGTGACGGCAACACTACGTATCGGCTCATCAGGTATGATGGAGCATCTTGGAGCTCATGGGATGAAGGAGCCCAAACCCCTCCGTGTAATCTTCTTATGGCGGCGTTGGTAGGGACCCCATCGACCAAATAGCTTACCGGCTTGGGGCGAGTCTTGAACCTCAAGTATAGTAGCGATCCTCCTTCATGAGCGATTATTGACCCAAAGTCTTGAAGCCGATAGATGTAAGGGAGCAACCGTCCGAATAGATTACATACATTGGCAATCATCCCCATACGTGTGTATGGAATCTTTGTAGTATATCTTTGTTTGGGTGATGCAACATTCTTTGGACGGCCAGTCTGCAATGGCGTCGACTTTTGATCTTCTTGACTTTATCACTTAAAGTGTCAACATGTTGTTGGAAGTTTATGTGCACTGTGACAACACGGCTACGTTGCTAGTAGCACCACACAAATGACGTGCAATCCCCTCCGTGTCGGGACCTGTCTTTCTCCGTTAGACCGATCGGTTACTTTTCGATAATAAAATAACTCCATCATCCAAATAATCCATTAGTCCTCTGTTTTTTAATCTAAGCGCCGATGTTCCTTTTGACCGGAATCAACTTTACGGAGCGGTGAGTATGATTAACGGCATTTTTCCTCTGATATTTTTCGTGCTTGAGGTATTCCAGCATTACATCCTGAATCTTGTTGAGGCTCCCGAACAGCAGTACGTGGCCTTGCAATTTTGTCATCTGGTTTCCTCCGTGGTATTTGACAATGATCTCAGGCTCAAGAAAAATCACGATCTTGGTTCACGTGAATAGATGAAAAAGCGCTCACCGCCTTTAATCAGGATTGGTGACTCTTCAGGCGTAATTGAAATTGGCCTTAGAGTATGATATGTTGTTTGTTGATGCCACATGCCGAGGTCTTGATGAATAATGCTTTAATAGATGGCTGAATAAATACCAGCATCGTCCTTTTGTTGTAGATGAAAAATTCAGACTCTCCGTGATTTGGAAGCTAATAGAATATCCATAAAGCATCGACTTCCAATCGAACGATTATGGTCCCACCGAGCGTGCCAAAAAGTGTGTTGACACAAAATGTGGCCTTGTGCACACACACTACGACAAGTTTAAAAGCGTAGCTTCAATCGGGTGCCGGGTGCTTCGTGATCCGGAGCGTGCGGTCGGTTTGACACGAAAAAACCGACAAGGGATAAAACGATTAAATGTCAAACCGGAACATGTCGGGTGAGACGGGCGATTCGTATATACGACCCTGAAGCCACTTACAAGCGACATACGACTATAGGAAGGCATGCGCCAACAAGTTTATAAATCATTCTACTAATCGTAGGATGGACATACGTAAAGATCTCGATTGCGAATGCATATGCATGGGAAGACATGTTTGAACAAGTGAAATTGATTATGCGTTAATGCATATCCAAGCTCGACAATCCCGGTGAGTTGGGGTCCATGAAGAAGGAACGTGTAGATAAACACGATTAAGCCAATCTAAAACTGCAAATGCGCTTACGACACCTAGTTTCGTCAAAAACTTAAACGTGATTAACATACATGAACCCACAACATGTGACAATCTAGATTAAAATAATTCAGCCATTACGAGCATGTTATCTATTTGCAAAGGTATTATGAAAGTAATGATCATTGAAGCTCGAATAAAACCATAGAAGAGGGCGAACAATATCAATCTAGATTGGGCAAAAGTGTGTTACAAATATATAAAATATTTAAAACATGCAAACACAGGATAACTTGATGAATCTATTTAGATTTTGCCGTAATCTAATAGAGCCGATAAGCATCTTGCTTCCACTAAGCATATTGAGCAAACGCGCGCATACGGTATCTACTCATAAACAAAGTATAAGCAAAGACTTCTTGATTGTCAAGCAAAGATCCGCCGCACGATCATTGAAAACAAACAAGACTACTTGCATCACGTCTAAATCCACCGCATGATACTAAACATGATAACAAGGTTGTCGGAACTTACGGAGGTCGACGGATCGATGACTCCTCTCGAAGAACTCGACGACACGACAAAAGGACTCGAAAGTTGGCACGGGGCCGGTTGTATTGATTTGGTTGTGAACGCCTATTACAATGGTCGAGGGTCAATATTTATACCCTAGACGAAACACGAGTCCTAAAAGACTACGATTTACAAAGGAACTCTTAAACAAACTTGGAAACTACGATTCCTTGCCCCAAACTCTCAGAGTCCTTTATTATTACAACTTTCATCTTTTCGATCGGCTTTGCTTGCCATCTTCTGCTTTCCCGAATGGAGTCACCACCTTCCAGAATAACCGACCGCACAAGCATTTAGCCGACCGCTCGTTTGTTTGCCGAATGTCCTTCTTCCCACATGCGGACCCACCTGTCATCTTCCAAAGTCGACCAAAATCCAGTGTTAACACCATGCAAGCAATGTATTCTCGAGAGTCCCGTGCAAACACAACTTCCCTTTTCTTGACCAGCCGATCTTGGAAATCTTCTCCACAGTGGCCTGGTAACATGTACGTATATATTTGCTTGGACGCATCTTTATTGGCTTGCATCTTCACTAATCACTACGTCGGCAACCAGGGATCGTATTATTTCCTTCATGCATGGACTCTTTCTTTAATCAAGAAGCTTCACGTCTCCATCCAAAGATATATTTGATTTATTTCCTTATGCAGCCCGGCCAAACAACTATTAAAATATCCCTTCCTCGTTAACTGATCTTAATCTTGCTGGCATCCATGTCAAGCATAGCTCGTATAGCACTTGGCCTCTCATCCTTTTCCATTTGCCTTGCCGGTTGCCCAATAATGCATCACGTATATGTAACAAACAAGATGGTAGGCACATCAGAACTGTCAGCTGTTTGACCTTTTGCTGCTCCCAATTAATTTCTGAGCATGAATGACTCCATCGTATATATCTCATCGGCTTTCGAGTCATGGTCATTATCGGAGATTTTCTTCTTTTTACGTTACCAGCCGCTTTCTTCCCAATTACCAAATTTTGATGTCAACAACGTCCGAGCGCTATTTAATCCATTTTCCTTTCCGTTCCCTATCTAGGGCAGAACATGGTTTCAGTATTGTTGACGGGAAGATCGGTCACATGTACGCCACAAGTGCTAGATTGCACGGGTCACAAACAGACTGAACAGCTCAGTGAATGCACACAAGGTCGCCCTAGCCGATCACAAGGCTGGCCAGGCCAATCTGGACCAAGTAGGAGCCGAAAAGCCGTCCTAGCCGAGGATTTAGACGACCTATACCCTGCCGGATCAGGATTTCCCTAGGTTTCACTCAGGAAATGATAGCTATCACACTTACATGGTGGAGAACGACGATGTTTACGAGCAAACCAGTAAAGGATAAACAATCGCGTTTACGTGATGGTGGTAGTTGCATCCGATAGTGGAGAATAGAGTAATTGGTGGTAGGTGAATCCTATGATAGTAGAACACTTCTGGGTCACACGACAACCCACTAGGGATGTCGTGTTACCATTACCGGATCAAGCCACGACCCGACATTAGCATCTCACTGTGGGTTCTGCTCTGACCCAACAATGATATCCCCACTACAACTGCGATTTGTGGCTTTAAACGACAGCGATATATCATTGTTGGGTTGTGGTCCAACCCAACTACACTGTAACTGCCGGTTTGTGGCTCTAAACGACAGCGATATATCACTGTCGGGCTGTGTTCTAACTTGACCGCACTATAACCGCCAGTTTGTTTTTTTTCTACTCGAATATGCATGAGAGCTGCGTATCATTGCATTTAAGAAGATTAGAGTTTATGTTACAAGAGTATCGGGCTTAGCCGGTGGCACTGTGGCGCTACATTGAGAAACAAAACAACCGGAAGATAAATGATGCTAGGCTAATGCCGTTCAGCCAAAGCTCTCAATCCCATAGCTCCGGCTTCGATCCAGCGATCCGCTTCCATTTTGATGATTTGGAGCAGTTCAGCGATCGTCGCCGTGGCTTCTCGGAAACATCTTGCGTTCCGTTCCTTCCAGACCTGCCAAGACACCAAAGCAAATAGAGAATTGATCCCCTTACGCTGCTGGCCATTGGCAAGTTTACGCAGCTTCCTCCACCATGAGATGGTTGTCTGAGCGCCTTGGGGCAGATGTAAGCCAACGGCCTACAAAACGAAGTGACATACCTCCCTTGTGAATGGGCAGCACGCAATGATGTGGTCAATTGTTTCAGGAGCTTGGTCGCAAAGGTAGCAGTGATCTCGTGCATCCAGACCGTGCCGAGCCCGTCGATCAGCAGTCCAGTGCCTGCGTTTCATCGCTAACCACAAGAAGATCTTCACACGAAGCGGCGCCCATGCTTTCCAAATCAACTTGTGTCCTCTGAAAAGAATTGCTCCTGAATGCAGCATGTTGTATGCCGACTTTGCTGAGTAGGCGCCGTCTGGTGACCAGCGCTATAATTTGTCCGGCTGAGCATTGAGACTGATGTGCTGGAGGGTGTTCCACAGTTCAAGATACTCGATCACCGCTGTCTGTGACATGCCGCCGTTGATGGCACGCACCCACTGCCTGTTCTGCAGCCCCTCCCTGACAGTTTGCCGATGCTGAATATGTGTTGGGACTAGCTGTAGGAGGCACGGTGCGATGTCACAGATGCATTCCCCGACGATCCGCTTGTCTTCCTAGAACAAGGCAGTGCGCCCATCTCCAACCCGGTAGAATGTGGAAGCACGGAAGAAGGCCTGTACCTCAGGAGCCGTTTTGATCGGCAACTCACTCCACGCTCGGTCACTGTATGTCTTTTGCAACCATAGCCAACGAGCTTGTAGGGCGTAGCCTTGCAACTTGAGGTCGCTGACCCCCAGGCCGCCGAACTCAGTCGGCTTCAGACCGCAGGCCACGCCACCATGCACTCCCCGCGGACAGAGGCGTCGCTGCCCACCCAGAGGAATTTCCTGCATATTGCATCAATTTCCTTCCTAGCCCATTGTGGAAGGTTTTCAGCCATCATTGCGTAAATAGCCAAATAGGGACAGCACGCAGTACTGACTTGATCCACACGAGTTGCCCACTTCGCGCCATAAGCGAGCCATGGCAAGGGGGAAGCTTCCTTGCGACTGCCTCGACAACGGACTGCACCTGAGGTTTGGGGATTTGTTTGATGCTCAAAGGCAGACCAAGGTACTTGATTGGGAACGGCTGCACCTGACACCCTAGGATGTTGATGATTTCTTCCAGGTTCTCATCCTCTCCATAGATAGGAGTGATGGAGCATTTGGCCATGTTTGTCTTGAGCCCGGAGGCTTCCCCAAAGATGGTCAGGATCTCCTTCACCGCGGTCGCTTCCTGCACTGTTGGCCTGATGAAGAGCATAACGTCGTCCGCATAAATACTGCACTGATATTTGATCTCATGCGGTTGCATCCTCCTGATTACTCCATCTCTGCATGCTTTTTGGAACATCCTGTGCAAGACATCCAACAGATGCGCGACATCGAATCTCCTTGGTGAACTCCCCTCAGATGCGCGATTGGAGGCCCTTGGTGACCATTTAGAATGATCCTGGACGATGCCGTGCTCAGCAGGGTAGCAATCCATCTACGCCAAGTAACTCCGAATCCACGAGAATCCACGAGCTTACAGGACGTTGAGGAACAGCCAAGACAGGGTGTCAAAGGCTTTAGAGATATTTTGAGGAGCAGCATGGGCACTTTCTTTTTTCTTATCGGAACCACCGCTCGTTGTATATATTTGAATTTGAAGTTGCCTTGGATGTTCCGGTTCTGATGAATGCGTTCTGATTCTTGGCAATGAGGTCGTCCATTCTTGGCGCCAAGCGCAGTGCCAGAATCTTGGATACAAGCCTGGCGAAGCTATGTATCATGGTAATAGGCCTGAAATCACCAGGACACGCCGCCCCGACCTTCTTGGGCAGCAAGACGATGAGAGCGTTGTTCAGTCCTGACATGGAACGGTTGTCGGCGTGCGTGAAGGTCTGGATAGCAGCCATGACTTCTGGCTTGATGATGGGCCATGTCGCCTTATAGAACGCACCCGTAAATCCGTCCGGGCCCGGTGCTTTATCACTCGGCAGCGCCTTGACTGCATCCCAGACCTCCTCCTCAGAGATTTCAGCTTCCAGCTCCGAGAGGTCGATGGCTTCAATACCCAGCGCCTGGAAGTTTAAAGTGGTTCGACCATCAGCCGCCGTGCCGAAGACGCCGGCGAAATGCTCGTGTAGCGCGACCTCCATGGCTGTATGGTCTGCAATGGTAGAGCCGCCCACGTTCAGCGCTGGGATGTAGTTGCGGCGCTGGCGTCCCCGGGCGATTAAGTGGAAGTACGCCGTGTTGGCACTCGTGACCGCTGCCTTGCCATCGTTCTTTCCAGGAATGACAGGCCGAGGCATCTCATCTTGGCAGGCACCGGTTCAGGATGTGTCTCTGCCGCCACGGACGCGCCAGGTTCCGCCTGTGCGTTTGCGGCCTCGCCTGGTGTTTCATCTTGCTGGGTAGAAGAGTGGGCCTCGCCCATCTTGCTGGGCAGCGGCAGCGGCGCATGTGATTCTGCGGCTTGGGCTGCAAACAGCGTTGTCCTCTACAGCGGCTGCGGGTTCCTTCCCTGAGGTAGCCCTGCCTCGAGGATCATAGGTCCCCACCCAGGCTGGCGAGGCTGGGCTTGTCCATACAGCCCGAGGCACGACAGCACGGCACGAAGCCCGCTTTTTTAGCCCGACACGAGCACGGCACGGCCCGGTGACATGCGGGCCCGGGCTTGCCTGGCCCGAGGCAGCAGGCCGTGCCTGGGCCGCTGCTCAGGCCCGTAGGCTGGCACGGCACGGCCCGACCTGAGTCAGCCGGCCCGGCAGCGGCCCGGCCACCCCCCTCTTCACTCCTCCTCCCCTCCCCGCGGCCCAGCTGGCCGGCCCACCGTCCCCGCGGCCCAGTTGGCCTCCCCCTCCTCATATATAAGCCGCACCCGCACGCCGGCCGCGGTAGCTCTCCCCCGCGCAGCGCCGCAGCCCCATCCCACCCCTGAACCCTAACTCCCTCCACTCCTCCCCCAGCCTCTGAGCCTCCCAGCGCTCTCATCCAGCGGCGGCGGCGCGGGAGCCACGCGGGCTACTCCGGTGACCCTACTGCGCCATCCGTGGCCCAGCTGCTCGCGCTTGCTCCCCTTCCCCCTCTCTCTGGCTGCTCGTGCCACAGTAGCCGCGCAACCTCGTGTTCGCGCGTCGCCGCCGACGCCTCGAGCTCCTGCTTCCCCGCGGCTCGCTAAATCCCCTCCATCCCCTTCTCTTCTCGTGGGATCCAAATCCAACGTCGAGTGCCGCCATCGCCTCCCGCAGTTCCGCCTCGGCCGCCGCGGGAATGAGCGCGCTGGCCCCAAGCTCCGTCCCGACGCCAGATCCAGCCACGAGCTCCGCCCCGATGCCAGATCCGGCCACGAGCTCCGCCCCGACGCCACGATCTCCGGCTGCTCGCTCACGCTTCCTCCCCTTCCCCCTCTCTCTGGCTGCTCGCAATTCGTCGTGGGCCCCGGGCTGGCCCGGCACGCTGAATGGGCCGTGCTTCTCGGGCCGGCGCGGCACGAAAAACAGCCCACAGGCCCGTGCTTGGGCTGATGGCAAGGCACGAGGCCCGCAGCGGCACGGCACGGGAGGCACGGCGTGCCATGCCGGCCCGACATCCTCCGGACCATGCCTGGCCCGTGCCCGGGCTGTCCAAGTATAGGCTGGGCCTCGTTTGCGGTGTGGACAGTCGCATTCCCCGAGGGATCTTGGATTGGCTGCTTTTGGTTTTGCATGGCGGCAGCTTTGACCACCTTCCCCAGCCCGCTGACGTTGCGTGTGGACCCGGCTACGCCTCCACCGAGTCCCGTTGCCGTCTGCTCGCCGTCGACAACGCCCATGTGGCATCTGAATCCCTGAATGCGCGGCGCAGTCCCGGCGGAGAAGTGGTGCCGGTCCGGGTTCCCGTCATGCCCGCTATCCCCATCATCGGAGTCCGGCGGGGAGGGAGGTGGCGTTGGGTCTGCCGGGTCGTAGTCGAAGACGCTCCTGAGATGGACGATGACTTTGTAGGTGAGGACGTCCTTGCGGCGGAGGAACGGGGGCAGGTTGCCGAAGACGACTGCGCCCTCCGGGGTGGCGTGCATCTCATTCTCGGCGATGTGTAGCCAGACGGTCTTTGGGATGGCCCGCGGATCACTCGTCCAAGCGCTCAGCTTGAACGCCGACATGTTCGTCTGTGCCGCCGTTTCTGGATCGACGGCCTGAAGCCAGGAGCTGGGGGCTAGAATCTTTGCCACAGTGTCTTCGGCCCATGCATGGGGTGGAATGCCTTCAAGCTCGATGGAGACCTTGAACTTCATGGACGCGGACTCAGCGTGTGCGGACCTCCGGCGAGTGGCATTGGATGATGAAGTTCTCGGGATAGAAAGGAACCACCGAAAAGGAGCCTTCTTGGATGCCTGGGACGGACCAGAGCGCGCGTGAGGCATCGGCGAGCGAGACTTCGCGCGTCGCGTCCGCAGCCATCGCCGTTATGGCGAGACGCAGAGCAGGTTTGGAATCATCCACCGCCTGGGAGCACTGTATGATGCATGCGCTCTCCACCTGCCGCTCGTCTGGGTGGCCGAGAGGCAGTGGATCTCGGCTGCTGTCTGATGGCCATCCCGCGCCCCCACCGCCACCAGCCGGTCTGTCGGGCGCGCGTGGTACCTCTGGCCTGGCAGCCTGGCGGCGTGCCTGGGCTGTTTGGCCTCCTTCCCGACCGCACGAATCGTAGGTTGTTCGTCGATGACGCGTCCTCCCTGGCCGCCGTCGTGCCTGCGCCAGCGTGAAGTGCAGCGGAGTTGCGCCGCGAGCCCGGGAGCCCTCAGGGGTGTCCGGGCAAGACGTCCTCCCCCGGGCCTTGATGAAGCGCCGCTGGTTTCCTGGCGCCCCCCTGACTGCCTCCGGCGTACGGCTGCGCCTGCAGTCCCTGGCGAGATGCCGGAACTCATGGCAGCGTAGGCAGCGCAGGGGGAAACGGCAAGTCACAATCCTGTGGCTGTACGAAAGGCAGTTGAGGCACCTGTCACGCATGGGCGGCTGGGGCTCCTCAGGCTGGCGGGGTTGGATCTCCCTCCATCCCTGCGCATCTGGCGACGAGATTCGGCGACGCCTCCTTGGTGGTGCTGGAGGCCCGATGCGCTGGTGAACCAGGACACGCTCCGCATCGGCGCGGCCACCGGAGACCACCTTGCTCCCGAGCCGAAGGTGAACGGGAATTTGCTCGCCGTCGCTTCCCCTGGCGGTTACCGGACTGACCACGGGCTGGCCGGCGGGCTCTTCTCCACCGCCGTCGCCGCTTGAGGGATGGGCGGGCTGTGAAAATGGTTGGAACGTGATGTCCTCTCAGTCTCACGGATTCGCGTTAATATAGCCAGGAAGAGCCCCTGGCGTGGCGGTACAACTTGTACAACAAGAAGCTAACTACTTTAGTAACTCTAGATTAACCGAAGCCGTGATACTTGCCTTCACCCGCATTCCAAGCCTGAGCGCACAACCAATCTTCAGGAGATATCAATCAACCAGATATTACGGTCATGTGATCCTATTGGATATTCTTAACATCCCCCTCAATCACAACTTATCAGCGATGTTGAGATTGTCTCTGAACATGACCATTTGCTTCTTTGGAAGAGGCTTAGTGAAGTCATCGGCGATCTGATCCGTAGTGCTGATGAATCTGATGTCGAGGCGCTTTGCTGCAACTTGTTCACGTACAAAATAAAAATCGATCTCTATATGCTTGGTGCGTGCATGAAATATAGGGTTAGCCGATAGGTACTTTGCGCCAAGATTATCACACCATAAACATGCTGTCAAAGGATGTGGAATATCTAACTCATCAAGTAATTTTTGTATCCACATTACCTCTGCAGTAGCATTGGCCAAAGACTTGTATTCAGCTTCTGTACTTGATCTTGAAACTGTAGGTTGTTTTCTTGCGCACCATGACACTAGGTTGCAACCTAGGAATACAGCAAAGCCGCATGTAGATCGTCTGTCATCAGGGCAACCGGCCCAATCAGCACCTGAAAAAGCACTTACAAGCATAGAGTTAGATTTTCTAATTTTTAACCCTAGGCCGATTGTTCCTTGTACATATCTCAATATTCTCTTCACAGCTTCCCAATGAACGATCGTCGGTGAGTGAAGGAACTGACAAACTTTGTTGACCGAAAAAGACAGATCTGGTCGTGTGAGGGTGAGATACTGGAGAGCTCCAACAATGCTCCTGTATCTGGTTGAGTCCTCCACTCCTAACCGAGTGCCACTAGTGACTAAAAGCTTTTCGGTAGTATTACAGGGTGTTTTGACGGGTTTACACAGCTGCATATTAACTCTCTTGAGGATATCAGAAGCATACCGTTCCTATGTCAAAAGCAATTCACCTTTCTTTCTTTGAACCTGTATGCCAAGAAAATAGTGAAGGTTCCCGAGATCTTTGATTGCAAAGTCCTCTAAATCTCGGAGAAGAGCATCCACTGCTTCCTATGATGAACTGGCCATAATTATATCATCAACATATACAAGCATAAAGATGACATGATTTCCTTTTCGATAAGACAATAATGATGTGTCAGCTTTTGAGGGAACAAAGCCTAGACTCTGAAGGTTACCACACAACCTAGAATACCAGGCCCGTGGTGCTTGTTTTAAACCATACAGGGATCTATCAAGTTTGCATAAGTGATGTGGTTTGGTCTTATCTTCATAACCTGGCGGCTGTTTCATGTATACCTCTTCTTCAAGGAAACCATGCAAGAAAGCGTTCTGAACATCGAGTTGCCTCAAACACCAATCCTTAGACATAGCTAGAGAGAGCACAAGACGAATTGTGTCTGCTTTCACAACAGGACTAAAAGTATCCTCATAATCAATGCCATATCGTTGTTTGAACCCCTTTGCTACTAGGCATGCCTTATATCTGTCAATTTTCCCATCTGATCTTCTTTTGATTTTATAGACCTACTTGCAATCTATCACATTTTACCTTTTTGAGGTGGAACTAGATGCCAAGTTTTATTCCTGATCAATGCATCAAATTCAACGTCCATAGCACGCTTCCAATTATTATCGACTAAGGCATGTTGCAAATCAATAGGACCTTCAGTGGTGGCCGCTAACTGACCATATCGAATAGTTCCATCAGTGTAAATTTTTGGTTTGCGTATACCTTGTTGTAGACGTGTGGTGGGTCGCTGGAGAGCCGGTGCTGCAGGCGATGTAGAAGATCCGATGGGTAGATCTGTGGCTGGAGCAGAAGATCCAGTGAGCGAAGATCCGGTGGGTTGATTAGTGGCTGGCGCAGAAGATCCGGCGAGCGGCGGACCCAAGGGAGATTCTCCACCACCGGTCGAAATATCTTGTCCCCCCCCCCCGTCCACGGAGCCAGGCGAGGTGAGTTCGAGACAGGTGGCGCACGTGGAGAGGATGCCGGTGGAGCTGATGCGTTCCTCACGAGCGCAGGAGCTGACGCCGCCGGATCCAAGACCGATCCTGTCGGCTCCGCAGTGGAAGGTGCAGGTGAATCAGCCTGGGGATCGCCGCCTGTTCTTGCCAAAATGGGAAATTGCTCGGGGAGCATGAAATGACGTCCGTTTCTAGCCAGATTTAGTTCGTTTGACGCCAAATTTTTTTCATGTGCTGCACGCTTAGACATAGGGTTAGTATGCAGGGAATCATTATCAAAATGATCTGAAGAATTGTCGTCCCCAAAATCATGTGAATGATTTGTCAAAGTTGGAGGAAGGAGGAGAATTTTAGATCGTAATCGAGCACCGGCGCTTGGGTGGAGTTCGGCGAAGGGGAAGACGTGTTCATCGAAGACCACGTCTTGGGAAATATAGACATGCCCTTCATTGACATCCAGACACTTGAACCCCTTGTGTATGTTACTGTATCCTAGGAAGACACAGCGTTTGGAGCGGAATTGCAACTTGCGAGCGTTATAAGGCCGTAGATTCGGCCAGCATGCGCAGCCAAAAGTACGAAGAGAGGAGTAGTCTGGTGTTTGATGAAACAGGCATTCAAGAGAAGTTTGGTTATTGATAATTTTACTAGGGTGGCGATTAATAAGATAGGTGGCAGTGATGAAAGCTTCATCCCAAAAGTTTAAGGGCATAGAAGCATGGGCTAAAAGCGAGAGACCTACTTCAACAATATGGCGATGTTTGCGTTCAGCGGAGCCATTTTGTTGATGTGCATAAGGGCATGAGACATGATGCGAGATGCCAATGCGCTAAAAGAAGGCATTCAGCTTTTGATATTCCCCTCCCCAGTCAGTTTGCATAGCGAGAATTTTTCTATCAAATTGGCGTTCAACCATAGCTTGGAATTTATGAAATTTTTGAAAAACTTCAGATTTACGATGAAGCAAATAAATCTATGTAAACTTGCTGAAATCATCAATGAAGCTAACGTAATAACTGTTTTTGCCAACAGAAGTGGGCCCAGGACTCCATACATCAGAAAACATAAGTTCTAAGGGACTCAATGAGATACTCGTGGATCTAGAATAGGGTAGCTGATGACTTTTGCCCTTTTGGCAAGCATCGCAAACAATTTCTTTATTCAAATTGGCAACAAAGGGAATACTATTTTTGCTAAGGACTTGCTGAACGACTACAAAAGAAGGGTGGCCGAGACGACTATGCCACCTGGACAAAGGAGACTTGACAGCACCAAATGCCCCTTTATTCGATGACGGCCTAGACTTCAACGGGTAGAGGCCGCCTTCACATTCCCCTCTAAGGATGGTTTTCTTCGTCGCCTGGTCCTTAATCAAAAAATAGTTGGGATGATATTCAATAAAAGCATGGTTATCGGATGTAAGACGATGAACAGATGCAAGGCTTTTGTTAGCTTCAGGAACATAAAGAACATTGTTTAGGACAAGATTTTGATTTGGGGTACGAACAAAACTTCGACCAATTTGATTGATTCTCATACCTACGCCATTAGCAGCATGAACCTTGTCGTTTCCATGGTACTTGTCCCTCACAGTGAGCTTCTCCAGATCTCCCGTGATGTGGTTGGTAGCACCAGTGTCGGTGTACCAGTTGGTGTCGATCCCATATGACGCAGAGGAGGCAGATCGAGATTGCTCTGGTGGGCCGGTGAAGGAAGCGTCAAAACGCTTGAAGCAGCGGAGTCTGGTGTGGCCCTCCTTGCCGTAGAGCTGGCAGATGGGTTTATCGCTGTTGTAGTTCTGCCGGGGGCACCCGCTGTTGTTGTTGTTGTTGCCACGGTTGCGGCCACGTCCACGTCCTCGGCCACCACCGCCGTGGTTGAAACCGCCACGGCCTCCATGTGTAGCCGTGTTAGTAGATGAACCGGATCCACCGTGCAGGAGATCCATCCGCTGTTCCCAGCTCACTAGCTGGGTGTAGAGCTCACCCAAAGATAGAGGCTCCGTGCGCGCCACGACAATCGAGACAATCAGATTAAAATCCATGTCAAGTCTGGCTAGTACATAGGAGATGATCTCTTCATCTTCAAGATGTTTGTCGGCGGCCGCCATGTCGTCAGCAAGAGATTTCATCTTGTTAAAGTAGTTGGTGATTGTAGACGAGCCCTTCTGCACTGTGGCCAACGCCATGCGCATGTTGATGATATGGCCCCAAGACTGGGAAGCCGTCATCTCTGAGATCACTTTCCAGATCTCGGCTGATGTGGCGCAATTGGAGACTTGCACCTAGATCTCCTTGGAGATATTGGAGAGCAGATAGTTAACGATCTGCTGGTCCTTCGCAACCCAAGTTTCATACTTAGGGTTGGGGATGAGCTCAGTCGGCTTGTTGGCCGCCTTGGGGATCTGCTTCGCCGGCACCACAATGTCGGTCTCGAGATAGTGCGCTATCTATGCAACCCGAAGAGCAGACAACACCTAGGCGCTCCATAGGAGAAATTCCCTTTGCCCAGCTTCTTGGTGACGGGACAACCGATCAGAGAGAACGATTGTTGAAGCGCGGAAGAGGAAGCCATCGAGAATATTGTGAACTAACCTAGCTCTGATTACCATGTGAAAATGGTTGGAACGTGATGCCCTCTCAGGCTCACGGCTTCATGTTAATATAGCCAGGAAGAGCCCCTGGCGTGGCGGTACAACTTGTACAACAAGAAAAAGCTAACTACTTTGGTAACTCTAGATTACATCACAAGATTACATCAATCAGGAGATACCTATCCTATCTAACCGAAGTCGTGATACTTTCCTTCACCCGTAATCCAAGCCTGAGCGCACAACCAATCTTCAGGAGATATCAATCAACCATCAATCAACCAGATATTGCGGTCATGTGATCCTATTGGATATTCTTAACACGAGCATGCACCTCCATGGGTGTGGTCTCTACAGGCTGCTATGCGACGATGCGACGTCTGGCAGGGTGCTAGGACCCGCCGGTCCTGAGGGATCCTGCGTCGGGGAGCCCCGGCGGACGATGTCACTGTAGGAAGCAGACTGGTCTAGGGAGGAGTCGAAGTCGTTGTCGTAGTCGGAGTAGTCGGAGATCTCCACCCACCTGATGGTCTTGGGGCGGCCAGAGGTCTCGCCAGGGTAGAAGCGGATGGCGTGCGGGGAGAGGGAGGCGAGGCCTTTACCTTTGGAGGCTCTGCTGGAGGGCTGGGTGGCCGGTGGCTGATGGGCTAGGGTTGGGGTGGGGGGCTAGGTGGCCAGCGGCGCCGGGTCGGCGGCCAACGGGCTAGGTTGGGCTTAGGGGGAAGAGGAAGTGGAAGCAGAAACGGGGACCCAAAACCCGATTCCTTGTGGGGAATTCCCCTATTAGGGGTTGGGTTTGGGGCCAAATTCATCCCCACGGGGATCTAAACAGGGCCAAATCCATCCCCGTCGGATCTGGTGGGGCCAGGGATTAGGGAGCCATCCCCGTACCGCTCCGTGCGGAGACCCATTTAGCACTTCTCATCTATGTGCATCCGACCATCCGTCTTCTGTAGATCCCGATCTGTATGTCCATTCCCTCCAGCAACCCTAAGGGCTCGTTCAGTTAGTAGTGAATCCTGCCCTGGATTCATTCCTTCCTGGATTGGTTGTCAAATTTATATAAGTTTTGAGCAGGTGGAAATAAATCCTGGTGCATTCCTGATCAACCAAACGGACCCTAAAAGAGTTTCAATCGCACCCGTCTCCCGAGCGAGTCCCACCCGAGTGGCGCTATCCCTTCGTGTTTCTGCGCGAGGCGCGACCGCACTAGACTCTAGAGTGCTCATTCCCCTCCCGTCTCCGGTACCCCACTCGAGTGCTCGAGCGACGCCGGTGACGCCCGTGGCGAGCACGCCCTCCACCCGAGCGACCAAGCACGCGCCTTGCCCTTTTGTCTCCATTCTCGAACTCGAGTCTGTCGGCTACCTACAGATGTAGATCTTCATCCTGGAGCCCGCCCGAGCACTCAAGTTTGTAGATGCTGATGCTTTGTTCTAGCGCCAACCTCTCATGGATTCATCTGGCTTCGAGGTAGGTGAGCAAATGTAGATGTAGGTAGTAGCTGTGAGCACACCCCTTCTTCGTTTTTTCTCTGTCTACGTCAGGGCCAGGGACCCCATCAGGTATAAATACCCGCGCGTCCCCACGACATTAAACGAGGATGGGGAGGAATCCTCCCCCGCGACGTTAAATGAGGACAGGGATGGGGAAATCTTAGCCCCACGGGGACAGGGATGGGGAGGCGTTCCCCGACAGGGAATTCCCCGTTACCATCTTTAAACAACTACGACAACAACATGAGTGTTGTTATGGTGGTCAACAATGCGGCAGCCACAACGACTACTGCTGATGCTGATGGGGTGACGACTGACGATCGTAGAGGGGGACACCCTGCTCCATGTGGTTGCCTCATGCGGCGATGAAGAAGGCTTCCTCCACTGTGCCAGGATGATCCGCCGGTGGATCCACCCGCCCGTAGCTCCGCCGACGGATCCGCCCGCTCGCTTCTCCGCCTATCGCCGGAGCTCCTCCTCACCTGGAGCTCCTCCCCCTCTCATCCGCTCATAGCCGTAGCTCCACCGGCGGATCCGCCCGCCCGCAGCTCCGCCGACGGATCCGCCCGCTCGCTTCTCCGCCTACCGCCGGAGCTCCTCCTCGCCTGGAGCTCCTCCCCCTCTCATCCGCTCGTAGCCGTAGCTCCGCCGGCGGATCCGCCCGCCCGCAGCTCCGCCGACGGATCCGCCCGCTCGCTTCTCCGCCTACAGCTGGAGCTCCTCCTCGCCTGGAGCTCCTCCCCCTCTGATCCGCCCGTAGCCACAGCTCCGCCGACGGATTCGCCCTCCCGCAGCTCCGCCGGCCACCGGAGCTCCTCCTCGCCTAGAGGTCCTAACCCCTCGCCAGGAGCTCCTCCCCCTCTCGGAGCCCGCAGCCGTAGCGTCTCCCCCACGAAGAAGGACCTAGATGTAAATAGAAACTTTTATTTGGGTCTAGTTGTAAGACTATAGACTCACAGGAATAGTAGTAAACAGTGCTACATAGTTTGAGAAAAGTCAAGGTTTCTAGTGCAAAATATCCATCCCAAAATAATCGAGCCAGCCAAACGCTCGGCTTAGATTTTACGTATCACGACTTATCAAATAATCCTGCTTAGCTTATAAGCAAGACTTAGATGAGCTGAACCAAACAGGGCCATTGAAAGCAGTTGATTTTAAAAAAAAACATGAAAAAAGACTTGCCAGCTTCATTAAGATGCATCATCGTCGGTGTCGTCGTCGTCATTACAACTGTGATATATAAACGCCACCAAAAGTTACATGGAAAATGCTAATGCATAACTTATTCATATCAAGTTGAATGTACAGGAACTGTATATCAAAATTGTAGGTCTCAACATATCTACATCTTTGTAGTTGATATATATTTTATTTAAAATTGTTTTGAGTCCCATTTTTTTGTTTTAAGTTATTAGATTTCGAAATTAAAAATTTAGAAGTTTCAAACATCCTCAGATGTTATCATAGTCTATACCAAAGTTATAGTTATTATTACAATCTATAACTTTGAAGTTGGTAAGTTTTTTATTAAAAGTTCTTTTAGAGTCCAAAATATGTGTTTTAAGTTCTCAGATTTTAAAATTCAAAAATTAAAATTTCCAAACAACCTTGACTATTCACATGGTTAATACCAAGTTAAAGTTGTAGTGGTCAACCCGTTCTATAAGTTTGTAGTTGATAAATTTCTTATCTGAAGTTGTTCAGAGTCTTAAATGTTTGTTTTAAGTTCTTATATTTTTTATATTCAATTTTTTTAAACAATCTCAATGGAGACATGTTCTATACAAAAGTTGTGCTTGACAAGATTTAAAAAAATTTATGCAATAGTTTTTATGAATATTGATTTTTGTACCTACTAATTGCTGAAAACACATAATAAAAGCTTCTTTTTCTTAGCTTGTTTGATACCATGGTCCATGAAAGCATACTGCAAGATATACAAGCCTTCCTCTAAGAAATGGTGGCGCCATCCTATTAATTTAACCTTCCTCTTGTTTCACCAAAACAATAGAAAAAATTAACCCTCGTTAGCCCTTGACATTGGTATATAGACTATGTTATACAACGTCGACGCCCACAACATGCACGTACACTCACCCCTGTGAACACACGTACGCTAATCCTATCCCTATGAGCACCTCTGAAGGACTGAGCCGGTAGATCTCGAGATTCATGAAATCACCACAGGCGCCTCGCTGTCGACGGAGACGTCGCCTACCACTGAAAGCATAGCGCCCAGGTTCCACCACAAGGAACCCAACCAGTTGGCGGAAGCAATATTATCTCTGGTGCTATTATTCCTACTTCTGACGTGATCGAATTGTATTTTTACCCAATTTAGAAAGCTGCATCTGTTGATAAATTTTTATACAATGATGGTCAAGAGTAATAGCTAACATATCCAGTACATTGAAAAAAAGACTCAGAATAATGGAACTTAGGCTTTTCGATTTTGGAGTATGCATCGAATTGATAATTAACATTAATTAATAATTTCTACATTGACCCCCTGAACAAAAGACCCAACCCACACATGTACATCAAGTGATAGAAAGGCTAAAAATATAACAGGAACGACCTCTAAAGATGCCTCTAGAGGGGCTACCTTTCCTTGGAATTTTTTTTTTGGGACGGGTGGTCTTATTAACCGTCTTTGAAAATAGCCTCCATCTTGTAGTGATGATATATAAGTCTGTACTATTTGTCTTTAAAAATTGATCTGCAGAGGTGTTTGAAACAACGGTACCACAAAGCGCTCGGACGTCCGGCCCCAGGCCCGTGACCGGACGCACCTCCCGCGCTCCCGTCACACATCGATCCCATCGCTCCACCCCATTCCCAACCAGTGTCAGCGTTCGAAACCGTGGCCCACGCCCATCCCAAGCCCCCGCACGGTAAAAACTGCGCCCCCGCGCCATCCAGCGTCCGCGCGGTGGAACGCGCACCACGCCCGCACGCCGGAACCGAGACTCGAGCCCACCTGCCTCGCCTACAGATGCGCGCTGCGGAGGCGTCTGTAGACCTTAGGCTTCGGCACGTGAACCACGGCGGTGCACCGGCAGCAGCAAGCGGATGACGGCATGGAACACCCGATCTACTTTTAAAACATCTAGGTGAAACATTTGCAACATAAATCTAAAACTAGATGAAACACTTGAAACATGAGTATGTAGCCATTGCAACATGTGCAACACCGCGATCTACTTTTGAAACATTTAGATAAAACATTTGCAACATAAATATGAAACCAGATGAGGAAGATGGCCGAATAGCTAATTTCTTTTGGGCAGATGGTCAATCTATTATGGACTATGCATGATTTGGTGACGATGTATCCTTTGACACCACGTTTCAAACTAATAAGCTTGAAATGCCATTTGCTCCAATCCTTGGAATCAACCATCACAAGCAAACGATAATTTTTAGGGCTGCACTGCTATTTAACGAGACTATTGATTTATTTGTTTGGTTCTTTGAGACCTTCCTAATAGCAATGTTAGGAAAACACCCAAACACAATTTTCATTGATCAAGATGCGGTCATGGCAGGAGCAATTGCATATGTATTCCGAAATACACTAGTACAGAAATAATTTTTAGAGGCGCCTCCCTTTTCTAACCGAAGCGGTTGTCTAGCACGCCGTCAATAACCATTGAGAGAGGCATTGTAGCTATACAACCGCTGCTAGAAATCAATTTTCAGAGACGGTTTCATAAGAACCGCCTCTGAAAATGCTATTTTCAAGGATGGTTACTTATGTTAACCGTCTCTGAAAATTAGTGATTTTTAGAGGCAGTTCTCTTAAGACACCCGCCTTTGAAAATCGATTTTTAGATGCGCTTGACTAAGTCAACTGTCCTTAAAAATAGCTGCAGCATAAATAAATTCATATCTTTTTTAAATGAAGCCGGATGAAGACAAGCTTTATATTAAAATTATAGAGCTCGACGAGATCTAAACTTTGTAGTTGATAAAATTTTTGTTTGATATCATTTATGGTTCCAAATATATAAATTAAGTCTCAGATTTTGAATTTCAAATTTTTGAATTTTTCAAATGACCTTGGATGGAGAAATGTTCTATATCAAAGTTGTAGTGCTCCATGAGATCTAACACTTTGTAGTTTAAAGTTTTCTCATTTAAGATTGTTTATGAGTTAAAATATTGATTACAAGATTCATACATATCAGTTCAAATGGACAGCATCGTAGATCTAGACACAAGTGATTGTATGGTGCGGTGGTAACGGAGGGATCACATGAGGGAGAGGTTGTGGGTTCAAATCCTGGGAGTCGACACTTATTCAAAACAAGTGAAAAACAAATCATGTGAGTTGTGGCCGGTCCTCAGCCCTCTGGGCTCCATTAGAAATATTTGTTTCTTATTTTTATTAGACTCTAAATGATTTTTAAAAAAAAATTAAAAATTATTTTTAGCAAGTCAACCGCCTCTGAAAATCGATCTTTATAGGCGGTTCTTTTTCTTATTTTTATTAGACTCTAAATGATTTTTTTTTTAAATTGAAAATTATTTTTAGCGACGATTGACTTAAGTCAACCATCTCTAAAAATTGATTTTTAGAGGCGGTTTTTTTCTTATTTTTATTAGACTCTAAATGATTTTTTAAAAAATTTTGAAAATTATTTTTAGCGACGGTTGACTTAAGTCAACTGCCTCTGAAAATCGATTTTTATAGGCGGTTGTCTTAAGAGAACCGCATCTGAAAATCGATTTTGAGTTTAAAACCGCCTCTGAAAATCACTTATTTTTACCATCGGCATAGTAGCGGTTTTAAAACCGTCTCTAAAGATCACTTTTGACCGTCTCTAAAAATATTTTCTGTACTAGTGATACAAGCCATCGTCTATGTTTGTGGCACATCTACCTTAATGCTGCTAAACATTTGTAATTCAGAAGTTTCCTGAAAATTTTCTACCTGACTTTAACAGATATGTATATGAAGACAGATCAGAGGCTTTGTTCATAGAGAAATGGCAGGAATTGTTAAGCAAGTATAACCTTGAGAACAACCAATGATGACAAACATATATGCTTTGAGGAAAAAGTGGGCTGCTGTATACTGTGACTCTTTTACAGCTGATATGACTTCAACTCAAAGGAGTGAAGGTATGAATAATGTCTTCAAGAAAAGATTTCGTCGAAAACTTGGACTTACATGAATTCCTTATCGAATGTGAGAAGGTTTCTAGCAGCCTTCGTGAAAATGAGTTAGATGCAGATTTTAATTCACGTCGAAAGGAACCTACTTACATCCCGAAGTTACCTCTTTTGAAAACTGCAGCTGAATCATATACACGAAGGATGTATTTGGAGTTTGAGGAAGAATTTAAAGAACATTTTTCATTCTCTTGTAAATTGTTATATACTGATGGGTCAATCTTGACATATATGGTTACACATATGCAATCTAATCAACTGAATGTGCTACAAACCCATTGAAAGGTACAATATCATTTACAGTGATTCAAATCAGACGGTTGAGGACCACCGCCTACCAAAACTAGCAAATTCAAGTGACTGAAGAATATACACCTCTCATTGTGTAACTATATAACGAGGCATGCATCCAGGCGACACAGAAATCGATTATTATGGATAACACCAGTGTAACACGTCTGATTTGCAAGGTAACTAAATTTTGGGTGGGCAAAGATAGGTAACATTACACAACCAAGTAACAGAATATTGCGGTCTTTAGAAATTTACCAACTTCCAAAGTGCACTACCACTAGGTTTTCTGGTTGCAAAACTTTGCCAACCAACAGTCTTAACTCCTTCAGCCAATGATAATCCCATCTAAGCAGAGGTCGCAGTACTGGTGGACAGAGCGTGGTACTGTAGCTTTCCGCTGCCTTCTACTCGTCGATTTCCGCATATACCTACATTAAATTAAATAGCTCATAATTTGACAAAATATGCTCTGTAAGAGAGAATTGACCCTGACGACCAAGGGGAAGAGAACATGCAGTCCGCACTCTGCAGTGGTACAATGGGGCAAACAAAACTTGGAGCAATATATCATTTAATAGTAACTACGTATTCAAGTTGGATCCGGTGAAGACTCGCTAAGACCTCTTTTACTTGTTTTTGGGAATTGACATAGGCCATATGCACTTTGATTATTACTCATTTATAGTTAAATGCATGCTAGAAACATATATACTATTAGAACTAGAAGAAATGGAAATAAGATCGATGATGTATTTACTGATGATTCCATAGTATAAGACATGCAAATAATTTAAAGCAATAGTGGTAAAAAAATTGAAGTTTAACTGCACATGGAAATGGTGGTGGCATTAAGCAAAGAAAAAAAATAAAAGAAACTTTTCACGTACGGATGCATTTTAATACCCACATGGAGCAGCATTTGTCTAGGACCTGGTTGAATATGCATATCCATTACTACTGAATTGTTAAGGCAAAACTTTTCCAGTAACTTAATAAGCCATCCAACAAACTAAAAGAAATGGTAAGTTGTGTTGCCTTTTAGTACAACACTTCTGCTGTTTTTTTGAAGAACCACTGCACCACATTCAATCAACTCAACTAAACTAAGTTTTGTTTCCAGCTAAAGCAAGAATCCCCAAGATACCCTCAACTCACGCGGAACAATGCATAATTGACACTTGGTACTGCTTTACCATTGCACCGCATCGTCACTATCAAGCTCATCATCCTAAATTAAGCGCACTAGTTGCTAAGTTACTTTTAGTTTCGTAGTCATTCAGACCATCGTAAACCAACGATTACTATAATCAGGCCTTTAGATCTTTACACAGTGTTTTGATTTGATACCCATTTGGCTTGGAACGGCAAGCTTTGCTGTTCACTAAACCAACAAATACTCCAAATGTGCAGTCTTAACTCTTTGACATCATGCCATAAGTATGAATAAATGAAACAGACAGACACGGTTTTGCCTGTAAAATTTGCACAAGTTTTACTGCTCGTTTACAGAGAAAACAGTCATCACCTAAGTGCAACAAAAATTCACCATTTTTCCCCAACCAAAGACTGCAGCCTTGAGTTTTGTTTTCAAATCATAGAACATAAATAACTTGGCATAAGTGACACCCAGATCAATTATCACAGCGAGGGGCAAAACAGTGGAATCACCTGTAGCCCTGAGATGTTCGGCTTGAGATGTTCGGAGATCCCACTGGCAAGGCAGCAGCGCTTAAAACCAACGTGCTTCTTGGTATCAAGCTTCGCCACTCCTTGCAGAGTCCCTGCCCTCATGTCAACAGCGACTTCCATCTCCACCGATCGAATGCTGGTGCCTTTGGACAAGTAGACCGCATCATCATCATCAGCGACCCTCAAGGTGGGGTAAGCCATGCGAAGACATCCTAGGGACCATGATCGGACCTCTCGGGGTATAGCCGTGAAATTTGGTGGGTCGGAAAAGGTCTCTCCTGATTTCGACCCCTACGGGGGTCTGTCGTTCTGCGACCGCGCGTTCGGGCTCCTTGCGATTCCAACTTTCCCCGAGCCCCCGCCCGTAGCAGGGGTCCGATCGAGGGTCGGCTCGTCTTTGTGATCGTCTTCCCTCAAGCGTTTTTCCGATAAAAACGGAGGGGCTGAGCCATGCCATGATTTTCCTCTATGGACGAATCATGGTGCTCGGTGAGCTGTTAATGAGCTAGTCCGAGTGGAGCACTGGCATCCTGTTCACGGGGGTCCGGCTTGGGTCAGCTGGTGACCGACTCCAGATTCTCAGCGGTCAATCCATATAGTTCTCGGGTCCGTTTGACCGGTCCCGAGGGCTCTCCTCTGCCTTTCTTCGAGGAAAAACCATGGATCGTATCCGTCCGAGACTCGAACGTGGGCCGGGATGCCCGCGGCGCTCGTGCGCCCGGGTACTGGCCGCTAGCGGGCACATCCCTTTCCGCCCCTCACTCTAAAGGTGTCCGAAGCGGTTGTCGAACCTATCGGTGGGCCAATTTTCGAACTCCTGGGCCTAGACAAGCCATAGGAGCGTTTTTAGTTCCGTATCCCTCTTATCTATGACGGGTCGTGGGCCGTTCGGGGAGGCGAAATATCTGGGGCGTTTTCCGAGGGAACGACCATAAGTTGCGTACGCACGCCCCGTGATGAGACGTGGTGACAGGTCATGGCAAGCACGAAGATCTAGGCGGGCGGTTGGTTTTGTAATAAGCGGACAAGTTTCATCTCTTTTGTTTCGTTTGAACAAATCTTTCTTTCGTTTCGGTTGAACAAATTTGTTCTTTCTCCCCTTTTTATGTGTAAAAAGGGGTAAAGCGCTTCGGCCCTTCCTATTGTTAAGATTGTAGAGCTCGAGGTGCGGGCGAGAAACTCTGATCACGCTGGTAAGCAAGAGTGTCATAGCCATTGGGGCGTATGTTTCTTGCAGTCCGACTAGCCTTACTCAGTCGTAAGTTTTCGCAAACCTTGTCTCTAGGTTTTTAACGTGAGAAAGGGGTCGGGCACAACGACTATTTCAGAAAGGGTATATATATACCCTTATCAGCCCCTGAATGAGACCCGACCCTTTGCCATTGCCGGGGTCATATCTCACTAAAGATCAAGAAGATGATAGCGAAACTGGTAGGAGAAAGCGTTTTTTATTTTAGAAACATTATTCTTAGTTTTCGTTCATACCCCCTCCCTAGGATCCGAGTCATCATTCTGCGACTGTGCATTCGGTCTACTTGCGAGTCCAACTTTCCTGAAGCCCCCGCGCCTAGCGGGGGTCCGGTCGAGGGTCGGCTCGTCTTTGTGATCGTCACCCCATCCGCAGTTTCCACAACCAGAGGGGTTGAGCTAACGTCACTTGCCTCAATGGCTCAAGTGTCACGCTCGGTGAGCTCATCAATGGGCATGTCCGAGTGGAATTTGGGTCCATTGTTAGTAACGGGGTCAGCATAGCCCTCATGTGGCACTCCACTGCTCCTTAACCCGCCTCCCGATAGATGCCCAAGTCATTCCGGAGACCAACTCAGGTGGCCCGCTGGCCTCCCCTCGATGGAGATTCTGTGGGTATAGCTCGAGGTTAGGATCGAACGAGAAGGTCGAGATGACCCTATTCGCTTCTGAGCGGGTTGGGCAAGGGCCGCTAGGGCTCATCTGCGTTTTCTCCGCTGCTCTGTTCGACGTGAGGCGGTCTCGAGCCCTTCGTGGGCTGGCCTTCGAACCTCGGTCGGTCACCGCTCATATCGAATGAGACGACTATCGCTTCATGACGTGACGCAAAGCGTTGTGATTCAATAATTGCATATGTGATGCTTGAATGTATGAGAATGGATGAATGAATGATCATGCACTGGAAAAGTGAAGTGGGGGTTGGTAAAGATACCTCGATGGCTCGAGTGACGGATTCGGGGAGCTCTTATCAGATATGTTCGAGTGGAATCCGGGTCTGTCGTTCGTGACGGAGTCGGCATAACCCGCATGGGGCATCCTACTGCTCCTTGCCCATCTCTCGGCAGTGGGCCGAGTTGTCCGATCGACTTGGGTGACCCACTGGCATAGGACTTACCTACGGAGATAGAGGATGAGATCATCCTGCCCAAGAAATTAGTTAGACAGATAAGCCAGGCGATGAACTTGTAATAAATGGACAAGCTCTTAAATTTCGTTATGGCCAAATAGATTTTTAGCCCTTCTCCCCTTTTTATATAAAAAGGTTAATGCGTTCCTACCCTTTCCGTCGTTAAGGCTGTAAAGCTCGGGGTGCGGGTGAACAAACTCTGATCACGCTGGTGAGCAAAAACGCCATAGCCGCTGGAGCGCAGGTGTCGGTGCAGAAAGTGACCAACACGTAAATATTTGTAGTTTTGCCGTACGTTATGATCGGATGTCGCCTAGCACTCAATGACACAGGGTTTATACTAGTTCAGGCAACGTGCCCTACGTCCAGTTTGAGTCGGTCGGTGACTTTATTCCTGAGCCCAGGTGCTCGATGTTTGCAATGGGGTTACAAACGAGAAGGTGAAAGATGGGGGATACAAGAGGTCCGGTCAGACTCTGGTCTAAAGAACTGAGAGGGACAGGAGCTCCGCTATGTGCTATGAGTCCGAGTGTGTGCTCGAGGTCTGAACCTGGTGGATCTGTTGTGGTGTGTTTAATCGATCGTAAGTTATTGAACTGATCTATCCCCATTTTGGGAGAAAGCGCATCCCCTTTTATAGATGAAGGGGATGGCTTTACAAAAGAGAGAGTGTGTGCTGAGTCTTGTTGCCCACGCCATCGGGTACAAGATGATTGTAGGTGCCCACAACACTGTTAATGTCATATGCATGTGGGAGGTTGAGTCGTCTTCTTCTGGTATGGCAGATGTCGGCGCCTGCCACACTGTTCGTGCCCAGAGGCACGTCAGGGGTTTTTACCGTGCTCGTCTGGTATGGTAAATGCCGGTGCCCACAACACTTTGGATGCCCAGACGCATGTGGGGTGAGCTTTACCGTGCTTTGTCTGGTATGGGCGTTGATGGCGCCCACAACACTGCTTGGGTTTTGCCATGCCAGAAAGGTTGCACGGTACCCTTCTGACATGCCCTGTTGGTACTGTCCTGCATGTGTATAGGGTATGTTCCTTGGTATTGCGTTTGACTTGAGTGCCCTGCCTTACTTTTCTCTGTCCGTTTCCTGGTCCCCACCGAGCGGGCGTCCCCGGTCGGTTGGTTCCAGCCGGCTCTGATTGCGCTAGTCAGAGAGGAGCTGTAAGTAGGGGTTTGGTGCATTCCTAGTCGAAGAAGCGGGTTAGAGTCGGAAGTAGTGCTTTGGCTAGGCCTTCCGGTCAGAGAGGCCATCTGGAGGTGGGCTGGAGTCAGAAGCGAGCGTTGTTCTTCTTTTGGTCGGAGAGGTAGGCCAGAGTTGGAAGCGGGCATTGTTCCTCCTCGGCCAGGTCTTTCGGTTGGAGATTTGGATCGCCCTTCTGGCCTGTCGTTTTAGGTTTTTGGGCCAGCCCCGGAGTTGTGCGTTGTTCGCAATGTCACTCGCTAGGCCAAGCCTTTGCTGGGAAGCCAGTCCATGAGGGACCCTGGGTTTATGAACCCGACAGTAGGTTTCTTGCAGTCTGACTAGTTTTACTTAGTGTTTGTTTCCACAACCCTTGCTTCTAGGTCTCAACGTGAGAGAGGGTCGGGCACATAGAATTTTTGCCAGGTGGATATACTCTTAAACGCATACTGACTCTTTCTATAGTTAAGGCTAAAAAGCTC
This sequence comes from Miscanthus lutarioriparius, assembly GCA_904845875.1. Lineage (NCBI taxonomy): Eukaryota > Viridiplantae > Streptophyta > Magnoliopsida > Poales > Poaceae > Miscanthus > Miscanthus lutarioriparius. The sequence goes on along the minus strand of CAJGYO010000019.1, from coordinate 79,975,995 downwards.
GTGGTGCGGAAAAAACTCTGATCACTCTGGTGAGCAAAAACACCGTAGCCGCTGAGGCGTAGGTTTCTTGTAGTTCGACCAGTTTTACTCAGCGTTTGTTTCCACGTCCCTCGTTTCTAGGTCTTAACGTGAAAAGGGTCGGGCATAGAGAATGCCTACCGGATAGATATGCTCTCATCAGCCTCTGAGTGAAGCCCGACCCCCTGCCATTGCTGGGGTCGGGTGTCACTAAAGATCAAGGAGTTGATAGCGAAACTGATAAGAGAAAGTGTGCGTAAATTAAGGGTAAAAATAACGTAGCAATTCGATGTTCCAGGCATTGATGAAGACTTCGCCGTCGATGGTCTTGAGCTTGTAGGTGCCTGGTCAGAGCACTTCTCTCGGAATGCCTGGCATGTCTGAGGGTCTCCATGCAAAGATGTCTCTGTTGGCGCGGAGGAAGTCGATGAGCGCGCTTTCCTATTCGGAGGAAAGCATGGTGCCAATGCACACCACTTTGTCCTCGGAGCCACTGGGGACTATGAGGACCTCTTTGGTGCCTTCTATAGGCTCAAAAGACCTGGCCGACTACTTAGGGTCAGGCGTTTCTTCGACGATCTCCTCCCTCATGGCCGCAAGCTCTTTGGAGGCGACAATTGCCGTGGCGTGTTCACAACACTCGACTTCGCACTTGTAGGCGTGCTGGAAGGAGGTGCCGATGGTGATGATCCCATGTGGACCCGGCATCTTCAACTTCAGATAGGTGTAGTTGGGGACGGACATGAACTTTGCGTAGCATGGATGTCCCAGGATTGCATGGTTGGTTTCGTGGAACCCAACCACCTCGAAAACGGTCTCTGTCCTATAATTGGTCGGATCCCTAAAGGTGACAGGAAGATCGACCTACCCAAGTGGTACGGCCTGCTTTCTTGGCACGATGCCGTGGAAAGGCGCCCCGGTCGGCCAGATGCACGCTCGGTCGATGCCCATGGCGTCGAGCGTTTTAGCGTACATGATGTTGAGGCCACTGCCTCCATCCATCAGCACTTTGGTGAGCCGCTTCGTGCTGATGATTGGGTCGACCATGAGCGGATATCTTCCTAGCTGTGGGATGCTTTTCCCAGTGGTCGGTCTGATCAAAGGTTATGGCGGACTTCGACCATTGGAGGAAGATAGGCGCGGTCGGCTCAGCCATATAGACCTCGTGGCGCGCAAGCTTCTGGCAGCGCTTGGAGTCGTAGGCCGCCGCCCCTCTGAAGATCATGAGGCAGCCATCCAGCACTAGAAATCCATCGTCCTTCCCCTCGGCATCGTCTGTGGTCGGCTTGGGCTCCTTACTATGCTCCCCCTTGTTGGATGCTCCAGACAAGAACAACTTCATGAGGACGTAGTTCTTGTATAGGTGCTTAACGAGAAAAGCATGGTTCGGGCATGGCCCCTCGAGTAGCTTCTTGAAGTGGTCCGGGGTACCCACGGTGAGCTTTCGACCCCCTTTGCAGTCAGCGGTGGCCATGAGCGAGCCCTCGCGCCACTACTTGTTCATCTTTTTGTTGAGACGGTTGGAGGCGTCTTCACTAGCGTCCTCATCCTGCTTTGCCTTACCTTTGAGGGTGATCGAAAATTGCCCCAACTGCCTCCTCGCCTGAGGCATGGCTGGTGCCAATGTCGAGAAGCTCCTTAGTGGTTTGCGGGCCCTTACATCTCAGGTTGTGAACCAGGGACTCATAGGTGGTCCCAGACAGGAAAGCTCCTATGACTCACAGGGCAACTCGTTGCACAGCCGGGAGAAGCATCGGATGTACCCACGAAGAGTTTCCCTAGACTTCTGTCGTCAGTTTTTGAGATCCCATGGGTTCCTAGGATGCGCGTATGTGCCCTAGAAGTTTCACACGAAGATCTCTTTTAGGTCCGTCCAACTATGGATTCGGTTGGGCGGAAGGTGTTCCAACCATGTTTGTGCCGAATCGGCCAGGAACAATGGAATTTTGCGGATAATGAAATCATCATTATCCGCTCCACTGGCTCGGCAAGCAAGCTAATAATCCTCGAGCCATAGTCCGAGGTTCATTTCCCCAGAGTATTTTGGGATGTTGGTCGGCGGTCGGTACCGCGGTGGGAAGGCGGCGTTGTGGATGTGTCGGCCAAAGGCCCGAGGTCTCGGCAAGTCGGGGCTCGGGCTTTGGTCTTCGCCACTATCGTAGCGTCCGCCACGGTGAGGGTGGTAGCCACAGTTAGCCTCCTCCCTCGCATCACCGTGGGTACGCCTGTGGGCATCGAGGGTGTCATGCGCGTCATGGTAGAGGCCGAGACATTCATGCACCGGGACTGCGGCGCGTGGCCTACCGCCTTGCTATGCCTGGTGGACTAACACATCCCTGTTGGGTTGCTCTGAGGACGCACGCTGGCTAGCGTCGAGCTCACATCATCGGGACAGCGAGCTCTCGGCCTATTGTGCCGTCGTACGCTCGAGCAGTGTGCGAATCTCACGATGGGCCCCGAAAGCACCTAGAGCAAGGCCACCGTAGCAGCGATGTTCTAGCTTGCCCGGGTAAAGTGTGGGAGGGCTTCGTCGTCCTCGATGATCCTCCGGTTCATGTCGTGGGTCACAGCGCACGCACGCCCACCATCTCCATGGCGCTCGATCTCTCGTTCGAGCTCCGTGCGTTCCTGCTCGAGCTGGAGTCATGCTTCCTCAAGCTCTTGGTGCTAGGCCTTCAACTGCTCTACCCGCAGGCGAGGTGGGGCCCTGTATCCCCCTCGACCTCATCATCAAAGTGATTCGTTAGGGTAGCCTCTCCCTCGTGGATGCTTTTGATGTACCCCTCGGGGGTACCTGCCATGAAACATTCACGAGAGGGATGATGGCTCCCCTTGCTGGAGTCAGAGTTGGAGGGCGACTCCGTTTCTCCTATGATGAGGTCGTGGAAAGATTATGCGACATATTCGGTCATCCCCACGAACTCGTCATTCATGGAGGATGGGGCATGCGTTGCGCCACAAGATGGCCAACGGTCTCGACGGCGTTGCGCAGACCGATCAGGAGCACTGTCGGGACACTCCGGATGAGGTATTCTAGGGAAAGCGGCTCTCCTCTGGCAAGCTATGTCATAACATTGGCGAATGAGAAGGTGAGATGGCCTATGTCCTCCTAGGATGGTCAGGGTCCCAGGAAGGCGCCGAGCTGGCGTTCTAGCCTCCCGTAATTGCAGCCGAGGAGCTGGTCGCTCCCGGGGGCATGGGCCTCCGATGCGTGCAGCCGCAGCTCCTCAATCGCCTCGGCGATTGCGTCGAGGCCGGTGGAGTGGAGGTTGGACAGCGATGGGAGCCTGCACCAACTCTCCCCCCATCGTGACGATGATGTCTAGGTTCCCGAAGGGCACATGCGCGCCTAGGACCCAGCTGACGCCGTGACTAGCCATCTGAGGCCTGATGTGGATGTCGAGACGCACAAAAAGCCCCTACCTGGCGTGCCAACTGTTGGTGTTTTGAGTTACCAACTAGTAAATTTCTAGTATTGTGCGTTTGACTCGGATGGTGTGCTTAGAGGATATGAGGTTTATACTGGTTCAGGCAGAAAGTCCCTACGTCCAGTTCGTCGCTGTTGCTCATGTTACTAGTACTAAAAGTTTGTAGTAGGGGTTACAAATGAGCGAGAGAGGGACAGGTCCCAAGTCTCTGATGTGCATGTGCTCCTAAGGCATGTTAGGGCGTGTGTTTTGATGTCTATAGCCATGTAGAGTGGTGAACTGCCCTCCTCTCTCCTAGGGCGTCCTACTTCCCCTTTTATAGATGAAGGGGAAGAGCAGGTTACACAGAGAGAAAGAGGGAGAAGAGCCAAGGAAAGGAAGGCTTCCAGGACCGTCGGGCCTTTCTTCTCCTTTATACGGGTCTCGCCGACACTACAGATGGTGACAGGGATGGCTCCACGCTGGGCTCCTGTTCGCCGCTGATGCCATGCCCAAGCGTTGTCAGCGGGTCGTGACGTCCCATTCCGTCCGGGCGAGCGACGTGGCGAACCAGTGTGTTGGTCAGCGGCCATACATGGAGTAGGCAGCATAGTAACCACGGGTCCATCACTATTGGTGATGTGAGTTCCCTAGAGTGACATGTCGCGGGCACGGGTCATGTTGAGATGTGCCCGCTCCCTGCACGATGCCAGAAGTTTGACCTTGGGTTGTACTTTCTAGCCCGTAGTGGTTGGCGGTGGTACGGGCTTCCATCAGGAGCCACGCCTGAGGGGTCGGGCAAGATGGAGCCCCTGACCCGGAGGCTGGGTGAGGCAGAGCCCACCCTAGAAGTCGGGCAAGGCAGAGCCCGTGCACCTAGGGGTTGGTTGGAGCTGTAGTCGCGCTCTTGACTGCTCAGATGAATCAATGTTGATGACCATTAGCTCCTCCTCTTCGGGTACCCTAGTATTGGTCCCCAACAATGCATGATCGAGACACTTTTGCTTTTGGTAATGGAAGATGTTTGATCCTGAGTATATGTGATGAAATCTGAGATGTTTTAGTTGTAATTCATGTTATATTGCTGTTTGTGATGGTGTTTGTGATGTTCCAGTACACTACTCTATTGAGCCGCCTCTACAAATAGACGATAAATTTTTCAAACGACCACGGATAGAGAAAGAACCAAAATAAAATATGTACATCTTGAAAAGCCAAGAAACATTGTAGTTGACAACTTTTTCATTTGAAATCATCTTATCATGGAAAACTAAGTTTAAATTTTCAAAAATTTGAAATTTGAAATTGGAATTTTTTAAATGACATCGGATGGAGAAACTACCAAAATAAAAGTTGTATATCTCGAAAAGTTATAAAACTTTGTAATTGACAACTTTTAGATTTGAAATCATCTTGTCAACCAAACTAAGCATTCATCCATAAAAGATTTCACGTTACAGACACGTGTTGTAGAAACACATCTGTAGTAGTAAAATAAAAGGCAAAAAAATTGTACCCCTACAGGGATTGATCCTAAGACCTTCATGCCCACAACCCCATGAGTTAACCATTGCGCTACGTTCGTAAATTCAAATGGGGAGCAGTGTCTATTTTTTAAAAGGTTTTCAATACATTAAATAGGGTGGCGGTGGGGCTGTCCTATCAGGGTCACACTTCAGACCCATGTTGTAAAAATGTGTCTGTAGTAATAAAATAAAAGGCAAAAAAATTGTATCCCTGCGGGGATCGGGCCCACAACCCTATAACACCCTAGGTGTTAGGCTTGCATAATTGCACTTGTATTGCATGAGCATAAGCATCAAGCATCATTATATGAGCTTTCACATATGAAACATGCAACTGAAACATGGCCGCCAGCTCGCCTCCTTGCCGTGCTCATGTAAAGGAAAACGGTGCCCTCTGCTCCCTCTCTCACTCACTCGTCTCTCTCTTTCTCTCCTCTGTGTCTTGCGCGCCATGGCAGAGGCGAGCCAGAGCTCCATCCGCCACCGTCACCCTGCTCTTCTCCTCCTCCTTCCTCTAGCTGCTCTACCCGCCGCTGCTTCCCACAGCAGGGCTGCAGCCAGCCGCTGTCTGCCGCCCAGTCTCGTGACGCCGTTGTGCTCGATCACGTCTACGCCGCCATGGCCGGCTCCCGGCAGAACGCTCGAGCAGCCGCACCCTCCTCCTGCTGCTACCACCAGTCAAGCTATGGACAGGCACAGTCCATGGCTTGCCGTGGCCCTACAGCTCCCCGTAGGCCCCTCCCCGCCGATGCCGGCTCTCGCGGCCAAGCCCGGCCGGCCCCAAGCAATGCGTTGCTCCCTTGCTGTAATGAAGAAAGAGCAAAGGACCACGGGCAGGAATTAGAAGAAGTGGGAGGGTCTAAGTGCGAAGCCGTGACTCCATTGAATAGTGCCGGAAAGGATCTTTTTGTTCGAGTTTAATTGGTGAAAATTGCAGGGTCCCCGATGCAAGATCTACATCCCTTTTCTTTGGTTTTTGCAGATTTGGATGATCAACTTTGCAAATTCATAGTAATTAGTAGAAAAATAATAAATTAGCAAATGAGGACTTTTTGGAATCCTTGTAAAATTATCTATGCAGTAGATCTATAATATGACATGTTTTAGTTTAAATATTGTTCTGTAAAAATAGATTTATGAAGTAGGTTTTCAATACTAGTTATGTTTTGTCTTTTCATAACTGCAGTTGTGTTGCTCAAATAAATGTGAAATGTTTATGGTAGGCTACATATGATATGTGTATGCTGTGGTAAAAATTTTAGGAGTTTAGGATTGATAGTTTAAGAGATATAAAAATAACAAATGACCTGTGTTGCTTTGCTCCTATTCTGAATAGGCATGCATGTTTGTATTAGTTGGCTAAGTTAAGTTATGAATCATGCCTTGATTACAATACATGAGTTGTACTACTTTTCTTAAGATTTTAAAAAAGCTAAATAGCATAATTTTTTGTTAAGTAGATTTTTAGTTATTGTTGCTTTAATTTCTATGGTTGTTTCTGCCCAAATCCAGACAGGGTTGCTTTGTTGGTATTGTGGGGCCTTTTTAATAGTAGAATTTGCTTTAGCTGTTTATAACAAAGTTGTTTAGAATTTGCTAAGATTTCTAAAAAGTCTAGAACCACATTTATTGGAGACGTAGGACTCTAGTTATAACTATTTAAAGTGGTATGTCAGATTCTATCCATGTTTTGGACAGAGATGCAATTATTGGATTAATTGACCTTGTTAATTGTAGAATTATCTTAAGATGGGAATAAAAAAGTTGTAGGTACCTTCATAGGATTTTCAAAAAGTTATGATTCATATTTGTTGGAGGTCTAGAACTCCAGTTATACTTCTCTGAAATTCCTATCAGTTTTTTGTACCACTGTTGTTTGGGTTGCATGTGCAGTTTTATTTGTGCAATTATTTTCATAGTGTAAATGATGTTTGCCCCTAGTTGTGGTGAATACCAAAGTTGTAGGTAACTTCATAATCTAGCTTGTGTTAAATTTTCATGACCATAGGCCTGATAATTTAGGAGCTATAGATTTTATAATTTCCCTATTAGATTTTGCATGCTCTCTGTACAGATCTGAATGATTGTGTTGTTTGACCCAACTAAGCTTTGAATCATGTCTTGGAGATAATATAAGAAGTGTATTTATTTTCATGATCTTTCCAAATTGTTAAAGATCACTCCTTTTGGTAGTCTAAATCTCTAGTTATAAGCTTGTGAAGTTGCATGGTAGTATCTGTCCAAGTCTGGACAGATGTGCTCAATTGTGCTTGATTGACCTTGTTAATGGTGGAATCACCTTGTGATGATAATAAACATGTTTTAGATAATTTAATAAGATTTCTAGAAAGTTAAGGTTCATGCTTGTTTGATGTCTGTAACTCCAGTTATGCCTTTTTGAAACTACTACTACTCTTATGTCCTAGTTCTGTGCAGATCTGAAACATTGGTATGTTTGACCAGTAGAAGTCGGGTGATTTCCTGTCACGCGCGAGCTATAGCTGATAACTTGATCATGGTTGGCTATATTGTGCTATCGTGGAACATAACCTGGTACTGTTGAATAAATGGAGACCGGATGGAGTCTTATGTTGTGGTATCATAGTGATTCCGTCTGTGTCATTTAAGGACCGGACGTTGGAGGTCATCTTGTCATGTTGAATGCATGCCTCTCACATAGTTGGCCGGATAAGTCATTCCGGCCACGATGCCGAGTAGCTCAACTTAGGCCAGGGACACGAGCAGTTAAAGTGCGCACCCTGGAGGTAGTAAGGATGTGCGGAGAGCCAATGGCGTAAGCCTAAGGGCGGGTTAGAGTCCCGAGCCCCCTTGGCAGATTGGTTGTACCTTTGAGGTGCGGCGCTGGTCCTACCCACGATTGTACTTGAGTTGTACCAAAGGTGAACTAAGACTACCTTGGCGTAGGTATGTCTAGGTGTGTGTTAGGAATCGGTTCGAATCGCCGTCTCTCCCGGATAGTGAGAACTTGACAGGATCACACTTCATCGTAGTAATTGATGGAAGTGTGGTTACGAGATTATGAAAGAACTCAATTGGATATGGTTATTATTGTGTTGACTTAATGATACCAACATGTTTGGCATAGGATAGTTGCTAATCTAGTATGAGATAGGATTAATAACCGGTGATTCACAGTTTAACTGATATTGGACAACTAATGCTTTTTATGCAAATAATGTCTACTAGCTCTACTTATAAAGCCTTGCATACTCCTTGGTGTCATTTTATTTCTGGTTTATGACGGATAAGTCCAGCTGAGTACATTCAAGTACTCAGGGTTTACCCTACCATGTTGCAGGTGAAGTTCTCGGCTTACTGAAGATTGTGGCTAACCGCTGATAGGCTCGGTGACTTTATATTTATTTCTCATCTATATGCTTTTATCAGAGGATGTCACTTATGCTAGCAATGTATTTGGAACTTATAGTAATGTAATCGTTTGAAAGCTATATTGTTTTCACTAATCGGTTTTGAAACCCAAACTTGTATTATTATTTGTGAACTCATTGTAAACATTAATTCCGCTGAAACTCTATGTATGTGATGTGTATTTGCTTAATCATACGATCTTGGTTGTGATGTTGATTTACTAAGATCCTTCATGACACTCGACGGACTACCGGGTTTATATAAGTGAAAGTATACGCGTGTCAACGTGTTAGCGGGGACAAACGTGTTAGCGGGAACAACCGTACTTGATCTTGTATAAATTGGGCTGTTCTGTTACAAACCCCGTGAGTTAACCATTACGCTACGTTCGTAAGTTCAAACGGGGAGCGGTGTTTATTTTTTAAAAGTTCTCCAATACATTAAAACAGGGTGGCGGTGGGGCATCCTATCAGGATCCTACTTCCGACCTATGTTGTAAAAACGCGTCTGTAGTAGTAAAATAAAAGGCAAAAAATTTGTACCCCTGCGGGGATCGATCATGAGACCTTCAAGCCTACAACCCCGTGAGTTAACCATTGCGCTACGTTCGTAAGTTCAAACGGGGATCGGTGTTTATTTTTTAAACGGGGGCCGTCCTATCAGGCTCCTACTTTAGACCCGTGTTATTAACAATCGTCTGTAGTAAGCCAATTGAGTAACCCGTTGCCGCCGTCCGCCAACCGAGAGAGTAATGATAGTGCAAAGATTTGGAACTGCCACTCCGACATAGTGGCATTCACTCTGGCTTCTCGTCTCTCCACTCCTCTCTCGCCTTCCCCACCGCGTGTAGCCCTTGCATTGACTCTGGCCTCTCGCCTTCCCCGCCGTGTGCGCAGCTGCCTCCCTGGCCCACCGCCACATCCGTACCCGCAGCCGCCGCCGTCGAAGATGACGAGGCCAGAGAGGTGGCACAACCTGAGGGACAAGAAGATAGGGAGGTTCGCCTGCCGTTCCTCATCCTCGGTAGCAGTGAAGGAGGAGGTGAGTCCCACGCCGGGGTTCGAGAAGACGCCGGCCTTAAAGAAGAAGGCTGTCCCGACCACCCTGCCGGGGTTGAAGAAGAAGGCCGCAGTCATCACTAGGAAGGAGAAGCACCTGGCAGCATTGATGAAGGAGAAGCAGCTGGCGGTGATGAAGAAGAATGCCAGGCTAGACATGCCCACTTCCTCGGCCATGGCCTCGAGGTCAGCGGGCAAGAAGCCGGCGGTGGTGCTCACGGTGGACTCAGATAGCGAGGAGGAAGGAGAGCCCGTGGAGGCGAGGAGGAAGGAGAGGAAGGCCACGCAAGCAGCGGCGGCGGTGCCTTCTTCCTCGGCCACGGCGCCAAGGGCAGCGGACACTAAGATGTGTGACCACTGCTTGGAGGGAGGAGCCAGGATGTGTCGTTTATGGCTCCGCGGTGGCGCCAACTACGGCGAAGTCAGCGTTTCAAGATCCACCCATGGCCAGGTAATGCACACTCTTTAGATTACAACTGCTTATATGCATGTTTTCTTTCTTAATTTAATGACAATTTTGTTCGTAGCCTCTGAATTGGATGAGTTTGTTGCTAAAATAATTTGGCTCATGCCATTCTCTCATCCCGAACCCAGATGGAGCAGAGAAAACAACTTAGTGTAGAATAAATGCAGATGCAACTCAAGTTTTTATACAAGCAATGTAAACTATCATATATTGTATTTTGCAGCAACATTGTGCTTTGAGTAGATTGCTTTATCTAGATGTTTATCATCGATCAATGATTTAAATCTTGTGAATAATTTTGATGGTGCCACTTCAATATTTCAGCATTGTGATTTGAGTAGATTGGGTTTCATCTCTTTGGGGCAACTCTAAGTCTTTATGTGCATTGTTAGCAGCAGCTAGATGTTTTATTTTTCTAATTTGCTATGATTCTAGAGTTCACAAGGTCATGGACTTTGTAGCCTATAATTGATTATATGAAACTTATACGATTCTGATATGTATGCTGGATAATGAAACTTATATGAATGCAAATAAAACTTATATGTAGGTTTTTTGTTACAGTATCTAGATTTATGCTGGATTTTGATATATGTTCCTATAACTGTTTCTATGTGCATATAGGTTCGATCTTATCAGCTCCCTCTAAGTACCATGCATGAGGCCCTGGACGCAGCTCTGAAACCCATCATGAAGAGCATAGGCGGTCTTCAGCGGAGTGTTGACGAACTCAAGAAAGAGAAGGCTGAGAACGAAGAGAAGGAGAAGCATCTCAAGAAGAACCTGGACGACCTTGGTGACCAACTGGCGTCCGTGGTTCAAAATGTGCATGACCTCCAGAGCAAGTTGCAAGGCGCCATGCCTCCACCGCCGGCGAACAACTAATGATGATGTGATGTTGTGTTAACACTGTGCTGATGAAACTCTATGTGAATGTAAACTCTGTGTTAACTTTTGGTGATGATATAATTGATGCAAACTCGATCTGTCACATATATACTTTGGCTGAAAATGCATCTATGTATATATTAATATTCCATATATATTGTTGTTGGTTTGTCAATGGCTGGAGTGAAAATGGAGGAATATAAGCAAATTCATCAATGCTTTAGTAATAAAAATCACATTTTTCAGTATACTTAGTTCACAATGCAAGTTTCACACAAGTTCACCACTGTTCACAGAGAAGCACACGGTCGGAGCACACCTGATCGAGTACACTGCAGAGAGGAACGAGTTAGAGTCAGACTCGAGCTCGACCACAGCCATGGCGGTGCGGTGGACACAAAATGGCAGCGCGGCGGTGCTCTGGCAGATACAGCACGGCATAGGTTAGTCTAAGGGCTCAGGCAGCATCAGCAGCTCACCGCGATATCGATGCACTGCTTGGTTGAACCGAGGACGAGGCGGAGCTAGATGGCCGGTGGTGATGGCGAGTGCGGCGGCACGAACTGGTGGCGAGGTCGTCGTTCCGCCGTGACCTGCGCGGTAGAGGTAAAAGAATGGAGCCGATGAGCATCACGGAGTCGCATGAGAGCTAAAATAATAAACGAGATCACTAGAGGAGCGCCGGAACGAGCTAGCCACGGCGAGCTGCCCATGGCGGCCATGGTGGCACGGCCACGGCGGCAACCGACGCCGAAGGCGATTGCGGCGGCGAGAGGTGGCTACAACAGTTCGAGGAGGACCGCAAGAACTAGGCGGAGCTGGAGCACGGAAAATGGTACAAGATGGAACAACGGCGATGAACTTCGCCGTCGAGCGGCACGGCAGTGCTTCGGGAGATATGAGGGAAAGAGAGGAGTGCCGGTGGCTCGAGCTTAAGACTTGCTCACCTGCACGTTCGCCGCTTATGGCACGACCCTAAGGCCGCCGCCGCCGCCGCCATCGCAAAGCGTTGCGTTCGCCCGACGCTGCCCTGCCCTGCCGCCCCGCCGACCGCCAGCACTCCTTCCTTCCATCGCCGCTTGTCGCGCTGCAGCCACCTTCAAGTTCGCCGTCGCCGCCGTCATCGATCATCGCTGCGCAACTCCGACCGCCACCCGCCGTTCGCCAACTCCGCCGCGCTCCTCAAAGTCGCGCAAGAGCCACTGCCCGTTGTGTTCCATACGCGCCACGTACCTCCCTCTGCCGGTTAGCACGTGCCAACGGCTAAGTACGCAGGCCAAGTGCTACTGAGGCTATGCGCGTATGGAACATACGTCGCCACAAAATCTGACGCACGATAGAGGAGGACGGTTCGCTATAAGTAGGATTACTCAAGACGCGTGTTGAAACACGCGTCTGCAATAACATACGCGTTTGCAATAAGAGATCTTACTACAGACGCGTGTCACGTACGCGCGTCCGTAGAGTTCGATCCCGTTATCCAAGACTCAAAAATCACAACACGCGTCTGTAATAACTGTTGCAGATACAAACGCTTTTTACATACACGCGTTTGTAGGTTTATCTCATACGCCTTTTACCAACACATACTGCGATGGCGCTTATTAGGTGTTGATCGCCGGACCGGCGACACCTTTTACTACAACGCGCATCGGAAGACGCGCTGCTCGTAGTTGTATTACGTGACAAGCGCGTTATTAGTCGCACTGTGGTGAGGTGGTGGATATGTGGCTTTGGCCGCGTTTAGTTCGACCCAGATTTGGCGCCGCCCAAACCGGCGACCCTCGCGCCGACGTTTTGTTTTATTTGGTAATAATTGTCCAATCGTTGACTAATTAGGCTCAAAACGCATCAAGAAGGCGCAATTAATTTTTGATTTCGTTAATATTTAATACTCTATACATGTACCGCAAGTTTGATGTGACGGGGAATCTTCTTTTTGCATAGTGCCAAATTCTGAAATTTGGATGAACTAAATGTGGCCTTTTTTACATAGTGGCAGCTGCCTCCACCAACACCATGTGATATGGTTGATTGCTTCTGCTGCGGCAGGTTCTGTCCAAGTGCTTGACAGACATAGAACCAGACCTCCTGGGTGTATGGGCATGATGCGATGATATGATCTATGGTTCCTGGAGCTTGATCACACAAATAGCAGTTCTCTCTTGCCTCCAAGCCACGGCGAAGCGCCAACCATAGGAATATTTTGACTCGTAATGGTGCCCAAGTCTTCCAGATCAGCGTGTGTCCACGGAATTTGATTGCGCTCGTGCGCATCATGTTTACGCTGACTTTGCATTGTATGTTCCATCCGGTGTCCATCGCCACACCGTCTTGTCAGGCTGGTCGGTGAGCACGACGTTCTCCATGGTCGTCCAGAGGTGCAAGTAGTCAACGATGGCCGGAATTGACACTGTCGTAGTTTTCCTTAGAAAAAAAAAAAGTAGCTAGCTAGGGACAAAAGAACAATTCTAACTTTTTTTTGAGGGAGGTGGGGATGTTTCCTTTCTTCGTGAACATAAATTAATGATGTCTGTATCGTTAAGTTGGAGAAAAGAAAATTTGATCATGCATGTGAGCATGCATGGCAGCGGTGCAAATTTCTGAATTTTACATAAACTTTTTTGTTTTGTTTCCAACGTTATTGTAGAAATTGTCCATATATTAGCAGTTGCCCGTTGGGCTAGCTACCTAGCTTTCTACCTATGGCGACAGGCAACCAGCACGCAGGCATTCGCTCTGGGCAAAACAGTTCCAGGTTCCAACCAAATAAACTCCAAGCCATGCACAGGGAGAGGTCTAGTGCAGACAATTTTAGCCACGGTCGCATCCAAACAGCCCCTAAATGATTCGTGTCGTACGTAGCCTGTTTGCAGCATCTAGCTTGTTTGCATTGTTTCAGACTCGACCATCCTATTCCTATCTTGCACTCCATGACTGGGCCAGGACGCCAGGTAGGGAGAGGGAGCTTGTCACGGCGTCAGGGCGTGGCCCTGTCTTCACCAGTATAGCGTGGCTATGCGCGGAGGGAAAAGGAAATGGGGTGGCTGGGCCAGATCGCTAGATACGTTCGGCCCGTGACCCTTTCTATCTCTATTTTTCTTCCACTTCTCTAATGTAAAAGTAAAAGTATTTGGCTCTCATTTCCTTTTTCTCTCTCAATCCAAAGGGAGCTCGAATTTGATGCACAATAATTTGAATATTTCTCTACACTATAGACAGCCATAAGAAGTAAGCAAATCGGAGGAGCAGCTAATCCATCAGTGAGCTAGCTAATCGATCAAAGCAGGTGGCCAAGTGGACAGTCATCGGAATCACCCGTGCACCGCTCCCGGTCTTGATCTTTGTCGCCACATCCAGACCAACATGCTGGATGAGAATCCAATAATCCATGACACAAATAATAAGCGACTGACTTGAAATAACAACTTAAAAAAAAACTTATCGTGTCTCTTCTTTCGAAACAGACTATTCCTAAATGGACATTTTTTTTAGAAGGAACAACAAGAGATTTGTCACAAGTAGACAATAGAAAAACAAAACCAGAGAACAGGAAGGTTTGCCAAGTCCCTAGAACACCAGTCAAAAACACAACTTAGCACAACTCTAAACAAACCGAAAGATGAACATTATCAATGGAAAACCTACCTCTGCATACATTAATTGCTCCAGCACACGAGAATTTCTATTCTTCAAACTTTCATCATAGCTAGCTAAAACATAGGTCATCAGAAATATAAACTGCGAGCCAATGATTCACAAAGTAACAAATGAAAAGCATGGACCCGAAGAAGGCACAACTACAAATCTAAATCTACACATGCAGCATCACAATGGGCGCAGGACAAGAGGTCACTAAAGAATGTGGACTTCCGTGCTAGGACAGATCTTTCCATCAAGGTACTTTCTGGCAGCAGCTCGCATATCCCCGTATTTTGACTCTCTACGGAAACAACGACCTACCTTCTTCTTCCTCGGATCTATAGTCAAAACCTTTAGGTCAGGAGCATTTTCCACTATATGTACCAGGAACTCAAGCTGTCCCTTGACCGAATTAAACCCGGTAAGAAGCACGTTCCTTAGATACTTGTATGAACTGCCGGGAAGCCTCTGTAAAGTTCCCCATCCTGGACCTTCGAAGAAATCAAGAAGATGAAACTGCATACAACAATACAACAGTATGTATAATCAGCATATTTACAATGAAGCTATATATGATCCCTAATTCCTATGTCAAAAAAAAATGCATTCCCACTTCTGAGCTGTCAGTCTGTCACCATAGGTTCTGTACAATTTTTTTGTCCATTCAGTCTTTGTAAATGATGGAAGTATTTCATAAATGATGAAATCTCCATTAATTAAATGGCAGACAAAATCTTCAACTTAATCAGAGAAAATTAGTGCTATATATCTGCTAATTTCACACTTTGTAATTGCTTCTCACCCTTTCTAGCGGAACCAGATAGAAATGAGACATGTTTTTGCAACTGTAAGTACAAATCTTAGGTAACCAACTAACAACTGGTGACAAGTTTATTATAAGCATAATAGTCTAAATAATATAAAGTACACCAGCAGTCCTTAAAAGGTTTCCATAGTGTCACATGTGTGCAAACTCTCAGAATGCAGATTTGGGTCCCTAAACTTGTCAAGTATGCCACCTCAGATCCAAATCTCCATAATTAGCATATACTATCTGCCTAGGTGTTATGCCAGCATAGATCCTGACAAGTTGGGCCCCTGTAGCAGCATAGTTCCCAAAAAAAAAGAATTAAACTATGTACTCCATGCTGTTGCATGCTAGGCATCTGAATAGTAATTAGTTGAATTCTTATATGAGTAAAAATATAATATAGATAGTACTACGTAATATAAAAAATATAATTTGTGGTGAATTTACATAGTGGTGTAATAAAGAAATCAGAAAAAGGAAATCTCAAGGTAAAGTTACCGACGAAATACATTTGCAAGGGATCACGTCTATCAACCCAGAAGGGTACTTACATGCACCTCCAGTTCCTCGATGAAAGGGGAAGCTCTCAGGAAAGATACCAATGACAGAACATTAGGAGTGCTTCTAGTATCAATTAAGAGCAACAATCGTAAAATTTTGAGCTGAGAAAAAATGCAAATTCTGTCCAGCAATAAGGGCGTCTGAAAGAAAGAAAGCAAACGGTTAGACAAAAACAAACTTCAAGAGGTACTAATAACGACTGGCGATGTGCTGCAAGAACATACCTCTAAAGGTAGATAAGTGTCCAAAGTGAAATTTTTTACACCCGTAAGAACGTTTGGAAGCACAGTGAGGGCATAGTTAAGAGTGAGACCATACAAATAAACTTGTGCTGTCTCTAGTTGCTTAACTTTACCAAGGTCAATAGGTACTTGTTCTCCATTGTATTCAAAAGTCTTAAGATTTTCTGCTTGTAACTCTATTTTCGTTATACTGCAATCCACAATACGCAAGTACATTAAACGGTCCAATGGTTGTTTCACTGTTAGCTCATCTTTCATGCAACATCTACTTAAGCTCAACCACGTCAGAGTAGAGCAACCAGCTAACATATCTTCAAGATTCTTTCTAGATACAGAAAATAATTGCAGATCAAGCTTCTTCAGATTTGGGAAACCCATAAACTGGGAACCTGGTTTGAAGGATACACTACTAAGCTGAAGATGTTGTAACCGTGATATGCTTGCACTGTCAAAAAGTTCAACGGGGAAGATATACATATCCTCCTCACCTATGAACTCAGCTGGCAGTAAATCCAATGCTAGATTCTTTGTTAGAGACGACACAGCAAAACTGATCCAATTATTCAGATGACCAACAAGCATATCATGAAATTCAACTCTGACCTCAAGCTCTTCAACCACCTCGCCATGAAACTGGCACACTACCGTATTAACAATGTCAATGCATTGTTGAGTATATCTTTTTTTGTCACGGAAGTAACGACACTGGCCACGTATTGCAGTACAATCAAGACTTAGTCTTGAAGAAATAATCCACATACGCCTCCACTTACTTGACAGAACACTGGTCCTGACTACTTCACTGTATTGGAGTTTTGAAAATACTATGCGTAGTACATCCTGCAGCAAAATAGTGCTATGTCATTCGCATTGCCCAAAATTTGGGAATTTAATTTAATCTCAACACCAACCCTTAATAAGATACATTCACGTACCTCTGGGAGGTCTGCAAGTCTAAGATCTGATCTCCACTTTCTGCAGGATAGTCCTTTAGAGCAAGGATTTGCTTTCCTCCTGCAGACAAGGTTGTTTTCTTTCCCGATGCTACAGTACATAATGTCAAATTCCCCAATCAGTTACAATGCTGATGGGCAGTCAGGAGTGAAGGACTGATGAGCAGTGGTAATGAATTTAGGCTGTGTTTAGTTCGCGAAATGAAAAATTTTGGATTTCACATCGGATGTTTCGGGGATGTCGGAAGAGGTTTTCGGATACTAATAAAAAAAACTAATTACATAGCTCACCTGGAAACTGCGAGACGAATTTATTAAGCCTAATTAATCTATCATTAGCTCATGTTAGTACTGTAGCACTTATGGCTAATCATGGATTAATTAGTCTTAAAACATTCGTCTCGCGATTTCCAACCAAATTGTGCAATTAGTTTTTTTTCGTCTATATTTAATACTCCATGCATGTGCCGCAAGATTCGATGTGATAGTTTGGGGTGAAAATTTTTGGGAACTAAACCAGGCCTTAATGAGACAGGCTATGTCAAAACATGTCAACTCCGAAAATATCCATGCATCACATTAAGAAATATAACCACTTACATCTGACATTGATAAGGCCTAAGCATGAACCATGTACAAGTACATATGCACTAAAATCCTTAAACTTTAACCACTATCATACGGAAAAGCTTTTTTTAGTAGATTTGTTACCACAAGTGCTTTCAATTTCGAATAAAAGACCCAGGATCCATATACTCTGCTACTTTTTAGATAATAAAGGAAGAGTCTTTGTTCTGCTGTGCTATCAGATCAAGTGACCAACCATTGTAATTGACATTTGATGCATTCTCTAATTTAACAATGTGTATTTTTTTCTGAAAACATTTTGCTACACAGATTCTCCCTGATTGGAATGAACTTTCACTTTTTTGTCAAAGAATACCTAAAAGTTAACATTAACTTCCCCATCTCTCTACTTAGCATGAGAACGCCCTTGCTAACCAAATTGAATAACCACCCAAGCTTTTGTGGAAAAGAAAAAAACAGTACATCCAGATCAAAGATTGGAGCTTTAAGGCGAAGCGGATGCGGATACCCTTAGGTAAATCAGGCAATCTAAAAATCAGGCACATATAACAAAAGAGATAGATAGCGCCGGACCGCTAGCCTCGAGAAGATGAGGTCTCCTGTTCAGATCCACGAAAACAAACAAATAAATAGTTCTTGGAGGCAAGGCAAACCTCACAGGACGGCCGTCGACACGGCCCAAAACCCTGCCGCAGCGGTCTAGGGTGTCGCAGGCGAGCGCGAGACCAGCAGGACCTCCAACGCCGCCGTCGCTAATTTTGGCTCCCCCAATGGGATGGCCGGACGCACAGCGATGGGAACGGCCGACGATGCCAAAAATGCCCCGCGCAGGGGCGAGGGCACAGCCGACAACTCTAAGAGATCTCCATATGTGGGCCAGATCTACGCCGCGGTGGTCTGGATTGTGTTGCCCGACCTCCGCCGCCCTCGACGTGCTGAGCATAGCCGCCATGGCTCCTATCGTCACCACCGCTCGGGCAGGCCCCTGCGCTCGGGACTCGGGGGAATTTACGGGGGAAAATTTAGGTGGTTGTGCTCGGTTCCGATGCCAACAAAAAAACGAGCCCACACCGGTCACGGCTAGGGAGGGCAAAGGGAGGCATGCTCATCACACGGCGTCCGGCCTGCTCAAGCTTGTGGCGAGCAAGGCCGCGGCCAACATGACCCGTGAAAGCGCTGGTCACGGCCGATGGGGAGGGCTGGTAGCGGCAGCGAGTGTGGTGCACGACATGGATCTAACCAGTGTGGGACACGACGTGGTGGACCACCAGCAAGGACCGTGGGGCAGCATCACGGGCGCGCCAGTCGATGACATGCGGCGGCGGTGCAAGCACGACTGCGAGCGGCGTATAGGCACAATGATTTGCTTTTGTCCAATTTTTTTAATTTGGTCTGATTTTGTCGACGGTGGCATCCATCTGATCTGATTTGGTATTCATCTTTGGGCCTTGTTTAGATTATAAACGGCCGCGCCAGTCGATTTGATTTGCGGCGGCGGTGCAAGCACGACTGCGAGCGGCGTATAGGCACAATGATTTGCTTTTGTCCAATTTTTTTAATTTGGTCTGATTTTGTCGACGGTGGCATCCATCTGGTCTGATTTGGTATTCATCTTGCCATCCTTGTTTTGGTTTAGATTTGGTCTATGCTTTACGAACAGCGGAAGAGCAAATAGAGCCACGCGCACGCGGACGGAACCGGGGTGGACCAAAGTCCCAAACGCGGACAAAACCGGAGGAGAGAGAAAAAAAAAGAGGACATAAAGGACGCGGGAGGAGGCAGGCTGCAGGCATAACAAAAAAAAAAGCAAAAATTTTGGTAGAAATTTTGGTTTTTTAATACTAGATTAAGTAGCGTGCCCGTGCGTTGCTACTGAACAATAAAACTTTTGTACTAAAAACACACGGATCGCACGATACGATAATAGTACTGTTTAATAAAGGTACTTTTGATTATCATGAAAAAGTATTAACAAGCAATATTATCTTGTCTACAGAGTTAGAACCTCTTTATAGATGATATTCATTGAGAATATTATCATTTATCAGTTTCTTTCCCTTGTTCACGTTCTTCTCAACAATTAACATAGTCAAGATCCTGATGTTAGATCTTGCTATGGATATAGATAGCGCTACATATAATTGGCTATGTAAAAACACTGGAAGACAAAGAAACCTAGGTTTATGCCTATTGCAACGAAGCAACAATCATATACACAAGAGTTTGACTTGTTCTCGGTAAGGCGTGACCAGCTAGCAGCCACACAACCACATTGCGAGTTACATACACGAGGGACACATGGTGAGTCACGTACACGAGGGACACATGGTGAGTTAATGCCTACTAACCTGTCTCTCCTCTCTAGTATTACAGCATGAACTTGTGGCTCCAATGATATTTCAAACCTTTTCTAATATGTCCAAACGTCAAATATTTGCAAACCAGAGGAAAACTTATTGCAACAGAAAACTTGGATGACATAGATGCAATCGGAACTTTTGTATAAAGCTAGTAAGGTTCCTAACAAAAACTATTAAGACACTCAAAATAGATATTGTCCACTGCAAAGTCTTTAAACTAGACTCTCCATTTTTTAAAGTATCCGTGTCAGCACTAATTAACCGGGAATGGGGACGTGAAGCAGATCGCTAAGCACTGCCACCTTATCGAGAAGATCGTGAGCCTGTGAATGCTGCCAGCGGAGAGGGACGTCATCTCCTATGCGGTTTCTGCTCAATCTCCTCAAGGTTGCCAACATCCTGAACTCGTCCAAGGCAGAGCTGGTAAGGAGGGTAGGATGGCAGCTCGTGGAGGCCAGCGTTGCAGACCTGTTGATTCCATCGCTGTCCTGCAACCAATTCAAATGTAACCAGACATGCTACAATCAATTGTTTCATAGCACCCTTATGTCCAACCAAAGGAAAACCAATAATACTCTTCAGTCAGCTAGTGCAACTTGTAAGAAAATCTTAACCTGATGCGCTGCATATTCAGACTCTTGCAGATATCGGTCTTTTTTTTTAGTTAGACAACATGGTGTTTTTAGTGTTTGACAATTCAGTTTATCACAAGTAATACTCCTTTCTACAGGCCACTATTTCAATTAATTAAGCTTGCAAATAGTTCAAGTACTGCTCAAGGTTACTAAACTTGCAGTTCATTAACTGGGATACTATTTTGTTTGTGAAATCTTTGATAGTAAAGGTTAATGAACCGAGATTTCTAACCATGCAAATATTACAAGTAATAAATAAAATCAAAGTTAGCATACAAGAGCATACTAATCTGAAAAAGAGCAGATGATGTAGGGAATTAGAAATTCATGAATGAAAAAACAGATTAAGTTGACTACCAAACTTGATCAAACAAGGCACTATTTAGACCACAATGCTAATATCAAAGCTTTCATAAACCAAATGAATTAACAAGACCTCACTGGAAGACATCTTGAGGACAAGAGACCCATGCATTTACCTAAAACAATGCATTATTCAGACGGCGCTGCACGGGCACAAGATCAACTCCTGGCAGGCGCAGGGGGCATGGTTGAGTAGGAATGCAGACTATCTTTTGTACCACTTTAATTATAATAGGATCAGCTCATATCAAAAGTGTTTATGCAACCCCAATAATCCAAAGATATGACTATTTCAGGATCTCAATTTCAGGTAATATAATAATCCAAAAGCAAAAGGAATGCACAATGTTTTCTACCATGAAAAATTTAGAGAAAAAAATTCAGCATTGCAGGCTCAAAGAAGATAAGTTCATAATCACAGATTTGAACCTGCACAAAGCAACACAAGTTCAAAATCATATATCATTGACCCATCTGTTTGATAAAATGATATGGATAAAACCAGGGTGAATCATCCCTGCTGATACTAATTTATCCTGTCACCACAACACTAACACAGTCCACTTCAACTCACACGGTCAATTCTGCAACATTTAGTTTCAGAGACACAAAACCAACGGACAAAAGACCTGAGCACATTCGCGAGCAATCCAAGAAGAGGAGAGAGAGGGATCAATCTCAGGTGGGTGTGACTGTGTGAGGAAACCAACCTGAGAGGTGGTCCTCATGGTTTCCTCGTCCTGCCTATTCCAGACCAGGTCCTCATGTGGAATCAAAACCTGCAAATCATTCTTCAAAGTGAAAGTAATCCTTTTTGTTTGATAAACATGCTGAAATTCATCCATGGTTGCTGGTTAAATGGGTTAATTAGTATTTGTGCAGAGTTGCATACTAGAATTATCAGTCATATGCACGAAGAGTCATATCCACATAGTCACGTACTAAATTTTTCAACTTGCAAGCCTTACAGTTTAGTAATAACAAGAATATTATGTTTTCATTATTAAGCATAGAACTTTGCATCGAAACTATCTAGAAAAGAAACACCATATAGTGATGCCAACAGAGAAATCATCTCTAACACCAAACCTGCAAGCTCTCAGATAACATTAACTGAAATTACCTACTCAAGGTGACATACCTGCAATTTTCCAAGAAGACGCGGCAAAGAATAATCTGAGAGCCAGCAAAGAAGACATGACAATGTTGAATGAGCAAAAATTGTAAAAATATGTCATGCCAGTTCACATATATATCAAATATGAACAGAGAACATAAACCAAAGCTACTGAATTTTGCATGGCATCAAACAGTTAGACTGCACTGGCCAAATCTGGTACCATAAATATAAATTTGGGCTGCAGCTTACCTTTAAAAAAAATGAGAAGTGCTGCCAGTGATCTACAATATATATAAATTTGACAACATAGAAGTGTTGCCAGCGATCTACAATAAGGTTATTTGCTCTCAATGCAAAGAGGTGCTGGTGTCACTCACACTTTTGGACATTGTGGCATTCAGAACAGAAATAAAAGCTTCAGCTACTACACAAGGCCCTATGTACTTTGCACTGCAAATATCGATCGAAACTTGAACCCTCCAGATAAGGAGTACCGTTAACGACACATTAGTTAACATTAAGGCATTGGCATTTGCTCTTGGGTAACAAAAACTACAAAGCCAGCCTATACATGGAAAGGGCCTAAACATTGACGTCATGTCACACTCAGGTTGCGGCCATAATAACAACTGAGACCAAACCAGTTCCTAAGAGGCATTCATCTATGCACAAGCAATCTTATTTGTTTGCTTCAATATTGGTCTGTGAGAAAGAAACAGGAGCAGTTTGGCAATAGTCATCCTAGACAGGTGGAGACTAATTTCAGGGGTTAGTGTAAACATAGCAATCGGGACTGTGTTTATAGTAAATCCAACTTGGGCATAACTTCACACATATGAACTACTTGGGCAAGATATCAAGTCAAGTTCATCTTTTTGAGCCCTTTAGTGTACAAAACACGAACTGAAACTCCAACAAGCAGAGCACCGACAGATTTGTAGTGAAATCACACTGAATTTTCGCTGAGATCATGAACTCCTACCGTTCCAGCAGTAAATAGACCTTGAATTTGGATTCCTTCAGTATCGGGGCGCCCTCTCTCTCCGGCTGGCTGTGGACTGTACTGTCACGGCCGTCACCACGGCCATCCACTGCGCCCTCCTCGTTCTCTCTCCCTACCTTGCCGGCCTCCATGCCTCACCCCGCGCACTCTGCCCCCTTCCCTCCCGCACCGATCGTGTGACGGCTGGCCCGGCACGGCGGCGCAGGGCGGTGGTGCCTCGGGGCGGAGCGGAGGCCACGCGAGTGGACCTGGGGCCGAGGGTGGCAGCCGGACGTGGGCCAGCGGCGGCGGGATGCGGGCGCGGTCGTCAGCGTCGCGGCGACGTGGGTGCGGCGCGGGGTGAACGCGGAAGTGCTCGCGTGATTGGAGATCGCACGGGCGGGCAGAGCGGGAGGTGGGAAGCTCATTTTTTTCGCACCGGGTGAAGCGAAGCGGTGGATTGTCGCACCCCGTTTGGACGGTGTCCAAAAGATGCCGTGCCCAGTCTCTGGCTGTGGCTGGCTTGCCGAATGTGCGGCACGATTTGGCAGCCAAATTGAACTGGACGAGCACGGGCGAGCAAATAGGGCAGCAAAGCAAACACACGACGCAACTGCGGCGCGGCGCGGCGTCCGTTGGTTGGTCGCCAACCAAACACTCCAAAAACCGTGTCACTTTTTAGTCTTTTTTTCGGCTGGTAGGTGGAATAGTGAATTTTGGATGGTTGAATAGTATTATGTGTGAGAGAATAAGCTGAAACAAGCAGGAAGTAGTGTAGCCGAACGCCCTGGATATAGATATAGACTAGCTTGTATAAGCAATAGCAAACTCAACAACAGCTGGATCTAAATGGCATTCCAGGCCAGCTGATTTATTTTGACACAAACTCACATGGAAATTAGCCACCATCTTCAACTATCAGCAGATATAGATCATAGTAGATAGCATCTCCCTCGTTACTGTGTTCAGATTCAGACTACTACTTGGACTGGAGCTGCTAGTTGCCGCCACTCACATGGACTATTGTGTTCATTCATCAGACTTCAGACTACTATACTTCGTTCCATTGGATCAGGACGACTAAGTGTATATACATACATATATGAGCAGCACTACAAGTTGTACTAGGCCGCTGGTGATCCACATCCACTCCTTGCTTCTTGCATCCGCCGCAGATGACCTGAGCTGCTAGTTGCCACCGCCGGGGACGTCGTAGGCACACTGCTGCACGGTGACCTGGTCGATGGGCAGCGTGTCGGTCGGGAACGGGCAGGCGCCGTTGTGCGTGCCCTGGAGCGGCTCGCACGGCGCCGGGCTGACGTTAACCGACACGCCCTCGACGTCGGCGCACGTCCAGGGGTACTTCCTGGACTTGGACAGCTCGGCGGTGACGTTGGCGACGCAGATGCCCCGGAACGGCGCGCCCTGGATGCCCTCGAGCCGCGCCGCCTCCTTGTACACCCCCGTGGCCACCACGTCCTGGTAGCTGATGTTGTCCACAACGGGGATGGCGTTGGGGTCGTACTTGTCGTCCGGGTGGGACTTGTAGTTGCCCGTCATCCAGAACACCCGCTTCATGGTGGTGAGCGTCATCCCCCGCACGAACACGTCCTTCACGTACGCGCCCCGGCCCACGGCGGTCTTGATGCGCACGGCGGACTCGGTGTTGATCGCCGTGATGTCCTCCGCGCGCACGTCCTGGATGCCGCCCGACATCTCGCTGCCCAGCGCGATCACCGCGCTCGTCGGGGACACGCACGTCAGCCGACGGATCACGATGTGCTGGCTCGGCATCCCGTACGAGATGCCGTACTCGTCCCAACCGCTCTTGATCGCCACGCAGTCGTCGCCGGACACGATGTAGCAGTCCTCGATCCGGACGTGCGAGCAAGAGTCTGCATCGATTCGTACCATGTCAGGCCATGTCCATGTGTGTGACAGGCATCATCAATTTCTGTTTAGTTTTGCTTTCTGCTATAATTTCTAACTGAATCGGCAGCTTCTGCATCCTTCAATGAAGGAGCATATACCATACCAGGGTTGATGCCGTCAGTGTTGGGCGAGTTCGTCGGCGCCAGGATGGTGATGCCTTGCACCACGATGTTGCTGCGTTATAACAGTTTTATAGGAGTGAGTGAGCAATGATGTCAGAAGTCAGCACATAAGCATGCTGTCCAAATCATTTCTGACTTCAGGTGCTTGTACAAAGTTTACTAGTTAGTTCCTGACAGACGAGACGAAAGCCTTCTCACACAAGCAGATCACCAACCTGCTGTAGACCGGATGGATGTTCCACGCCGGCGAGTTGAGCAGCGTCAGGTTGGAGATGTAGATGGTCTCCGAGTGCATCAGCTCGATCAGGTACCCGCGCGTGTACTTGAGCTGGTTCTTGTGGAATTTCGACCACCACATCGCACCCTGTCCATCGATTGTGCCGTTGTTACCTGAAACATGAAATCGCAACGTTTGGACATCACAGCCACAGCCAAGTCAGATATGTTGTGCTACATCGATTGTGTCTTGAAATGGAAAAAAGGAACACATTTTTTAGCATGAAGGATGAGGAAAGCATTTCCATGTGCTCTTTTAGTTATCCAGTGCTTGGTCAGGCTCTGAACATTTATTTCTTCAGACAAACCGAGTTCTGAATATGAACACCTTTCAGCCTGAACACTGAACATCTTTCAGGATCTAGTTTAGTCATTATCTGTCGTCTGGTGAATGGTGACAACTTTGACAACGTTTTTTGGGATGAGGGGTCAGGAAAGCATATGCAGGTTTAACTATCCGTTGCTCCAGTTAGGCTCTGAATATTTGTTTCTTATTATGAGAAAAAAGAAACTGAAGATATGAACATCATCTTTCATTCAGTCTGAACACTGAACATTTCTGACCGCTCACCAGTAATGACTACATCGGTCAGGTTTGATCCACCGATGAGGCTAGCGAATCTTCCTCCAATTTTATCCCTCCCTCTTCCATACGAAGGCAGGGGATCAATGATCGGCCATTCGTTTATGTCCTGCACCACCAAACTTGCTTTGTTATCAAAATGTAGAACTGAAAAAACAAAATATCTGAATACGCGTGTACTATTATGTATTGAATCATTAAATCAAGATTTTTTTTCTGATACTAGCATCAAGAATAACGGTTAGTCAGTGCGTAGAAAGTAGTATATACAGTATATACAAGTAAGTAAATCAAGATGTTCTCATTCATTTCTAGAATTGTTTGTTGTCTGGTGACAACTTTGTGCAACTACCAAATGATGTGCCCAGGACACCGCAGCATATCTAAACTGATAAAAAAATATTGAAATATTTGTGATGACCAAATCGTTTTAGCCAGGCACCGTATGTACCAATATTGAAATATTTGGCACATCGGTTTTGTCATATCCGGTCAGTTATCATCATAATCAAAACCGAATTCGTATCGGACCTGGGAGGCGAGGATGACGGCGTCGCTGTGGAGGAAGAGGGTGAAGTGGCTGGTGAGGTTGAATGGCCCCGTGAGCCACTTCCCGGCGGGCACGTACAGCATGGCGCCGCCGCCGTCCTCGCCGGAGTACTGCGACAGGTGGTCCACCGCGGAGCGGAACGCCGCGGTGTTGGAGGTGGTGCCGTCGCCGACGCCGCCGAAGTCCGCGAGCGACGCCGTGTGCGCCCGGCAGGCCGGCGCCAGGTACATGCTCTGCCCGGTGCCGTGCGCCGGGGAGGGCGCGTGGTGGCGCCCCGACACCGCCGCCGACGCGGCGAGGACGAGGAGGCATAGCGAGCGCAGAATCTGTTACAGGAAACAGGAGGCCGTCAGTGTGTGTGCTTCAGAAATTGTCTGCTACTACATACATGAGCTGATCTGGATTGCTGGACTGGGTAGAATTCGATTTGGGCAAAAGATTGATCTTTCGATTGAAAATTCTCGGAAAATATGTGCGAAATCTGTTGGGGAAAACGAGAAGTACACCGAAAATCTTTGGTTGTGCATGCGAAAGTAGCAGCATATCTGGTAATCCGAGAGAGATTGCTGCAGTGCGGTGCAGTACCTAACCTAACCCACATTTGTGAGGCAAAAAGACGGCACTTTCCAGTGCGCCATTTCAGGAGACACCTCCATGTGCAACTTGCGACCGAAGAGGAAAAATCATTAATTGTGCACATAATGACGGGAAGAAGAACGCAGAACTAAAAAGGCGTGAAAGAGCAGAACAGAGAGGATGTTCCACTCTTGGCTCTTGCAACTTTCAACAACTGGGAGATGGGATTTGCAGGACACGAGGAGTATTGAAGAGCAGAACCGTGCAGCTAGCGCAGGAAGAAAAGGAAGAAACGCGCACGTGACCGCCGCGACTTTGCTGCAATGGATGAATGATATGACAGTACTAGCAGAGAGGAGAGGATGGAGGCGGTGAGTTTCGTACATGGAGGAGCGGCGGCGCGTCGAGGTCGAGCGTTCGCAGCGCCATTGCTGCTGTACTGTGCTGCTCTGCTGGTGCTGGTAACCGCAGTAGTGTTGGAGTGACTCACTCGTGAGATCACGGGATGATGGAGTGGATTGGATGGTAGTGGCAGGGCGAGCGGCACAATTTATAGGAGTCCTTTGCTGCACTGTTCAGCTCTAGCTCCTTCATTAATAGAGTAAGTTTTTTTTCCCTCCTCCTCCTCCTCCTTCTTTGAGATCTCGTTCATTAATAGGCTACCCTTTTTCTTCTTCTTTAATTGAGATCTCCTTCATTAATAAGTCCACAACTGCCTCTTCATGCATTTTCTTTTTTGTACCACTATCAAGTGCCTCCTTTTCTTAGACTTATACTTTTTTTACAACTATGAAAAGAAAATAAATTTAGAAGTGTCTTTGTGCGTGCTACTATACGTATATGTAATTCAGGTAACAGTGTTTTAAATTGTGAGCTATGGTATTTAGCGATCTGCCTCCTGAAAACAGCTAAGGCTAAATTGTACAACGACTAGCTAGACCTTTTTTCAAACAGCTACTTCGTTCTAAAGATATGGAGCGATAGTTTTAGCGAGACATCTAAAACCATGGTAGTAATAAATTACTACTAGTATGTATCTTTTGCTGACTAGCAGTCTGTTCGGTTGGCTGGTTCGTTTCGTTGCTGGTTCGTGAAGAAGTACTGACTGGTTTGTGTGAGAGAAAAATACTATTCCGACTAAAAATTTATGATCATTTACGACAAGCCACAGTCAAACCAAACGGCTGTAGCTCTTTCGGTTGCCTGAATCGCTTTTCACCGGTTCGGCCTACTTACATGTTAGTAGTATACATGCACATATGTCATTCTCAGCTACGGAAGAAGTATGTACAATCCTAATTACTGCCCTTCACTTAATTGCTTGTTTATAACAAGAAGAAAAAAGTTAATTTCTTATGTTTTATATTGGCTTAGTGCTACGGAAAACGTATGTAGAAACTTTAGTTTGAGTTAATTGCCTTTAATTTAGTAGTGTTGGTTTAGGCTTATTATACCTGCTCACCCGTATAGCCAGCCGTAAATATTGTAGATCGATTGATATGAGCTGCCCTGTTCTCTTCCTGAATACTACTAGCATTAGTAGGTTATGAGCTCTGAATAACTGACACTGCCAGTCAATTAGCAACTTTAGTTTAGCATGGTGACTGACTGGTTGACGAACGTCGTGCTGAGTCTGAAATTTCTGTGAGATGGATAGATTGATTTCGGAGATGAAAAGTTAGTCAGTCAGTAGTATAGTAGAGGTATATTATTTGGTAAAGTGCTGCTGCTTCGTCGGCTGGTGTGTTGTTTGTAGCAGCTTTCATGTGAAGTTAGACACACACACATTATTCCCTGCTTGGCCATCCATCCATCCCGTGTGCTGTCAGTGTGCGTTGCATTGTAGTGTGGTCAGAATCAGAGGGGAAAAAACAGAGGGAGGGAGGGTCGTCACGGGTCGTCGCAGGTCGCCGTGCGTGCATCTATCTCCAACTCCGATGAGGATTATTGCTTGTCGAACGTCGTTGGTTCCAATTCCAAATCCAAATAGCATGGTACTACTATTGAATCATAATCCCAATGCATGGAGCCATCAGCCATGGATCACGGGCCAGAAGGCGGAGCTACGTGGGGCCATAGTGGGCCATGCCCCTCCTGGCTCCGTAAATTTTCTAAAGTCCATATACTGTTCAGATGGCGTAGAAATACAAATACAAGGTCATTAATAATAGTGCAGAGTCAAGGCAGCTAACAAGCAAGCAACCAGTCCATTCGTAGAAATAGCAAACAACGCAATCCATGTTCAGTCTCTATTTCTACTTTCTGTTTTTCTTCGTCAAAGTGGCAGTGTCTCCGTGGCTCACAACAATTAGTTACAATAGTTAGACCCAGTTTAGTTGTTAAAATTTTTAGCAAAACACTACTATAGCGTTTTCGTTGTTATTTGACAATTAGTGTCCAATCATAGTCTAATTAGGTTTAAAAGATTCGTCTCGTGAATTTCGTCTAAACTGTGTAATTAGTTTTATTTTTTATTTATATTTAATACTTCATACATGCGTCAAAGATTCGATGTGACGGGGAATCTTGAAAAATTTGACGTTTTGGGCCTCGTTTAGATTGGGGTTAGGAATCAGTATTTGACATTGTAGAACTTTCGTTTATATTTGACAATTATTGTCCAATCATGGCCTAACTAGGCTCAAAAAATTCGTCTCGTAATTTACAATCAAACTGTGTAATTAATTATTTTTTATCTATATTTAATACTACATGCATGTGTCCAAAGATTTGATGTGATGGAAAAAGAGTGAAAAAACTTATCATCTAAACCAGGCCTTAGAGGGGAACTAAAAAGCCCTTACATCTCTCCACCGCAGACGGCTCCGCACTTGGCATAACGCAACATATAGCTCGTTCGGCTGGCTTTAAGCCAGCTGGCTGGCTGGTTCTCGTCCTCACGAAATCACTGTTCATATTTTGATAGAATAGTATTTTTCTCTCACAACAATCAGCCGAAACAGTATTTTTTAATCCCACCGAACAGGGCCATAGATCTTGTCAGCCTACAAACGTCTCGGACTGCTGTAAGGTGTCTTCTTGTTCAGCACGTGTGCTTGAAAAATGGCCCCCTCTTGATTGGGCTGCACGCTCCGCCCTAGTGGCCTAGTTAGTGCTCTGATAACATGCGTGGCGTGCTGCTGCATTATTGCATTGGCATTGGCATTGGCATTGGCAGCCCCACTGAAGAAGAATATCACTCTCTGCTGGTTAGCTTTCGGCCTTTCACATTACGCAATGCGGCCTTCACATTACGCAATGCATTATCCCCACCTAAGCTCACGAGCTGCGGCTGAAGCGTGCCTGCGTGCGCTACTCTATGTACGTGTTCTTGGATTATCTATCTATCTAAGCTTCGATCTACTCCCTCCACCCTAAAAGGGGCTGCGGCTGAAGAGGTGACCTAGCTATTTGGTGAGCCCTGTTTGGATCCTTCAACTAATAATCAGCCTTTCTTAACTTGCTTGGAAAAGCCAATTAAATTAACTTTTTGTTGGATGGATAGTTATTATTTTAAGCTATGATGAGTTGGGCTATTATTAGATGGGTCTGGGGTGCTGGAAACCATTGGTGCTAATATTAGGTGCCGTTTGGCACAGCTTCACACTACAGATTGATTTATCACTGTCTTCACTTTCACTGTCGTAACGATAGAAACGACGGTGTGATACTTGCACCGTCGGTTGGAACAATAGCGAGGCCTCAACCGGCAGTTCAGACTTCTACCACCGACGGGTTAACGATAGATGCGGCAGTGGTATTGGGGTTGCATTTCCTCCGTCGCATGAAAAGCCGGGCCAACTGGGATACGCATTTTGCCCGCCGGCGTCAACCGACGGTAAATTCAGCATGAGTGTTGAATTGCCTCAACTTCCAAGGCCGTCAAATCACCATTACTTCCGCCATCTGAAGCCTAAGAGCTGCGTACCCACTGTTGTACATATACTGCAATGTGCGTTACGACGCGGCTATGAAAGGTGCGAGTGTAGTAGTGTCACTTCACTGGTGATTAGTGAAGCAGTTTCTTGGGCTTCAGCTCCATGAACGGCTCTTCTAGTGGAGCTGAAGCTATTTTGGTACCCCTTTTAGCAAAACAACTCTTTAGAGTAGACAAAACGAATAAAAAGATCAAAATGCCCTCTTTTTCCTATCCATGTCTTCTTCTTCCCCTGTCTATCTGCCACACAAACACGAGGAAACCTCGGGGGCGTGTGCCGCCACTCCCTCAACCCTTTGCCCGTGACACACAGACAAAGTGGCTACAGGTGTCCCTCAGCCTGAGTGTGCAGGCTGGCTCAAGGCTTCAGCTACCTACGCGCCCCGACGGCCGAGAACTCTAGTGGTCGCGCGCCCCGGCGGCCAATCGTCTATCCTTTGTCTTAGGATGTTTTAAGGGGCTCCCTAGGTGAAGCTATTTCGTTTTATTTTACCCTGTTTGGCAGAAAGCAGCTCCAAACGGCTTCTGGAGCCGGTGGAGAAGCCCTGGCAAATGGGGCCTTAGTTAGTAAGAGGAACTCCACCAGATAATGTATATTGCATCTCCTATAAGTTGCTTTAGAAGAGTATGATATAGCATAGTACTGTTGCAGCAGATTACCTACAACTTGTCTCCTCTTGTACTGTTTTAGGATAGGGGAGAGAGGGTTGTCTCCTTCGTTAGGAGAGATGATGCTTTTTAGCAGTTTTCTTAAAAAATTTAGGTATAGGAGATGAGATAGGAGAACTGTTGTAACATTTTCATCTCCTAAACTACTACTTTTTGGCTATAGGAGGTTGGATAGGATTTCTGGTGGAGATACTCTAATAACCACTAGCTAGCTAGGATCCTAATACACTATGGCTTCCTTTGGAAGCAGGGCCGGACTAGCCGAGGGAGGAGATTCCCCGCACGGGGATTTCAGCGGACGGTTGGTTCCCAGGCCAGCATTTCCTCGTGCCCTACTTATTTGTTTGGAGACATGATAGATAGGGAGACGCTTGTGGCGGCGAGTTGGTCACAACTCGCGAAGCAAGCGTCGCCGTCTCGCGCCGCACGGGGAAGCCGCGCCCGGACGGTAGAGATGGGGAAGCGCTGCACCAGGAAATGGCATGTGTCGGGGCTGCTCGCCCCCTTCGCATGTACTTCCAAACACCAAACCAATTTGACCCGGGGCTACCTTCCGCGCGGAGGGCCTGCCTGGGAAAAAGGCCAGGATAACCCCGTGGATCAGGTCTTCCAAAGGAAGCCTATTAGTTTTGGGATTCACCCAAGTGCTCCTAGCTAGGGCCGCTTAGAGGGTGTGTAAGACAATATGCCCAAGAGCTTTAACCAGTCCTTGACGAAACATATACTCCCTTCAACTTCAGATAATATAGATTGTCTTCGATTTGTGCACGTAATAAGTAACAAGTAAAAGGATACAACGCGCACGTATAAATTGTTGAATAATAGCTTGCATTCGCTTGTGTAAAAAATAAAGGAAGAAAAAGGCTAAATTAAAACGTGCATGCTATTTTAAGGTGGGCTAGGAAGTTGTAATGTTGGCTAGCTATGAGCAACTCCACCAGCAGATTGAGAAAGACAAACTCATTTCCTTCAAAACTGCCATAGAGGAAAAATGAGGTGAAAAAAAAACTGCTCCAACAAATTCTCTTTCTCAATCCTATTTCTCTATATTTTTTTCTCACATTCCCTTAAAAACCCCACCTTAATCCCTCACATAAAGGGGAGCAACTGAGTAAGCGGCTTTTTTTTTCCAATCCCCCTTTTTCCCTTCTGTCACTGGCATCTTGGGCACACACTGAACGGGCGAGAGAGATTGAGACTTGAGAGAGAGGAGACGGAGAGAAGACGACGCTTTTAGCCATTGATAGGTGGGTCCCACCCAAATAGAAAGGGGATGGGTTTCTCATTTTACTGCTGGAATAGTTCTCTAAAAACACAAATTCAGTTTTTTTAATAGATGGTTTTAAGAGAAAAAGAAAAGAAAAAGAGGATCCATTGGAATTACTAGGATGAATTACTGATGCGCGTACGTGGGTTGCTTCTTGGGGTGGGTGGGTCGGTGGTGGCAGCCGCGACTGTCCACCGTCGAGAGACATTCAGAGATGTGCGATCGATATGGATGGCAGTTGCGTAGATTGCATTGCATATTTGCATGCATCTCTCGTTCTCAAGTGTCAGCCTCATCAGGCCCTGGATCGATCGACTGTGAATTCATTAATTATCAATATCATCCACGATGTGAAAGAAGCTAGATAGCTTGCTAGTAGTAGTGGCCTAGTGGGGCTAGCTAGGTGGACCAGAGACGAACCCGGCGCGGCACTTTCCGTCAATTTTTTTTTAAAGAAAAAGATAAAGCAAAAAGGTTAGCTAGTTCTGCATCCATGCTTGCCTGCCTGCCCACTTCGGATCTACATACGTACCTCTAATTTGGTGCAGTGTATATACACTGCATGTGTGTATGTGTAAACATTGAGCATATGAGATTGTTGCATACATTCAGAAAATAACAGTTATAAAAATAAAGATTGTTCGAGAATGCTTAATTTTGGTTGTGTGGGCATTAGAACTGTAGGCTGCACACCGTCGATAATCTTCACGGATCGAATTTTTGTGGTCGACAATCGACGTGCGCTAGTGCTCCATCGTTTTCCTGGCCTTTTTCATTTGCCGGCCCACCGCGTGCACGCACGCGGTACATCCATCATTCCTGCTGCAGGCTGCATGCAGTCCCCGGCCGGCCGCCGATCTCCCAAAGCTCGCCACCCATGCACAAATGCAGGATCTCCCAAAGCTCGCATGTCTGACAGATGACAACGGTGTGTCACGAGTAATAACAGTGTAAAAGCAAGGCCTGCAGGCCGAGATCATGCATTATTATATGTATATGTATGCCGGTGGTGGCCGGAAGCCAAACCAATTAGCCGGCCGCCCTTTTCTATCCATCCACACACACCATCGTGCACACAAATATAATCAGCATGTTCGTTTCAGCTCAATTGGCTTATAAGCCATGGCTGAAAGTACTGCTGACTGGTTTGGTATGAGAGAAAAACACTGTTCGAGCCGTGGATTATAAGCCAAATACGAGCGAATAAGCCAAAACGAACAGGCTGAATATACAGTAACATAATAATCCATGCATGCATATCCATCGTTGACGACGCATGAACGAACTCAGTCCAATTGTGACCTGCACTCAACCCTACATCACACGTATTTTCTCTCCGATGGAACTACGACACATGAACGCGTGCACTTTACTTGCACGCACGCATGGATCCGTCGCCGTCGCCGTCGCCATCGGTCGGTCGATATATGGCAGCCACTTGTTTCCATTATATTTTTTTTCCTGCTGCTGTTCCCATCTCTATATCTTCAGTAGTTTGTATCAGCATATATAAATTAGTTTTTATAGGCACTGCCACCAGGCGACCAAAATCAACGACATGAAACCGCTGCCTGGCATGCAAATAAAAGTGTTTGGCGTCTCAACCAAACATATACGTACTATAAATCTTATTACATGGGCTTCATCGTTCTTTTTTTTTCTCTCTCTCTCTAGCCCTCTCTTCTTCTTTAGTTTCCCTTCTCTCAGTGGTTGAGGGCGGACGACGGATCAAAACTAAGATCTGACACGCCGGGTATCAAAATGCATTATATCTACAACATTTGGGATGACGTATACAAGGCTTAAACGCTTTGTAAAATAATTCAGTCTAAAATCGTGCATGCGCGGTGCGTTTTTTTTTTTCAAAGCAAAATTCAGTCTAAGATAAATTTTTCAAGGTAACGGAATGGTGTTCAAGCGCTGCCCATGGTAGTGAATGGCTTGACGTGGGCTGTAGTCAGCCTAGGCCCATTCAAAGCTCGGCCTCTGCATGATCATTTTCATTTACGCTCAGCTCTACTAGGGCATAGCATTTGATTTTCTTAACTTTCCATTAGCCTAATCTCATTTCTTCTTCGTATTAATTGCTCTTCTCCCATCTTGTTTTTCCTATAGACACTGACCAAACCTGAGCAAAAGTCGGATCAGACCATGGCCTAGCCGAGCCATTTTAGAGTATTGCTTAGGTCTTAGCCGTGACATGGTACAATTTTGTTGCCATTTATCTATCTCAACCATAGTACATACATATTCTTCGCCATCGTGGTAGTGATAGCTCGATGGCCAGATGACACCTTGTGGTCCTATATAATATAGGACTTGTTGCCATCATTTCATTGCAGGGGCGACACTACTGGAAACCCGCACTTTACCGAGTGCCGCACTCGGCAAAGGGCACTCAGCAAAGAATTAATCGGCAAAAAAGCTTTTTCCGAGTGCTTTTTGTCGGGCACTCGGCGAAGATTTACACTTGGCAAAATAAAAATGCGAAAAAACCCAAAAATAATAGTAATTTTTTTTTCGAGGAAGGGCGCCATCGGCCAGTGCCCATCCGTCCAACGCCATCGGCCATCGAAGTCGCGGTATTTTTTGAGCAAAATTCGCGGCTAATGCGGCCGGCGGGATTCGAACTCACGACTTCTCCCTTGTGTGTCTGTTGCTCTACCACGGCACTACACTGTCACTTATGTCTAGATTCCGTTATCTATCCTCATATTATACTAAATTGAGAGTAAATTGCTTGTTTGAGGCCCTAAACAAATTCAAATTAAAAAGTAGTCAACTACAAAGTTTCATAACTCTTTGAGATCTACAATTTTCATTTAGGAAGTTTTTCCATCTGAGGTCGTTTGAAAAATTCGAATTTCAAATTTGAGAGATTCAAACGTAGTTTCATAACTTTTGGAGATCTACAATTTTAATTTAGGAAGTTTTTCCATCCGAGGTCGTTTGAAAAATTCAAAATTCAAATTTGAGAGATTCAAACGTAGTTTTGCATGATAAGATGATTTCAAATCAAAAAGTTGTCAACTACATAGTTTCATAACTTTTGGAGACCTACAATTTTCATTTAGGAAGTTTTTCCATCCGAGGTCTTTTGAAAAATTCAAAATTTCAAATTCAAACGTCATTTTTGCATGACAAGATGATTTCAAATCAAAATGTTGCCAACTATAAAATTTCATAAGATCTCAAGATCTACAAAATTTATTTTGGTCATTTGGTCATCCGACATAGTGGTAGTAACATTATTCACAAATCTTATATATCTCTCTTCGACTTTCAAGAAACTAATATGAGAGAGATGTAGATTTTATAAACAACGTTATTGTCGCTTTGTCAAATGAAGAAATGACAAAAATAAACTTTGTAGATCTTGAGAAGTTATACAACTTTGTAGTTGAAAAGTTTTTCATTTGAATTCATTTAGGGCCTCAAAAATTACTTTGAAAAAATGATTTGCCGAGGGCAAAAAAAAATGCACACGGCAAAATGCCTCTTTACCGAGTGCAAAAAAAGACACTCGGCAAAATACATCTTTGCCGAGTGCCAGAAAAAGGCATTTGGCAAAGACGCATTTTGCCGAGTGCCGAAAAATAGCATTCGGCAAAATACATCTTTGCCAAGTGCCGAAAAAAAACACTCGGCAAAACCATCTTTGTCGAGTGCCGAAAAAAACACTCGGCAAAGCCGTCTTTACCGAGTGCTCGATAAAATACACTTGGCAAAGCTTCGGCACTCGGCAAAGTGCCGGTTTCCGTAGTCCGAAGACATGGGGGGCTAGAGAGGGCCTGATCCCTGACATTGACGTTTTCTACTATATATATCCTTTTATAACCAATCTAACTTGCCATGTAAATGATTGACATTTGTCCTTCCTAATCTTAATTTCTGTCTTCGCCACTGATTGATCAGTCTACCATAAACCATAATTGCTCCTCTAAGCTCGACAGTGAATCCAAATCACAAAACTTTAGAATCTAACCCTTGGCCATAATGTTACTAGAGAATTTAGCGAAGCTACGAGAGTAGCTTATAAGTGAGTATAAATGCACACCAAACATAAATGAAATGAAATGGCGATAGAGGCAGTTAAAACATTAGGCAGGTTCGCTTATCTTATAATCTATTTTTTTTTCAGCCGAAACAGTATTTTTCTCTCACAACAAATCAGCCGGAACAGTGTTTTAGCTTGTTTTTTCAGTGAAGCGAACGGAGCCATTAGCTTTTTAAATGCACAGTGAACTCAAGCGCGGAGAGTGTAAAACCGCCATACAGAGAAAAACAAGTCGTTCTAAGTGCTCCCTGTTATTTTGGCGTTTTAGATACGTAGCTTTTAATATGTATCTAGATATAATATATGTCTAACAAAATGTATACTGTATCTTAAAAAGCTAAAATGACTTAAAATTTGGAGTAAGGTCTTGTTTAGTTTTTCCCTTTAAAGTTTACTTTATATCCCATCAAATGTTTGGACACGTGTATGGAGTATTAAATATAGACTAAAAAAATAACTAATTGCATGATTTGCAACTAATTTACGAGACGAATCTTTTAAGCCTAATTAGTCCATGATTTGACAATGTGGTGCTAGAGTAACACATGGACTAATGACAGATTAATTAGGCTTAATAAATTCGTCTCACGAATTACTGACAGATTCTATAATTTATTTTTTGTATTAATATTCAAATATTCCATACGACTCTTTCATATGACCCTGACATGACACATCAAAAACTTTACGCCTAAATTTAAACGAGGGCAGAGAGAGAGAGAACGAAAACGTAAAATAGGCGCCAGCCAAAGTGTAGACTGCCTGCCTGGACCCAGCCGGTGATCGTCCGACAGGTGGGCCCGGTTCGTCATCTGCTCCGGCAAAAAGATTGGACTACGGCAAAAGGCCTGCCTTCCAGCGATCTCCGGCGGCGAGGCGCCGCGCCGGGGGATGGGCCAGGATGTGGTCGCGCACGTCTACGACGTCGCCACCGCCGGCTCCGACACCACCGTGCTCCACATCAACCGCTTCTTCAAGGACGCCATCGGTCTAGGCGGCATCTTCCACACCGCCATCCAGGTCATCCATTTCTCCTCCCGAGTCCCGATCCAACCGCCATTTTTTTCTCCATTTGGGATGCCTGCAACGCCCACAAAGATTGGATCACGACTCCAGCGGGTTCGTCTTCTGGAGAGATAGAAATCGTTTTTTATATATAATGCGTCCAATTGTTTTTTTACCCCCAAATCTTAATTCAATGCTGTTGGCTGAATGGGGGCGATTATGTTTTTATTGCTCCTGTGAAGAATTTAACTTGATTTTTCGTTGGAATTGACAAGCGTACAAACTGTACTTCTGATACATATATGTAACTGCTAGCCAGTACTCACCATTTGGCCTGGGTCCTGATACCGTGCTACTTGAAGAGGGTGTGGCGTCAAACTGTAATTCTCAATGGGGGCTTGGAGATTTCCTATTAATCCAGTAGGGTTGAATGCAGCCTTGTGGTAAAAGATAGATCTCTGTGTCGTCCTAACGATGATGCCATGAATTGTGAAAAGAAAAAACACTCTTTATTCTTTATAACCATTCTGCTCCTTGTTCTGTGAACTGCTTAGCTCCTCCTGGCCCTCTAGAATGAGCACTGATTGTTAGGCTAATTTACTGCTCTCTTTAATGAATTTTTGTAGATTCATCCTACGGAAATTAGTCATCCATGGTATTGGTATCAATGATTTTATTTGCGATTGGATTCCTAGCATGTTTATTCATTAGTAGGTGCTTATTGTTGAGGCACTACTGTGATCAACTCCTGAGCATCTCGACTAGCAGGTCTACGGTGATGAAGAATGGTCATTTGGCTACTGCGACCGTGGCACTGGGGTTTTTAGCTGCCCCCCATGCAAAAATCCCATGTACACTTATCGTGAATCCATAGTGCTGGGGAAGACCAACTGCTGTATCCTCAAGGTAAATCAGATACTAAGGGAACTGAGCTGGGAGTGGCCTGGACAGTCATATGAACTCCTGTCAAGAAACTGCAATCACTTCTGCAATACCTTCTGCGAAAAGCTTGAAGTACCAAAACTTCCAGGTTCTTATGATTTCTTACCATTTGACTCGTAAACAAATTATTTGGTTGTTCCTTGTCTATAATGGCTGCTGGAATATAAGCCCTTTATTTTGAACTGAAGTCCAGTCATGAAAACATCTTCAAAATTAAACTGATTTATGACTCCAAAGTGATTGATTATGTGCAGGTTGGGTCAATCGCTTTGCAAACGCGGGTGATGCTGCTCTAGAGGTTGCTGAAACTACAGCAGTAAAGGTATGCATTCTGGACTTTTCTGCTATTTTTATGTTTCTCTTGAAATTTTGTCATCTCCTGTTGTACCATTGGAATTTGATGTATTTCCCCTCAAGTTATGTGTACCTTCTAGACTTTTGTGTTCCGCATCTCACTCTTTGAAAACTTGATAGCAAGTAGACCATGCCATCATGTTAACCAAACTGAAACAGAATGGGGAAGACTCAGAAATTAATGTGCATTCTTTCTAGCTGAAGGAAATCTAATAGAAAATTGTTGTGGTACACTGTCAGATTGTGTTGGAAATATATTTCTTAAAAATCTTGATGCAAAGGAATTTATGCCATTATGTGAAACAGTAGCAGTAGCAG
This sequence comes from Miscanthus lutarioriparius, assembly GCA_904845875.1. Lineage (NCBI taxonomy): Eukaryota > Viridiplantae > Streptophyta > Magnoliopsida > Poales > Poaceae > Miscanthus > Miscanthus lutarioriparius. Next base: position 79,936,397 of record CAJGYO010000019.1, on the reverse strand, counting down.
TAGCAGTAGCCTTATCCATTGGCAATACTGTCCAAATTAATTTAGTTTATAAAATTGGCACATATTGAATCTCATCGATCTTTTTCTCTGCACACAGCTGAAACAAGCGAAAAAGGAAATCGTGACTGCTTGCAAAGCAGCCTCGACATTCTTGACTGGCACATCGTCAAGCTCATCAAATGCGGAGGATACGGGTGGCTCAACCTCGACAGGAAATTCTCTTTTCGAGGGGGCATGGATCAGAAGTATCGTTGGTATGACTATGAAGCCGTCAAAGAGTCTAGTCTGCGTAGATAGTTCGGATAGCGATAGCTCTGAGAGTGAATCAGAATCAGATGGCGATGGGCCTAATAGCAATGACAACGCTGAGCAACAAGCTAAATACGCAACACAGGAGCAAGGCACGAAAAATGAGAATAACAGACCACAGGGCCATTCATGAAGCTCACTCACACCAATACCGCAGAGAGAGGAAAGACCTCTACATACTGCCGTTTTCTGATAAACAGATTACACAGGGAGCAAACCTAGAGCAGCAACTAACTTTACAATTTTGTCACGTTCATTTCTGATTGAGAACTGGGAGTGGCGAAAGGGCCCTGAGGAGTGCGGAAGCGATGGAGCGCACCACAATGTGTGCTATCTTGAGCTTAATCTGTCCGCGCCGTGGGAGCGGACGAACTCTCCTTTGCCTTTCAGCCCTGTAAACTCTGATGAGACGAGCGGCGCTTGCTTTCTCCGCCATCTTTGTCAAACGAAGGAGATGTTTCTTTTGTAGAGAGTAGGAAGCAGACAGATGAAGGAGGAGATGTTAGGGAGCTGGTTGCACTTATGCTTAATTTCGTGCTACTGTGGTCTATTTATAGACGCCGAGGAGTTTATCTGAACATAAGACATGACAGCTAAATTCTTGTTTCTGTGTAGTATCAACGGAATGCTGTTCCTTATAATAACCCTGCAGTGTCTGTAGGTATGGCAAACCTCCTGCTGGTGTGTATGTTTGAGTCATGATTGGTCTGTTTGTACGTGTGCGCGAATCTGCAAATCTTTGACTTGGTGCTGTCCATACGCTTCTGTTCAGAGCAGACACGTATGCATCCTATGAACAACAAATGATTGGCTTGAAAGGTAGTATGACATTTGGCACGTCACGTACTCCTTCGTGTGTATTTATATGTACGTACGTATGTATATTCAAAATGCATGGAATTGTTGCCAATCTGGTAGGTATGTCCCCCAAAACCTGAATATTTGTGTTGATGAACAGAAGATGCATTTGTGACTATATTTTTCTTGGCGGCAGATGATTGAGATGAGAGCCATGCCAAAACCAAAACAGACTTCCTTCAAAAAAGAAAACCAAAACAGACAAGAGGGCAAGTGCCACCTGTGATGTCATGTGCATGTATCAGAATCCTGAGCTTGTGAGGAGCAGAGAAATGGTGCCAGGCTGTGGTGCCCCCAGACCTGAGTGCTTTGCCACTGCACGAGAGAGACAGGCATTTGGGATTATGCTTGTTTATTGCAGGAGCGGTTACAAGAGGCCGACTCCATCTTTAGCGCTAAGCATTTGCATTAGTTTTGCCATGATCCTTGTGTGGCAGTTACTGACTTGCAGTCCTACCTTACCTGTGATATGCTGATTGGCCCTTGACTGCTTCAGAGACTCTGGATCCGATGGAGAAGAAGCAGCTTCGTGGACGACCTTCTGGTCTTCTGTCTCTCCTTGTGGTGTTTCAGTATCACGTCGCTTTCTGAAACCCATTCATTCGTAGACGTGTTTACAGTCTTAAACATCTTTAAAACAAATTAATTTGATATTTACAGCTGAACGATGCTGCCGAACATCAACTCCTCTGCGGCCAGCCGGTCATCCTACAAATCATGACTTTACCCCACGATGCATGTTCGTTTTTTCTTTCAAACAGCGAACCCTTTTACAGCTGAACGATGCTGCAACATCAACTTCTCCGGTCATTACATCATGATTTATATCTTTTTTTTTTCTTTCAAAGCGAACCCTTTTTATGATGAAAGAAACGAGTGGTAGTCAAGCAGTGCTAATCGAGGTTAGATGCTGTCATGAACTCATGATGTGCATCGCCGGGGACCAAACATTTGGAAATCGGTGGAACGGACAGGGGCAACTGACAAGTGGCAACATGGTCACACTGACATCTATATGCAGCCGAATATTGGTCCGGGTTCGGCCGCCTGCATCTTTGGAATTTTGGAGGGACTCAGTCGGCTTGATTGGGCATCTTGACTCTCGTAGATTAGTAAAATTCATTTTTCTCTAAAGAGGAAAACATCCTATACGTATAAATCCTTTATTCTGAAGAAGAAAACGAAAAAAAATAAAGGTCACAAACATTTTGACATCATCAGCAGAATAAAATAAAGATGATCATGAGACTCCATGTCACTTTCTCCATGCGAGAAAACAAAAAATTGTGTTCTAAAAGGACAGGTAAAATGTCAAGAAAAATACAGTAGGAGCAGGAGCAAATGGCCGGCCGGCCGGCAGCACCGGTGTCCAGTGCACAAGAAGAGGCAATGAAACACTTGGCCCAGGCGCGCGCCCCAACAGGACAGAGGATTTTGTTTCGGGTGAGGTGGGGGCCGGCATGGCGCCACCCGCCGCTCAGGCTCAGCTTCTCCTCTCCAACCACCCCTCGCCGTCGCCGCCGCACCGTCGTCGCCTCTTCCCCCTCCTCTTCCGCCGCCCGCTGCCGCCTCGCCTACACACCTGCACCACCCGGCACAACCACGGCCACGACAAGTGCGCCTCCTATTCCCCTCGCCTTCGCCACGCCCTCCGCCCGCCCGCCGCCGCAGCCACGGTGGCCATCGCGCCCGGCGACCACTGGGGAAACTGGGCCTTCCTCCTCTCCGCCGCCGCGTTCGGCACATGGTAAGAGACCCGAGCAATGGCCTTGTCACCGATGACCGATTGACCGGAGCTTGCCTTGCTCGCCAACTGAAGGGCGGAGGAGAACACGTCGTGGGGCGCCACGCTCAGCGGGGCGCTGGTCAGCATCATGGCCGGCCTGGCCGCCACGGCCGTCGGCCTCGTCACCCCCGGCGCGCCCGCGCACGACGCCGTCATGGAGTACCTGCTGCCGGCCGCCGTCCCGCTGCTGCTCCTCGGCGCCGACCTCCGCCGCGTCGTCCGCACCACCGGCGACCTCCTCAAGGCCTTCCTTCTCGGATCTGGTTGCGGACAAAATCGCATATTTTTTCTTTTCTTTTCGTAGGCCTCAGGCTCATCTATCAATCAATCGAATGAATGTTGAACATTTTGGTGTGCAGTCGCAACTGTAATCGGCACGACGGTGGCGTACCTGCTGATCCCCATGAGATCGCTGGGCCAAGATAGCTGGAAGATCGCAGCTGCACTCATGGGCAGCTACATTGGCGGAGGTAATAATGTAAATGCTTTGCTTACTCACTCATCATCACTGCCACTGCCCACTGATGACATCATCGACTGCAACGAGCAGCGGTGAACTACGTCGCCATCTCGGAGGCTCTGGGCCTCACGCCGTCCGTCCTCGCCGCCGGCGTCGCAGCGGACAACCTCATCTCGGCGCTCTACTTCATGGCGCTCTTCTCACTGGCGTCAAACATCCCAGCAGAGCCCAAGACGGCGACGGCGAGTCCACAGAAGGACGGCGAGCCCGACGAGGGCGGCGGGGGCCGGCTGTTCGTGCTGAATGGCGGCGCGGCGGTCGCGCTGTCGTTCATCATCTGCAAGGCCGGGTCGGCCATGGCCGCGCGGCTGGGTCTCCAGGGCGGCACGCTGCCGTGCGTCACGGCGCTGGTGGTGTTCCTGGCCACGGCGTTCCCGGGCCCGCTCGGCAGGCTCGCGCCGGCCGGCGAGTCCCTGGCGCTCATCCTCATGCAGCTCTTCTTCGCCGTCGTCGGGGCCAACGGCAACGTCGTGGACGCCGTCACCCGGGCGCCCAGCGTCTTCGCCTTCGCGCTCGTGCAGGTGTCCGTCCACCTCGCCGTCGTGCTCGCCGCCGGCAGGATCATGGGGATCGACAGGAAGCCGCTGCTCATCGCCTCCAACGCCAACGTCGGCGGGCCCACCACGGCGGCTGCCATGGCCACGGCCAAAGGCTGGACCTCGCTCGTCGTGCCCGGAATCCTCGTCGGCATCTTCGGGATCTCCATTGCCACGTTTCTTGGCATCGGATATGGCATGTTCGTGCTCAGAAGAATCTGCGGCTGAACTCAACATGAACTTTGTGTTTTTCTGGCGCACACTCGCTAGAAGAATGCTTGCTTTATAGAGTTGCTGAAAAAACCCAGGTTTCGCTAGAGTTCATAAACTTATGGAAGTTTTGAACCGCTAATGATAGGTGGATCCATTTAGACATTAGTAATTTGCAATCTTGCATTAGCAATGTCCATACCTTTTAAGGACATGAAATATTTTGCCAATACTGCTATGCACGAAAGTGTGAATACACGTACAGGTTCCAATTAGGAAATTTAGATAAAACATTCAATGTGAATGTGAAATTTGAAACGAATCAAATCAAAGTAAAACAGCATATCAGTGCCCATTCAAAATCTCAATCCGAGTTCCAACCACCGCATTCAGCGTGTTGGTGTAACATGAAATAGAAAAACAGCAAGGGCTAAGCCTTTCCTGGGAAAATAGAATTTAAACTGAGATGAAAAATTCAAAACAAGATAAAAGAATACGCAAATTCAGTTCATAAACCTCTGGTTTTCGTTTCAACCACGAACACTGGCAGTCAACTATCTTTAGGGAATGAGAAACAAGGTTCATATTCTTAAACAGAGACGACAATATGTAGGATAAGATAGCATGCTCCATAACACATCCTAACCAAGTACAAAATTCAGTCTCGGAAAATTGCAACCCAAACGATAATAGCAACACAGCAGGTAGATGTAGCACTTCTGGATCATCTCCAGGCATTTTAGCTACTTTGTCGCTCACTGCTCCTCCTCGATCACACCCTTGTCGCTGACATAGATACCGTCCAAAAACTTTCTGATATCCTTCTTCTTGACATGGCATTTCTGAAGAGAAATGGAGAAAACTCGTTCAGTAACACAAATCATAGCACATCAATCCAATCCACCAGTAGTAATGAGAATTATATAACAACATTAAACAAAACTAGTAAATTCAAGATGCGCTTCAAAGAGCAAAACAAAGATCAAAATAGATAGAAGCAGGAACAATAGTTGACATAAGCATTGCACTAGAAAGTGACATACCATGTGTAAAATATCACAATGTCAGCAACAAGTACAAAAATGAAATAAGACAACAATAGTTTCTCACTGAATTCATCACATAGGTAATCTACTACACGTGCATTTCCACAGTTAGGACTAAGATCAATCATAACATTATCTGGGCATTAGGTTCTCGCTGTTACTAAATACAGAGCCTTAAAATGCTACACTTGTTGAGAGCACAAAATCATAAACTGAAATGGCTGAACACATGAATGATGGATATTTATACATCACGAGATGCAGGACTACAGTTCTAGTTTGTATTTGACAGCACTAGTGTCATATGAACTTAAAATGTGATCTACCTGGACATTTCAAGCAGAAACCACCTGGTTCCTACCATATAAGCACAGCCAATGTGATAAAACCCTAAAAATTTGATATTGGTAAAATTTATCTACACAAGCAATACTTGCTTCATAACAGAGCAATAATGAGGAATAAATGCAAGGATCATGATCTACCACATCAAAGCACATCTGGCACTACATATAGCAGCCAACTCGTATATGTACCAGTAAGAGATGATAAGCGACGACAGACGGGATGCAATCAACAGGTAGGTATTCACCTGGTTGATAAGGGCGGCGGAGCGAGAGACGAGCTCGATGTCGTTGCCATCGAGGACGAGCTCATCCTTGACCTTCTCGGACCGCAGGATGGTCACGCCCTCAAGCATGTCCACCTTCCTGACCTGATCCCGGGTTCATCAGGAAAACCAACCAGTCAGACACAAGTCAGAACACACCACAACCCTCCCAGATCTGATCTGCTACGCGAAACAAAGATGGGTACCTTCTTCTCGCCGAGGAAGTTCCTGATCTCGATGGCGGTGTTGCTGTTGGTGATGGAGGCGTTGATGGGGAAGTGAGCGTAGACGAACCTCATCTTGTAGCGGTACCCCTTGGTGACACCCTTGATGAGGTTCTGGACGTGGGAGATGGCGGTGCGGATGGCGGCCATGGTGCGGCGGGTGCCGAACCACGCGTCCACCTTGAGCTTGCGCCCGCCCTCCTGCAGCTGGAAGTCGAGGTTGAGGTGCTTGAAGTTGCGGGTGAGCTTCCCGCGGGGGCCCTCCACCGTCACCAGCTTCGCGGCCACCGTCACCGTGACGCCCTCCGGGATGTCCATAGTCTCCGACGCCAAGATCGTCTTCATCTTGCCCGGTGCTGCTGCTCCTTCGTCTTCTCTTCCTCCTCCTCGGGCGGGCGGGCGGCGGGCGGCGGAGGGGGGGAGGGTTTGCTTGTGTGCGCGAAGGAACGGCGGCGCGCTGGGGGCGAGCCTTTTATATAAGGGGGCGGTGACGGGTAGGGTTTTGTGGGTTGATCGGGAGATCCCCGCCGTCGGATCGGTGGCTTAGGGTTTGTTTGCGAGCCGAGAGGTCAGGTGGGCCACTACTACTACTGGGCCATTCGTCTAGGCTTTCAGACCATATGGGCCGCAGAGTGGATTCCTCAGAGTATATTTGGTTGCTCGACGTGGACTTGTACCTTGTTATTTTGGACAGGCTTATAAGGTGTACAAAATCTAAGGAGAGTGTGATTGGTGAGATACTTGAAACTGTGATCAGGCCAGTGTGCAATTACTGCTCATAATGTTAATAGTGGTTAATATTTTCTGCAGTGTTGCCACGGTAGATTTTAATTTTGCTAGTTCACTCTAATAAAGCAAGAAGTGCGATGAGATAGTGTTATTGATTTTAGTGAAGACAGTGGTATTAGATTTTTAATTTTGCTAGTTCACTCTAATTCAGGTGAGTAGCATGCTTGGTTTTGCTTACCTTGATAATACTTGCCTAGCTTTAATAAGTACTAAAATATGGTCAAAATCGTTGCCTTGGGTTTGGGGTATAGCCTCTTTTGCAGCTTCTATGGTCATATCGGGTAAGCAATACAATTTACTGGTATGGAATGGATACAAGAGAATTGTTATATGGATGTGGTTAGTTACATTTAAGCACGGTGTCATAATAGTAATCAAATCAATATATATATATTGGGATCTACATTCTTGGTAATAGGACTGCATATAGTACTGTAAGCAAACAACTTCTTTAAGTTGGGGAAGGTGAAAAGTATAGTGACTACTAATTTTAGTACTTGTTACTACTGTTTTCTTTTTTATAAGGTAGCTAATGAGCTACTTTGCTTTTAATTAGATAATTGCAACTGAACACCTCAAAATATTATTGCAGCCCTTGATTGATATTATTGTACATGTACATACATACATACAACAGGGACAACTCTGAACATAGCAAATGAAAAAATAAATTAAGTTAGTACTAAAATACCCCTTAATAGGTTGTAGTGGCACCGGCGCCCTTTGCTGTCTTCCAATCCTACTCTTTTCTCTCTGTAAAATATAGCAGTATCACACAGTATGCTTTCTTCTTCAAAGGGAATGCAACAGCTGCAGAGAGGCAAAGGCTTAAGTCACTGTAGACAACAATTATTATAGAGATTTTAATTGTTGCCTCTATCCTGGTTTAGATGCCATTTGGTAGGCTTATATAGGCATTCCATTTTTCATTTATGAAGTAATGTGATTTTCTTTATTACTATAGGATAACAAAAGTTCAGCCTGTTGACCAAAATGCTCAAAATTCATTTGCTTAATCATTTGATACACCCATCCAAGCATCTACACTCTTTCCAGAGCTCATTCAAAGCTCCCACAAATTAGCTTCAAGGTTCTATCCTAGCAATCGTAGGCCAGTTGTGAAGGTCTGTGCTATTTTAAAGTTTTAAACTTTTAATATGCAACATCTTGGAGGGCGCAAATTTCATATACTTCTGCAGTATTCCTCGTGCAATATCTGCCTTTTCTACAATAAAGGAATTTATGTTGTGCAAGCCAGGGCCCACCTATATATCCCAAGACATAATTTTTTTCAGAACTTCCTATTGGTAACAGGATTTTTTTTGTTTGCCTGCTGCCTGAAACAATGGTCACAAATTTGATCTTATGCAAGGCCTAACTAAAAATCTGTAACATGCTTATATGGCTACTTGACCAATGTCCAAGATAAACTGACCTATCTGTTCTTGTAAAAGTTAGGGCAACCTAAGAAAGTTACTGATATTGATTCATGAAGGGAAATTATATATTTTATAAACGGAGATCTCAAAATGGGATACTATACATATAGGAAAGCTCTTATAATAAATCATTCTGGGCTTGAATCCAAAATGAACTGGAGAAGCTTACCTTCATGAGAGAAGAGCCACCATTAGCTAAAAGAATGAGAAGAGCCACAGTGACGCAAGTACATACATTTATGGAAGTAACATGAAGGTAATAGGGTGTTAGAAAATCCCTATGGTAATAATTGGATACAGACTAACATGAACATGATAGAAGAGCCACCATTAGCCAAAAAAATGACAAGATACGGACTAACATGAAGGGCTTCCAATTTTTGTAACCCATAATCAAAGATGCTTAGGCCCTATCTTGTTTCAGCGAGACCTGGGTGAACACAGCGAAACGGGTAGTAGGAGCATGTGGCTGCTTAACTTTAAAATGTTTGCACCGGCTCAATCATGCATCTGTAAAATAACATCGGCAAAAATGTTACAATATGTTTTGTATTCAGTGTGCATACACAGTAGCATGAAGTTGGAAGTTCTCAGGCATATAAATTTAGGTTTGGTGGGCACAGGCAGACATGTGCAATGAACTGTAAAGAAATAAGGAAACAAGTGTGTGGAACATATTTTTGGGGCAACATTTAAAGAATCCCAGTATGCAGCTTGCAAAGAATAACAATGATGGTTAGGTAATATATGACAATGTTTCCATCCAAAATGAAGACACCATGGCCTAAATGTGATGGAATGTATAAATCAAATTAAAATGATGTACCTTGTTGGTATAAAGAGGATCAGAAGTCCCTAAAATTGTTGGATTGGAAAATGTATCCGTATTTGATGCTGCTATGAACTTGAGCCGCAGATAAACCATTATGTCCAGTTTCCTTAGCCTGTGAATCATATAAGATGGGGCCAAAAACAGCATAACAAAAATCTGGTCATAACTTGAAGCATCAGCTGCGAACTACTGCAAAATAGGCCCAAGTAGGAACATTTACATGACGAAGCACATAAAGGAATTGGGGGTGCTGCAGCTGTATACCTTCCTCTCGTCTGCAGAACAACAGAAAGCAGCCTGTCCATCATGAAGCATACCAAAGATGTCTGCATCTTCCCTCAATTGGAAGCAGCTGCTCTTGATTCCCCATGCCATCTGTCAGTGAACATGCGGCATCCTCCCTTTCACTTTGACGATCCTATCCAGTTCATCTCACATTGAATGAACCTAATCAATACGTGAGAAATGTCTGTCTCGCACACACGTAGAGAGAGAGCATGGAGACTATACCTTCATTGGATGATGCTGGATGCAGAGGACATGAGGATGGGGCTGGGCAGAGCACGGAGGGAGGACCAGACGCCTGGATGCTTGGGGCGACGAACAGGAGGTGAGGGCGAAGATGGAGGTCCGAGGAAAGAAGAGACGGCACTACCTGGAGCTGCTGACGCCGGAGGCCTCGCGCGCACTAGAAGAGGTATGCTTGCGATGCTATTGGCTTCGCCGGGATGGTGGTGGTAGAGGTGATGCTGAGGAAGGCGGCGAAAGACACAGGCAGCGAACGGGAAGAAACAGGCGGTGTGCTGGCGCAAATAGGGAGGGAAGACAAAAACATCATAGAGAATTAGAGATCAATGAACATGAGGAAGGAGATCGCTCGCCTGTAGCGGAGCCAAGAAGAGCAACAGTGGCGCGATGGGAATCGACGGCCGCAGCCCCCCGCTGCTACCTCAAGTTCGCTCGACGTTGTAGCCGCGACGGCTTTGGAGTCCACCCCGCCCGAGCACCGCGGCGCCGGTGGAGCCGCCGTGCGCCGAGGGCCCATCGAGCCGCGCCCTTGCCGGGGAGCAGCCGCGCCGGGGCCACCTCGCCGCCGCGCCGGTGGTCAAGGGCACCTCGCCCTGGCATGGCTGGGGGCCAGGGCTACGGCGCGCCGCGCCAGGGGGCGGGTCTGCCCCGCCATGGTGGGGGGCCAGTGCCACCTCGCCCAACTGCGCCCCGCCATAGCTGCCTCGCCGCCGCCGTGACAGAAGTTCGAGCGCTTTTTGCAAAAAAAAAACTGAGAGAGGAGACATGCAGCCTGTTCGCTCGCTTGCTCGGGTTGATCAGAAATTTAAAGTTCGAGGTTTTTACACCAAAAAAACACGAAATAAATAATCCGCTCACGGCCTCTCCCAAACAGGCTGATGGACTGTGGATTGATTCGACTAAAGTTCGAGGATTTTTTTGCAAAAAAAACACGCCTCGCACGCTCTGGCCGTTCACGCGCCCGATCTGATGGCCGGGAATGTCAGCGGCAATAAGAATATAGTTGTATCGATGAGAAACTCAGTATTTTTTTTTGATTTTGTGATTTTTATGTATTTTCAAGACTTTATCATCATAAAGGTATAATTTTATTTAGCCCTAAAAAGCATAGGTAAAAGTTTATATGAAAAAATTCTTACTAAAACATGTCATATTATGGATGCACTGCATAGTTCTACTCGTGAGGATTTTAGATCAACTGGATTTTCTAATTTACAATTTTTATGTGATTTACTATGCATTTTTAAAGTTTTAGCTAATTTATTTTATTTAAAAAAACAAATATAATCAAAGGTGGCTTGTATGTTGGTTTGAGAAAAATCTGAGGAGGTTTTCGCAAAAATTGTTGAGAGGGTCTCTAGAGCGCGAGTTGATTTTCGATAAAGAGAAGGTCTTTTTGAAAAAAAAACCCGGAGCCCATCCCATCTAGACTGCGGGTTGATTTCGAAATAATCTGAGTTTTTTTTGCAAAATATGCTGAGAGGGCCTTTGAAGTGTGGGTTGATTTTCAAAAAATAGAAGGGGTTTTGGAAAAATGATCGTGGCTCGCCCGATCTGGACCGTCCGTGTGCCCGATCGAACGGCCTCAAAAAGCACGCGACGTGGGACGCTGGCTGGCCATGCTGAGTGCCCTTATCGAGTTCTAATAGCACTACACAGTTGCTATATAGGCCTCGTTCACTTGTCTAAAAAAAGAAGCAAAAATACTATAGCGGCTGGTTGTGTGAGAGAGAAATACTGTAGCGGCTGGAAGATGTACCGTAGCGTGTGAGAAGGAGCAGCCGGCTGGTCTGGTTTTTCCAGACCAGCGAACGGCGCCATAGTGTGATGCAATTTGTATTCATTGCAGATTGTTTTAGAGTCTTATTTGTATCCATATCTTCAATGGAGAAGCAAAGAGATCCAATGAAAGATATGTATGATAAGAGAGACTTGGATTGATTATCTTGTCAGATTTTTGTTAGACCCCTTGAAGAGCCTCATAGTGATTGCAATATAAATATGAAAGTCGTGAAGTGCGTGGATGTAAGCACAAATTCTCGTAGAGAAGAATTGGTTGAATCGAGAGAGGTTTTTTCAAGGAACTTTTGGAGATGCTCTAAAGACAGTAAATTGTACATGTAGTGAAGAGAATTCACTCAATCATAGTCTCGGAGGTGCAGAAATTGTGATTTGGTATCCCTATGCGACAAAATTATATACTATTTTGTATCTTCTTTGATCAATACAATTATATGTTGTATTTACTGGGGTCTTCGTCAATGATCATTTCATTCTCATAGATCCAAAGATGGCCTGGCATGCATAGATAATAATTAGTTTCATCAGTAAAAAAGAAGATAAGTTTACATTTTGTAGTTCCTAAAGCAATTTTAGGAATATAAGTTGTGCTGGAAATAGAGATATGAGGAAGACAATGACATAGAAGGGCAAGCAAATGGAGTGAAGGCTTAGGAAAATTTAAGATTTTTTTTTGAGAATTACACAGTATAACGCAGACGCCCACAACACGCACACACACTCACCCCTATGAACACGCAGTACTTGATGGGATTTGAATACAACAGCGAAGAATAGAAGACTGCACATCAGTTTCTTGTCCATATCGATTTTGTAATACCTTAGGAATAATATAATATGGACTTCTAATCGAGTGAAAATCTGTACTACGGATTGAACGAGTTAAATAGTTAATACATATAATAACTTCTGGCGAATAGGGGCATAGTATGACATCCTCTAGCCTATTCCTTACAATAAGCAAAAGCATTGCTAAAGTAAACAACTGTATGAATTTCAGAAATTTAGTGGTTCATGTTTAACTTTCTTGCAGATACAAAGATGAGATCTGACAATTTATAAGATGTGTAGTATCACTTAAACACAATTTGTGTGGTTTATTGTATTAGGTGATGGATATTTTGTCGAGACGCGGTGCAAAGCAGTGAAGTGATGTGGCGGAGAGGCGAATCACGTTACAACGGGTCGATCGACTCGACAACTCGGCATTAATCCCTCGCAATTTTTGGCCATTTGTGACCCAAGTAAAAAATATGTTTGACTCCAGCAGCTCCCATCATATGTTGATTCAAAGACGTAATTGATAGTAGGAAAGCAAAAGTAGTCTAGTTTGCAAATGAGGAATCAACGAGAGTAGATAAGTGAGCATAATGAATTAGAGCAAGCTTTGCAAGTTAAATGACAATGTGAGAATTGTCGGCACCTATAACTCACCCTCAGAGGAAATGACAATTAGGATATTATTATAAAGAACTATTTGGAGAGCTATACACTGATTTGCATAATACGTGGATCAAGACAATGTGCGGTCTGAATCCAAATTGGAAGAGATTGAAATGTTCAAGTTCGAATAGATACTTGAAGTATACTCTTTTGGTATGTTTTTACTGATGAAATCTGTGAAATTATTCAATTTTATAAGAGCATATTTGATCATAAGATGGTGGTATTCCAGCCCACACTAAGTACACTGATATGTGTTGAATGTTTGGGGGTTAGTTTGGCATTAGATTTTGTAAACAAAAAATTATGCAATTTTCAATTGGAATAAAGGAAGTTGTCTCGCAGGAATGCTTGAATTTTATCTCTTGTTTTATAAGTTACTAAATGAGGAAGTTCCTCACTTTGGTTATCCATATGGATACAACAACAGTGGATTGTCTAGTACTTATGCTCATTTAATAGATAATGAACTTGAATTTATATATAAAGTTGATAATAGTGTTAATTTAAAATTACATAGGGTTCATAAATTAAAAGGGATATTAATGTTAATTTAAGATTACATAGAGTTAGTAAATCAAAAGGGATATAGGAATCTGAAATAGAAAATTTTCTTGAAAGGTTGAGCCCGGTTTCCTAAATGGTTGAATCATTCTCTAATTCCAAGAATCCATTATGATTAAAGATAAGAGTTCTTATTAATTAGGGTTGAACAAGACTGCCAGCAAATAACCCTTAGAGATCTAAGTTCTTATTAAATAGGGTAGAATAGAACTGCTAGCAAATAACCCTTAGATACAACCAAGAAAGATTGTGTATAGGGCAGGGTAAGAACACAAATGATGCATTTGTACACATCACTGAAGATCTCAGAAGTACATTAAGGCAAAACAATTCAGAGGAGGGAGGCATGCCAATGGGGTCAATAGCACAATCGAATTGTATTGTTGCATGAGGATGACTCGTCATAGAAGAATAGGTGCAGATTGACATCATTTGATGAAGTGCCACAACACATATGGCCTCATTAATTAACTTTAATGTGAACATTAGTTAGCCCGACAACTCCTATAAGCGCTCTCAATCAATGATAGGAGAATGAAATCAAATAAGTTCAAAATCGAGAACGTACTCGAATCGATGATTGTATCTTGCAATCCTAACCAATCTTATACCTATAGCATCAACCGATGCTGGGAATCCAGAAACAAGTTGGGAGCGGGTGTTGGAGAACAGATCTGAGGGAAGAGGAAGCGGACCGGGGCACTTTGGACGGTCAATTGACCGAGACAGGCGGAGTAGGCTGGCGCCGCGCCATGCCCGCCATGTTTGCGCTGCAAGACAAAGAAATTGCAGCTGGGTGGCCGTGAGTGAGCCGCCACACCCCACACCACCGCCGCGCCGGAGTCACTGAGGGCGGCTGGGGCGCATACGCCGGATGGTCGGGGCCACGGCGCCCCGCGCCCCCCCCGCGCGCTTAAGGTCATTGGGCCCCTACCCACGCCGGATGGTGGAAAGAAAGCATGTGTGGCCGCGCAGACTATGACGGGGAAGGAGATGGACGCGAAGGGGAGCTAGCAGAGCCACATGCGGCCCAAGAAGGCTCGCGATGGTCAGGGACGGCGGCAAAGCGGGTAGCAGACCCGAACCAACCCGCATCGGACGGACCGGATCATATGAGCGCTCGATCCAACGGCTATCGTCTTAACGGGCGACGTGGCCCTATCCGTTAGCCCGCTTTTTGGGTGCAGGATTCATATGGTAAGATATGAGCGGATGGGTGTAAAAAAAATACTGAGATTTTGTTCGGTGAACTGTATGAATGGATGCAATTTTGTTTATTTGTGAGGCTGACACGTGGAATCCATCAAACTTATATTGATGTTGTGGCCATCCAAACACGCATTGTGATGAAAATATATGCACCTGTAGATGCAGACTAAGTGATGTGTTGGATCGAACAGACTCTACCTTGTTGTCACCAAGATCCTAGGCCTAGCAATGACAGCGACGCGCTGACAATAGGGAAGCTGGTGGTCAAGGAAGGATTCATTGACCCAAAGATGTTCGAAGCAATGGCCTGCAATAGGGCTTAGCTATGGACAATTAGCTTGATCTATGGGGTTTCAAGGTATCCAATAAATGTTTGATGTTATTAGAACCCTCAAAGAAGCCTGGATGGGGCCACAAGCCGGATTAGTACTCCCTCCATTCCAAATTATGTCTTTTTGGTTTTTCTAGATTCATAGGTTTTGTTATGTATCTAAACATAGTGTATATATATCTATGCATCCGTTGTGTCGTGTCGTGCTACCCACCGAAAACAAAGGAAAGCGGTACACAATCCAGCGGTGGGCGTGGAGGGGGTAGGAGCGCCGCGCCCTACTGCAGCGGAGTCCACATAGGCTGAGTGAGTGAGCCATGCTGGTGATCTGGAGTGGGTGCGGCTGGTCGGCAGCGGTGGCGCCCGAGGAGGAGGCGATCATTGTCTAGAGAAGAGGCGGGGCAAGTGTAAGTGAGGAGGCGCCCATTGCTCTAGAGAAGAGGCGAGGAAGTGTAGGTGGGATTAGCAGATAGCTGAGCGAATAGCTCAAAGGCACAAGGGGATCGGAAACAAAGCCAGGGAAGGGAAAGGAGCAGCAACTGTCCACTCGCATGTATAACCTACACGAGTAATTGTTTTGACCCAGAGCTGACCACCACATGCGCCTGTATGTTTCAGCGTGCCAACTAACGAGTGGCGCAGAATTAGACTGCTAGTGTTCACACACATCAAAGAAATCAGCTACGGAGGAACTCTATTAGTCTTCACATCAAAGAAATCAACCACCACAGAGGAAATCAGCTGACCATTAAAGAAATGAGCCAAGACATTAGTTATTTTAAGTGTTTTGACCAACAAGGCCTTATTTGAGAAATGACAAATGAATCAATAAAAACAACGCAAACCTAGCAAAAAAACCCTACACACAAAATAATCTGCCCCATGCGTGACTAAAGAAATGACATAGCATTGTGACATTGTTGGTTTTGCACCACCATACTCCTCCACTACCTCATTCATTGACCCGCCACAACTAAAGTGTGCCATCAAGAAACTCCTCCGCTGCACCGAGCCCTAGAGCTCCTTTCCCCCACTCTAGAAGTAGCAACCCTTCCCGGTCTATTCATTCTTTGTTTTCCTCCTACCAAAACATGCTACTAGGATAGATATTCCACTATTAATCATCTAACAACGATGGATCACAGGTGAACACACTCGCTTCAACATCTACCTTCCCAAGCCTCTCTTCCACGTTCCACCTCTTCCCTACATCTACCATTCCATTCAACCTTAAACTGCATAAACCACATCAATGGTGGCGGGTGCTTACAATCTCCCATATTTTTCCCCAATCCATCAAAACTAAGTTTTCCCTATCCCCTCGATCCATATCTCTATCTCCTGCTGTCATCCATTCTCTCTGTTCCTAACTATAACACCAATAGTAAACCAACAACCCTAGTGGTACCGACAAACCCAACCACCAATTGAATCAAGCTCATGACTAGTTACCCAACTCGATTTTATCCTTATGGTCACAAAGACACTCATCTCGAAAGAGTTTGGGGACGCTCAATTCTGATTGAACGGTAGGGTTTTCTTTTCTTTTTTGATAATATGGATGATTCCTTACACTACATTGAACAATATCATTAGATTTAGAAGTGCAAAAAAGTATTTATTGAACCAAAATAACTGGTCCCAAACTGAAAAGTAGAGTTTCTAGTTCCAAGACAAGGGCAAATCTCAACCAATCAACCACTCTTCTTTAGACACATGTCGCGTCCAAATATTACTTTCTCTATCTTTACATGATGGAGTAATGTTTATAGCGCCTTCTTGTCATATTACAATAATATTTCTTAGGATTCTAGGCAATTTCTTACTTTATACGACAATCATAGTCTATCTGTTGGTATATGGCTTTCTACATGCACATCCAGCTAAAAAAGAGGCGCCACCTGTTGTTAAGGGGAGCTGTAGCATATGGGCCTTTCGACAAGCGCGCGCTTAGGCTTCCAGCACAATCTCTTATTTCCTAGTACAAAAGAAAAGTAGAAAAATCTTCAAAAATCACTATACTTTTAGGATATCTATTTAAAAAATAAAATAAATGAAAGCAAAACTTGTGAAAAAGGCTATGCATGTAGGATTTTATTAGATTTAAAAGTGCAAAAAGTGTTTATCGATCAAACCAAAATAATTGGACCAAAACTAAAAAATAGAGTTTTTGACGAAAACTAAAAAGTAGAGTTTCTGAGTCCAAGACAAAGGGCAAATCTCAACCAATCAATCACTCTTCTGTGGACACATGTCGCGTCCAAATGTTCATTTCTCTACCTTTACGTGATGGAGTACTGACATATTTATAGCTTGTTTCTAAACCCCACCCCCACCCCAACTTTACCATATTACAATACCATTTCTTAGGATTCTAGGCAACCTTCTTACTGTATAAAACAATCTCTTTCCTAGTACAAAAGAAAAGGAGAAAATCTTTCAAAATCGCTATACTTTTATGATATCTATAGATTAGAAAAACAAAATAAAAACAAATCTTGTGAAAAAAGGCTATGCACTTTGTGTAGCAGTGCATATCATTTGAGGGAGACTATATACACGACTCTCTCTTTTGCCTGATAGTATACATGCCTTTTTTTTGGGTGTGTGGTTTGGCAACACTATGCGCATGACTTTATGTACGTACGTACAGCTAGCGAGGCAGGCACGCGAAAGCAACAAGCGAAGGTTGATGTCTCGCTGGAAAAACGAGGGAGCGATCGAGGAGGAGACAGTGCGAGGTGGCCCTGACCTGAACCTGCTGCTGATGGAAGAGAGTGCTGGACGATCATGGCATGGGTCGGTCGTCTACCTATACCACGGCATGCAACTCTGCAATACCAATACAAGCTAACTACGCATCGCACAGCACAGCACGATGAGTAGGCAAAGCAGCAGCAACTCTACCTACACATGCATGCATGTTCTTGCACAGGTAGCTGTCTCTGTGTGCCGAATCTACCCAGGATATTTTGCTGGGCAAAAGAGGATCGATCGGAGTCGCAAAAGAACTCCTACACACAGATGCAGAATGGCGACCGATGGAGCTGAGGCACTACTGCTGGTCATGCACACGGGACTAGAGGAGAAGAACTTGACTTGCCCCATGTACATGCTGGACTAGCTAGCTAGCTATCCAAGAGATCACGTGTCGCTCTCATGGATATGCATGCATGGTCTGAACATGAGAACAGGGTAGCAAGAGCTTAGCATTTGTGTTGGTCACGGCTTCTCCTGGTCCTGCCTCCCACGCGTTTCATGTCTGAAGTTTCAGGCTCTGCATAGCATATCTGCAGTCTGCAGAGTAATTAAGTGGGTGGAAGTGTTTGAGAACTGCGCTATTACAAGTACAAAAACAGTCAGATACTCAGATTACATGGTGGTTCCATGGCTCGGGTTAGTTTTTTTTAGATACATTGGCGCCCTTTGAAAGACACTGAGCAGCCCAAACAGACAACTACTGCCTTATCTGCTCCAAAGCTTGCTGCTCAGCTGCTTCTTGCTTGAAGCACCATGTTGATCTCCGGTTGGATTCCATCAAAGACACAGCGGTTCTCCTGTGTTTGCAAACCGTACACGCCACCAGGACTGGAAGCAGGCTCGCTGGATTCAGTTCGAAGAGGAGACTGGAGTGCAAAGGCTAACTGACAAGGGTCGTCGGTGAGGAGAGAGATAGAAGAGTGTCCCTGTAGCTGCTTGCTTTCAGAAACCAGATCAAAGAGGTGATATGCTATGATGGCCAAGTTCTATATAGTATACACCCAAAACAAAAATCAAAGGTACTGCTTAGTTAGGTGGAAATTAAATTATTAGTCATCAAACATAACTCCAATAATTCAGAGATTATCTTTTTTTTTCTATTAGACAGACAGAGACAGAATAAAATCTTTTCCCTCAAAGAAAAAAGAAAAGGAAGGAAATCTCACATCACCACTGTTTGCTGTTCCATGCTGTTGAATTAGATATCAGGTTGAGGAAAGGCAAGCTGACATTACAAGAGTCGAGTCGAGTCGGTGGTGAATCTGAATCAGAGCGGCGGCGGCGAAAAAGTTGCTTTCAGACAGCAACAAATCAAAGGTGGCAGCTTAATTAGCTCGAATCAAATTATTAGTCCTGAAACGATCTCAACAGCAATGCAATCAAGATCAAGAAGTTAAGTTTCTGTGTTAATAAAAGGAAAGGGGGCAGGGGGAGAAGAGAGACGGATTCATTCACATCCATATATCTTTGTGTGTTTTTATGAATGATAGTCTGATGGATGACAGTACAGCGATTTAAGCATGGACCGAAGACGTCGTTTCGGCTGACTCGTCATCCTCCTTTTCCTTTCCCTGACTGATAATCTCGGCTAAAGAAAGAGAGAGACAGAGAGAGAAAGAGAGTACGATGTAGCATCAGATCCATCCATGGTGTCCCCATCTATCGCTCTCTATCTCTTTCTTTCTTTCTTTCTTTCTTTCCATGGCAATTTGCCAGCCGCGATGGAACTAAGTGACAGCAAAACAGCAGGTGCGGCTAGCTGAGCCTGAGCTAGTTGCGGCCAGTGACTGACTGACCGATGATTGATTCTCTCATGCACTAGCAGTCTAGCACTATCGTATCCCCAGCCAGCCCAGGGAAAAAGGAGAGCCGCAACGCTGCCCCGTGCCCATAAGGCCATAACGGAGCCCTTCACCTCAAGGGGTTGTTTTCATCTCGTTTCAGGTCATCTCATCTTCAGTTCTCCACACACACAAGCTAAAGTGGCAGCAATTGCGAGGTCATACACTAGCTAGCTCTCCTTTTCCTCTCCACTCCAACCATTCTTTTCTCACCTCTCCCTAATATGAATCCACAGTTGGTTCCTCCTTGAGGTGGACAATTCCATCTTCAGTCCAGTCTGCTCGTATAACAATAATCTAATGTTTCGCCGACAACATGACGCCACAAGGGATCGAATCATTCATAAAGTTTTCTGGTAAATGTTACTAGTAGTAGTTTAAGGTTTTTATATTTCAGCTGATTATTCCAGCTCCACGAGTGCATGCAGGAGAGCAGAAATGCTATGCTTATATTCCCTTGCTCACTCACTCGCTCACTTTAACCGCTTCTTATATACGTGATGATGTGTGTGCCTCTCTGCCTCATCAAGTACAGATGCTTCTGCATGTCAAGCAGAGCTAGTGAAAAGAGGAGTATAATATATACAAAGTAGATATCACTAGTGTTACTTAAACTTCTCCCAAATTCCGATTAGGTGCTCTTCTTAATTGAATGGCAGAGCTTTTACCTTTTCGTTCAAAAAAAAATTTCCCATTCAAGTGCTGCTATGTAAATTGCACGTTCAGATCCCTAAACCTGTCTTGAGTTCTCATTCTAATCCCGTACTTGCAAATTGCTGCTCCTTAACCTTATCCCGAGTTTGCACCCTGATCCTAGTACTTGAAAATTGTACACTCAACCCCGCACCGCACCGTCCTTGCCTCCACCAAATCGCACACGCACGCCTCACCCATGCAACTGCTCGCCCTATCACCTCATGCCTCCTAGCATTGCATTTTCGGCGTGATGCCACACCCACGTTGCTACGCTAGGCCCTGTTGTGCCCGTCCGCGCCGCCATGCCATGCGCTACACTTGCCCTACCTGGTCACAGTGACGGCCTTGCCCTTGTTGAGGGAGGCAAAGAAAGCTGGGAGGGTGGGAAACGAGTGCCAGGAGATGGCGAGAACGAGAACGAGCTTCTATGCCATGGGGAAGAGGAAGGAGCGCGGTGGTAATGGTGGCCAAGTCAAGTGCATCTACCACGGTGTGGGGGTCAGCACTGCAGCAAGGTGGAGCAGGAGCGAGTCGAGCGGAAGCAAGGAGGGCCACGAGATGAAGGCTCTGCCATGACATGTAGTAGGACAAGCATGGTATGGGCGGCCAAGTGTGTGTGGCGGTCCTAGAAATCTAGATTGGCTATGGTGAAGCTACGTTGTCGGTTGTGAATGCAGATGCAAAAAAAACCAATACTAGGGTCACCATAGTTGTAACTCGAATTTTCGCACCTATAGGGCAAGGACACCCCTTCTAATTTCCTCTAGATTCACTACTCTAGGGCGGTACATCGTGCCTAAGACCCAGCCACACGTCCCAGCCCCCATGCACTATGACCTACGACGCTAAGGGTGGACGAATGCGGTGTTGCGTAGTGCGACCACGCGCAGTGCGGTGGTGGTGGTGTGTGGTGGTGGTTGGGATTGTAGAATAGTACAAATTTAGAGATTTGAGTGTGTATTTTGCAAGTATCGGGACTGAGACGAGAACTTAGAATAAATTTAAAAAGTTCAATAGTATAAGTGTATAAGTTCAGGGAGCACAATCTAGAGTACCGGGCTAGAATGAGAATAACCTGCTGGGTATCTCTCTCTCTCAAAGACACAAAGTGCTATGTATACTTATCATTGCAATAAAGGCATATATGCATATCAACCATGTCAAACAGTGACAAATAAAGGCGTAAGGGCGCCTTTGAGAAAGAAAGAGAGGTGGCCACATACTCATTTGTGTTCAGTGTTGTGCTGCTGCTAATGGGTCTGGGTGTGTGGCCAGGCAGGCCAACACCATTGGCAACTTCATCATTGCCCACACACCAAAAGCTAATCAGCAAGAGAGAAATAAAGGGAGACGTGCTACAGCTCCCTTGCACTACCAGTCTACCACAGCAGCAGCAGAGCAGCTATGGCAGCTAGGTTTCTGTAACCAATCTCACCCATCTTTTCTTTCCTTCCTTTTTTCCTTCCCTTCGTCAGAAGATGAGAAAAAAGGCGTACCTGAAACGATTCCCTGCATAATCGCATTACCGCATTCCATTCCGCTGCATACTTGCATTGCATCTCATCCCTCCTGCCGCGTCCTCCTCCTCCTCACCGATCCATTCCAGCCATCGTGTCTAGCTACCTCGCCGCTCGCTGTCCGGGTCGCATCGCAATTTGCATCGCCTGGTCGGGGACTCGGGGCCGGCGAGCCACACTATAAAAGACCTTCCGCCGCCTGCGAACTGGGATCATCCCTGTCTGATGAACGAGCTCTCAGGCAGGCAGGCAAGCAAGCAATCCAGTGGACAGTGGAGAGTGGGCATGATGATGATGATGCGGTCCTGCCTCGGCGGCGGCCTGCCGGTGGTGGTCATGCTCTGCCTCAACGTGGTGGCGGCGGTCATGGTGTCGCTCGTCAAGGTGGCCATGAACGGCGGCATGAACCCGCTCGTCATCGTCACCCTGCAGCAGCTCACCGCCGCCGTCTTCCTCGCGCCAATCGCATTCTTCAAGGAGAGGTAAGCAGCATATCGTAGCAAGATGATCCAAGGCTGTGACCCACCCACCTTTCTTCGTTTTTTTTAAGTAATCTTCTTTTCTTTTTTTCAAGAAAAAGAAGCTAGAGCCTAGAGGAGGGCAGCATGGGTATATATGCATTCTAATTTATGTACAATTTTTTTGCAAGCTCAGCTCAGCATGTCTTTTGTTTTCATGAGATTGTCTTTTGCTGCTGCAACTGCAAGTCTCCCTGAATTCGGTTGATTTGGATTTCAGGAAGTCGAGGCCGAAGCTGACGCTGGAGATCTTCGCCTACATCTTCGTCAGTGCGGCGCTCGGGTATGTATCACTATCATCTTCATGAAGAAGCTGCTTCAATTCTTCCGAGAGTAACCATCCATTCCACCATGTCTGAATCTGAAACAAAAAGCGAGAACGAAGCTCATCTCATGAAGCTATAGCACATTGATGAACCAACCTGCGCCATTGCAGGGCAGCTCTGCGTCAGTACATGATCTTCGTGGCCCTGCGCTACACCACGGCCACCTTCGTGACAGCCTTCTCCAACATCGCCCCCGTTCTCACTTTCCTCCTCGCCGTCGCCACGCGGTCAGAGGCGCTGGACCTCAAGAGCAGGACGGGCATGGCGAAGCTGCTGGGCACGCTGGTGTCCCTGGCCGGCGCCATGGTGCTCACCATCTACAAGGGCGTGGCGCTCACCCACGCGGCGGCGGCCTCGCACCAGCAGTCCCACCGGCCGACGCACGCCGCCGCGGACGACGCCGCCAGCCGCGGCAAGTGGACGCTGGGCACCGTGGCCATCCTGGGCAACTGCGTCTGCCTCTCCTGCTGGTTCCTGCTCCACGGCCGGCTCGCCAAGAAGTACCCGCACGTCTACTCCTGCAACGCGCTCATGTCCCTGTTCAGCTTCCTCCAGGTCGCCGTCGTCGGCCTCTGCACCCAGCGCAGCATCTCCCCCTGGATCATCACCAGCAAGTTCAACATCCTCACCGTCCTATACGCCGTACCTGCTTGCTTTGCTCACTCACTGTTCCTTGTTTATTTCAGTCTCCTCGTTGCCATGCATCACTGCTTCATCATTTATCAAGTCTGAAACTCTCAACTAGCTCCATTATCAATTTATCATTCTGATAAATGAATGATCCTCACACTTCCTCAGGGCATCGTCGGCTGCGGCGTCTCGTTCGTGCTGGTGACATGGTGCATAGAGAAGAGGGGAGCCGTGTTCGTGGCCGCCTTCATACCGGTGGTGCAGATCATCGTCTCCGTCATCGACTTCTCCATCCTGCACGAGCAGCTCTACCTCGGAAGGTACGTACGGACACTCATGGTACCATGCCATGCCATCACTGAATATCTGAATCCAATCCACCTGATCGAAAGTGAAGTCACCTGCTCTGCTCTGCTCCTCCGGTGCCCTTTGTGCATGCAGTGTGCTGGGATCAGTGCTAGTGATAGGTGGCCTGTACCTTCTGCTGTGGGGCAAGAGGCAGGAGGCCCTGCACTGTCCTCCTCCTCCAAAGGTTGCCGAAGAAGACGCTGCTGACAAAGAGCAGCAGCAAGTGCAGCACAACTGAAGACGGACATCAGCATCCTCTGACTGTTGGTCGTTTGGTTGTAACAGTCCCAGCAATAAGATCTCTGGCTGGCTCCTTTTCTTTTTTCCTTTTGGTGTCTCAGGGTGGGCAATGTTCCTTCCTTCCTTCTCAGATCGATCAGTCTGGTGCCAACAAAGTGTTTAGATTCTAATCCAAACAGTAGAATGGTCTTAAATACAGTACTCCTACTTACTGATGATAGCAACATCACATACTGAACCACCACTACCAGCAAGCCATTTTGTAGGCCTCTGGAGAAATAGAGTAGAGTGTGGGCAATACCGGAGAGCAGAATTTTTCTGCAAATATAAGCAGTTGTTCACCCTTTCGTATGTATGCTTCTGCATTAGTATATTTATTTACTGCACAAAAAATGGTCCAAGAAATGTGCAGAAAAATACAGTACGGATATGTATTGTAAGTTTGTTGTGTAACTTTGTTGGTTGTCAGGGGCAAATGTTCATTGTGTAGATATCAATTTCAATGTAAAATAAAATTTCTCCTGCATTTGACATAAACCAATTTTTTAAAAAGATCTACAAGAGCTTTACAAAAAAAATTGTGGGGACAGAAATTCTGAGCCACTTCATCACTCTTTTCATGTGTGTACTGATGACATTGCTCATACCAAAAATGGAATAGACATAATATAAGAGTACATATAAAACCCCAAAGAAACAACCATAGTAATACACAGAACAAACTCACTATCTACATTATATACGCAGTACACTTTGGCCTCACGTACAGATACACACAATGACACAACACAAATGTCAGATGCAAAATTGAACGGTCAGTAGACCTCCACATTCCATTGCTCTCCCTTCTTCAGCTGCTTCTTGTAGTCGAACCAGTCAATTCCTGACATTGTGCAAGCAATGCAACACAAGTCAGCACCATTAGTTTCACAGCAAGAACGGCTCAAATTAAGGAGAACAGGTTCACAAGATTATCTATAGAGTATATATACCGTCTTTTTCAGCTAGTGACACCATAATGTCATCAATACCCTTCTCCATGCCTTTCAACCCACACATGTATACGTAGGTGTTGTCTTTCTTCAGAAGCTCCCACAGCTCCTCCTTGTACTCTGCCATCCGGGTCTGGATGTACATCCTCTCCCCCGCCGCGTTTGTCTGCTCCCTGCTGACGGCATAGTCAACCCGGAAGTTCTCCGGCGCTTTCTCCTTCATCTTCTCAAACTCCTGAATAATGTCCATTCACAAATGCAGTGCAACTAGATAGGTTGAGTGCCGCATGAAATCAAATAAGAGGAGAGTAGCACTTGTGCAGTTCCTCATGAAAACAGCAGAGATCGATGTACTGACCTCCTTGTAGAGCAATGAACTGCTCGTTGGAACACCCAGGAAGAGCCATCCCAGACCGTTGAACTGCACAAGAGTTCACACATTGTTCATTTGTTTAGTCTTTCTCTGTGAACTTTACTTTAAGAGATATGGGTGGTTTTAGTTTGATACTGCCGGGATAAAGTAGAACACCGCTGTACCTTGTAATTGTCATGCTTCTCGAAGAACATCTTCCACAGGAACGAGCGGAATGGAGCAATACCTGTACCGGTGGCAAGCTGGAAGAAATTGGCATGAATGTGAAATCTCTGGCTGTCGTCAGTTATTAGGCGCTGATCAACAGGAGTTGGCACTCAAGCTTACCATTATAATAGTAGCGTTGGGGTCTTTGGGCATGAGCATTTCTTTGCCAACTGGTCCTGTTATCTGGACGTCAGCACCTGGCTTCAGGTCACCTGCATTATGATATGAGCACAGGGGAACAAGTTGGATCAGGCATTCAGGTGTCAACCTTTAAAGTGAAGGATCATATATAATGCGTAGATCCAGATACATGTTAATGAAATGAGGATTATGGATGGATGCCACAACAAGGTGCTGGTATAGGACCACATTCGTGGCTTCCAGTTTGGTACCGTGTCAGTTCAATGAAGTCAGGTCAGGATTAGTGGATTAAATATAACAGTAATGTGTGAAGGCCAAGGGTACCATTGATTTAATGGGACAGTAACTGTGCACAAGAAGAAAATAATGAGGCGCGGAATAAGATGGCTATTGAAAAAAAAATGGATAAGCCTTCTGAGATTATTTTTCATGCTTTAATCTTTTTGTAGAAGTGGCTGGTACTGCTTAAGCCGGTGGACAAAGACAGGATTGGCAAGATAATGGCGATCGTGTTGGAGTGGACCTTCTGGCTGTTCTAGATTCAGACATTGTTGAAATCTAAGGTGTAACAGGGTCCCTCTTTTGGTTTTGTTTGGAGAGCTGGCAGTCCCAGCAGACTTTGTATCAAACTATATTGCTTTCTTAAAAGCAGAGGAAAACTCTTTTCAGAAAAAAAGAAGATAATGAAGCAGCTAGTAAAGTCAGTGTCATCCACATTCAGTAAAAGCCGGTGTCATGAGAATCAGATGTCAAAATCTGAATCCTGACGACTTGTATTCTAAGAAACCAATTCTTGAGAAGGAGGAGATGCAGAGAAGAAGAATGCAATGCAGCGCAGTGCAGGCGGAAAGTGACGAGACTTACATAAGAAGTTCGAGCAGACTCCCTTGACGATCTCTCCGGCCTCGTTGGTGTAAACAAGCCTCTTTACACACAGCGAGACCTGCAGACGAAGCACAAGTTAGGCGATTAATTCTGTCTTGCTCGTCTCGCCAGAAAGAAATGCTCACAAAGAAAATGATGGAGAATGGTTGGTTCAGAGAGAGCAGAGGAGAGGAGAGGACTACTGACTGTCTTGGAGTCGCCAAAGTCGCCGAGAGCGCTGCTGGCGATGGAGTAGAGCCTGAGCTTGTGCGGCTTGCCACTCTTGTCGACGCCGTCGGCGATGATGCCGATGGACTGGCCCTCTCTGTACGGGATCTTGCCTGCGTGCAGTGCGTGTACAACAGTTGGGCACCTGTCATCGTGGGACGAAGGAACTGAGAACAAACAAACCAACAAGACTACAAGAGTAACCTACCTTCGGTGCTGAAGACCATGTGCCACGTCTCACCCGGCGCGTCGTCGCCGGTGATCTTGGTGTTGAGGAGGCACTTGCCGACGTACGGCTCCTTGGGCTTGTACAAGTTGGTGACGACGCCTTCCTCCTGTTTCTTGGACTCCTTCTTGGACTTGGCGGGCGCCTCGACGGCGGTGTCAGTGGCGGACGCCTGCGCCCGGATGGCGGCCCGCGCGGCCCTCGGGCGGTAGGAGAGGAAGTGTGGGGCGGTACAGGGCGACGTTGGCGACGCTTTGACGACCGCAGAGGCGGCCGAGGAGGACGGGAAGGAGACGGCCGCGGCCATGACTGTAGTGGCCATGGCGGCCAGCAGCAGCAGCAGCTACACAGTGGCGTACGCTTCTGGGGTGCGAAAAGTGGAGGCGGCCGGACCGGAGGCGGAGGGGAGGGGAGAGGAATGAAGGCGGCCTGGCCGGAGATGATACACGACGGCAGGGGGAAAGATGAGTGGAAGGCGGAGGAGAAAGGAGATGAGAAGCAAGTGGTTGTGGTCTTTTGCAACAATGTTCATTGGTCTTTTCTGTGTTCCATGATTCGTGCCACCGGGCCCACTTGCTCGATTTTTTTCTCTTTTGTTGCAGATTAGTTTTCCAGAATGCAACTGATTTGATGTATACCTGATTTTTATGAATGCAACTGATTTGATGCATACCTGCTGGTTTTTATGTAATACAACTTTGTATCTTATTTTGCTTTGAAACTTTTCTATCCATAGCAGACTCTTCAAAAGCTGGTTTGATTAGTTTGTGTTTCTTTATGAAGTCTACAAACTAAGCCATGATTCAATTTTATAGCAGATAGAACTTTGATTGAAAAAAAATGGAATACATGTGTTGTCTGCAACTGAAAAGTTACACCATGGAATTCGGCATACACAAGTTATGTAATTGGCAATTGTTCAACGGAGATGAATGAAGTCCATATATAGCTTCATCCAGAACCAGAAAAATATGGTACAGGACCATTCCAGATAGCAGCCTAAAACAGAGCATTCTGCTCCACAGAAGTTATACAAGTACAGGGGCCATTCTTTTACTGGACCCTCCAAACGTTTGCTGCCGTTAGTCTCCGTCTCAGCAACTTTTGAGAAGTTAATCCAACGGTACAGATAGGGAAGGCGCCAGCACCCCGGGTGCCAAATCCATTCTCGATCAATTAAAGGCCACTGTTTCCGAAACCACCTGCATATTTCTGCAAAATAGTTTTTAGGAGAGATTGGAAGAACTAAAAATAATCTGCACAATTTTGATCTTTAATCGTGGCACAAAGGCAGAGGTAGAACTGACTTGCAGTTTTTTTTTGAAATGTCACTGGGGGATTACTCCCCACCTGAATATATATTATAGCCCAAAACGGCTCGTTATATGTTTTACAAATGTTTAGGAAGGAACACCACCACCACCAAGACGCCCCAGGCAAGAAGTGGCAGAAACCACAATACACAAGCGGAATGAAAAGACTACCACACGCGAGGCACAAGAGCTCTTTAACGATGAACTGACTTGCAGTTACTGAAGAAATAATCGTGGCACCTAATTGCAGAAATCAAGAGGCACAGTTTCTTCTTTGAAGTATTCCTTCCTCACAGTCTCGGCATCGCAAAATCTTACCTAGCAGGGGTAACATAGCAGTAGATTGTAAGATTATCCATATCGTTTGATGAAGCACTAACCTAAGAGAGAGGGAGAGCATACCAGGGAGGCATAATATTTCAACAGAGGTTTGACAACCTGCCACATTGGTTGAAAAACAAATGGAGCATCGACAAAAAGAACTTGGCCAAGCCGCTTCGGGTAGTAATAGTAAAAAACATCAATCTGGGAAGGGGAGGGGGCATTAATTGCGACGGATATACCAAAAAAAAGTGTTTATATATATATATAATAGTTGCAGCATATAGCAGGAAATCCATATGTGATTTGAATTAATCCATTAGATAAACTTGTTCTTTTGCCATCTGAGATCATGAACACACCATTTGTCTTTTCTAACTGGTGTGCCTCATCACAGTTTTCGTATGTAGAAATAGTTTTTTTTAAGGAAACAGGAGGGGTCTCCCCCTACTGAGCTTTATTATAACTGAACTAAAAGGTTCCAGATACAAAAAATCAAGAAACAAAGAAAGATACAAAGAAAATAGAAAGAATTACACAAAGTTGTCTAGCCATAGATCTATCAAAGCTTTGTGAGCATTCTTAGCTCTGAGCCTAACCCAGGCTAACTCCCGTCTGATGATGAATTTGCAAGACTGAATTGAGTGTTGAACATTCCTGAAGATAGCATCATTTCGGAGGGCCCAGATTGCCCAGAACATTGCTATGATAATCTCCATGAAAATTGGCTTATGTAGAAATAGTTTATTGCTTGGAATTACTCCTTGCAATGGATGATGTATACATTACATGAATGATTTACTAATGTTTTCCTGTGGCATTACACTGCTCTCTTTTCACATTCTTTTATATCATCGCAAATGAGGAGAGGTAGAGGAAGACCGAAGCTAACATGGGGAGAGGCAATAAAAAAAGATTTAAAGGGTTGGGATATACCTAGAGATCTCTGTTTGGATATGAGTGCTTAGAAAATAGCTATTGACGTGCCTGAACCGTGACTAGGGGCTCATGTTGGATTTCAACTCTAGCCTACTCCAACTTGCTTGGGACTAAAAGGCTTTGTTGTTGTTGTTGTTTATATCATCGCAAATAAAAGTATGCATGTCTGCCACTGAACAGCACAAAAGGTAATCAGAGATGCTTAGTCATGCCTTGAAGCTATCAAACTTACCAAAAACTTTAGGAACTGGAGATCACCATTTTCAACACGAAAGCCTCGCAGATCAAAGATTCCAAGTATAGTCTCTGCTCCTGAGGGAAGTCTGCTTACTGCCTTCTCAACCAAATAGGCACATAGCTTCTGGTTTTCAACTGGATCCTGTGTCTGCAGTAGCATATTATACATGGATCATCAGTATTATTAAGAGCAAATGCTTGTCGAATACAAGAGATATCTTTAAGTTACAAGTCAGCTAGCTAAGCCATGTAGTTTAATTTTGGAGCTGCTATGAAGTAATACTGATAGTATGCCACTGTCTTCTTTTGTTCTTTGTGCTATTCTAAAAATTGGAAACACTGTATGTGTAGCCGCTATCCCTGTTGAACATTTCCAAATCAAGATTGGGAAACAAAAGGAACGCACCGAAGGGAAATGTTTGGCTGCCACTACAACTAGCACAGGTCTGCCGTAAACGTCCAAAGAATCATGTACATATGCCTTGCCAGTTTGGTAGAGGCCTTTCACTGATTCTTCTGATAACTCTGAAACACCAAAATCCTGGCGCCATTTCTAATGCAGTTGAAAGGAAAACTGAAGATACCAATGCTTATATAGATTCTGTTACAATACCAGGAATTTAGTGAGTAAAATATTAGGTTTCCCATGATCTTGCAAAACATGAATCTTGATGTGTGAAGGGTATCAGTTTATATCAAAACTGCATATTGGTAAATATCAGCTTGAGGTGTGAAGGGTATAACTTTATATATCAAAATTGCATATTGGTTCAAAGACCAAGGATGAAAACCCCTCTAACAAAAATGTGTGAGAACATCTAATAAATTCAAACATGAGGATACAATTGCCTTGGTGAGCTTGGAGACGGCTTCATCGACGGAGAATTTGCGGTCCTTCAAGAACCAGAGGACCATGTCGTCATCGTCTCTCCCATTCCTGCCCGTGGGGAGGCCTGGGTTCTCCCTCGCTAGCCGTTCTTTCACCTCTAGGACAAGCTTCACACACGAGAACCGAGCAGCGCCAGACAGACAAGTGAATCAGTAGTTTAAGCTTATACATGATCCCCCACTCTTTATTATTATTATCCAAAAGAAGCGACGTATGACATTTCCCTCTGCTGGTGGCTCCAGGTATAAAAATTGTGAAGCACACGTAGTGGGTGTGGCCGTTTGGGTTACCTTGGCACCGCTGGCACCTGGCGGGGCGGCGCTTTGGCAGCGCACTGCGCTCCTGGACTTGAGCAGAGGAGCTCGGACGACGGAGCGGCAGAAGTAGCAAGAGGCAGTCATCATCTTCCCTTCCTTTTTCCCTCGGATGCTGCGATTGCTGGTCCCTGCAATGCAAATGCAACGCCGGATTGTGGATATTTACACCTGACCAAAGTTGGGGTCGGGACGTGGAGAGCCCGCCCGACAGCAAAGACAGCGGCCTGAGCCTGACCCGACCCGACGACGCAGCGGACTGAGGGATGGAGGGAGCCAGGAGGTGAACGTGAGCGCCACAGAGCCTGGAGGGCGAGGGCCGCAGACGCAGCCGGCAGCTCCACGCCTTTGCCGTTGACCTCCCTGCTGCCTTGCCTTCTCCGTGGGATTGGGCGTGGGCGCGGCCGCACAGTGATTTGGAGGAGTGCGGCGCGCGAGCGGTGGAGAAGCGTGGTGGCTGGCTGCAGTGGCTCAGCGAGCGCAGGCAGAGGGGTCTGCAGTGGCTCGGGCACTCGGCGAGTCTGGCGCCGGGGCTCCGGCCAACAGCGTGTAGCCAGCCGTGAAGGAGATTGATTGGGGACTGGGGACTGAGGAGAACAGAGCTGCTGTTCCTGTTGGGCTGGGTCACCCCAGATTTCTTCTTTTTGGGTTGGTTGGGCCCCAACAGAGAACAGCATTTTCTTGCTGGGCTGGTCACGCTGGGAATGCTGGATCGTGTAGGCCGTAGGATTTCTTTCTTTTTCGGATAAGGATTTCTTTTCCGTTTCGGGATCTCTCCCTCTCCTCTCAACCATCTAGTATAACACACACACACACACACACACACACATATATATATATACATATATAGTATATAACACACACACACACACATATATATATATATATAGAGAGAGAGAGAGAGAGGGGTAGTGTGCCCGTGCGTTGCTACGGGACAACTAAATCTTTTGTACTAAAAACACATGGATTGCACGATACTATAACAATACTGTTAAATTAAATACCAACGTCAAAGTGACATTTAATTTAAAAAGCAAAGTTCGTGAAATTAACACAGTCACGGAGAGCGCGACGTCGCAGGCTCACAAACTCTATTGTATAGACTTTTTCGTGATACGGCTAAGATAATATTTTTTATCGGCAAAAAAAATTCTACGATATCTATTTCTTTCATGCGCCAATAAATCCATGAATAAGTTCCGCTGTATCTCCATATAATCATGTACACACAGGTTCGAGTATATATGTAAATAGGTTCGTGCCCGTGCGTTGCTACGGGACAGTTAAACTTTTATACTAAAAACACACGGATCGCACGATAAGATAACAATACTGTAAAAGTATATAACCGACGTTAAAGTGGCATTTAATCCAAAAAATTAAGTTCGTGAAATTTACATAGTCACAGAGAGCGAGGCGTCGCAGGCTCACAAACTCTACTGTGTAGATATTTTTGTGATGCGGCTAAGATCATTTTTTATACCGGCAGGAAGAGATTTCCGATATCCATTTCTTTCGTGTGCCAATAAATGATAATATTTTAATGAGGAGAGAAGAAATAAATTTCATGGGGATAAAATTCTCTTGGTAAGATTACCAACTCTCCATGAGTTTTAGAATTAAATGTTTATGAAACCATGAAATGAAACTTTATATTGAGAGTGAATGTTTAGTCCAAGTTTTATTTTATTTTATACAACACGGCAGTCTTGTAAGCAACACAATAAAACTCTACGCTGAAACTGGCCTAACAAGCAATCTCCTCCGTTACCTCCCGTGTCCTCGGAACGTTAACAGTAGTAGGCCCTCTCAACTTTTTGATTGATCTGATTGCTTGGTAATTAGTTGGTCAATAAGGAATGATTTCTTCTTCTTCTTCTTCTTCTTCTTGTGCACAAAGAAAATTCATCAGGTACGTCTGATAAGTTTTATCTCCAAACAAAATCGTCATATATTCTCTGATTCAATGAATCCTCTATTCAATTTATTTGATATAAGCTTTGTTGTTGTATATAAGCGCTTGCTTTGTGATGTATAGTTCCCTTTGATGTATGATACCCCCTCTGTTCCCAAATAAATCAATTCATAGAATCCGTGCCAATCAAACTATCTTAAGTTTGACTAACTTTATAGGAAAAAAGGGTAACAACATATTTGCCATAAAATGAGCACATTACGAAAATACATTCGATAGTATATCTAATAGTAATAATAATGATTTAGTTTTATAAATCTTTACGGGATTTGCTAGAAATTCTGTCAAAGTTTAAAAAGTTTGACTTAGGATAACTCTAGAAATCTATTTATTTAGGGACAGAGAGAGTAGGGACAGTTTATACCGATCGATATCATACCATTTATTTCTTTTCTTAGAAAAACAGTTAAACTATTTTAGTTTATCAGTTGGGTCCTATAAATTTTGTTATACTGAGAAATTGTTAGCTCCACAACAAAGTATAATTTCCATTCACTAAAAGTCCGGGTTTCTCTATTTGCTTGTTACTTGGGGCTACTATAATTAGTATAACTTATCAACTTGACATCAATCTAATTACTCAATATAATGGCATGCTTTTTTGAATGGTATAAAATGCAGGGAGCGCGACTTGTTCATCATTCCGAAGGTGCACTACGCTCTCCACCATTATAATGTCAGACACCCGGTACGTCCCAGCTGAACCTTCACTTCGTTTCATGTATATACTTCCTCTAATCATAAATATAAGACAATTAGATTTGACCTAAGTCAAGATTTTATAACTTTTACCTTTGATGTATAAGGGGCTTACCTTAAAAGCATGCTTATTCGGCTTCTTTTTTTTCAGGCGAAACAGTGTTTTTCTCTCACAACATTTCAACTTTGACTTGTTTTTTCAGTCAATTTCAGTCCAGCGAACGGAGCATATATATATATATATATATATATATATATATATATATATATATATATATATATATATATATATATATATATATATATATATATATATATATATATATATATATCGAAGCATAATCCAGAAACGGATGGTCTCAGGTCCGAGAAGTATTTGCTTAAGACGATTTGCAAGTACTTTTGAGGTACCACATTGCATAATCTAATTAATGGGTCTCAGGTCCTTCAATTTTTTTTTTCTGGACCGGGGATCTTTGGAATTAACGCTGCAATAGTCAGTCTCATTCCACTGATCTGGCATGCCCCCACCTGTAAGGAATTGTTTGACTTCTCACACTAGGCCCCACAGTATTCCAGTATATATATTAAATTAAACTCCATATAGCTCCTAGAATCCGTGCAAGAAGAATGCTTTGACTACTGTTAGCTACTGTTCACCAATCTCCTGCTACCTCGTGGACTCGTGCGTGTGTAAGCATCGGTTTCACCTCTCCCGATTAATTTAATTGAGGCCTGTTCCTGCACGGCTTCACCCTCGCTCTCTCCGTCAACGGAAAAATAATAAGGAAAGAAAAACTCCTTAGCCGGCAGCGCACCTCGCCGCTCCGTCCGTGCTTCTTCTTCCTTTTCCTCTCCCCCAGCGGCGGCGGACGCGGATGCGGCGTCCTTCCTTGATGGAGGATGCTCATGTGGATCGCTTCATCACCTCTTCCTCTCCCCCGACGGCCAGCCTGGCCTAGGGTTGCACGAGGCACCAGGATGGAGAGGGGGCGATGGCGATGGCGATGGCGACGGCGCTTGGGATGTCGGCATCCACGGGGCAGAAGCGAAGATAAGAGGCCGCCCTCGTCCTCATCTCTGCCAGCAAGCATGGGCTCCCCAACTGTACCTCGCCGCCGTCCTAACACTGAGGTTCACACTCCCTCCTCCTCCTCCATCTCGATCTGTTGTCCGATCTTCATCTACTCGGTGTTTGGGTAGGTCTTACCTACCTGCCTTTGTGTGGTTTCCACGTCCGAGAAGTGCTCCAGGCTCAACATCCCCTCTCTCTCAGGTGCCAGATCCCTTCATCGCTCCTTCGCCGATGCTCTCTGTCAAATTTCCCTGGACTAATTAGTTTTTTCTAGAGCCTTTTACCGAAAGATGCTCCGGACCTACGTGCCCTAAAAGGTTCGAGCGCACTCACGTACCATCGTCAAACTTTTTTTATTTTTCCTCCATGTCATTCCATCCAATTTTCGTCTGATTCAGCCCTGACATGTGGGCCCGGGAAGGTAAAACATCCCAGATGCCCTTCTGTCTCCCATGTCTCTCTCTCCGCGCTACCCATGCACCCCTGCGATGGCGGTGGCTGCTCAAACTGGTCCACCCGGCCAGCCCGCCCCTGGCACACGCGACGAGCTTGAAGACAGTCAACACGCGGCGAGCGCCTGGCAGAGACGCACATGCCCTGCCTCCGTGCTGCTCTAGTGCTGCACTGCCGCTGGGGGAGGATGCCGACGGAGAGGACGTGCGATATCCCAACCTCGCCGCCCTTGCCATAATTCCCATCGCGGCCCTTGCCGAGCCTCGCCAAAGGTCGGGGAACAGGAGCGACATCGCGCCACCGCGGATCGGGGAAGGTGGAGCGGTGGATGGGCGAGGGTGACGGAGCCGAGAGGCCGTGTTCAGAGGCGGACAGCGGGCGCGCTAAACTGCAAAGGGGAGCGACATCCTGCCGTCGCTGCCCACTCATAGCTCGTCGCTGGTAGCGTGGAGACCCTCGGCTCCAGCCCTGCCCTGCGCGCCCCGCCGCCGGAGCTCCTCCGCGCTCTACAGTCCAACGGCAATGGCACCCTCCACGGAGGCGCAGCACCGCCCCAAGTCCTCGATTCGCGATCCGACGAACAGGGCAGCGACGGCAGGAGCAAGAGGTCGCATTTCTGCGCCCGGGATTGCGCGAAGCGGATCATGGAGCTGCCCGTGGAGGAGCCGGTGAAGGTGCTCGACCTCCTGCCGTGCGACGACGACGTGCTCACCGTCTCCGGCTACAATGACATCCTCTCGGCGCTGGCTCGCGCGGGGGACCACGCCACGGCTATCACGCTGCTTCGTGCCATGCCCATTGCCCCCGAGCCCGCCGCCCCTACGAGCCCCCGCCGGCTGCGTGTCCCGCCACCGCCGCGCGCCGCCACGGTTAAGCTCGAAGCGCCAGCCGTTGAGGGGCGAACGCCTCGACACCGTGGTGGTCGCCGCCGCCTTCCGCGTTGACTCCTTCCTCCGCGCCCGTCTGGACACGCGACGCCATTGCAGCGGAACGGAAGGTGTGTGTTGGCCAGCCCACCTCCATGCCCCTCTAGCCCCGGCCCGAACCTCAAGAGCTTCATCAACCGCGCTTTCCACGCCAACTTCGAGCTGGACACCGACGCCAAGATGAGGAGTTCCTGCTCCACGGCACCAAGCACTACAGCGACGGGCTAAGCCGCTTCTACGACGCCGCGCTGCATCTTTTGGGCGCCGTCGATTCGGCCGGGGGCGGCGCGGAAGAGAAGAGAAAGAGGGAGGTTTGGTGGCTGACAAACGGGCCTCATAGTAGGGTAAAATGGTCATTTCATCTGTCTGTTTGATACCGTTAGAGGTTAAAGTGGACTGAATGGCGTGGAGGGAAAAAAAAAGTTCGACGATAGGTGCTATCGTCGAACTTATTAGTGGTATGTAGGTGTGGAGCCTCTTTTATAATGGCACACCGGCAAAAGGCTCTTTTTTCTACTAGGGTTCGAGCAGGAGCTGAGGATGAACATATACCCAATTGCACTTTATGCAGTTGTCAGTTCAGATGTCAGCCCGATATGGTCAGCCAAAAACGTGAGCAACCACGGCACCAAGGCAAATATGCAAATATGCTACATGATTTCGTTTTTTCTGATTTGATGCCCTCTCTTCCAGGCAGCCAGGTCCGCAGGTGGAGCAGCGGTGCCACTGTCCAAATCATTTCCATTTTATCAGAAAACATTGATCAATGATGGTTAGGTTGCTGCATACCAATTTGACTTGGATTATCTCATATACTATTTTTCCATATTTATGTATGTACATGCCATATTTATATGTACAATGCAACTTATAGCATTTCCCTATTATTGGTTTATGCTACAAATCACTTTATCTTTACAGTTATATGCCAATGGAGATTTGCAAGATCTTGATTCACAATGGAACCTCATGCTGGTTATGGTCTCCACTTTTCTTCTTTTAGTAATGAGAATGTGAGATTAATAGTGTTTTTAGAATTTAAGGTACTCATCCTGCCATTTCTGTTTGCATTAAATTTTTGTTATGGTTAGATGCCAATAGTTCATAGATTCAACAGTAATTTTGTACCAGTACATTGAGAGGTCGCACTTGATTCCTTAATGCAGAGAGCATTTGGTTTCTTACAGGTTGCCTACTTTTGGATTTGGAGCTGCAGACCTCATTTTATTTTACTTTTTGTTTCATATGAACCAACAACCTGTTCGGGAGGCTGTATCGTAACGTGGATTATTTACTGCTGGCTGGTTTGGTGTGAGAGAAAAACACTGTTCCCGGCTGGAAATTTATGATCGTTTACGAGAAGCGAACATGCTATTCATTGTGCAGCCTATTCCCTCCAAATTTGAAGGTCAGTTTTCCCTGTATAAATCTCTATTCTCATTTTGGGCCTTTATCTACATGATGCAGTTTGATTACTCGGCATTTGCCCATAATTAATGAATCTTCTGTTAGTTAGGACAACCTATTTAGCAATAGACAATACATAGGTCGCATCATGACCAATCTGTATCTGTAAGTCCTGAACATCTCATGCATTTTCCTTCGTTATTAGGTTGTATACATATACTTTTTTTATCAAACAACCAAACATTGCTGACTTTGTTCTTTTCTTATGTTTGGTGTGGGCCATACAGTACCATGGAGTGTTTTAGTGTGACCTCCGCGTCTAATCGCCTGTATCAGTATATGTTTTCCTTATGACTGCAAATCTCATTCCTTCTACTTATTTTAGTATCCTTATCATGATATGCTCGGATTATGGTGTTCACCTTCCACAGCGTAGTGTACCTTTTTTTTTAGGAAAAAACAGATTCTGTGTTATTACATATTCCCTTCGTCCATAAGTTTTTATCGTTTTAGCCTTCGGCAAAGTGACAAGGAGCACCAAAGAGCAGCGAACGAGCACCGATTTCCCATTTAATCGCTGCAGTCCTTTTAATGACCCACGTCCGTTCGTTGGCCACGCTCACGTTCGTAACTCTGCATGCTCACGTCCGTTCGTTCTAGCCCACTCACGTACG
Organism: Miscanthus lutarioriparius; assembly: GCA_904845875.1. Lineage (NCBI taxonomy): Eukaryota > Viridiplantae > Streptophyta > Magnoliopsida > Poales > Poaceae > Miscanthus > Miscanthus lutarioriparius. The sequence continues at coordinate 79,898,234 of CAJGYO010000019.1, read as the reverse complement.
TAATGGCTGGATAACTAACGGGAGGTGACGGAGAGACATTTAAGGGCACGTACAACGGGCATCTTTTTCTCGTCTCGGTGATGGCCCTTTTTCAGAAAACCCCCCGGCTCAGCGAGAGACGGGCGCATCGTCGCCTCGCGAGACGACGGCCCTGTCCCGTGCTCCGAGGCGGAATAGACGCCGCAGCAGCGATGTACAGCCTCATCTCCAAGAGTCGACCGGGCGCTCGGATCCTGCGCGGTCAACAACCGATTTGGGCGCACGCAGGCAGCAGTTGATTTGGTCGGCGTACAGCAATGTACAGCCTCGTCTCCCTCGGTTGCTGCTACAGCGGCGGCGGCGGTGGCGGCGTCCCCGGCGCACACATCCGGTCGTGGAAGTGGCTCAACGACGGCGGCCCGCAACCTCAATCGTGGTGGCGGCTCGGCCTTGGGCGCGGATTCTGCGGGCCGAACCTAGGTCGCGGAATCTGGCAGCATTGATCCGATTTCTCCGTCGTTTGGGCGTTCAGCAGCTTGGGATCCATCATGGTAATCTCTTGGTCTTGCAAAATAAAGTTTTTATGCTATTTGGATTAGTTATGTCGATCATGTAAGGTACTGAAGTAAGCACATTTTAGTGGCAGCTCATAGTTCCACAAATAATTTGGCAAGAACAGAGTATGCATCGCCACCTATGGTCCTATCAAGTTTCAGCCATTGATCTTTTTAGTTACATGTCCTAGACGTCTTAGTTCAGATTTCAGAGTTCACATAGCTTCCATTGATCTTTTTAGTTACAGTGTGATGGAGTGAGTGTTTCAGTTATATGAATCTGGTGTGTTTCAGTTATCTGAATCTTTGTTGTGTGGTGGTCACATTTATCTGAATCTCTGCATTTACAAAATCAATAGCCTGAATGTAATGTTAGAGTAATTTCGACTTCATATATGTATTGGTACTGAAACTAACTATGCGCTGCAGCATACTTAGTATTGGTGGTTATTCAAAACTAAAGATGCTTGAGGCCACAAAACTTGCCCACCTTACATCACAAGAGATCAAAGAGGGAAAGAAGCTTGATTTAGAGGGGAAGAGGCTTGAGAAAGAATCAAAGATGATGGAAACTTATAACAATCTCATCTCACAAGATACAAGTTCAATGTCAGATGAGGAAAAGGCCGAGCGAGTGGCTGCCATGAAGTGTCTTAGGAAGACACTTTTCCCTGAAAGTTTCTAAATAGGTATATAATTTAGTTAAGTTTTGAATTCTGAAGTTCAGTGAAACTTAGTTAAGTTTCTAAAAAAAACTTCTATGTTCTGTGCACAGGATGGCATTCTGGAGTGATGAAACTTGTAAGTTCTGCATTCTGATGTTCTGTGATGAGTTACCTGAATGCTTCTAGCTACCTGAATGCTACTAATGACCTGAATGCTTCTCAGTTAAATTTTTGTATTAAGTTTCAGTTAGACTGAATGCTTCTGAATGGACTAGTGAGTTATCTGAATGTGGACTAGTGAGTTATTGAATGCTTCCGTGTGAACATGTGAGAGTTCAGCTCTACGTTTTTGCTGCTACTAGCTTAAAGAAATGTTGGCTTTGTTGTGCTTTGGCTGCTCGATGGAAACTGATGCTTGCTGACTCGGTGAAGAAATGAAATGCTTGGTCAGAGTAGGTGATTGAATCAATTCTGTGATCTCATCAAGTTACTGAAACTCTGAATAGCAAGTAAGGACTGCCTTTGTCCTTTCATGAAGCTGCTACATGAAATTGTTATATATGCTTTCTGATTTTTTGTTGTTGTGAATGAACCTCATAGTTGACCAACGCTCCTACCTGAAAATCTGAGTATGCTGCTGTTGTTACTAATTTTTACCAAGCTCTATTAGTGTTGCGAGCTACTTTTGTGAAATTGGACAAGGACTGAGATCATATCAGCCTGTTGCATGCTATCATTTTTTTTTCTTTTAAATTAACTGAGTTGGCATATGATTTTGTTTCCTCTCATGATGTATGGAGCTAAGTTGATGTATGGAGCTGTCATGTTGATTTCTGAAACTAGTGTGCAGGCTCACATAGTGTTCCATTTAAAAAAAATATACATGACTTATATTAATTTATATTGATGGTTTTAAAATAAATATTGTATTCATGTTCATCTAATTTATTTTTGATCCGTTTCTATCAAATAGCAACACAATGGTATATAAAATAGTGTTCACGGTTGATCTAGCTACATGCAAAGCATTAAACAGCTTGCAGACAGTGCAACAGACTCTCCATTGTACGACCTGTCTTTTTAGCTATCTGTTTGCTAGATTTGAGGGTGTTGCAGACGACCCCCGTCTGTGGGTTGTACATGCCCTAACGTGACTAGAGAACGGCCGAAGCAATAAATACAGCGCGTACCAGGAGTTGCGGGCACGTGTAGATGAGGCCAACCGTGGTCCCGAGCTAATATGATGGAGATTCTTGGAAAACTTTTTTTCTCAGATGATGGAGACTTATGGATGGAGGGAGTAATAAGTTCTTATAGGGCCCCTTTTCCTTATACTATCAGTCTATTCCTTTGTTCGAAAAATAGATATCCCTACTAGCTACGTGTACACCTCAAGACACAAATGCATCCTAAAGTTTCCTCATCTTTGTTATAGCATGCTCTTATCCTTTTGGAATTGATGGCAATGCTGTTCTTTTCACGGTTTGCAAAAAAGGTTGCATCCAAACTGGAGACAGTGAGGAAGTTGGTAGGCAAGTGCAATTCCTATTTAGTTTTGTTGGTCGATTCACTCAACATATATTTTGTTCCTTCAAATCCAATAAGTATAACAACAGGCATCATATTTTGTGCCCTCCAGTGCACCAATGAGAACTCACTGGTCTTGCCTAATTACTGAAGTAAGTAAACTTATCACTCATTTTTGGTGCAGTCTGGATTCTAATATGGGGCTTACTATACTGAAGATGGTTCTTACAGAATGGTTCATTTACATTATATGCCTCCAAATGACAAACTCAACTCAAGAGATCTTACAACAACCCTATTTTCTATTTATGTACGGTGGGTCCAGCCCCTGTCAGCCACGTGGTTCCGTCTCCAGGTAGACCGGTTGGGACTGACGGACGAGCGTGGCTCACGGCCCTGTTTTTATGCTCGACAACTACGTACAGCTTGTGAGCGTAACTATTCTTTTCCATTACGGATCAGCTTATTTTGCATAAATGCACGATTGCTTACAAAATAGTGAAAACAACATTTAAAAGACATGTCCACCTCTATCTCCCAAGGTATATATTCCAAAGTATGCACATTAAAAAGCTATTTTTAGTTTTACAATTATAGGCTATAGGATCCTATATGTTAACCTGATCTGTAATTAAATTTTACGTTAGCCTAATCTAAAATTTAATTTTGTTCTGCATGCTCTACACAGCCTCAATATTTCAGAATTGTATAGGCCAACATAGTGTCAAATTCCTCAATATTGCATCCAGTTGCTTCAGTCTACTTTCTTTCAATGCAGTGATCACCAAGTGAAGCCTACTAAGTTGATGGCATTGTTGGCAGTCCCAATGGAGCCCTCCTGCCATCTGCCCTTATCCAACTAGTAGGTCATGTACCTACGCCCTTATATTCATGACAGGCTCATTTCATACCCACAGAGATAGTTAGCTATGCCTCTCTACATTATTCCCCTGAGGCATCCACTATGTAAATTGCACAACGAAGCTGGTGATACTTTCCTATATGTGTCTCATTCCTACCTATGACTACTCACATAGCTCAACCACAAACAAAATTAGCCTCTATTGTTCAATACCTTCTACTGTGCACATGTTAAGTTTGAAAGTAAAAAAAAACTGTAACTGCCCACTTTGCTTTATGCTCAGACATTGTCATCTGATTATGATTTTTCACAGCCTAAAATACCTAAATGTTCCTAATGCAATTTATCTCTATGGAAACCAAACTATCCTATATATTTTCTAATGTACTGATTATAAGTTTTTTGCTATATCTGTCCTTTTGGGAGTCTACGCAGATCACTTCTTGCACCATATGTGCTCATTTTCTAACCTCTACCGTTTCTCATAGCTTCCTTCTTTAGTCACTCAGAGATTTGCACTTGCATGCCAATTGCAGGGATTACACATGGCCATAGGAAACCTCACACTAGGAAAAGGCTCAGTTATAGGATTTCTCCGAACATAACTATGCATGCCAAGCTATATATAGTAAGTTTTTTTCTTGAATATTATTTCAACTTTGTCATCAAACAAATGACATTTCCTTATTTATTCGTGCAGATATGACATGCACATAGCGCCTAATGTTGCTATGGCTAAGTCGGCATAGCTTGCAAGGTTCACACAGGGTCAAATAATGCTACGAACCACTCCTGGTAAGCTTCACAGATGACTTGAGACCATCCATTTCTTGCGTTTGTTTGACTCAAGTAGGCACTACCTGGCGAAACCACTGCTATGTATATGTTAGTTATATCATGTATTGTCACTGCCTGGCTAAGCATGCGACTGTTGTGTATATGTTAGTTATATCAGGCATCTGCATTTCCCGGTTAATTAGTATGCCTGATGCTCCTTGTGGAATAGATTAGCCTAGCTGTATTTTCCTCTTGCATTGTTCTCATGTCAATTTCTGATTGTTACTCATCTCAATGTTGTACAAGGCAATAGTGAAACAACCTATGCCAGGTCTATGTGCCGCTGAAGCTCTTCATAAGATACTCAACGCCAAATAGCATGCAACAAAGGATTATCACCGTGACTTTAGAGTATACGAGCGCGGCGGAGCGCGCCTACCTACCTAGTTGCTTAGAACAAGGCCAACATCCCATCTCTGCCAGGAGTTTTATGACCACCCATGTTCTAGACCAACATCCTACCTACGTATATTATTCATATCACTTGTCACACATGTTTGTACATGCATCAATAATTCACTACACCGACTGCCTACATGGGATTCAAATAGGAGTATATTTTTTTTGTAGAATTTTTGTCACACATGTTTGTACATGCATCAATAATTCACTACACCGACTGCCTACATGGGATTCAAATAGGAGTATATTTTTTTTTGTAGAATTTAGCCACCACTTCACACATCTGCGCTACCTCCATCGCCACCCCATCATCTTCTTTCACTAGTTCTTTTTTTTGTTCCTTAATTTTCCTCCTCTCCGATGCATGTTGGTGGTAGAACTTTGTATTACGATCAGCTTTTTGTACCAATTAACATGGCGCGTTGCTTCCTATTTGCTATAGTTTATAAGCTATTTATGTCCAATAAGCTGAAACTAAAAGCCAAACAATATATATTTTTTAGCTTTTCCTGGCTACGCTGCTTCCCACAACACCCATTTGGACTAAACTGCATGAGCTAGGCCAGACCAACTTATTTTGAGTGGTAATGATATACAGCGGACGTCCGGACTGGGACGGACGCACCTGACCCACGCCGAACTAACCCACCCGTGCCGCACCTTGCTCCTCATTATCCTTTCCTTGAGCCGCACTCCCGCAACGCTCGCGCTCCCATTCTACTGCCGCGCCCGTCTGCTGTGATGGACACCGCGCGCCGGCCGCCCCGCTTGCCCGCTGGTGCTCCCTCCCTCTCCCCCCTCCGAGACCTGCCACCTCGCGCCCCCAGTGACCCGGCACCTGCTCCCTCCACCAGAGACGAGGACGACGGCGGCGGCTCCGACGAGGTAGGTCGGTCCTCCACCGGATCTGAGCCCTCCCCCTCCTCCTCCCCTCCTCTGGATCTGAGAGACGCGGCGGAGGCTAGGGTTCCGGTGAGTTCTGGGGTCCTATTCCCTCCTCCCTTCGGCGAGCTCAAGGTGATGGGCCAGGGGCTATTTTGTACGCTTTTTCTTGCTGTTTCTCCCGTGTTGCAATTGGTTTTTTGGGATGTTGCAACATATGTTTTTCGAATATTGCAATGGGATTTTTGGGTCGTTGCAACAGAAGTTTTTGCCATGTTGCAGTACTACTGCTTGAGATGTTGCAGTACATATTATTTCGATGTTGCGGCACAAAATTTCTGATGTTGCAGTATATTTTTTTGATGTTGCAGTACATATTATTTCGATGTTGCCATACATTTTTTTTGATGTTGCAGTACATAATTTTCGTTGTTACGGTACATATTTTTTCAATGTTGTAGTACATGTTTTTCAATGTTGCACTATATATTTTTTCCATGTTGCAGTATTCATATTCCGATGTTGCATTACATAGTTTTTCCATATGTTTTGCGATATTGCACTTGAAGTGTTTTTCATGCTCTTGGGACGACAGGGGGCACGGTGGGGGAACGGGTGATGCGCGGGGTGGGCGGGATCCGTTCTATTCCCACGCGGGGGCGGGGCGGTGGGTTTGGGAAGGGAGCGGCATTCCGTTCTGCGGGGGGCAGGTGGGTTTGGGAAGGGCGCGGCATCTAGACGCGTCTTGTGCGCCGGACGCCCGGGCGCTAGGATTAGCGTATATTGACCGTGCTTTTCCTTCAATTGTGCAACTTCTCAGATAAATGCTTTTTTTCTCACCGCTCTACCAAAGAGGGCCTTAGGACAAACCTAAAAGATCAGTTATTTAGGACTGAGGGAGTATACCTAAAAAAAAGAGTCGCTATGGGAAGCGTGCTAGTCAAATTTTCTTAATTTTGACTAAGTTTGTAGAAAATGTGTGCAATATTTATATCTTCAAATAAGTTTATTATGAAAATATATTCAACGATTTACCTAGTGGTACTAATTATGTACCATAAATATTAATATTTTGTTAAATATATTTGGTTAAAGTTAAAAGTTGTTGACTTTTTGGAGAGCGAGAATGACTCTTTTTTAGGGATAGAGGGAGTAGACCGTGGAGGATAAACACAGTAAATGAAACAATAATATAAATTACCTGACAATGGGTCACAGTACGTTACAAAATGTATGGTTCTTTTAATTCTATTCAAATAAAAAAAATTGGATCAATTATAGTACACAATATTACTAGGAGATTATGACACAAAGCTTGAAAGAAAACTACTAGCATATTGATCCACATGAAGGGAAAACAAGCCCAAGTTGCATGTATATATTGATTCAACAACCAAACGCAATGAACTTATTGAGCTCCATCGTGGGTAAAACCGTCTAGGAAGCAAGAGATGAGAGCAGGTGGCGAAGAGGATGGTAACGTAGATTCACAACATGTACCCAAACATATGCATTCAACATGTGATAAAATTGTAATTTTTTTCGAACTGTTCCTGAATTTACACAGCAACCCCATGGCCATGCGTTTGACCATGATCTAGCAGGCGACTGAGGCAAGACCCGAGCGGTGGCAATCTCCAACAGTGGGGATGAGTAGCACTAACGATGTCACATATAACAGTTGAGTTTACAGTGAATAAGCTACCGCCATAGCTCAGAATATGCACAATGTCGAGACTAGAGATTCATCCACGCCAGCGAGCAAACTCTAGATGTATGTTTTTTTTTTTGAGATAACATAACACAGCAATATGTAAGTGCATTTTACCCGGCGTGAGAGCCCGGATTAAAATACCAAGGAGTACACGGGGGTATGCGAAGCGCATTAAGTACGTACGTCGCGAATAGCGCCGCGCCGCCGGCCACGAGTCATTCTTAGTCCCGGTTTCGGTTAGGATTCCCTTCCCGCCGATATCTCGCACTTCTGTTTCCCTCCGTACTACTCCTTCTAGCCGATGGAAACAAAAACGAAATTTGAGCGCCCTTTTCCTCTCCATCAGTTTGTACCGCCTCACCAATTCGCAAAAACGAAATCTGGGTGCCATGTCAAAATTTAAACAAGGGACGTACTGCATGGGACAAGGTCTAACTTAGACACTTCCTTCTTGCCGTCGGAGCAGAGTAATAATAATCAATCAAGCACACGGAAACAAAATTTATGACATTTCTCAAGATTGGATATATATACAACCCCTACTTTCTGGGCTATGATTGTTCAGAGGTAATTCCGGACTGACGTACATTGGAGAAGAGGGACATCAATCTGAAGTGGGGTGGGAGGTTATTGTGATGCATCACGAAGACGATGAGGAGCGATAAGGCAGGCCTTGCCTTTCTATCTTGGCGGGGCAATTGTAAAGTTTTCCAGATGGGCCGGGCACGATGGGCCGGCACAGGCACGATCCGAGAAAGCACGGCCCAAGCATGGCCCGGCCCGGCAGCCTGCGTGTGCCGTGCCTGGCATGGCCCGCCCCCGTGCCCGTGCCTGGGCTGCCAATTCGGCCCATGGGCCAGCACGAGCACGGCACGGTAAAGTGGCCTGGCCCGCTAACGGCCCGCTATCCAGGGAACTCAGCCGTCCGATCCCCCCTGATGGATTATGGCCGTTGGATCCAGGGCAACGGTGCCGCCACGTATATAAGTCGGCCGGCCTCCCCCGCTCCCCACCCACACAAACCCTAAATCATTTCATCCTCTCGGCTCTCGTAGTCTCGCTGGCCAACGCTCTCCCTCCTCTCCTCTCTGGCTCTCGCCCTCTCCGACGACGGTGGCGAAGGGCAACGGCCCCTCCCAAGGGCGACGGCGACTCGCCGTCGTCCCCGCGGACCCCGCCTCCTCTTCTCATCCTCCGGCAGCCGTAGCTCTGGTGCTCCGACGATGCAGGTAACATCCCCTTCTGCTCTTCTTCTTCTTTCTCTCACTGTCACTGACTCACTCCCTCTTCTGTAGATCTGCGGATCCGCTGCTGCTAGGAGCTCCGGCTCCGCCGTCTTCGTCGCCGGCGACGTCTAGGTAAGACACCCTAACCCTAGCTCCGAAGCCTAACCCTAACCCTAGCTCCGATCTGCTCCGTTCTTGATTTCTTTTCTTGAATCTTGAGTTCTTGACTGATGTTCATGTTCTTCCTTTCTTCTTCTTTTGGCAGATGTTTGAGGCCAGGGCAAGTGAGGATGTCGTCCCGGCCTCCCTCTGTCTCTGAGGACACGGTGGAGGCTAGTGCCACTGCCATGGCTGATGAGATGGAGAGGGTCCGCGACCTCCCTGGTGATGACGACGACGACATGGGCGACGAAGAGGTAGAAGAGCTCTTCGGCCGTGGAGCTGTACCTGGTGGAGCTGGCGCAGAGGACCCCATCGACCTTGATGGTGACGAAGGTGGTGGTGGAGAAGAAGACGGTGAGAACGCCGACGACGACCAGGACCAGGTATCACGCCCCTCTACCTCTGATGTGTGGCAAGATTTCCAGAAGCTCTTCAAAATGGGTCCCAAAGGTAAGAAGATCAGGTATGGCGTTGTCTGCATCCATTGCAAAAAGCAAAGACTCTGGTAGATCTGCAGGTGGCATGGCCACCTCCGTAAATCACAGGATAAATGTGCTAAGAGGCGAGAGAAAACTAGTGGGTTTAGTCGGGTCTTAGATTTCTTTTAATCCTGATGGTTCTATGCGTAATTGGGATTACTGTCCTATGCGTGCTCGTACTGAACTGTGTAGATTGCTTGCTAGGGTAGATGTTCCTATCAGCTTTGGTGAATCTGCTGCATTTGAGGAATACATTAATAATGCTCATAATCCTAAGTTTTAGGCTGTCTCTACACAAACCACAACTAGAGACTTAGCCAAAATGTTTTCTGATAGAAAGAGTAAGCTTGTTGAGGTACTTGGTTCTGATTCTATTAATTGTGTGTGCCTTACCTCTGATATTTGGTCTGGCAAAGCCAAAGAGGATTATCTTAGTGTTGTTGCTCATTACATAAACCCTGATTGGCAACTAGAGAAGAGGGTTCTTGGTCTTGTGCTTATTGATTGTTCCCATAATAGACATAACATTGCTGATAGAGTTGCATCTGTTCTTGGTGAATATGGTGTGCTTGAAAAAGTGTTTGCTGTTACTTTGGACAATGCTTCATCTAATGTTTCTGCCATGCGTATGCTAAGACCTATTTTATCTAAATATCTTGATCTTGAGGTTCCTATAGAGGATCCAAGACATCATGAAACTGTTGTACTACTATGTTCTTGCATCAACGTTGTGCATGCCATATAATCAACCTGATTGTTAAGGAGGCACTTGATTATCTTAAACCTTTGATTGAAGTTTTTAGAATTGCAATATCATTTTTAAACTCATCTAACCAGAGAATTGCAGCATACAAAAACTATTGCATTGCTTCTAGTTATAGGCCTAGAAAGTTTCAGTTGGACATAGATGTAAGGTGAAACTCTACATATCTCATGCTTAAGACTTTGTTTCCTCACAAAGATCCTTTCATCACTTTCATACATGCTAACTATCCTAGAGGTGAGGGAGGTGAGTTGCTTCTAACTGAAGAACATTGGGTTGTTGCTAAAAGTCTTTAAGTTTTTTGAACTGTTCTATGATGCTACTGTTGTTTTGTCTGGTGTTTACTATCCTACATCCCCACTTATGCTTCATTATCTGGTTAAGATTGCTATACACCTGAACAAGTATGCTAATGACATTCACCTGAGGAATGTGGTTCAACCTATGGTAGACAAATATAATAAGTATTGGAGTGACATACCTTTGTTCTATTCTTTTGCATTCATCTTGGACCCTAGAGCTAAAATAAAGGGTTTTTCAAAAGTGCTAAGAAAGTTGATGAACCTTACCAATACATACTACATTGCTTACCAGGTTGGCACTAGAGCTAGGCTTACTGATGTTTACAATAAGTATGAGGAGAAATATGGAGCTGTTAGGTTGAGGAGGACTGTCTCTCAAAACCTAACTGTAAGAAAAGGTCTGCTTGGGATGAAATATATGATGATGATTCTAGTTCTTCTGGTTGGGGTACTTCACTGCTGCATTCTACTCTTAATCTATCTAGAGATACATCTGCTACTGCTTTGCTGCATGCTGCTACTTCTACATCTTCTAATGCTTCTGAACTTGTCTCATACTTAGACTGTGATACTGTTAGCCAGTTGGATGATTCATTTGACATCTTGAGATGGTGGCATGAGCACAAACTGACATATCCAGTGCTGTCCATCATGGCAAAGGATGTTTTAACTGTTCCTGTCTCTACCATATCTTCAGAATCTACCTTTAGTATGACTGGCAGGATCATCGAGGAGCGGCGGAGGAGGTTGAAGCCGGAGACGGTGGAGTGGCTCACCTGCATCAAGGACTGGGAGTTGGCGGAGGCAAGGCTGCAGCACAATGTGGAGGACAAGGAGCTTGAAGAAGCATTTGAAGACCTCTATCTTGATTAGTGCTCTCGCCGCCAAGGTAAATCATACCCCTAAGTCCCTAACTTCCTCTTCTTCTTTTGCTAACTGATTAGTAATCCTAATGCTAACTCTGTTCTTCTTTTGCAGCTGGCCAGCTGGGAGTTTGAAGCTTGAAGCTTTCAAGCATTAGTCTTCATCTTTATTACTTTAGTTTTTACATTTAGATGGAACTTGGGTCTGTAATATGAGAACTTGGACAATGATGTAAGAACATTGAACATTTGAACTTTGAAGCTAGGCTGTACTTTTTTCCTGACTAGGGTTTCTCACAAGGGTGAGTTTTACCTAGCAGGTTTTTAGTGAGGCAGCCATTGCACATGCTCCCATATTCCTATTTTCTTAACTCTTGTGTGTTTGCTCTATTTTTGTTTCTCCGGTTCTTTTTCTGGTAATTTTGATTTCAAATTGTGCTTGTTACTTTAATCTTGAACTGATGAAGTGTTTTGGTTAAAATGTGTTTAGTGCCTGGGCCGGCACGGGCACTGGCATGCCACCGTGCCTGCTGGCACGGCACGGCACGGTTTACACTTGATAGTGCCGTGCCTGGGCTGTCACTTTGGCACGGTGGCACTATCAGGCACGGCATGGTGGGCCGCCGTGCCGCATAGCGCCGTGCCTGGCCGTGCCGTGCCTGGCCGTGCCCGTGCCCGTGCCGTGCCGGGCGGCCCGTTTGGAAAACTATAGGCAACTGAATGGTGGCTCGATGCACATCGCAAGAGACGTTGTTCGAATCGGTCCTTGTCGTTGCCCGCAAACAAACTTGCGGCACCCCTGATAGGGTGCAAAATGTCGCAACTGGCGGCACAAAACGCACACGCCCTCCTGTACTGGGAAAAGAGGATCTTCTGCAGGCATTGTATTATGTTTGAACCAACACTAACATCAGATTATTGCTCCACTAAGTAACATGCATTATGGTTAACATGTATAGAAGCATGCACGCATGCATTCCAGTTAGTGGTTAAGATTTAAGAAGAGAGTCAAGCTAGCACGGAAGTGTACGTACCCATGATGGTGCAAATATTTCGACGATGGGAGTTAGAGGTGGGTATTTGATGGTGGCGTCATCAGAATCAGAGGATGGCTTATAGTGCACCTCGGCGAAGAAGCGCTTGATCTTGTTGGCGCTGCGGCTGCGAGCCCAGAAGTTGAGGTGGAACCACACCCCCTGAAACCAACACGGCTTCCATCAGGGGCTTCACAGCATCAAACTCGCCACCCTGCAGAGATAATACATGCATGCATGCCATCCAGATCGCTGGTGCAGCAGGAAGCAGTAGCCTAGTCACCATATGAAAAAAAAAAATCGAAGTAAGCGCATACCTTGTGCCTGGCATTGTAGTGGCAGAGAGCATCTTGGACTCTCCTGATGAGCAAGGCGTCACGCTCACTGCGTCCAAATCCAATACAAGCGGAGGAATTTTGATTGCTAAGTTATGTGTTCAGAGCAGTGTATACTGACATTGCATAGCAGAATAATAAATACAGTAAACAAGAAAGAAGAAAAGAAATGAAAAAGAGAGCAAAAGGCTGGCACCGCGCTTCCGAGACTGCCGAGAGCTTCACTTGAAGCGCATGCAGTTGTCAAAAGGCTTTTAGGCAGGCAGCTGTATGTTGCAACCGGAGAGCATGTGCAGACAAACCAAAGGGTGAGGAAAGTTTATGTGTTGCTCTCATTTCCTCAACAGCACATTATTCCAAGTAACTGAGTGTAGCACAATACGTATAAAGCATGCTTTAAGAACCATCCTACGCTGCCTGGTGACTATGTTTAAGTTGAATACTTTTATCGATTTCGCTTATCTCTCCTACTTAAAAAGTAGGAGATGAGTCCCGGGTACACCTACTCTGCACTCTGGCACCCGTTCTGATAGGATCCTTGATCCTACCCTGGCTGCGTAGTGTGGAGAGATGGAAGACGGGAGGTCGGGGCTTGATCTCACGGCGGCGTGGAGCCGTGGCGGCAAGAAGGAGCAGCGGCGGCTGCTTGCTGTGGCTGCCCTAGGAGCTCACGTGAGAGAGAGAAGGGAGGCAGAAAATAATCGTAGATAGCCCTTGAGGCCAGGCAAGATATTTGCCTTGCTTAATTCTCCAATAATTGTTTACAATATATATATATATATAGCCTCTCTACATAATTCTATTTTAAGAAATAAATATCCTATTGAGAGAAATAGCAAATAAAGATAACTGGGTCATTAGCCCATCTAATCCAGGCGCCTCATAGTCCCTGTGCACGGGCCTCCTAGCCACCTGTGCGCCGGCGCCTGACCTACCGGACGCCGGTCATAACATCTCTCCCGCCTCTTCAAACAGCTCGTCCTCGAGCTGAAAGTTGGGGTAGAGGTCCTCGAACTCCTGCAGCGGCTCCCATGTAGCATCAGACAGGCCCTGCCACTTCACAAGGATGTGCCACACGCCCCGGCAAAGTTGGGCGCGTAGCACCAACTCAGGTGCAGGAAGCAGACGCCCATCCTGGACTTGCGGAACCGGTGGTGGAGCTGTCGGAGGGTCGCCCTTGAACGGCTTGAGCAGCCCCACATGGAACACATCATGGAGTCTAGCACCTTCTAGAAGCTGCAAGCGATACGCTACTTGCCCAATGCGTTCCACCACCTGAAACGGTCCAGCATAGCGTGGACCGAGCTTCCCCTTGGGCCGGTGCTCTAAAGATTGGGTCGGGCGGTGAAGTAGACGGAGCCACACCCAGTTACCCACCGCAAACTCCAACTCGCGATGGTGGTCGTCGTAGTGGCGCTTGGCATACTGCTGCGCCTGGAGGAGACGCTCGCGCACCTCAGCGAGAAAGGCGTCACGATCACGCAGGAGTGCATCCGCTGCCTCCATCTTAGTCGTCCCGTCCTTGTGCGGCAGGAGCGGCGGTGGCGGCCCACTAAAGACGACCTGAAACGAAGTGTTGCGAAGTGCCGTATGGAACGAGGTGTTGTAGCAATACTCCGCCCACGATAGCCAATCAACCCAAGCACGCGGACGGTCCCCGGTGGCGTAATGAAGGTACATGGCGATGATCTTGTTGACAACCTCCGATTGGCCATCGGTCTGGGGGTGGAACGCCGTGCTCAAACGGAGATTGACGCTGGCGAGCTTGAAGAGGTTGCGCCATAAGTTGCTGGTGAACACCGGATCGCGATCACTGAGATAGAGTTGGGAAAGCCATGGAGAAGCACGATGCCGCCAAAGAAAGCGGGCGACCAAAGCCGCCGACTACGGGTGGCTGAGGGCGATGAAGTGCGCGTACTTGGAGAACCTATCGATGACGGTGAGGATGACGGACTTTTCGTGGACCTTGGGAAGGCCCTCGATGAAGTCCATCGAGATATCCGCCCACGAGAGGCTGAAGAAGGCCTGCCGGCCTAGAGAGTCGGTGTCTTGTTGCTATGGCACGTGACGCAGGCACGAACGAAGTCCTGGACAAGCCCGCGGTTGCCGGGAATGTAGAAGTCCTCTCGCAGGCGCATGAGGGTCTTCTGGATACCCTCGTGGCCGGTGGCATGAGCCAGCGCGATCACCTGATGACACAAGTCATGCTGTGCTGGCATAAAAATGCGCTTACCGTGGAGGAGGAAGCCGTCGTTGGTGGTCCAAGGCGCCCCCAGGGAGGCATCCAGTAGTTGCTGCAAGAGGCGGCCAGCCTCTGGGTCGGCCGCGGTGGCGTCGCGGATGTCGCTGAGGAGGCGAAAAGAAGGCCCGGACAAGGCGTGTAGCTCCCCGGGCGCGTCGGCTGTATCAGCGTCGCAGCGAGAGAGAGCGTCGGCAGCAGAGTTGAGCCGCCCGGGCGGTACTCCACTACGAAGTCGAAGCCAAAGAGCTTGTTGATCCACTGATGCTGAGGCACGATGGACAGCCGCTGGTCCAAGAGGAACTTCATACTGTAGTGATCGGAGCTGATCAAGAAGCGCCCCCAAAAGATACGGCCTCCAGTGCCGTACAGCCTGCACCAGGCCAATCAACTCGCACTCATACGCCGCTAGCTTGTGGTGGTGAGCAGCGAAGGGTCGACTGAAGAAGGCCAGGAGCCATCCCCTTGGTGCAGCACGACGCCAAACCCGGTGCCCGAAGTGTCGCAGTCAACGACAAACTGCTGCTCAAAGTCGGCATCTGCGGCACTGGCCCCGAAGAGAGGGCGCGTTTTAGTGCCGCAAATGCCTCAGCGGCCTCCGGTGTCTAGGCTAACGCCTCCTTGCGCAGGAGACGAGTCAGCGGCATGGTGATGGTGCCGAAATCCTGGATGAATTTCCGGTAATAACCGCCCAACCCTAGGAAGCCGCGCATGCCCCGGGGTGAGCGGGGCTCTGGCCAGGAGGCGATGACGTCCACCTTGTCGCTGTCCATCGTGACCCCGTCGGCGAGAGATGACGTGGCCGAGATAGGCGACCGAAGGTGCCCCAAAGGTGTACTTCGACCTCTTGAGGAAGAGACTGTGGGCACGCAGGGCGTCAAAGACGAGGCGGGCATGCTGCAAGTGCTCAGACCACGACGAACTGTAGATCAAAATGTCATCGAAGAAGATGAGCACGAACCTACGAAGGAAGGGTCGGAGGACGTCGTTCATGAGCGCCTGGAACATGGCTGGCGTGTTGGAGGGACCGAAGGGCATGACGAGGAATTCGAAGTGCCCATGGTGTGTACGAAAAGTCGTCTTCTCGATGTCCTCCGGGTGCATCCGAACCTGGTGGTAGCCGGATCGTAAGTCCAGCTTGGTGAAGAATCTAGCGCCGTGGAGCTCGTCCAACAGCTCATTGCGCCCTGTAGTCGATGCAGAAACGCCAAGACTCATCGACCTTCTTGATGAGCAGCACTGGCGCCGAAAACGGCGAGGTGCTGGGGCGGATGATGCCCTGCTCCAACATGGCAGAGCACTGCCGCTCGAGCTCGTCCTTCTGAAGCTGGGGGTAGCGATATGAACATAGCCACTGGCGGTGTGCCTAGCAACAAGTGTATGCGATGGTCATATGGGCGCGCAGGAGGGAGCCCGCAGGGCTCATCGAAGATGGCCCCGTACTGGTGAAGGAGCCAATCCAGCAGTGGCTGCTGGTGAGCGCCCGTCACCGTACGGAGGGCTGGCTCCAGGATGTCGTCGCGTGGAGAGCCCATGCCCTTCCACAGGACGCGCCGATCGCCACGCCGGAAGTACATGCACAGATCCTCAAAATCCCATAGGATGGGTCCAAGGGTTCAGAGATAGTTGACGTCGAAGACGAGGTCGAAACTGCCCAAGTCAATGCCGAAGCATCTGATGGCCAGTTGGGCTGCCCAGTGCCGAGGCCAGCTGGGCTGCCCAGTGCCCACACTGTGCGGACCACGTGGAGCGCTCCGTTTCTGGCCTGCTGGGCTGCCACCGCTTGGACACGAGCCGGTCTGGTTGGCCTGGGCTACCCTCACATGGCAGAGAATACATCTATATATCCAGTAACTTGCAAATATTAGCAATCACATGTTGATGTCCTAGTGGTTAAGACTCATGGATGTTAATAATAGGATCTCAGGTTCAAATCTTGCCATTGTCTTAATTTTTTTATTTTCTGAATCTTTTACCTCTACCTTAGGAAAAGTATTATTATACCTTTTTCATATCATATGACGTGAGATGAAGATGATTTTTTGTTTTTTATTTTCTGAAAAATAGCATTACATATAGAGCCCATTAAAATACAACTGACAATGGGACCAAATATCTCATTTATTATATGTAAATAAAAAGTTATAACAAACTAATATTGTCAATAATTGATGACGACCGCAAGGTAGCATGTTATGATGGAACATAGATCATCATAAAGAAACTACTTCTCTAGGTTATGACGATTTTTATTGTGTCTTAATGACGAACACATTATTTTTGTCAAAGTCATTCTCCTCCTGAAAGTCGTCATAAAACGGAATGACTTATTGACGAATTGACTCATCCTCACAAAAAATTTGTCATAGATCTTCATATTTCTTGTAGTGTGGTAAAGTCCTCCTTGCCGATGCGCATGGCCACATTGTGAGCCACGCTGGTGCAGGCCATGCAGTCGCCATTGGCCACCATGGCCCGCATGTTGCTATCACCTGTTACTAGCCCGATGCGGCGCATGACCCCGACGTTGATGAAGTTGTGGGTTGAGCCACTATCGAGAAGGGCGAGGAGCTTGTGACCATGGATGCAGATGTGGAGGTTCATGGTCTCCTCAGTGCGGATGCCGGTGAGGGCATAGAGGGAGACAACTGGGGCGACGGGCGGTTCTTCCCCTAGAGCCGGCTCAGCAGCCGCATCAGCCACCCTCGTCCACAAGGTCATCCACCAGGAAGTCGGCTGCCTCTAGATAGAACAGGCGCTGACACTGATGGTCGTGCACGTAGGGCTCATCACAGTTGAAGCACAACCCTTGACGGCGATGTTCCAGCATCTCGGCTGGCGTCAAGCGACGAAAGGGGCGCTGCGGTGTAGGCAACGCCGGGCCACTGCCATCGTCTCAGCAAGAA
Organism: Miscanthus lutarioriparius; assembly: GCA_904845875.1. Classification (NCBI taxonomy): domain Eukaryota; kingdom Viridiplantae; phylum Streptophyta; class Magnoliopsida; order Poales; family Poaceae; genus Miscanthus; species Miscanthus lutarioriparius. The sequence continues at coordinate 79,880,503 of CAJGYO010000019.1, read as the reverse complement.
TCGATCTAGGCACTCCAGGCGGACGCATGTGGAGGAGCAAGTGCCAATCGCTGGCGCTGGGCGCGCCTGACGCCGTGACCTTGGAGCTTTCGACGGGCGGCGCGCGACACGATGCTCGACGCCGGGCCAAGTGCATCACCGTCTGCAAGTCCTAGGGCTCTCGAAGTTCGACATCGATGTGGATGTGCTCTAGAAGGCCCCCCATGAACAAGTCCATCTTTTGGCGCGCCTCGAGGTTGGCGTTGTGGTAGACCAGGGCGTTGAAATGCTCCTGGTAGTCCTCCACCATACTGTGGAAGGGCAACCGCGCTAGCTCAGAGAGGCAGTTGCAACGGATCGGTGGCCCGAAGCGGAGATGACATAGGTCGTTGAAGCGCTAACAAGAAGGGACGCCCTCATCCTATTCTAGGGCATAGTACCATGTTTGGGCGGCACCACGAAGATGGTAGGACATGAGCCAGACGTGATCCGACGCAAGCGTGTGCTGCCCACGAAAAAATTGCTCACGGTGAGTGAGCCAATTTAGGGGGTCGTCCATGCCGTCGTAGGAGGTAAAGTCGAGCTTGCTGAACTGGAGGATGCCTAACCCTGGGGATGGCCTGAAGGTGGGTGCCGGCGCGCCGAGGGAAGGCGTAGCTGTGGTGTAGTGGGGAAATTCCGGCGGCGTTGGCAGCGAGAAGTTGGGCAGCGGCGATGGTGATGGGGGAACTTGAGCAAGTGGATGGGAACGTTGGTGGATGGGGTTGGGGCGGTGGATGGGGGTGGAGCGACGGGCAGCGTGGCATGCGGGGCAGTGGTGGTTGGTATGATGGTGGTGGTGGAGAAGGTGGACAATGCCGATGTGCCATACCCTAGTAGCCCGTAGGGGAATCCCTGGGGCATGGCTGTCGCCGATGAAGATGCCAGATGACTCTCCACGTTGGCTAGGCGAGATTGCATGGACACCTGTTGTGCGGAGAGGTGCGCCTGCCCCGAGTTCAGGTTGGCCAGCTCCTGGGCGATCTCCGCGAGGGCCTTGGTGATGGCGTCGGGTGCGGGTGGTGGCGCCCCCCTGCGTCGCTGGCGGCACGACCGGATGGACCGGCGGTGCCGTGGTCTTGGCATCCACCGCAGCGGTAGCATCGAAACCTGACATCTCCGATACTAGATTGATAGGATCCTTGATCCTACCTCGGCCGCGTAGTGCGTAGGGATGGAAGACGGGAGGTCGGGGCTTGATCTCATGGTGGCGGCGTGGAGCCGTGGTGGCGAGAAGGAGCGGCGGTGGCTGCTTGCTGCAGCTGCCCTAGGAGCTCACGTGAGAGAGAGAAGGGAGGAAGGAAAGTCACATAGATGGCCCTTGAGGTAGGCAAGATATTTGCCTTGCTTAATTCTCCAATAATTATTTACAAGATATATATATATATATATATATCCTCTCTATAAAATCCTATTTTAAGAAATAAATATCCTATTGAGGGAAATAGCAAATAAAGATAACTGGGCCATTAGCCCATCTAATCCAGGCGCCTCATAGTCCCTGTGCACGGGCCTACTAGCCACCTGTGCGCCGACGCCTGACGTACTGGACGCCGGTCATAACTCGTTCCTCCCACCCTCCATGCATCTTCCGCTCCCCTCTGAGTCCAGCAGCCCACACAAAAGCGCCAATATATGTCAGTTCTCTACACTCACCCATGACAAGTGGATCTACCGCTCCCACTTCGGCGCTCCCCTTCTTAGGCAAGAAAAAAAATCCTGTCCCCTACCTCAATGCGCTCCCTGCCCTCAAAGCTCCCCCTTCCTATGGTATGACGCTGAGGCGAATCCACTCACATGTTAGGTATGTACTGAAGGTGCAACTAGATTTGAAAATATCGCATAATTTGATATGAGCGTCGTCTCCTTTGTGAGGCGACTCGGGGCGTCTGGCCTCCACCGCAACTCCTCCCCACCTCCGGCTGCTCCTTGGCCGCCGTCGTTGCTCTCCGGTGAGCGGCCGCGGCGGCCACGTCGGCTCTCCAAAAGGGGCGGCCATCCTGTCGGTGTTTTGGAACCGGGGGTCCCTCAACCGACGAGTGAATTTGTGCTGCGTGCCCCTAATCCCGGATGGTGGCGCAAAGAGACACAAGGTTTATACTGGTTCAGGCAATCGAGGCCCTACGTCCAGTCCGAGAGATCGATCTTGTATTCCTTGCACCGGAGTGCTCGTAGTAGGGGGTTACAAGCTAGGTGAGAGAGGGAACTAGCCCCAGGTCTCGGCGAGTGTGGTGCGGGCTGCTTGAGGCGTTGTTCCCAAGCAGCATATGAGTGCGCGGTGCTATCGGCTTGTTCCTCTTTTTCCCCGAGAAATGGCCCCAGTCCCTCCCTTTTATACTCTAAGGGAGGACCGGACCGCGCATGAGATGCTACATAGCGCTTCAGAATGGGGTGGCGGTCCGAGCCTCGTAGTCGGCCACCGTTGTGGTATGGTCGATGGAGTGGCCCCGCCCTTGTCGTGGCGGAAGTGACATGCGTTTGGTCGAGACTCGGTCTTGCGCGCCATGGGGCTCCAAAGACGGCTGATGATGCGAGACATGGCGGCGACGGTCGGGTCGCCGTAATGACGTCAGAGGGAGCAGCGGCTCTCGCAGATGCCGAGGCCGAGCCATCGTGGGGGGCTCGGTGGTCATGGACCTCAGGCGCCGAGCCCGTGAAGCAAACTGTCGAGGCCTTTGGGGGAGTTATTGGCCCCGGTAGTGATTCCGAGGCCACAGCAAGCTCAGACGTGGCTCCCCATGCTGCGTTGTCCTTGGAGCAGGAGTTGGCACAGCCAAAGGAGGCATGGGTGTCAACTATGTGTACGGTGGATAGCATAGTGACGGGTAACCCCGCCGCCAACCGGGACGGCAGTCATCGCGTGATGACGTCGAGGGGGGTGGGCCTCAGAGGTGCCGAGGCTGCCATCGCGGGGCTTTGGCGGACATGGGTCCTCGGGCCGCCGAGCCCCGGAGCGAGCCGCCGAGGCCTTTGAGGGAATTATTGCTCTCGGCATCGATTCCGAGGCCACAAGAGCTCAGACGTGGCTCCCCATGCCGCGTTGTCCTTGGAGCAGGAGTTGCAAAAGACAAGTGAGGCATGGGCGCCAACCACGTGCACGGGGTTAGTACAAATGGCGGGTAACCCGTGGCAGTCCTCGCTCTCTCGCCCCATCGGCCATTCTCACAGATCGCGCTGCGGTCATGCGGTCGTTGTCGTGGGCAGCAGCTATCGAGTTGACGCGACACGACGCTTTTGCTTTGGAAAGGACGGGAGAAGGAAGAGGTAGCGGCGCGGTCGCCGAGCCCGCCTTTGCGCGAGACGGAGGGTCGGTGGCCTCGGCCGAGGCCTTTGGCGGGGATCGACCGAGGCCCGTGGTGAGGGGGCCTCGGCGAATCGGAGAATCGGCCGAGGCCAGCAGCTGCTTAATGGGTTCGATCTTTACGAAATCTAAGCCGCCATTTTTGATTTTGCTTGGGGTACCCCTTTTCACGCAGATCCGACAAGAGTCCCCGAGCCTTGGGAGGAGGGAGGCACTCCCCGAGGTTTCGGACGAGAATTGGCTCTTGATAGCTCCTGGCGGGATGGTGTTTTGTTTTCGAGGTTTCGGTGGTGTGCTGAGCGAGCGCACTCCGGCGGGTGTAGCTCCCCGAGGCCCCGGAGGAGTGATTTCACTTCTTCAGGGGCTTTTTTCTTTTGAGGAGGCGTTTTGATCGTGATTGCCGGGTCCAGAGGTGCGAGTTCGGATCGCGGGGCCTTGACGATGTTGTGGAAAGACCACTGGTCTCGCAAGCAAAGTTGCAGGAGGAGCTCCCAGAGTCTCTCAGACGGAGCGAGTGAGCGGTCGAGGTCCCCGGCTTTTGGTCTGCCCTCGCTGTGAGGTCTGGACCACCGAGCCCCCTCTCGGGGTGCGAGCCTAGGTCATGGGTCTCGGTGTCTTTTTGCGAAGGAGCTCCCTAGCCTCTCGTGACGGAGCAAGAGGGCCGCCGGGAGTTCTTCCGGCTAACGACCTCGCGCTTTCTTTTCGCCGGAAGGAGGGTTGGTTTTTGCCGAGACCCCTCATGTGCATGTGCGAGCTCAAGTCGCTGTGGTCTCAAGCAACGCTTTTGCGTGAAGAGTCCCTTAGCCTCTCGCCGGAGAAGAGGGCCGCCAGGATTCTCCCGACTTTTTATTCGACCTCGCGCTTCCTTTTTCGCCGGAAGGAGGGGTGGAATGTGCCACGCCTACCTCGGTGGGCGCGAGCGATGGCACTTCCGGTGAGCTGTTATCGGGTAAGTCCGAGTGGAGGCCCGCACCCCGCTTTGTCGGGGGTCGGCTAGCGGTCCGAGAGACGCGCCAAAGAGTACCGGAGGGTTTTCTAGTAGGTGCCGAGGCCGCTCACTGGGCCTCGTGGCTCGGTGCCTCCCCACGGTGGGATCCCATTCGGAGACCTCCCTACCGGTCTCGGACACAACGCAGGCGCCCCAAGCTGCTTTGCTTGCTTGGGCCTCGGCCTGCGAGGCTCGCCCAGAGTTGCCCCCTCGACTGCTGTCTGGGCGGCTGCCGAAACCCCGGGGCCCAGCCAACCCCCGGACCGTGAACGGGACCGGGTCGCTTGTTTTTATCTTGGGTGCAGGAAGAGCCCCGAGCCTCCGTGACGGAGCGAGAGGGCGGTCAGGGGTCCTCCCGACTTTTTTTTGCCCGCCCCCCCAAGGCCCCTTTCGCCCCGGACGGGAGGCTGTTTGCCGAGCCCACTGCTGCAGGCGAGCCCGAGCCACTGGTCTCGGCAAAGTTGCAGGAGGAGTTCTCGAGTCTCTCGTGACGGAGCGAGAGAGCGGTCGAGGTCCCTCGGCTTTTGGTTCGCCCCTCAGTGAGGGTCTGACCGCCGAGCCCCTCGGGTGCGAGCCTAGGTCATGGGTCTCGGCGTTTTTGCGTAAGGAGCTCCCTAGCCTCTCAGACGGAGCAAGAGGGCCGCCAGAGTTCTTTCCGCTTTTTGAACGACTCTCGCTTTTTCGCCGGAAGGAGGGTTGGTTTTTTGCCGAGACCCCTCATGTGCGAGCCCAGTCGGCTGGGTCTCGCAACGCTTTTGCGTGAAGAGTCCCTTAGCTCTCGCCGAGAAGAGGGCCGCCGTGGATTCTCCGACTTTTTATTCGACCTCGCGCTTCCTTTTCGCCGGAAGGAGGGGTGGAATGTGCCACGCTACCTCGGTGGGCGCGAGCGATGGCACTTCCGGTGAGCTGTTATCGGGTAAGTCCGAGGAGGCCCGCACTCTGCTCATTGGGGTCGGCTTAGCGGTCCGAGACGCGCTCCAAGAGTACCGGAGGGTTTTTCTAGTGGGTGCCGAGGCCGCTCACTGGGCCTCGGTGGCTCGGTGCCTCCCTCACGGTGGGATCCCATTCGAGACCTCCCTACCGGTCTCGGACACAACATGTAGGCCCCCAAGCGTTTCGCTTGCTTGGGCCTCGCCCGCGAGGCTTCGCCAGAAGTTGCCCCCTCGACTCATGCTGTTCTCGGGCGGCTGTCGAAACCCCTAAGGGCCCAAACCTTCAACCTCGGACCAGAGCGGGCTTGGTGCCCGCCTTTTGCTCGAAGGAATCGGGGTTATTTTTCTCCTACGGTTAATTAATGGCAAAGCGCGTCTTTTGAGGCGGCTTTCTGGGAGGCGAACGGCTCGCCGCTGCCGCCGCGGTTGGACGCGACGTGGCATCACCGACGGACGACTCGCACGCGCGATTAACGAGGAGGGAAGCCGACGGACGACTCGCACGCCGCGATTAACGAGGAGAGAGTGTGTGCGGGCGGTAAGACCGGATCCGGATAATCGCGCCGGATTTTTTTTGGGGAAACTTCCCCGATTTCGCCCCGGGCGGTTTCGCTTTGTCACCGTGATAACACGTTAAAGGGCCTCGCCCTTCCCTTCTTACCTCTCGTGATTCGCTTTTGCTGCCTCCGTGCTGCTGTTGAGAGCATAGAGAGCCGGGAAGAGAGGGGCGAGGGCGAGAGACCAAAAGAGAGAGGGGAGAGATTATCGCCTAGCAGCGCCCTCCTCCGCCGCAAGAATGGCCGGTGGTCCCGCCATCCTCCGGCTGGATCCTCGGGGCGGTCCGACGTCACCGAGGAGAAGCCGCAGCCGCCGTGGAGGCCGGTCTTCTTCGCCTGACACCGACCCCGGCGAGCCGAGAGGATTGCTCCGGGAACGAAGTCGGAGCGAGGCGCGCGCGACGGCTATACGCAGTGAGCTTCGCCGCCTTCCACGAAGCGAGGCTTCGGTCGCCGGTGGATAACTTCATGCGCGGGCGCCTCCGACTACTATGGCGTGGAGTCGCACAATTTCAGCCCCAACTCCATCGCCCAGCGCCATCTTCGCCGCCGTCGTGAGGGGTATTCGGGATCGCTTCCCCACCGGGAGTTGTGGCTCCACTTGTTCCCGAGCGACGCTCACCACCAAGCCGGGGAACGAGGGGGGCTCGGAAGGGGCAGAGGGCGGGCGGCCGTACCCTTCACGCGGCGCTTAAGACCGGCAGTCCCTCTACATCCCGCCCGGTTGCCAACGCCCAACCGCTGCTGGTATGACGGTTGGTTCTATCTCGCAACGATGGCGGAGGACTTCCCCTTATACCGGGCGGGTTGTAGAGAGTCAACCAGAGAAATGGGGTACGGCGTCATCAAGGCCGATCAGCCCAGCCGGAACCGCTCTTGAGGGCCTTGGGGAAGCTGCGTGACCACGGCCTTTCGGGCGTGCCGTGGTCGTGGCGGCTTTTCACCGCCGGAGGGTGTTGCCGCCTGATGGTCCCGGGCGGGCGGCGGTTGTTTCGAGATGACCCCGGCGATTCGATCGTCGGTGTCAAGATGTTCCGCCGCTTCTTACCGACGACGAGACCCGCGCGGGTGAAAGAAGCGGTGGACGGAAGCCAAGATCGACGATTTGATGCCGCTTTCGGCGCGCCTGCCGCGGGGTATGTCTCGCCGGTAAGGTGGATGTTGTCGAGGCTTTCGCTTTTTGGTCTGTTGTCTTACTTCGCCGTTCTCACAGGACTAAGAGAGACGGCGAAACTCCCCGCCGCCTGCTCTCGAGGACGCCTTGGCGGCGAAGCCACACTTAACAGGCGCGCGCCGAGGAGGAGAAGAAAAGAAAGACGCCAAGGAGGCGAGGCGCACGAAGAAGCTCCTCGCGCGCTGAAAAGCCGGACGCCTGCCGCCGGCGCGCCGAAGCTCGACGGTCTCCCGCTGGAACCGCCTCCCTCGTCGCCGGTGTCGGATTCTTCGAGCGACGGCGGCGGGCGCGAGGTGGGGGACGGCTCGCTCGGGACACCTCCCCGACATCGGGGACATGATTCCGGGGGCGCCGCAGAAGAGCCCGACGCCTTTAGGAGGAGGAGGAGGAGGTGTCCGGGGCTGGGGGCGGCCCGCCCCGGCCGAGGGCCGACACACCCAGGCGCGGGTGTCGGAGGAGCGTGCCGCCACCGATGGGGTTCGACGGCAGAGGTGGAGCGGTGACGGTGGGGGCGACCCCATTATCTCCGCCAAGGGTCGAGGAGGTGCCGGGTCCGACGGAGGCCACCGGCATCGATGGACACCGGTGCCAAGGCCGCCGCCACCACCATCGCCGCCACAGAGAGGAGGCAGGCGGTGTCAAGTGGCCCAGATCCTCGTCATGTAAGCGCCTTTCTCCGTGGAGTCCGTAGTACTTTTGTCCGCCTCGGGTTGCATGTCGATTTTGAGTGTCTTTCTTCCAGCCAGACGCTTCGGTGGAAGATCCTCCCTTGGCGCCTGTAAGGCGCCAGGAACGCTAGCTCCTCCGCCCATCAGCAATGGAGGCGCAGGCCGGGGGCGCGACGCGGGCGCAAGCAAGGTCGGGCGAGGCTGTTTGGAGGAGGCGGCCGCCAGAAAAGGGGGGCCGAGGCGGCCGCGGACGAGTGGAGGAGGAGGAGCCCATGCCTCACGATGTTGTGGGTCTTGGGGCGGAAGGAGGTGGGGCGCCTGCTATTGCCGGGCCATTGAGGGTGACGCCAGAGCCCCCAAGACCTCCGACGTTAGGGGCGGTGGACGCCGGGCCATCGAGGTAGAGGTGGCGGAGGCCGAGCCCTTGGGCCCGCCGAGACCGAGGCGATGGAGGTGGAGACGGGCAAATTTTGGCGCCGCCTCGGTTCGGACAATCTTGTTCGATGATTCTTCCCGAGGGAAGGAGGCGGCGGACGCCCAGCGGCCAAGATCATGGAGCAACCGGGTCCCAGATCCCGCCGAGGGGAGTTCGGTTCTTGTCCGGCCACGGCCCGAGCCTCGCTGGGTGGAACTTCCCGCAGTTGGGCAAGGAACTGGGCTGACCCCGAGGGGAGCCCGTGTTCGCTTCTTGAAGATACCGCAGGGGGGGGCATTGGGGCACCTCGAGCAAAGATCGCCTTAATCGGTAAAGGCGGTCGCCGCAGACAGCCGATGACTATTATGGGTCAGACCTGCCGTGTCACGGTGGTAAGTACTTTCTCTCTCGTGCTGCGTTGTTTTCTCTCCGAGCCCCTCGCAGCTTTTTGACGTATGCTTTTTGTTTTGCCTCCTTAGGAGCTCGAGGCCCGATCCCTTGGGAAATCGGTGTTCTCGCGAAATGAGAGGGATATTTGGGACCAGCCCGCGCCAAAAGGGCTCGCTTGCCGATGCCTGTGGGCTATTGTCGGCATGGAGTGCGGAAGTGGAGGACCTCCGCCTTTGCCAGGCCGATATTCAGCCGAGTTGGCCACGGCTAAGGAGCAGTCCCCCTCCGTGGCCAAGATCAAGGAACCGGAGGAGGAGCGGGACTCCTTCAAAGCTTCGGGCCCAAGAAGCGACGGCCTCTCGCTAAGGTCACAACGGGCAGCTGGGTGCGGAGCAGAGCGAGCATCAAGCGACGAAAGTCGCTTTGGCAGAGAGGTTACTAAGGCGGCCGAGGCCTCTCGGTCGAGGTCTCACCGAAGAGCAAGGCCGAGGGTAAGTTCCACGAACCATGTTCCTTGCTCCATTTGCTCGATTCGCTTGACTCTCGACCCCTCGTCGCGACGTAGATCCGGAGAAAGAGGCCTCCCAAGCGGCCGAGGTTTCCTCCGCCGCAGCTGCATAAGCGCTACCGGATGTCGAGGTCCGGAGCATGAGACGCCGCGCAGTCACTGTCCCGGACCGCTCATGAGGCTCTTGACATCGAGGAGGTCCAATCGCCTAGCTCCCTTGGGAGCCGCCGATTGGCGCTTGAGCGCCACGTCCGCTGAGAGACTCCGAGGGCGCTGCACACGGTGTCAAGCGCGCTCGCCGCCGCCTCCTCAAGACTACGCCATCAACCTCGAGGGTCGTTTGCCGACGGCTACGTGTTGCCAGAAGATGACGAGGAGGCGGATGCGGAGGTCATGAAGCTGTTGGAGGCGGCCGAGGCACCTGGGACAGCGCTGGCCTGTTTGTTTGAAGAAGAGGTGGTCCCTCCCGCGCCAGCCGCCGATCCTTGAGCTTTGACCTGGGCCAAAAGGGGCCATGTAACCGGATTAAGAAGTTGTCGATCGTGACGCTTTTTTGTGGCCGCCGAGGCCTTTTTAAAGTATTTATGTATAAAAGGCCTTTTTAATCGCTTTTCGTTTCTACTTCCGAGCTCGTGCCCTCTGTCTCGATCTTGGGAACCCGCAAAGAACACCCTCGGGACCTAAGCCGCCCTTCGGCGAAGGGGGTGGTGAGGGAGCCGCCAGAGCCTGTGAGGCGAAGCTGCTCACGCCCTCGACCGCCCTTTGGCCTCTAGACAAACTTTTGGTCTTTGGGTTTCTTGTGAAGGTCCCATCGAGAGCGAGAGAGTTTTATGAGAAATTTTTTTTTTGAAAGACCATTAACAAATGGTGTTCGGGACTTAGGGGTTCCCTTTCTAGCCCCCCGAGGGAGGCCCGGGCTTTATGGAGGCAGGCACCGAGTCTCCCCTTATAGCGCTTATTGTGACGCCGAGCCCCTATTGATAGACAAGCTCTCTCTGCATGTAACTTCCTGAGCCTCACGCTGCCTTTTGGGTGAAAAGGTGGTGAGGAGTCGCCAGAGTCTTGAGGCGAGGGTCGCTTTTCACGGCCACCGGCCTTTTCGCTTTTGAGACGATCAGACGATCCTTGGGTTCTATACAATCGGCTAGTCTATAAAGGGGGGGTTTCTAAAAGTTCTAACAGCCTAAGAACGCTTCTTTATTGCATTTCGAGAAACAATGTAAGCAACGCTTTGAATTTTAAGGGTAGAAACGACGAGTGTTCTATGTTCCAAGCGTTGGTGAAGATTTCGCCTTCTCGCTATTAACTTGTAGGTCCCGGCTTCAAAGACTTGAGCGACGATGTACGGTCCTTCCTGTGGTGGGGTCACTTTGTGGCGGCCCTTGTTGCTTCGCCTCACCTCAAGACTGTGTCGCCCACCTTCGTGTCTCGGCCGGACGCTACGGGCTTGGTAACGTCAGAGGGCTTATTGGTACTGGCCGAGTGTAGCAAAGCAATGATGTCCCGGCTTCCTCCAATGGTCGAGGGCGCTTCACGGGCAAAGGCGGTTGCTTTGTTCGGCCAGATGCTCCAGAGCCTCTGGGAACCGTGATTCTAAGTCATGGGGAGGATGGCCTCCGCTCCATAGAACCAGAAGAACGGTGTGAATCCTGTGGCTCGGCTCGGGTATTTCTTAGGCTCCAGATGATCGACGGAGTTCGGCAAGCCATTTCTTGCCAAACTTCTTCAACTCGGTTGAATATCCTTGGCTTCAGGCCTTGTAAGATCATGCCGCTGGCACGCCTACTTGGCCATTGGTCCTGGGTGTCCTACGGTACCACTGTGCCACCCGGATGTGGTGGTCGCCGCAGAACGTTAGGAACTTTGCGACCGTGAATTGTGTCCCATTGTCGGTGATGATGGTGTTAGGAACCCCAACCCGTGGATGATATCCAGAAGAACAAAGACCGCTTGCTCGGATTTGATCTCGAGCGATCGGACGAGCCTCGATCCATTTGGAGAATTTGTCGATAGCTACCAAAGCAGATGGGTATAGCCCCGGGTGTTTTTTTGCAGAGGCTCAACCATGTCCAAATTTTCATACAAATAATGGCCATGTGATGGGGATGGTTTGAGGGCTTGGGCCGGAGGTGCGTCTGTCGAGCGTAGTATCGGCATCCTCGCAGAGAGCGCATTAGCCTCGTGAGGCGTCGGCCACCGCCGCCGGCCAATAGAAACCTTGGCGGAAGGCGTTATTCACGAGCGCCCGAGGCGCCACAGTGGTGCCCGCAGCACTTCGCGTGCAAGTCCCAAAGTAAGGATTGGCCAGCCCCGGTGGTGATGCATCGTTGAGAATACCGGATGGGCTACGCTTATACAACTCGCCGCCGCAGAGGACGTAAGTCTTGGCGGCGCCATGCGAGCCGCCCGGCTTCGGTTCTGCCGGGCAGGAAGCTCTCCCTAACGAGGCGGTCAAGGAAAGGGATTCGCCATTCCGCTTCGGGTCGGGCTTGGGAGGTTTTCACAATCGCCATGGCCTCGGGCTTACCGGCGAGGTCTTGGTGGTAGAGGGGGCCTCGAGCCTCGCGGGCGGGCTCGGCCGATGGGCCTCTTCTATCGCCGAGGCGAGTCGACGGATGGCTTGTGGAGGTCTCTCGCGAAAACGCTCGGGGAACCGGGTCCGTGGCCGACGCCATCTTTGCTAGTTCGTCTCGCGGCCTCGTTGAACTTTCGAGCGACGTGGTTGAGTTCGAGGTCGTCGAACTTGTCCTCGAGGCGACGCATCATCGCGGCAAGACGCCTTCATTTTGGGGGGTCATGGCAGCTTGACTCTTTCATCACCGATCGACGGCGAGCCGCGAATCACCTCAGATTTCGAGACGCCGACTCCAAGTTCGATGGCGATTTGTAAGCTGCTGACGAGGGCCTCGATTCGCCACATTGTTGAGGCGGCGAAGTGAAGCCGGATCATGTAGCGCATGTGTACTCCAAGGGCGAGACCAGAGCAGGCCCGCCGCCATTTCTGGGCCTTCATCGAGACCCGTCAAGTACATGGTCCAAAGATTCGATTGATTTGAACGGTGGTACTGTGTGTGTCGGTCCACTCGGCTACAAAGTCGGCCAGACTGTGATTTGATCGCCGAGGCGCCGAAAGACAAGGTTTCCCATGAGTTCAACAGCCCACTTGGCTATTCTACCCGAGGCCTCCGGTTTTGGATTATCTCCTAGGGGAAAAGACGACACCACGCCACCGGTGGGACTCAAAGTAGTGACGCAGCCTTGCGTGCCGAGCCAAGACTACGTGTAAACCAGCTTCCGGATGTGGGGTAGCGGCCTTAGTCTCGGAGAGCACCTCACCGATGAAGTAGACAGTCGCCGGACGGGTAGAGCATCCCTTCTCCCGCCTCTCGACTACTACGGCCACCGACCACTTGGGTTGTCGCGGTGACGAGAGTAAGAGGTGCTCGCCCTCTGGGCGGAACCAGGGGGGGTTGGTGAGCAAAAGTGCCTTGAGCCCCGGCGAGGGCTTCCTCGGCCTCGGTGGTCCAAAAAACGCCGGACTTTCTCAAGAGGCGGTATAGGGCAGCCTTTTTCGCCGAGGCGCGAGATGAAGCGGCTTAGGGTCGCGAGGCATCCCATGACCCTCCGCACCCCTTTGAGGTCCCTCGGATTGGGCCCATGTTGGTCACGGCCGAGACCTTCTCCGGTTGGCCTCGATTCCACGCTCCGAGACTATGAATCCCAAGAGCATGCCTCGGGAACCCCAAGACGCACTTCTCGGGGTTGAGCTTGATGCCCTTCTCTCCGAGACATGTGAAGGCAGCCTCTAAGTCGCCGACGAGATCACCGCCTTCCGGACTTGACTACGATGTCATCCACGAGGCCTCGATGGTTCGCCTGATGTGTTCGCCAAAGACTTGGATCATGCACCACCGTAAGTAGCCCCCGCGCTTTCGAGGCCAAACGGCATGGTTATGTAGCAAGACATGCCGAATGGAGTGATGAAAGAAGTCGCGAGCTGGTCGGACTCTTTCATCTTGATTTGGTGATAACCGAATACGCATCAAGGAAGGAGAGGGTTTCGATCCCGCAGTGGAGTCGATGATTTGGTCAATTCGTGGTAGTGGGAACGGGACCTTGGGCATGCTTTATTTAGACCAGTGTAGTCCACGCACATCCTCCACTTGCCACTTTTCTTCCCGACTAATACGGGTTAGCCAACCACTGGATGGAATACTTCCTTGATGAATCCGGCCGCCACGAAGCTTCAGACTTCTTCGCCGATAGCCTCGCGCTTCTCCTCGTCGAACCGGGCAAGAAAGCGCGCGTTTTGCCGGTCCGGAGCCCGCCGGATATCTAAGGCGTGTTTCGGCGACCTCCCTTGGTATGCCCGGCATGTCCGAGGGGCTCCATGCGAACATGTCGACGTCAGACGGAGAAAGTCGACGAGCACGGCCTCCTATTTTTGTTGCCGAGGGTGGCGCCGACCTTCATCCCCGGCCGTCGGGGACGGTGGGATCGACGGGACGAGCTTGACGCCCTCCGCGGGCTCGAAGGTCCCGACGCGCCGCTTACGCGGGAACCTCGCTAGCAAGTTGGTCGAGATCGGCGATGAGGGCCTCGGCCTCCGCGATGGCCTCGGCGCATTTCGATGCACTCGACGGCCGTAATCAGATGCATGTTCAGACGAGACTCGACGGTGATGATGCCGCTGGGGCCTCGCATCTTGAGCTTGAGGTAGGTGTAATTGGGGATCGCCATGAACTTGGCGAGCACACGGCGCCCCAAGATGGCGTGGTAAGCCCTTGAAGTCAACCACCAAGGTGAGGACCCTTTATGTAGTTGGAGGAGTGCCAAGCAGATGGGCAAGTCGATGCGCCCGAGGGGTCGCGGCGCTTCCCGCACGATGCCGTGGAAGGGCGCGGAACCGCCCGAGCTGCGGATTGGTCGAGCCCGTGAGCTCCAGAGTGTTGACGAGAGGATGTTGAGGCCGCCGCCTCCGCCCATGAGTACTTTGGTAAGTCGGTGTTGCCGACGATCGGGTCGACGACAAGCGGTATCGCCGGGGTTTGGAACATAATCGGGTGATCATCCCGATCAAAGGTGATTGCCTCCCGAGACCAATCGAGGTACCGGGGTGGCCACCTTGACCGAGAAAACCTCCCGGCTGTTCCTTTTCAATGGGCGCGCCGGAGGCATGCCGAGGGTCCGCCAAAGATCATGAAAGCGCTATGCACTCTGGGAACCCGCTCGCCCTTGTCCTCGCTCCGACCGGCCGGGCCCTTCGCTTGGCGCTGCTGCCGGGAGGCCCGAGCCTCGGGCGAGAGTAGCGACGGAGCATGGTGCACTCCTCGAGGGCGCGGCTTCACCGGACCTTGATGGGGGCAAGGGGCTTCTTCAAAGATGTCGTCCAATAGCCTGGGTCGCTGGGGGCCGCTGGGATTCTCGCGATCCGTCATGCGGCGACATGGACGGCCTCGAGAACTTCCCCGCCTCCGGGCGACCTTCCTTCTTTTTCTTAGGGAGGTGGGTAATGAGGCCTCGGGGCCTCTTCCTCCGCTTCCCTTGGCATCGGTGTTGGGGAAGATGGCTCGGCGCTTCTTTCCCCGAGGCGAAGCCGGTGGCGATGTCGAGGAGCGCTGGCAGCAGAGCTGGACGCTAAGGCCCTAAACTCGGACCAAGTCCCGGCAAGTGGTGCCGGAGAGGAAAGCCCGGACGATCTCCGAGTCGCCGACGTACGGGTAGCTCGGTGCATCGCTTGGAGAAGCGCCGATGAAGTCTCTTGAGGGACTCGTCTCGCTTCGGGCGGCAGCTTTTTAAGATCCCAGAATTCCTGTATGCACGATGTGCCCCGGAAGTTCCCGACGAAGATCCTAACCAAGTCGCGCTACCGTGGATTTGCGAGGGAGGGAGATGTTCAGCCAAGCTCGCGCCGAGTCCGATAAGAGCAAAGGGAGATTGCGGATGATGAGCAGGTCATTGTCCGCGCCACCTAGCCGGGGGTGCCAGCGGTAATCGGCGAGCCGAAGTTCCGGTTGGTCTCTCGCCACAGATTCGCGAGGTTGGCTTACCGTCGGAACCGGGCGGGAAAGGAGCAACGCGGATGGCCTCGGCCAAGACCCGAGGTCCCGGCGACTGTGGGAAGGATCGCGGTCCTCACCGCCGTCAGAGCGACCGCCTCGGTGTGGGTGGTAGCCTCGGGCGGCTCCGCTGCCGTGCGGGCGCTGCCGCTCGCCGCCTACTTTGTGGTCGCCTGTGCCTCGTGGTTGGTCCTCGAGTCGGTTGCGCGCCGAGAGGGCCTGCTGACCGCCGGGCGCGATGAAAGGGTTTCGGACGGGTCGAGGCACCCCGCCTTGTCGAGGTCGTGCTGCGTGGGTTGCTCGGCGCCTCGCGCCGGCGGGAGGCGGAACTTTCGCCCGCCGTGACCGCTGCGGTCTCGAGGAGGTCGCGGAGCTCTCCGCGGACCCGCGCGCCTCGGTGGTGGAGGGTTCGGGCATTGCTCGGACTAGCATTGCGGCCGGGCCGCGACATTCTCGCTAGCGCGGTTAAAGATTGGGGCGGCTCATCCCCTCGTTGTCGTTGATGCGGTGGTGGACGCCGCGGGCCCTCCCGGGCCCTCCGCCCTCATCGCGCCCTTTGCCGCTTCCCCGCCGAGAGTGTCCCAAGTTGCTGCGCATATGAGTCGATCTTGTTCGACCTTGGCTTGAAGCTCGTGGAGCGCTCTGTGTCCGGGCGTGGATGCCTCTGCTGGCGGGATTCTCGCCCGCGTCCGCTGGGGCCTCGAGAGACGCGGTGGTGTGGCGTCGCCGCCCGCCCGGGCGGGAATGGTTGCTCGTCCTCTCGCTCCCTTCGCCCGCGCCTTGGCATCCCGAGCCCGACGTGGAAGCACTCACGAGATGGATCAGAAGTCCTCCATCGTCGGAGTCTGAGTAGCCGAGGCAAGAGGTCGCTATGCCAAGAATTGCGCAAATCCCTGTGGTTGTGAAGTTCAAGAAATCCACCCGGGCCATGCCTCGCCCTCGCCCGAGGAGTCGGAGCGGTGCTCAAGTCGAGAGCGGTTACCGGGCGGCGCTCCGAGGGGTGTGCAGGAGTGGCGCAACAGAAGCGAGGCGTAAGAGGCGGCGGCATTTCTCAACCCAAAGGGGTATGGGGGACGGTGCCTTCTCCATGTTCGCCGCCACTGGGTCGGCTCTTCGTGGAGTGGCGGAGCGGGTTAGACGATCGGCGCCGCCAGAAGCCACCGGCGACATTTTTCCTTCGCTTCAGCTCTCAGCGACAGTGTCCTCACCAGTGGACCCTGCATCAACAATGGTCGAGGACATCGGGCGGGAGAGGCGTGTCGCTGGGCTCGCAGAAGGCGGGTGGCCTTTGCTCGCTGTGCGCTCGGGCGAGCGTGGCGAGAGCGGCCGCCCGGACGCCGCTCGCTACTGGGGCGGCCGGGCGCGGGCGACTGCGCTGGACGGTGGGGTTCGAGGAGTGAGGAGCACCATATCGCACTCATGCCCTAGAGACATGAACTCTAGGCTCCCCAACCAAACTATGGTGCCGAGACGCAATGGTCGATGTAGTCTCGCCATCCGGAACTTGCTAGGATGACGGTCGACACGCAGCGCCCCTACCGGGCGCTAACCTGCCGGTGTTTTGGAACCGGGGTCCTCAACCGACGAGTGAATTTGTGCCGCGTGCCCCTAATCCCGGATGGTGGCGCAAAGAGACACAAGGTTTATACTGGTTCAGCAATCGAGGCCCCACGCCCATCCGAGAGATCGATCTTGTATTCCTTGCACCGGAGTGCTCATAGTAGGGGGTTACAAGCTAGGTGAGAGAGGGAACTAGCCCCTGTGTCTCGGCGAGTGGTGCGGGCTGCTTGAGGCGTTGTTCCCAAGCAAAGATATGAGTGCGCGGTGCTATCGGGCTTGTTCCTCTTTTCTCTCGAGAATGGCCCCCAGCCCCTCCCTTTATACTCTAAGGGAGGACCGGACCGCATGTGATGCTACATAGCGCTTCAGAATGGGGTGGCGGTCCGAGCCTCGTAGTCGGCCACCGTTGTGGTATGGTCGATGGAGTGGCCCCGCCCTTGTCGTGGGCGGAAGTGACATGCCGGGTCGACTCGGTCTTGCGCGCGCCGTGGGGCTCCAGAGACGGCTTGATGTGACATGGCGGGCGACGCGGTTGGTCGCCGTAATGACGTCAGAGGGAGCAGCGGCTCGCAGATGCCGAGGCCGAGCCATCGTGGGGGCTCGGTGGTCATGGACCTCAGCCGCCGAGCCCGTGAAGCAAACTGTCGAGGCCTTGGGGGAGTTATTGGCCCTGGCATCGATTCCGAGGCCACAAGAGTTCAGACGTGGCTCCCCATGCCGCGTTGTCCTGGAGCAGGAGTTGGCAAAGACAGTTGAGGCATGGGTGTCAACTATGTGTACGGTGGATAGCATAGTGACGGTAACCCCGCCCAATCCCGGGACGGCAGTCATCGCGTGATGACGTCGAGGGGGTCGTGGGCCTCAGAGGTGCCGAGGCTGCCATCGCGGGGCTTTGGCGGACATGGGTCTCGGGCCGCCGAGCCCCTAGAGCGAAAGCGCCGCCGAGGCCTTGAGGGAATTATTGCCCCGGCATCGATTCCGAGGCCACAGAGAGTCAGACGTGGCTCCCCATGTCGCGTTGTCCTTGGAGCAGGAGTTGGCAAGATGTTGAGGCATGGGCGCCAACCACGTGCACGGGTTAGTATGCAAGCGGTAACCCCAGGCAGTCCTCGTCTCTCGGCCCCATCGGCCATTTCATTGCAGATCGCGCTTGGCATGCGCGGTCGTTGTCGTGGGCAGCAGCTATCGAGTTGACGCGACACCACGCTTTTGCCGTAAGGACGGGAGAAGGAAGAGGTAGCGGCGCGTCGCCGAGAGCCCGCCTTTGCGCGAGACGGAGGGTCGGTGGCCTCCTCGGCCGAGGCCTTTGGCGGGGATCGACCGAGGCCTGTGGAGAGGGGGGCCTCGGGCGAATCGGAGAATCGGCCGAGGCCAAGCAGCTGCTTAGCCGGGTTCGATCTTACGAAATCTAAGCCGTCATTTTTTGGATTTTGCTTGGGGTACCCCTTCTCACGGTATCCGACACATCCGCACCTCATTCTCCTTCCCCCACCCCTCTCTATCCACCCTTCCAGCTTCAACCCCGTCGCCTTCTCCACTGTCGGTGTGCTCGCTGCCGGTCATCGGAGGCCAGATCTAGCCATGCCTCCACACAATCTACTCTTCCCGGTGCCGGATCTGACCTCCCACGCCTTCCTGCGCCTTGGAGAGATTTGGTGGTGGGTTCCCAGCCATGGGCAGCGGCTACCTCGTGCGCACTTCCCAACGCCCGCGCTCGGCTGTAGCCGAGGCGACGGCGGCCGTCAGGCTCGCCCGGGCCCCCAGTGGCTGGCCGGGTTGGATGCACGACGGGGCCTGGCGTCTGCGCGGCTGGTGGTCATCCCTGGGTAGCGGTCGGCTTGCCCCCCCCTACCGCCTCTACACACCGGCTATCTAGCTCGTGACCGTCCCGTGGCTGCGCTGGCCACTGCGCTCCTGCTCCTGGTCTACGTCTTGGTGGTGTGGTGCTAGGTGAAAGCCTTGTTGTCTGGCCGACGATGGCGACGCCCTTTGGGCACCATTTTCCTTCTTGGAGGCATCTGTCGTTGCACCTTCTTCTCCTGCCGGTGTGGATCTTCTGGGTGAAAACCTGGCCCCTTCTGGGCAGGCAGCGGCGGCGCTATCTGTGTCACAATCCTCCTTGGAGGCGTTGCCTTTGAAGTTCCATGTCATGGCGCGCGCGGGGTTGCCTTCCTCCTCAGTGTTGTGCATGGTCGTCGGTGTCATTTGTGCTCCTGCAATTCGTCCGATTGGCGGTGGATCTTTTTGGATGTGCCTATGCACGCTTCATGTCCTTCAGAGCCTGTGTCTGTCCAATAGTGTGGACGCTTCTTCGGTAGTGCTTGGCGCTTCCCTTGTCGCTTCTCCGACGGATACTTTGCCGCCGGTGTGTTTTCGCTGAGTGGATACTTTGCCGCTGCAGTTTGTTGGTCACTTGATGCGGTGGTAGCGAATACTTTGCCGCTACCGATGCGCGTCTCTTTGCGGCGGATGCTTGGTCGCCGTGGTTCCTCTCTCGCGGATATTTACCGCTGTTGTCGTATCGGCTTCCTTGGCGGATGCTTTGCTGCCGAGGACGTGTGGTCCTTCTTCGCCGCTGTTGTCGTATCGGCTTCCTTGGCGGATGCTATGTCGCCTTTGCTGTTGGAAGCTCGCCTCATCGCCATCGCGGCTTGACTACACTTTAGGCTACCAGTGTGTTGTTGTCGTTCTTTCATAGGCTCAGTCTATTATTAGGGTCTTGAGGCTGAGGGTCACCCACCCCGTTTTCTCTCTTGCCGCTCGTTTGTATCTTTCGGACTGCGCTGGTAATCCTTGATTACTTGTGAGTTCTATGTGACTTGTAACACTCTACTTCTTTTTAATGAAAAACGTGCCACATGGTACGATCTCGAAAAAAATGTATTTGAAAAATATCTTTTGGCCATTCATGATCTAGGCAGTTTTTGTTTGTTTTATCTTCCGACACAACATGATGTATTTTTCATTAATTGAAAGTTTGCTGCAAATTACAGTTCCAATCAATTATGACCTTTGCAGTTTGCACTACACTTAATGTTGTATACTATCCAACCTGATGTATAGGAACAGAACTTATCTTCCATATTTCAATGAGGCAAAGGGTGTTAACGATGAAAGAGGTCATTCATTCAGTTAAGTTGTATCAGGGCATATGTGTGCAATGCTTACAAGCATGGTTGATTGGCAAAGAATCATGATAAAACAATAGGCACTACCCAAAGATTCTTTCAACTTCACCTATAGTAAGTATCACGGGCTCAAGCAGGCAAGCCTTTGAGGCCCATTATGTGGATTGAAGAACGGCAGAGGCGGGCCGGGGGGACCATTATGGGCCTGTTTGGTATGGGCTATGGCGGAGGCCTGTCGTCGGCTGAAACGAGGTATGGACGGCCCCGGCAGTGCACCAAATTCTTATACAGCGCTCGACGCGCGCTTCCCTTTTCTAAGTAGCCACGTTTCCTTAGCCTTCCGTTTCTGTCACATTTTTTGTCGCACTCTGCGTCTTGCTCCGTGGTCGAAAGTCAAAACTAGTTGCTGGATAACCGTGGAAACGTACTGATGTTTATTGTATATATAGGTATAAAATGTTAATCTGTACGGATTTAGCTGTATTATTTCCATTAGTTTCATACAAGTACAGCTTCCAAAATTTGCAGATCCATGGAGCTAGCTGGACTTGCCATTGCGAGTCTGATAACTGGCTCTGCTGCTTTCAAGAGAGGCAGGCACTAGCAATAGTGCTATTCCGCTATTTTGTTTCCACACGGTTCATGTTGTGTTTGTGTGACATAATGGCACCAATAAAACGTTTGTCGACTATTACTTCCTCTAACCTTTTGAAGCAAGCCCTTCTTGCTCTGTTTTGATTGATTGTTCTTGGATTTCATGGTTTCTGGGATTTATTTGTGGCTCATTGAGGGACGTTGGGGATGGGAATTCGTGGTGTAATGAAAGGGCCAGTGGGCAGCATCCAGTAGTCTGCTGCTCTTAATTGTGATTTTGTTACTGCTTTAATAGATGAGATGAGATTTTGCCTGGCATGCTTGAGACAGCCCTCCTCCAGCCTGAAGGCTGAAGCCTGAATCTGAACGACGTAGATGCAAGCTGATAATCGGAGAAGAATACTTGACCGCAGGGCTCACCTTGCATGTTATATAATTATTGAGTGTCTGTTTCCAGTCCAAGCACACCAATGCAACTATATAATACCGACCCTCTGTTTCCAATTGGAGACTAAGCATTTGATTAGAGTAGCATACTATTCTTATTCAGATCAGATAGATCATATAATAGTGGAGAGGTAGCTGAAGATTAATAAGTACAAGGTAGACAGGGAATGCGAGCATCGTGAAGGGGACTGTGAATATGAGCTTCTTTGGTGCGTGGTTCTAGTTGCCAGTGCAACTTCTCTGTTATCTGCATTGCAGGCACACAGGCAGGCAGCTCCACTTATGGTTTAAAAACATTGCCGTGGTTTCAAAGACACATCCAGAGTCCAAAATAAAGCATCGCTTTAGCTTATCTTGATATCTTAAAGCCTATGTGAGTTTATTATTCTTTTGTTATCTATAATAAATATTATTCACTCCGGTATAAAAAAATGACCTTAGGATAGGTAAATTTGTTAGGATGGCTTAGTTTTATTTTTACATGATGAGATCTCTGCTTTGTTAATAGGAATAATTTATTAGTCTGCTACACAGATTACAACATTTGATGAGAGTTGTTGTTACTGAATGTGCTATAAACTGCACATGTACGTACATATCAGTTTGCTGCTGCTGTCTGCAGCTCTGCAGAGCAATAACATTGTTAATTAATTGTCATGGTAGGTTTATTGTTTTGCTTGCCATTGCACTGCTTAGACTGCTTGTAGGTATGATATATAGGAATAGATTTGCAGCAACAATTATGAAAATAACTGTTCATGAAAATAGTTTGACAACTTCGGTTAGTATACGTGCATATGAAATGTCTACAAATGATGAAATAAAACATGTCTCTATAATCTTGCTGCTTGTTTTTGCATGTCTCATATGTCTAAGATCTGGTTACTATATTCTAGTACAGTTTAAATGGAAATTTTCCTTTGATGTGAATACTTATTCAATCTACTGTCAGTTATATAGTAAAATGGTTTTCAATGTTTTTGTTTGTGCAGTTTGCAATAATTGTTGTATTGTTTTATTTATCTGTTAATTGCTTTTTTGGTCTCATGTTTGTTCGTGGGCTCAATGATGATCTGCTGGGACGAAGAGCAGTTGGCTATCAGAAAGATCAAGAGTTCTAAGAGCCTGAGCAACAACAATTTGGAGTAAGGCAAGTGCCCATAACTAGTGCCCTAGGTGTGGTCTATTAGAAAGGTCCTGAGTTAAGATGTACAAAGTTTTTGGAGTGCAATGTTTTCTGTTTGCTCACTGTTATTTTTCTACAAGGTCGTTTTTTTGTATAATGAGTTAACATAGCATTTGAGTGTTAATTTTATGAACTGAAACCATGAGAGCAATTTCAGTAGTTTCTAAATATTAAGCAACATTTTTCAAAATTACCCCGCTGCATGGTTTGCGAGCTTGACTATGCTACAGATACATTTATGAAATAACTGTTCATGAAAATAGTTTAAGAACTACAGTCAGTATATGTGCATATGGAATGTCTACAGATAATGAAATAAAACATGTCTATCATCCCATGCTTTTGAGTTGTGTCACACTAGTACTACAAAATTTCATAGTGCAGAGTAGAAAGTTTATAGAGTCATAGTTCAAGTTTTTCTAAGATTGGTGGCTGAAGTAAAAGTTCAGTTTTTTTGATATAGTTCAAATTATAGGATTGTGGGACATGAAGCTTCTGAATTTAGAGGGCAAACTTTACAATTAAAAGGTTTTATAGTTCAGTGTATAAAGGTTTTATAGTTCAGTGTATAAAGTTTTAAAAGGTTTTATAGTTTTGAACCTAGCAGCACAAAGTTTATAATTTCATAGTTCATAGTTTTGTACCTAGAAGTACAAAGTTTGTAATGTTATAGTTCAAAGTTTATAAATTCTTAGTGTAAAGTTTCGAACCTAGCAGTGCAGAGTTTATAATGAACCTAGCCCTACAAAGTTTATAGTGTGATTGTTTAAAGTTTTAAACCTAGCATTACAAAGTTCGTAATATGATAGTTCAAAGTTTATAAATTCGTGTGTAAAGTTTTGAATCTAGCAGTGCAAAGTTTATAATGAACCTAGCAGTGCAAAGTTTGAGTTAAGTTTTTAACCTAGAGTTACAAAGTTTGTAATGTGATAGTTCAAAGTTTATAAATTCTAAGCGTAAAGTTTTGAACCTAACAGTACAAAGTTTATAATGTGATAGTTCAAAGTTTATAAATTCAAAGTGTAAAGTTTTGAACTTAGTAGTACAAAGTTTATAATGTGATAATTCAAAGTTTTGAACCTAGTAGTACAAAGTTTGTAATGTGATAGTTTAAAGTTTATAAATTTTGAGTGTAAAGTTTTGAATCTGGCGGTACAAAGTTTATAATGTGACACTACAAAGTTTTTAAACCTTGCAATACAAAGTTTGTAATGTCATAGTTCAAAATTTATAAATTCTTTGTGTAAAGTTTTGAATCTAGCAGAACTAAGTTTATAATGTGATATTTCAAAGTTTTGAATCTAGCAGTATAAAGTTTGATAATGTAATAGTTCAAAGTTTATAAATTCAGAGTGTAAAGTTTTAAACCTAGCAGTACAGAGTTTATAATATGATAGTTCAAAGTTTTAAACCTAGCAGCTCAAAGTTTGTAATGTGATGGTTCAAAGTTTATAAATTCTGGAATCAATTTTACAATTTCGTAGTGTTCATATTTTTTTACATACACAGATGTAAAGTTCAACATAACATCATACACTTTTAATCTTTTTACCTTGTCTTGTTTTTTTCAGGGTATTAATGACAACTATTTAGAACTGGAAAATGGAAGCCACTTGTGCTTTATATTAGCTATTTGCAAGGACATATATATCTCGATAAATAAGATGTACTCCTTTTTTCTATTTTTTTACTGATAACCTGCATGTCTTTTGTGAACTATTTTTTTATTTTTCTGTATCGGTTAAATCATTAGTCCCATATAAAGTATTATGAAACATAAGATATTATGAAGTTTGAAAATACTACTTCTACATCTATATGGATTTCAAACCATCCCCCGCCCTTTTCATCTCCCACGTACCCGCTATCCCGAAAGAGAAATAAAAAACTCGTTGAATTCAAATTGGTCCATCAGCCCAAAATCTAGACATGAGAAATGCTAAGGGGCCAGCCAAAAAAAAAACGCTAATGGCCATGCATCTCACATTCTCACTGCTGACGACACGCCGCCATTAATAACTTCTCTCCGCTCTCTTCGACTTCCTATATATACACCTTGAAGACACTTACACTTCTTCTCCTCCGAGTCATCAATCTCCATTGCATTTGCATGCCAACGCGCTCTCCACCCACCCTTCTTGCCGCGGCCGTGCATTGCTAGCTAGCTGCTTCGTGCTCGTGCCCTCCTCGTCGATCGTCGTCTACGCGGCGGCGGCGGCATCTATCTAGGGAGGAAGGATCTGTCGAAGGAAGTTGAGTACACATGGCGGCGAACGGCGAGGATCGGCAGGCGGCGGCGGCGGCGACGGAGGATGAGGAGATCGTAGTGGAGATGCCCGTCAAGCCGGCGCCGCCGCCGCCGGTGAAAGTATCACCGGCGGGGGCGGGGGCGTCGGCGTGGGAGACGGCGGCGCTGCCGCTGAGCATGGTGGCGGTGCAGGCGTTCACGGTGGTGATGCTGCTCCTGTCGAAGCTGGCCCTCAACACCGGCATGCGCCCCTGCGTCCTCATCGTCTACCGCAACCTCATCGCCACCGCCGCCGTCGCTCCACTCGCCTTCTTCTTCGAGAGGTACGGTTGTGCCTATCCTCTAACCTACCTGCTAAAGTCCCTGTTTTTAGTTTCGCAAAAAAAAAAGTTCATGTTTTTCTTTTTTTTGGTTGCGAGAATACATAGCTGCAAACAATTTATTTTGTCCTCCAAGTTAAAAATTCTTGTCATGCATTGCGTGCTATATATTGTTAGTTTCTCCTCCTTGATTTCTTTGTTCTTTACTTGAAAAATAACTCGTTTTTTTTGAGAAATTAAAAATAACTCGCGGCATGCACAAGTATAGCAATATGAAAAAAAGTATAGCAATATATAAGTCTATAACATTAACTCTGCTAATTCACAAGATATAGATATAGAATTAATCTAGACACATTTCTTCTCATTATTCTCCCAGACATGCATAGTAGGTGGTTACCTTAACACCACCTGTGAATCTGTGATGTGGAGCACCTTTTTCTTCCTCCCTTACCATCAGACAAAAACAAGAGAAACCATTCAGTTGCTCCAAATCTCCCGTCGCCATGGCTACCCTAGTCCTCCATCGACTCCGGCGCCATTGGGAGAAGGCCTTCAAGATCACCTTCCGCCATCACCCGGAGCTTTCACTGGAGCAAGGGCCCAAGCATCATCTGGATTGCATTCGCGAGCCAGAACTGCTCGCATCAGCACTAATACAAACTGAATGCACACATAAATTTGTGAGTTTATTTGCTGCTGGTTCCAAAAATTAGGGCATGTTTGGATGATACGGTTGTTGAAAACTGTAGTATCACAAAACTGTGGTTTTATGCGCCAAAGAGATATAAAACTGTGGTTTAGAAAAAAGAGGTCACAAGTAGAGTTTCTAAAACTTCAAAAAGACTATAGTTTTGACAAAACCATGATTTTAAAGACTACAATATTTGTTGCATCCAAATACTCAGTAGCTTTTAAAAGACAAGTATTTTGTAAAACCGTAATATTTTTCCAATACTTTAAAAATAATTTGCATCTAAACATGGCGCTATGTGCACTGTATATGCATTCTGAATATCTCAGCACACTATAGATAGTACGTATGTCGCTATGTCAACACTAGTACATGATGCTTCAACAATATAGATTTTTCACACATTTTTTTTATTTGACTTGAACTGAATCCACACAAGATATCTAGATTTTTTTCAGCTGCACTCGTATGCATGCACGCCCTGGTCGCCGCACTTCATTTTATTTTATTTGAAAATGGGATGGCAACAGTAGTTTTTTTTTTTGAAGAATCCGGAGGGGCTTTCGCCCCTACAGTTGCTTTTATTAAAAACAGAACTAGTAACATAAAGTAAGTTTATTTACAAGACAAATTTAAGAAACATAAAATAAAAGGAAACAAAAAAGCTGCAGGACCGAAGCTATACTAGTCATCGTGCACATTTATTTTTCTCCTTGAAAATACCGTGCACATGCGCATGCACGATAGTACTTTTCTTTTTCTTCTCATACTCCACTTTCTTTTTTCGGGAACATGCTTATTAACACGTGTTTCATTAAGAGGTTTCTTCTCATACATATATAGAAATATCATCATAGAAGATTTTCTTCATGCATTCATTTCGATGGTGTCCATATATACCGGCGGATACGACCGAGTCCGTGGTCAAATATTTTACATATACCTCCAAGAGGAACAACATTTTTCAGTTGCGCTACCACCCGGCCGGTTGACAATAGTATAAATCAAATATGATTCTTTAATAATAGTATAATAATTTGGTCCCTGAATGAAGTGATAGATGAGTGGATGGATGACTGTTTGCATCCGGGATCCAAGGGGCAGCAGCTACTATCTGCTGTTGACTGCCAACTGTTACATACCCCCGAAAGACAACACAACCTCAACCAGCATGCATTGCAGTCCACATGTCCATTGACCCCTGCTGCCTTCAGATTCGACGCAGCCGCGAAATTTCAAACCGATTTGATCTCTGTCTTTGTCCTTTTGGACTAGAGCCTACGAGCTACAACTAGAGCTAGCTAGCTAGTAGTTCTCTGATGAACAGGGACAGGATTTAGAGTGGCCTGGCTGCCACTAATTGCAGTGCTAATGGGTAACGCATGCATGGCCATTAGCTAGCCAAATGTCAAATGCCAACCCCCACTTGATTGATTCTTACTGCACTGTCAGCACCTGCATATCGTTATCGTGTGGTCCTAATTCTCTGCGTGCTAATATGCAAAAGATATCGAGAAGGCGAATTCAGCTTTTGCTGGACACAACGTGTATGCCAAAGCTTGATGACAGATCGGTACCTACTACTTCCATTTTCAGTGTTTTCCAATGTTATTACTCACATGTCTCTGTTATACATTCTTGCTGTTCTTCATGGTACGATCACGATGTACTACTAATAACTTCTTGTTAAACAGCACTTACAAACTGTTGGCTATACTATATATGCAGTGTTTTTAATGAGATTAAAGATATATGCCCTGACTCCTGATATGGCACGATCGATTGATCTTCTCCAATTCATTTTCACGATTTCTTTCCATCTTGGTCTGTTTCAGGGAAATGTGGAAGAAACTGAACTTGGCTGTGTTGGGTTGGATTTCCTTAAATGCTGCATTTGCGTAAGCACTCGCACTCAGCCTGATTTCGGTTGTCATACTCCCCTGTCTTTTTCTAACGAATGCTAGATACATATTCCTTCCGTCCTGTAATACAGTGCATTCTAGCATTCAAAATTTGTGCTCAAATATAATACATTTTAGAGGACAAAAACCAGTTTTGGATTAAATACTTTCCATTTATCAATCAATCACCATCAATCACGTTGATGATAGCGTCTAATTAGGAAATAAAATGAGGGTATATGCGTTTTTTATATTCTCTCTTAATTTATCCTAAAATTCCTAGAATGCACTATGTTACAGGACTACAAGAGAAGAGAAGTTGTTATGGCAACCTTTATATGCTTCATCGTCCCATACATAACTTGATGATATGCTTGGAAGAAGTAAATTAATTGTTCTTACATATGCCGCAGAGTTGTGTTGGCGATGGGGCTGTACTACTACGGCCTGCAGGTCACAAGTGCCGCGTACTCCGTCGTCTTCCTGAACCTGATCCCCATCGTGACCTTCGTCATCGCCATCTTGGTCAGGTACGCAAACAAACCAAAGCATACATGGATCTTTGGTGGTATATATGCATGTCCCCCATTTGCGTGATGCGTATGTAAATGACTAAATGCATTCAGAGCTGAGGAGGTGGCGCTGGGGAAGTGGCCTGGCAGGGTGATGGTCCTGGGCGCCCTGACGTGCGTGGGCGGCACGATGATCGTGAGCCTGCTCAAAGGCCGTCTTCTGCATCTGTGGCCTACGCACCTGCTGAAGACCTCCGACGCCGGTGCGCCGGCGAGCGGCGGCCATCACCGTGACATGCTCACCGGCACACTGTTCCTGTGCGGCAGCTGCCTGAGCTACGCCCTGTGGTTCATCGTACAGGTATATCTAGTCTTTGCTTGAAGAACTGAAATCCACATCTCCCTCTGTGATGAGTGATGGCTGATGGCTCCATCGTGCATCCAATGACGACAGGCAAGGCTTGGGAAGGTGTTTCCATCAAGGTACTGGGGGACGATGCTGACGTGCCTGTCAGGAAGCATACAGGCCTTCATCATCAGCGTGTTCCTCAGCCATGACAGGGCAGACTGGAGACTCAAGGGGGACCTGCAGCTTCTGACAGTCGTCTACTCGGTAATTATATGTACATACTGATCAACAACGAATTAACCAGAGTAGTTAACTAGTATAATCAATAGCGTGATGGATTGGATTACACATGTATCTTCTGCTGATGACGGATCATCATGTGCAGGGTGTGTTGAACACGGGCATCACCTTCGTCCTCATCTCATGGGCGGTGAGCCGTCGCGGGCCAATCTACCCTACCATGTTCAACTCACTGTCACTGATCATCACCACGGTGATGGACTCGCTGCTGCTAGGCACCAAGATCTACGTTGGAGGGTGAGTGAGCCTGCACCTTTTCATTTCAGGCCTGATGCTACTGCAACTGTAGCAAATCCGACAACTGAGCTAGTCTAGTGGCCGTTGATCAGTAAATTTCGAGATGAAATATGTATGTATATAACTACTAAGCTAAGTGGTGTTTATATATGTGCACACGCAGAGTGGTGGGGGCGCTGCTGATCATCGTGGGGCTGTACGCATTCCTGTGGGGGAAAGGCAAGGAGCTGCAGGCTACGGCCACGAAAAAGAAGTTGGAGCAAGAGCAGGAAGAGGAGGAGCAGAGGCGGGGCGAAAGTGAGATGACCTAGCCAGTCTCTAATAAATTGCTAGCAACAACCTGATTTATATATGAGGCTGCTAGCAATTGTAGTCTAACTATATACTGATGAGGCAGTATGTAAACCTAGTGATGGTAAGGTGAGACGACTGATGATATATCATTGATGGTAAATTGGAGCACCCGAGAAGAGAGAGAAGAGAAGAGAAGAGAAGATATTACAAATAAATAAACAAAACATACAGAGGCAGTTTGGCAGGCATTATATATGTGTGTTGTATAATGCATACCAGCATATATATGCAAAATTCATGCAGTTCAATACATATATATGACGTACATATATATGACGTACTAAAGCTCTGTTCGTCTGTCGGTTGGACTCCCTTCCCTTGCGTCCTCATGTTGCAACAATAATGTTCAGAACTGCAACAAGTATATGTTCCAAACAAGGTAGGCTGCGTATATAAAAGCGTGTATCATTTTTTTCTCACAAACAAGAGCAGTACTTGTAGATCATATTGCCCTAATAAGAAGAGATGCAAGCCGCACATAAATCAATATCTTTTCATTCTTTCAATATGCCAGTAAATCAATTCTCAAACATATGAGATATGGGTTTAGGCGGGGTTAACCCGGTTGCTACTTGCATTGACAAATCTCCTGCTTTTTTCTATACCTAATAATAATGAGGTAAAATTTCTGCCATAATTTTTTTCTGCCTCTCCCTCCCCGTATCGCATATGGTACTTGTTTTCTTTTTCATCAGAAGTCCCAGCCGCTCAGCACCGTGTGTCCCTTTACTACGACAAATCCGGTCCAAACCTGCTCAACTCAAAATGATCGACGGATAACCGGCCACCAGTCCGCACAGATACACTCCGTCAAAGTAGCAAAGAAAAGAGCCTCGGTAGCCGGCTTGCCCAACATTAAATTAAATAATAATATATTTGCCCAAATTAAATAATAATATAATATAGAGAACAAAAAAAATGTCTGAAAATAAATAATATTATATTTAAATAAATTGTGAAAATCTACTTTACACCGTGGGTTTCATTGTATTTTCTTATTTCAAAAAGTATTTACAACTTTAGGTCTTTAAATTTATATTAAAGTAACGGATGTGGTAGCAGGCCAATGGCCTCACACGTCAAGAGATGGAGCAGAATAAATCTTCAAGCGGCATGGCCTTATGTCATAAGGTATATGTTATGTTGCAACACACGACCATATTTTGCTTTTAATATGAAAGTTAAAAATGTTATTTTTCTAATTATCTTTTTTACTTCCTACAATGCCATACGCCTCTTCATGTCCCGTATATAACTTGGACTTATGACCTGTGCGCACATGACCTAGAACGATGTGTGTCCAAGACATATCCGAATAGATGATGCAATCATTGGATAAATCTGCCGAGACACAAATCATCTAGGTAACTACACAACAACCTATTACAGTTTTAATTGTTATATAAAAATAATTGACCAAAAATATACATAGTGAATCGAATAATCTGACATTCACCCATAGCAACGCACGGGCAAATTTGCTAGTTTAGAATAATGGAAGAAATATCTGGCTTTATTCTTAGAGAAAAATCAGACCAAATAATTACAACTTAACCAGTTAACTACTACAATGACCGAACCAAATTTACAAAATAAATCCGACTCAAAACTCAATTCTTAAAATAAATGGCCACCCAAAAAACGCGAAAAAACGCATAGCCGCATTATGCTAGTCGGTTTTTTTTTCATCATCAAACAAAAGAGACGAGAAGCTTTCTCTTGCGGCCCAGTCGGCCCAATAGGCTCCGGCGCCTTAGGCCCAGCCTTGACACTCAATGCGGTTTACATGCATGCATGTTTTCCGTGCTCACGCCAATGCAATGAGCTTGCTAGACATTGAGTGATCAAGTCAAGACCTACACGCATCAAAGTTAAAAAAAAAAAGACCTACACGCATCACACATCGACTTCATTAGCTGGAGATGGCCACATGCACCAAGTATGCGTGTGTGACCCTACATACCAAGATATATGCACATGCATAGGCTAGCTAGCTGCTTAATTAGCAAGCCCAACCTTTTAGATTATGGCAGACAATAACAAATATTCTTAGATTAATTACGCCAGCCTGGTTATGTTGAGAGATACCATCAATTTTTAATAATTAACTACCAAGGTACTAAATTCAGAAATGCTACACTGCGGGCGTCCAACCGTAGTGTCGTTGTTTCGGAACCGGGGGTCCTTAACCGACTAGTGAATTTGTGCTGCGTGCTCCCAATTCCGGATGGTGATGCAAAGAGACACAAGGTTTATACTGGTTCGAGCAATGGATGTCCTACGTCCAGTCTGAGAAGATGTTCTTGTATTCCTTGCACCGGGGTGCTCGTAGTAGGGGTACAAGCCAGGCGAGAGAGGGAGTTCGTCCCAGGTCTCTGTGAGGGAAGGAGATATGAATTACAGAATGAGGCGTGTTGTTCGTGCGAGTATTCGTGACTCTATCCGCCGTCCCTAGAAACGGTCCTGGCCGCCTCCTTTTATAGCCGCAGGGAGGAAACTAGGAGTACATAAGAGAGCTACACGTGGAGCGGACTATTCGATGACGTATTTACTCCTGGAGTAGCATGGCGTTGTCGTGGGAGTTCCCGTAGATGTCTAATCGGTATGGTCTCCACTGCAAGTAACATGCTGCGCATTTGTTGACTTGGTGGATTGCAGAGGCTCAGCGGCCATCGTAGCCGGTAGTGCCGAGGGCTGTTGTCAGCCGAGGGCTCGCCGTGTCGAGGGCGAGAAGTGACCAGTGCGAGATGCGGGTCTCGGCCGCCATCAGCGGAATAGTGCGAGACGGCGCTTACTGAGGATCTGGTACTGTATTGTCGGTAAGGGATGGTAAAAAGGTGATTTGACCGTTGTCCCATCGCTCCCTGCGGCCAAGACCGCCGATCGTGGCTTACGTGGCGGTGTGCGGAGCGCATTAATCGGATGCGATGACCTACCGGAGAGACCTTTGGGGCGGAGGCGACGAGGTTGCGGGGGACGAGCCCGGCCTCGGGCGTAGGCGGAGCGCGCCAATTCGTCCGAGAGGCCCTACCGGGGGGTCTCGGGCGAGGCGGACGGGCGCGGGCGGAGTAAGATCGGTGAATCCGAGGCCTGCCGAGGGGGCTCGGGCGAGCCGGAGCGGTCGGTCCGGCGATTCCGAGGCTACAGGAACCCGTTCTAACTCCCCACGCTTGCGATGTCCTTGGTGCAGGAGTTAGGCAAAGATGGTGGTCGGTAACCCCCTCGCTCTGTGCGTCGCCGCAGATGGCGGAGGTTGACGCGATGGCGTGTAGTCGGTCACTTTGCTGTCTTTGTGCGCATCGTAAGCGCCCTGTCGGAGTGGTTGGGCGCTTGGATGCGACGTTCGGTCGAGAGTTTGGTCAAGAGGCGGTCACGGGTGCTGGTGCCGAGCCGCCTCGCGTGAATCGGAGAATCGGCACTTCTTCCGAGGCCCCGGGCGAGGGGCCTCGACGAGTGGGCCTCGGCGAGGCGGTCTCAAGCGTAGTCGGAGAATCGTTCGCTTCGCTTAGGGTTTCGTGATGTGGGTCTTGGGCGAATCAAGATTTCGGCCGAGACCTCATTTGTTTATTCCGTTGGTTCTGTTCTTAGGGTCTAAGCATTTTTTCGATCTTTGCTTGGGGTAGCCCATTTTTCGGTATCCGACAAGAGGCCTTGAGCCTCGCAAGGGAGTGTGGGATACTCTCCCGAGGTTTTTTCGAGACTTTTGTTTCTCAAAGTGGCTCTTGTCGGGGTTGTTTTATACTCATGATTACGGTGGGTGTGCCATGAAGACTCGCCGCCAGTGTAGCCCCGAGGCCTTAGAGGAGTGAGTTTTGAGTTTACTCCTTTAGGGGCTTTTTCTTCATTGAGTAAGGCGCTCTATCGCATTTGCTAGACCCATGAGAGCGAGCTCGGGTCGCTTGTTTTTGTTTGGGGTGCAGGAGGAGCCCCCGAGCCTGTCGAGCCCTCGCGTGCGATCCTAGGTCATTTGGGTCTCGGCAAGGTTTGCAGGAAGAGCCCCGAGCCTCACTTGACGGAGCGAGAGGGCGGTCGGGGAGTTCTCCTGGCTTTTGTACGACCCTCGCGCATCCTTTTCGTTCAGAAGGAGGGATTGTTTGTCGAGCCCTTCGTGTGCGAGCCTAGGCTGCTGGGTCTCAGCAAGGTTGCAGGAAGAGCCCCCCGAGCCTCCGCACGTAGCAAGAGGGCGATCAGGAGTTCCCCTGGCTTTTTGTATGACCCTCGCGCATCCTTTTCATTCGGAAGGAGGGGTTGTTTGCCGAGCCCTTCGTGTATGCGAGCCTAGGGCACTGGGTCTCGGCAAGGTTGCGGGAAGAGCCCCGAGCCTCCTTGACGTAGCGAGAGGGCGATCGGGGAGTTCCCCCGGCTTTTTGTACGACCCTCGCGCATCCTTTTCGTTCGGAAGGAGGGGTTGTTTGCCGAGCCCTTCGTGTGCGAGCCTAGGCCGCTGGGTCTAGGCAAGGTTGCAGGAAGAGCCCCCGAGTTTCCGCACGTAGCGAGAGGGCGATCGGGGAGTTCCCCTGGCTTTTTGTACGACCCTCGCACTTCCTTTTCGCTCGGAAGGAGGGGTGGAACATGCCGTGCTACCCTCGGTGGGCGAAAGCGGTGACATTTCCGGTGAGCTTTTATCGGGTAAGTCCGAGTGGAGGCCCGTGCCCCATTTGATAGGGGTCAGCTAGTGGTCCGAGACGCGCTCCAAAAAAGTACCGGAAGGCTTCTCTAGCGGGTGCGTGGCTGTTCGATTGGCCCTAGGGGCTCGGTGCCTCCCACGGTGGGATCCCTTTAGAGAACTCCTGCTGGTCTCGGACACGACTTAGGGCATCCCAAGCAATCGCTTGTTCGGGCCTCGGCCGTGTAATGGGCTCGCCCATAGTTGTCCCCGACTTCTGTTGTCACAGGGGCGGCTATCGAGGCCCTGGATGGCCCGACCTTCGTACCCCCTGGATCGTAATGGGCTTGGTGCCCTTTTTCGTCAAGCGTTTTCCGACCCTCGGGGTGTGAGAGGTTGCGGGAAGAGCCACCGAGCCTCCCATGACGTAGCGAGAGGGCGATCAGGAGTTCCCCGGCTTTTTTGTACGACCCTCGCGCATCCCTTTTCGCCGGAAGGAAGGGTTGTTTGCCGAGCCCTTCAAGCGCAGGCGAGCCTAGGTCGCTGGTCTTGGCAAGGTTGCAGGAAGAGCCCCGAGCCTCCGCACGAAGCGAGAGGGCGATCAGGAGTTCCCCGGCTTTTGTATACGACCTCGCGCATCCTTTTCGCTCGGAAGGAGGGGTTGTTTGCCGAGCCCTTCGCGTGTGAGCCTAGTTCGCTGGGTCTCGGCAAGGTTGCAGGAAGAGCCCCGAGCCTCCGCACATAGCGAGAGGGTGATCAGGAGTTCCCCTGGCTTTTTGTACGACCCTCGCGCATCCTTTTCGCTCGGAAGGAGGGGTTGTTTGCCGAGCCTTTCGCGTGCGAGCCTAGGTCGCTGGGTCTCGGCAAGGTTGCAGGAAGAGCCCCCGAGCCTCCGCGCGAAGCGAGAGGGCGATCAGGAGTTCCCCTAGCTTTTTGTACGACCCTCGCGCATCCTTTTCGCTCGGAAGGAGGGGTGGAACATGCCAGGCTACCCTCGGTGGGCGTGAGCGGTGACATTTCCGATGAGCTTTTATCGGGTAAGTCCGAGTGGAGGCCCGTGCCCCATTAGATAGGGGTCGGCTAGTGGTCCGTAGAGCGCGCCCAAAAAAAGTACGGAAGGCTTCTCTAGCGGGTGCTGGGGCGTTCGATTGGCCCTAGGGGCTCGGTGCCTCCCTACGGTGGGATCCCTTTAGAGAACTCCCCTTTGGTCTCGGACACGACTTAGGGCATCCCAAGCAATCGCTTGTTCGGGCCTCGCGGCCGTAATGGTCTCGCCCATAGTTGTCCCTCGACTCTGTTGTCCCTGGGCGGCTATCGAGGCCTGGATGGCCCAGCCTTGCACCCTGGATCGTAATGGGCTTGGTGCCCTTTTTTTCGTCGCGCTTTTTTCCGACCCTCGGGGTGTGAGAGGTTGCGGGAAGAGCCACCGAGCCTCCGCACGCGTAGCGAGAGGGCGATCAGGAGTTCCCCGGCTTTTTGTACGACCCTCGCGCATCCTTTTCGCTTTCGGAAGGAAGGGTTGT
The DNA here is from genome assembly GCA_904845875.1 of Miscanthus lutarioriparius. Classification (NCBI taxonomy): domain Eukaryota; kingdom Viridiplantae; phylum Streptophyta; class Magnoliopsida; order Poales; family Poaceae; genus Miscanthus; species Miscanthus lutarioriparius. The sequence continues at coordinate 79,845,534 of CAJGYO010000019.1, read as the reverse complement.
TTGCCGAGCCCTTCCATCGGCTGACAACGGCGCATCTTTTGAGGCGGTCTTCTCGGGAGCTGCCGTTGCTGCGCGACGTGGTGTCAGTGGATGGGACATAACCGCTCACGCGATTAAATGTGGACAAGGTGGGGCGTGGGCGGAGAGATCGGATCTAGATTATATGCGCGCCGGATCTAAGGGAAACTTCCCGATTTCGTCGCCCAGCCGGTTTCGCTCTTACCCCCGCATAATACGTAAAGAGCCTCGCCCTCCCTCCTTACCTTGCTCAGATTTGCTTTCGCCGCCCAAGCCGCTTGTTGAGAGCATAAAGCGCCGGAGAAGAAGGGAAGAGAGATCGATTGAAAGAGAGAGAGAGAGATTTACCGCCGTAGCAGCGTCCTCCACCGCGCAATGGCTGGCGGTCCTATCATCCTCCCGGCGGATCCCTGGGAGCGGTCTGACGTCACCATGGAGAAGCTGCAGTCGCTGGTGGACGCCGGTCTCCTCCGCCCGATCACCGATCCTGTCGAGCCGGAGTGGATTGCACCGGGGAATGAGTCGGAACCGAGGCCACGTGATGGCTACGTGGTGAGCTTCGTCGTCTTCCATGAGCGAGGCCTCGGCTTGCCAGCGGACCAGTTCATGCGGGCGCTCCTGCACTACTACGGCGTGGAGCTCCACAACTTCAGCCCCAACTCCATCGCATAGGCGGCCATCTTCGCCGCCATTTGCGAGGGGTACCTGGGGATCGCTCCCCACTGGGAGTTGTGGCTCCATTTGTTTTGGGCGGTTTTTACCACCAAGTCGGCGAGAGCGAAGGGGGCTCAGAAGGCATTGAGGGCCGGCGGCTGCACCCTTCAGGTGCGCCAAGACCGGCAGCACCTCTACATCCCAGCCCAGCTGGCATCATCCAACCGTCGTTGGTATGACAGCTGGTTCTACCTCCATAACGGCGACGGCGGGCTTCCCCCTTATACCGGGCGGGTTGTGGAGAGTCAGCCGGAGAAGTGGGGGTACGGCGTCATCAAGCCCGATCAGCCCAGGCTGGAACCGCTCCTGAGGGCCCTGGGGAAGCTACGCGATCGCGGCCTTACGGCGGCCGTGGTCGTGGCGGCTTTTCACCGTCGGAGGGTGTTGCCGCTGATGGCTCGGCGGCGACGCCTGTTCGAGATGACCCCGAGCGATCCGATCGAAGGCATCAAGATGTCCGCCTTCGCCCTTACTGATGAGGAGATCCTACGTCGGGTAAGGGAAGCGATGGATGGGAAACCGAAGATTGACGGCTTGATGCCGTTCCCGATGCGCCCGTCGTGGGGGTACATTTCTCTGGTAAGTTGGGTGTTGCCGAGGCCTTCACGGCCTTCTTGCTCATTGCTTTTTTCGCCCATTGCCTTATTTTGTCGTTTCTGCAGGGGATAAGGGACGTGCGAAGCTCCCCACCGCCCGTTCCTGAGGACGCCCAGCGGCGAGCCATGAACAGGGCATACGCCGAGGAGCAAAAGAAGAAGAAAGATGCCAAGGTGGCAAGGCGCACGAAGAGGACCCTTGAGCGCGAAAAGCTGGACGCACGCCGCCGGCAACAGAGGCTCGACGGTCTCCCGTTGGTGTCGTCTCCCTCATTATCGGTGTCGGATTCCTCGGGCGACGTTGGCGAGGTCGAGGAAGGGAAGGGTACCCTGGACCACCTCCCCGACGTTAGGGAGGTGGCGACCGGGGTGTCTCTGGTAGACGTCCGTCTCGTTGTCGAGGGTGACACGCCCGAGACGCGCGCTATCAGCCCGGTGGGTTCGGCGGAGGAGGTGGAGCAAGCGACGCCAGGGGCGGCTCAACTGTCTCCGCGGATGGTCGAGGGGGTGCCGGGGTCCGGCGGAGACCAGCCGGTACCGACGGATACAGAAGCCGTGCCACCGCCGCCACCGCCGCCGTTGTAGAGGAGGGACGCTGTCTAGAAGCGGTTGTGTCCTCGTTCGCGGTAAGTGTATTTTTTGGCGGAGTTTGTAGTATTTCCTGCTTGCCCCCTGGTCGTACGCTGACCTTTAGGAGCGTCTTCGTTTCTAGCCAGAAGCGCCGGGTGGAGGAACCTGCCTTGGCGCCCCATAAGGCGCTCAAGGTGAGCACCAGCTCCACCGCTCATCGGGCGGTGGAGGCGCTGGCTGCCGTGCAGCATGGCGTGGCGTCGGGCGGGGTCGGCCCGGAGGAGCCGGCTGCCGAAGGAAAGGGCGCCGAGGTGGCCACGGAATGAGCGGGGGAGGACGAGCCCACGCCCCGCGAGGTCGTGGGTCTTGGGGTGAATGAGGCCGAGGCGTCCACCATTGCTGAGGCCATCGGGGGTGAGGCCAGAGCCCCCAATCCTTCCGAGGCCAGGGCGGTGGATGCCAGGGCCACCGAGGTAGAGATGGCAGAGGCCAGAGCCCCCGGTTCCGTTGAGGCCGAGGCGGTCAGGACAGAGGCGGGGTAGGCTTCGGCACCGCCCCTGGTTCAGACGATCTCGTCTGAGGATTCTTCCCAGGGGAAGGAGGCGGCGGACGCCGAGGTGGCCAGCACCGTGGAGCGGCCGGTCCCGACTCCTGCCAAGGGGAGTTCGGTCCTTGTCCGGGTCCGACCCAAGCCCCGCGGGTGGGATAGCCCGCGTGTTGTATGGGGAAACCGGGCCGACCCTGAGGGGGAGCCTGTGTTTGCCCTTGAGGACGTCGTCGAGGGGGGGCGCTAGGACACCCTCGAGCAATACCATGAACTAGCAGTGCAGTCGATGCAGACAGCGATGTCTGTTATGCAAAGGGACCTGCCCGGTGTTACCCAGGTACGCATTTCCCTTTCTCGTGTCACGTTGTTTTTTCTCCGAGCCTCCCTTGCGGTGTTTGACGTACGTCTTTGCCTGTTCAGGAGCTCGAGACCCGGTCCCTTGGGAAATCGTTGTTCCTACGAAGGGAGAGGGGTGTCTGGGAGCAGCTCCGGCAGCAAAAGGGCCTGCTTGCCGATGCCTAGGAGCTCTTGTCGGTGCGGAGTGCTGAAGTGGAGGACCTCCGCCTTCACTGTGTCGATCTGAAGGCCGAGGTGGCCATGGCTAAGGATCAGTCTGCCCCTTTGGTGGCGAAGATCAAGGAGCTGGAGGAGGAGCGGGATTCCCTCAAGTCCCAGGTCCAAGAAGCAACGACCTCTGCCAAGGCCACCGCCGGGCAGCTGGGCGCAGAGCAGAGTGAACATCAGCTGACGAAAGTCGCTTTGGCAGAGGCTACCAAGGCGGCCGAGGCCTCTCGAGTCGAGGCTTTAGCTTGGAAGAACAAAGCCAAGGGTAAGTTCCGCTGAACCGCGCTCCTTGTTCTGTTTGCTCTGGTTTGCGTTCGACCCCTGACTCTTTATCATGGTGTAGGTCTAGAGAAAGAGGCCTCCCAGGCGACTGAGGCCTCCGTCGCAGCGCAAGCGGCGCTGGACGTTGAGGTCCAGGAGCACGAGGCTCTACGTAGCGCCGCCCGTACCGCCTGCGAGGCTCTAGAGGTCGAGGGGGTCCAATCAGCCAGCTCCCTTGGGAACCGCCTGATTGCGTTGAGCGGCCGCATCCACGAGAGGCTCCGAGAGGCGTTGCACATGGGTGTCAAGCGCGCCCTGGCCGTTGTCTCCTCGCACTACGCCGTCAACCTCGAGGCTATCAGCGACGGCTACGTCTTGCCAGAAGATGACGAGGAGGCCGACGCAGAGGTCGCGAAGCTGATGGAGGCGGTGGAGGCGCCTGGCACAGCGCTGGCCAGCCTGTTTGAAGAAGAGGTGGTCCCTCCCGCGCCAGCCGCCGATCCCTGAGCTTTGACCTGGGCCAACAGGGGCCATGTAAAAGGATTAGTTTAATTGTCACATCGTGACGTTTTGTGGCCGTCGAGGCCTTTTAAAGTATTTGCATATGTGCATTTTTAACCGATTTCTTATTCCATTTCCGAGCCTGTGCCCCCTGTCTCGTTCTTGGATACCCGCAGAGAACTTCCTCGGAGCCTAAGCCGTCCCTTGGCGAAGGGTGGCGAGGGAGTTGCCGTAGCCTAGGGGCGTAGGCTGTTCTCACGGCTCGACCGGCCCTTTGGCCTTAGGACACGCTTTTGGTCCTTAGGTTTCTTGCGACGGTCCTGCCGGAGCGCGAGAGAGTTTGGCGTGGAAATTTTCGAAAGACGGTTAAGAAACGATGTCCAGGACTTAGGGGGTTCCCCCCTTTTTAGCCCCCGAGGGAGGCTCGGCTCTGTAGAGGCAGAGCCGAGTCTCTCTTGTAGCGTTATTGTGATGTCGAGCCCCTATCGATAGACAAGCTCTTTGCAAAGAACTTCCTCGGAGCCTAAGCTGTCTCTTGGGCGAAAAGGTTGCGAGGGAGCTGCCGTAGCCTGCACGCCAGAGGTCGTTCTCACGGCTCAGCCGGTCTTTTGCCTTTGAGACGAACTTTTGGTCCTTAGGTTCCATACAATCGAGTTGCCTATTAAGGGGGGTCCTCGAAAGATTGTAACAACTAAAGAACACTTCTTTATTGTATTCCGAGAAACAATGTAAACAACGTTTGGAAACTTAAGGGTAGAAACGACGTAGCAGTTCTATGTTCCAAGTGTTGGTGAAGATTTCGCCCTTCTCGTTGGCCAGCTTGTAGGTTCTGGGCTTCAGTACTTGGGCGACGATGTACGGCCCTTCCCATGGTGGGGTCAGCTTGTGGCGGCCCTTGCTGCTCTGCCTCAGCCTCAACACTAGGTTGCCCACCTTTAGGTCTTGGCTCTGAATGTGTCGGGCTTGGTAGCGTCGTAGGGCTTGCTGGTATTTGGCCGAGTGTAGCAGGGCAACGTCTCGGGCTTCCTCAAGTTGGTCGAGGGCGTCCTCGCGGGCAGTGCGGTTGCTTTGCTCGTTGTAGGCCTATAGTCTCGGGGAGCCGTCTCCAAGTCGGTGGGGAGGATGGCCTCGGCCCCATAGACTAGGAAGAACGGTGTGAATCCCGTGGCTCGGCTCGGTGTATTCCTCAGGCTCCAAATGACCGAGGGGAGTTCGGCAAGCCATTTCTTGCCAAACTTTTTTAACCGGTTGTAGATTCTTGGCTTGAGGCCTTGTAGGATCATGCCATTGGCACGTTCTACTTGGCCGTTTGTCCTAGGGTGTCCTACGGCCGACCAGACCACACGGATGTGGTGGTTGTCGCAGAACGTCAGGAACTTGTGGCCGGTGAATTGCGTCCCGTTGTCGGTGATGATGGTATTTGGGATTCCGAACCTGTGGATGATATCCGTAAAGAACAGCACTGCTTGCTCGGATTTGATTTGGGTGATTGGACGAGCCTCGATCCATTTGGAGAATTTGTCGATGGCTACGAGCAGATGGGTATAGCCCCCGGGTGCCTTCTGCAGAGGCCCAACCATGTCCAGCCCCCACACGGCGAATGGCCATGTGATAGGGATGGTTTGGAGGGCTTGGGCCGGGAGGTGCGTCTGTCGAGCGTAGTACTGGCATCCTTCGCAGGAGCGTACTAGCCCCGTGGAATCAGCCACCGCTGTTGGCTAGTAGAAACCTTGGCGGAAGGCGTTTCCCACTAGCGCCCGAGGCGCTGCGTGGTGGCCGTAGGCTCCCGTATGCAAGTCTCGGAGTAGTGATTGGCTAGCCTCGGTGGTGATGCACCGTTGGAGAATACCAGACGGGCTACGCCTATACAACTCGCCGTTGCAGAGGACGTAAGTCTTGGCTCGTCGCGCAAGCCGTCGGGCCTCGGTCCTGTCCGCGGGAAGCTCTCCTCGCACGAGGCGATCAAGAAAAGGGACTCGCCAGTCCGTTCCTCGGTCGGCCTCGGGAGGCTCTGTGTCAATTGCCATGGCCTCGGGCTCGGGCGGCGGGGTCTCGGTGGCAAAGGGGGCCTCGGGCCCTGTGGTGGGCTCGACCGATGGGCCCTCTACCGCCGCCGAGTCATAGTCGACGGATGGCTTGTGGAGGTCTCTGGCGAAGACGTTCGGGGGGACCGGGGTCCGTGTCGACGCCATCTTTGCCAGTTCGTCCGCGACCTCGTTGAACTTTCGCGCGATGTGATTGAGTTCGAGGCCATCGAACTTGTCCTCTAGGCGGCGTACCATCGTGCAGTATGGCTCCATCTTGAGGCCATGGTAGTTTGATTCTTTCATCACTTGGTTGATGACAAGCTGTGAATCGCCTCGAACGTCGAGACGTCGTACCCCAAGTTCAATGGCGATCTGCAGGCCATTGACGAGGGCCTCGTATTCGGCCACATTGTTGGAGGCGGCGAAGTAGAGTCGGATTACATAGCGCATATGGACTCCGAGGGGTGAGATGAAGAGCAGACCCGCGCCTGCCCCGGTCTTCATCAGAGACCCGTCGAAGTATCGGTTCATTCTGCCACAAAATCGGCCAAGACCTGAGACTTAATGGATTTTCAGGTTGTGAAAGACAGGGCTTCCCCCATGAGTTCCACGGCCCATTTGGAAATCCTTCCCGAGGCCTCCTAGTTATGGATTATCTCTCCCAAGGGGAAAGATGACACCACGGTCACTGGGTGGGACTCGAAGTAGTGACGCAGCTTGCGTCGAGCCAAGATTATGGCATAGATTAGTTTCTGGATGTGGGGATAGCGCGTCTTGGTATCGAAAAGCACCTCGCTGATGAAGTAGACAGGTCGTTGGACGGGTAGAGCGTGCCCCTCTTCCTGCCTCTCGACCACTACGGCCGCGCTGACCACTTGGGTCGTTGCGGCGACGTAGAGCAAGAGGGCCTCGTCTTCGATCGGTGGTACCAGAACGGGGGGGTTGGAGAGCAGCGCTTTGAGTTTGGTGAGTGCTTCCTCGGCCTCGGGGTCCCGAAAAGCGCCAGATTTTCTCAAGAGAGCAGTCTGAGAGGTAAGCCTTTTTCGCCGAGGCGCGAGATGAAGCGGCTCGGGGCGCTAGGCATCCCATAACCTTTCAGACTCCCTTGAGGTCTTGGATCGGCCCCATTTTGGTCACGGCAGAGACCTTCTCTGGGTTGGCCTCGATGCCGTGCTCTGAGACTATGAATCCCAGGAGCATGCCTCGGGGGACCCCGAACACACACTTTTCGGGGTTGAGCTTGACGCCCTTCTCCCTGAGGCATTTGAAGGCTACCTCCAGGTCATTGACGAGGTCATTGGCCCGCTTGGATTTGACAATGACGTCGTCCACGTAGGCCTCGACGGTTCGCCCGATGTGCTTGCCAAAGACCTGGGTCATACACCGCTAGTACGTGGCCCCCGCGTTTTTGAGGCCAAATGGCATAGTCGTATAGCAGTACAGGCCAAATGGGGTGATGAAAGAAGTTGCGAGCTGGTCGGACTCCTTCATTTTGATTTCATGGTAGCCGGAATACGCATCAAGGAAGGACAGGGTCTCACATCCCGCAGTGGAGTCAACGATTTGATCGATTCGAGGTAATGGAAACGGGACTTTTGGGCATGCCTTGTTCAGACCGGTGTAGTCCACACACATTCTCCATTTTCCATTTTTCTTCTTAATACAGGATTAGCTAACCACTCCGGATGGGACACTTCCTTGACGAATCCGGCCGCCAAAAGCTTCTGTACCTCCTCGCCGATGGCCCTGCGCTTCTCCTCGTCGAATCGGCGCAGGCGTTGCTTCACTGGTCTGGAGCCGGCCTGGATGTCGAGGGCGTGCTCGGTGACCTCCCTCGGTATGCCCGGCATGTCCGAGGGACTCCACGCGAATATGTCGGCGTTCGCGCGAAGAAAGTCGACGAGCACGGCCCCCTATTTGCTGCCGAGGGTCGCGCTGACCCTCAGCACTCGGTCGTTTGAGCATGTGGGGTCGACCGGGACGAGCTTGACGGCCTCCGCGGGCTCGAACGTCCCGGCACGACGCTTCGAATCAGGCACCTCGCTGCCGAGCTGGTCGAGGTTGGCGATGAGGGCCTCGGACTCCACTATAGCCTCGGTGTACTCGATGCACTCGACGTCGCAGTCGTATGCATGCTCGTACGTGGAGTAAATAGTGATGACACCGTTGGGGCCCGGCATCTTGAGCTTGAGGTAGGTGTAGTTCGGGACCGCCATGAACTTGGCGTAGCACGGCCGTCCTAGGATGGCATGATAAGTCCCCTTGAACCCCACCACCTCGAAGGTGAGGGTCTCCTTGCGGTAGTTGGAGGGGGTGCCGAAGCAGACGGGTAAGTCTATGCGCCCGAGGGGTCACGCACGCATCCCTGGCATGATGCCATGGAAGGGCGCGGCGTCGCCTCGAAGTTGTGACCGGTCGAGCCCTAGGAGCCCCAGCGTGTTGGCGTACAGGATGTTGAGGCCACTGCCTCCGTCCATCAACACCTTGGTGAGTCGGGTGTTCCCGATGATCAGGTCAACGACGAGCGGGTACTGGCCGGGGTTTGGGACATGATTGGGGTGGTCATCCCGATCGAAGGTGATCGCCTCCCGAGACCAGTCGAGGTACTGGGGAGTGGCCACCTTAACCGAGAAGACCTCTCGGCATTCCCTTTTTCGCTGTCGCGCCGTGAGGCACGTCGAGGGCCCACCAAAGATCATGAAGGCATTGTGTACCTCGGGGAACCCGTCGTCCTTGTCGTTGTCTCCGTCGTCCTGGCCCCTCTTCTTGGCATCGCTGTTGGGGAGCCCGAGCCATGAGTATCGCCGGAGCATGGTGCACTCCTCGAGGGTGTGCTTTACAGGGGCCCGATGGTATGGGGGTGGTCTTTTAAGCATGTTGTCGAAGAGCCACGGGCCTCGGGGATTCTTGCGGTCCATGACGCGCGACGAGCCCCGCCTCGAGAACCTCCCTTTTCCTGGCGTCCCTTCTTCTTTTTCTACGGGGGGGTGAGACATCGAGGCCCTAGGGGTCTCATCCGCCTCTTCCCTTGGAGTCGTTGTTGGGGAAGATGGCCCGATGGCCTCTTCGCCAGAGGCGAAGCTGGTGGCGATGTCGAGGAGTGCGGACGCCGTGGTCGGTATGTCTCGGCCTAACTCTCGGACCAGTCTCGGCTGTGTGGTGCCGGAGAGGAATGCTTGGACGATTTCTGAGTCGCCGACGCTGGGCAACTCGGTGCATTGCTTGGAGAAACGTCGGATGAAGTCTCGGAGAGACTCGTCCGGCCCCTGGCGGCAACTCTTGAGGTCCCAGGAGTTCCCGGGGCGCCAGAGGTGCTCTCGGAAATTCCCGGACGAAGACCTTTACCAAGTCGCGCCGGTCGTGGATTTGCATAGGGGAAGGTGTTCGAGCAGCTCGCTATTTGAGTCTCGACAGAAATAGGGGGAGGTTGCGGATGATGAGCAGGTCATCGTCCGCACCGCCTAGCTGACAAACCAGATGGTAGTCGGCCAACCATAGCTCGGGGTTGGTCTCGCCGCTGTACTTTGAGAGATTCGCTGGTTGACGAAACCGGGCCAGGAAGCGGGCGCTGCGGACGGCCTTACTGAAAACTCTACGGCCAGGCGGCTCGGGAGAAGGACTGCGGTCCTCCCCACTGTCATAGTGACCGCCTCGGTGCAATTGGTAGCCCCGGGCAGCCCCATCGTGGTCGTGGCGCCGTCGTCTGCTGCCCATGTGGTGGCCGTTTTGCGCCTCGCGTTGGTCGTCGAGGCGGTCGTGCACCGAGGGGGCCCTGAGGCGGTCGTGCACCGAGGGCTGTTTCGAGGCGTCCCCGCGTCGTTGAGACGCGGAGCTTTTGGCCTGCTGCACCGCGGCAGTCTCGAGAAGGCCCCGGAGTTCGCCGTGGACCCGTCGCCCCTCCGTGGTAGAGGGCTCGGGCATCGCTCGGACCAGTATCGCCGCCGCAGCGACGTTCTGGCTAGCGCGATTGAAGACAGGGGGTTGCTCGCCCCCCTCATCATCGTTAATGCGGCGGTTGACGTCGCGAGCCCCCAGCCGGGCCGTTCCGCCATCGCCGCGCCCCCATTGCTCTTGCTCGAGGGTGGCTCGGAGCTGCTGCAGGAGGAGTCGATCTTGCTCGACCTTGGTTTGAAGCTCACGGAGCTGCTCTAGGTCTATGCGTCGAAGTTGCTCGGGGGTGGGGACACCTGCCGCCGCTGGCGGGGATCCCGTGCGTGGTGGTGTGGCATTGGCTGCCCTTCCTCCATCGTTGCTCGTGCTCGGCATTCCGAGTCCGATGTGGAAACACTCACGAGTCGGGCCGTAAGCGTCCTCGCCGTCGGAATCGGAGTAGCCGAAGCAGTAGTCGCTCGCGATCATGAAGCGACGCATCGCCTCAGGGTCGTGAATCCCAGAGAAGTTTGCTCCAACCCATGCCTCATCCTCCTCCGAGGAGTCAGAGTGGGGGTGGATTGGAGTTGTGACTATGGGGTTATGGGCATGACGTTGATGAATGGAGACGAGGGCGGTGGCGTAGGAGGCGGCGACATTGGTCAGCCCGAAAGGGTACGGGGATGGCGCCATTGCCAGGCTCTGCTCCGCCAGAGCTAGCTCCTCGGGAGGAGGCGAGACAGAGCTTGATGATGGGGCATCGCTGTACGCCACCGGCCCTTTTCCCCTATCGAGGCTTAAGCCGGACAGGTCCCCGTGCAGGGACTCTGTGCCAGCAGCGGGGTATGGGATTCCGGTGGAGCACAGATCGGTGTTCTGTACTTGCGCGGTGTTAGGGTGGACTCGCCCGCGCGGAGCTTGGTGAGCTTGACGGGAGCGGCGGCCCGGGCGCCGTCCGAGCGTGGTCTGCCGGTGCATGACATCGTCGTCGGTTGATGGCGCTCTGGGTGAGAGGAGTACCATGTCATACTAGTGCCCTAGAGACATGAATTCTAGGCTCCCGAACCAGACGATCGTCCCGAGACACAACGATCACATGGGATCTGCCATCCGGAATCTGGTGGGATGACTAAGCTGACACGCAGAGTACCCCTACCTAGCACGCCAACTGTCGTTGTTTTGGAACCGGGGGTCCTTAACCGACTAGTGAATTTGTGCTGCGTGCTCCCAATTCCGGATGGTGATGCAAAGAGACACAAGGTTTATACTGGTTCGGGCAATGGATGCCCTACGTCCAGTCTGAGAAGATGTTCTTGTATTCCTTGCACCGGGGTGCTCGTAGTAGGGGGTTACAAGCCAGGTGAGAGAGGGAGTTCATCCTAGGTCTTTGTGAGGGAAGGAGATATGAATTACAGAATGAGGCGTGTTGTTCGTGCGAGTATTCGTGACTCTATCCATCGTCCCTAGAAATGGTCCTGGCCGCCTCCTTTTATAGCCGCAGGGAGGAAACCAGGAGTACATAAGAGAGCTACACGTGGAGCGGACTATTCGATGACGTATTTACTCCTGGAGCAGCATGGCGTTATCATGGGAGTTCCCATAGATGTCTAATCGGTATGGTCTCCACTGCAAGTAACATGCTACGCATTTGATGACTAGGTGGATTGCAGAGGCTCGACGGCCATCGTAGCCGGTCGTGCCGAGGGCTCACAGCCGAGGCCGAGAAGTGACCAGTGCGTATGCGGGTCTCGCCGCCATCAAAGCGGAATAGTGCGAGACGTGCGCCTGCTGAGGATACTGGTACTGTATTGTCGATGAGGGATGGTAAAAAGGTGATCTCGACCGTTGTCCCGTCGCTCTGCGGTAAGCCAAGACCGCCGATCGTGGCTGACGTAACGGGTGCAGCTGAGCGCATTAATCGGATGCGACAGCCTGCCAGAGAGACCTTTGGGGCGGAGGCGACGAGGTTGCGGGACGAGCCCGGCCTCGGGCGAGGCGGAGCGCGGCCAATTCATCCGAGGCCCTACCGGGGGGGTCTCGGGCGAGGCGGACGGGCGCGGCGGAGTAAGATCAGTGAATCCGAGGCCCTGTCGAGGGGGCTCGGGCGAGCCGGAGCGGTCGGTCCGCTGATTCCGAGGCTACAGGAACCCGTTCTGACTCCCCACGTTGCGATGTCCTTGGTGCAGGAGTTAGGCAGCACAGTGGTCGGTAACCCCTGCTCTGTGCCATCGCAGATGGCAGGAGGTTGACGCGACTGGCGTGTAGTCGGTCACTTCGCTGTACTGTGCCATCGTGCGTCTGTCGGAGTGGTTGGGCGCTTGGATGCGACGTTCGGTCAGAGCAGTTTGGTCGAAGAGGCGGTCACGGGGCTGGTGCCGAGCCGGCCTCGCGCGAATCGGAGAATCGGCACTTCTTCCGAGGCCCCAGGCGAGGGGGCCTCGACGAGGGGCCTCCGCGAGGCAGTTCGGGTAGTCGGAGAATCGTTCGCTCATTGGGGCTCGGATGACGGGTCTCGGACGAATCGGAGATTTCGGCCGAGACCTCGTTTGTTTATTCCTATTGGTTCTGTTCTTAGGGTCTAAGCATTTTTTCGATCTTTGCTTGGGGTACCCCATTTTCTGGTATCCGACACATAGGCCTGTACACTACCAGGCCAATAGGTCTATTTTTCTTTCCCTTTATTATTTCACTATTTCTCAAAATAAAAAAAGACGGTGACATTCCCAACTAGCACGGCCGTCGCGGCATTCCCTACCACTCGCCCGCCGCTCGCCTTCACTATAGTGGTGACCACCTCTGCTTCCTCAGCCCTCGCCTGCCTCCGTGACGCTAGGCTACGCCGCTGGAGTCGCGCCTGCCGCCCACCCCTGCCCTCATTGACAGAGTCGGAGCCGGCGTCCTCCTCGTCACCTCCTCCAAAGGCTGGAGACCGCTCGGGCGTTGCGGCTGTGCCATACTTTATGCTCGCATCGAGGCTCCGCGTGCCCCGGTGCCCCTAGCGGAAGAAGCTCGCGGCAGCCAAGCCCGTGGTGCTCTTCGCTCTGCCACCTCCCAGCCCCGATCTGCCCATCGAGGCGGGTATCGAGTTGCTCAACGCGCCTGACATGGTGGCCGCCTCCCACTAGAGTGTCGCGCCTGACATGTTACAAGCGTATATTTCAAGTGTTTCAGATGTCATAAGGCATGTTGCAAGCATTTCATATGGATGTTGCAAAAGTATATCGAGATGTTGCATATGTTGTAAAGTGTTCGAGAGGCATGTTGCAACTGTTTCAGAGGCATGCTACAAGTGTTTGTTCATAATATTTTTTTGTTTCAGACGTATGTTGCAAGCGTTTTTGATCTGGATGTTGCATATGTTTCACACATAAGTTGCAAGAGTATGTCCGAAATATTTCAGCTGTTTCAGTCTTATGTTGCAATAAGCGTTTTCATGTTGCAAGTTGCAAGTATTTTATCTAGATGTTGTATATGTTTCACACACATGTTGTAAGTGTATGTTCTAAATATTTCATTTACTTTAGACGTATGTTGCATTCAAGTATTTCATGTTGCAAGTGTTCGTGTTTCAGAGGTATGTTTAGAGAGTCATGGGGCATGGCCCGGACGCTAGGGGAAGGGGCGTGATGAACCGGTGGCCGGTGGATGGGGTGCGCAACGCGCCTGGGGTCCTACAGACAGGGTGTGCTCATCCTCATCCTGGCTCCCGAGTCCCACCACGTAGAGAGAGAGGAGGGGGTCAGGGGGGAGCAGCGGCGTGCGCGAGGCGGGGTACACTATTGATAGCTCTTAAAAATAGTCTTTAAAATCACTTTACTAAATTAGAATAGAAAACTGAAATTGAACTATATCTTGAAAATCATTTTGGACCAAAATACATGAATTATGAAACTAGAGGAAATAATACACACAGAATTGAACTAGTACGAACGCTTCCAATGGATTCTATGTTGTTCCAGCAAAGACAACAAATGTTCTTTTAGGATGTCCTTGAAGTTCCATTCCTCCAGACTGAGGTCTCTGAAGTCCCTTGTTACTTCTAGAAATTGGATGATCAACTTGACATTTAATTTGCAATGACATTCTTGAGGCTGACCACCCAACCTGCCACTCTTTTAGGCGTCTCCTTAGGAGTTTGAGCTTTGCTGTCAGAGCCTTAGCACAATCAACTCGTTGGCTTGGAACTGACCAGCTTTGAGTTAAAACATTCAGGAATTCACTATACTCTCCTTAGGAATTCACTATGCTGGAGCCAGGAGTTCACAATCAACAATGCGAGTCACCGAAGAAGCTGAATGCCACCGAAGAAGCTGAATGCCTAGCTGTATGGGCAGGTCAGGTCTGAAACAGACCTTCTCCTAGAAAAGGGTGTCTCTAGTTGGAATCAAACTGCCTCGCGATGGTATGTTCTGTAAAGGACATGTGTAGAAATCGTTCCATAATGCAATATCATCAAAGAAGCAAAGAAAATCCTCCAATGTTTTTAGAAATTCAGAGTCTCCAAATGCCACCGAGTACTGATGAGTGTGTCAGTTTGATAGGAGAGATCAGAGCTTTCTGATGTTTTCGTTGCTAATGGCATCCCGGCCTGCGTATCGCCAACTTTTAGCTCCTTGTAATCATGTTGAGTAATGTAAGTAAGATCTCCCCTGTCAAAATAAAAAAGTCTGATGATAAAACAACACTGTGAAACTTGAATTTGGATCATCCATTACACACCCGCTGGGATACACACTCTTGTGAATGGTACAAATTCATTTGAGTACCTTAACAAAAATCCATTCATTAAACAAATCGCTGTGTTTCATGACTTGCATGTGAAAATAATCCTTATATAATAGAAGTAGTTAATGAACTGATGATTAGTACGGAGTACTACCGGCCGTGCGTAAGTGAGGAGGAGGAGAGTAGATCCGAGAAGTTGGCGGTGGACAGACGACGGCTCTGGAGAGGCAGATCAGCGGCGACCCGGCCTTCGAGCATATCCGCAACAGTGAGCATGGTGGGCCTCATGTCCCACCGGCTCTGGATGCAGCACAGCACCACCTTCACCACCGCCTCCACCTCCTCCCGGTCCACGAGCGCCATGGCCGCGTCCACCGCCTCCATGAGGCCATGAGCTCGCCTCGCGCCATCTTCTCCCGGACGATGTACGGGAAGAAGTCCCGCGTGAAGTCGGGCGTCGACGACGACGAGGCATCGTCCGCGGTCGACGAGGAGGCGGGGTCGAAGTTCCGGCGCCCGCCGACGAGCTCCAGCAGCGTCATGCCGTAGCTGAACACGTCGGACTTGGCGGACACCGCGTTGACGAGCATCTCCGGCGCCATGTAGCCCGGCGTGCCCCTCCCGCGCGTGTCGACGCTGCTCATGTCCCGGGTTATGGACATGGAGATGCCGAAGTCCGAGAGGTGCGCCGGAGGTCGCCGCGTCCAGCAGGATGTTGCCCGGCTTGATGTCGAGGTGCAGGATCTGCTGCCAGCACTCGTAGTGGAGGTAGGCGAGCGCCTTGGCCACGTCGACGGCGATGCAGCGCCTGGCTGGCCACGGCAGGAGCCGCCACCTCTCTTGTGTGCCGTGGAAGAGCCACGAGTCCAGCGACCCGTTGTCGAAGAAGGGGTAGAGCAGGTACCGGCTGCTGCTACTGCCCAGGCCCTCGCGAGGGAGGCAGTAGCCCAGCAGGCGCACCAGGCTGCGGTGGTGCACATTGGAGACGATGAAGATCTCTCTAAGGAAGTCGTCGTCGCCGGCGATGGCCGGGGGGTGGTCACCACCACCACCTCCTCCACCTGTGGCCGTTATCCTTTTGACGGCCACAGCCGTGCCCGTGCCCGTGCCGTCGTCGTCGAGGAGGACGCCTCGAAAGACTTGGGCGAAGCCGCCTTGGCCCACCATGCTTCGGAAGTCTTGGGTCATAGTGCGCAGCTCGTCGTACGAGAACTCCCGCATGCGGAACGCGGCCCGCCCTTGGTGCCGCGGGAGCAGAAGGAGCCGGCCTGCTTCTTCATCCTGCATCAGCCACACCGATGCAAGCGTGGAAAGGTACTGCAGCAGCCAAGGCTGTGCGATTGGATAAAGCTTCCTCCTCCAGTACCGGTGAAGCCATGGCTGCGCAACCGTGTAAAGCTTCCAGACGCAGTGAAAGGATATAGCCGCAACGTTGGCCATGAACATGATCCCAATGTGCAATCCTCGAGCACCAATTGAGACGAAGACAACGACGAGAGCAAGTGCACCAAGAAATAATACACCGGAAACAATGATCTCCGTCCGATCGGAGCCAAGGGTGTGAGCGTGCAATAATCGGATAAAGGTAAAGCTCCCAGATCATGATGCAATAGTGCTGGAGCCAAGGCCTTATTGCAACCGGATAAAGCTTCGAGATGCAGTGCGAGCATAGAGCCACAGTATTGGCAGTGAAGACCAGAGTGTGGTGGATCGTAAGATGCCACGGCCACGGCTAATGATCGAGAGATCCCCAACAACCAGGGCAAGTGCACCAAGAAACGCAGCGAAAACAATCTTCTCCTTCCGACTCCGACCGGAAGAGGTCGAGATGATGTGGAGACAAGCAATGGCAGGGCAAAGTAGTAGTATTTGCATGGTTAGACAATGAGTAGCAAGAGCAAAAAACGATGTGAAACCCACGACTGAACCATGCCGAATTGCCGCTCTCGCCCTCGCGCTTAGCCTGGACCAGACAGCAGCCTGATGAAACGGGAAGAACATCCAGGTCTTCCAGACCTTGCTAGTGCTCACCATGGACCGGGCAGCAGCCTGGAACGTGGAGCCCCAGGCGTCGTCCAAAATCCGACGACAGCCGCAGCATTTGCTACCTAGATCAGACAGGGTGTCCATGGTGGGAACCAAAGAGATGACGACCCTGCTGCTGGATCCTCCCTCACCTTGATCGAGGACGAGAAGAGGGGTCTTCTACATCTGCCATTATGTATGTTTGTGGCAACACGGCGCTACACTAAACCGTCACAACTAAGAATAATCACAAAGAAACAAAGAAAGAAAAAGAAACAAAGAAAGAAATGACAAGAACAACGTACGCAGAAAAAGGAAGGGCAGCCGGAGGCTAGCCTGTAAGAGCACAGAGGAGCCAGGAGCGCTTTGATAGATGATGAGAAGAAACTGAATGAAGAAGCAAGAAGCAGCTGGCCAGCACGGAAAAAAAAAATACTTGGTCGACCGCCGGCCGTCGGAGCCCTGCTTGGTTGAAGAACAACATGCAATGCTTTGTTCAAGAAGTGGTGGTACTTCGTGGAAGAGTCCACATGTTCTTCAACGTAGCAGCCAGCCATTCAAAAGATACCGACGTCGGAAGTTTCCCACTCGCGCGCATAGGCACGACGTACCTCCGATCCAGTGCAGTAGCGGCGATAATCAAGTATGGAGTACTTGTCACGAGAGTCAAGACATCAACACCCATGATGCGTTCTTCTTCGGCTGCCGCGGCAAACCACGCATCCTAAGACCGTCTGCTTCCTCATCTACGCGCCGCCGCCGGACCTGCTAGGGTCACGACTGTGCCACTGATTTCGTGGTGCCCATGGAGAATGATCTCATTGCGCTGAGGTCGGTGCTCCAAATCTTTGGGCTTGCGTCGGGACTCTTTGCTAACCTCAACAAGAGTGTGGCGACGCCGATGCACTGCACGGACGCCGACACTGAACGGATTCAGGAAATCCTCTCCTGCCGGATTGAGGGTTTCCCAAGTCGCTACCTGGGTATCCCCTTGTCCATCCTCAGGCTGAAGCGGGGGGAGGAGCAGGCAATCATATTGATTCGGTAGCCGCTCGCATCCCACGGTGGAAGGGGAACATGCTCAACGTCGCGGGCAGAACGACGCTCGTTAAGGTCACTCTTTCAGCTATCCCCGTCCACATGTCCATCGCGCTTTGCCTCTCCTCATGGGCAATCGAATGCATCGACAAGCTGCGCAGAGCGTTCGTTTGGGCTGGCGCTGACTCCGTCTCTGGGGGGACGCTGCAAGGTCGCCTGGCTAACGGTCTGTAGGCCGTGCGAGTTGGGTGGTCTCGGCGTGGCTGACCTTCGACGAGCGGGTGTGGCGTTCCGGGTTCGGTGGCCTTGGCTTCGACGCATCGACCCCGATCGTACTTGGCGGTCGCTACCAGAACACGAGGAACGCACGGTCGCAGCTGTCTTCAGGGCGGCCACGCTCTCTGTCCTGGGGAACGGTGAGTCCACCCTTTTCTGGTTGGACAACGGGCTCCAGGGTTCTAGTGTGCGGTGCATCGTGCAGGCGGTGTTTGCGGCGGTCCCCAAGAGGAGACGGCACGTCTCAGTCGCGGAGGCGCTCCATGGGAGGGCCTGGGTGCAACACGTTACCGGGCCAAGGACCATGAGACTCCTCACTGATTTCATCGCCCTGTCGAACATCGTTGAGCAAGTGCAGCTGTCGCCCGGCGTGCCTGACACGTTCAACTGGCGGCTGACGGCAGACAACCAGTACTCCGCGACTTTAGCTTATGAAGCGATGTTCCTGGGCTCCTCAAGACCGCTTGGGGCGAAGCTAATTTGAAAGACGTCGGCACCCCCACGTGTCAAATTCTTCTTCTGGCATGTCATGCATGGCCGCTGCTGGACGGCCCATAGGAGACATCGCCATGGTCTGCAGGAGGACGACGCCTGCATTATTTGTAACCAAGCTACGGAAACGATGGATCATATCATCTTGGGATGTGTCTTCAGTCGGGAGCAGCGACGGAGCATGCATGAATATGTAGGGGGGGGGCAATTCAAAGGTACACTGCTACAGTATTTACCAATAGTAGTACAAACAATTGGAATTCTGTGAAATTTTTTGTTTTTTCAAGTTCTATCTATATATACTGCAATGAACAATTGAAATTCTATCAAAGAAGAATGAACAATGTACGGATTTACATACTTGTAAGCTGTGATCCACTAATCAGCAACAACAAACATGGTACGAGAGATGCAGGAATTAATTACATACATGCAGCGACATGCAAACCTGTAGAGTGCAGCCGGAGCAAGGGGGGCCAGGACCCAGTTTGCCCCCCACATAGCTCCGTCCGTGGTCGGGAGGTTCGGACATCATGTCTGAGAAGGTTCCTCCTCCATGACCTTGTCGTTGTCCAGCATGAGGACATCATGCTTTGGTGGACGACCTCTAGGAAACGACTCCCTGAGGAGTGCCGCCATGGGTTCGACTCTCTCTTTCTTCTAGTCGGGTGGCTCTTGTGGAAGGAAAGGAACGCGAGAACCTTCAGCCGCACCATTGCGTCGCCAGCGCAGTTGCTCGAGTCCATAGAGCAGGAGGTGTCCATGTGGTGCGCGGCAGGTTACAGGCATCTAGGGGTGCTCGACTCGCGCCGTCGTTCCGCCTGACCTCTTCGTCGTCTTCAGTCGCCAAATTAGTGTTATCTAACCACAACCGCGTGCGAGAAGTGTGAGGGGTAAGGGCTAAGGGCTTTGGTAATCTTGGGTTTACCATAACCCTTTACTTTTGTAACAAACTTCTTACTCCTGCTTAATGAAAAACGTGTCAAATGCACGCTCTCGGGGAAAAAAAAACTCTGCCTCTGATATGATGCTCGCGCCGTTGGTCACTCGCCATCGCTGTCCTCTTGCTCATCCAGTCCGTCTCTGTGGAGTTCTGGCTCCACGAATTCACCAGTCACCACGAATTAAATATTGATGGCGACGTCCGCGCAGACTACAACCGGTCACCAGGGGCATCGCTGTTGCTCGTCCTCGACCAGCATGGCGCATGTTTCTTCAACTCTACGCACAGGACAGAGCAGGACTGAACTCTTAACAGTCACGACTTCACCACAGTCTCCGACCCTTCTCCTTCGACAAGTTCTTCCACTTCTGCAGTAACACAAAGAGCAGAGAAAATTACTTCAATAGAGCTTTCGAGGACTTTTTTCTTTAGGCCCTGTTTGGTTTAGTCACTTGGTTTTGGCCTCTTTTAATCCCTAAATTGCGAAACAGGGTGGCTAAAACGTGACTAAACTGATTTAGTCATCTAGTCCCTTGGGGGTGACTAAAGGGGACTAAACCAGCCAAAAAACACCCCCTGCCCTCATTAATGCACAGAATGAGAGAGAGAAGGGAGACCATTGACGAGATCTTAACATATGGATATGTTAAGCGTCGGGGTCATTGGTTTTCGACCAAAGGACCCCCCGACTGACCCCTCCAGGATCACCCGGGGGCTCGGGGGCTATACTCATCGCGTACGCTCGCACGCACCCTCCGACGAAGAAACCTGGCCGAGCCTAGGCACGACGCAGCCCCCGCATAGGGCTTGGGGGCTCGCCCGGGCCTCAGGCTCCCTATCGACGATACGCTCGAGCTCGGGCCTTGGCTCCTGCTTGGCTTGCAACGCCAGCCGATGCCCGGGCTCAAGAAGACAAGCCCGAGGCCATCGAAGCTCGGGGGCTCCCAAACGCCGCGCTCTGGGCGTGGCCTTGTTGGCCACTTCCACGACAGGGTCACGCACGGAGCGTGACACAAGAAGACAACCTTCCCACAGCCTCCAGGGGCTGGGCGCCTCACGGGCCCACACGTCAGCCCCTAGAGATGACCTCCTTCGCCACCAAGAAGACTCCAGAAGATCCACCTGGGTGAGGCCGGTCCAAGCCGACACATCCTGACACGTAGAGTGTCAGAACAGAGCAGCCGAACGACGCCCAAGGCTTCTTCGGCTCCACGACACCGCCATGATTCACAGAGCGCCGCTGCAAGACCCTCCTGGACTCCGGCATATGTAGACCATAGACTCACCTCCCCAAACCAATATGTACTCGACCTATCTGATTATATAAGGAATAAGGTCGGACCTAGAGGAGACGATCGAACCCAAGATATTCAATTCCATTCCATCCGCTCCTGCTCATCACCGAGAGCAGAGCAACCCAGAGAGGGCACCGAGAGCTCCTCCACCACATCCCATCGTCTTCCTCCTCTCCGACGAGGGAAAGACTCCACCGGTGACGAGGCAACCTTAGGATTAGCACCGAGCTAACCCCCTACCAAACCTCTCTCTACACTCTGTTGTAACCCCCGATTTTGGGTGCTTTTGAGTATAATGATCATCAGCTGCTAGACGTAGGGCATCAATTGGCCCGAACCAGGATAAACCGTTGCGTCCTCTTTGTGATTTTTGTGTTCTTGAGTCCACTAAGCCACCGGAAACCCGTACTCTGACACCGACTCGAACAACTATGCTTGCCACAGTTCCGACCCCGCGACAGGCATTTTGGTCTTTGTATAGTAGCTTTAATGGCTTTCAGTACCTGGATCCAAACAGGTAGAGACTATATTCTAGGACTAAATAGAACCAAACATGCCCTTATTTTGTGTCGATGTCGAGGATAGTTAGGAGACAAACTAGGCAGTATGTTAGGACTTACTTAGACTGACTGCCTGACTTTGTTTAGCTGGTGGGCCCTACTTGCTTGAAATCCATCCCCACCAAGGTATCACTTGTAAATAACCATTGCCTATGTAAGTGCGCAAGGGCATGAGGACAAGAGACCTCGCCTCCTACTCATTTTCACTTGTTCAAAACCCTAGTATGTCCCCTCTTCTCCCTTTCTCTCTTGTTTAGAACTGCCAGTTCCAACATAATAGATTTGAAACATATTCCCCTAGATATTCTACATTTATTTGAGTATTTGTGTTCATAAATTCTTCGAGTTTTAGTGAGTTTGGGGATCTTGTCCCTGTGCTTGGGACACATGTGACTCTAGAGGAGTTCCGCTTCCAAGAAATCTGTTTTGGTACACTTTCCAACAGGACAAAACCATTACCTCCATCTTTTATGTTTTTCAGCAAATACTAGAGCATTTGATTAGGTGCTCGCCAATTGAGTGCCAATTTCCTTCGCGCATTACTCCTTCAATCGATCAGCCTCAAGTACCAGTACTCTATTTTTTGTAGCTTTTGGTGCAGACTTCCAATATGAAGTACATACATCACTTACATAATCCAATAGCATCTTGATCTGAGACTACTCATGGCCACCACTTGACATGTACATGACTTCGCGTTCTGCTCTTTTGTCAATGGTTGGTCATGCCTCAGGAATGTAGTTCCCATCAATCAGGTCACTGGGATTTCAATTTCCTGCCCTCTCAAACACTCCTTCTCTGCATCCTTATATCACCCTAGCAAACGAAGAAGTTCTGCGTGAAACACTAACATCACTATAGATAGGGGAAACTTTTTAAGAGCTGCTTGTGCTACACTGTTGTCTTATCATTGATCCTTTTGAATCACGTGCAGCCAAGAAGCTACTATATCCATGTGCATGGTGTGCGAGCACAAGTCGTGGATACATTGCTGCATATATTGCTGTGCTTTCGTCAGCCGATCAGTAGAATTCTTCTCTGCCAGCAACTTTGCAATTAGACCCTTGCAAATTTCCATTCTGATACCTCTCATATTCTGATTCCGAAGTATATCTACACTTTGATGCCTGTTTCTGACGTTCTTGTAAGGGCCAGGAAGGTCCGGATGATGCCGGAAAGGGTCATCCGGGCTCAAAATGGTAGCCACTGCTTGTTGTTCGAAATCTTCAGCTGCTTCGTCCAGGAGACCAAGTCCCACGAACGTGGGTGGCAGGCGTGGTGGTGGCGGGCGTGGTGGCGTGTGGTGGTGGCAGCGGCGTGCTGGCGTCCTGGTAGCAGCGGGCAGCGTGGTGGCGGCGGCGCGGCTTTTTCTGCCGAGTGTCGGTTTTAGCACTCGGCAAAGACACCTTTGCCGGCACTGTGTACGCCGAGTGCCATTTGCCGAGTGTAACACTCGGCAAAGGCTTTGCCGAGTGTATTTTGGACTTCGCCGTGTGCCGTGGACACACGGCAAAGCTGGGCATTCCGGTAGTGCTTGCAGCAGCATATGCATGTGTAGAGGCACTTTGGAACGAGTTGTTTTGCATGTAGATATGTTTGGAGTGCATCACTGAACAGATCTCTTTTCGCATAGGCATTTGCTAGTGTATTTAAAGCAAACGCAGAATCTATGTGTGTGACTGCAATATTTGTAGCAAGGATTATACCTTCCCTATACCTCTTGTTGTCATACTGAGAATAACAACATTTTCTGCATCTTTGAAAAGGTTACCTGTCTCTTCCACTTGAGCCATGTGCGGCTAGCCCTGGCAACGGTTGTGGCCCATCCCTAGACCCAACACTCAACACCCTTCTATGAAGTCAAGTCATGCTCAAATCCTTAGCTGATCCACTTGAGCCCTTTGGAAACTATAGGATCTACAACAGAGACAAATATTTATCAGAGTTAAAAGGGTAAAATAAAAAGAAACTCTACAATCGATCTCGGTTGTGCTACGATCTGGTGTATATCGGCGAGGCAGATCGGTTAGGCAAGCACGTGAACATGGCTAGGTTACAACTCAAGGCTACAACTTTAGGGCATCTGGTGTATATCAGTGGCATACATGTACCTCTATTCTAGTTAAAGTAGAAACTAGCAAGAATACAAATTTTAATATAAAACTATCAGCTTGCTCCATGTATCAAACTAAGCAACTTAGATGGACTAATGCTCTCTATAAACACAAAACACCAGGAGATCAAACTTGTCAAGAATAATGGAATTTTAAATAGTCAACCACTTGAATGGCACTCATTTATGGAATATGTAAAGGCTGACTTAGTAAAGCAGTAATAATTTTCTTGCAATAAGACTTGTAATTCAGATGAGGCTGATGCTTCAGCTGGTGCTACCACACCGCAATTTCTTAATACACACTCATTGCAAGGAAGATTTGCAGATCGGTACTACCAATGCTTACCTCGATGGCGTCGCAGCCGCCGTCGGCTTCCACCCCTTCCACGAGGCCACGTCCACTGCCGGGGGAGGTATCGCCAGTACTGCACCGACCTGGCGGCGTCGACCCTCTCGAGTCAACAGTGATGGAGAGTGACAGAGAAAAGCTGGGGCTAGGGCGCGAAATGGAGACGGGCCGATGGAGGTAGGAGGAGTCCCGGCAGAGGGTGAGGTAGATGCGGGTGGGGGTGGTTGTGGCTCGTGGCGGTGTCGAACCTTTGGAGGATAGCAGTGGGCTGATGGGGGTGGAGGCGGCGATGGCAACGCGGAGGCGGAGGCGGGCGAGGGTCGCCGCCGGCGAGCGACAAGGGTTTTGCGTGTCGAAGGTTTCGAGGAATGCGCGTTGGGCCTCGCCGAAATGGTCTACAACGTTCAGATTATTCAGAATGCATGATGTAGAAAATCCCCCGTGCAACACTCTTTTGCTGCGTCCTCATGTCCCTGACTTGGCCCTGATGGAGTGCTATCCTCGGCTGAAAAATCGAGCGGTGCGTCAACCAAGTGGGCGGCATGCAACCATGTGTCACGGTGACCAATGGATCAAGATCAGACGATACACAACCAGTGTTGCACGAGCTTTTTTCTGCACCACGCATGCAGAGAATTTTTTCCCTGCTTGTGCGCCCGCTCTCGCAAGCCTGATAGTTTTTTTTTGTAGTTTACCATTTTCTACAACTACAACAAAATCTATTTTTAGAGTTGGCCAAATCTCATTTCCAAAGGCAGGTGATGCCCCCGCCTCGAGTAAAGGTAAGTGTTAATCATTCCCTGCTTGTACTACCACAAAATTAATTTTAGATTAAAAAAATCCACGAGCCCACCGGCGAGCCTGCTGCTAGGCCTGTTGTCATTACCGACCCTGCTCCCAGACTAGCCATCGTTACCCGAGCGCCGCCACCCCGACGTCTTGAAGCCCACGAAAACAAAGCTGAAGGAGGTTTGCATGCTTAGGGAGAGAGAGGCACCACCGCCGCCATGGGTCTGCGCAATTGGGGAGACGGGAGCCGTCGTCAGCCTGAGAATCTGCATGCTTGGGGAGACGGGAGCCGCCGTTAGCCTGGATCTGCATGCTTGGGAAGAAGGGCAGCGCTATCGGTCTGGATCTGCGTGTTTGGGATGAGGGGCACCGCCAAGCTCAGATCAACCTACGAGGAGAGAGAGAGAGGGTGAGAGAAGACAAAGAATGGATAGTGAGTGAGACACCGGGGTCTCACTAGATCTGAGGCCACGAGGAGGCAAGGAGGCCACGACTATCGCCAACGATGAGAACAAGGCAACGAATGCACGGCGAGGAGGACACAACCCTGCCAACGATGAGGACGAGGCCATGATGACATGAGTGGGGAGGCCCTTGGACATCGTTGGTGCATGCGGGTCACCATTGATCCAGGCGTGCAGGGAGGAGAGAGAGGTGGCATGGAGGAGGTAGGGGAGGCGACAGTCTGGAAGGGGCATGGCTCATGCGTTAAGGGAGGAGAGGCGGTGGTGGTGAGGGGGCATGCTTGGTATTAGTGAGGGAGAGAGGGGTAGGTTTGCATATATGTATCTAAGATTTTATAGTGGGTCGGATGGGCCTCGTGGCTTTTAATAGAGGCAGGCCTCTTGAGAAGTCGGCTTTAGAAATGAACACATTTTATTGGGAAGAGGTCCGTCTCTGTTAATCAATTTTAGAAGGCGGAACTGTAAGTGTAAATGAAGGGGTCGTCTCTAAAAATGGGTACCCATTTATAGAAACAGTGCCAATTTTTGCCTACTTCTTTAAATAAAAGGGTCAGTCTTCTAAAATTAATTTTGTGGTAGTATACCTATCAATGAATGATGCACAACTCTCTCTATCGTATATTCAAGAGAAACAAATAAGTATATTTATAAGGTACCTAGAGATGTGTATGCATGGCATGACCATTCACGCATATTGTATGACACAAATCATGTTGTCCTTGATCCGTGTACACGTGTTTTTATGTATTTTGGGATCTTTCTTGGACCAATTCTCAACGATATAACTGAGGAGTTGCGTTTGATCACATACTAGCTGAAGTAGCTAGATGACATGTCGACCCAATAAGGGTCTGCTCGGCTACAGTCTTTGCAACACTGTTGTTGTAAGACCCTGTAGAACAAATTATTAAAATATAAAAGGTGATGCATAGGGAATAGCTTCCGCCGCAGCCATAGGATGAAGCGCAGCCCAGAAGACTGAAATTAAACTAGGCGTGCATCACCATTCATCACTTATCTAAAAAATTATGTGATGTGAAAGTACAAGTCATATTTTTCTTCAAATTATGTGAATTGAATTTTCAAAGGAGCTGTTACATAGGTCCTATGCCAAACAGACATGAAGATCGAATTGTTACAATAATAGTTGGCGTAGAGTAGGCTATGATCTTGGTCCCCCACAGTATGTACATATACATATTTCAGCCAAAAAATATGACTTATGTGACGAGAAATTAAAGGTAGAAGCCCTCTTTGTTCAAATTATGTGTGAGTTAAAAAAAATACCCTACATACGCACCGTAAAATTATTTTTTATGACCATTTACATGGTGTTTTCAGTACTGAGAGAGTTGGAAGCCAACAATCTTGCGATTTGTAAACATATATGTTTTATTTTCTAAAAAACTAGGATTTTTATATTCAATTTTAATAGATATTTGAGCCCCTAAATAATTTGAAATGAAAAAGTTCAAGTAAAAAGTTTTTAGTGTAATCGACATTTGGTATAGGGCATATGTCTCCATATGAGGTCGCTAGAAATATTGAAAAAAATGTTTTTTTAGCAAGGCATCACCCATATTTTTAGCAAGAAAGCACCAATATTTTTTTAATAGACATCTCTTCATATTTTTTAGGTGTAGAGAAGAGATTTATAAACCTATGTTGAGCAGGAAGTAAATTTGATTCCGAGTGGCTTAAGGGCTAAGAGCATCCCCAACAGTGTCACCTTAGCTAGCTCATAGAAATCCAGATCAGTATTTTGCTTACTTGAAAGATAGAGAAGGCAGGAAAGAGAAAGTCTATCTCTTCACTCCACTCCTATCTCACTAAAAAACAAGGCGTTCATGGGCCCTGCGTGTTCTATCTATCTGTTGGCCCACAGGATCACCGGCTCAGGTGAGTGAACCACTCATCAGTATTGTCGAGCACCCGCTAGTATTGCCGAGCACCCACTAGCCTTGCCGACCACGAACAAGCGTTGTCCGTCTCTACACACTATGGCTAAAGCTAGAAGAAGAAGGGAGAACAGAGCATACACACAGTACAAGACACCAGCGTTGGCCAAAGCCCTGTATGGGAGATGGCAAATATGAACTCTCTTTACTGAGTTGCCGTGGTAGTCTATTTATACAACTCTATCCATCTATTCCTAATATAGCGCACATGCTGTAACAGTAACTAGATAACATACAGGGCTGACTCTGCGCCGGCCTCTGCATGTGCCTACAGTGCTACAGGTGAGCCGTGCGGCACCTGCACCTGCAACGGCTACAGTATCACAGCAGGGGGGACCTTTCGGCGTTGCCTTCCCTTGCTGTGTTCACACAAGGTAGCAGTAGATTATCCAGCCGACCAAGCGCGTCGAAGCTGAGATGTCCGAACCGGGTATGCCACATCCACGGTTCCTCGGAGTGCCTTGCCACCAGGGACATCGGCTGCTCTACCTTCAGGTCGAGCAGGTACAACCGGTTTAGGGACCTCTTCACCTTGGCGAGAAGTCACTGCTCCCGGTCCCTGATCCTAAGGACTCCATCCTTGATCAGTACCTCGCTACCGCGCTCATCCAACTGACCAATGCTGATGACGCTGGAACGCAACTGCGGGATGTAATATGCATCCGTTAGCGCGTGGTGCTCCCCGTTCTGGCACCTAAAGATGATGCTGTCGTGCCCTTGGATAGCCACCCTTGAGCCGTCACCAAACTTCACCGTACCGATAACATCGTCGTCGAGCTCGGAGAAGGATGCCTTGGAGCCCGTCATGTGGTTGCTGGCACCAGAGTCCAGATACCACCGCTGCTCCTGGTCGGCGCCCACACATCCGAGGTGGACTTGGGCGCGTGGTTCATCGAGGTTGACGGTCTTCAGGGCCTTCCTAGGTCCATCCACCATCATCGCCTCTTCCCTCTCCTCGGCCTCGATGTCGTGCAGTGCATAGAACGTCGCCATCAGGATAGTGACCTCATCCTCATCATCGGCTTGCGCCAGATGAGCCTGAGCCTTCTTCTCCTGCTTGCGATTTGGGCACTCCCGTGCCCAATGGCCCATCTTCCTGCAACGCCTACAGGCGTTGGGGTCGACCTGCTTCTTCTCCGAAGAAGCCCTGCCGCAGCAGTTGTCATCGCCACTACGACTGGAGGAGGCTGCCTTCCCGGAGTTCCTCCGAGTAGCCTACTCCTTTTCCATCAGCAGGAGTTTCCCACTATCCTTCGTTGCTATCGCCTGCTCCAAGCACTCGTCCACCGCCCACAGATGGCCTGTCACATCCTCAATGGTGAGGGTGGACAAGTCCAGCATCGTCTCTATGGAAAGAGCGATCTGGATGTACTTTGCCGGCACGGAGTGGAGGTACTTGGAGACCGCCTCCTCTTCGTCGATGGTGACGCCAAGGCTCTTCAGCTTGCTGATGAGCGTCTACAGGCGGAGGGAGAAGTCCTCCACCATTTCACCATCCTTGAACTTGAGGTTGGCGTACTCCTGCTTCAGAAGCTGGGCCGTCGCCTTCTTTGC
Source organism: Miscanthus lutarioriparius (assembly GCA_904845875.1). Classification (NCBI taxonomy): domain Eukaryota; kingdom Viridiplantae; phylum Streptophyta; class Magnoliopsida; order Poales; family Poaceae; genus Miscanthus; species Miscanthus lutarioriparius. The sequence continues at coordinate 79,817,282 of CAJGYO010000019.1, read as the reverse complement.
GCGGTCGGAACCGACGCGCATCGCCGCAATAGCCTCCCATGCCTCCTTAGCCGAGCTCTTCGCCCCCAACGGCTCCCTGTACTCCACCAGTACAGCAGCGAGGATAGCCTCCAGCCCTGACATGTCATCTTCCTCATTGTTGGTGCCCTTGTCAACAGCATTCCAGAGCCATCGGGCTCTGAGCTTGACCTTCATAGTCACCGACCACTCTCCATAGTTGGTGCGAGTCAACATCGACCAACTGGTGCCACTGACCTCCCGCACCATGCGAACAACGACCTCCGGTCGTGGCTGGGCAGCCATAGCAGTGCCACTGCTATCGCCCATCTCCGAACCGCCCGTCATCGCTAGCGGTTAGTCTAGCGATGGCGCTCGTACGACTCTGATACCACTTGTTGGCCCACAGGATCACCGGCTCAGGTGAGTGAACCACTCACCAGTCTTGCCGAGCACCCGCTAGTGTTGCCGAGCACCCACTAGCCATGCTGACCACGAACAAGCGTTGTCCGTCCCCACATACTATGGCTAGAGCTAGAAGAAGAAGGGAAAACAGAGCATACACACATAGTACAAGACACCAGCGTTGGCCGAAGCCATGTATGGGAGATGATCAATCTGAACTCTCTTTACTGAGTTGCCGTGGTAGTCTATTTATACAACTTTATTCATCTAGTCCTAGTATAGTGCACATACTGTAACAGTAACTAGATAACATACATGGTTGACTCTGCGCTGGTCTCTGTATGTGCCTACAGTGCTGCAGGTGAGCCGTGCAGCGTCTGCACCTGCAGCGGCTACAGTATCACAGTAGGAGGACCTTTCGGTGCCGCCTTTCCTTGCTATGTTCACATAAGGTAGTAGTAGATTATCTAACACTATCTCCCCACTGTCCTCCGTCTGTTCTTTGTCTCGCTCCCTCTATCTCTTTCTCTCTCAAAACACACAGCATGCGCTACTGGAAACAGGGACTTTGCCGAGTGCCTACGACACTCGGCATAGGCCTCAAAACACTCGGTAAAGGCTTTGCCGAGCGCTGCACTCGGCATAGGCCACTCAGAGAAAAAAAAGTCGGCAAAGCCTTCTTTGCCGAATGTCATTTGTCGGGCACTCGTCAAAGCCTTTGCCGAGTGTCGACCGGACACTCAGCAAAGAAAAGTAGCCATTAACGGTGTGCTATCATGATGGTTGCTTTGCCGAGTGTCTCAAGGACGACACTCGCCAAAGAATTTATATAATTTTTTTCCTGAAATTGTTTGCCGAGTGTCGGCTCTCGGCAAAGAATTTTTTTATTTTTTTTAAAAAAGGCCTCTTTGCCGAGTGTCGTGGCCTGACACTCGGCAAAGAGCCCAGCTTTGCCGAGTGTCCTTGCAATTACACTCGGCAAGGCTAGGAAATCTGGTGTTTTCCTCCAGTTTTTGCCAGCTTTGCCGAGTGCAGTGCCCGTTGCACTCGCCAAAGAGGCCTTTGCCGAGTGTGACACTCGGCAAAGTGTCTATAATTGCCTATTTTTTTCTTGTTTTTACATTCCAACACTTCCATCACACATTCAAACAGAAAATTTCACAGATATTCATCACATTCTTCAAATCCATGACATTCATCACACATTCATCACTTACATATCACAAACACCATTTAGAAGTCACAAACATAAGTGTCCGAATATATCACATCGAAATTCACAAGTTCAAAAGTTGTTCATCATCTAACATCCAGTTTATTACCACAATTCCATGAACATGGACAAGTTCAAACTCATTACCAAATACGCCTTTGATCGGGCGGTGACTGATACGGATCCTAAGGATTAGGCGGATTATTGGAACCCGCCGACTGAGGCTGCACAAAGGAGTATATATTCTATGTGTTAGACATGTACTTGGCTAGCTAATTAGAAATTACTTGCATGTAAGAGACTGCAATTAACTTTCATACTCATAGGTGTAGGTCCATCCTAGGGTAAGGCTGCAGGTGGAGGTGGTGGAGCGAGCAGCTCAGGTGGCACAGCAAGACCCATATGTTGCCCAAGGCTTTGAAGAAAGCCCGTGATGCTCGACAACCGAGTCTCATAGGTCTCCGTGATGCCCGTCAACCTACTCTCATAGGTCTGACGCTGGGACATCAGCTGAGCCTGTAGCTCTTGACGCTGCCGAGCTTCTTCTTCGAGCCGGGCTTGCAACATTTCACTCCAATGTTTCAGTAATGCATAGCTAATTACGGTGTGTAAAAGTCAATATACGACGAGTCAAACTGAAATTACCTCGAGGACGTCGACCCGCTGTTGTGCAACGGTTGGCCGTGTGCGTATGGCCGGGCTCAGATCGTGGAGAGGTCGGGGACAGCGGTCGAGTCGATTGTGCCATCGGCAATCCACATGCGGCCGTGCTTCTTCCCTCCTCCCAACCTCATGACGAGCTCCGTATCAATCTCCTGCGTGCACGGGTCGAAGTCTGGCCCATGGACTGACCTTGCCGTCGATGTGTACTCGCTGATGCGGGTGTGGACGCTCGAGTTCGTGTACTCCAAGGGCCCGTCCTCCTGGCTGAAGGAGACATCGGACGTCGCCTTTCCCTTGTGGGACATGCACCATGCCTGGAAGTCCGAGCACTCCTGGCCTTGATGTGCCGCCCTCTACGAGAAAGACATCAAGAAGATTAGAAATCAGTCATAATTGAGCATCAGAATAGATAAATGCATTCGTGTACCCATGCGTCTCTGTATCCGGCGAGGTTGCGGCTGCCTTGATGGTGTGCTAGTCCTTGCATCTCCAAACATTGTTCCCTTGCAGCGTTGTGTGTCGAGGCATACCCCTCCGTAAACCAATTGTCCACGATCTTCTCCCATGCCTCAGGATACGATCCACACCACCAGGGAATCATCTGCATGTCATCCGGTAATTGACATATAAGATGATCGAATTAAACCTACTTATTCTCAAAACGAATCAATCTGGATGTTCTCATGTACCTCAATGTACTGCTCCCGGGTCAGGTCCATGGTTCTAGCGTCGACCTTTTTGACCCTCTGTCCAAGCTTCGACCCGTAGTAGGTGACAACGGCCTGGATCTTCGCCTCGTGAATCATGTCGACGATGAGCTTTTTGCAGGCTTTGGTCGCCACCTGATCCTTCCTGCCCTCAAATCCCTCCTCGCATTTGAAATAAGCCTACAGACAAGCACGATATTTGTATGGATATTTTTTAAAGAAAAAGTTCAATGAAAGAAGCAATGCTATGCGAGGAGACTTACCCAGAACTCCCCAATGACCCGTGCTGCCTTGTTGGGGGTACGGCTCCGTATCAGCGGCGATGGCGTAGTGGTCAAACGAACAGGCCGCCAACGTGTTGTTCTTGTACGTGACGACGCCGGGGTAGTGTTGCCTGCACAGAAGACCTAGGATGCCATTGGGGGTGCGTGCACCAGCACCGGACACAACCACCCAGTTCCTGCACATGTGATTAAGAAAAATTAGTAGTTCATCTTTGTTTGAACTTATCGTATGAAGTAGGGGCAAATAAAATGTTAAGTTTACTTACTTTTGCCCTTCAGGGCCAATCACTGGGCGGTGGTGAGGAAGCGAAAAAGCAGGAAGGCTCTTAGGACCTCGCAGGTACACCCTCGGAGTAGAGGAAGAGGAACCCGTGCCTCCCGCCAATGCCTCCTGCTCGTCGAAGGGCGCCTCCTCCTCGTCCTCCTCCTCAGGGGGCATCTGTGAAACCTCCTCCTCCTCCTGCTCCTCCTCCTCGTGCGCCCTCTCCACAGGCGTCACCGGCTCCACCTCCTCCGACACCTGGAGACGTGCCGGGGGCCTCCTGCTCCTCGGGTTCCTCCTCCTCCTCGCGTCCAACCCCTCGGCCTCCTTCCCCGCTTGGTAAAGCGACCTGACGGGCCTGTGACGCCCACCCGCCATCTTTGTTGAATCACCTGAAAAAAAGAAAAGTATTACATGTATTAGAAATAATATTTATGCTTACAAAACACTTAATTAGAAATAGATGCAAAATGATAATCAACTTTAGTATTACATTTATTAGAAATAATCGTCATTATTTGGATTAGTTGGATCATAGGTCTCATCATCGCTATCAACATTGTCCAAATCATCAACACTAATTGAAGGAGGAATGTTGTCTTCATTGTCATTGCCTAAACGTAATCGCTCAAGCATTTGTAGGTCATCCACATTTTGGACCTCATCTCCAGCATCCTCATCATCAACCCTTTCATTGTCTACTTCTATTTCTATCGCTTCAGTTAAGTCTATCATAAAGCTTCCTTGTAGCCCCTCTTCTTGAAAGAACTCCCCCTCATATGTGCTTGGATTGAAGTTGTAATCTTCATCGTTTGAGGCAGGTAGTTTACCATGTGGTGATACCTTGTGCACAATAGCCTAACCCTTAAGCTCTTCGTCTTGGCACGCGTATGGCATATAATACACCTGGTAGGCCTGTTGAGCCACAATATAGACATCTTTTCCTGGGTAGACAGAATCTGGTTGAATCTCCACTAGCCCAAGATTAGGGGTCCGTCTCGTTGCTCCAGGATCAAACCAGTGGCATTTGAATATGACAGGATTAAGAGCTTTGGAACCATGAAATGAAAGTTCATAGATTTCCTCAATTCTTCCATAATATTGGACCTCATCAGTGCCTGGTGTTAAAACTCCGCTATTTGTGGTCTTTCGATTGGGCCAACTCTGCTCGTAGCATGTTGTTTGAAAGCGATATCCATTCACATCGTAGCCGTTAAATGACTTGACCCTAATGGCACAGCCGTTTGCAACCTGTCTTAACTCGTCACTTATAGTAACATCAGTTTGGGCCTTTCGTTTGAACCAAGAAATGAAATCGGGCCTCCCTGGTCCCGCACCCTTTGAAAGAAGGGTATCAGTTTCCTGCGGGGTTGGATCCCTTCGTCCTTGCCAGGTTTGACGAGTGAATTCCCTGTACCAAAGAGAAATAAGGGGTTTGGATGCGAAATAGTGTGACGGCGTATCGAAACAAGGGGGTTGAGAACTTACCCAATGAACGGCTGCACCTCGACAAGGTTGGTCAACACATACAGCATGATACTACGCCACTCTTCATTTTTCAATTGCTTAGTGGTCGATGCACTTGCGCTTCTGAGCTGCCCTTGGAAAAGGCTGAGCTTCGATTCATTTTCGCCAGCATTGTAACAAGGGGGTGGATTATGCACGCTAGGAAGGAGGTTCAGTTTGTAGTATTTCTGTGTGAAGGTTCCCACCTCCTCCCTAACGGTTTCCTCTGCAATGGAAGCCTCAATTTTGGCCTTATTTCTACATTTTATTCAAACTGTCTTTAGACATCTCTCGATTGGATAGCACCACCAGGCCTGCATGGGCCCCCCATACGTGCCTCATAGGGGAGGTGCACAATCAAATGCTGCATCGGCAAGAAGCCGGGTGGAAAGATCTTCTCCAACTTACAGACCAACACAGGTGCTGCTTTTTCCAAGTCACGAACGACGGACCGGTCAAGCTCCTTTGCACAAAGCTGGCGAAAGAAATAGCTCAACTCTGCAAGCACTTGCCATGTATGATCAGGGATAGCCTCGAACCATCGCTGGAAGAAGCCGCTCAATCCAGATGTGGAAGTCATGACTCTTCATCCCGTTGACTCGCAGAGTGCCTAAGTTGACTCCCCTCCTCAGATTCGCTGCATACCCATCAGGGAACATTAGCGTTTGGATCCATTGAAGTACTTCCCTCCTCTGATCCCTGGTCAAGGCGAAATCGACCTTAGGCCGCCTCCATGTCTTGTTGCCTCTAGGAGGCTGCATCTCTTGCTTTGGTCTATCACATAACGTTGCCAGGTCTACTCTAGCCTTAGTGTTGTCCTTAGACTTTTCAGTGTCCATGAGTGTTCCCCAAAGTGCCTCGGCGACATTCTTCACGGTGTGCATTACATCGATGTTATGTGGCAGAAGAAGGTCATCGAAATAGGGGAGCCTCGTCAAGCCTAACTTATGTGTCCACATATGTTGCTCACCATATCCCACAAACCCACCATCTAGAGCGGACACGAGAGCATCTATCTGCGCATGAACCTCGGCACCAGTCATTATCCATGGTGGAGGGTCTATCACTATGACACCTTTCGTAAAGTTCTTGATGTCTTGTCTGAATGGATGCTCAGAAGGGAGGAATTACCGATGTGCGTCGAACGACGAATACTTGCCACCCTTCCGTAACCAGATGAACCTCAAAGCTTCCTTGCATGCTGGGCATGGGAACTTCCCGTGAACACACCAACCGCTGAATAACCCATACGCCAGGAAGTCATGCATGGAGTACTGGTACCAAACGTGCATTTTGAAGCTTGTCTTTGTAGCTCTGTCGTATGTCCATACCCCTACCTCCCAAGCATGGATCAATTCATCAATCACCAGCTCCATGAACACACCCATATTACTCCCCGGATGTCCAGGAATTATCAACGACAAGAATATGTTATGTCGTTCAAAGGAGACATCGAGGGGGAGATTGAGGGGGATAACGAACACGGGCCAACATGTGTATGGGGCAGCCATCATTCCATAAGGATTGAACCCGTCTGTTGCCAACGCAACACATACATTACGAGCCTCTCTAGCTTTTTCACGATATATGTCATCGAAGTGTTTCCATGCTTCACCATCGGCTGGATGCACCATCTTCTTCGGACTGTACCGTTTTCCATTTTTGTGCCATGTCATCTGTTTCACGGATTCCTCGTTCATGAATAGTCGTTGGATCCTCGATAAGAATGGAAGGCGCCGTACGATCTTCACTGGGACTGTCGTCTGACTCTTCTGACCATCACCAGAGTCTGTCTCCAGGTACCTAGACGATTCACACTTTGGACAGTACTTTGCGTCCACATGTTCTTTCTAGAATAGGACGCACCCCTTAATACAAGCATGTATCTGCTCATACGGCATCTTAAGTGCCCGAAGGAGCTTCTGTGAATCGTACATGCTCTTTGGCAGAATGTGGCCCTCTGGAAGTAGGGTGCCAATCACGATCAACATCTTATCGAAGCCGTCTCGACTGATGTTTAACTCGGACTTCAACGCCATCAAGCATCCAATGGCGTCAAGTTCAGACACCGAGGACCGATCGTAAAGGGGCTTCTGAGCAGAGTTCATCATCTCGTAGAAAGCCTTTGTGGCTGCCTCCATCTCCTCCTTCTCGCGTTCATCAACGCCAAGTGCTTGGTGAACATCATCTAACAAGTCTGGTACACCGGCATCATCATCAAAAGCTTCGACGCGTGGTCTCACCACCTCCTCTCTCGTACGATGGGCTTCACCATGGTAGATCCACCGAGTGTAGCCCGGCATATATCCATTCTTCACAAGATGTTTACCCATGTCGACCCTGTTTATCCTTCTCCTGTTTGCACATTTGGAGCAGGGACACGGCTCTAGCAGATGTGATGACGAAGCCTTGCCAAATGCCTTGTTCAAAAAAGCCTCGGTCTTGCGAACCATTCATCTATGTACTCCATGTGACTTTTCCAGCCCATGTACATCCACTGACGGTCATCCATCCTCTAAAATGCCAGCGAGTAATGCAACCATCAACTACATCTACACGACTTTCATACTGTCTAATAGGTGAGGATAGGTCATAATCCCACCCGTGGATGCGTAGATGAGGTTAGTTACCATGGCCTGCTCCTATCCCAGACATAATTTCGGCAGCACCTCCCCGCTGTTCTCCCGATACATGTCCTAGCAGGGAGAGTGTGTATCCGAAGAACAACGGGGAGGTAACGCCGAAACCCTATCTCGGATCGGAGCGGACCATGGAAACTAAACTCATCTACGCATCCGCGGGCTGTCCAAATAACGTGGACAATCTGAAAAAGATACGGCCATAGATATGCAAAGATATGCATACCACCAACCTATCTCTTTCGGACGGGAGACGCCTAACTTGGTTACGCGATCTACGACCAAGGTACGCAAAAGAGGGGTTATACCTAGGGTGTCGGTGGAGTCAGGCTAGCGGGGCGGTGGCGAGTCGGTGCAGTGGCGAGGCGACGCGGTGCAGGCAGACCCGCAACGCCGAGGAAGACGATCGGTGTAGCCAAGGTGCTCTGGCTCCGCTCAGACAGTTCCTTCACCTGCATGAAAAACAAATAGATTTGGGCCAATTCTAAATTTTGGCAGCACCTCTCATGCACGGGGAGGTTTCCAAAACCTGCAAAAAACAACGGCACGAAGGCCGACAATCACAACTGCTCGAAGGCCGACAATCACAATGGCTCGAAGGCCGACAATCACAACGGCTCGAAGGCCGACAATCACAACGGCTCAAAGGCTGACAATCACAATGGCACATCCTTATACCTTGGCGGCAGAGGCGTCGACGAGACGGGAACACGAGGAAGATGGCGCCGGGAACGGAACGGGAAGGCAACCTCCTTCCTCCTTCTTCCTCCTTCCTCTCCTTCCTCCTTCCTCTCCCCCTTCTTCGTCCTTCTGCACCGGTCGTTCGATGGGGCGTGGTGGGGCGGGGAGCGGCGGGGCAGCGGTCGGCAGGGCCGGGTGCGGCGCTCTTCGCCGGTCGCGGCGGCGGGAAGCGGGGCCGGACGCGGCGCGGCGCAAATCGGCGGCGGGGAGGGTCGGGGGCAGGGCTTGATGCCGGCGTCGGGGTAGCACGCGCGTGAAGCGGCGGTGGGGCGGGGCGCCGGGGCAGCGCGCGTGCAGCGGCGGCGCGCGCGGGCGGCGTTGCGGGCGGCGGCGGGGAGCGGTTGTGTGGATAGGGTTTGGCCGGGGTGGGCCGGCGGGTGCCCATTTTGATGTTAGGTCCTTTGCCGAGTGCCACGGGCTGGTACTCAGCAAAGTTTTTTTATTTTTTTGTTTATTTTCTTTGCCGAGTACCCTGTCTCTGGCACTCCTTTGCCGAGTGCCAGGTCTGGCACTCGGCAAAGAATTTTTTTTATTATTTTTGCTCCCAGATTTTTTATTTATGGTTGCTACAGTGCATTAAAGTACATGCTAAAATTTGGTTGAATTTTGTGACTTTTTACTATATTTTTAGAATTATTTTTGTTTTGTTGATTTATTTCGCAAAAAGCAAGTTTGAACTGCACGTGCATCGAATAATGAAATCTTATCATTCGAAAAATGATTGTCATGCTAGTGAGTGTGTTTTGAGGAAGTATCCAGGAACTTGTGGGATATTTTTCACATCTTGTTAACGAAACATGAGGACAAAGTTATGGCCAAAGTGTTTTCAAATTGTATAAAATTCAAACGAATTCAGAAAATCACGAAACTTGTGGATGCATCGTTATATATCACATGTGGAGATGTCCTGATTTCTAAGCACCGTACGTGACAACGTGCACGAAACTTTTTCAAATTTTTACCATAGGCTCCACATGCTATATAACGATGCATCCACAAGTTTCGTGATTTTCTGAATTCATTTGAATTTTATACAATTTGAAAACACTTTGGCCGCAACTTTGTCCTCATGTTTCATTAACAAGATGTGAAAAATATCCTGCAAGTTCCTAGATACAGCCTCAAAACACACTCACTAGCATGACAATCATTTTTCGAATGATTAGATTTCATTATTCGATGCACGTGCAGTTCAAACTTGCTTTTTATGAAATAAATCAACAAAACAAAAATAATTCTAAAAATATAGTAAAAAGTCACAAAATTCAACCAAATTTTAACATGTACTTTAAAGCATTGTAGCAACCCTAAAGAAAAAATCTGGGAGCAAAAATAATAAAAAAATTCTTTGCCGAGTGCCAGACCTGGCACTCGGCAAAGGGGGTCTTTGCCGAGTGCCAGAGACAGGGCACTCGACAAAGAAAATAAAAAAAAATTAAAAAAATTAAAAAAATTCTTTGCTGAGTGTCTCACGGCGACCACTCGGCAAAGCCTAACGGTGGGTGGCCGTCGTCACCTCTGTTAGCCTTTGCCGAGTGTTTAGCTTTGCCGAGAGCCCAACACTCGACAAAGGGAGGCTTTACCGAGTGCTATCCTTTGCCGAGTGCCTGGCACTCGGCAAAGAAGGATATGCCGAGTGTTTGGATTTGCCGAGTGCCCGACATTTGGCACTCGGCAAAGTAGGAAACACTCGGCAAAGCCCCTGTTTCCCGTAGTGATGAGGACGAAGGCCGACATCACGGTCAGTGGCGCCAGGTGCGGTGAGCCAGACCCAAGCGAGACTAGGTGGTCCGTCGGTGCGGCGGGGCCGGCTCGCACGCAACTGGGGCGGACTTCGATGGCACATGGAGATGGAGTGGCAGGGCCGGACCTGAGCGCAACGATCTACAGCAGCAGAGGCCTTCGGCGCGCCGGGCGAGCACGGAGGACGGTGGCGCACTAGGAGGCCGTGAGGTTGGAAATCGGAGCCGAGAGGTAGAAGAATGGGCGGGAAAGAGGAGAAGAAAGAATAGTAAATTAAAATCACTTACAGGTGGGGCCCACTTTTTCTGAGGAAACGTGGGGCCCACTTAAAATGAGGTGGCATGTGTTGTCTTCTGCTATTTGCAAGATGATTGAGCCCTCCACAGTTTAGCCGGGCCCTCCCATTTGCAAGATGGTTGGGCCGACCCCAAATGAATCGCCAAGATGATTCGGCCACTGAGGGAGTCGCAGCGCTGCCGAACACGGAGAAGAATTGGATCGTACGCGCGTGAGTGTCAAGAGAGACGAATGAGTGAGGACTGTGGAGAGGAGGAATAATGGTCAACGCACGGGCATGGAGATGGAGGACGTTCCTCGTTCCTTCCTGGGCTACAACCACCATTCCAATCCCTGTAATTTAAATGTTATTAATTTCTGGCTTCGTTCTGCAACCCATGCATGCATTCGAGTTGAGAGCGTTTACCCAACTACTGCTACTGCTAGTGCTCCAATTGGGAATTAATTGGGTGCAAGCACTGCCCTCTCGATCAGGCATGCTAGCTACAGTATTAATGCTACAAGCAAGAGTCGAAGCCAGTTCGTTCTCTCATCCAATATAATTAATGTACGTCGTCGTCAAAGTTGCAGATCAAGCAGCACCGGATCGGCACGAAGCTCCAGCAGGTTGACGCCGAACAGCCGGAGCCACCGCCCGCGCCGCCGCTGCGCCTCCTCCTCGTCCTCCGCTTCTGCTGCTGCAGCTGCTTCCACGATCGTCACCGCCTCCTCCGCCTGCTGGTGCTGGTGCTGGCCGGAGAAGACGATGACCAAGCCCTGCTTCTGCTGCTGGTGGTGCCCTGTCATCGGCGGCACGGCGAGCATCGCCGCCGGGACGACGACCGCAGGCGGCACCGCGCCCTGTTCCCCGGTACGACTACTCCTCCGCCGGCGGCAGTCGATGAAGAGCCTTGTGCCGTCGCGGCAGAAGGCGACGGTGTCCCCGGCCGCCAGGCGCTTGTCCCGGACGTAGCGGTTCCAGCCCTTGGTCATCACGTAGCTCTGGCTGCTGCTCCAGTACGAGTAGCGGAACCGCCACGCCGTCCCGCCGCCGCGCGCGTCGTGGAAGCACAGCACCGTGCCCCGCGACCTGGCCGCCGCGCCGCGCAGCGGCAGGTGCCGCTCCGCGAACTGCTTTGGCACCACCAGCCGGTTCAGCTTCCCCACGTCGCTCGGCGTCACCACCTTCTCGAACATGCGCTCGCGCTTGCCGCTGCTGCCGCCATGGCTGTGGCTGTGGCTGTAGTCGACGTCGCCGACTCTTCCTCCGCCGCCCGCCACCGCCGCCGGCTCCGGTGCGAGCGTCAGGGCCATCTGCATGCAAGCCAAGCGATCGATGATGCAGATGCAGTGCACTGGATCGATCCAGCTGTAGATATATATCTGGTAGCTAGCTAGCTGATGGATGATGAATCCACCGCTGTCTCGTCTGATCTGAATTTATAGGGAAGGAGAACCAAGAAGCATTTGGACCTGCTAGGGTCTCTGACTTTTCTGCATGCACGTCATGGATGATGGATCGCGATCGATCGGTTGCCAAGCAATCCGTATCCGTTGTCGGCTTTGAATCCAACGGCCTGCATGGACCGGACCGCACCACCTACGCTTCGTTGACCTTGACCGTAGGTACACCTATAGGGTACTCCAGCTTGTTCGTCGTCGTTTATCAATGAGGAGGGGCCGAGGGGGGCAAGAGACTGCAGAGGGCTTCGTTGGGCCGGGTCAACAGGCTTTTATTTTTTGGGTCATAGTTCATTCGCCGACCAACCACCTCCTCTACCTCGGCAGCAGCTGACATATATCCACGCTATATCTCTCTCTAGTGTATAGATTAGGCCCCATTCGTTTTCCTAAAATTTAGTTTATACTGCTGCTTATGCTGATTTGTTGTGAGAGGAAAACACCGAGTAGTGCTGCCCGGCGTAGATTAATGCTCCCTCCGTTCTAGTATATAAGGCGTAACCATTTTTTATTCATGTCTCATAATAATATAAGACGTGTTCTCTCTAGACACACTTACATTAATGTAGTAATAATAGTGTTGAGAGAGAGAATTAAATGCGTTCCGTGGTCTTTGAACCAGAGGTGGTTACGCCTTATATAATGGGACGGAGGGAGTATATATGGTTAAAATATTTATATTTTATCTAAACTATAAACCAAATGAATCAGGTAAATGCTTTTGACACGTCTACAGCTCTAAACCTAGGATTTTCTAGAGCTACAGACATCTAGCTCTATGAAATCCATGGATTTCGTAGCGCTAGAGCTTTACCAAACAATACCTAAATGTAGTCGTAGAGTATATGGTACAAACCTAGCCGTAGAATCACAATTCATCTCTTCTCTCTCTCTCTCTCAAGATGCATGTCTCTCGAGAATTAATGTCACAGTAGGAATGAAGCAGCATGCACATACATAATCTATGCACTATATGCATGTATTGTGTTTTACTTGGTTACTTACTTGTTCAATTCCGTATTCGCTCGTTAATGAGGAAAGTTTCTTCACCACGGTCACAAGATTATATATACTAGCTTAGCTGCTATATATGTGACCTAGCTAGCTACTACGTCGTTCGTTTGAAGCAAATTCATGCCATCTTCTGGAACGAAGAAATTGGAGGATGAAATAATTAAAGAGCAATGTACTGTGTCATGTTCTTTCATCATTTTATGATGTGTTATGGTAGAAAAAACAAATGTGAAACCATGAGGTCCTGGTCACTGATTGTGAATTCTCTGCTTCCATCCCTAGCCTAGCTTCTGGATGACTAATCTTCCATTCCAGTAACCTCAAATTCTTTACCTCGCTGTCAATGCAAGTGATGAAATCAACGCGCACGGTCTCAGTCGGCAGATCAGTTAGTTTGTCAAATATGACTAGATCAGATCGTCCGTGGCTAGGGCTAGGAGGAAGAACATGTCATAATATATACGGCCAGGTTAGTGCACAAGGGATTAGAGTAGTTAGCAATACAACTATGGGTGTTATATATTCTACATAATTTCCATTTGCGCAGTCATAAGCCAATCAGGTGTTCGTACCCACCTATACGTAGTGTTTGGATCCAGGGACTAAAGTTTAGTATACGTCACATCGGGTATTTAGGTACTAATTAGAAAGACTAAACATAAGTCTAATTAGGCTTAATAGATTTGTCTCGTCAATTAGTCTCAATCTGTGCAATTAGTTTTGTAATTAGTCTACGTTTAATACTCCATGCATATGTCCAAACATTCGATGTAACATGGGCTAAATTTTAGTAGGTGAAACCAAACACCCCAGTAAACTCTTGAATAATGGTCAATTGATTAACAAAGTCAACTCCTTGCTTTGTCACATTGTTTGAAAAGTCCTTGCTCAAATTTTGTACTTGCAAGTACTACTCTATACTAGTCCTTCACGCGCCCATGCGCGCGGGCCACTGGCCGTGCTTGCATCCGTGTAGTGGAACAGCATTGACGAAGAACAGTGGTACTGCAGCATTGAAGTAACAGATTGACCAACGGTATGTCCCAAAAATAGCTGCGAGATGTCTAAACAGCAATTTGAGCGCCACACGCGTGATAATTTTGTAATTCTAATTGACAAATAGAATAATCGTGAGATAAATATGACAAAGAATGAATATGATCACATACAGACACTCAACCCAATATTAGGTGATTGCACATTATATTAATATAATAGGTCAACATGAACATAACATGTTACATTAGACAATGTTCTCAATATGCAAACATAGATAGACCATTGATTGTGCTAAAAGTATACACAAAATAGCAAAATAGCTCACATTCAGTGTCATTTATTTACAAAACTCGCTAACTGAGGTTACATGTAGTGATTTATGCATGTATTGAGATAACATTACATATATTTTACACGAGTCATAGATCAAGGAGATGGTAGCTAAACTGACATGCTGCAGCATTGCATATTGTACAGGCAGTCACGGTACATAGCACGTGTCACAAGAGCGCAGGGTTAATGATGTTACTTAAGGAAAGTGGCAGCTTCTCTTGAGCTTCTCCTGAACTTCATGGCTGATAACAAAGCTTCCAGCTTTGATCAGACAAGCTTCCAGCTTTGATCATGTTAAAGAAGATAATTTTTACCAAACCAGAATTAGTAGTCAAAACCGTAGAAGATAATGATAGAAGAATAACAAGCAGGACACACTTAGCCTAGCCATTATATGTGCATGAGCAATGTCAAAAGATGATAGTAAAATGTTGTAGGCATGTTTCTCTCGTAAAGGTATTGTTGCACCTTTTTTACTTTATGTTTGCCTGGTTCGCCATCAGAAGGATAGCAACATTATGTCATTATCATTAAGAGTGCAAGTGGATTTCTATAGTTCAGTGAAGCAAACATCCCCTATGGTAGGCCAAACAAAGCATCCCTGATACAAAGTTTGTCCCTAACTTCTGAATTCCCTGACATAACATTGGAAAGTTGATGTACCAGTTATTGATAGAACACAACTATAATGGAGCACAAAGTATTTCTAGGCAGGCATTAGTTATTCCTGGAATATATATACTCCTCAATGAAACATTTTTCTCTGGTTATAACTTCCAATATAAAGCATATTATAAGTTCCTAAGACCATATTAACCTAATTGATGTTTTCTGAATGGTTTATTACCTGAATACAGATGATCTTGACAACTGGTCTGTGTCCTTATAAATTTCAGGTCTTATATATCGATTTGTAGATAATAGGCAATGCATTCCAGAGTCTAACTAGTCTAAACCCTAGACCAGCTGCTGGCGCAGCAACCCAAAGTTGTCGCCACTTTACGCTGGCTCTAGGCTGCTAGGCAGAGCGGGCAATGCGCAACCACAGGGCTGCCTCAGCTTAGGATTATGCGAAAAGGAACATTATTTCTAGCAAAGACTAAAAGTAAACAATCCGAAAACTATATCCTTCAACAAAAAGCCAAGGGATCTGTACAGTTTTTACAAATATTAATATAAGGTGCACTCTTTTATGTGCCTTCTCAGATGTTTCAGTGCCAAAAATTACATATTTCATCATATATTCAGAAAGTGTATACATCATATATTCAGAAAGTTCTTTTATAGACTGGGTATCAATTTCCTTCTTTTGTGATAATCACTGGACGACTGCACTTTAATTAACACCAAAAAAGGACTGACAGGAAACATTATTTGTGTTTTCAACTCTAGACCTTCTCAAACACCAGGCAACATAAATCTCAGATACCAATGTCAAATTCAGTTTCATACTGGAAGGAAAAACCAAACTTATATATAATTTTATTTACATCCCTAAAAATGAATCCATAAATCCATTCCTGCCTTGGCATCTTATTGGCCAAGAGAATTAGGGAAACACATACTTGACCAAGAGTTTGCATGCAGATCACTTTCAGGATTCGTTTAGATAAGTCTATAGGAAGACTTTTCCTACACTTCCAGGACTCGTTTAGATAAGTCTACAGGAAGACTTTTCTAAACGAAATTGTATTTAAGAACAATAGCTCCTGCACTAACTACAAAACTATAAGCCCATGATCCCTAATAAGAACATAATAAGGCACTGAGTCACTGACTGTTGCAATACCTGAAGCCCCATGATCCCTAAGAGAGCTTCAGATCAAAAAGAGGAAAATCTGCAAGGGACAAGAAATGTAAGCAACTCCCTGCTGGCATGATTCCACCAGACATTGGAAAGCACATGTAAAAGGAAATAAACAAATACAACAAGGCTTCTAATTAAACCAGTGCTTGAAAGCAATGAATATCTAAATCTCCTATAAAATCCGACAGAAAAAGGAGCATACTTTGGAAGGTCACCTATGAATAATGTTAGAATACAAAACAAGGTGGAATGCCATCACAAATTAAATAGTACAGTGTGGAACCAATGTTAGATAAATAAGGGCAGACACTGTCATATATACGAACTGCATTTTTAATTCTTAAAAGTCCTTGCCAAATTGCAAATGTGCCACTAATCCATGAATGATAGTATAACAAACTTCATATTAGCAAAAAAATTTGGATACAGAATGACAATATAAGCTTCGGTTTATCTACAGAAAGGTAGTGGACATATTGAATAGTAATGCTAAATCATAGAAAACATATTTTGAAACACCTATGGATATGCATTGCACTTTATACCCTCCAATGCATAAATGATAAATCTATTTGATCATAACAACTTAAATCCTCAACAATGGATCAAAATATATATTAATTGGCAATACGTGATAGCATGACTCTCGGCCCGTCCACTGCAGAACGCGAGGATGTCGCTGCCAGCCAGCCTGCCGCAGTCACATCAAAGAAAACCAAATCACCGAAGCACAGGTATTGTGAAGACGCAGAGAAGGACAACGGGGACGATGGTGTGATAACTGACCTGGGCGAGGTCAAACCTAGCTGCCGGCAATGACCTCACCGGATCTGGTGTGTAGATCGACGGCTACGGCCACGGAGCCACGGAGTCACCGGAGCGGCCGGCTAGCAGCTGCCCTGTGAGACAGAGAGGGATGGGAGCCGGGGAGTCGTGAGGCAGACAGCATATTTGCCGGAGCGGCCGCCATGGAGTCTCGCCCACGCCAGTGTGCCGCTGTGCCCACGCCGGAGCGCTGCTGTGCCGAGGGGCGTGCTCACCCCGCAGCCGCGGCGGCCGCGGCCACGCGCCACGCTCGCGGACCAGGGGGCACCCGCGCCGCTGAGCCGGGGGAGGGCACTCGCCCCACACTGCCGTGCCTAGGTCCCTCTAGGCGACCGCGCCGGGGGCCTCCCTCGCCGGTGGGCTGCCTTGCCCTAGCCGCTGCCGCCGCCGACGCCGCGAGAAGAGAAAGAGAGGAGAGGCAGATGTGGATGTGTGAGAGAGCTAGGGTTCGAGCCGGTATATATTTGGCACCGAAGGAGCCGGCAGGACCGCAGATCTCCAATCGAACGCGCCAAAATAATTTTGCTACCGTGGACGCGTTGTGCGTCCGTTCTGTCCACACGTTCTCTTATCACAAGAACCACAGATCACGAATCAGACGGGTAAAATTTTTTTTGCTACCGTGGACATGCTGGCCTCACGAGCTGGCCACAACGAATTTACACTTTAAATATATAGCTAGCATGACAAGATGATCGAGATGCCAGACATTTTGCTCCTCTAAACAAAGACAACATGGCAGATATATATAGCCTATCAATCCATAGCTTGGAGTGCAGGAGATACTAATAATGATGAATTGATTTGCCCAGTTTGCTTAGCTGATAAGCCATGGCTGAAAGTACTGTTGTCTGATTTGTTGTGAGAGAAAAAATACTGTTTGTTGACTGAAAAAGTATGGCTTATAAGCCAAGCGAACAGAAAGATTATGCTTAGAGATGAGCTGCATCAAGCTGGATACATACATGCTACATATATATGCATCTGCAAGTCTTAGAGTATCATTTACTACAGCTTTAGGCTTATATATACTGCAATTATTGAGAGCGATCGAGCAAACGTGAGAGGTTTTATCGACAAAGCGTGTACTTAGCAAGCAAGCTGTGATCCAGCCTAGACAACAGAGTAAACACCTACTGCATTGGTATGGAAGAACAGTCAAACAGTCGAGCTCGATCTAGCAGGCCTCTAGCCTAGGCAAGTCTGTGTGTCTGTCTGATGAATATATGCAAATAAATTCTCTCCCAGATGAATATGAAACCTTTTTGAACCAAACTGGCATTGACATGGAGTACATCATCAATCAGCCTGTCTGAAACTTGGAAACCTTTTTAGTGATATAAAACGTACTACGTATAGTATTATCCACATCGCTAAAATCTGTGTTGGCTCTTGGCTGCTAGTGAACCCTGACCGGTCAAAGGGTTCATGCATGCATAAGCTGGTGCCAGGACAGCAAAATTCAAAACTAAACACATCAAAGAGTACTAGCTATACTATTATCAATCTGCATAATTAATTTAAATTGCGGCAAATTAAAATGGACCGAATGAATGAAACATTATTGCAATTTGACTGTGTGGTGGGGGGCTTGTTGGCCTCCTACAACAGCCATTGTTATTGCAACTGGTGGGATTAAACAATCTTTCAGTCTCAGGAAGATGAGGAGCGAAGTAACAGATATATAACAGTGGGCACATGCACAGTGGCCAGCCTGGTGCATAAATCACAATGATGTCACCCTTGGAAAGGTGGTGTATGTCAGCCTACTAGTTAAGCTATTTGCTCCTGCTGGTCATGTCATTAGTCAAACAAAGTTCAGGGATTCCCATTAGCTGCAGGTCGATCCTTAATCAAACACAAACCAATTGTTTATGGCACATGTACACCAATTGTTTATGGCAATTTGTTTTTCTTCAAATGAGCAGGTTCCTTGGCAAGGAGATTGTCTAGCTAATTAAGGTGCAGGCCTTGTTGCCTAATTTGGAGACAGTCGCCACACATTTTTGCAGTAGATTAAGAAGCACTTGATGCATGTCGTAGCACGTAGTGCACTGCATTTGATCCCATGTGTATCTGAATCCAGGGTTCAGGTTCAGTGGTTTTGGGGATTAGTGGTTTCTGGTATTGTCCGACTAACTAATTAGCACCTGCATGCCTGTGTTGTTCTTGAGAAAGTAGTCGCTATGACTTGGCAATGGCAGCTTAATTATCTTAGTTAACTATCCAAGGCATGCATGCGTTTTGTAAAAGGGAAACACATGCATGCATTTACCTGCTCCCTGCCACTTCTTCCAAAATAGGATTACAAGAAATAGGCATTCAAATCAATTTCCATTCGTTTCTGATCTGGACACAAGAGAGATCGATCAAACAAAATGCAGCACAAATTAAAAGGGCGGGAAGCAGCAAGCAAATGCATGATTCTGTCTGCAAAAAGTTGGCCAGACGGACATGCTCCCTGAATGTCTGACAGTCATAGATAACCATTAAAATTCCGGAAATTTGTCATTTGCCACGGGTTGCGAATAGTCTTCTTTCAATATATATATACATATATGCAATGGTGCACTTGTACTCCTGTCTAAGTCTGTTAAAATTACATAATCATTAGATGTAGATCTAGGGGTGCTGACTTGACTAGAATAGGATAAACATGCCCTAGAACATGGACTATGAGATCCAAGAGGGAGAGGGGAGCAGAGGTACCGACCATCGGGGGGCTTGGTGAAGCTGGAACCGTCCATCGTGTCGGTAGAGAGGACGGTGAAGAGGTGGCGCTCCAGTGGCGGTATAGCGGTGAAGTGGTCCAACAGCGACGGCGTCCCGGTGATGGTGCTTCCCGTCGCTGGCTGCGCCCCTCACTAGATCGGGTTAGGTTTTGTCGGTGGGTGTGGCGGCTCACGGTGAACCTCGTACTGAGAGCCGCCACCCCCACCTCTTTTTATAGCGCAGTACAACGGGGGCCCACCAACAGCTGAAGCAAATGGAATTGCTTTCATTTGATCGATTAAGGGGGAGATTGTTAGTGTTGATCTCTCTAACTCGGCCCAACGGCCGAGTTGGGCCTTGACCTCGCGCCCTGATCTCATATTGGTTCCTGAGACATTGAAATTCTCCAAATCTATCGTCCTTGACTATGGGAGCAGGTGAAGGCTTACAATTTTTCATACTATATTTCTTTAGAACATTTTTTAAGTATGCCTTTTGTGATAATCCTAGCAACAACATAAGATAAAATATGTGGAGTCATGCATAAACACTACATGCTTTGATGAGTATGGACATATACAAGTGAGTTGGTACAATCAGGTAAGAAAAACAGCAAAACATAAGATAAAACTGGAGGGTACAGAGAGCCACCTAGCAACAACAGAACCACGAATGAAGAAATGGTAACCTACTGATAAATTCAAGCACGGACAACTGATAAAGCCTCATTTGTCGGATACAGAACAAATAAACCTCCAACAACCGGGAAGCAATAACAGGTTAACACTTTCTTTTGGAATACTGTTACAAAAATCCAAATCTAATATATTAGTTTGCTACAGATAGTTTCTTAATAAGTTTAGGTCGAAACCAATTTCACAAACCAGTGAATTAGATACAGCTGTTTTGATGGATAGTAAGAGCAGAGCCATGGGACTGAACAAAGTCCAATACAGGATAGAGATGCCAGGTTCTTATGCAGATCCAGAGAAGGGCATAGGCACTTAAACACTCGGTGAAAAAAAAATCTAGGAACACATATGTCAACAGGAGAGAAGGAGGCTCAGAAGGAATCTCACATCTCCATCAAAATCACAGTTGAATTTGACGCCATCATCCTGCTCTCCTAGTTGTCATCGGTTTCCTCCTGTGAGCATATATGCATATGGAAAAAATTATCAGAAGCATCCAGCCACTAAAGAGGTAACACCAGCATTCATATTTGGACCAGAGACATTAGAAAGATGCAGAAGTTCCCCCAACAGAGTGATTGTAAAAACGCAATGTTCAATGGTGGTAGTCCAAAGATTAACCTAACATAATCTACAACCGTACCTGCTATCTGATGGTGACCTCTGACTCTCTCTCTCTCTCTCTCTCTCTCTCTCTCTCTCTCTCTCTCTCTCTCTCTCTCTCTCTCTCTCTCTCTCTCTCTGAGTTTGAGTCCATGACACACAACACATGGAAACCCCAAACCAGAACGGCCAGCACCTCCGAACTATAGAAGCACAGGCTGGGGTGGATAAGGGCGACAGGAACGGGATCTAGAGCTTGGACGGCGGAGACTGAAGCTGCACACGATAGTAGATCTAATCTGACATTCCTGGAGGATAAGTTGCCCACCTCGCACTCGCACAAAGATCCCCTCCACCGTCAGGAGGTCAGTGTCGCCATTGTCCTCATTGCAGGAGATCCCCTCGAAGCCTACATCATTGGAGGCCGGCGTCGGGGTGGCGAGCAGGGACGCCGAGAAGTCCGGCGAGCTCTTCCCGATCTGCGCACGCTGACCTCGCTCGGCTCCCCATGGTTGAGCGACAGCGGCGCCAGGAGATGCGAGGTGAGCAGCGAGGGGCGGCGGGGTGGAGAGGAGAATGAACGGGAAGCTAAGAGTCTGGGGGCTTGAGGCGGACAGGGGGTGTCCTTTGCAAAACTGCCTGCGAGCGTTTTTTCATAAAAATGACAAGAACGTTGAAATATCTTGTACAACAGGGGGTTACGTGGAAAATAACTGAACGTAAACACTGTAGATCACGACCAAACTGGATCGCGAGTTGATTTCCGCGGACACGAAGGGCTTTTCTGCAAAACAGCTGAGGCCACACGTCAGCACAGGGAAAAGCCACGGATGCCTGAATTCTCTCGTGCGAGCAGACTCAAGTGGGTTTTAATCAAACTCATAGTTAAATCAAATAAATTCTAAGGCCATATTAGATGCTAGGTGCAATAAAACACTACTGGATTCAGGTTCTTTGCCGAGTGCCTGAGGCACTCGGCAAAGGCTATATTGCACTTGGCAAAGGCTTTGCCGAGTGCGGCACTCGGCAAATCACACACGACAAAAAATTGATCGGCAAAGCACTCTTTGCCGAGTGTATTTTATCGGGCACTCGGCAAAGAAAAGCGACAGTCACGGCGCCGGTCCCGTTGACGGTCACTTTGTCGAGTGTCAACCGTGCAGGCACTCGGCAAAGATTTTTTTAATTTTTTTTAAAATTTCTTTGCCGAGTGCCAACCCGTGAGGCGCTCGGCAAAGATTTTTTTTTAAAAAAAAAATTCTTTGCCGAGTGCCAAACCGTGAGGCACTCGGCAAAGGGCTTTTATTTTTTTTTGAAAATTTGCTTTGCCGAGTGCCAACCCTCCAGGCACTCGGCAAAGATTTTTTATTTTTTTTAAAAAAATTCTTTGCCGAGCGCCAACCCGGCAGGCACTCGGCAAAGAGCTTTTATTTTTTTTTTGAAAATTTTCTTTTTGAAAGTGCCAACCTCCGTGCACTCGGCAAAGATTTTTTATTTTTTTAAAAAATTTTTGCCGAAGCGCCAACCGGAAGGCACTCGCAAAGAGCTTTTTTTTTTTTTTTGAAAATTTTCTTTTGCCGAAAGTGCCACCCTCTAGGTACTCGGCAAATATTTTTTATTTTTTAAAAACTCTTTGCCGAAAGTGCCAACACTGGCAGTGCACTCGGCAAAGTTTAATTTTTTTTAAATTTCTTTGCCGAGTGTTATAATCACAAAGACTTTCGCAAAAGCTGGAAAATCTGTTTTTCGGTCACCCATTTTGCCAGCTTTGCCGAGTGTTGTGACCATTGCGCTCGGCAAAGGCGTCCTTTGCCGAGTGCAACACTCGACAAAGTGACCCAAAACGGCAATTTTTTTTTGCATTCCATCATGACAAATACATTCATACAAACATATATCACATATATATCTCATCCATCACATATATATCTCATCCATCGCATATATATCTCATCCATAACATATATATCTCAACCATCACATATATATCTCATCCATCTGCCCATATCACATCCATCACAATATATAATAATAAGTGCTCAAGTCCATCCAAATAAGTTTACAAGTCCATCAAAGTCCACAAGTGCATCACAAGTATATCACAAGTCCATCACCAAGTGAACAACAAATGTAAAAAATACAACATGCACTCATCTCGGCCACTGCGACTGTGGTGAAGGCCCAGATGCATCATTCGTAGGTGCATGAGGTGGATTATTCGAACCACCGTCAGATGGAGACTACACAAAGGAGAAAAGATTGCATGTGAGACAAGATTATTTTGATAGTTAATCTAGGACGATAGAGGCCATACAAGCAAAGCACAAGCGAAAGTAAAAAACTTTGATACTCACAGGAGTAGTTGCAGCTGCAGGACGTGGAGGCGGAGGTGGAACCAACAGCCCAGGTGGCAGAGACAAGCCCATACGTTGCCCAAGCCCTTGTAGGAAATCCGTAATGTCCATCAGCCTCTGCGCCTGGGCCTGCCACTCGGCCCGCTCGGCCTCCAACTGGGCCCCCAGCTCCTGACGTTCCTTCATTTCTTGTTCCAGCCGGGCCTGCAATATTTCACTCCAATGTTTCAGTAATGCAAAGCTAATTAAGGTGTGTAAAGATCAATGTATGACGAGTAAAACAGAATAACCTCGAGTGCGTCGACCGGTCTTTGTGCGGTGATCGGCCAGGTGCAAATGGTCGGGCTCTCGCGCCGTGCTCCGTGCTCGGATCACGGGAGAGAGAGGAGTAGAGGCCGTGTCGATGACGCCATCACCAAGCCGAACCGCCCATGCTTCTTGCCTTGCCCGCCCTCATGACGGCCTCTCCATCGAAGTCCGGGTGCTCGGATCGTGGTACGCCCCATGGAGCGACCTCGCCACCTCGGTGTACTCAGCGATGCGGGAGTGGACGCCGGGTTCGTGTATGCCTCGGGTGGGTCCTCCGGAGTTGAAGGAGACGTCCGGACGTCGCCTTACCCTTGTGGGCCATACACCATGCACGGAAGTCCGAGCAAGCTCGGCCACTATGTGACGCCGATCGCGAGAAAAGACAAAGCATGATGATTAGAAATCGAGCGAATCGAAGCGTGACAATAGATAAATCAATTCGCGTGCGTACCCATGCTTGTTTGTATCCAGCGAGGTTGCGGCTGCCTTGATGGTGTGCTGGACCTTACATCGATGAACGACGGTCCGGGCATCCTGTGCATCTTGAGGTACTCCTCCGTGAACCACTGTCCACCATCATCGCCAAAGACTCGGGATACGCTTGGCACCACGGGGAATCACCTACACGTCATCAAGTATTGGACATATAAGAAGATCAAATTAAACCAACTTAATCTCAAATCGAATCAATATTGATGTTCTTCATTTACCTCAAGGTACTACTCCCGGGTCAGCTGCATCTCTCTTGCGTCTTTCTTGGTTTTCCTCTCTCCAAGCTTTGAACCGTAGTAGGTTACGATGGCCTGGATGCGCGCCTCGTGATGCATGTCGGTGACGAGTTTTTTACAGGCTTTGGTAGTCGCCTGCTCCGCCCTAGCCTCAAATCCCTCCTCACATATGTAATAAGTCTGCATACAAAAGCGATGTATCGATTCATTATTTCAAGAAAAGTCCAATGAATGCGACGTATTGAGCAATGTTGTGCAAGGGAGACTTACCCAAAACTCTCCCTTCACCCGCGCCGCCTTGTTGGGGTACTCCGCATCGGAGGCGACGACGTAGTGGTCAAACGAGTAGGCCGACTCCGTCTTCGATGCGTACGTGACAATGCCGGGGAAGTGCTGCCTGCACAGAAGACCCAGGATGCCGTTGACTAGCCGTGCGCTACCACCCGACACAACCACCCAGTTCCTGCACAAGTAATTAAGAAAAATTATTAGTTTTTTTCATCATATCATATGAAGTAGTGGTGATAACATATACAATTACTTACTTTTGTACTTCGGGGCGAATCACTAGGCGTTGGTGAGGAAGCGAAACCTGTGGGAGGCTCGCGGGACCTCGCAAGTAGACACTCGAAGAGGAGTTGGAGGAAGCGGAACCTGAGCCTGCCGCCTCCCCCCTCCTCCTCCTCCACCTCCTCCTCCTCCTCCCCCTCCTCCGTCTGCCGAACCAACTCCTCGTCTGACTCGTCCACGGGTGCCACCTCCTCATGCGGCTGGCGGTCCTCCTCATGTGGCGTGGGAGGAGACGGCCCCCTCCTGCGGCTAGCGGTCCTCCTCCTGTTCGATCCCTCTGCCACCCCCTCCGCCCCCTCCTGCGACCGGCGTGGTCTTTGGTAAATCGAGTTCACAGACCTATGACGGTCGCCCGCCATCTTTGTTCAATCACCTGCAATAAAAAAGAAAAACAAGACGTAATTAGAAATAGGTGCAAAAATAAACAAAACATAATTACAAAAAACATAGTATTACATGTATTAGAAATATATGCAAAAATGAACAAAACATAATTACAAAAAATATAATATTACATGTATTAGAAATAATCTTCATGATTGAAATTAGCTGGATCATAGGTCTCGTCATCACTATCAACATTGTCCAACTCATCAACACTATCCGAAGGAGGAATGTTGTCTTCATTGTCATTGCCGAAATGTAATCGCTCAAGCATTTGTATGTCCTTCAGATTTCGCACCTCGTCTCCAGCGTCCTCGTCATCATCCCTTTCATTATCTACTTCCATTCCTATCTCTTCGGTTAAGTCTATGTCAAACCTCCCTTGTAGCCCCTCTTCTTGATAGAACTCTCCATCATATGTGTTTGGGTTGAAGTTGTAATCTTCATCGTTTGGGACAGGTAGTTTACCGTGTGGCGATACCTTATGCACAATAGACCAACCCTTAAGATGCTCGGCGTCTTTGCACGCGTATGACGTATAATAAACCTGGACGGCCTGTTGAGACACAATGTAGACATCTTTTCCTAGATAGACGGAATCCTGTCGAATCTCGACTAGCCCAAGCTTAGGGGTCCGTCTCGTTACACCAGGATGAAACCAGTGACATTTGAATATGATAGGAGTAAGAGGTTTGGAACCATAAAATGATAGTTCATAGATTTCTTTAATTCTTCCATAATAGTCGAGTCCATCAGTGCCGGGCGTAACAACTCCGTTGTTTGTGGTTTGTCGATTAGGCCGACTATGCTCGTAGCTTGCTGTGTGAAAACGATATCCATTCACGTCATAACCGGTAAATGACTTGACCCTAACGGCACAGCCATTTGCAACCTGTCTTAACTCATCACTTATAGGCGCATCAGTTTGGGCTTTCTGTTTGAACCAACAAATGAAATCGGGGCTCCCTGGTCCCGCACCCCGTGAAAGAAGGGTATCATTTTCTTGCGGGGTAGGTTGCCTTGATCCATGCTAGGATTGACGAAGAAATTCCCTGTACCAACGAGAAACAAGGGGGTTGGACGACGAAACAAGGACATACGGCGAAATGAAACAAGTTCGTTTAGAACTTACCGAATGAACGGTTGCACCTCGACAAGGTTGGTCAACACATATAGCATGATACTGCGTCACTCTTCATTTTTCAATTGCTTAGTGGTCGATGCACTTGCGCTTCCAAGTTGCCCTTGGAAAAGGCTGAGGTTCGATTCATTTTCGCCAGCATTGTAATGAGGGGGTGGATTATGAACGTTAGGAAGTTTCTCAGTGTAGTATTTCTCTGTGAAGTTCGACACCTCCTCTAGAATGTATGCCACTGCAATGGAAACCTCAATTCTGGCTTTATTTCTACATTTTTTGCGAAGAGTCTTCAGACATCTCTCAATTGGATAACACCAACGGTTCTGCACGGGCCCCCCCATCCGTGCCTCATACGGGAGGTGCACAATCAAATGCTGCATCGACAAGAAGCAGGTGGGTGGAAAGATCTTCTCTAACTTACAGAGCAACACGGGTGCCGCTTTTTCCAAGTCATCAATGACGGTCCGAGAGAGCTCCTTGGCACAAAGCTGGCGGAAGAAGTAGCTCAACTCTGCCAGCACTTGCCAGACATGCTCCGGGACATAGCCTCGAACCATCGCCGGAAGAAGCCACTCAATCCATATGTGGTAGTCATGACTCTTCATCCCATTGACTCGCAGAGTGCCTAAGTTAACTCCCCTCTTTAGATTCGCTGCATACCCATCAGGGAACATTAGCTTCTTGATCCATTCAAGTACTTCCCTCCTTTGGTCCTTTTTCAAGACGAAATCAGCCTTAGGCCTTCTGCAGGTCTTGCCACGACTTGGAGGTTGCATCTCTTGATTTGGTCTATCGCACAACGTTGCTAGGTCTACTCTAGCCTTTGGGTTGTACTTAGACTTTTCAGTGTCCATGAGTGTTGCCGAAAGTGCCTCGGCGACATTCTTTTCAGTGTGCATTACATCAATGTTATATGGTAGAAGAAGGTCATCGAAATAGGGGAGCCTCGTCATGCCCGAGATATGAGTCCACATATGCTGCTCACCATATCCCACAAAACCATCTTCTTCATTGGGCATGAGAGCACCTATCTGAGCATGAACCTCGGCACCATTCATCATCCGCGGTGCAGGGTTTGTCACTTTGATGCCTTTCGTAAAGTTCTTGATGTCTTGTCTGAATGGATGGTCAAGAGGTAGGAATTGACGATGTCTATCAAACGATGAATACTTGCCACCCTTCTGCAACCAAATAAACCTCACACCTTCCTTGCATATTGGACATGGGAACTTCCCGTGAACACACCAGGCGCAGAATATCCCATACGCCAGGAAGTCATGCAGGGAGTAGTGGTACCAAACGTGCATTTTGAAGGTTGTCTTTGTAGCTCGATCGTATGTCCATACCCCTTCGTCCCAAGCACGGACCAATTCATCAAACACGGGCTCCATGAACACACCCATATTACTCCCTGGGTGTCCAGGAATTATCAACGACAAGAATACGTTATGTCGTTGAAAGGAGACAGGGGGAGATTAAGGGGGATAACAAAGACGGGCCAACATGTGTATGGGGCAGCCATCATTCCATAAGGATTGAACCCATCTGTTGCCAACGCGACACGTACATTACGAGCCTCATCTGCTTTGTCACGATGTTTGTCATTAAAGCGGATCCAAGCTTCACCATCGGATGGATGTACCATCTTGTCAGGATTGTACCGTTTGCCATTTTTGTGCCATGTCATCTGTTTCGCGGATTCCTCGGTCATGTATAGCCGTTGGATCCTCGGTAGGAACGGAAGGTACCGTAGGATTTTCATGGGGATCATAAGTTGCCTCTTCTGGCCATCATCAGAGTCTACCTCCATGTACCTGGAGGATTTACACTTTGGACAGAACTTTGCATGCTCGTGTTCTTTCCTAAATAGGAGGCACCCTTTCGGACAAGCATGTATCTGCTCATACGGCATCTTAAGTGCTCGAAGGAGTTTCTGTGACTCGTACATGCTCTTCGGCAGAATGTGGCCCTCCGGAAGCAAGGTGCCAATCACGGCCAACATCTTATCGAAGCCAGGTCGACTTAAGTTTAACTCGGACTTCAACCCCATTAAGCGTCCAATGGCATCCAGTTGAGACACCGTTGACCGATCGTTCCATCATATCGTAGAACGCCTGTGCAGCTGCTTCCATCTCCTCCTTCTCACGTCCCTCATTGAACTATCCTTGGTGAAAGTCATCTAACATGTCTGCTACCCCGGCATCAGCATCAAAAGCCTCCACCCATGGTCTCACCACCTCCTCTCTCATACGATGGGCTTCACCATGGTGGACCCACCGGGTGTAGTCGAGCGTAAATCCATTCTTCACAAGATGTTTAACCATTTCCACCTTGTTTACCCTTCTCCTGTTTCCACATTTGCTGCAGGGACACAAAACTAGGCAATGTCCTTTAGCAGCGTTGCCAAATGCACTGTTCAAGAAAGCATCGGTCTTGTTCATCCATTCCGTGGTGTAATCACTCTGACTTCTCCAGCCCGTGTACATCCACTGACGGTCATCCATCCTCTAACATATGTATCGACGAGTAATGTAACCATCAATTGCATCTACATGGTGTTCCTACTGTCTAATAGGTGAGGATAGGTCCTAATCCCACCCGCAGATGCGTAGATGAGGTTAGTTTCCATGCTCTACTCCTATCCAAGATAGAATTTCGGCAGCACCTCCCCGCTGTTCTCCAGATACACGTCTTGTCAAAGAAGAGTGTGTATCCAGAGAACAACAGGGAGGTGATGCCGAAACTCTGTCTCGGACTAGAGCAGAACATGGAAACTAACCCATCTACGCATCCACGGGTTGTCCAAAAAGCGTGGACAATCCGAAATAGATACGGTCATAGATATGCAAAGATCTACATACCTCCAACCGTATCTCTTTCGAACGGGAGACGCCTAACTGGGTTACGCGATCTACGACAATGATACGAAAAGAGGGGTTATACCTAGGGTGGCGACGGAGTCAGGCTAGCGGGGCTGTGGCGGGTCGGTGCAGTGGCGGGACGACACGGTGCAGGCAGACCAACACGGTGGCGAGAACTCCGACTCAACTCTGATGGGCTCTTCTCTACAAAAATGGAACAAAATACTGTCATTTACAAAAAAATTCGGCAGAACCTCCCCGGCACGGTGAGGTTTCCAAAACCTGCAAAAAACAACGGCACGATGGCCGACAATCACATATGGCTCAACAGAAGCCATGTAGTTTGGATATCAATCCATGCAGAAGAATATATCCAAGTAGTACCACTACTTGTACTACTACTTTCACTATTGCTACTACTACTACCATTGGTTCTTCTACTACTACCACTATTGCTACAACTACTACCATTAGTTGTACTACTACTACTACCACTACTTCTACTACTACTACCACTAATTCTACTCCTAATACTACCACTAGTTGTACTAATACTACCACTAGTACAACTAATACTACTACAACTACCACTACCTCGACAATAATAAGTGAGAAGGCATACCGACAGGCGACAGGTAGTAGGGGCGGCGTCGGGATCAGCGAAGTCGGGGACGGGTCGAGCACGGATGGCGCCAGGCGGGTGGTCCATGGGGGTATGTGAGGGCAGGGCAAGGAAGAAAAAAAAAACCGGGCGCAGGGGTCGGTCAGTCAGGCGGCGCTTGCTGGGAAGGGACTGGGGCAGGAAGGGCGGGTGTGACTGGGCGGGCAGCGGGTGTGGTGGCTGGGGAAGAAGTGCCGGGGGAAGGCACAGCGTGTGTGTGCGGTATGGCTGGCGCGGGTGGCGCGGCTGGGAAAGGGCTGCCGGCGGGGCGGCGGCCGAGGCACGGCGCTGGGAACGGGCTGGCTGGGCGTAAGGCAATGTGGGATGGTGGTGCGTGGCGAAGGGGGGGTGGGGCGGGTGGCTGCGTGGTATGAGGCGAAGGCGGGCGGGTGGGCGCGGGGTGGCTGGCTGTGACTGCCCGGCCGGTCAAAAACCGCTAAGTCCGCGGCTTTGCCGAGTGCCGGATCAGGGAGGCACTCGGCAAAGATTTGTTTTTTTTTGTTTTTAATTTCTTTGCCGAGTGCCCCAGATCTGGCACTCGGCAAAGATGTAAATTTTTTTTAAAAAAAAAACTTTGCCGAGCGTCTCAGATCTGGCGCTCGGCAAAGAATTTTTTTTTATTTTTAAAATACTTTGCCGAGTGCCCCTTGGACGGCACTCGGCAAAGATTTAATTTTTTTTATTATTTCTTTGTCGAGTGGTCATGTGGATGCACTCGGCAAAGAGGAAATTTTACAAAAAAATTTAAAACATTCTTTGCCGAGTGCCTGATGGCTGGCACTCGGCAAAGACACCCTTTGTTGAGTGCCATGCCCCGGCACTCGGCAAAGTTTTTTTGTTTTTTTGTTTTTGGCCTCCAATTTTTTTGTGCAACCTTTTTAAAGCACTAGGAACTCCTAGTTACAATTTGAGGATTTTTTGTGGCTTTTTGTTATATTTAGTTACTTTATTTCGTTTACTTGAATTTTTCCGGAAATTAGAAATTTGAACTGCACGTGGTACGAATAATGGAGTTTAATGATTCGAAAATTGATAGTCATGTTAGTGAGTGTTGTGAGAGGCCGTATCCAGGAACGGACCCGAAATTTCAGACATCTTGTTCACGAAACATGTCCGCGAAATTGCGTGTGAAGTGTTTATAAATTCTATAAAAAGCAAACGAAGTCCGAAAATCATGAAACTTGTTGAGATGTCGTGATATCATATGTGGAGGCTATGATAAAAATTTCAGAAGATTTCGTGCACGTTGTCACGTACGATGCTTACAAACCAGGATAGCCGCACAGGCGTATCTGATATCACATGTGGAGATGTCCTGGTTTGTAAGCATCGTACGTGACAACGTGCACGAAATCTTCTGAAATTTTTATCATACGTGACAACGAGCTTCTTAGATTTTTCTATGATTTTTAAAAAATTCACCGAAAATAAATAAAAAGGAAATTCAAAACCACTGTTACTGTAGCAACCCGCTGTAACTGTAGCAAACCGCCGCTGAAAACCGCCCGAGGGGTAAAATAGACGGGTTTAGAAAGTTCAGGGGGTAAAACAGACGGTTTCATAATTGGGGGTGAAGTGGACCAAGTATGAAAAGTGGGGGGTTAAATAGATTTTTTCCTAATTCTTACTATCTTCTACCTATTGTTTTACTTCGTAACTTCGTTGTACTACCTGTTCAATTCCGTGCGTGTACAAGATTATACGAATATTTCTTCACCGCAGTTTACAAGATTGTATATATGCATACAATATATATCTCATTCGAGGCAATGCAATCTGGAATGAAGAAAAACAAGGGCTGCTGTGTATGTGCTTTCATCATTTCTCATGCGTAACATGGTAGAAAAACAAATGTGAAACCATGAGTGCATTCCTGGTCACTGCCTCAACTCTCATCTTCCTCCTGGATCATCGAGACTGACTGATTCGATCAGCTGTACATATATGTAGCTTGCTCTTCCTGTAATTATTCTTCAGCTCGCTGTCAAGTTATGAAATCAACGCGCACAGTCTCGGTCGGGCAGATCAGTGAGTTTGTCAAAAACGACTAGATCGTAGTATGGGCTATGGCTTATGTCCCGGAAGGAAGAGCAGGCCAGCTGGTTAACGCAGAGAGGCCAGAGGGACTAGAGAGTAGTTGTTAGGCCGTCTCCAATAGGAGACCAATTGCAGAACCCAAATCTAAAATGGGTCTTCAACGTAATACCTATAGCCTTCAACAGTACTTTATTTATATGGAAGACCCATTTTGGATGCCAGGAGATCCATTTGCAGAAATGGTTGTCTTTTGGGTCTTATTGTTGGAGAAGACAAAAAATAGGTATTGAACCCTTTGCCTATAACATTACCCAAAGGACGAATGGGTCTTGTATCTTGAGTCGCGATTGTTTAGAGACAGTCTAAGCAATGCAAGCAACGATGATGCGACGGCTGGTGTTTATTCGTACTAGATAATTTCCATTAGCAGGCATAAGCCAATCATGGTGTTCTCCTGCTGGCCCCATTGCACCTACATAATTGTTCTTAGTAAACTCTTGACCACGCACGCCAATTCATTAACGAAGTCAACTCCTTTGCTTTGTCGCATCGTTTGAAAAGTCTTTGCTCAGATTTAGTACTTGCAAGTACTGGGTGCATGAGATGAGAGAGCTATCAAGTACTGGGTGCCATGTCTGTCAGGCATTTTGCTCTTCTAAAAAAAGACAACATGGCAGATATATAGCCCGTCAATCTATAGCTTAGAGTGCAGGGAGATATTAACAATGATGAATTGATTAGGCTTAGATGAGCTGCATCAAGCTGGATACACATGTATATATGCACCCAAAAGTTCCTGCAAGTCTTAGAGTATCATATACTCCAGCTTAGCTAGGCTTATATATACTGCAATTATTGTGAGCGATCGAGCAAACGTGCCTAAACAACAGAGTAATTATTGCATTGGTATGGCGAAGAACAGTCAGACAGCCGCTAGGCAAGTCAGTCTAATGAATATATGAAAAAATAAAAATCTCTCCTAGACGAATATGAAACTTTTCTGAACGAAACTGCTTTGACATGGACACATCATCAGCTTGTCTGAAACTTGGAAACTTTTTTTAGTGATAAACATACTACTTATAGATAGATATATCCACATCGCTAAAATCTGTGTTGTTGGCTCTTGGCTGCTAGTGAATTGAACGCTGACCGGTCAAAGGGTTCATGCATAAACTGATTCCAGGACAGCAGGTTTCAAAATTAAACACAGCAAAGGGTACTAGCTCTTACTATTATATACCAATAATCTGCATATTTTGAAGAGCGGCAAATTAAAAATGAACTGAACTGAAATCTGGATATGTGCTGTGTGGTGGGGGCCTTGTCGGCCTCCTACAACAGCCATTGTTATTGCAACTGGGTGTATGTCAGCCTACTAGTTAAGCGCCATTTGCCCCTGGTCAGATCATTAGTCAAACAAAGTTCGTTCAGGGCCGCGGATTCCGATTATTAGCTGCAGGTTGCTCCTTAATTAATCAAACACACACCAATTATTTATGGCAAAATAAACAAAAGAAAAATCAAATGAGCATGCAAGTTCCTTGGCCAGGAGATTGTCTAGCTATCTAGGTGCAGGGCCCTTATTGCCTTTGGAGACTAGTTCGCCAGGCATTTTTGCAATACGTTATTAGGTTGTTAAGTACTTGATGAATGTCGGAGTACGTGCACTGCATTTGATCCCGTGCATGTGTATCTGAAACCAAGGTTCAGGTTCTCTGGCCCAAATCAAAACGGCTCTTCATCATCAGGTAAGTTCCCGGCCGGTCCTGGGTTTTGGGGATTGTTGGTTTTGCTGTATTGGCCGACTAACTAGCTACCACCTTGCATCGTTCCTGAGAAGAATTAAGTCTTTTTGGCTTGGCAGTGTCTGCTTAACTTAACTATCCAAGGCACAGTTTGTAAAAGGGAAACATGTACATATGCAGTTACCTGTTCCTACCACTTGCATTTTCCAAAATAGAGTTACAAGAATCGGCTCAATTCAGACGCAGTTTCCATTCGATTCTGAACTGGACAAAAGATCAAACAAAATGTAGTAAAAAGTGGCAGCAACGAAGCAGCAGCAATGCATGATTCTATTTCTATCTGCGCTTTGTTATTTCCACATGTATAAAGATCAGAGGGAGATTCGGAGTTCAAGGTATATAGAACAACCCTTGGTTTTTAGTATTTTGTTCAAAAAAAAAAAGTTGGCCTGGCGGGCGTGCTCCCTGAGTGGCTGACAGTCATAGGTAACCATTAAAATCCAGGAAATTCTATCATTTGCCACAAGTTGCGATAGTCTGCTTTCCATACTCTCATATGCATGGTGCAGTAAGCTGTACTCCTATCCATCTCGTTGACTGTCCACTCGCCTGTCAAAACTGGTTGTTTACTCAAGCTCTGTCACCTTTACAAGGACTACGGTTACTTATTCACCCTGCCTGCCACCACCGTTGAAACAGGAGGAAGAACAACATGCCATTATTTCATCTGATTTCAATAAAATATATATACATGCCAACCATATATAGTGCAGGTGCATGTATATATGATACATCAATTTGATCGAATCTCTAATTGACTAATTCTAATCTATTTGCATGTCAACGTTACCAGAGGCACAAGTGATGTTAGTTAAAACGGACAAAAAAAACGGATAATGCACGGAATTTTCCAATTTGTCATAATGGTTTTAGTTTGGATTAAACTGGAACTGGAAGAAATAAAAATGACGCTGTCAGGTAAACCACGAGTAGATGGGCATGTGCACAATGGGCCTTGACCCAGATCAACAGGCTGACAAAGGAGCCCATCAGGCTAACAACAGTATTCGAAATAGTGACCATGGGCCGGCCCGACTGAGTATGGGCTGAATGCACGTAGGCGTTCAGCTCCCCGGCTCACTTCCATGTCTTTGTATGATAGCCGTCGCTTCAATCAAATCAAGAGAGGAAATATGAATGGACTCAAAAAAGAAGACGATAACAAGTGCAAGCTA
The DNA here is from genome assembly GCA_904845875.1 of Miscanthus lutarioriparius. Taxonomy (NCBI): domain Eukaryota; kingdom Viridiplantae; phylum Streptophyta; class Magnoliopsida; order Poales; family Poaceae; genus Miscanthus; species Miscanthus lutarioriparius. Next base: position 79,782,375 of record CAJGYO010000019.1, on the reverse strand, counting down.
AAAAGGTAAATTAAAAAGTATTTAGCTAATAGTGTCACGTTAGGGGCGGCATTTGTAAAATCAAAAAAAGAAGGAAAAAAAATCACAATCATACAATTTGATTAAACCGGTAGGTGCTGTCAGGGTTGAAGGCAAGTCTGAATGTCTGATGGTGAAATCTGAATCTCTGATGCCGAAACTCTGAAGATAACTGAAGAAGAGCGAAAAGGCATGCATGGTGAAACACTGGAATGGCTGCATACAATTTTTTACTCTTAACTTGTTTACCTCAGGTTAATTATATTGGGAGGGATATAATACCAAGCCTGTAATGGAAAAAGGCAAGACAATTTTGCCAACTAGTTTTCTCTTACTCTCTCTAACGTAGAACCCTAGTATCCCCTCTTTTTGGTATCACTTGGTAGATGGTATCATTGCCGATCACTTACCACCGGTTACCGAGAGTGAAGATGGTTTTTGGAACCCGCCAGACGCCAGTGTTGGGCTGTTAGTAGTAGTGGTTTTTCTTTAAAGGCTTACAGGATTTTCCTACCGTACCTCATCTAATTGTCGTAGATAACAGGCTTGCAGACATGCTATATATGCAGTTTATTAGCTAGCTTGAGCCATGAAATAAATAAATGGCATAAATAAATAAATAAATGTTTGGTGAGTTTTTTTATATTACAAGTTAGGAGTAGAAGTTTCTTGTTCAAAGCTTAAACGTCGTCCACGGAGTGACATGTCCATGAATTAAAGTTTCTTGTTCAATGGCATTTATCTTTCGGTTGTCTAGCGCTAACGACTCAACCTGTCAACATGAGTGACATGTCGATTTTACAACAATTGCTGCTCTGATCAGGCGTGTGCAACGATATCAGAAAACAAACACATTTCAGGGATGCTAAATACTGTATTCATAACGTACATTTGTCGACGCAAAAGATTGTTCTTTTTACAACAACAAAAACACATACTCAATTCTTTTTTTCGCGAACGGGTTTTACAGCCCGTGTTTCATTAAGACGAAAGGAGTTTTTTAGTATAACCGGTTGTTAGGCCTGCTACATCAAATCGTTTGCGAAGGCTGACAACCTACAACTAGATAGCCCTAATATACTAACGGCGGTCGATGGTGCCACAAAGTCGGCGCCAGCAAGGAACGCCCAAACAGAAGCTAAGGGGGTAAAGCCCGCATCGATCCACTGTCCGCCTTCGCCATGGATGCGCTGCGCGACAACCGCCGGAGTGGAGACCTCATTCCTAAAGATCCTCGCGTTTCGTTCTTTCCAGACCTCCCAAGAGACAAGGAGCACCAGCGAATCAAACCCCCGACGCTGCTCCGAACTAAGCAAAAGTCTTCGATGCAGCCACCACTCGATCGGGTCCCCTTCCCCCAAGTCCGCCATGAGCTGCTGGAGGCCGACAGGCTGCAAAACCCTGAACCAAATTTCCTTAGTCACCACACAGCCTGACAGGAGGTGGGCTACCGTTTCGGATTCTTGGTTGCCAAGGATGCAGCAGTCATCATCTTGCAAGCCGTGGTGCTTCCGCCGATCCGCGGTCCAGATCCTGTTGTGCATTGCCAGCCAGAAGAAGAGCTTCACCTTCGGAGGCGCTCTGGTATGCCACAGCTCCTTAGCACCCAGCAGTTCAGTCGACCCCGCGAAGAAAGCACACCGAGTACTGCCCGTCCGGCGACCACTTCCAGATGAACCGGTCGGATTGCAAGGGGTCCAAGACCATGTTGTGGACCAAGGCCCATGTTCTGAGGTAATCACAAAGCACCTGAGTTGTCGTCGCCCCAGTGATTTCCCTGACCCACCTCCGATTGAGCAGGGCATCCCTGACCGAGCGACCGCGGCCGATCCTCGACGTTGCATTGTAGGGCCGGCGCGAAGGAGTGTAGTGGCCCAACGCTAAGCCATCTGTCCTTCCAGAAGCTCGCCGTCATGCCGTCGCCCAGCCGAACCGAGCAAGAAGCCTCAAACATTGCCGCAACGACCGGCTCTCGCTTCGCCGGTAGACGAGCCCACCCCTTGTCTGGTTCGACGCGGTGCAGCCACTCCCAACGGAGCCGCAGCACAAAACCGAACAGACGAAGATCGATCATGCCGAGCCCACCATTGATGGTAGGAGAACACACCGTGCCCCAGGCCAGCTTGCAGTTGCCCCCACCCGCCGTCTCTTTCCCGGTCCACAAGAACGCCCTTCTTCTTTTGTCAATCTGGTCGATCGCCCAAGCAGAAAGACATGTCGCGATGGAGACGTGGACGGGGATGGAGGATAAGGTGACCTTTGTGAGCAGCGCGCGTCCCGCGCACGTGAGAAGGCCGGATTTCCAGGTCAGAATTTTCGCTGCAATAGCGTCGACAATAGGTTGTTCTTGAGCTCGACGGAGCTTGTAGATGGATAAGGGCACACTGAGGTACTTGCACGGGAATGGTGCAATTCGGCATGGGAAGACCGGCTGGACCTGAGCAATGTCCTCTTCAGAGTAGCGAATTGGCGACGCCAGGCACTTGTCAACATTGGTCACTAGCCCCGACGCCCCCGCAAAGCACTCAAGAATGGCACGGATGCAATTCGAACTGATCAATAAGACCAATTAGCACCATAGATAGATCCTAGCTATGAAGTATGAACCCAAAATAAAAACGAGCATCCGGAAGCGAAAAACAACTGAAATTGATGTATAATTAAGGATCATGCCGCATATCAATCCATCGTCGTGGATCGACAATCAATCTGTGATGATACATGAATGAGAAGGAGTAGTATGATAATCAATAGAAGTTGTTGGATCCCTGGTAGGAGAGTCCAGTGGACCACCAGGCGGTGATGGCGTCGTCGACGACGATGGTCTTCCGCGGCGAGCTGTAGCCGGTCATCCTGACGACGAGGCCCCGGGTGTTGCCGAGCGCGGCGAACACCTGGTACGTGATGCCCCAGTTGCGCGACGCGGGCACGTAGTTGCAGTCCGGCTCGCCGGCCCTCTTGACGGCTAGGTCGCCGACGTCACCGCTGCCGCCGACGTTCATGACGTAGAGCAAGAGCCAGTAGTAGTTGCCCTGCACGTAGAACCTGACCCCGCCGGAGCGCTGGCACGGCACGCGGCGGAACTGCACGGGGACGATGCCCGCCACCCGTGGCGCGAGGATCAGGAACGACGGCGGCGCCATGTCGAAGTGCTGCCGCGGCGGGTTGCACCACCCGCCGTTGTCGCTGGGGAGATTCCAGTTGGGCGGGCACAGGTTGGTGCCGGTGACCACGACGGACGGCGAACCCGGGTTGCACCACCGGGAGTTCACGCACCGCAGCTCGTAGCACTGCCCGCACCCGCTGCCGCTCGCGAACAGCGGCGTGCTCAGCGCCGCCGTGCGCGTCGAGTAGAGCGACTGGATGTCATTGGCGCCGTAGCCGCACGCGCCGCCTGCATGCGTTCCAATGATCATTTCCATGCAAAGCCACAAAGGCATAACACATACATGCATAGTCTAAAATAAACCTGTGGTCTTTTGGGTCCTAAACTTCTTTCTTTCTTTTTTTTATTTCTGGGTCTCTATATAAACTTGTTCTAGGCTCCAGCTCTAGTTTAAAATAAATTTCAACCCACTCCACAGGACATGGTATGCTATATAACTCAGCGTTAACGTGGACATGACATGTTTGGTTCAATATTTAAACTTATACGGCAGTGTCATATAGGTCCCTAACTTCAATATCTAGGTTCCTAACTTATAAAACAGTATATCTTATCTTAGTTCTCAAACTTGCTAAACGAGCCACATAAGATACCTAAATTTGTATGGTGTTGCTATCTAGGTCCCTAACTTCCAAGGCTACAAATACAAGTCCGCAAACGTGATAATTAGACCACAGGAGATCCAAATTACTGTTGTTTAGCCCAATTAGCAAGTTTGGGGACCTAGATTAGCAATTTTGGATATAGTGTCACACCCTGCATCCAAAATCTGCTTATATGGTCCAACTCCGTACGTGAAACGGGTCTTCATATGCATATCATCTCTCTTACACAAAATATTTTGGGTCATGCCATGGGAGGGCGAGTCATGGCACGACACAAAATATTTTGGGTCATGCCGGCACGACATGAACGTGAGGGTCTGTCATGCCTGGGATCTCGGTACGATGGGCTATATGGCCCGACGCGCATTTTTGGCCAGCACGACACGAAAATGGCACGTAAGCACTCCAACAACGCTACAATGTGATTTTTAGCATTTACTATATTACCACTCATCTAATCCTTGAATAGATTATAAAAATCATTAATTAGAACTTTCATGAAAATAGTACACATGAATTTTTTTGTATATCACAAGCGGATAAAGAAAACTAAGAGAAATACTTTGAGGGTTGTGCTTGGGCTGGCATGACCTAAAACGTGCCGGCGTGCCATGGGCCATGCTTGAGCCGAAGAAAGATTTATCGTGCCATATCGGCACGGACAAACGTGTCTCGCGTGCCTATAGGGCACGATCTGAAGCGACATGAAGCACGAGGGTGTCGTGTCGTGCCGGCACGGGATGTCCCAACTCCCACCTCTATATATCGTAATTACTGCATACAACTAATGGATCGGGGTGTTACATACAGGGATCTAAATAGCATCGACCCACAAGTTTAGGTCCCTTTTATGGTCCGTTTAGCAAGTTTGGAAACTTGATATGCAATTTGTTATGCACGGGGCCTAGATGACACGACGAAGCACGTTTAGGTACTATACCCAACAGGACTGATGCTACGCCGGTATGTGGAGCAAGTAAAAACTTATTTGAAGTAATCCTAGAGTCAGAGACAAATTTAAAGATCCAGAAATTATAAGAAAAAAAAACAGAAATTTAAGACCTGGATTTAGGACTTAAAAAAGATTATATATAAATTTAGGAACCGCCAATATATTTTGCTCTATAGTACATGCATACTCCAAGTAGTAGGCGGCAACGTACCGAAGTCTGCGCCGAGGCCGGAGTCGTCGCCGTAGAACGTGGCGCTGCCTTCTTGCCAGTCCGACGTCGTGAAGGGCGCGGCGGCCTGGTCATAGCCGCTGCCGCTCGCGAGGTGTGCCGCCATGATTACGGCCGCGACGACGGCGATCACCGGAGCTCTCGACGCCATGGTATATATATATATACACGCACCGTAATGTAATGTATGTATGAATTGGATAGAACAGAGCTAGCTAGCAAGCTCGCCGCCGTACGTACGTCCGGCCGGCCGACGACGACCCTTGTTGGTCGACCGATGGAGATGGATGCGACGACTTGTGCTCTGCTGGCCAGACGACGAGCGGGTTGACGTCGTTTATAAAGCAGCAGCAGTTAGCCGCGATTGCCCGGCCGGCGGACCGGCCGCTACGACGTGTTGGGCAGCACGTTGAGATGAGATCGAGGGGAGGGAACGAGGGATGATGATGTACCTGTACAGCTGCACTGCACAGCTCGTCTTCGCCTCCGAGAGTTCGTTGTTGGCCGCACGATACGTATTTCCAACTGGTCAAACTCCATGGCCGCGCGAGCTTCAATTCTCTTTCTTTGCTCTGCTCGCCGAGGAATGCTTATGCTTCCCATTACAGCACAACATGCTAGGCACGCAGCACTGTGTGTGAAACATCCGGTAGGTAGGACGGCGACGGTTATCCTATTCCGATGGCAAGATTGGCCCTGTTCATTTTTAAGGGACGCAACCCAAATCGACTGAGCAACGTGGGCCTGAAACATCCGGTCCATAGCGACGTGGTGGTAATCATGGTATGTCTCAAAATAATTTTCTGCATACAGTTTACAATGTACATTTTAGTCTTTTGTTTTTCAGGTTTATGCATGAGTTACACAGCCAATCCCTATTAGTCCAGCCTCTGGCTATTAAAGAGCAAGCTCACAGTGTCCCCCCAAAAAAAAAAAAAAGAGCAAGCTCACAAAAATAAAAAATAAAAAAAATTAACAGCAACTTAGCACTAAGCAAAATAACCATCCATACTTGGCAATGACCTCGATTGTCGTTGTCTTCACCATACGACAAGCCTATTTCAGTTTCGGGCTATCATTCTCTTTCTAGAGGCTGGACGAGAAGCACGTCCATTAAGTAGCCCAAAAATAGCCTATAAATAATAATTTTTTAATCATCAAAGCCCCCCTTCGTTTTTTTTGAATTACAAGGATGCAGAGTACACAAACACACATGTGCACCTCTATGAACACACACGCAAACCCTATAATATCTCTATGAGCACCTTCAAATATATAACTGAGCCAATAAACCATGAAGTTGACAAAATTACCACATATGCCTCGCTGTCGACGGGCATATCATCTACCAATGAAAGAATAGTGTCTTAAATTCTGGATCTAGAATAATTTTAGAAAAAATGTGAGAAGTTAAGGACTTGAACTTTGGGTGGATAGGTTTCACCACAAGAAAACTAACTAGCTGAACTACACTCAGTTCACATAAACCTATTCATTCTGACCGAACAAAATACCCTAAGGAAAGCGTTTGGAACTTTGGATGTAGATATTGGAGGTGTTGAAACTGAATTGTATACAAAACTGCATCATCCTTGTTTTTGGAAATGGCTTACAATACCCAATTTATTGTTTGGATGTACATAGAATTGATACATCTTCTTCTCTTCCTCGCCACCGTACCCATGACCCGATGTCTCACATCACCGGAGATGGGGAAAGAGTCTGTAGGAGGTAGGGAAAAAGGAGCATTGAGAGAGGCACTAGGGATCAAGGGCGTGGAGAGGGTCAGGGCAGCAATAGTGGATAGCGTTGGGCTGGGGCAGCGTAGAGCCGTAGAGAGGGTGGAGCGGCGACGGAGGCATCAAGGTTGGAGGTGCATGTCCCGAGAGAGTGGGCAGACGGTCATGATTCTCCGACCAGGGGGGATTTCACGAGGCCACTTCTACTTTTAGTTCAGTATAGGGAATGGGGGTTGTAATTCTAAATCTCAACTCTACAGACATCCCAACAATAGAATTGGGGAAACCAAATTCCAATTTTCAATTCTAAGCTCCAATATCTATATCCAAGCGGGGTATAAATTATTTCACATTCTCCTACACAAACATGAAACGGAACGCATGGTATCTACTTGTTGTCAAGGTCAAATAAATCAAATGTATATTTATATGTACGTCTTATCTCTCTTCGTGTTCATGTACTAAATAGCTAGAGACCTAGGACAGTATATCTTTTTTCAAAGAAAAAACAAATATTCCTACAACTACAATTTTTAGAGCTTAGATTAGGGTTACTTGAGCTAAGTTGGTTAAGTTTTTTGTCGTGATGGAAAGCTATCTATCGGGGTTCAAGTCCTCGATTTGAGCACGTCGACAACAAGGTGTATATGACGACTTCATCAATCTCAAGATTTGTCGGTTCAATCTTTCAGAGGTAATCATAGAGATAGAGTGTACGTACGTATGCTTGTAAGGATGAATGAGCATGCATATATGAGTGTTTGTGTCTATATTGTGATTAACAAAGATTAGCATTAATTATATATTATATATCGTAGAAATAAAAACCATGATCAGAAAGCAGCTAGGGCAAGCAATGCTACGCAAATAAAGGACCCATATTTTTGTTTCGCACGCCATGTCTTTTTTTTCCCGAAAGATGTGTCTCAACTCTCATGTTGTGTCAAACACACTAGATTTACCGGTTCAACTCAATTCTTTAATTTAGATATGCTCATAGGGATAGTGTGTGTGCGTGTGTTCATAGGGATGAGTGAATGCTCGTGTATATGAGGTCTCGCAAAAAAAAAGGATACCAGATCTAAATCATTTGCCTTAACCGTGCAACATGCCATAGCTCCTCTTCATTTTGATGATGTGGGACTGGGACCATAACAGGGAATCTGGCTACAAACAATAAAACTTTCCATCCACAAAAAGATCCTTGCTGACTTTTCTTTATAGTTGTTGTTTCAGCTAACTTAATAAGCAACATTATTTGTTTATTTTATTATATTTATATAAACGTTCCTTTCATGTATGTTGGTTTGGTTGATGGTGGTGGTTATCCCAGTCTAGGATCAAACGTGGCTGGTTTAAGGCCTTTCGTGTCCCTATCTAACATAGATTACGTCATTAATTGAATTGCTCCCACAATTTTGAGGAGCCTAATTTTGCCACGTCCCCTTTTTTTGATGTAAGGTAATATAAACAAGATGTTTTTGTCAACTGCATGGAATTTTTATTTTTTTCATCCGCCCTCGATTATTTATATATATATATATATATATATATATTGGCTACAAAATAACTTATTTTGTAGCCACTTTGAGTTACGATAATTACTACGTTAATTTACGAGATTATAGTAACTCCTTACTAAGTGGTTTACTATAACGTTATGATAAATATCCCCATGTGTTATAGTAACCCAACTATCGTAAATATGTATTGACATTATCGTAAATTAGTATATAAAATTATCGTAAATGGAGGTGACTACAGAATAACTTATTTTGTAGCTGGCTACTGAATATACTCTCCGTATACACACACACTCCTATTGCAATCCTATGGTCCAAAACCAATCAGAATCCATTCATCCTCTTCCCCTTCTCCTTTTCCCCGAATATATATGTCTCGATCTCGTAGCAGCGTCGGGATACAATCCCTTGTCTTGGCTGAAGTGGCAGATCAAGGATTAGGACTTAGGAGTATGGGGGCTCATTTGTTTGTTGAATTTGAGGGTTGTACATGTGAGGGTTTGATGCCTCCATGGTAAACTATCATTTTTCCTTTTGCTTGGGAAAAGCTAAAGCTATACGGTCTCCGTTTGGAAAGAAAAATGCAATTCCAGGACGATTGATGGATAAAGATAATTGAGAAAACATGCAACTATCGATCCGTCGTCATTCGCTAGATTACAATGCTATGAGCATATTTCATATTGTTGCCTCGTTGAAATATGAATGGAGGATTGTAGAGCAAAGCATATGACTGCATGGAGTCACCGAGTCAATACATCGCAGCAGTGGCTGATGTCTTTGTGATGTGCACCTCCTAGTTTCAACATTTGGAAGCCAATTAACTCATTATTTGTTATGCAAAACAGTACTTATACATGTTGTATGTGTTAACAACTACTTGCTAGAGAAGCAACTACTTGCTGAGAAGGAACGAATTAACGATGAGTGCTTAGTACGAACAATTCAGAATTCGGTTACAGAGTTTTCTCCCCCCTCTGCTTCGCCCCTTGTCCTCTTAATACTATCCTATTACAGCCAGTCTGGGCCAGCAACAAAAGGGTTGGGCTTCTTCTTCCGAATGGGCCTGGGCACCGGGGGTTCTTCAGATGATTGACTTGGCAGCACAGTGTTAATAGTATGCTGAAATTGGGACTGTCTCTGATAATCTAGAGCGTCGGGGGAGGGGGCATTCCGAAAATGGCTCTTATAAGCCTGCTTCCCCAACATGGGAATAGACATATAAGAGAGTTTTTGGGTTCTTGAGAGCTTGGGTTAGGGAGAGGTTTTGATCTACCTCCATCACTAAAAAGAGAGATCTGAGGAGGATTTGGAGCCTCCCAAAAGTAGATCCAAGAAAGCTTTAGAGCCCATTCAAAACTTAGTATGATGAGTATTTACTATAGAAAAAAAATCAATCCTTCAGATAGCATCCTAGCCGTCCTTGGCGCCAATGCAACACAGATTGGTGGTGAATCCATCCTCGCTTGGTGGAGTTCATGGAGAACACACTGGAGCGGCGACTAGAGATGGGGAGCCGACTCCCTCTTCGCACTGGTGGCGTGGGAACTGTGGAAAGAGTGAAATGCAAGATGTTTCCGCCAAACCGCCTCCACAGTCCCCCAGGTGTTGGCGATCATCAAGAATGTTGACAACCAATGGATTGATGCCGGGGCGTCCAAATTAGGTTGCTTAGTACGTGAGTAGTCGCCAAATGAACACCTAGCTAGGGAGGCTTTGCTGAAATGTAATCTTCTTGTCCTCCTTAGCGTGCATTAAAATGGCGCGTCGTGTAAAAACTTCCTTTACTTCATACAAAGATGCGCAAACCTTTTACGTATTCGAGAAAAAAATACTTCAAATAACATATCAACCTCGTTGCGTTTCATTGCGTATTCATCGAAAAACCTGGGCGGCTGGCCGGGGTCGCTGGCGGTGAGTCCGCCCCTGGAGCCTCCCAACACTTGTTGACTCCCGCCTCTTATATTTGCTTCATCTCATAATGGACTCCCCTCATCGCCACCCATGGTTTTTCCCGTTAGGGCTTTTCACGTAAATCTTGGTGCCCTCTCTTGATTCAGTAGTTCTCTTGTCATATGCGTTGATTAAGTTATCATCTTGCTTGCTATTGTTCCATATGTGAAGTGGTTGCTCGTCTAGATGAGCTTGGGTTCTTTGATATATTGAGTACGTATAAGATGTTGGGGCTGATGCATTAGTGAGCTAATTGATGCTAATATATTATTGATACAAGATGAGCCAGCTTATGGTTTGATGGATTCAAGTTTAGGTGCTCTTTTGAATCATGCACACAAAGATGTTCAGTGATATGCTTGTGAGAAATTAATTTGACTAATTTTGATTATTTCACTGCCGGTCTGTTATCACAGTCTTCGACATGGACCAGCAGTATAGGTGGTCTGTACACTCCAAACGAACCGCGCGCGATGCTGACATCTCAGGGACTCTTCCATGCGTCCTGATTGACCTGCTGGTGGCTGCCTCCTCAGAGAAAGCATATGAGCTTGTGTGGGTCACTCCGGACTCAGCGGCGTTGGCTGCGCCATTCTTTCATCAACACTCCAATTAATTAACCAATGACATGAACAATCCTGTCGGTGTTTCGGACCGAGGGTCCTCTACCAACTAGTGAATTTGAACTGCGTGCCCCTAATCCCGGATGGTGATGCAAAGAGACACAAGGTTTATACTGGTTCAGGCAATCGATGCCCTACGTCCAGTCTGAGAGATCGATCTTGTATTCCTTGCACCGAAGTGCTAGTAGTAGGGGGTTACAAGCACAGGGAGAGAGGGAGCTAATCCCAGGTCTCGGCGAGGTGTCGTGTGGGCTGCTTGAGACGTTGCTCTCAGGCGGCTGGGATGTGTATGTGTGTGAGCTACCAGGTGTTCTTCCTCTTTCTCCTTTTTTGCCCCCCAGAGCTATCCCTGGCTGCTTCCTTTTATAACCGCAAGGAGGGAGCCAGGAGTACATGAGTGAGCTATACGTGGAGCCTACTGTAGTTCAGTCCTATAGCAGCATGGTGTTGGGGATGGCGATTGGTACTTGACTAGCGCGCCATGCTGGCCAGGCCTGAGGTTGTGGGAGTCCTTGTTGACGTCTAGTTAGTATGGCTTCCACTGTAGGAGACATGCCGTGCCTTGTGTGTTCTTAACTTGGTGGAGTGCCGAGGCCTGGCGGGTGCTGTAGCTGATCGTGCCGAGGCTTGCTTTGCCAAGGCCTCGGAGGTGACCCGTGTATGATGCGGGGGTCTCGGTGGTCAGCGTCGTACCCGGTTCAGGTGGAAAAGTGTGGAGCGTGTGTCCACAGGGCACGGTAACCCCTGCACCGTCAGTAGGGGATGGTAAAAAGGAGATTTGACCGCTGTCCCATCGCCCTTGTTGCTGTACCCTGTCAGTCGTGGCTGATGTAGTAGGTGTGACCAGGCGCATTTAAACGGATGTGACGGCTCGCCAGAGGGACGGTTGAGGCGGAGGCAACGAGGATGCGGGACGAGCCCGGCCTCGGCCGAGGCGGAGATGGAATAGTACGTCCGAGGCCCTGTCGGGGGTCTCGGACGAGGCGGAGGACGAACGGTTGGTCTTTCATGCTGATTCTCGAGACTACTGGGACCCGGACTTGACCCTCCACGCCACTTTGTCCTTGGCGTAGGAGTTAGGTAGCACAGGGCAGTATGAGTGTCAGCAGGGGGCACAGTGATGAGCATAGTGGTAGGTAACCCCTGCTGCGCTCGGTCCCCTATTCCGTCGGTCATTCTGCCTGTACTGTGCCAACGTGCGGCTGACGTTGTGGGAGTAGTGGGGCGTATTGACTGGACGTGGCGTTTTGTCAGGGGAGTCGGTCGGGATGGAGGTGACGAGGTTGTTCCCGAGCCCAGCCTCAGGCGAATAAGAGAATTGGTATCCCATCCGAGGCATTGCGGGGCAGGGCCTCGGCGAGGGGGCCTCGGCGAGAGGGCCTCGGTGGGGCGGAGGGCTTTGGCCTTTCGTCCTGAGGCCTCGGCGCAAGCCTTGGGCGAGTCAGAGAATCTGCCGAGACCTCGTGATTGTCCTTTGGCTTTGATTTTTGCAAGGCTTAAGCAATATTTTCGGTTCTTGCTTAGGGTACCCCTTCTTGTGGTATCCGACAGTAGCCCCTGAGCTTCGGGAGGAGTGCGGGCACTCTCCTGAGGTTTTGACGAGACTTGGCTCGTAGCAGCTCCCGTCGGGATTGTGTTTTGTACTTGGTGGTTCCGGTGGGTGTGTGAGCGTGGCGCACTCCGCCGGTGTAGTTTTCGAGGCCCCTGGAGGTGGAGTTACTCCTCCAGGGGCTTTTTTCGTTTTCGCGTTTGAGCGAGGAGTTTTTATCGCATTTGCCGAGCCCACAAGCGTAAGTTCGGGTTGCGGGGGTCTCGGCGAGGCTGCAGGAAAAGCCCTCTAGCCTCCGCACGGAGCGAGAGGTCCGTCAGGGATTCCCCTGACTTTGGGTACGACCCTCACGCTTCCTTTTCGCTCGGAAGGAGGGGTGGAATGTGCCAGGCTACCCTCGATGGGCATGAGCGTGGGCACTTCCGGTGAGCTGTTATCGGGTAGTCCGAGTGGAGGCCCGAACCCCGTTCGCTAAGGGTCGGCTAGCGGTCCGAAGACGCACTCCAAGAGTACCAGAGGGTTTCTCTAGTGGGTGCCGAGGCCGTTCGCTGGGCCTCGGTGCCTCGGTGCCTCGGTGCCTCCCTACGGTGGGATCCCATTCGGAGACTTCCCTGCCGGTCTCGAACACGACTTAGGATGCCCCGAGCGATCGAGCGATCGTTCACTCGGGCCTCGGCCATTCGTAGGCTCACCCCAAGGTCATCCCTGACTCTGTTGCCCTGGGGCGACTGTCGAAACCTCTGGAGGCCCAGCCTTCGAACCCCTGGACCGTAACGGGCTCGGTGCCCTTTATCGTATTTGTAATGAAACTTCTAGCATGGACTTAGACCGTTTGTCTTTGTCTTGGGCGCAGGAGGAGCCCCCGAGCCTCCGCCAGGAGCAGGAGGGCGGTCAGGGGTCCCCTGGCTTTTTCATCCAACCCTCACATGTCCTTTTTGTTCGGATGGAGGGTTTGTTTGCCGAGCCCATTCTGGTGCGAGCCGGAGCCGCTGGTCTCGGCAAGGTTGCAGGAAGAGCCCCTAGCCTCTGCGCGGAGCGAGAGGGCCATCGGGAGTTCCCCTGGATTTTTATACGCCCCTCGTGCATGAGGGTTTGTTTGCCGAGGCCCCTTTGGGCGCCAGCCTAGGTCGTGGGGTCTCGGCATATCTGCAGGAAGAGCCCCCTAGCCTCTGCACAGGGCGAGAGGGCCGTCGGGAGCTTCCCTGTCTTTTTGTACGACCCTCATGCTTCCTTTTCGCTCGGAAGGAGGGGTGGAATGTGAGCGCTACCCTCGGCAAGGTTGTAGGAAGAGCCCCTTAGCCCCTGATAGGTGGCACCGTGGGGTTCCCCGACTTTTGTATGACCCTCATGCTTGTAGTCCGAAGGAGGGGTGGAAGGCCCGCTAACCCGATGGGCTCAGCTAGGTGAGCTGTTTAGTGGTCCGAGTGGAGAACCACTCCAAGAGGGTACGACTAGTGGTCCAGAGACACACTCCAAGAGTACCAGAGGATTTCTCTAGTGGGTGCCGAGGCCGTTCGCTGGGCCTCGGTGGGTCGGTGCCTCCCTATGGTGGGATCCCATTCAGAGACCTTCCTGCCGGTCTCGGACATGACTTTGGGCGTCCCAAGCATTTCGCTTGCTTGGGTCTCGGTCCCGTATAGGCTCGCCCACGGTCGTCCCTGACTCTGTTATCCTAGGGCGGCTGTCGAAACCTCTTGGGGCCCAGCCTTCGAACCCCTGGACCGTAATAGGCTCAGAGCCTGGTTCCTTCATATGAAAGGAATAGGCCGTGGGGAATATCTTCCCTATTGGCTCGGCCACAGGTGGCGCGCCTTTTGAGGCGGCTTCCTAGGGAGGTGAAACGACGCCTGCTGCCGTAGTGGCCGAGCATAACGTGGTGGATGGGACGTAACTGTTCTCGCATTTAATGAGGGAGACGTGGGCGCGTGGGCCGGCGAAATCGGCTCGTGGTTAACTACGCCGGATCAGGGGGGAAACTTCCCCGATTTCATCGCCTGTTCATTTTGCCTCCTCCCTGCATAAATACCCAAAGAGTCCCGCCCCTCCTCGTCTTACCTTGCCTGCATTAGCACTGCCTCCGTCAAGCCGTCGCTAGAGCAGCGGGTGCCAGGAAGAAGAGGGGAGAAGAGCGAGCCTAGGGAGAAAGCGAGGAAAAAGCAAGAGTGTGGGAGAGAGAGAAAAAACTCACCGCCGCACCTGATTCCTCCATCGCACCCATGGCCGGCGACATCGTCGTTGTCGAGGCGGACCCCTGGGATCCGTCGGATGTCACCGAGGAGATGCTTCAGTCGCTTGTTGATGGCGGACTCCTTCGCCCGGTGACAGACCCCACCAGGCCAGAGTGGATTGCTCCATATGGCGAGCCAGAGCTGAGGCCCCACGACGGCTACGTCATAAGCTTCGTCTCCTTTCATGAGCGCGGCCTCGGCATCCCGGCGGATCGGTTCATGCGGGCACTCCCGCATTACTACGGCGTGGAGCTCCACAACTTCAATCCCAACTCCATCGCTCAGGCGGCTATCTTTGTTGCCGTCTGCGAGGGGTACTTGGGGATTGCTCCCCATTGGGAGTTGTGGCTCCACCTATTCCGGGCGGGGCACACTACCAAGCCATCGGGAACATCGGGTACGAGGAAGGCGACGAGGGCCGGCGGCTGCACTCTCCAAGTGCGCCAGGACCGCCTGCACCTCTACATTCTGGCCCAGCTCACGTCATCCAATCGCCGGTGGTACACGAGTTGGTTCTACCTTCGCAATGATGACGGAGGACTTCCCCCCTATACTGGGCGGATTGTGGGGAGTTGCCCGGAGAGATGGAAGTACGGCATCCCGAAGGATGACCAGCCCAAGCTGCAGCCGCTTCTAGAGGGGCTGGCGAGGTCGGTGGCGGCTGTTCGAGATGAAGCTGGGTGAGCCCATTGAGGGCACCCGGATGTCTTCCTCCGCCCTTTCCGATGAGGAAATTCTTCATCGGGTGGGGGAGACGGTAGAGGCGAAGCTGAGGGGTGGCAACTTGACCCCTATCTCTATGCGGCCGTCGCGGGGGTTCCTCTCGCTGGTAAGTCGTGCGCCGCTTGTAGACTCCGAGCCTCCTCAGTCTCCCCTTACCCCTTGTTTCCTTATGCGTGTCCGTCGTTCCTATAGGGGATGGGGGACATATGCTCATCTCCACCGCCCGTTCCCGAGGACGCGAGGCGGCGGGCGATCAACCGCGCGCACGCCGATGCGCAAAAAAGCGGAAAGAAGCCAAGGCGGTGAAGCGCATGAAGCAAATCCTCACGCACGAGGAGCTAGATAAGCGTCGCCGTCAACAATGGAAGGATGGTCTCCCATTGGAGGAATCCCCGTCGACGTCGCTGTCGACGGAGGCCTTGGACGGGGATGACGGGAGCGAGGTGGGGCGAGGTCCCCTGGACCATCTTCCTGACGTAGTGGAGGTGGTGCCCGGGGCGATGGCAAGCAGCCCGGCACACCCGGGAGGAGGAGGAGAAGCGGACCCGGGGTCGGCGGTTGTCCGCTCCGGGGCCGAGGCTGACACGCTCGAGGCGCGGGCGTTGGGCAAACGCGCCGTCAGCCCGGTGGGCTCGGCGGCTGTGGTGGAACAAGTGGCGGTGGAGGCGACACCACCGCCCCCGCAGAGGACCGAAGGGGCGCCGGGGTCCATTGAGGACCGACCGGCGCCGATGGACACGGAGGCGACGCCTCTGCCGCCGCCTCCGCCGTTGCGGACGAGGTTTGCCGTGGCGAAACGGTTGCCGCCCCGTTCAAGGTAAGAGTATTTTTGGCAGGGTCATAGTGCCTTCCATTCGCCTTTTGGTCTCGCGCTGACCCTGTCGGTTATTTTTCCTTAGTCGGAAGCGGCCTACGGACGAGCTTCCCTTGGCGCCCCTTAAGGCGCTCAAGGTGAGCCCCGGCTCCTCCGCCCACTGGGTGGCAGAGGCACAAGCCGCTATCCAACGCGGCGCGGCATCGGCGAGGGTCGATCCAAAGGAGCCGGCCGCCCAAGGAGGGGCTGCCGAGGCGGCCCCTACACAGACGAGGGAGGGAGTGCCTCCACCCCTTGAGGGCGAGGCTCACGAGTCGGATGGGGCCGGCGTGCCCTTGGTTGCCGAGGCCCTCGGGGTCTCCGGGGCTGAGGCAACGGAGGCCAGGGCGTCCAAGACCACCGAGACCGCAGTGGCTGCGGTCGGTGTTTCTGTGTCCTCCGAGGCCACGATGGCGGAGGCTATAGCCCCCGAGACCACCAAGGCCGTCATGATGGCGGCGAGGCCATCTGTCCAGGAGGCGGAGATGAAGGCGGCGAAGGCCTTGGTGGCGCCCTTGCTTCAGGGGCCGCCGTTGTTGTGAGAGAGCGCCCGGGAGAAGGAGGTCTATCCGATCTCCTCCGACGATACTTCCCGGGCGCGGGGGGTGGTCGACGTCGAGGATGCCGGTGCCGTGGGACAGCCGGCGCCGATCTTGGACGAGGGAAACTCGGCCCTTGTGCGGGTGCGACCCGAGCCTCACGGGTGGGATCACCCATGGGTACTGTGGCGGAGCCGGGACGACCCTGAGGGGGAGCCTCTGTTCACCCTTGAGGACGCAGCCGAGGGCGGGCTCTGGGGCACCTTCGAGCAATACCGTCAGCTGGTGGAGCGGTCGCTATGGATGGCCCTGTCCGTGGTGGCCGACGACCTGCCTGGAGTCGCCCAGGTTTGCGTTTTCCTTTCTCACGCGATGTTGTCCTTTTTTGGTTTTGTTACAATCAATGACCCCTGTTCTGCTTCCCCAGGAGCTCGAGACCCGGTCCCTTGGGAAGTCGGTCTTTCTTCGGCGGGAGAGGGGCGTCTAGGACCAGCTTCAGCGGCAGGAGGGCCTTCTCGCCGGTGCCAACGAGCTCCTGTCGGCGTGGAGCATAGAGGTAGAGGACCTCCGCCTTCGTTGTGCCAACGCGAAGGTCGAGGCGGCCACGGCCCAGACGCAGCTCGCCCCTCTGGCGGCGCGGGTCAAGGAGTTGGAGGAGGAGCTCACCCACGCGGTCAGCGATCGGGATGCCTTCAGGGGCCGAGCCACTGATGCTACGGCCTCGGCCACGGCTCTCGCGGGGCAGCTGGGGGCAGAACAGAGGGCGCACCAGCTGATGAAAGGTGCCTTGGATGAGGCCCTTGCTACAGCTGAGGCCTCGCGAACCGAGGCTGTGGTTTGGAGGGGGATAGTCGAGGGTGAGTCTTAGTCCCCTCATTTTGTTTTCTTTTCCTTATGTTCGCTCCCTAACTCCCTTGTGTGACGCAGAGCTAGGGAGTGAAGCTTCCAGGGCGGCCGAGGCTTCTCGGGTCAAGGCCCGGCGCTTGAAGGAGGAGGCCGAGGCTTCCAGGGCCAAGGCCCTGTGCTGGAAGGAGAAAGCCGAGGCCTGTCAGGTCGAGACCCGACACTGGGAGCTGAAGGCCAAGGGTGAGTTCCGTGGGCTTCCTCTCCTAATTTAGGTTGTTTTTTCCCTCGCTCAACCTTACTCTGTTCTCCATGGTGCAGAGTCAGAGGCGGAGGTTACTCGGGCAGCCGACGCTTCCAGCGCGGTGCAGATGGTGCTCGATAACGAGATTGGGGAGCACGAGGCACTAAAACGTGCTGCCCTTTCTGCCTGTGAGGCCTTGGAGGTTGAAGGGGTTCAGTCAGGCAGCTCCCTAGGAAGCCGTTTGATCGCGCTGAGCAACCAGATGCGCGAGCGGCTCTGAGGAGCGCTACACACGGGTGTCAAGCGTGCGCTGGCCGTCATCTCTTCTCACTACGTCGGCGTCGACCTCCCGGCCATCAGTGATGGGTATGTCCTGCCTGATGATGACGAGGAGGCTGACGCGGTGGTCACGAAGCTGATGGAGGCGGCGGAAGGCCCTAGCACGGCGCTGGCGACGCTCTTCGAAGAGGAGGTGGTTCCTCCCCTACCATCTGCCGGTGCTGAAGGCCCTAAGCCTTGATCTGGGCCCTGGGGGCTATGTAAAAATGGAGTAGGAGTTATTTTTGTATCGTAACGCTTGTGGCCGTTGAGGCCTTTATTTTTGAAGTATTTGTGTTTCTTAGTTGTTTTTCTCACATTTCCGAGCCTCTGCCCTCTGTTGCTCCTGATCAGATTTCGCTTTGCAAAACACCCCCTTGGGGCCTAAGCCATCCCTTGGGCGAGAGGTAGTGAGGGAGTGCCGTAGCCCGGAGGCGTAGGCCGTCTCGCGAGTCTACCGGCCTCTTGCTTAGGAAACAGACCTTGGTCCGAGGGGTTTTTACAACCGATTTGTCAGAGCATGCTAGAGTCTTGGCGTAGGAATTTTTGCAAAAAACGACTGAAGAATGGTGCGTGGGACCTAGGGGGAGTCCCCCATCTAGCCCCCGAGGGAGGCTTGGTTCTGCCGAGGCAGAGCTAAGCCTCCCTTGTCGTGTTACTGTATTGCCGAGACCTATGATGGGCTCGGGGGGTTTCTCGAAATATTAGACCAACTAAAGAACGCTTTTTAATTGTATTTCGAGAAACGACATATACAATGCTTGAAAATTTAGGGATAAAAGCGACGTTGGTGAAGACTTCGCCCTTCTCGTTGGCCAGCTTGTAGGTGCCGGGCTTCAGTACTTGGGCGATGATGTACGGCCCTTCCCATGGCGGGGTCAGCTTGTGGCGGCCCTTGTTGCTCTGTGCTAGCCTCAACACCAGGTCGCCTACCTTCAAGTCTCGGCTTCGGACGCGTCGGGCCTGATAACGCCATATGCTCTGCTGGTATTTGGCCGAGTGTAGTAGCGCGACGTCTTGGGCTTCCTCCAGTTGATCGAGGGCGTCCTCTCGGGTGGTGCGGTTACTTTGTTCGTTATAGGCTTGTAGCCTCGGGGAACCATATTCCAAGTCAGTGGGGAGGATGGCCTCGGCCCCATAGACCAGGAAGAAAGGCGTGAACCCCGTGGCTCGGCTTGGAGTGTTCCTCAGGCTCCAGATGACCGATGGGAGTTCGGCGAGCCATTTCTTGCCAAACTTTTTCAACCGGTTGTGAATCCTTGGCTTGAGGCCTTGTAGGATCATGCCATTGGCACGCTCTACTTGGCCGTTGGTCCTTGGGTGTCCTACGGCCGACCAGGCCACACGGATGTGGTGGTCGTCGCAAAACGTCAGGAAGTTTTTGCCGATGAATTGTGTCCCGTTGTCGGTGATGATGGTGTTGGGGACTCCAAATCTGTGGATAATGTCAGTGAAGAACAGCACTGCCTGCTCGGATTTGATTCGATTGATTGGATGAGCCTCGATCCATTTGGAGAACTTGTCGATTGATACCAGTAGATGGGTGTAGCCCCGGGGGCCTTTTGCAGAGGCCCGACCATGTCGAGCCCCCACACGGCGAACGACCATGTGATGGGGATGGTTTGTAGGGCCAAGGCCGGGAGATGTGTCTACCGAGCATAGTACTGGCATCCTTCGCAGGAGCGTACTAGCTTGGTAGCGTCGGCGACCACCGTTGGCCAGTAGAATCCTTGGCGGAAAAAGTTTCCCACGAGCGTCCGAGGCGCCGCATGGTGCCCGCAAGTGCCTACGTGCAAGTCCAAAAGCAGGGCTCGGCCTGTCTCGGTAGTGATACATCGTTGGAGGACACCTGAGGGACTTCACCTGTACAATTCATCATTGTAGAGGACGTAGGTCTTGGCTCGGCGCGCGAGCCGTCGTGCTTCGGTCCTGTCTCCAGGAAGCTCCCCCCGATCAAGCCAATTGAGGAACGGTATTTGCCAATCCGCGTCTTGATCAGTCTGCGGAGGCTCGGTGTTGACTTCCATGACCTCGGGCTTGGTCGATGGGGTCTTGGCAGCAGAAGGATCGTTGAGCTTTGCTGTGGTTCCCACAGGTGGGCCCTCCTCTGTCATCGAGGTGTAGTCAATGGAAGGTTTGTGGAGGTCTCTGGCGAAGACGTTCGTGGGGACCGGGGCCCGTGCCAAGGCCATCTTTGCCAGCTCATCGGCGGCCTCGTTGTACTTCCGCGCGACGTGGTTTAGTTCGAGGCTGTCGAACTTGTCTTCTAGGCGATGTACTAATTTGCAGTAAGCCTCCATTTTGGGGTCGAGGCAATTTGACTCCTTCATCACCAGATCCACGACGAGCTGCGAGTCGCCTCGGGCGTCGAGACGCCGTGCCCCAAGTTCGATGGAGACTTGCAAGCCATTGATGAGGGCCTCGTACTCGGCCACGTTGTTGGAGGTGGCGAAGTGGAGCCGCACCATGTAGCGCATGTGTACTCCGAGGGGCGAGATAAAGAGCAGACCCGCGCCTGCCCCGGTCTTCATCAGGGACCCATCGAAGTACAGGGTCCAGCACTCCGTCTGAATTTGAGCAGGTGGTAGTTGGGTGTCTGTCCATTCAGCCGTGAAATTGGCCAAGACCTGAGACTTGATCGCTTTCTGAGGCGGAAAAGTCAAGGTTTCCTCCAAAAGCTCGACGACCCACTTGGCTATCCTGCCCGAGGCCTCCCGGTTATGAACTATCTCTCCCAGGGGGAAAGATGATACCACAGTCACTGGGTGAGACTCGAAGTAGTGACGTAATTTGCGCCGGGCCAGGACCATGGCGTAGACCAGCTTATGGATGTGGGGGTAGCGTGCTTTGGTCTCGGAGAGTACCTCGCTGATGAAATAAACATGACGTTGGGTGGGTAGAGCATGCCCCCCTTCCTGCCTCTCTACCACTACAGCAGCGCTGACCACTTGGGTCGTTGCGGTGACGTAGAGTAAGAGGGCATCATCCCTGGCTGGGGGTACTAGGACAGGAGGATTTGTGAGTAGCGTTTTGAGTCTGTCGAGGGCTTCTTCGGCCTCGGGGGTCCAAGAAAAACGCTCGGATTTTCTCAAGAGTCGGTACAGAGGCAAACCTTTTTCGCTGAGGCGCGAGATGTAGCGGCTCAGGGCCGCAAGGCATCCCATGACCCTCTGTACTCCCTTGAGGTCTCTGATTGGTCCCATGCTGGTTATGGCCGAGACCTTCTCTGGGTTGGCCTCAATGCCGTGTTTCAAGACTATGAACCCCAAGAGCATGCCTCGGGGGACCCCGAACACACACTTCTCGGGGTTGAGCTTGATGCCTTTCTCTCTAAGGCATTTGAAGGTTATCCGCAAGTCGTCAACGAGATCCTCGGCTTTTCTAGTCTTGACCATGATGTCGTCTATGTAGGCCTCGACGGTTCGCCTAATGTTGTCGCCAAAGACCTGGGTCATGCACCGCTGATACGTGGCACCTGTGTTTCTGAGGTCGAAAGGCATAGTCACGTAGCAGTACATGCCGAATGGTGTGATGAAAGAAGTCGCGAGCTGGTCTGACTCTTTTATCTTGATTTGATGGTAACCAGAATATGCATCAAGGAAAGACGGGGTCTCGCACCCTGCAGTGGAATCAACGATTTGATCGATTCGGGGTAATGGAAAAGGAACCTTCGGACATGCTTTGTTCAAACCGGTGTAGTCTATGCACATCCTCCATTTCCCATTTTTATTCTTGACTAGCACGGGGTTGGCCAACCACTTTGGGTGGGACACTTCTTTGATGAATCCGGCCACCAAGAGTTTCTGTATCTCCTCACCGATGGCTCTACGCTTTTCCTCGTCAAAGCGGCGCAGGCGTTGCCTCGCCGGTCTAGATCTGGCCCGGATGTCCAGGGCGTGCTCGGCGACCTCCTTCGGTATGCCCGGCATGTCCGAGGGACTCTATGCGAATATGTTGGCATTCGCACGGAGAAAGTCAACGAGCATGGCTTCCTATTTGATGTCGAGGGTGGCGCTGACCCTCAGCGCTCGGTCATTGGGGCAGGCAGGGTCGACCAGGACAAGTTTGATGGCCTCCGCGGGCTCGAACGCCCCTACGCGATGCTTGGAGTCAGGCGCCTCGCCACTGAGTTGGTCGAGGTGGGCGATGAGGGTCTCGGCCTCCGCAAGAGCCTTGGCGTACTCGATGCACTCGACGTCGCAGTCGTATGCATGCTCGTACGTGGACTCAATCATGATGATACCGCTGGGGCCTGGCATCTTGAGCTTGAGGTAGGTATAGTTGGGGACTGCCATGAACTTGGCATAGCACGGCCACCCTAGGATAGCGTGGTAGGCTCCCCCGAACCCGACTACTTCGAAGGTAAGGACTTCTTTGCGGTAGTTGGAGGGAGTGCCGAAGCAGACGGGAAGGTCGATGCGCCCGAGGGGTCGTGTGCGCTTCCCTGGCACGATGCCATGGAAGGGTGCGACGTCGCCTCGGAGCCTCGACCGGTCGATCTCCAAGAGCTCTAGGGTATTAACATAGAGGATATTGAGGCCGCTGCCTCCGTCCATCAACACCTTGGAGAGTCGGGTGTTGCCGATGATCGGGTCGACGACCAGTGGGTACTGTCCGGGGTTCAGAACATGGTCAGGGTGGTCGTCCCAATCGAAGGTGATCGCCTCCCGAGACCAGTCGAGGTACTGGGGGGTGGCCACCTTGATCGAGAAGACCTCTCGGTGTTCCCTCTTGCGCTGCCGCGCCGTAAGGCACGTCGAGGGTCCCCCGAAGATCATGAAGGCGTTGCGTACCTCGGGGAACCCGTCGTCCTTGTCGTCGTCCCGGTCGCCGGCGCCCTTCTGCTTGGCGGCGTCGTCGGGGAGCCCAATCCTGGCATAGTAACGCCGCAGCATGGAGCAATCCTCGAGGGCGTGCTTGACCGGGCCTTGGTGGTAAGGGCAGGGTTTCTTAAGCATGTCGTCGAAAGGCCTAGGGCCTTTGGGGCCTCGGGGATTCTTGCGTTCTGCGGCCGCGACCAGATCGGCCTCCAGGACCTCCTGCTTCCCCAGGCGCCCCTTTTTCTTTCTCTTGGGGAGGTGGGAGGCTGAGGCCTCGGGGGCCTCGTCCCTCCGCTTACCCTTGGTGTCGCTGTCGGGGAAGATGGCTCCGACAGCCTCCTCACCCGAGGCAAAGTTGGTAGCGATGTCGAGCAGCGCGGCAGCGGAGCGCGGCACGTTCCGACCTAACTCTCAAACCAAGTCTCGGCAGGTGGTGCCAGAGAGGAAAGCCTGGACGATCTCCGAATCGCCGACGCTGGGCAACTCGGTGCACTGCTTGGAGAAGCGCCAGATGAAGTCTCAGAGAGACTCGTCCGGATTCTGGCGGCAGCTCTTAAGATCCCAGGAGTTCCCAGGGCGCACGTATGTGCCCTAAAAGTTCTCGACGAAGATCCTAACCAAGTCGCGCTAGTCGTGGATTTGTGAGGGAGGGAGGTGCTCGAGCCAGGCTCGCGCCGAGTCTGACAAGAGCAAGGGGAGGTTGCGGATGATGAGCAGGTCATCATCCGCGCCACCTAGCTGGCAGGCCAGGCAGTAATCGGCAAGCCAGAGTTCGGGGTTGGTCTCGCCGTTGTACTTCGCGAGATTGGCTGGTTGCCGAAATCGGGCGAGGAAAAGAGCAGCGCGGATGGCCTTGCTGAAGACCCGAGGGCCTGGCAGTTCAGGGGAAGGACTGCGGTCCTCCCCGCTGTCATAGCGGCCGCCTCGGTGTGGGTGGTAGCCCCGAGCAGGCCCCTCGCTGTCGTGGTGTCGTCGCCTGCTGACCACCTCATGGTTTCCCTGCACCTCGCGTCGGTTGCCGAGGTGGTCCAGAAGCACGGGGGGCCTGTGGGCTATCGGTGCTCGAGCGGGCTCGAGACAAGCCGAGGCTTCCTTGTCTTGCCGAGGCGGTGCCGTGGGCAGGTTCGAGACGCCCTCGTGCCGTCGGGAGGTGGAACTCTCGGCCTGCTAAACCGCGGCGGTCTCTAGGAGCTCTCGGAGCTCGCCGTGGACCCGCCGCCCCTCCATGGTAGAAGGCTCGGGCATCGCGCGGACCAGCATTGTCGCGGCCGCAACGTTCTGGCTGGCGCGATTGAAGACTGGGGGTTGCTCGCTCCCTTCGTCGTCGTGGATGCGATGATGTACATCACGGGCCCTTCGTTGGGCTCCTCCGCCTTCACCGCGACCTCGCTGCTCCTGTTCGAGAGAGTCTCGAAGCTGCTGTAGAAGGAGTCGGTCCTGTTCGACCTTGGCCTAGAGCTCACGGAGCTGTTCCAGGTCTGGACGTTGAGGTCGCGCAAGAGAAGGGTTCTCATTCCGTGCTGCCGGTAGGACAATGCGTGGAGGTGTGGCGGCGCCTGTACCTGGGCGAAGCGGGGAACGGCTACCCACCCCCTCGTCTTCCTCGCCCGCCCTCGGCATCCCGAGCCCGACGTGGAAACACTCACGAGCAGGGTCGTAGGTGCCCTCGTTGTCGGAGTCGGAGTAGCCGAAGCAGTAGTCGCTTGCGGCCAGGAAACGACGCATAGCCCCGAGGTCATGGAGTCCAGAGAAATCCACTTCGGGCCATGCCTCGTCCTCCTCCGAGGAGTCAGCGTGGGTGCCCAGGTCGAGAGTGAAGTGCTGGCGGAGTTCTGGGGGATCCTTGTGAGCGGCGGCGTAAGCGTAAGCATAAGAGGTGGCGGCATTTCTCAACCCAAAGGGGTATGAGGATGGTGCCACCGCCGGACTTTGCTCCACCGAAACTGGCTCTTCAGGGAGTGGTGGAGCGAAGCTTGGTGACTGGGCGTCGCCATGTGCCACCGGCGTTTTTCCTTCGTCCAAGCTCAGGCTAGATAGGTCCCCAGCCAGGGAGCCTGTGCCAACAGCTGGTCGTAGGATGTCGGCGGGGAGCGGCGTGCTGTCCTAGATTTGAGTAGCATTGGGGTGGTCTTGCTCGCGTCGTGCCTGGCGAGCACGGCGAGAGCGGCCGCCCGGGCGCCGCCTGCGCCTGGGCTGCCGGTGCGTGACGTTGCCGTCGGTTGGTGGGGCTCGGGGCGTGAGGAGTACCATGTCGTACGCATGCCCCAGAGACATGAACTCAAGGCCCCCGAACCAGATCACCGTGCCGAGATGTAACGGTCGTATGGGGTCTGCCATCCGGAACTTGTTGGGATGACGAAACTAACACGCAGAGGCCCCTACCTGGCGCGCCAACTGTCGGTGTTTCGGACCGGGGGTCCTCTACCAACTAGTGAATTTGAACTGCGTGCCCCTAATCCCGGATGGTGATGCAAAGAGACACAAGGTTTATACTGGTTCAGGCAATCGATGCCCTACGTCCAGTCTGAGAGATCGATCTTGTATTCCTTGCACTGAAGTGCTAGTAGTAGGGGGTTACAAGCACAGGGAGAGAGGGAGCTAATCCCAGGTCTCGGCGAGGTGTCGTGTGGGCTGCTTGAGACGTTGCTCTCAGGCGGCTGGGATGTGTATGTGTGTGAGCTACCAGGTGTTCTTCCTCTTTCTCCTTTTTTGCCCCCTAGAGCTATCCCTGGCTGCTTCCTTTTATAATCGCAAGGAGGGAGCCAGGAGTACATGAGTGAGCTATATGTGGAGCCTACTGTAGTTCAGTCCTGTAGCAGCATGGTGTTGGGGATGGCGATTGGTACTTGACTGGCGCGCCATGCTGGCCAGGCCCGAGGTTGTGGGAGTCCTTGTTGACGTCTAGTCAGTATGGCTTCCACTGTAGAAGACATGCCATGCCTTGTGTGTTCTTGACTTGGTGGACTGCCGAGGCCTAGCGGGTGCTGTAGCTGATCATGCCGAGGCTTGCTTTGCCGAGGCCTCAGAGGTGACCCGTGTATGATGCGGGGGTCTCGGTGGTCAGCGTCGTACCCGGTTCAGGTGGAGAAGTGCGGAGCGTGTGTCCACAGGGCACGGTAACCCCTGCACCGTCAGTAGGGGATGGTAAAAAGGAGATTTGACCGCTGTCCCATCGCCCCTGTTGCTGTACCCTGTCAGTCGTGGCTGACGTAGTAGGTGTGACCAGGCGCACTTAAACGGATGTGACGGCTCGCCAGAGGGACGGTTGAGGCGGAGGCGACGAGGATGTGGGACGAGCCCGGCCTCGGCCGAGGCGGAGAAGGAATAGTACGTCCGAGGCCCTGCCGGGGGGTCTCGGACGAGGCGGAGGACGAACGGTTGGTCTTTCATGCTGATTCCGAGACTACTGGGACCCGGACTTGACCCTCCACGCCACTTTGTCCTTGGCGCAGGAGTTAGGTAGCACAGGGCAGTACGGGTGTCAGCAGGGGGCACAGTGATGAGCACAGTGGTAGGTAACCCCTGTTGCGCCCGGTCCCCTGTCCCGTCGGTCATTCTGCCTGTACTGTGCCAACGTGCGGCTGACGTTGCGGGAGTAGTGGGGCGTATTGACTGGACATGGCGTTTTGTCAGGGGAGTCGGTCGGGACGGAGGTGACGATGTTGTTGCCGAGCCCAGTCTCGGGCAAATCGGAGAATTGGTATCCCATCCAAGGCATTGCGGGGCGGGGCCTCGGCGAGGGGGCCTCGGCGAGAGGCCCTCGGCGGGGCGGAGGGCTTTGGCCTTTCGTCTGAGGCCTCGGCGCAAGCCTTGGGCGAGTCGGAGAATCTGCCGAGACCTCGTGATTGTCCTTTGGCTTTAATTTTTGCAAGGCTTAAGCAATATTTTTGGTTCTTGCTTAGGGTACCCCTTCTTGTGGTATCCGACAAATCCAATGCGCCAGATCGAAAGCAAAGCTGGCCTCGGGTCGTTCTATCGCTGCTCATGTCCGTGGAGTCCGACACCGACAAGCAAAGGGATCAATGGAGGAGATCCCTTAAGATCGTTTCTGTGGCTTATAAGCCGACTGGTGCTATTTTGTTGTGAGATAAAAACAATGTATCATGACTGATAAGCATGGCTAATACGTTCTATCGCTGCTCAGGTCCGAGTATGTAGCATCATATCATGCATCCATCACAATTCACACACGCGCAACATATATATGTAATAATATATATATCTATATATATAATCAGTTTTGTTTGCCATCACTTGGCACCTAGCTAGGAACTGAAGCATGTTGGCGGCCTACACACCATACCATATTTATGAGACATATCATGGTACAGAACAAAAAAACACAGATATATAAGTAAATATAATTTCTTGGATCCAATCTGCAGCCATATTATATATAGCGTATATATATTGCCAAGGCAGCATCAGAGGGTGCACCATGTATGTGAACAACACTTTCAATTCATTATCAACGGGAGGTATATGGTGCTTGTGGAGCCGTTGTGGTTGTATAGCTAGTGGTTTAGATCTTTGTTGTTGAGAGGTGCAACGGTTTAGAGTTGTGAAGCGGTGTGAGTTTGAGGATCCGGCCGGCCGGGGCTTCCATAGCTAGCTAGATGCTTGGTTCTGTAGGTACGTGCGCTGAAGGTGACGCGATGACACAATTTAGCCACATGCGAAACCCTATTGGGCATTGGCTTGACAGGCAAGGAGGTCATTTCATCCGTAGCCATCATCGTACAGCCGTGTAGGGCCGTTGATGCTCCCAGCTCCAACTAACTTTATTGTGGTCCATCCATCCAAATGGGACCGATCCACCGAGATAATAATATAATAACATGTAAGTATAAGCGGAGATTATAAGCGCACGTGGAATTATTCACGTTCATTCCATGGATAGCTCAAAAGTTACTCATCCAACTCTCCCAAAAAGAATGCAACTTTGAATTGGTATCATCTAAAGTGGATTATGTTGGACCAAATTTCTGGTGAATAGTATTTATACTTATGGTTCCATAATTAATTTATTATGAAAATACATTTCGTAGTTAATAATCTAATGGTATTTATTTGATATCATAAATATTAATACTTCTTATCAGTAATTGGTCAAACTTATAAATCTTAAAACATGACACTGTATTAGAATTGCATTCTTTCTTGACAGGGTGAGTATACAACATGTGATTGCTGAGTAACTATATCTAGGAATAATTATGGGATGTGGACCCGCACATTGGTTCTCCCTGTTGAATCGTCACACCGGCTAATTTGCTAAGACATGGCTACTTTGATTTGCACTGGTGTAGGATCGAGATGGCAGACTAGAGAAAGGATGAATAGTCTTTTCTAAAATTAATCGCGTCGGCTAACCGAAACAAATACGGAATTAAAACTATCGGTCTAGCCAAGACTACATCCCTCTATCTAAGTTCTCAAGCACCTTATAAAAGATCCTAGTTAAGCAAAAAGGTGCCGGGCTAGGTAGAGCTAACCTAACAATTATAGCTTGCAAGGTCACACAAACCTATGCAACTAATACTTCAAACAACCGGGGGAGCTCCTACACAACTAGTGATGCAAATCGCACAAAGCTCCTAAGCTCACTGGCAATGCTCAATAACAAGGCTACACAAGCCAAATTAGAGAGCGCAAATTACTTAGCTATACAAACTAAGCAATGCAACTAACAAGGCTACTCAAGCCAAATTAGTTACGTAAGGGAGCTACTTCTATGCTACACAAGCAAGAAGGTAACTAGCAAGCTACATAAGCTAACTAATTTCAAGAGCAACTACACAAGCATAATGTATATGAAAGTAATTACAAGCTTGTGTAAAGGGATTGTAAACCAATGGAAAGACAAGGATGACACGATTTTATCCCGAGGTTCACGTGCTTGCCAACACGCTAGTCCCCATTGTGTCGACCGCTCACTTGGTGGTTCGGCGGCTAATTGGCATCACCCGCCAAGCCCGTACGTCGGGCACCGCAAGAACTAGAGTTGCTCTTCGTGATCCCCACGGGGTGAGCACAATCCCCCTCACAAATCCTCCTTCGGAGCACTGCATAATCTTCTCGCGTGCTTCAACAGAGTCACAAGCCATCAAGCCATCGAGGAGATGGCAACCTCCAAGAATAACAAACACCACCGGCTTGCAACACGATCACCTAGTGCCACTCGATGCAATCTCACGATTCAATCGCACTAGAATCGCTCACTCACTCGATCAGATGATCACTATCGAGCACAAGTGAGTTAGAGGGCTCCCAAGCACTCCCCAAGCATGGACATTTAGTCCCAAGGGTGCTCAACCAGCCAAGTGCCTGAGCGTCACCTCTATTTATAGCCTCCAAGCCAAATAGAGCCATTGGAGCAAAGATACCTTTTCTGTGAGGGCACCGGACACGGCAGTGGTGCATCGCCCTAGGGGTGGCGGTGCCCCTTCAATAGTCACATAACGGCTAGGTTGACTGGTCATGGGCACCGGACAGGGGTGGCGGTGGCACTGCCCTAGGGGTGGCGGTGACCTCCATCCAAGCCCCCAAAACACTCACTCTCTGGAAATTTAGGGCGGTGCACCGCCGTCACCACGGCAGTGACTATGGCGGTGACCAACCCTGCTCCCTCGCTCTCTGTCGAAAAGAGGCGGTGGCACCGGACCGCATGTGGCGGTGCACCGCCCTCACCATGGTGGTGTGCACCACCACTTTCGGTGACCACCCCGACTCTTGCTGCGCTCGATCAAGTCTAGGTGGGAACCACCCTAGGGGTGGCGGTGCCATTGGACAAGGCACAACGGTGCCAGCCCCCAGCACGCTGCTCTCGGCCTTGGTCTTGTGGGCACCACCCTAGGGGTGGCGGTGCCACCGAACAGGCAGTGGCGGTGCCCCGCCCAGGGCACCAGCCAACTCCTCCCTCTAGGCCTCCAGGTGGGCACCGCCCTAGGGGTGGCGGTGCCACCCAAACAGTACTTCAAGCCCGGTTTCGCCTCCTCTTATTTGCCTTCTCTAACACCTTTGTAAATATGCTAACACCACCAAGTGACACACCACCTTGTGCACATGTGTTAGTTTTTCACAAATATTTCCCAGAGGATTAGCACTCTTTTCACAACACCACTCGATCCTAACATGTATGCAATGTTAGATCGCTCAAGTGGCACTAGATGACCGATATGCAAACAAGTTTGCTCCTCTTAATAGTACGACCATCTATCCTAAATCCGGTCATATACTTCTCTACACAACCTTTGACCGGTGAAATAAAATGCCCTCCAAATATACCTTTGCCTTGTGCATTCCATTCCATCTCCTCCAATGTTGATGCAACACATGCATCAATCAATCACAAATGATATGATCCACTTCATATCATCACATGACCGTATTGGTTCATCGATCTTGACTTCACTTGCTCTTCTTCGTTGCTTCGGTCCATCGGTGCCAAGTCATCAGTCAACTTGCCCTTCACACTTGCAACCGGTCTATCGAGCCAAGTCTTGTCTTGATCTTCTACACCTTAGTCACATGACTCAATGTCATGTCTCATATGCAATGAACTCCTTCATCACAAGTGTGAGCTTTGCAACACCTCAGAACCATTTTCACATTCATGGCATATGTTGCTCACACACATGTACCTGTGGACTAATTATCTATGTGTCTCACATTAAATACAATTAGTCCACCTAGATTGTCACTCAATTATCAAAACCAAACAAGGATCTTTCAACTGGATTGGAGCACTTTAATAATTTAGGGATCCTAACTGCGTGTCGACCTCAGCATCGCCCCTCCTTCCAACACGGTTGCCTCGACGCATTTCCATCGCCACCATGGCACCATGGCGCATCGTTGCACCCATGGCCTCTGTGTGGTGAGTGGCCGCCTCGACATTGGCTACCTCGACTGCTACGTTGACCACAGCTCTAGCATGACATCCTTGACCTTGGCTCCTCCACCCTCACGCTTGACTATCTCGATATCGGCACAAAGGGCTACTGCCTTGCATCAGGACTCATCGGCTTCTTCTCCCAGCCACAGCATACGCGACGCATCGACTGTTTTGACTGCGAGAGGATGTTAGATTGTCAGCTTCTTCTCTAGTTTCACCGTTCTCAGCGCTCTCGCTGTAACCGCAGGGGATGTTAGAGTAAATAAGAATAGTACCATATTGTTTATCCACGCGAGGTGTTAGTCCTATATACCCTATATAATCAGTCCACGAGGCTCAATGCAATATATAGAATATATTCCACACCATTCTATTTTTTCCACAGTCACGGACACACATTGCACAATAAAAATGTTAGTAGTAATAACTGGCTTCTCATTTTGGTCATACACACATGTATTACTGATGCATGCTAGCTTTTTTTTTGTGAGGGGAACTGATGCATGCTAGCTGATGCCGACAGTCACGAAATTTGGCAACACCGGCCCGGCCGCCTCGCTCTCTCCCACTTTATTAATTCCAATGTTCTGCACATAAAATTGAATGAGGGCTGTTGGATGCTAGCTTATAGCTGTTTCACGAAATATATATAATTTCTTTCGATGCAGGCATGACCAATAATTATATATACCGGCCATGTCCGTTTCGCTAAAATTTGGCTTACGCTGAAATACTGTGAGAGAAAAATAATGTTTGTTCGCTAAAAAGTGCTGCTGAAGTAGTGGAGCAAAACAGGGTCACTTTCTCTCTTTCAAATTGAAGTCATCTTTGCTTTTGCAGATATATAATTTTTACTACGTACTTAGCTAGACATAATGTATATCTAGATATATATATCAAAAACTATATATTTAGAAAAGCCAAATAAAATGACTTACAACTTAAATATATGGAGTATATCCCTCCTTACATGCACCAAATTTACAGTATTTTCCTTCAAAAATGGTACATACAACCCAAATGCCACGTGCAAAACGCTGTCACCACTATTAATATACTCCCTCCGTCCCAATAAAAAAGGCCCCGTTCGCTTGGCTGAATTTAGCTAGAAAACACTGTTCCGGATGAATTGTTGTGAGAGAAAAATACTGTTCCGGCTGAAAAAAGAAGTCGAACAAGCCGCCTTTTAAGGTCAGCCGAACGGCACCAAAATGATCATTTTAGAGCTGGACACATATACCAAGGAGGATGAAGAAAGACCCTTATACCCCTATATGTTTTGTCTCCTCTCTCCTCCTGTTTCTTATCCATCCCCATCCAGATCCGGCGCGTGGGCATTGCTTGCCGTCGTTGGGACCGTCGTTGGGACCGTGCCTCTCTCACCTGCGCCCTCGCCTGGTGTGGGGCCCTCTCCAGCGCCGGTGGCCTCGCCCGCCCTCAGCGGAGGACTCTCCTGGTGCGGTGACTTGGTCACAAATGAAGACCGGAAGAGGAGGTGCTTGCAAGCATGTTGAGATGGAGAGAGTAGGAGATGCCTGGCAGCTGGCATGGAGCCCTTGACCATCCTCGCCCTCGCCGGACCTCGGTGACGCGGCTACGACCGAACGGTCGGTGCTTGTGCCTCCTCCTCGACCGGAGGTGCCCGCGAGCGGCGGCGGTGGATCTTGACTGGGATGGGGAAGAAGGGAAGGGACGGGGCCTGCTCGTGATGCGCCGCCGGATTTGCCTCGACGTCGGGCTGCTCCACCTCCGCGCCGGTTGATCCGCCTGGGAGACGGTCACTCCGCCTCGACTGCTCTGCTCCAGTCCTCGCCGACGCCGGCCTGCTCCACCTCAATGCCGCTGGCCTCCACCTTGGTGCCACACGCGGAACAGAGGAGGGTGGGGGGCGCCTCCGTGTGGGACTGAGGAGAAGGGGAGGACGGGTGCGGTAGTGGAGATGTGCTGGGGATGGGTGCGGCGGTGGGGATGCGCTGGGCTTGGGGACGACGGACGAAGCGAAGCGATAAGGCAAGGCAGCTTCAACAATCGACTTTTAAGTTGGCTCTAAGCATTTTTCTTATATTTTAATAGAAGAGATAAGCTACTCTCTCTGTCCAGTGCTACAGTACAGTCTAGAAAGTTTAAGATAAAATAAGGGAGAACATAAAAGACGTATATACTCTCATTTTATTTCCTAATCAGACGTTATCATCAACATGATTAATAGTGATTGGTTGATACATGAAAAGTATTTAATGTAAAACTGGTTTTTGTCCTCTAAAATTCATTATATTTTAGGATAAATTTTGAATGCTAGAATACACTATATTACAGGACAGAGGGAGTAGCTCTTAATCAAGAGCTAAGCTCTTGCACATATTTTGGCAGTGTTCGACTGGCTGGTGACCTCACAAAATCACTGTTCATGTCCTGCCACAACATTATTTTTCTTTCACAATAATTAACCGGAACAGTATTTTTCAGTCCTGCCGAACAGGCCCTTCAAAGTTACGTGAGACTGTCATGTGGGGTTATCCATATTAAAAGCTATGTGCTAAAAGTTAGTACTATTAGAGAAATTGGCTTAGAGCTAGTAACTAGCTCTAACCATTGCGGGTGCCCTTAGGACAGCTCCAATAATCGACTTTTAAGCTAGTTCTAAGCATTTTTTTCTTATTTTAATAGAAGAGAGATAAGCTAGCTCATGATCAAGAGCTAAACTCTTGCAACATTTTAAGGTTATGTGAGAGGTCTATACCGTGGGGCTATCTATGTTAAAAACTATGTGCTAAAAGTTAACACTATTGGAGAAGTTGTCTTAGAGTTAGTAACTAGCTCTAATCATTCTGGGTGCCCTCATGATGGCCTATTTGGTCGGCACTTAATTATAATTAGTTGCATGATGCTTTCAAGATTGCAGGGCAAATACATTTTCCTGTCACGCACTCTGCCTTCTGTAAACTTAGACATTGGATTGTCGGAGCATTTATTTATAAATGAATAAATTGTTTCATTATCTCGATTTTTTTGACAACATTTCATTATCTCGAGTTGAATGTTCGTACGTCCCTGTGTGTGGCCAATCGGCGTCCATTGCATGCTGGACGCAGATGACAGGAGACCAAGAGGAGCTACTAGCTTAGCTGTTAGCGATGCAAATTGAAATGGTGTCGCGGTCCAAGCTTGGACCACAATTGGCAAGTTGCTGGGAAGCCAACAGGCCCACCGCCCGGAGGGATCCATCCATAGATGTACAAGGCGAATAATTCATTGGAGTATATATGCACGCATGATGCGTAGCACCACACCCAAATATATATACACTTTGCAGTTTATTATTTTGCTGGAAACCTCAAAATGCATCTTTTGTATTTAGTAGTGTGCTTCAGTATTTTAATTCATTATTTGATCATAAATCCATTTGACGCATGTTCTTTACTGTTATTAATTCGATCCTCACCTTACCTTAACAATCTTATATTTAATCAAATGGTAGCAACCTGATGTTATATACTATATATGACATAGTACCTACATTACTTTGATGTGACAAAATTTGATTTGAAGCAAATAGAGTTGGGAAGGGACCGACAGAGGGAGCTAGCTAGAGAGTGCCTAGGTACCATAGAATTTATTTCTGGGCATGTGAAGATGATGTTGATCCATATCCATACATCCTAGGTGACCACTGCATAAGCATAACAAGTGTCTCACAAAGCATATATAGGCCAATGCAACTTCTAAAAAGGCATCACTTTGCAGCAAACAACAGTTAGCAACAATAGAGCGTGAATGATTCCTGCTAGCCCCCACATATCCAATATACTACTAGTTGAAGTACTTTTGAACCCCCACCTCCCTCACAAAACCCTACCTTCAAATTCTCCTCCATTTGGGAGTACACACACAAAAGCTATGCTATGTATGTATACACTCTTTAATTAGTAGGTATATGTATTTATGTGGTAAGGATAGCCACAAGGAAGGAACACATGCATAGCTACTAGTACGCTTGAGGTAGCATCTTTATTTGCAAGTTAATTCTAGTCTTTAAGTCATATATAGAAAAAAAAGGGTGGTCAATCTAGCTAGCTACAAAAGCTAAGCATAGCAGTGTGTGTGCGGTCACTCTCTTGCTCGCGGCCAATTGATCCAAGTTAACTGTGGTGCGACCGGCCGGCGGCGCGTGCGCCGATCGTCCATGGCCGTCCACCATCCGCACCTCCTCGACTTCTCGCCGCCTCCGAACACGGTGGGCATGGAGGCGCCCCCACCCCACTTCGACCACGGCCAACACCACCTCCTCGGGCTCCATATTGACGGCAACGGCATGCCCGTAGGAGGAGGCGTGCCTCACCGCGTCCTCGCCGACGACGCGGTGGCGGCATGGGCGCCGCAGGCCGCGGTCTCCCTCTCCCTGTACAACTACGACACGTCGGCGGGAGGGTCGTCGTCGTTGTTCGGCCATCACGAGCCACAGTTCGGCGCCGTGCCCCCGGCGGCGTTGTTGGCACTACCTATCCACCACCAGCTGCCGACAACGTCGAGCATGCAGCAGCCGTTCCAGCTGAGGAGCTCCAAGTTCCTGGGCCCCGTGCAGGATCTGCTGACCGTGTTCTGCAGCCTGGAAGGGGACCTTCACGCCATGGACAAGAGAGCTCCGAAAGCAGCAGCTGCAGGCAAGTGGGACGACGTGGAGACGTCGTCGTCTTCCTCTGGCCTCTGGGGCCACCCGTCTCTGAGCTCCATGGATCTCTTGGAGCTTGAGAGGAGGAAGGCCAGGCTCTTGTCCATGGTTGAAGAGGTAGGCTATAGCTAGCTGTACATGTGCACGGTCTTTTACTCTTACATACATATATGCATGCAGCAAGCAATTCCTGTACTACTTTTTTTTTTTTTGCTTCAATTGATACCATTGAGGTAATTTTTACTTTACCATATATATCTAATAAATAGTAGTACTCCTGCTTAACACTGCATATATGGTGCATGCATATCTTTTTTTTTTGCAGTTCCATAGATTTTTTAATTTCAGTTATTATTTAGTCGTCGGTTCTTGGACCATTAATTATTGTTAATCACTGTTGCCTTTTGATGAGTTCTTGGTCACAACTCATGTTACGTTCCTCGAAAGGAATCCACACATGTCGACATTGGCAAATAGTGGAAGGCTAGTGACACAGCCACTATATATGTACTTTCAGAAACTTCTGTTCTGACTTATCGCCTAGCTTTTCACCCCATTCAGAGGCATCTTGCTTTGCTATCTCAGACAATACTAATATACTAGCTCCTGATGTGTGTCATGTACTGCTTTTATTTGGTGCCTCCTCTTCATTCCCCCAAGATTATTCTTCCTTTATCAAGTTACATATATACATAATCCATATATTCCCTACTACAGCAATTGTCTGTCGTATTTATCTTCTCAAAAAAGAAAAAAAAAGGATTACCCCTACTAAAAACTTTAATTAATTATTATATCGTGTTACCTACCAACTAATAACCTAAAAAATATTTATCTGTCGTTGAAAAACACGTCCCCTAGCAAAAGGTGCCATTTTTCTTCTTTTTCTCAATAAGAAAGCGATGTATCAAATGACCTCCTAGAACCTTATTAGTATCGATCTGATCAACTAGACAACTACTATGAATTATTATACTCAATTTAGCATTTGGTCAATTTTATCTACACTGTGGATGTGTATATATAAAGTATCACAAACATATGCAAACCGATGAATCATGCATGGTCAGGTGGACAGGCGGTACTGGCGATACCGTGAGCAGATGAGGGCAGTAGAGGTGTCGTTCGAGGCGGTGGCCGGAGCCGGCGCGTCCCAGGTGTACACGAGGCTGGCGCTGCGCGCCATGTCGCGGCACTTCCGGTGCCTGCGGGACGCGCTGGTTGCGCAGGTGCGCGCGCTCAGGAAGGCCATGGGGGAGCGGGACGGCGGCGGCGGTGGCGGGGTGGCGACGGCGGCGGGCGCCACCAAGGGCGACACGCCGAGGCTCAAGGTGCTGGACCAGTGCCTGAGGCAGCAGCGGGCGTTCCAGCACCCCGGCACCATCGAGAACTACCCGTGGCGGCCCCAGCGCGGCCTGCCGGAGCGCGCCGTCGCCGTCCTCCGTGCCTGGCTCTTCGAGCACTTCCTCCACCCGTACGCCGTCGTCCCTTCCTCCCTCCCTCTCTCTCTCTCTCTCTCTCTCTCTCCATTCATCACTCCATAGTTTATTATTTCCATATATCTTTACCGATTCATTCAGATTAATTATATTAACAACCGCGCTCAGTAATTAAATAATTAAATCAATCGATCTGATGATGATGAACTGATGCAGGTATCCAAATGATGTGGACAAGCACATTCTGGCGCGCCAGACAGGATTGTCAAGAAGCCAGGTAATAATTCATAGTATTTGCTAAATTTATGCATGATCCATATGCCTTCCAATTCCATCATCAGCATATGTACAGTTACTGGACAGCCACATACTTTTTCTAACAGTTCGTCAGGTACAAGATGAGCTAACCAGCAGACATATATATAATAATGTGCTTAATTCACACACTTCTTGTTATGCACTACACCCAACCACCACTTGTATCTGTCCCTATTATGAACGTGTGGACTAGATTTCAGTTTTTTTTCCTTTCCACATCTTCAATTAATACTTGATGGAACCGGTTACATATATGTCGCCATTGTCTACTACTTAGCCTGTGTTTAGTTCGCGAAATTTGGGAATTTGGCTACTGTAGCACTTTTGTTTTTATTTGGTAATTAATGTTCAATCATGGACTAATTATATTCAAAACGTTCGTCTCGCGATTTCCAACCAAACTGTGCAATTAGTTTTTTTTCATCTACATTTAATGCTCCATGCACGTATCGTAAGATTCGATGTGATGACTACTGTAGCACTTTTTGGGAATCTTTTTGGGAACTAAACACAGCCTTAGGTTGCGTAGAAGAGAGAACATAATCTATGTCAGAATCTACCTGCTTTCATATGTTTTCTAAAAAAAAGGATGTGAATGAATAAATAAATTTCTCTTGATAAATTGCTTCTCAGGTTTCCAATTGGTTCATCAACGCTAGGGTGAGGCTGTGGAAGCCAATGATAGAGGAGATGTACACGGAAGAAGTGAACCAGAAATCAGACACGAGTCAAAACCCTAGCGGTGGCAACATTGGCGGTGGAGTCGTCGTCATCAAACCTGAGCAGATGAACACAACGTCGGCGGCCACCATTGGAGGAGATCATAGCCACTTTCAAGCTAGTGCTGGGAACCCTAGTAGCTCCATGATTACATCCTCCATTTTGACTGCCGGCGGCGGCGACCATGTGTTCAGTAGTTATCCGAGCATGCACGGGAGCCACGGCAGCGCCGTGTCGCTTACCCTAGGGCTCCAACAGCAGCCGTTTGCGTCGACGATGATGCACCAGCGATCATTGATGTTGCAAGGTGACGAGCAAGAGCCGGTGCTGCCGTACAGAGACCTTATGGGGTCTCAATTGCTGCATGATTTCGCAGGGTAGCTACAGGCCTACTAGGAGGGGTGGTTAAGTTTAAGAGAGGTAAAATTTGTTTTTATTTCGTGACTAAATTATATATAAAAACACACAAATTGGTTCCTAGCTAGCTAGCTTCAAGCCGGTTAAATCATGCATGCTGTATTTAATTTCTCGAGCAAGCTGCTATACTCATTCAAGTAAAGCACACGAAACGCCAATGTATAGGAGAAGTATCATTTTTTTCTGTCCACAATTCACCTATTTATGTTTGGGAAAAGGTATATATTTTCTGAATGAGGAAGTATTTATTAGTGATAAGGGAATTCTTATATTTGGCATTGTCTTTTGACACAAGATTTATTTAGGTAATTCATCTTACCAAACATTTTGTTAGTTATTAATATTTTTGTGATTGTTTGAGTTGTGTAAATGGTGATATGGATAAGTTTTATTCACTTCTAGCAAGTTTTGTCAGAAACAACAGTGCAGGGGGAGCAAATCTCTACTGACAGTGAAACACTTGTCCAAGAATGCCATCAAGTCCGAAAATTCAAGATATTGTGTATCCATAATCCACTTGTATCTCCAAAGAGAATATCTATAGTAACCTGATCCTAGACTTCTAAAATCTAGCCAAAGGATGACGACATTTTTTGGACTCGTTAGACAATAATCATTTAGGATTACGACTTAGTGTCTATTATCTAGAAACTTATTGATAAGTTCAATAGAGGAATTTAAGAGGGAAATTGGCCTAAAATCTCCAATTATCTCAAGGATTGCTTTTTTGGTTTTAAAGTAATGTAAGAGGAACAATGGCCCGGTTCGCTTCTCTTATAATCCGTCTTTTTCAGCTTGTTTTTTCAGCCGGAACAATATTTCTCTCTCACAACAAATCAGCCGGAATAGTGTTTCGCTTCTCTTATACAAACAAATATTCTCTTCCGAAAAAGCATCATAGAGCTTGTAGAATCCCTTGGCTATAATTGTCAATATTTCTTGAGTAAATCACTATTCAAGCCATTAGGTTCTAGATATTTATTAGAAGAAAGGTTTCCCATTATTCTTTCATTTTATTCTTTGGTGAAGGGTAATTCTAACCAGTCAAGATAATCAGATGGAATTATAAGTGAGCTTTGTGGATAAGCTATGTCTAGCATACAATGATTCACCTCCAAACCTCTCTCCATCAATGATCAACAACTTGGGTAATTGTGGGGACCCGTCGCGTTAATTCGCCTAAAACGAGTGTCATCCACTTGAACAGCTCAATTTAAGCAAATAAACCTCGACGACCCCCCAGGAGCGCACTTGGCAACTCCTCTTCAGGATCAGGTAGAGTATCATACCACGATAGCCTCCACAACTCAAGATTATATCTCATCATCGGAGCACATAATAATTCAGCAGAACCATAGATTACAAGTCTTGTCGAACATAATAAATTAATTATACAATGTAAGATTAAATGTAGTGTGAACCAAATGACTCTCTTACCAACATCGCTATCCTATGAATCATTTATATATCTAGTAACTGGTGGTCGCCTTGCCCATGGGTGTGGCCACCGTAGCTTGGACAACACATGCCATTCACCCACTTTGCCACCAGCGACGGGGTGAGATGGCCACTATTGTCCTATACCTGCAAAACAACTTAACGGCAGCACCGTGAGTACATTGCGTACTCACATGACTTAATTCCAACATATAGTATTTGATGGATGCATAGGGTGATTATCAGGTATTTGTATAAGTGCGGAAAGCAATGATGTTCATTAAGAGTATGACATGCTATACTTAACTTTAGAATTAAAGCATTTATCATTTAGCCAAAGTGCTCATAATCCATCATTCATACTACACATGGGTATAAAAAGAAAGAATAACCGAATAGATCCGTCCCGAAGGACTCCAGGCTTTCAAGACTCTACAGAGGTGTACAATTGTACCCACATGAAAGGACGGGACTAACCACCATACCTCGTACATGAGAGTAAGGGTTGCCTCACGCCCCGAATATCACATGAAAGGTTCGACTGGATGCCCAGGTCAGATTTCCACCATCTTCCCAGTAACTTGGGTTAGGCTTCTGTACTGTAACGAGTCCCCGGTTCATTACGTACACCATCTTCCCGGCGCCATCCCCCTTGCTAGTTTCATGGATAGACATGTCGCAATTAGTTACTAGGCTTGTTGACCCTATCCACGACATGTGGTCTGTATGGGTGGTTACTCGGACTTACGTATCCCAATACACGGTCCTTACTGCTCCATGAGCTATGTCGCTTGAGATCCCACACTCACGATGACCTACCCCTCACATGAGCAAGATATCCAAGTTATCATCAAGATTATCATATTAGGGATATTAGTCCTTAGCCAGATTAGTTAAATAAGTCAAGTTGTACCCTCTTTGGTTTTAGTGGTTAATTATCCAGGTGTAGCATCCTACATGCAAGAGTATGAGTTCCCTTCTCAAGCTTGACTTCTACCATTGCCCAAGCAACTAAGCAATAAGCATTAAGCGTTCCCATTCCCGTTGTTTAGGCGAGAGGCTCTTATAGATTATTAGGCTACTTTAGGTGTAATATAAGAGTGATCATTATCCAAGACTACATGCGATGCATGACTCATAATGCAACTTGATAAGTATCCAAAGTAGGGTTTATAATAATGGGGTGCCTGCCTGTTGGATGAGCAAGGATCCCATAGCTTGGAACATCGCTGGTGAAAGGTCCTAATATGGCTAGAGGGGGTGAATAGCCTATGTAAAAATCTACAAGATCACTAGAGCAATTCGATTAGTATGACAAATAGCGAAATGCAAACTTGCTCTAGCTCTACAAGGGTTGCAAGCCACCTATCCAGCAATTCTAGTTACTATAATCACTAGGCACACCATTTGATGTCACTACTCACTAAGAGCTCTCACACTTGTTACACTAAAGAGCTCCACTAGATAAACTTAAGCTACAAAGCAAGCTCTCAATTCTAACTACACTAAAGAGCTTGCTACAACTAGTTTGCGGGAGTGTAAACGATTAAGTAGGGTGATTATACCACCGTGTAGAGGAGTGAACCAATCACAAGATGAATACCAATTCAATCATAGGGAGAATACCAAGGGGCAAGAGACAATCAATTTTTCTTCTGAGGTTCACGTGCTTGCCGGCATGCTAGTCCCCATTGTATCGACCAACACTTGGTGGTTCGGCGGCTAATAAGTATCACACACCTATCCCACCACAAAAAGCGCTGTAAGAACCTACCCACAAGTGAGGTAACTCAATGACACAGGCAATTTACTAGAGCTACCTTGCGGCTCTTCGCTGGGGAAGGTGCAAGACCCCTCACAATCACCAGAGCCGGCCATGAACAATCATCAACACGTTTTGAAGCTCCTCCGCTGCTCCAAGCCATCTAGGTGGTGGCAACCACCAAGAGAAACAAGAAATCCGCAGCCACAATGATCCCCAAGTGCCACTAGATGCAATCAATCAAGCAAATGCCCTTGGAATCACACACAATCTCACTATGATGATGAATCAATGATCCCCAAGCTCTCCAATGATGGACATCTCAAACTCACTTGCCATCACCTTTCCGAACTCCTCACAAAAATCTTGATTGGTTGATCCAAATATGATATCATCAACATAGATTTGCAACACAAACAAGTCATTGCCTAACTTCTTGGTGAAGAGAGTGGCATTAACCTTTCCCATCTTAAATCCCTTAGAGAGTAGGAAATCCCTCAATCTTTCATACCATGCTCTTGGTGCTTGCTTCAAGCCATACAAAGCATTTCTCAATTTGTAAACATGGTTGGGCTTCTTCTCATCTTCAAAACTGAGAGGTTGCTCAACATACACAAGCTCATTGATGTACCCACTGAGAAATGCACTCTTCACATCCATTTGGAACAACTTGATGTTGTGGGCACAAGCATAGGCTAATAAGATCCTAATTGCTTCCAATCTTGCAACCGAAGCATATATCTCTCCAAAGTCAAGACCTTCAACTTGAGTGTAACCTTGAGCCACTAATCTTGCTTTGTTCCTTACAACTATCCCATCTTGATCTTGCTTGTTCCAAAAGACCCATTTTGTTCCAATCACATTATGATCCTTAGGCCTCTCAACTAACTTCCATATTTGATTTCTTGTGAAGTTGTTTAGCTCTTCATGCATAGCATTTACCCAATCAACATACTTCAAAGCTTCATCTATCTTCTTTGGTTCAATGGATGAGACAAATGAGAAGTGTTCACAAAATAATGCCATTCTTGATCTTGTTTGCACACCTCTAGAGATATCACCAATTATAGAGTCCAATGGATGATCTCTTGCAACATTGGTTGGTTGGAGCACTTGTACTTGATTGCTTGCATTTGATTTATCACTTGATTGAGATGATGAACTAGCCACTTGTTGATCTTGCACTTTTTCATCACTAGCACTTGCTTGATTTTGATCATGAGAACCACTAGCTTGCACATTTGAGTTAGAAAGCACTTGATTCTTGTCATCTTCAACATCAATCACCTCTCTAGGCCTTATATCACCAATGTCCATGTTCTTTATTGCATTGACCAATTGCGTGCCTCTTACATCATCTAGATTCTCATCTTCCTCTTGTGAACTATTTGTTTCATCAAATTCCACATCATGAACCTCCTCAAGAGTATCACTAGCCAAATTCCAAACTCTATAAGCCTTACTAGTAGTTGAGTAACTAAGCAAGAAACCTTTATCACATTTCTTCTCAAACTTGCTCAATCTTGTGCCTTTCTTCAATATATAGCATTTGCAACCAAAAATACGAAAGTATGCAATATTGGGCTTTCTTCTATTCAAGAGCTCATAAGGTGTCTTATCCATCATAGGGTGGCAACAGAATCTGTTGCTATAGTAGCAAGCCGTGTTGATTGCTTCGGCCCAAATTGAATGACTCACATTGTACTTACTCAACATTGATCTTGCCATGCCAATCAAGGTTCTATTCTTCCTCTTA
Organism: Miscanthus lutarioriparius; assembly: GCA_904845875.1. Lineage (NCBI taxonomy): Eukaryota > Viridiplantae > Streptophyta > Magnoliopsida > Poales > Poaceae > Miscanthus > Miscanthus lutarioriparius. Next base: position 79,739,035 of record CAJGYO010000019.1, on the reverse strand, counting down.
ACTAGGCCATTTGATTGTGAAGTATACTTGGCAGAGAATTAATGCCTAACCCCAAACTCATCACACAAATCATCAACTCTTGTATTCTTGAATTCACTTCTATTGTCACTTCTTACTTTCTTGATGGTTGTTTCAAACTCATTGTGAATTCTCTTGATGAAAGTTTTGAAGGTTGCAAAAACATCACTCTTGTCAACAAGAAAGAACACCCATGTATATCTAGTGAAATCATCCACAATCACAAATCCATATTTGTTTCCATCAATGCTAGTGTAAGTGGTTGGTCCAAACAAATCCATGTGCAATAACTCAAATGCCTTAGATGTACTCATTATGCTCTTCTTAGGGTGTGTGTTGCCAACTTGCTTTCTGGCTTGACATACACTACAAAGCTTATCCTTGTCAAATGTGACATCTTTCAAGCCTCTCACTAGATCATGCTTAATCAACTTGTTCAATTGTTTCATTCCAACATGACCAAGACTTCTATGCCATAACCAACCCATGCTAGACTTATTGAGTAGACATGTGGACAATTTAGCTTCTCTAGCATTGAAATCAACCAAGTATAGATTCTCATATCTAAAACATTTGAATATCAAGTTAGATCCATCTACACTTATGATCTCTACATCATCAATTCCAAATATGCACTTGAAACCAAGATCACACAATTGAGCTGCCAACAATAGGTTGAAGTTCAAGCTCTCTACTAGTAGCACATTAGAAATGCTCAAGTCATTGGATGTTGTAATCTTACTAAGCTCTTTGACCTTGCCTTTACCATTGTCACCAAATATGATACTATCAGTCCCACTGCTATCATTCTCATTGATTGAATTGAACATTCTTGAATCACCGGTCATGTGTTGTGTGCACCCACTATCAAGCACCCAATGCCTTTCTCTGGCTTTGTAATTGACCTACAAAAGATGATCAATTATTTTTAGGTACCCAAACTTGCTTGGGTCTTTGAAGGTTAGTTACCAAGGTCATTGATACCCAAATGCCCTTCTTCTTTGGGCCCACAATTGGTGTACCAATGAACTTAGCCTTCACACCATTTGGCACCCTTAACAAGCATGTAACAAGCATCAAATTTAATTGAGGATACACTAGGTTGCTTGTTCTTGTTAGTCTTGCAATATTGCTCTATATGCCCAACTATCTTGCATCTATCGCAAAATCAACCATTGCCTTTCACAAAGTGACAAAGGCTGCTTTGCCTTTCTTGGGGGTATAGCCTAATCCCTCCTTGTTGAGAGAGACCTTTGGCTATCCAAGCACTTTAGCAAGTGGGCATCTCCACCATAGGCATTGCCTAAGGAACGAGTGAGCTCATTCACCTCCTTCTTGAGGGTCTCATTTTCCACCATTAGTGAGGCATCACAAGTGAAACCATCACTCAAAGGTGAAGTAAAAGTGGTGGTGCTATAAGAAGGGTTAGTGGGACCAACAACAGTGGGTTTATAAAAAGATTCATTAATAATATCACATGTTAAGTCCCACATCACATGTCACAATCACTTCCTCCTTCTTGGCTCCCTCCTTCTTAACTTGCTCGAGGAAAGAGGAGTGAGCTCTTTAAAGCTCAGTGTGAGCATTGCCAAGCTCCTCATGGTCTTCGCTTAGACTCTCATGAGAAGCATTGAGCTCATCAAAGGATCGCTTGAGAGCTTTGAGCTCTTTCTGTAATTCTTTGCACTCCTTTCTCTTCATCTCAAGACATGTGTGGGCATTCTCCAACATGTCCATGAGAGCCTCCTTAGAGTCCTCATCATCATCATCATCACTGTTACAATCATCATTTTCACAAGTATCATCATCATATTTTACCTTGGTGGGCTTTACCATGAAACAAGTTGATGAAGTATCGAAGATGGAAGGCTTGTTGTTGATGGCTATGCTTGCAAGTACTTTCTTCTTCGATTTCTTGTCATCATCACTTGAGTCATCATCCTTCGAAGAAGCATCACTATCCCACGTCACCACATAGCCACCACCCTTCTTCTTCTTTTGAAAGGTCTTCTTTTTCTCCTTTTTCTTCTTCTTGTCCTTCTTTTGCTTCTTCTTCTCATCCTCATCATTGTCACTATTGTAGGGACAATCCGCTGCAATATGGTCTAGGCTCTTGCAATTGTAGCATCTTCTCACATATTCTTTGCTCTTGTTGTTGTCTCTTCTCTTTCTTGCACCATATCCCTTCTTCATTAATTTTCCAAACTTTCACACAAAGAGATCCATGGCCTCATCATCAATGTTACTAGCATCTTCATCATCACTTGATTCTTGCTTCCTTGACTTGCCCTTGTTCTTGGATGATGAGCTAGCCTTGAATGCTACACTCTTCTTTTTCTTGTCTTCATCTTCCTTCTTCTCATCCTTGTCAACCCCCTCCCTTTCCACACAGTATGTCTCTTGTGTCATGACATCACCTAGTACTTGGTTGGAGGTGAGTTGCTTCAATCCTCCTCTAATGATGATCAATCTCAATGTCTCAAATCTAGGAGGTAAGCACATCAAGAACCGATGAGAGACATCATCATCATTGATCTTCTCTTCCAAAGCCTTCAAGTCATTGACAATTACTTGCAATCTATGGAACATCTCCAGAATGCTCTCATCATCCTTCATCTTGAAGCTTGTCAACTTGTCCTTGAGGATGTATAGCTTGCCACTTTTCACCACCGGTTTGCCTCATAGGTGTCCTCTAATCTCTTCCACACTTCACTAGCTTTCTCACAATCCTTGACTTGCTCAAACACCAAAGAATCAATGGCATTGTAGATAGTGTTGAGAGCTATTCTTTTGTATTGCTTGTTGGCCTTGTCGTTGTTGGTGAGATTGTCTAGATCAAGAATCACATAGTCACTCTCGGTCACATCCCACTGTTAACACTGGATTTTGGTCGACTTTGGAAGATGACAGGTGGGCCCGCATGTGGGAAGAAGGACATTCGGCAAACAAAATGAGCGGTCGGCTAAATGCTTGTGCGGTCGGTTACTTCAGAAGGTGGTGACTCCATTCAGGAAAGCAGAAGATGGCAAGCAAAGCCGATCGAAAATATGAAAGTTGTAATAATAAAGGACTCTGAGAGTTTAGGGCAAGGAATCGTAGTTTCCAAGTTTGTTTAAGAGTTCCTTTGTAAATCGTAGTCTTTTAGGACTCGTGTTTTGTCTAGGGTATAAATATTGACCCTCGACCATTGTAATAGGCGTTCACAACCAAATCAATACAACCGGCCCCATGCCTACTTTCGAGTCCTTTTGTTGTGTCGTCGAGTTCTTCGAGAGGAGTCATCGATCCGTCGACCTCCGTAAGTTCCGACAACCTTGTTATCATGTTTAGTATCATGCGGTGGATTTAGACGTGATGCAAGTAGTCTTGTTTGTTTTTAATGATCGTGCGGCGGATCTTTGCTTGACAATCAAGAAGTCTTTGCTTATGCTTTGTTTATGAGTAGATACCGTGCTTGGCGTGCGTTTGCTCAATATGCTTAGTGAAAGCAAGGCAGGTTATCGGCTCTATTAGATACGGCAAAATCTAAATAGATTCATTAAGTTATCCTGTGTTGCATGTTTTAAATATTTTATATATTTGTAACACACTTTTGCCCAATCTAGATTGATATTGTTCGACCCTCTCCTATGGTTTTATTCGTGCTTCAATGATCATTACTTTCATATTACCTTTGCAAATAGATAACATGCTCATAATGGCTGAATTGTTTTAATCTAGATTGTCACATGTTGTGGGTTCATGCATGTTAATTACATTTAAGCTTTGACGAAACTAAGAGTCGTGCGGCAGATGCAGGTTTTAGATTAGCTTAATCGTGTTTATTTGCACGTTCCTTCTTCATGGACCCCAACTTGGATCATTGAGCTTGGATATGCATTAACGCATAATTAATTTCACTTGTTCAAACATGTCTTCCCATGCACATGCATTCGGCAATCGGATCTTTACGTGTGTTCATCTTACGATTAGCCGAATGGTTTATAAACTTATTGGCAGACAGCTTCCTATAGCTGTATGTCGTTGTAAATGGCTTCAGGGCCGTATATATGGAACTGTCTGGTCTCACCCGACATGTTTCGGTTTGGCATTTAACTGTTTTATCCCTTGTTAGTTTTTTTTTCAGTCAAACCGACCGCACGTTTCGGATCACGAAGCACCCGGGCACCGATTGAAGCCACGCTTTCCGGCTTTTGTGTGTGTGAGGCATGAAGTCGTCACATTTTGTGTCAACACACTTTTTGGCACGCCTAAAGTGGGACCATCTGTTAGTTCAAGATGGTGTCCGAGATCAACAATGATCATGTTCGGATGTGAGCATGGCGAATTGCGCGATAATTACAGGATTTAGTGCTACAAGCATGTGAGCAATACCAACGGAAGTGTTTGATGTCTTTTTCAAAAAACAAGAGCAACAAAGTGTTTCAAAAGCGAGTCAATGCCAAGGGTTCTTCTTCCACATCAAACCTGATTACATCAAGAGGAGGATGCTCGAAGATGGTAGCCACGGTTTATAAAGCTATGGGAGAAACCATGACAAACCATCATACAACTTTTCTGAATACCTTTCGGGCAATCATGATCAGTACTTTTGGTCCAATGGTTGATAAATACTTTGAAGAAAATGTTGGCCCACTCAGTGGACCGACACTTTTCAATGTTCCAAAGCATCAAGAGAAGCTGTTGGAAAAGAAGGAGCATCGACTTCAAATATAGGTGGATTGACTCACATCGAAAAGCAATCACATCCCACCTATGGCCAGGTAACATTTGGTACCACAGGAGAAGTGCCACTTTCAGCTTATAGAGTTTCTCCAGCATCAAACAGATTGCAGAAGAATATGTATGGAGATGGGTATCAAGAATTTACTGATTACAATGCTATCAATGCTGTGCCAAATCCAGGGTATAGGAGTGCTTGAGATTGCCTTTCCGGAGTGCGGTACAAGGAAATCGAGATTGAGGCATTGATGTTTTGATGCAGGATGGCTGATATGATGCGAGAATCAGTTCGGCTTGAAGCCAAAAAATCAATCCTATTCATACAAGTCTCCTTATCCGAGTGGTACAACAGAGTGGCGTTACTCCAAAGGTGAAGCCTCCAACAGATCGACCAAGTTTTACGGTCAAGATGATACTAGTACCATAGAGCACGTCAGTCGGTACTTAATGCAGCTTGGAGAAGCTGCTTCAGATGAAGCTTGGAGGATTCGATATTTTCCTTTGTTTCTTACAGGACCAGCTTTCACGTGGTTCACGTCTTTACCAGCTCATTCCATTGGTACGTGGGCAGAGCTAGAGCAGAAGTTTCATTCATATTTCTACACGGATACTAATGAGAAGAAGTTGATCGATCTCATGAGTCTGAGGATGAGAACAAATGAGACACCATTGGAATATCTTCGCAGATTCAGGGAAACCAAGAATATGTGTTATTCTCTGAATTTACCAGATGATCAACTACCTGGAATAGCTATAGCAGGAATGTTGCCGAATATCAGGGAGAAGTTGTTCGGCATGGAGTTTGATGATCTTGGCCAACTTGCACAGCGTTTAGCAGCTATGAGTAATCAGGCCCAAGGATTTAGGAAAGATAATCGCTTTCAGAAGAACAATGCCACTAATGAGGTGTATCAAGGTTTTCTGGAGGAAGCGACTGAGTATATTGATGAAGATGAGATAGCTGCAGCTGAGTTGAATTGGGCAAAGGAGCCTACTCAAATTAGTCAACGCTGGTTGAAACAACAAAAGGGAACCTATGATTTTGATGTTACTAAGGCAGACATGCTTTTTGCATTATTGATGAAGGAAGGACGCATCAAGCTGCCAGAAGGACATCCCATGTTACGTCCTGAAGGAGTGAAAGACAAAAAGTATTGTGGTTTCCATAACACTAATTCTCACTCTATCAATGATTGCCGAGTGTTCAGAATACGAATCCAGAAAGCTATCCAAGAGGGACATTTGAAGTTTGATGGCAAGATGAGAATTGATGATCAGCCTTTTCCACAAAATATGATTTCTTTCTCTGTGAATATGGTCTCTGCCAATGATCTCAAAGGTAAAGGCAAGATGAAGGTGTTGACTTCTGATAGAGCAAAGAAAAGTGGTGCTGTTGACCCGGATCGGCAAGTTACCAGTAGAGAGCTGCAGCAACGAGTTCGGTTTCAGAATAGCCGAACCGAGAAAGGTCAAACTTCCAAACCTAGAGTTACATCACGTATTTTGCTAAACAAGTGGCAGAGAGAGCAAGAGAAGGGATACTATAAGAAGCAATGGTTTATGGAAGAATGCCGAAGGTATGAGGAAGAGGTATGCCGAAGGGAGCAAGAAGAATACATGACAGAACAGGAGCAGTCTCATTGGGGTTGTTCATTCTTTAGGCATTGTTGGAATGAAGGCTTGAGGTTGCCTGCTAGAAATAATTGTCTGGAGTGTAGTGCTCAATACTCCGAGTATAGGCAATCTCGAGTCAACCGCCGTCCCGTCTATGAAAGACTTGGAACAAAGGTTCCTGAAGATGATCGGCGCTTAAAAATAGATGATTTTGAGAATCAGCAAAGGAAAAGATTTGCGGGTCAAGGTTGGATTCATGATAGGGTGCATGATGAGGAAGCTGATTCCTATAGATACGTATGGCAAAAAGGACAGTGGTGTCCTCCAGGCCTAAGGAAAAGTCAGAAAAGAAGAGTTCAACGGTTGAGGAATAGGGAGTTGAAACAGGAAGTTACCGAAACAAAGCAAATATGGCGTCCTAAGAAGAAGCCTGATGAATGTGGTCCTTCGGCTGATGCTTGCATGGCTTTCTTTCTCCCATCAGAGTTTATAGCTCCCAAAAGCCAAGATGTCCAAGAAGAGGTGTACTCTGATTTTGATGAAAGTGAATGTCAGGATTTGATGGCCTAGCTTGTATTAACACAGCAGGCTGTTTTTGACAAACCAATCAAGAATCGTCACTTGAGACCACTCTATTTAAAGGGATATGTCAATGGCAAGCCTTTAACTAAGATGTTTGTTGATGGAGGGGCTGCTATCAATATCATGCCTTATACTACCTTGAAAGCTTGGGATGACTAATGAAGAATTGTTGGCCGACATGGTGCTTAGGGACTTTGTTGGCAACCCTTCCGATACCCGAGGTGCTATCCATGTCGGTGACTATTGGGTCGAAAAACTCGATTACTACCTTTTTTGTCATTGATGGCAAGGGGGCATATAGTCTACTCTGGCAGAGATTGGATCCATGCTAATTCTTTGCATTCCTTCAACCATGCATCAAATTCTCATTCAATGGATTGGAGATGACGTTGAACTTGTACATGCCGATGATTCGGTAAGTGTTGCTTTGCTTGAATCTACCCATCGGGAATATGAAGGTGTCGATTGTTTCTCCGGAAAAGTGTGGAAAGAAGGTCCTGTAAATGTTTTCAGCGAGGGCCAACAACCGATCCAAGCAAATCGGCTCTCATAGTAATTTTAATGGGAAATCTCATCGATGGCAACAAAGGAAAATTGGGACGTGGTTTTATGTCGGGTGATAAGTTGGAAGAAATTGATGTTGGTGATGGTTCTAAGCCAAGGCCGATGTATATTAGTGCAAAGTTAGACCCGAATATAAATCAAAGTTGATAGATCTGTTGAAAGAGTTTAAAGATTGTTTTGCTTGGGATTACGGAAATGCCCGGATTGGATCGTTCCATTGTTGAGCATCGATTACCCATTAAACCTGGATTTCGTCCTTACAAACAACCTCCACGAAAGATATACAAAGAAGAGGTATTGGCCGATGTGAAGAAGGAGGTTGAAAGATTAATAGAAGCAAACTTCATTCGGCCATGCAAGTATGCGAGTGGATTTCAAATATAGTACCAGTATACAGAAAAATGGAAAAATGAGGGTTTGCATAGATTTGAGAAATCTTAATAAGGCCTCTCCCATGGATGGTTACCCAATGCCGATTGCCGATTTACTAGTAGATGCGGCAAAGAAAGTTATGAAGTCATTAGTTTTATGGATGGTAATCTTTGGCTATAATCAAATTTTTATGGCAATGGAAGATATTTCAAAAACGACCTTGAGATGTCCTGGTCATATTGGTTTGTTTGAATGGATAGTCATGACATTTGGGTTAAAGAATGTCGGTGCAACTTATCAAAGAGCTATGAATTATATTTTTCACGAGGTGATCGGCAAGATTGTAGAGATCTACATCGATGATGTAGTGGTCAAGTCTAGAAATCATGAAGGACATTTAGCCGATTTAAGAAAAACTCGGAGTGCACAAGAAAGCATGGCTTGAAGATGAATCCAAACAAATGTGCCTTTGGAGTTTTTTTGGTGGTGAGTTTTGGGATTTTTAGTTCATAAAGGAGGAATTGAAGTTGGGAAAAAGAGCATGGAAGCAATAGACAAAGTTGTGCCGCCAACCAATCTCACTGTAATTACAATCATTGTTAGGCAAAATCAACTTTGTAAGAAGATTCATATCCAATCTATCGAGAGAGTTTACCCTTTTCTCCTTTATTAAAGCTCAAGAAGGATCAAAAATTTGTATGGGGTGACATACAACAAAAAGCTTTTGACGAGATCAAGCAATATATGAAGGCACCTGTCTTTGGTACCTCCACAACTTGACAAGCCTTTTAAGTTGTATGTGGCGTGCCGATAGCCTAACGATAGGATCGGCCCTTATGCAAGAATTTGAAGGAAAAGAAAGAGTCATAGCTTATCTTAGCCGAAAGCTGCTAGACTCGGAAACAAGGTATTCGGCTACAGAAAAACTTTGCTTGTATGTGTATTACTCATGTACCAAATTTCGGCACTATTTGTTGAATGCCGAATGCGTGGTAGTTTCTAGTTTTGATGTAATCAAACATATGCTATCAATGCCAATTTTGAATGGAAGAATTGGCAAATGGATTTTAGCATTGTCGAATTTAATTTAAGGTATGAATCGGCAAAAGGCGGTAAAGGGTCAAATTATTGCCGATTTTATTACCCAACATCGGGATCTTTCTGTTGAGGCGATAAGCATTGTGCCTTGGGCCTTGTTCTTCGATGGATCATCTTGTAACAAAGGTGGTGGTGCTGGTATTCTCTTGATGTCCCCACAAGGAAAAACTTTTGAGTATGCGGTTCCTATTGAATTTCATGTTACTAATAATCGGCAGAGTATGAAGTATTTGCTTAGAGGGCTTCGACTTCTTATAGAAGTAAAGGCCGTTCTTTGTTGAAATCTTTGGGGATTACGAGTTGGTGATTAATCAACCGAGTGGTCGATATGAATGCAAGAACAATGTGTTAAGAGAATATTATGAGGAGTGTAGAGAACTTTTGAAGAATTTTTCGGTAGTAACCTTGCATCATATCCCTAGAGAGTAAAATGAAGAAGCAAATAAGTTAGCTCAAGCGCTACGGATATCGAGAGAGTCGGGAAGTTTTTGCTATAGAAGGTGTTTTAAATAATCGATCAAGTAGATGGTGATTGGAGATACTGAAATTACCAATTATCTGAAAGGTCCATCTCAAAAGTTTCCGAAAACTCGGTACAAAGCTCTCAAATTTGTGTTCCTTGATGATCGGTTATATTACAAGTCCATCGATGGAGTATTGCTCAAATGTTTAAGTCAAGAAGAGGCCAAGAAGGTGATGTATGAGGTTCACGAAGGATTGTGTGGTGCACACCAGTCAGCTTATCGGATGAAGTGGATAATCAGGACAACTGGTTATTTTTGGCCGACTATGTTGGAGGATTGTTTTGAATATTACAAAGGGTGTCACAATTGTCAAAAATTCGGCAATATTCAAAAAGTTCCAGCATCTGCTATGAATCCCATAATCAAGCCTTGGCCGTTCAGAGGATGGGGTATAGATTTAATTGGTCAGATCAATCCTCCTTCTAGTAAGGGACACAAATTTGTACTCTTGACCACGGATTATTTCACCAAGTGGGTTGAAGCTATCCCTTTGAAGAAGGTAACGTTAGAGAATATGATCAGTTTTGTTAAGGAACATATAATTCACAGATTTAGGATTCCTCAAACTATAACAACTGATCAAGGAACTCAGTTTACTTCTTCAGAATTCTATGATTTTGCCAAAGATATGGGGATTAAGTTGTATAATTCTTCTCCTTATTATGCACAAGCTAATGGCCAGGCAGAAGCATCAAATAAGATTATGATTAAAATCATCCAGAAGAAGATTGATGAAAAACCAAGGAGATGGCACTTGGTTCTTAATGAAGCATTGTGGGCTTACCGAATGGCTTGTCATGGGTCCACTCAAACGTCTCCCTATGAACTGGTTTATGGGCATCATGCTGTATTACCATGGGAATTACGGTCAGGTTCAAGGCGAGTTGTGTTACAGAAAGAATTGGTAGAAGAAGATTATAAGAATCTAATGATGGATGAATTGGAATATTTACATTTGATTCGTCTCAAGGCATTGGAAAATATTGAGAAAAATAAAATACACGTTGCCAAGTATTATAACAAAAGGGTTAGGCTGAAGCAATTTGCAGAAGGAGACTTGGTTTGGAAAACTATATTGCAAGTTGGAACAAAGGATAGAGCGTTCGGCAAATGGTCTCCAAATTGGGAAGGTCCTTTCCGAATAGTAGAATGTGTACCTGGCAATGCATACATATTGAAGACTTTATTTGGGGAGGAGTTTACCAGAGCTATCAATGGAAGATTTCTTAAGAAATATTACCCCAGTGTTGAGGTTGGTTCATGAACGTAGATCAGAAAAGCCGATAAAAGGAAAATCGCCTTTAGCCTAAAAAATAAAACTGAGAATAGCCGATATTGTTCATATCGCCTTTAGCACAAAATAGCCGATGCAGTTTGCATCGCCTCTAGCACAAGAATGTTTATGCAAGACCGGGGTGTTTTCAGCATTTTTCTGACAGTTGCAGGCAGAATTTTACCGAAAAGAATCAAAGAGGAATAAGCCAAAAGAAGAACGGGAAGATCAAGTGGAAATTGCCGAATATAAGTGAAGTTTACCTCTGGAATTTCATCCTGGGTCGCCATTGAAGATTCGAAGTGGGTCCGAGGTTGCGCTGAAAGCTTGAATTTTTGGACAGTGGCTGCGGTGTTGAACGGTGCTGACCTAGGAGGAAGAAGGAGCTTGTGGTCAATTTCAGAATAAAACAACTTTTATCCCGAAATTGAGGGGGCATGTGTTAACACTGGATTTTGGTCGACTTTGGAAGATGACAGGTGGGCCCGCATGTGGGAAGAAGGACATTCGGCAAACAAAACGAGCGGTCGGCTAAATGCTTGTGCGGTCGATTACTTCAGAAGGTGGTGACTCCATTCGGGAAAGCAGAAGATGGCAAGCAAAGCCGATCAAAAAGATGAAAGTTATAATAATAAAGGACTCTGAGAGTTTAGGGCAAGGAATCGTAGTTTCCAAGTTTGTTTAAGAGTTCCTTTGTAAATCGTAGTCTTTTAGGACTCGTGTTTTGTCTAGGGTATAAATATTGACCCTTGACCATTGTAATAGGCGTTCACAACCAAATCAATACAACCGGCCCCGTGCCTACTTTCGAGTCCTTTTGTCGTGTCGTTGAGTTCTTCGAGAGGAGTCATCGATCCGTCGACCTCCGTAAGTTTCGACAACCTTGTTATCATGTTTAGTATCATGCGGTGGATTTAGACGTGATGCAAGTAGTCTTGTTTGTTTTCAATGATCGTGCGGTGGATCTTTGCTTGACAATCAAGAAGTCTTTGCTTATGCTTTGTTTATGAGTAGATACCGTGCGGCAGGCGTTTGCTCAATATGCTTAGTGAAAGCAAGACAGTTATCGGCTCTATTAGATACGGCAAAATCTAAATAGATTCATTAAGTTATCCTGTGTTGCATGTTTTAAATATTTTATATATTTGTAACACACTTCTGCCCAATCTAGATTGATATTGTTCGGCCCTCTCCTATGGTTTTATTCGTGCTTCAATGATCATTACTTTCATATTACCTTTGGCTGAATTGTTTTAATCTAGATTGTCACATGTTGTGGGTTCATGCATGTTAATTACGTTTAAGCTTTGACGAAACTAAGTGTCGTGCGGCAGATGCAGGTTTTAGATTAGCTTAATCGTGTTTATTTGCACGTTCCTTCTTCATGGACCCCAACTCGGCTGGACTGCTGATCTTGGATATGCATTAACGCATAATTAATTTCACTTGTTCAAACATGTCTTCCCATGCACATGCATTCGGCAATCGGATCTTTACGTGTGTTCATCTTACGATTAGCCGAATGGTTTATAAACTTGTTGGCAGACAACTTCCTATAGCTGTATGTCGTTGTAAATGGCTTCAGGGCCGTATATATGGAACTGTCTGGTCTCACCCGACATGTTCCGGTTTGGCATTTAACTGTTTTATCCCTTGTTAGTTTTTTTCAGGTCAAACTGACTGGCACGTTTCCGGATCACGAAGCACCCGGGCACCCGATTGAAGCCACGCTTTCCGGCTTGCTGTGTGTGAGGCACAGTGCGTCACAGTGTGAGGCACAGTTGAACCAATCATAAGATGAATACCAATTCAATTACTGGGAGAATACCAAGGGGCAAGAGACAATCAATTTTTCTCCCGAGGTTCACATGCTTGCTGGCATGCTAGTCCCCGTTGTGTCGACCAGCACTTGGTGGTTCGGCGGCTAATAAGTATCACACACCAAGCCCACCATAAAAGGCGTCGCAAGAACCTACCCACAAGTAAGGTAACTCAATGACATGGGCAATTTAATAGAGCTACCTTGCGGCTCTTCGCTGGGGAAGGTGCAAGACCCCTCGCAATCACCGGAGCCAGCCACGAACAATCAACAACATGTGCCAAAGCTCCTCCACTGCTCCAAGCCATCTAGGTGGTGGCAACCACCAAGAGAAACAAGAAATCCACAGCCACAACGATCCCCAAGTGCCACTAGATGCAATCAATCAAACAAATGCATTTGGAATCACACCCAATCTCACTATGATGATGAATCAATGATGGAGATGAGTGGGAGGTGTTTTCTTAGGCTCACAAGGATGTCAAGTATGTCAAAGTGCCGAGAGAGTGAGCCCCAAGCCAGCCAAATATTATTTATAGATGTCCCCTTGAAATAGAGTCGTTGCTCTGCTCGCGGGCTAACTAGATGCACTGACCGGACACACCCTAGCGTCCAGTCACCCTTGGCCGTCCATGTGTCCTCTTTCAAACCTCGCCCATTCATCTCCAACGGTCAAGTCACAGCCATGAGAAACTTAAGTCATGATCGGGCTCACTGCATGATCGACCGGACTCTGAGCCACGTAGCATTAGGTCGAGTACAGAGAGGTTCTAGAGCCGTTAAACTTTGACTGGACGCGTTAGATCATAGATGACCGAACGCGCCAGTGAGTCCGGTCGCTACATCTCAACTACGCCCGATGACAGGACACACGCCCAGAGTCAGGTCGCAGCATCCAGTCATGCTTCCCTGCTCTCGGCCAGTCACTGCTTCCCTAGCTATAAATGACCGGACGCGCTGGGGTAAGTTCGGTCACCCCACGGCCAGCGTCTGGTCAAGGACTTTCCACTCCTTTTCTTTTTCTAAGTCCTCAACCGCTTCACCCTTGCTTCCAACTTGCTAACCACAAAGTGTAGAACTTATGTCCACGTGTGTTAGCATTTTCCAAAGCATTTTACAAGGGTGAGAAGTTAGCACACTAGGTCCCTAAATGGAATGCATGAATCATGTCACCTAGCGGCACTTGATAAACCGTTTGGCCAAAGATCTCCCCTCTTTATAGTACGGCTATCGATCCTAAATCACTCACACCCTCTTTGGTGTCTTGAGTGCAAAACAAAAACCTATCATATACCTTTGCCTTGATTATCTTGGTTTTTTTTTTGTTTTTCTCTTTCTTCTTTTCCAAATGTGAAGCACTTCATCCATCTTTTTGTGACCATCACTTTCACCATGACCATCATCTAGCTCCATCACTTGGATTGGACCACATTTTCTAATTCACACACTTAGATCAAAGGTTAGTCCTAGGTTTCATCAATTATCCAAAACCAAACTCGATACCTGGTTGTGGGGACCCACCGCGTTAATTCGCCTAAAACGAGTGCCATCCACTTGAATAGCTCAATTTTAGCACATCAACCTTGACGACCCCCCAGGAGCGCACTTGGCAACTCCTCTTCAGGATCAGGTTGAGTATCATACCACGATAGCCTCCACAACTCAAAATTACATCTCATCATCAGAGCACATAATAATTCAGCGGAACCATAGATTACAAGTCTTGTCGAACATAATAAATTAATTATACAACGTAAGACTAAATGTAATGTGAACCAAATGACTTTCTTACCAACATCACTATCCTATGAATCATTTATATATCTAGTAACTGGTGGTCGCCTTGCCTATGGGCATAGCCACCGTAGCTTGGACAGCACATGCCATTCACCCACTTTGCCACCAGCGACGGGGTGAGATGGTCACCATTGTCCTATACCTGCAAAACAACTTAACGGCAACACCACGAGTACATTGCGTACTCGCAGGACATAATTCCAACATATAGTATTTGATGGATGCATAGGGTGATTATCCGGCTTTTGTATAAGTGCGGAAAGCAATGATGTTCGTTAAGAGTATGACATGCTATGTTCAACTTTAGAATTAAAACATTTATCATTTAGCTAAAGTGCTCATAATCCTTCATTCATACTACCATGGATATAAAAAGAAACAACAACCGAATAGATCCATCCCGAAGGACTCTAGGCTTTCAAGAATCTACAGAGGTGTACAACTATACCCACAAGGAAGGACGGGACTAACCACCATACCTCATGCATGAGAGTAAGGGTTGCCTCACGCCTTCCAACCTTTCCCTAATCTGGTCCGAATGTCACAAGAAAGGTTCGACTGGATGCCTAGATCAGGTTTCCACCATCTTCCCAATACCTCAGGTCTGGCTTCTGTACTATAACAGGTACCCAAATCATTACGTACACCATCTTCCTGGCGCCATCCCCTTGCTAGCTTCACGGATAGACATGTTGCAATTAGTTACTTGGCTTGTCGACCCCATCCGCGATATGCGGTCTGTACATGTGGTTACTTGGACTTATGTATACCAGTACACGTTCCTTACTACTCCATGACTATATCATCTGAGATCCCACACTCGCGACGACCTACCCCTCGCATGAGCAAGATATCCAAGTTATCATCAAGATTATCATATTAGGGATATTAGTTCATAGCCATATTTATTAAATAAGTCAAGTTGTACCCTCTTTGGTTTTAGTGGTTAATTATCTAGGTGTAGTATCCTACACGTGCGAGTATGAGTTCCCTTCTCAAGCTCGACTTCTACCCATGCCCAAGCAACTAAGCAATAAGCATTAAGTGTTCCCATTCCCGTTGTTTAGGTGAGAGGCTCTTACAGATTATTAGGCTACTCTAGGTGTAATATAAGAGTGATCATTATCCAAGACTATATGCGATGCATGACTCATAATGCAACTTGATAAGTATCCAAAGTAGGGTTTGTAATAGTGGGGTGCCTGCCTGTTAGATGAGCAAGGATCCCATAGCTTGGAACATCGCTGGGCGCCTCTCCAATATCACGTACCTATATATATGTCCATGTATGAGATACTTATGTATGCATGACATTATATTAAACATGCAAGAGGGAGTGTTCAGGTATACGTTGAAGGGCTGTCAGTTCGTGTTATCAGGTAGTCCGGCGTGAATGTTGGATAGTCCAGTGGTTTTTGGACTTAGTGGAAAAAGGACATACTAGGAACATCAAATTCTCTGAACTAAGATCGGACTCTTCGATATGAAGTCTATGCTCACATGAAACTCCTTTGTCTGTGATTTATAACTTATCAGACACTCCGGTGCATGTGGCAGAGCCTCCGGTAAATTATAAGGGCTTAGCGTCTTCCAGTGGTAAAAAAATGAGATATGCCCTTTTAATGCCAAAGTTATGTCTAGCTGATAGAGGATATTCTATGGAGCACAACAAAACTCGTTTCACCATTTTTGGAGGTCAAATGCACCTTCTATGGATTTTACAAGGGTAGGTTGTGCCCACGTGCAGAGATTATAGGACACTCCGAACTAAGATCGGAATGTCCGATAAACACAGGCTGCTCTCAAGACTTGATCACACAAAACAAATAAGAGATTAGAAGATAGAAACAATTGAGATCTAGTGCGGCATAATCTGCTTCCAAGAAACCAAAAGAGTCTTTTGATAATCTAGATACCACATGGGTCAACTTGATTTCAAAAAACACTATTCAAATGGTAAGCTACCATATGTTGTCATAGAAGCATCATTCTAGGGGCGTGACATTCTAAAACTCGACCAATTCAAAGATATAGCTTCAGCCATAGTTTCAGATGGATCCACTTGTTTATTTTGGGATGACCAATGGAATAGCATAATTTTAAATCAATGTTTCCCCTGAGCTTTTCTCTTTTGCAAAGAATATGAAGATGACTCTACTCAAAGCCAAAGAGGCAGCTAACATGGAGAACTTATTCCATTTGCACCTCTCAAATCTAAGCCTTTGAATAGTAACAAGGGTTTGCCAATTACTTCTCAATGTGCATAGCCACCTATCAGGGTGATCTTTAGTCATATATGGGTCTCCTCTCTCTTCTCTTTGACAAAAGCTCATAAATCTTGAAGTGGGCATACAATGATTCATAATGCTTTCAAATGGTTATGGAGATCATCAAGCAAGGATTGAGCAATCAGAACCAATTTACCATCTTTCATATTCCAGTTCTTACTACGGTGCTAGACCATAGCCAAGCCGTACCATCTCATGGAAACGGTGATTCGTGAACCAATGTATCCCAGCTAGGTACCCTGAAACACACGCCCTGTTTATACCCTAGGCACAAACAAGACCAACCCATTCCACTCCTGTCACGGGGTCTAGGTCCCGTCCAAACTTGGACTCTAAGCCCCCCACACTTGAGACCCAGTCTCAGTATGGTGCTTAGACCTCCACCTTTCCCCACGTCCAATTAGTTGGTCCAGAAAGAGTTGGAACCCACGACAAGAGTGTAACAAGCCTTCCCTCTCCCATCAACAAGTATGTGCTCAGGATAATAAGTCCATGACCTGACTACCATCCATAGCAATGGATGGACCTCAATCAACATGGACAGGAAAAATAGTGTAACCAAGCTAAGCCCTATGGCCATAAGACACAGCTCGTCACACCCACCATAACCCATACCATATCCCTACCAGGTCTCCATTTTCCTTTCATCATTTTTATCATGAGAGTAATTATAATAATCACCTATTGTGAGTAACGGTTGGTTACTCACGCTACTGAAAACATAAGCATAACAGCTACTCGAACCTGTACTAGTAAGACTCATATGACATATATATCTATGCATGTGGTTTCCATAAAATTCCTATAACATAAATGCACATCACATATATATATTCAGTGATTATAAAAAATAAGGGTTATGCACTAGGGCTTGCCTTGGGCAGGCGCGGTGTCAGTCGAGTCAGTCGGTGGCTCCGGGACCTCCTCCTACACGAGAATCTCCTCCTTGTACTCCTTGACGATCTCCTCAAATTCATGATCACCTGTGGTAATGATCTCCGCCGACTCGTTCTCTATATGCATGCGATGATGATGGTGCAACAATTCAGTGTTTAGGCAATAACAACTCTTAAAATAAGAATACACATATCAAGCTACTAAGCTAGCTCTAATGCCTAAGATACTAATCTAACTATCATCTTCATCAAGCAAAGTGTTGGGTTCAACTAACAAACCCTTAGCTTGGCA
Source organism: Miscanthus lutarioriparius (assembly GCA_904845875.1). Lineage (NCBI taxonomy): Eukaryota > Viridiplantae > Streptophyta > Magnoliopsida > Poales > Poaceae > Miscanthus > Miscanthus lutarioriparius. Next base: position 79,721,176 of record CAJGYO010000019.1, on the reverse strand, counting down.
AATTAAGAATATATCTTTATTTCTACTAGTGATTCAATGTATATTGAAACATGAGCATTTAACTACCCTAATGCTTAGTCTATTCTAAGGCTACAAAAATTACAGTGAGCACATAATAATACAATGAAGCTACCATAAAAATTTCAGGACTAAAGCTATCACTAATTTACCACAAAAATTCCTACAATAATTAACTTAATATTATGAAGCACTTTCAAATCATTTAATAGCCCTTAGGGTCAACACAGATATGCATGATCTATCTATACTACCAGATAGATCATAATTTTAGGAACCTAACAAAATTTGTTTCACAATTTTTGGGCATCTACAAGATTTTATATTAATTAAACAAAATTGGCTCTCGAATAAAAATATAAAGCTATTTCTAATTCTTTATGAAAAAGAGAAACCGAACTGGCCCAGCGCGGCCCACATGTGCAGCCCACGGTGGGAGAGTCCCATGCGCGTTGATGCTTTTGCAAAAGAGGCCTCACACTTCTCCCAAATCACAACTAAGTGCTAACACTATTTCCCCCTCTCTTAGACCTTCTCACTTAACCCCCCGTCCTTTCCCTAATTCACCCACGCACAACCCTGATGGCTCAGTGCATGGTGGCGCAATGGAGGGTGACACAACACGGTCTCACCGACCACCTGGGACATGCACCGGCCCACCTATCGGGTCGGTCACCATCCTCGACCCAAGCGGCTATGCTAAGTGGCAACACGGGGCGGTGGGACTCGCTGGAACCAGCTGCGGTGGCGCGTGGCCATCTGTGACTGTGGCGCAGCGGCCCCGGCAAGCCAGAGCACCAAAGAATCAAACTGGCTAGCGAGGGAGCATCATTAGACTACCGTGGACCTAGCTGAGGTGACGGTTGGGGTGGAGGATGGTGGAGGAGGTGTGGCCACGTGCGCCCGAGCCATGCAGCGGCGCACCGCGGTGGTGCGGTCGCGTCAGCGGCAACGGAGAGGTGGTAGTGGTTCCACTTACATGTGTAAGGTGGAGAGGGAGGCAAGGCGAAGCTAGTGGTGCACTCGAATTGGTTCAGGGTAGACCGATGGAGGGCTACCCTCGACAATGGCCGAGCGCGGCCTTATCGACACGGCGACGGGAAAACCGCAAATTAGAGCTTGGATGTGTCCGCTTCAAGGTAGGGTGGGGTCAGGCAGCTAGAGAACTTACTGATGAGACTATGGACGTGTTAAATTGGATTGAGGTGAACTCGCCCAGGCTGATTGCGAGGGTGCGGCTCTAACGGCAGAGGTGGTAGGGAGAGAGGATGGGTCCGAGCTCTGGCCGTCCTAGCCTTGGTGGCAAGCGGTCGACCGGACTCACGACCGTGTCTACGCACACGCTATGCGACATGTGACCAGACCACGTGTGCATGCGGGGAGGCAAGTGGGGGCATCGCCTGCGCGACCGCAGCGCCATTAAGGCGAGGCGACGGCGCGAGCGCAGCTGGGACAACCCACGTGCACGTGGTGGTAGAGTGAGCAGCGGCAATGCAGAACAGCATCATGGTGGTGTCAGTAGCGACAACGCGAGATAGGGCAGCAGTGCGCGGATGCGACGATGAGGTGATGGCGCCAACAGTGGCTTCGTCGTGGCACGGGGCGGGGCAGGCGGCAGCAGCAGAGGCTCCGTACGGCGGGGCCAGCGGCGGTCAGGCTAGGATAGTCACAGCTATACACGCGTGGCAGCGTGCTTACGCACGCAGAGCGAGCCGGCGTGGCGACATCGCGCCCTCGAGACGTGGTGACCACGCTCACCCGGTGAACTAGCACGAAATCATGTCTTGCACGAATTTTAAAGCGCCTATAAAAACTAAATGGGTGCTCTGGAACCTAAACCATCTTCACCATGCTCTAGAGGGGATATGAGGCTACCAACACAAGTTAAAACACGACACCACTTCTTAACTCGATTTCACAAAATAAATTGCCAAACATAGCATTGTCTAGCTGTCAACATACTTGAAAATATTCTGTATTTGAGCTGAACTTGATTCCAAGTTTCATTTCTAGGCTATTAGAAATGTTGGCTAGCAATGTTATTTTTCCACGGCAAGTATTTCATTGTTATCTACAAAGTTTATATTCCAAACTTTATTTAAGCGCCACATATATGTTCTATAGCATTTTTGTTCAATAAAAATTAGTTTTAAACCCTACTTGATACATATGAGTTATGGAATAGCTTACATTTAACATTTTTATTGATCATCTTGAGTACAAAAATATTATCTACACAATCCATCACATACATTATCACATAAACATGATGCTCATGACATGATTTGGTAATTTGTTTAGGGCGTAACACCGAGGGTGTTACAGCTCTCCCCCTTAAACAAAATCTCATCCCGAGATTTCATGTGAGTGCCTAGTGTGGGAAAAGGGATAAGAAATAAACTTTTAACTTAACCCATTACCTCAGTACTTCGGGGAGAAGATGGGATAATTTTTCAGAATATAACTCTCTTGTTCCCAAGTTGCTTCGTCCTCTGAATGATTTTGCCACTAGACCTTATAGAATTTCACCACGTTGTTTCTGCTGACTCTCTTTTTCATCCAATATTTTGATAGGACGCTCAATGTAAGAAAGATCAGACTAGAGAAGGAGGCCTTCAATTTCCATGACTTCCTCGGGAACCCTTAGACACTTCTTTAACTAGCAAACATGGAATACATTATGGACTGCTGACAAAATATCTGGGAGTTGGAGACGGTAAGCAACATAATCAAACCGCTCCAAAATTTTATAAGGTCCAACATAATGAGGAGCTATTTTCCCACAAACCCCAAACTGATGCACACCTCTCATCGGGGATACCTTTAGGTACACATGGTCACCAACTTCAAACTACAAAGGTCTTCTCCACTTGTCTGCATAAGCTTTTTGACGGTTCTAACCCGCTTTCAAATGACTGTGAATAACACTGACCTATTGTCTTGCTTCTTTGATAAAATCAGGTCCAAAGTAACCACAGTCACCCACTTCCACCCAATTAAGAGGTGTCCTATATTTCTTGCCATGTAAAGCCTCGAAAGGTGCCATTCGAATGCTTTCTTGATAGCTATTGTTATAAGAAAACTCAGCTAAAGACAAGCATGCATCCCTCTTTTTTGGAAAAGAAATGGCACAAGCTCTCAACATGTCTTCAAGTACTTGGTTGACCCTTTCTGTCTGACCGTCAGTTTGTGGGTGATAAGCTGAACTTCTGAGGAGGCGAGTACCAAGGCACTTCTGGAGTTGCTCCCAGAAGCGAGAGACAAAAACTGACCCTCTATCAGAGACAATGGTGAGAGGAACTCCATGTAGGGTCACAACCCGATCAAAATACAACATGGCATACTTCTTGGCTGAATACCTTGTATCCACCGGGAGGAAATGAGCGGACTTGGTAAGGCGATCCACAATGACCCAAATAGAGTCATACCCCTTTGCCGTGCGGGGCAAACCCACAACAAAGCCCATGGAAATATCCTCCTATTTCCAAATAGCAGTAGGTAGAGGCTTTAGAAATCCAGGCGTACACATATGGTCCGCATTAACCCTTCCGCAAACGTCACATTCTGAGACATATTTGGTAATATCCTGTTTCATATTTGGCCACCAATACAAGTGACGCAAATCATGATACATCATGTTACTTCCCAGATGAATGGATAATTTGGAGTTGTGGGCTTCATCCAAAATTTTTCTCCTAAGCTCATCACTTGAGGGAACCACAAATCAGTTCTTGAACTTCACCACACCTTGATCATCAATACTGAAATGAGGACCACGCCCTTCGATGATTAGCTTCTTAATATGAGGGATTTCCGAAGCATCTTGCCTTTGCTCTATAATAATTTGCTCAAGTAAATTCAAGACTAGAGCAATATGGGCTAACACTTCAGAATGGGTGAGGGACAAAGATTCTTCTTCAACTTAAGGCATCAGCTACCACATTAGCTTTTTTTAGGGTGATAATGAACTTCTAAGTTATAATCTTTGATTAACTCAAGCCACCTCTGTTGTCTCATGTTCAGCTCAGATTGAGTGAAAATATATTTAAGACTCTTGTGATCCGTATAGATATGCACTTTATTTCCCAACAGGTAATGTCTCTAAATTTTTAGAGCGTGCACCACTGCAGTCAGCTCTAAATAATGGGTGAGATAATTCATCTCATGCTTTTTCAGCTAGCGTGAAGCATAAGCTATCACATGTCCATCTTGCATAAGCACACAACCCAGCCCAGTCCTAGAGGCATCACAATATACATCAAATGGCCACTCAATATCTGATTGAGCAAGAATAGGGGTAGAGGTAAGAAATTTCTTCAGGGCTTGGAAAGCCTCCTCACAAGCTGGACTCCATACAAACTTGACATCCTTCTGAAGCAACTTGGTCATCGGATAAGCTATCTTGGATAAATCAGGAATGAAGCACCGATAATAACCAGCAAGACCAAGGAACTAACGAATCTGATGCACTGACTTTGGAGATTTCCAACTTAACATATCTTGCACCTTGCTAGGATCCATAGAGATGCCTTTGGGGGTTAGGACATGCCCCAAAAACTACACTCTATCCAACCAAAACTCACACTTGCTAAACTTAGCATAAAGCTTGTGTTCACACAGCCGAGTCAGGACTATGCGAACATATTGAGCATGCTCTTCATTGTTCTTAGAATATACCAAAATATCATCAATGAACACCACCACAAACTTGTCCAATTCTGACATGAAGACGGAGTTCATAAGGTACATGAAGAATGCAGGAGCATTGGTGAGACCAAAAGATATGACTAGGTATTCATAAAGCCCATATCTAGCAGAAAAGGTTGTCTTTGGTATATCTTGCGGCTGGATTTTAATTTGGTGATATCTGAACGAAGATCAATCTTTGAAAACACCTTTGCACCATCCAACTAATCGAACAGAGTATCAATACGAGGCAAATGATACTTGTTCTTAATGATTACCGCATTGAGAGGGCGATAATCTACACACATCCGAAGTGTGCCGTCCTTCTTCTTCACAAAAATAGCGGGACAACCCCAGGGTGAAGAACTAGGACAGATGAATCCTTTCTCCAACAATTCCTCTAACTGTTTCTTCATCTCAGCCAATTCTTTTAGAGCCATGTGGTAAGGACTCCATGAAATAGGAGCAGTACTAGGTTCTAACTCAATGGAAAACTCCACATCCCTATCCGATGGTAACCCAGGTAGATCTTCAGGGAAGACATCTGGAAACTCACAAACCACAAGAATAGAAGCAAGATTAGGAGAAGCTTCAGCATGAGCAGCAATTGGTAAGGTAGGAACTGAGGACATAAGAAGAGACATTCTATCCTCAGAAGAAGGAAGCCTCAACTCAACAACTCTCTGCTTAAGGTTCAAGACTACCCCATAATTTCTCAATCAGTTCATCCCCAGAATTACATCTATGCCTTGTCCAGGTAGCACCATGAACTAGAGGCGATAGGAGTGAGTGGCTAGCACTAGTCTCACTGTGTCCATCTGAGTTTTAACACACAACTGCGCACCCGGGGTTCTGATTCTATAGGAAATAGGAATAGCCATAGTAGATATATTATGCCTTTGTGCAAACCCCATACTTATGAATGAATGTGATGCACTAGAATCAAATAACACATATGTTGGATGAGAATCAATGGTAAACATACCAGCCATCATAGGCTCACCCTGTGGAATCTCCTCAGCCTCGATGAAGTTAACCTATTCAGAATGACTCACGGGTACCTTCTTCCTCATGATAGTCCTCTTGACCAGACGAGAGCTGGCTGAAGGCTGAGAAGACTAGGGAGGCTAATTCGAGAGCTGGCGGAACGACTCACGGGCACCTTTCTTGCCACACTTGAAACAAGCACCAAGCTTGTTCCCCTATCCCTGATAAGGTAGAACCTATTGTCCCTGAGATTGCTGCACCTGCTGAGTAGGTGTACGGTACTGAGTAGGCGGTGTCTAGTGAGTCTACCGAGTCTGACGGGACGACAGTCCTTCCAGAGAGTGATAGGACACCCTCCCCACAACCTGTACCTTTTGAGATTGTGGGTGACTAGACAATCCAGAGATCACCCTCTTGTGCTTCCACTCAGCCTAAGAGTCACGCTAAAGTCCCTTCATAGTAATAGCAGCATTCATCAATGCACCAAAGATCTAATAGCCTCCTGTATATAACTTCTCTTGCAAGATACAAGAGAGACTGTGATTGAAATGGTCCATCTTCTTCTCATCAGTGTCCACATGAGTCCCAGCATATTGTGCACAATGGTTGAACTTGTTCACATACTCCATCACAGTCATATTTCCCTGTTTCATCTCTAGAAATTCAGACAGCTTCCTGTTCAGCAACCCAACAGGAATATAATACTGACAAAAAGTAGTGGTAAACTCCCACCAAGTCACATGGTGGTCCATAAGTTGCATGGCATTGAAAGTGTCCCACCAAGCACTGGTAGATCCCAGAAGTTGTTGTGCGGCAAAGCGCACCTTCTGCTCGTCAGTCACAATGAGCAGCTGGAACTTCTGCTCCAGAATACGAAGCCAATGCTCTACGTCCAGAGGCTTCGCAGTTAGTGTGAACGTGGGCGGGTGTGTCCCCAAGAAGTCCTAATAGGAACAGGGCCTCTCGGGACCATGGGCACCACCCCCGTTCCCACCATTTCCACCGGGACCTCCACGGGCGAAGCAACCAATAGACTGTGCCAGCATCTCCAATGCACGGGCCGACTCACGACGAGCAGCCAACATCTCGGCCATCATCTTTGCATGGGTCATCAGTGGTGGTGGCGGAGGAGGACCTAGGAGTGGGGCCTCGTGGCTCTCCCTGTTGACATTGTCATTATCATCGCCACGACTGTTTTCGCCTTGATCTTCACCAAGACCACGGCTCGTCCCAGCACTGGTGCTCCCGCGACTAGACCTCAGGTTCATCTGTACACCGATAGGAACCCACCATTAAGGACAAGGCCTCCATATTTAGAAACAAAAGGCTAGAGAGATGATATGGCCCGCTAAGTTGTTTCATGCTAAAACTTTTCATTAAGAGTTAGAGCATCTCTTCTTATTTATTATACTATCAATTCACTACCCAAAAATTATACGTGTGGGGGAGTTTAGCATAAGCAACATTCTTTCTTCATGATGCATGCATCGACCTATTCGTTCACTCGAGCCAGAATATAGCGGCATTTGAATAAAATTTTGGCACAGCGCACACTCACTTCCCGAATGTTGAACGATTCTTACGCAACGTAAGTTAGTGTACCTATAAAAATTGATTAGATAAAACCAGTGCCACTATCCTAGATAGACCATATTGCTAGGGCTTATACTTATTTACGTAATTTATCACATCCTATTTTTTGCAAAGCTTTTGTTGGTCAAATTTTTAAGTTTTTAAAAAGAGTTCTTAAACTCGTATACTCATTATTGGCTCTGATACCACCTACGGCAGAACTACCTAGAATAACACACTTTCGGTGGCACTCGTCTTCCACTAGACACTAAGCGCCCAAAAAATGGGTTAAAACGGGCAGTTCTGTCGAGCACACCTAAAGGGAGAACTCGAAACAATCCACGTTTTACATCTAGGATCCAATAATGAGTAGGAGCTTATAACATTTAGTCCATTTCATACAACGCAGAGTCTTGGAAATTATTTATTATAATACCGGAGTTCAGAGTGCAATAATTAAACAGCGAAATGTAATAATCATCTAGCAAAAACGATACACGGATCCATCTGCGCCCACCAGAAAAATCCTCCACACAAGAGCTAACTCCTCAAGCTGCACCTGCAACAGGGTAAAATAAACCCTGAGTACACAATGTACTCGCAAGACTTACCCGACTAGTAGGAATATTTTCCCGACTCTCAAGGATATGATAGGCAATATGGTTTGTTGTTTTCTTTTGTTTGCGAAAAGCATTACTAATAGTGCATCCTTAAGGTCAAGTTTTATTAGCAGTCATGATTACTTTATTAGCTAACCATTCTAGGTAAGCACATGTTCTACCTTCAAGAAAGAGTTGAGCAATCAGAACTATTTTACCATCTTTCATCTTCTAGTTCTTACTATGGTGCTAGACCATAGCCAAGTCATACCGTCCCACAGAAATGGCGATTCACGAACCAATGTATCCCAGCTAGGTACCCCAAAACACACACCCCGCTCGTACCCCAGGCACAAACGAGACCAACCCATTCCACTCCTATCGAGGGGTCCAGATCCCCGTCCAAACTTGGACTCTAAACCCCACACTTGAGACCCAGTCTCAGTATGGTGCTTAGACCTCCACCTTTCCCCACCTCCAATCAGTCGGTCTAGAAAGAGCCGAAACCCATGACAAGAGCGCAACGAGCCTTCCCGCTCCCATAAGCAAGTATGTGCTCAGGATAATAAGTCTATGACCTGACTACCGTCCACAGCAACGGACGGTCCTCAATCGATATGGATAGGGAAAACAGTGTAACCAAGCTAAGCCCCATGGCCGCGGGACACAACTTGTTACACCCACCAATACATATACCATATCCCTTCCCGGTCTCCATTTTCTTTTCATCGTTTTATTATGAGAGTAATAGTAATTACCTATTGTGAGTAATGGTAGGTAACTCACGCTACCGACAACCTAAGCATAGCAGCTACTCGAACTTGCACTAGTAAGACTCTTAGGATATATATATATATATGCATGTGGTTTCCATAAAACTCTTGCAACGTAAATGCACAACACATATATATGTACGGTTTATACGAAAAATAGGGGTTATGCACCGGGGCTTGCCTTGGGCAGGCATGGTGTCAACTGCGTTAGTCAGTGGCGGCTCTAGGACCTCCTTCTACACGAGAACCTTCTCCTTGTACTCAACTACGATCTCCTCGAACTCGTGCTCACCGGTGGTCACAATCTCCGCCAACTCGTTCTCTATATGCATGCGATGATGATGCAATAATCTAATATTTAAACAACAACAACTCTTAAAATAAGAACACATATGATATACTAACAAGCTAGCTCTAATGGCAAAGATATTAAGCTAACCATCAGCTCTATCAAATCAAGTGTCAAGCTCACCTTAACAAGTGCTTTATTTCATAAGTCCATATTCTTCTTTTATTCATATTAAAGGTTTAATGGATATTTAGCTACCCTAATAAACAAGCTATCTTAGGGCTAAAAAAATTATAGTAAGTACATAATAATACAATGAAGCTACTATAAAAATTTTAGGATTAAAGCTATCACCAATTTACCACAAAAATTCCTACAATATTTATCCTACTAATATTAAGTATTTTCAAATGATTTGATAGGCCTTAGCATCAACATAGATATGTATGAACTAACTACACTATCAGGTAGACAATAATTTTAGGAACCTAACAAAATTAGTTTCACAATTTTTTTGGACACCTACATGATTTTATATTAATTACTAATTCCCTAGGAAAAAGAAAAACGAATTCCCTGCGTGGCCCACGACGCACGGCCCATGAACGCGGCCCACGCGAGAGGCAGCCCACGGCGGGGGAGCCCGCGCGCGCTGGCACTTCAGCAACAAAGTCCTTGATTTCCTTCTGAATCACACCAAAGTCCTAATACTATTTCCCCCTCTCTCATACACTCTCACTTAACCCCCTGACCTTCCTAGAATTCCCCCGTGCGCACCCCCGGTGACCCAGCGCACGGCGGCGTGGCGGACGCTAACACAGCGCGGCCACGCCGGCCACCTAGGACCTGCGTTGACCGACCTATCGGGTCGGTCACCATCCCTGACCATGGTAGCTACACTAAACGGTGGTGAGGGGTGGGGAGACTGGCCGGAGAAGGCTGCAGTGGCACGCAGCCATCCGCGATGGCGGCGCAACTGCTCCGGTGAGCTCAGGCAACTATAGGCCTAGACAGTTGGCTAGCGAGCATCAAGAGACTACCGTGGGTCTGGCTGAGGTGATGGTTGGAGTGGAGGATGATGGAGGAGGGCTGGCCACGTGTGGTCGAGCCAAGCGGTGATGCACTACGGCAGCACGATCACGTCAGCAACGTCGGGGAAGCGGTAGAGGTTCGGCTAAGACGCGTAGGGTGAAGAGAGGATGGAAGCGAAGCTAGTGGTGCACTAGAATTCGTTTGGGATGGACAGATGGAGGGCTGCCCTCGGCTATGGCCGAGCATGGCCTTATTGGCACGGCAGCGGGGAAGACTCCAAATTGGAGCTTGGCTGTGCACGCTTCAAGGCTAGGTGGGGTCGGGCAACGAGAGGGCTTGATGATGGAACCGTGGACGCACTGAATTGGATTGAGGTGATCTCTCGCCAGCTAAATGCGTGGGGCGCGGCTAAGACGATGAAAGCGACAGCGAGAGGAGATGGGTCCGAGCTCTGGTCGTCCTCGCCTTGGTGGTAGGTGGTCGGCCAGACCTGAGGTAGCATCCACGCACTCACTAGTGATAATGTGGCCAGACCACGTGCGTGCGAGGGGAGGCAGGTGGGGGAGCAACCAGGACAGCCCATGTGTGCGTGGTGGCAAGGCAAGCAGCAGTAGCAGAGCACGGCATCACGGTGGCAGTAGCATCGCACGGCAGTGGCCGAGGGCGGCAATGACTGTGCCCCGATAGCTCGGCAAGGCGACAGCGGCGGGGACGACGGTGTGGTGGCGAGTGGAGCAGCAACGCAACGGCCCGCAGCGCCTGGCTACTACCAGGCCACGGCTAGGACGGAGGAGGCGTTGGCCCACCGCACGCGACAGCGGGCGTGCGTGCATGGGGCAAGCCAGCGTGGCGACGTCGGGCCCCCGAGATGTGGTGATCGCACCCACCTGGCCAACCAGCCCAAAATCGTGTCGTGCACGAATTTTAAAGCGTCTATAAAAACTAAACGGTTGCTCTTGGAACTAAACCACCTTCACCATGCTCAAGAGGGCATATCAGGATACCAACCCAAGCGAAATCATAACACTACCTCTTAACTCAACTCCACAAAATAAATTCCCAACCATGTCATTATCTTGTTGTCTATATACTTAAAAATCTTCTAAGTCTTTGAGCTGAATTTTGATTCCAAGTTCTATTTCTAGGCTATTAGAAGTATTGGCTAGCGATGTTATTTTTCTACAGCAAAGGTTGCATTGCTATCTACAAAGTTTGTACTTCAAGCTTTATTTAGGTACCACACACATGTTCTATAATATTTTTGCTCAATAAAAATTGGTTTTCAACCCTACTTGATATACATGAGCTATTGAATCAACTTTCATTTAACATTTATTCATTTTAGGTTATAAGAAATTTATCTACACACTTTATCACATGCATTACCATATAAACATGATGATCATGACATGGTTAAGTAGGTTGTTATGGTGTAACACCGAGGGTGTTACAGTTGCCCACTCAATTAGCTAACTACCTAGGACCTCATCTTTTAGTTAAATTTCTGATGCTCATGTATTCCCATGCTAAGTTGTTCCTTGACCGCGTGGCTAAAGTGAATGATAGACAACCATATGCTCTGATATCCGGTTGTGGGGACCTACCGCGTTAATTCGCCTAAAATGGGTGTCATCCACTTGAACAGCTCAATTTAAGCAAATCAACCTCGACGACCCCCCAGGAGCGCACTTGGCAACTCCTCTTCCAGATTAGGTTGAGTATCATACCATGATAGCCTCCACAACTCAAGATTACATCTCATCATTGGAGCACATAATAATTCAGCGGAACCATAGACTACAAGTCTTGTTGAATATAATAAATTAATTATACAACGTAAGAATAAATGTAGTGTGAACCAAATGACTCTCTTACCAACATTGATATCCTATGAATCATTTATATATCTAGTAACTGGTGGTCGCCTTGCCTATGGGCGTAGCCACCATAGCTTAGACAGCACATGCCTACGGGGTGAGATGGTCACCATTATCCTATACCTGCAAAACAACTTAATGGCAGCACCGTTAGTACATTGCATACTCGCATGACTTAATTCCAACATATAGTATTTGATGGATGCATAGAGTGATTATCAGGCATTTGTATAAGTGTGGAAATCAATGATGTTCATTAAGAGTATGACATGCTAAGTTCAACTTTAGAATTAAAGCATTTATCATTTAGCTAAAGTGCTCATAATCCATCATTCATACTACCACGGGCATAGAAAGAAACAACAACCGAATAGATCTGTCCTGAAGGACTCCATGATTTCAAGACTTTGCAGAGGTGTACAACTATACCCACATGGAAGGACGGGACTAACCACCATACCTCATGCACGAGAGTAAGGGTTGCCTCATGCCTTCCAACCTTTCCCTAATCTAGCCCGAATGTCACATGAAATTTTTGACTGGATGCCTGGATCAGGTTTCCACCATCTTCCCAATACCTCGGGTCAGCCTTATATACTGTAACGGGTCCCCAATTCATTAGGTACACCATCTTCCTAGCGCCATCCCCTTGCCAGTTTCACGAATAGACAGGTCGCAATTAGATACTTGGCTTGTCGACCCCATCCATGACTTGCAGTCTGTATGGGTGGTTACTTGAACTTACGTATACCAGTACACGGTCCTTACTGCTCCATGAGCTATATCATCGGAGATCCCACACTCACGATGAGCTACCCCTCGTATGAGCAAGATATCTAAGTTATCATCAAGATTATCATATTAGGGAGATTAGTCCTTAGCCAGATTTATTAAATAAGTCAAGTTGTACCCTCTTTGGTTTTAGTGGTTAATTATCCAGGTGTAGCATCCTACACGCGCGAGTATGAGTTCCCTTTTCAAGCTTGACTTCTACCGTTGCCCAAGCAACTAAGCAATAAGCATTAAGCGTTCCCATTCCCGTTGTTTAGGTGAGAGGCTCTTACATATTATTAGGCTACTCTAGGTGTAATATAAGAGTGATCATTATCCAAGACTACATGCGATGCATGACTCATAATGCAACTTGATAAGTATCCAAAGTAGGGTTTATAATAGTGGGGTGCCTACCTGTTGGATGAGCAAGGATCCCATAGCTTGGAACATCGCTAGGCGCCTCTCCAATATCACGTACCTAATATATTTCCATGTATGAGATACTTATGTATGCATGACATTATATTAAACATGCAAGAGGGAGTGTTCAGGTATACACTGAAGGGTTGTCGGTTCGTGTTATCGGGTAGTCCGGCGTGAATGTTGGACAGTCCGGTGGTTCTTGGACTTAGTGGAAAAAGGACATACTAGGAACATTGGACTCTCTGAACTAAGATCGTACTCTCTGATATGAAGTCTGTGCTCACAGGAAACTCCTTTGTCTGTGATTTATAACTTATCAGACACTCCAGTGCGTGCGGCGGAGCCTCTAATAAATTATAAGGGCTTAGCCTCTTTCGGTGGTCAGAAATGAGATATGCCCTTTTAATGCCAAAGTCACATCTAGCTGATAGAGGATATTCTATGGAGCACAACGAAACTCGTTTCACCATTTTTGGAGGTCAAATGCACCTTCTATGGATTTTACAAGTGTAGGTTGTGCCCACGTGTAGAGATTATAGGACACTTCGAACTAAGATCGGAATGTCTGATAAACACAGGCTGCTCTCAGGTTTTGGCTATTATTCAACGAACACTCCGCCAAAATGACAGACCATCCGATAAACGATGAACAGCAGTTGTGCAAACATGTTGGGGATCGATTCCCGGGGCATCCGGGCTCCAAATTTAGTGTGGTTTATTCCTATGGCTTGCTAGGGATGTGGGGAACCTTCTCCAAGTGTTGGATGTGCCATGCATGGGCTGTGGTGTGCTCGACCACATCCATGGTGGTGGTGGCCATGGATGGAGGTGAAGTTCATGGGTATGGCCATGGGTGGATGGGGGAGATGGTTGGGGACTTGGGGGTGTGCTCACCATGTCTTGGGGGACCCCTATGTGCAACAGCTTGGCTTGGTCTTGCTTGAGTTAGGAGATTGACTTGAGGCTTGCTCCATAGCTTGAGGTTGAAGAAGATGACTTGGGGTCCTTCTCCTCCAACTCTGGCAAGGCGATGGTGCGGTGGAGGTGCAACAGCTCGCCGGCAATGCTCTCCAGCAGCTGGTGGGCGCCACCCTCCTCTCCTCCTTCTTCTCCCTTCCTCTCTTCTCTTCTTCCTTCTCTCTTTCTCCTTTCTCCTCCCTTTCTCTTCTTTGCTCTTCCTGGTGGCCAACGTGAAATGAGATGGGGAGTGAGGTAGAGGGCTGATGTGTTCATTTTGTGTGTGAGTGGTGCCAATGAGAAGTGGGGCCATGTGTGGTGTGCGTGACACCACATCAAACTGCATGAGACAAGTGTCGATGTGTTTTATCGGACAGTCCGTCAGGTGTGGCGGACTTTCTGATAGACTGGCTAAGTGTGCTATGGTTTTGACGGACACTCCGCCATGACGGCAGACACTCCGTCAGTGCACGGGTTGTTCAAGATTATCCTAAGTCTGTGAGATGTCTTGATGGACGGTCTAGTGGTGATGTCGGACGATCCGCCAAAACTAGCAGTGCTCGGTTTTAGGTTTGCCTAGCACGAGTCAGATTCTCATTTGAATTACAAATGCACACGATGTTCAAAAGGTCTAGAGTTAAGCATTGTTATCTTTGGAAACATGTATTTTTAGATGCACTATATGCTCATGATGCTCGTGAACAATTGTAGCGATTTTTGGGTCATGACAGTAATGTTTTCTGCAGCATTGTCCCTGATACCCTCAATGATAGAAATATGGTGAACAAGCATGTGGCCCATGTGGGTAATAAAGGGGAAGGAAAGAAGCTAATGGAAAGAAAATAATCAACAAGATTAAAAAGAGGTGATGGTCTTCTGAGGCATTTATCATCAGTTTTTGATGGTTAGTGTGTCTCTTGTGTTTTCAGTCAGATTTGAACCTGTCTGGCCTGCAATAATGGTTGCTTCAGTTACTTGTGATGTTGGTGCTACACCTTTTATGGATGTTGCTTCTTTGATTGACAATCGTTTCATACTTATGATATGCATGAAGTACTTACTACCTTATGTCTTTCGATGATTTGGATCACACAAAACAAATAAGAGATTGGAAGATATAAACAATTGAGATCTAGTGCGACATAATTTGCTTCCAAGAAACCAAAAGAGTCTTTTAATAATCTAGATACCACATGGGTCAACTTGATTTCAAAAAACACTATTCAAATGGTAAGCTGCCATATGTTGTCATAAAAGCATCATTCTAGTGGTGTGACATTCTAAAACTCGACCAATTCAAAGATATAGCTTCAGCCATAGTTTTTGATGGATCCACTTGTTTACTTTGGGATGATCATTGGAATAGCATAATCCTAAATCAATGTTTCCCCTGAGCTTTTGTCTTTTGCAAAGAATATGAAGATGACTCTACTCAAAGCCAAAGAGGCACCTAACACGGAGAACTTATTCCATTTGCACCTCTCAAATCTAAGCCTTTTAATAGTTTCAAGGGTTTGACAATTACTTCTCAATGTGCATAGCCACCTATCAGGGTGATCTTTAGTCATATATGGGTCTCCTCTGTCTTCTCTTCGACAAACGCTTATAAATCTCTAATTGGGCACACAATGATTCATAATGCTTTCAAATGGTTATGGAAATCGTCATGCCAAAACAAGCATTTTTTTGTCTCCTGACCGTCCTGAGTGCTTCTCAAGCGCAAGAATATAGAGCTACCTTCATATAGTTGTGTTTCTATGCACTAATGACGATGTTGAGAGTGTAACACATCTTTTCTTACATTGCCCTTTCGCAGAGGATTGCTAATTATCTCTAGGGATGCATACTTCATCTTTATTTGATAATTTTAGGAGCTTGGAAATTTTGGAAAGGCAACTAGCGGTTCCTTTCTGTATGGAAATTATTAGTTATGAGTTGGAGCATTTGAACATCCATAAATGATCTTATCTTCAATCTAATTCAACGTCCCCTTAGGCGATGCAATGTCAAATTTGAGGAGCAAATTGCCTAAATGTTTCGCCAAACAAAGAAGAGA
The DNA here is from genome assembly GCA_904845875.1 of Miscanthus lutarioriparius. Lineage (NCBI taxonomy): Eukaryota > Viridiplantae > Streptophyta > Magnoliopsida > Poales > Poaceae > Miscanthus > Miscanthus lutarioriparius. The sequence continues at coordinate 79,705,133 of CAJGYO010000019.1, read as the reverse complement.
GGTATCTCCTGATTTTTAAACAATGGTTACTGGTTAGAGTCATAAATGTAGTGTTTTTTTATCTTTTTTTTCTTGATTCTGTTGCACACAACTTGGGCATTGTTTTAATAAAATCGTTAGTAGGGGGGCATGCCCCTTCTGTTTCATAAGAAAAAAAAATTATAAGTGAGCTTAAGTCTAAGAGGAAGTACGTTGCTATACGCCAATAGTTTTATAGCCTCTCACATAATACCATGAAGGATTTCTTATGTTGTGAAGGGAAATTTGTGGAGGGAAATTAGGGAGGTTAGAGAAAAGGAACGTTGTTTCGCCAAACACGAAATAACTGCCTCATAAGAAAAAAAAATTATTAGGACAATTAGATAGCTATTTCCCCATTTTACGAGTTGCCATGGCAACACAAAACATTTCTTTTGTTTTATGTAACACACAGTCACACACATACGGTGCCTGTCTATGGATGGCAACGGGTACAAATTACCCGTGTGCCCGCGGGTAAAAACCCTTAGGGTGAGGATACGGGTACCATTTTGTACCCACAGGCACGGGTACAGGTTTGATTTTGTGCCCGCGGGTAAAAAATTTGTGGGTATGAAAATACCTTACCTGTGCCGCAAACCCGCAAACCCGCCTGACATGTGGGCCTGCTGCACAAGTATATAAAGGACTTTTTAGGGTTCCCCTTTTCCTCCCCCGCACAGCCCCAATCCCGGCCTCCCGCACGCTAGGGCGCAGCGTGTGTGCTATTCTAGACTTGTCACTTGTGCTAGTTGAACCATATTTATTTTGCTTGTACTCTTGTTATTAAGATGTTGAACAATAGTTGTGAACTATTATTTGTGAACTTGTGTTGTTGTGCATTGGATCTGTTATCTGTACATGTTTGTGATTGTGAATTTGTGATCTGGCTAACGGGCACGGGTGTGCCCGCGGGTGACGGGTGCGGGTTCAATTTCGTGCCCGTGACGGATCGTGGGCACGGGTGCGGACAGAGGGTTTGCCTCACGGGTGTGGGTTTGTAAACCCTCTACCCGCGGGTAATGTGCCCGTTGCCATATGCGTGTCCAACGCAAAGACCCAGTGATGAGTCAATGCAATTAGCACAAAATTTTATATGATTGATCGAAAGCCACTGGAACTCTGCTTGCTCCTCTGTATACAAGCGAAACAAGATATACGTACTAAAACTTACTAGCTAGTAGTAAGTTACTCCTCTGTATACTCCATATTCTGCAGCTTAAATATTTATATATTAGTATTAGTACATATATATAGTAGTTAAAACAACTGCTAGTAGATTGTAGTAAATGGATGGAAGAACGACTGTCCATTGGTCATGAAGCCGTGGTTGAGCTCACCGGGCCTGGCCGTCTTCTGCCACATCTGGTCCTGCAGCATCTCCTCGGTGAGGCCGAACGCCCTGAGCTCGTCGGCGGTGTGGTGCACGAGGAGGCTGTACCTTCCGCCGTCGCCGGTCTGCATGACGAGCGCGCCGCCGTTGGCGAGTTTCTCGAGGCCCTCGAACTGGCGGACGGTCCACTTGTACCAGCGCATGAGGAAGACGCGGAGCGCGAGGCCGTGGGAGACGAGGACGATGTTCATGTCGCCGGTGGTGGTGGTGCCCGGGGGGTGGAAGCGGCCGATGTCGATGTCGGCGAGCAGGGTCTCCCGGAAGCCGGTGATGCGGTCGTACACGTCCGCCGCCGACTCGCCGTTGGGGAAGCGGTAGAAGAAGCGGCCGTAGCGGAGGCGGATCTCCTTCTCCAACCGCATCTGCTCCCGGTCCTGGAAGTTGCCTGCCATTGCGGCCCGTTGGGCGGGGACGGCCCACGGCCCATTCGTTAGGATATGAGTTGATGAGCGGAAGACCCACCTCTGAGAGGCTGACGGGTGGGACCACGTGGATAAGGCAAAGCGTTCGTTATCCGGCCAAGAAAACAAGAAGAGGATGGTGCGTGCGTACCGAAGTCCTGCTCCCGGAGGCGGGGCTCCTCGCGGACGCCGACGATGCGGTGGGGCTCGAAGGCGTGGCCCATGCCGCGCAGCGTCTCCAGGGAGCGGCGGTAGGGAGAGACGTAGAAGTAGACCTTCCAGTCGTCGCCGTCCTGCGCGAAGAGGTCGCGCAGGCGGCGGCCGCAGTCGTCGGCGTCGCTCCAGCCCTGGGCGGTGAGTCCGATCCTGGGGTCCGGGACGCGCGTGTAGGCGGCCTCGTCCACGTTGTCCTCGCTCTCGCCGTGCCGCACCAGCACGATCCGCCGGGGCCTCGGCGGCGGCGGCGGCGCGGCGGCGGGGGCGAGGTGCGGAGCAGGGGCGGCGGCCTGCTGCTGCTGCTGCGCGTGGTTCAGGTGCAGCCCGGGGACGGCGGGGAGCTGCTGCTGCAGCCGCCGGCGCGGGACGCCCAGCGTGTCCTCGCAGCACCGGCACCGCAGCCGCCGCCGCGCGGCCGCCGGCGGTGCCACCACCAGCGCTGCCGCCGACGGACGGCACATGCTGGGCGCCGCCACCATCGACGGCACCTGATGCTGCAGCGGCAAACCAACTGCAAGGCACTAGCTAGTAGCTAACGGTTTCGGAAATGGCAGCGTCCATTCGCCTCCGCACATGAGAGATGCTATATCTTGTGCTTGCACGTATCAGTGTCTGTGTCCACGCAGCGCGGTGGGCTTGACTTTTGCATTCTGTGGCGAAGAGGTCATGAGTCATGAACACGCAGCCGCTAGCTCTGTCGTGTTCGTGTGCCTCGTGTACTCGCACTAGCAGTGGTGTGCTGGTGGCTTGGCGTGCGTGCGTCGTCGCGACATCGACATGGCATTGCCATCTGTGGTTCGTGCCCACACGCACACACAGTGGGCAGTCGCAACTGTCCTGTCTAGCACTTGGCGTCTCTGGTCGGTCATCTACACATCTCTCTCTCTTTGATTTGATAAAACGGACTTGCTAGCGCCCGCTCGTTTCGTTCGGACCACCACGCCTATACCCGTTTCACACGCTGTTTCCATGTAGTTTCGTGCGTCCACGCAGGGCCCACGCCGCCCCCGAACATCACCATTATCGAGAAGAGGGGGAGGGGCATAAGATGCCAGCCAGCGACGACGAGAAGAGAAGGAGACAACGAGACAAGGCAGCAGAAAGCAAGGATGGTGATGCAACACTCGATCTACTTTTAAAACATCTAGATGCAACATTTGCAACATACGTCTGAAGACGGATGAAACACTTAAAACATGCATGTAAACACACTTGCAAAACACATGAAAAACATTTGAAAAACATACGCAACATCTAGATAAAACACTTTGTACCATATGTGTTAAACATATGCAACATCTAAATAAATACACTTACAACATTTGTCTAGATAAAACATTAGGAACAGAAGCTTACAACATATATATACAACCATTACAACATATGCAACATTTCGATCCACTTTTGCAACATCCATATGAAACACCTGCAATATACCTATGAAACATCTGAAACACTTAAAACATACGCTTGCAATACGCGCTTTCAGCACAACGTATCTTTGCTACTTGGGAGAATGAAGGCTCGTCGATATGCGTAGACCAGAGGCAGCGGCCCTAGGCGAGGAGCAGAGAAGATGGCGCCCACATCGAGTTCAAGGAAGCGGTGGACGGATCTTGGAAAAAGGGCAGCCGGCGGGCCTCGGCTCCCACCCCGAGTTCAAGTAGCCGGCGGGCCTCGGCAGTCCGATAGTCCGGGGCGCACTGCCGCACGGGAGCTAGCGTGGCGGCACGATAGGTGGGCTGGGAGGGTGGCACGATTCCGGGTCGAACCAGCGAGGAGCAGTGAGGAGGCGGTGGGGCGCGTGGCTGCGCTGGTGGCCGGTGGGGCTGCAGGCGACGGCGTGGCGCTGCGAGCTACGTGTAGGGTGGTGCGACTGCGTTGGGGGAAGGAAGACTGCAAGAGGACCGCGAGGCAGGATGACTAATTTGAAAAGCAGATAGGAAGAGGTAATTAGGCCAGCGTCATGGCCCATCATCCCAGCATCTGACGTAGACACACGCTCGTTCCCAGAATTACCGTTGATAAAAAAGTGGTCGCTCATCTCGCTGCACGGCTGGCGCCTGGACTGGCATATTCCATTCCATTGCCGTTGGCAGGCTGTAGAGGCTTTGCCGTTCCAGCCCAATGGGCTGGCAAATGTGCCCCTTAGAGTTTGTCTTTCCCAGTGGCCCATGTACCTCCGAAGGCGACGACACATAAATTGAGCCCGCTTGGCTTGGCGTAGTAGCTCCACGATACGGACGGGCCCTCTCTGTCTTGCGACTCGGCAGCAACCTCATTTTTTTTAGACTGTATAGTATCTTCATTCTCATCTTTAAAATGCGATCAACAACAGCGCGTATGATAGTTCGACTGTTGGTCATTTGATTGAGGAGATTAAGTCTTTTATTGAATCTTAATTTTCTTTGTTTCGAGTGCGTTTATGTTGGTAGAGATTGTAATAGAGCCGCCCATGAGCTGGCTGTGCTGGGTCATCTTTGTACTGAGGGTCAGGAGATAGTTTCTAACTCCGTACCCGAACGTGTCGCTGTAATTGTTGCTAACGATATGTTAGCCAATGAGTAATGAAATGACACCCAGATTAAAAAAAAAGAATGCAATTCTACATTTTAAATTTAGTTAATACGGACAGTGGCCGTTTGTACTTCATTCATATTTAAGGTCATCGAAAATACAATCATCACTTATGTTCTAATAGACTTGTTATAAAAATATTCAACAAATTATACTTGTTTGATGTTATAAATGTTCGTACTTAATTTGTTACATAGATCTGGTCAAACTTTTCATTGGAAATCGAAAAATTCTATTTTTAGAATAATGAGAGTGCATACAAGTTCTTTTTTTACCCTCTGCTAGCACAATATACAGCTGCAAAGCAGTAGATAGATAGATAGATAGATAGATAGATAGATAGATACATATAGATAGATAGGTAGATATACTTCTTTTATTTTATGGCTGCATACGTTTGTTTGTAGAGGCTGAAATTATTCCTTTTCTAAAAGAAAGATATACTTCTTTTCATCAAGACAAAAAAAACTCTAAAACCATATGATGAAAACTATCGATAGGAGGCCAAATCACTTTTATTTTCAAAAAAAATTCTTGAAAACGGAATTGATATGGTATTGTCAAAAACAAATACGGCGCCGATATTCCAGTAATTACAAAAATGATAATAATCGATCGGAAAATACATCGATATCGATCGGAACCTATGAGACAGATATTCTTAAAAACGATAAACACGCCAAACCATAGAACATGAGAAGATCCATATAACTCAACCTATCTCACATGACAATAATAAATAAACCATAATTGACAAGACCACACAAGCTGAAACCACGCAATTCACACCATCTTAAGTCTCAAACAGTGATGAGGGCGCTCGCCAACCCAGAGTCAGTTCGTGTACGTAGTGACTGGCTAAAGTTACGGGTGCAGTACGTGATTGTTGGCTGATTGCCTTCTTATTCCTATACGCATGAAATACTTACCATATAATTCCTTTCAAAAAATTCACCTTATGTGCTTGTGTGTGCAGATGGATGGGCATGCTTAGACATGGGCCAACTGGACCTAAAGTATGTGTTGTATCGGTAATTACCGACGTCAAATTACCGGTTAAATACGGCAATTTTCGAAAACGATTGGAAGAGGGCAAAATTGTTTTCGTTTTCGATTATTTTTACTGTTATCGTTTTCATTTTTCCGATTACCGCTACCATTTCCGTTTAGGCCTAAAAATCGGAAAAAAAAATTCAAAAACGATTTCCGAAAATAGGAGATTATCATTTTCATTTTCATCCCTATAAAACCAGGTATGGCCAGGCATGTACCAGGTTTTTCTCGGGAGATACTTCATTTTATCAAGAAGAAAAATGCAGTGCCCTTTTTTTCTTTTCTGCATCAGCACACGATGCGGCTTCGCAAAGATATTTGCACTGGATCTCCAAGACAAATCCAGGTTGTTTGAAGCTGCACAATTATCAGAACTTGCATACCAAACCATACAAATTCATCCAGGTAAGGTAATAATAACTAATAAACCATCCCTATTGGCTATCTCCATCCACTCCAACAGTAAGATTTGACCCACAAAACAGTGAAAATGTATGTATGTCTCATCTCCACCCATCCACAGAGGAGACAAAAAAAAAAAAAAAAAGAACTAAAAAAAATAGAAAAAAAAAGAAGAAAAGGAAAATGAGCAGAGCCACATCTCTTGCCAAATTGCTCTACCTATGTGTATATATAATAAGTACTCTTTCTATTTAACTTTGCCCTAATAACCTAGTTAAACTTCTCCATCACCATCTTTGCTCACTTTCTTCAGGCTTTATTAGCCTTTTCCAAGAGCAGAGGAGAACAGAGCACCCCTTTGACACGGAGCCCCCTGTAGTTGTTCAAAATCACAACAAACCAGACAGACCCACCCACCTGGTCAAGCAGCCGGTCGAGAGGAGGTGGAGGGTTATTTTTTGCACCAAGGCCCAGCAGGAAGGACGTAATTCGGAACGCTACGACGGCGGCAGCGGCAGCGGGAGGGGCAGGAGCAGCGGCGGGAGGAGCGGCGTCCGGCAGAGCGGGCAGGTGCGGTGGCCGTGGGCGGCCCAGCGGTCGAGGCAGGCGCGGTGGAAGACGTGGCGGCAGCCCCGGGCGCGGCGCACCTCGGCGGCAGCATGGAAGTCGCCCAGGCAGACGCAGCACCCCTCCGGCAGCGGCCGCGGCGCCGTCTCCCCTCCGCTTTCGCCGGAGGAAGAGGACGAGGAGGAGCAGGACAACAGAGAGTCGAACCGCACCGCCGGGGAGTGCTCCTCCAGGCGCTCTGCGGCGGCGGCGGCGCAGGGGTGGCGCGGGTGCTCCGCGTCGGATGCCGTCGCCCAGCTGCCTGCGTCGTGGTCGGCGTCGGTGCCGGCGCCCGCGAGGCGGAGCAGCCAGGAGGAGAGGCGGCGCAGGTGGCCGAGGAGGAAGAGGAGGTGCAGCACCAGCTTGGGCATCTCCGAGTACCCCACGGGGAACCCCATCAGCATGGGGACAGACCAATGGAGGAACGAGCTGAGCTTCTTGGCTGCGCTGCACACTATGCGCGCGGTGCGGTATCAGTTGGATTGGAGGATGGAGGAAGGAGATGTTGATGGCGTCTGACTGCAGCGAGTATGGCGGCCTGGCTGGGCTTTAAAAAGCAAGCAGGGAAGGAGACGAGTAGTAGAGCAGAGCAGGCTGAAGGCAGGGGCAGGCGGGGGCGGAGGGGGAGGGGGAGGGGAAGGGGGAGGAAACAAACACAGGCAGCGAGCAAACAGCTCATTAAAGAGGCTTTTAGCTGTATATCATTATAAAAGAGTGTAATTGTATAGAGACCGTTAAAAAGTTTGAGCGATCATAGATATCACTCGATATCACTCGCTACCAGATATAGGATATTTGTCGAGTGCTAGGGGTACTCGGCGAAGCCCCAAAAACACTCGGCAAAGGGTTTGTCGAGTGTTATACTCGGCAAACGACACTCCGCAACCCCTTTAACGGCAAACACTAGTTTGCCGAGTATTTTTTGTCGGACACTCGACAAAGACTTTGTCGAGTGCCCAAAATACACTCGGCAAATATTTGCCGAGTGTTATACTCGGCAAACGACACTCCGCAACCCCTTTAACGGCAAACACTAGTTTGCCGAGTGTTTTTTGTCGGACACTCGGCAAAGACTTTGTCGAGTGCCCAAAATACACTCGGCAAATATTTTTTCAAAAAATAAAAAAAAGCCACCACTGGCCAAAAAAATAAAAAAAAGCCACCACCGGCCAAAAAAAAAGCCACCACCGGCGGTCTCCATCGTCCGCCGTCGTCGGTCTCTCTGGGGCGCTTCTTCCCAAGGCGCCGTGGCTCACTTCACGCCCAGACGCCTCGGCTCCCGGCTTCACGGCCGCGCCGCCACGAGCCACCACCACCACGCCACCGCCGCCAGTAGCTCGCCAGATCCGGCCGCCGCCCGCCGGATCCGGCCTCCCCCGCCACCGGATCACGGCCCAGTAGCTGGAGCTAACGAAGAGGTGAAGGAGGAGTGTCGCCGCAGCCCGCCTACGCCGCCTCGCTCGTCAGAGGAGGAGCGTCGCCTCGCCTGCCGGATCCGCCTCCCCGCCACCGGATCAGGACTCCCTGCTGCCAGATCCGGCCTCGCCGGTCCAGGATCCGCTGCCAGAGGGCGGTCCCGCCATGGATCCGGCCGCCCTCCACCGGATCCAGCCGCCCTCCACGGAAACCAGCCCGGGGGGCGGTGGTGGAGGTGCTCAGAGGGGTGAGGGGGGACGGCCACGCCCGGCGCTTCTTCTTTGGAGCACGCCGGAGTGGAGAGGGGTCGTGCCCCCCCTCGCGTCGCTATTTGGAGTGGAGAGGGGCGCACCCAGCCCGCCGCCCGGTCCATGCCGGTGAGAGAGAGGAGAGAGAGAGGGAGGCCGCGGATCTAGGGAAGAGAGGAGAGGAGGGGCGGCCTCACGGATCTGGAGAAGAGAGGAGAGGAGGGGCGGCCGGCCGTCGGGAAGAGAGAGGAGAGGAGGGAGGGCGCAGTGGAGGGGAGGTGCGTCTTGACTGAGGAAGAAGAAGGTGAGGGGGGGGGTATTTGGGCGCCTCTGGCAGGCGAGGAAAGGAGGGAGGGGGGGGCATTTGGCCACTGGGGTGGGTGGGTTAAAGAAGATATTTTGTTTTTGTTTGCCGAGTGTCCCATTTGGACACTCGGCAAAGTATTTTTTTTATTTTTTTCTCATTCTTTTCCTGATTTTTTTATTTCTTTGCCGAGTGTTCTAGATCTGAGCACTCAGCAAAGTTTTTTTTATTTTATTTCTTCTCCTTCTTTTTTCCAAAAAAATATTTTATTTCTTTGCCGAGTGTTTTTTTTTACACTCGGCAAACTTTATCTTTGCCGAGTGTTTTTCTTTTGACACTCAGCAAAACCAATCTTTGCCGAGTGTTTTTTTTGCCGAGTGTTTTTTCTTTGACACTCGGCAATGAACCTGTTCGCCGAGTGCCCGAGGGAATACACTCGGCAAACATAAAAACACTCGGTGAATTTGAGGATTCCGGTAGTGACTGCTTGAAACTTTTTTTATCGTCCACGCCATTCCGTCGACATCTGCTACTAACTGTGTCAAATGGAGCTGCGAAAAGTCAAAACTGCCCTCTGGCTAGAGTACCTTGCTAAAAGTTGTGTTTTCCTTCCGTGCCACTTCCTAGTCCTATGGCTTTGGCATTCGTCTAACAATGTCAACTTGGGGCCTAATTAGCCACTAATCTGAAGCGCAAATGACCCTGACCCCTTAATAAAAGTCGTAGAGCTTAGGGGGAATGACAACTTTGTTGCAGCGGCCCAGACCAAATCAAAGTGAAACATGCCGCAAATGAGATTCCAAGATGCCTACTCGGATGTCTGACCCAAAGGATTATCCACATACAGCATAGAAGATCACCAAATAGCAGACGAGTTTGGATACCCAGGTTCACTCACAAAGTACAGTAAAACCTACTATGCTTTTACAAACCAAGCAAGTTTTGCTTTTATATTAGCAATTTTATAGCACCATAGGACCGATGCCCTCGGTACTGCTTTGCGAATCAGAATCAATCTTTTTTTTCTAATGATCCTCTCAGTGCAGATTAGCCTACAGGAGGCCATCTCTTATCTACGCCGCTACATCCTTGACAGCTCTAGGACCATGGGGGATGAACACTGAAGAGGACTTGGTGGAGGCCCCAATCTACTCATGGTGTCGAAGTACTAGACTACTGGGTGACCAGGACCATGCCCATGATGCCCTTAGCTGTGGTGCCTGGAACCTTCTTTGAGAAGGCGAGCACACTGTCCCTCAGCCCATCCACAATGGACTGACGCTTTCTTGATCTAGAGTATCTTCTTAGCCACAGCGCCAAACCAGCCCCGCTGTTGCGTCCGCCGCGTTGTCCTCCACTCACGGCGCAAGCTCACCGAGCTGGGTGGCGTCAGGGGCCAACAAATGCCGTCGCCGGCCGTAGCCAGTGCGCCACCGAGAGCTCGCTCCTCCAAGCCTCCTCCACCCTAACTGGCTGCTCCCTCGCCTTCCCCATCTCCCCCCACGTGCGCCGCTATCCGTTCCTGTTCGCCACTAAGGCCGGAACACCTCAGGCCGCCACTGGTCTACTCTCCGTCGTGCCACAAGCTCGCGTGGCCAGGAGGCCACGACCGTCGCCGCGCGAGCTGAGGCCCCTCGCGGGTGCGGCCTACTGCCGCTGCGGCGGCCTCGCCCCTGCGACCGTTGGCCACCATTGGCCGGGATTTGGTAAGCCGAGCCCGATCCCCTACCGTGTGTCTGTTGAAGAAGAAGGACGCGCCCGCAATAGAAACGATGACATGAGCGAGTAGGGGCGCGGCTCAAGCAGGCGACGCGCTGCTCCAGCAGACGACGACCAGAGCGAGCAGGTCCGCGGCACGAGCAAGCAACGGCGGGACAGCGGCGTGGCCCGGCGAGAAGCAGTTGGCGGAGGGCGGCGCGGGAGGAGGCGGTCGGGGTGGGCTAGCACGGGGTAGGGACGTGGCCCCGCCGGGTGGAGGATGGCGCGAGAGGATGCTACGGGTGGCCAGGTGGATCGGGTGAAGGAGAAGAGGAAGGAGAGGATAAGGTACGGAGGGAGAGGGGCATTTTGGACATTTTACTGACCGGGCCCACATATCAGGGCAGCTAAACGGTGAAAATTGGACGGAAGATGGACGAATGGCGTGGACGACAAAAAAGTTTCGGTCATTGGCACATGTGACCACACAAACTTTTTAATGGCTTGCAGGTAATTACAATCTTTTATAATGATAGTAAATGCCTCCATTAAAGTGATGGGAGGGGCAGGATGGTGACAGAGATCTAGTAGGACAAGTATACATTATTATTTTTGTACGGAGTATACATACACTATCCCTGCAGACGGCAGTATAAAAACAGGATAGATTGTATTTTTTTTTTCTTGTTATTATAACAGGATACATAGTATCTGTACGGATCATAGCTGCGTTCCTTCAACTTGTCCCAAACTGTGGCGGCGGTGAGAAAAACACTCCACATGGAGAAAATTACTAATGCATGCATGTATTAAAAGTACTAGATGGTAGTGTATATGGGTGTGGCGAGGGAAGCAAACAGCCCCCTTACTTATTATATTACATGAAATCTAAATTTTTAGCATTTGGGTAAAATTGCTCACGTGTATGGTTGTCCTACATTTACATTTAGGTCCTAGTACTCTTCTAAACATACTAATTGTACCGCATTAGGTCTAAAGTCTTCGGAACTTGTGTTAAACAGCCTGTGTAGTATGCTGTGGCTCTCACATTGTCAACTCGATCCGATCCATCTCTTTCTCTAACCTTCCCCTTAATTCCCTTCTCTCTCTAGCCTTCTTCGCTTCAGTGACTAGCCATGCATACTACGAAATAATAATAATGGCGACAGTTCCATATGGAACAAACGGCGATAATGAATCCATCACCACTGGTACAAATGCATATATACCTTAGTGTGCGCCAAATCTTAGTGCAACCAGCACTACGCCAGATTGTTACAGCAGTAACGGGGCATTTTTACTGTAGAGGCAGCTGGGGTTGGAGGCACCCCTACACTGGGCGTCCTCGGGCCCCAGTAGCCCAGCCGCCCCTACAGATATCACTGTAGGGGCGGCTGGTAACCTGAGCCGCCCTTACAGTTAGGGCTGATCTGTAGGGGCGGCTCAATCATCAGCCACCCCTGCAATGCCCATTTGTAAGGGGCTGCCACCAGCCGCCCCTGTTGTTCTACTGTAGGGGCGGTTGAATCACCAGCCGCCCCTACTGATAAATCCACGTCAGCCGGTCAAGGTCACGGACCGAAAAAATATACAACGTAGCTTACCAAGGACTCAAGTCCGCGGCGCCGCGAGCATCCCACCCCCTCCCCCAATCACTCTCTCATCCCCGGTCACTCTCTCGTCTCCTCCGTCTATCTCCTCGTCTTCCCCATCTCTCTCGCCGCCGTCGCCTTCTCCGCTTGGCGCTCGGGCTCGACAAGCGAGCCGCCAAGAACACGCGCCTCTCTCTCTCTCTCTCTCTCGCTCGCTCTCTCAGATCGGACCCGTCAAATCCTCCCCAAACCCTATGCGCAGCCGCAACAAACTCCGACGCGCCCCTAGCTCCGGCCCTCTTCGACGCCCGCACCGCCGCCCCTAGGGCCTCCCCGAAGCCCATGCCACCGCCACCAGAGGCCTCCCCGCTGCCCGCTTCGCTGTCCCATGGGCCTCCCCGCCACCCACGTCGTGACCATGGCGTCACCGCCGGCTCGGGTGAGGTCGGCGGGATCGATGGCGCCGTCTCCTGCTCCACCTGCCCCGGCCACGCTCATCTCCATGGCAATAGAAGGCCAAGGCTACAGTAGGATCCTCGGCGCCCTGATTCCGGTTGGGGCGTGGCAAATCCGGGGTTGTGGTGGCTAGTTCCGCGGCCCGGCGTGCCGATTCGACAAGGAGAAGAGAATCTGGGGTGGCGGCGACCGGATCCACAACCTGGCGTCCCGATTCCACTCCCTGGCAGGTACGGAATATCTTCTCACATCTGGTGAGGAATTGCGAGCTCTTTCGTTAGCTCTCTCTTGCAAGATTTAGGCTTAATTGTAGACTTGTTAACTTTGATTGGGGGCTCAATGGATGCACGGTGACCAAACTAATCTGTTTACTCATCTTTGCCAGAGTGCTAGTATATTTTATTTAAGTAGCATTTGTATAAGATTTGTTTGAACTATTGTATTGGTCATTTATACGACTAACTAGTCACAAGATGCAAATGTGGTCAATGCAGGGGCTTATCATGGCAACGTAAACGTATCCTTAAGGAATTAAAGGACCCTTCAATATCATGTAGTGCGGTATGAGCTCGATTTACCAATTGACTTATGAATGATGCCACGTGGTCTCAGATTCGAGCATTGATGCATTTTGTTATATTTCTGGATACTAATTAAACTGTTGCAGCTTACAAGGTAGAAGCTCATAATAGAAAATCTTTATTGTGCTATAGAATTTTGTTGTGAACTTATACACAAGTATTTTTTTTTGTCATAGATCTCTGTACTTTGAGTGAACTTAAATAAACTGAAAGTATTCATGGGTTTGGTTCTCTCAGGAATTTATTTTGAGATGTTTCGTTGGAAAATAAATTATGATGTGGTGAGCAATAATGTGTTGTTCATACTTTTTATACTTTGTATTTATATACTGAATGTTGTTTGTTTAGAAAAAAAATGTATTTTTTTGCAAATAAGTCCATGGTCGCATACCTTATTCAGTTAAGTTTACGTAGATTTAGGACTGAGGCAACCTTTGCTGGAAGGAGAAGAATACTTGGCTGTGGTAGATGAATTCATGGAGGTTGTCCATGCACGTTGTCCTAAAGCAGTTGTGCAGGTATGTGTGCTTTAAGGCCATCCTCTACAACGTTCTTGTTCAGATCACTTGATGTTTACAAAGACTGATACCCCTTATTTAGATCCGTAACACTTAGCTAAGAATTCTAGTTTCTCATACATATGTTGATATTGAGTTGGCTTTCTCATACACATGTCTGATACCCCTTTGCAAGATACTATGTTTTTTGATGCATTACGGCATCCTATAGTTATAACTTAAAACTGATTTTTGCTCATATATTCTCTCTCTATAGCTTAAACCATTTCTGTTTTTGCTCTGAGAAGAATCTATTAAAGGAGATAGAAAAAGTAGCATCTACTTTGCAGCCACATAATGAGTGAAAGGTTGGAGAGCCAAGTGCAGTGTGGAGAAGAGTTCTGATCTAAGTGCTGCTTCACAGGTAGGGATATTTTTTCTGTTACAGCTGCCTGTATGCATGATGCTGGATCATTATTTGAATCCTCAGTTTAGGTTCTGGGATGCACAAACTTCTCAGATTATTTTATTTTGCATTGGGCATTACTCTCTATTAAACAAATTTTGTACAGTAAATAGGTTACAATCCAGTTCTGAATTTTTGTATATGCATTGTCCACCTCTGTACCTCTAACCATTGTAGTCTTTCTTTTGACGACAACTCTAACCATTGTAGTCCTGTTGATCATGTTGTGCAATTTATCAAACCTTAACAATATATGGCTGGTTACCTCAGGAAAAAACTTGGAAAATTATTGTGATTTTGCATATGATGTGAGATGAAACTGAATATATGCACACCAAATTCTGATATGAATTGAAGGAAATTCTAGCAAGGCTACTATGACACCAAATACTGTGATTATAGTTGTGTTTGTTTTCTTCATAAAACCGAGCATTTAATTTTGCAGATCTTCAATGGTGTGTTCCTGAACATGCGTCGCAGGGTTAAGCCATATTTTGCATATGGATAAGTTTTCTTAGCTGATTTAGTTGATGTCTTGCTGCTTATTTTGATAGATCTTCCTCTAGAAGTAATATTTTTCTGATTCAGAGAGACTGTCATATTCACAACTGTAACTAGTGGTGATTAGGATGAAAACAGTCAGGGGAAGGTAGAGGTAGTGAGGTATTGAGCTGGCTGCTATATATGAATTAAGCTTCTCTTCTTAGTTCAAGATGTATTGAGGTAGTGATGTAGCAGCTTAGTCCAGATTCTTAGTTCATGTAACATGGAATTTCGTCTGTATGTTGACTTGTAGTGGCTTTTGATATTACTTAATGTATATGTGGACTTGTGGTATGGTTTGGATCAGACTTTGGAACGGTTTGGACTTTGTTTTGCATGTGGACTTGTGGATTTCTTAATGGACTATGTTATAATGATGGACTTCATAATGAACTATGTTGTAATGATGGACTTTTATGAATTATGACTTGTGATGATGTTCTAAATAATGGTCTTGTGTTTGTGGATGTATATATATGTATATTTGTGGCGGTCAGATTCGAATTTGAATTATTTATATATATATATATATATATATATATATGGTCAGATTTGAATTTGAATTTTTTTTGCTGGAA
Source organism: Miscanthus lutarioriparius (assembly GCA_904845875.1). NCBI lineage: Eukaryota > Viridiplantae > Streptophyta > Magnoliopsida > Poales > Poaceae > Miscanthus > Miscanthus lutarioriparius. The sequence continues at coordinate 79,690,088 of CAJGYO010000019.1, read as the reverse complement.
AATCCACTGTAGGGGCGGTTCTTGATTGAACCGCCCTTACAAATACACACAGCAGGAGCGGCTGGTGATACAGCCGCCCTTACAGAAGTCCACTATAGGGGCGGCTGATATTACTAGCCACCCCTACAAAAGGCACTGTAGGGGCGGCTGAAAACACCAGCCGCCCCTACAGAGGCACCCTCTATAGGAACACCCTGGGAAGGGCGGCTGGCGCAGCCGCCCCTACAAAGGCTCTAGAGCCGCCCCTACAGTTAACTTCTGTAGTAGTGCAGAGCCTTCCTCAGCGGGGAAGTAAATAAGAGAGAAAATGAGACTGATACGTCTACCTCACACGTTATGGGCAATGGCATCATATAGTTTTAGCACGTCACGCAGATAGTTTAATATATATAGGTGCACCCTAAATACGATACAATGTTCGTGCTCTCTCTTCACTGGATATGTGGTCCTTCTTTTCACTCATTCCTTCTTTACCTATGTTCAACATCTCTATCTGGGCTAAAGGAGGCAGGTTATAAGGCTACGAGTTTGCAAGTTAGGATCTACAGTGCCCTTCGCCAAATGCTTTAGCAGATGCATATAGCGGAGCATCTATATATATCCCAAACATGGAGCTACCTTTCAGGCACTTTCTCCATCATTCGTATGGTCCTACCACACTCAATAGTGGTGCATTGGCTCTAAGAACTCTGTGCCCTCATCTTCACCTCTCTCATCTCAGTTGATTGAGACAAGTTCAGCACCACCTTTAGGTATGAGAGGTACTTCCAAAGTTCATAGACCTAGATGACAATATCCCTTAACACATAAGAGGAGTATGTATGTGTGTACTTTATTGTATATGTATTCGTTCATTCGTAATCTTGGAGTCACTACTGTTATAATCTGATACCCCTAGCTAGTTATGCACAGCAGTCCTCGGATCTTTGAAAGGATATTGCGAGTATGACACAAGCTTGTGCCGTATCAAGAACGATGTAGTTGAATAGCATAGAAAACCCTAGATAACGACGTTGAAGCAACCAGAACAAGAGATTTGGATTTTGGCAAAGTCGATGACCGCAAATTCTATAAGCACAACTCCAAAAGATTGCAAGTGATTGTGTAGGTCTCACAACCCTACTTGACCCTCTAGGACCCACTGATTCTTGCCCTTACAAGAATCTAGTGCAATAGAACTATCTAGCCTAATCCTTTTGAGTGCTCTTAATTGATTCTTACAAGCCTTGGATGGGACCCTTACATTGGCTTGATTGATGCCTACGTCCTCTACCCCTTGTTTATATAGTCCTTTCAAAAGCCCCTATACATGCAAGTAGAAATCCTACTCCTAGTAGGGTTCTACACTTAAGTCCTATTAGAACTAGGGGTCCGTTTGGTTGACTTCCAAAATTTACTAAATCAATAATTTGGCAACCAAAAGTTGCGAAAAATTACGTAAAAATATTTGTCACGGATTTGACAAGCCAAATATGAGGTATTGGCAAATTTTGGTAAACAACCAAATAGAGATAAAAAACTTGGCTTGCCTAAGTTTTGGCAACCAAAAATTGGCTATTAACCAATCAGGCTCTAGATCTCCTAATAGTACACGTCTATTGAGTTATGTTGCAAGTAGAATTTGAGCCACCATACAACAACCACGGTGAAGCTGTAGTGCTCATCGAATTGTAAAAATTCTTGTTGGCTACACTAAACAAATCCTAGTAAACAAAATGACATGACAAGTATATATCCCTTAAAAACTTATGAGATACATTACATCACATACACAATTTGATAACTACCTCCATCCTAAAAAGAATTGAATTCTCTCTCTCTCTCTCTCTCTCTCTCCTCCTTAGTCAAATCATCTAAAATTTAACCAAATACTTATATCAAAATATATTCAACAAAAGCTCTAACTATAATTATTTAGTAATATTATAAATATTACTATTTTTCTATATACACTTTATCGAATTCGATATGTTTTGAATTGCTATTGCGTTAGAATTGTCTCTTTTTTCTGACGAGAAGCCGAGAAGGGCATCTGTTGGTCGGATGGCCGTCTCTATCGCCGATCGCGGACGCTGTGCTGAGTCGTAGTAGCGAAACAATTTGTGAGGATCGACCGGATAACACAGTCATCGTCAGGGTCGTAGTAGAAGTGTAGAACACAGTGTTCTCCGCGTAACCTACGTGGACGTACGAATGGCATGATTGGGAGGGAGTTTAGGGTAGCTGGGTGGGTAGTAGGGATAGCTTAGGGCCTGTTTAGATTCCAAAAAATTTTACGCAGTACTAATTATATCGAATCTTGCGGCATATGCATAGAGTACTAAATGTAGATGAAAAAAAAAACTAATTGCACAATTAGGTGAGAAATCGCGAGATGAAACTTTTGAACTTAATTAGTTCATAATTAGACACTAATTATCAAATACAAACGAAATGTTATAGTGAGCCAAAATCTAAAAATTTTTAGATCTAAACGGGCCTCAGCTCTCACTCACTCTCACAGGCTTCCCTCTCAGCGGCGGTACCGATGGGGGTGTGCCTGTGCCTGCCGAGCAAGGCAGGGCAGGGCAGGTGCGCTTGTCTGACTGCTTCTCCAATGGCGCCATCCATCCATCCCTGTCACTGTTCAGCCTCCTCCTTTGCCTGCTGCTGCTTTCAGCAATCGGATCGGGAACGGATCATCCATGTGTGATGTCTTCCTGAGTGTCCACTGTCAGTGTGGACGGGATCAGCTGCCGCGTCGCTGCTGCTGGGCCCGCCTTGTCTCCCATGATCGAGAGAGCTCGCTTGCACTTGCAGTACTACCGGACGCAGCTCAAAATTCAATCGTCTTAATTGGTTTCGTTATAGAAAAATCGTCTTGACTTTTGATTTAATCTCTCTCTCTATATATAACCTGCTCCTCATCACACCCATCCCTGTTCCTTCGAATTCATACATACAGAGAGTATTTGACCATTGCTTGGTTCTCGATCTCTTGCCTACTCGATCTTGCACTACCACATAGGACAGGACCCATATTTCATCGCACACATATTACCGCGAATTGCTAAATAGAATTGACCGAAGTACGTATATATGATTTTTTTTTTGTAGAAAATGTTAACTATCCTTGGAATAGCAGGAATTATTTTAGCTCCATGGTGATGACTGCCACCTTAGCTAACACCACGTCATGTCATCTTGATGCCCTGGCTCCATCACTAGACCAACCTTTCTTCAACGGCCCTCCCTACAAATTTCCACCCTTAACCCTAGAATCCTCAAATTCAGTACCTACATTATGTGAAAGACTGATAATGCCAAGATGGAGCAGGAGTAACTAGAAAGGAGAGTGGAAGATGAGCGAGAGGAAAATTCAGGCTGTGTTTAGTTCGTGAAATGAAAATTTCTGGATGTTACATCAGATGTTTCGGGGATGTCGGAATGGGTTTTCGGATACTAATAAAAAAAACTAATTACATAGCTCGCTTGGAAACTGCGAGACGAATTTATTAAGCCTAATTAATCCATCATTAGCGCATGTTAGTTACTGTAGCACTTATGGCTAATCATGGACTGATTAGTCTTAAAGCATTCGTCTCGCGATTTCCAACCAAACTGTGCAATTAGTTTTTTTTCGTCTATATTTAATACTCCATACATATGCCGCAAGATTCGATGTGATAGTTTGAGGTGAAAATTTTTAGGAACTAAACCAGACCTCATGTGTAAGATGGGCGAGCTAGCTGTGGCAGGGGAAACTTGAATATGGTATAAGGGTTCCACAAACATCAGTATAATGGTTTTTTTTAATACATCAGTGTAATGGGGTTGTGCGAATACCAATAAACAAATTAAAGATTGAATGGTACATAAACAGATCATGCATCAAACAACTTAAAACAAACAGGTACATATAGAGAGAGAGAGCTAGACAAAGGTTTTGCCTTTTCTGGATCATTAGATCCACCGAGGATTGACCTACTAACAAGGGTGTTTGGATGTATGCAAGTAACAGTTAGCTGCTAATGTTTAGCTCTAGCACCGTAGGTAATAGTCCACTAATACCTAAAAATGAACTACGGGCTCTCTCCTTGCGAGGGAGCTCGCGGGCGAATCACCCGGCCACTGTTTGGTTTTGGTGAATTAATGAAACCTTAAGTGCTAACTTAATTTATCTAAGTGGTCATGAGATAGCTGGCACTATTTCAAGTGGCGGAGCAATGATGAAGATCATGATGATGGTGTGACCATGATGATGATTAAGTGCTTGGACTTGGAAAAGAAGAAAGAGAAAAACAAAAAGCTTAAGGCAAAGGTGAAATTTGATAGTAACTTTTTGGTTTGGTGATCAAGACACTTAGCGAGTGTGATCACATTTAGGATTGATAGCCGTACTATTAAGAGGGGTGAAACTCGTATCGAAATGCAGTTATCAAAGTGCCACTAGATGTTCTAACCCATTGCATATGCATTTAGATCTAGTGGAGTGCTAACACCCTTGAAAATGCTTGTGAAAAAATGCTAACACACGAGCACAAGGTGATACACTTGGTGGTTGGCACATTTGAGCAAGGGTGGAGAAGTAGGTGAAGTGGAGAAGTAGGTTTTCACTGTTTTACAGTGACCGGACTCAGGCCACGAAGTGACCGGACGCAGGCCTGGTGAGTCCGGTCAGTAGAAACCGTGGCAGCGCGGCTTAGGGTGTTGCACCGGACGCTGACCTGCATCCGGTCGCGGTGCATCGGACGCGTTCGATCACTGTTTGGGCGCTCTGGAACCTCTCTAGAAACGACCTGATGCTGTGTAGTCGTGAGCACCGGCGTGTCCGGTCATTAGTTGGAAGCGCGCGGTGTTGAACTAATCTGACACAGCGCGGGCGAGTCAGGTCATTCGCTGGTGAGTCCGGTCGTCACTAACTCAATCGCGCGGGAATTTGTGACCGATGGGGTCGGGCGGTCATCTTTCAAAGGCAAGAACACGTGGCAGCGGATCTACGACCGGACGCTAAAAGTGGTGTGTCCGATCAGTTTAACCGGCGCGTCCGGTCGCCCCGAGTTGGGCTACAGTGAGAGCCCAACGGCTCTATTTCGTGGGGGCTTCTATTTAAGCCCCATGGACGGCTCAATCTCACTCTCTTGGTCATTTGCATTGACATAGCAACCTTGTTAGCATAGCCAAAGCCCTCCCACTCATCTCCATTATAGGTTGATCATCTTTGTGAGATTGGGAGTGATTCTAAGCGCATTGCTTGAGTGATTGCATCTAGAGGCACTGGGTATTCGTGTTTCGCTACGGATATTGCTTGTTACTCTTGGTGGTTGCCGCCACCTAGACGGCTTGGTGCAGCGAGGATCATCGAGTGGAGGAAGGTGCTTGTCTCCGGCTCCGATCATGGTGATTGTTAGGGGTTCTTGACCTTTCCCCGGTGGAGAGTCAAAAGATACTTTAGTGGATTGCTCATAGCTTGTGTGATCCTCACCTTGTGTTGGTTGTGTGGCACCCTATTGAGGGTTTGGCGTGTGATGCCAATTACCGCGTGAACCTCCAAGTGAGTGTATCGCCACAACGGGGAGTAGCTTGCCGGCAAGCAAGTGAACCTCGGTGAAAAATCATTGTGTCACCTCTTGTCACCGGGACTCTATTGTAATTGATTAGTTTCATCTTGTGATTGGCACAACTCTCTACACTGCAGTATAAACATTTCAACCACTTGTGTATTTACATTCATAGTGTAGCTAAGCTCTTTAGTGTAATTAGTTTTGAGAGCTAGCTTGTGTCGTATCTAGTTGTTATTGAGTTTCTTTAGTTAGTAATTGAGAGCTCACTAACTTAGTGTAGTGACATAGCCTTTTTGTGCCTAGAGATCACAGAGACTAGAATTGTGGTAGGTGGCTTGCATTTTAGTAGGCTAGTGCAATATTTGCTTCGCCTCATAATTCTCTAACCATTTTGTTTAGTGTTGTTATAGAAATTTTTATAGGCTATTCATCCCCCTCTAGCCATTAGGACCTTTCAGCAGGTCTCAGGGCGAAAGCCCTTTTTCGAGCCTGGTGCTCCGGTCTTCGATGGTGGCGTCTGTGGACGTCACTTTCCTTCTTGAAGACATCGACGGAAGCACACCTGCTCCCGTCTGAGTCCGGCGTGCTCCTCCTGATTGCCCCACACTATCTTATGCAATCCCTGGTTGCTCTCCTTCCCCATCTTGTTATTTGTCTGACTACCCTCCTACCCCTTGGCATTTGCGCACATTACTTGCTGTCAGGTGCTCGCCGTCAACGACTACCTCTGTCGTTCTCTAGCTCATTGGAGTGCTTCATCTCATCATATGTTGGGCTGCGGGGACCTTGATCTCTTCTCTGGATCTCCTCGTTCTCCTCTTGGCGGTCATCTCTTTTGAGGCTTCCTCCCCCCAAATGGCGTTGGTGGTCGTCTAAGTTGGAACCCATATGCTCTCATAGGCGATGCAACTCACGGTTGTCACCGGTTTGTTCTCACTCAATGCTTTACGGCCTCTTAGTTGTCATCTGTTGGAGCCGACTCGCTTATAGCTGCTTGTGAATTAAAGATCTTCAGAGTTTGTCTTTGGTGGTGGCACAGGTCAAGAACATGGTGTTCGCACTAGCTCTGGATGTAGGATGAGCCTGTAGCTGAACCATGTCGCTGTTGTTTATCTTGCTTTATTGTTGGTGCTATTTCCTTCTCTCTTCCTTTCCTCTATATCATGTATTTCTGTGATCTTCAAGGGTCGTCCCTGCAATAGGTGCTTTGCATCCTCTATTACCGGCTTGCTGGAATCCGTGGAAAATATATTTAGGTGGAGCCTCTCAGCTCCCTAGGTGTTGATGTCAAAAAAAAATTGAACTACCTTGCTTATAAAAAACTTATTAACTGCCTCTCCTCAACTAGTGTCTGAATCAAACACCTCTAAATAAAAGATATGGACATATAGAAAAACTGAAGTAGGCAAGTAGCAGCCCATAGTTTGCCTCAAAAAGGTAGCAACCCATAGTGGATATACTCAGTTGAACCTAGGTGCAACTGCATGCATGCCGATGGACCGCCTATTGCAGGTATATACCACTACTCTACTACATACTACTGTCATGGTATATGGATATGGAGTACTCCCTTTGTCCAAAAATATCGGACCTTAGAGCTTTCAAATTTTTCCCCAGAATATTTGACCTTATATAGCATCTCAGTATACATTTCTCATTTCCAATACATCTATATCTCCATCTCTCTCTCTCGTTTTCTTGTTTTCTGTGCACCACACCTTTTTTACTTCTAAAAATTTTCATACCAGGCCCATAAGATCAAGTATTTTAGAATGGAATGAGGATGCCTCGATCCAAACGTGTTGAATAAGCAAGGAAGGAAGGGTGTAGGGCATGTACAGTTCTAAAAAGGTAGAAGGAAGGGCAGGGCATGTACAGTTTTAAAAAAGGTAGGAGGAAATGTAGGGCATGCACAGTTTTGAAAAAAGGGTCATAGACTAATTATTATCTGTTTAAAAATAATAAACATCTTTGACCAGAAAAAATATAGAGTAAGTCTTAACCAACAAATGTATGTAAACTTAGAACATAAAACTTGTGTCAATAGACTTGGGTTGAAAGGGGCTTTATTTTTTGTGCATATTAGTATTTTAGAAACTGACTATTATATATTACAAGAGAAATTAAGAGTTAAAATCTATCACTCTTCAAATAGGGCTCATCAATCCTGGATCGAGAGGCTAATAACTTTAAGAAAAAGGAGTATTTCTTTTTCTTCTTTCAAAAAAAAACTTTAAGAAAAAGGAGGCAGCAGCGCACTGCACATAGAACAAGCAAACGCATGGTACAAGTCGTTCGTACTACTACTTTGGCATGCAAGAGAGACAGGAGCAGCAGGAGAGGACGTGGCCTGATGCATGGGGTTCCTAGCTGTTGGTTGTTGCAGGCTGCTGTCTGCTGCCTTTGCCTGTACGAAAATATTCCCCTGGTCTCTCAGTTGGTGCCTGTTTAGGTCCTAAAATTTTATAAAAATTTTCAAGATTTTTCGTTATATCGAATCTTTGAACGCATGCATTAAGTATTAAATATAAATAAAAAATAAAACTAATTATATAGTTGAGACGAAATTCATGAGACGAATCTTTTAAGCCTAATTAGAATATGATTGGACACTAATTGCTAAATAACAATGAAATTGCTATAGTACTATTTAAAAAAAATCGCCACCTAAACATGGCCTTGCTCACACGTCACATTTTTCTATTTCTACCTGGCTGGCCTTGTCGCTCACATAGCGGCTATAATAGTCACGTGCAAGCATGCCTCTCCTCATCAGTCACCACCCTCTCTTCTCACAATCACGTATACAAATACACCCTCAGCTCGGTCCAAAAAAAATCATTCTAACTATAAATCTAGACAAATTATCAGTTTTGTAGAAAAATTAACGATTTTTTTGGGCATGCACAAGATGTAACTGATTCTGGCCTTTTGCTGGTGTGCCAACTAATCTTAGCAAAATAACTTGCAAGCATATTATTCCACAATTATTTGGAACTTTGTTTATTTGTTTACCCCTAAGCTTAAGCTCATGTGGCCAGCAAACACCCCAGCTTGTATAATCTGTCTCCCAACTGCCCCTCCACATCTTGTTTGATCCTACAAAGCTGAGCTTATTTCAACTTTGCCTTCCACATATAATAAACCAGCTTATATCTAGGCTGCCAAACAGTTAGCCCAACTTATATAATCTAGCTTATAGCCAGGAATCCAATCACAAGTCTAATTATGTAATCTAGCACCTATAAGGTGTGACTACATAATCTGGCCAGCGAAACAAACAAGGACTCACAATGTCCTTTTTAAGTATTTTCTAACTTTCTGTATCTAACATAATATACTTCAAAACATATTTTTCTCGGCATCAAGTGATTGATATTATGCACACCCATTGGTCTCATCTTTCAAACGTTCTTGTTAGGAAAAAATGTTCCTATCTAGAAAAAGAATGTGCCATTCAAGAAAAGAAATTGTTTCGCTTGTCAGAATAGCGTGAATGTTCGCTAAAGAAAAATAAATATCCATCTTAGGAAAAAAAATGCACTAGCAGCTTCATGAGAAAAATGCTCAGAGGATAAAATATAAATTAGTGAAACTGCAAGCTGAGCATTGCTCAGCTAATTGGATTCGTTATGATGAAACCCGCCCACCCGAATTCAGGTCCTTAACTTGACGTGGATACTCGTATTTATGTAGATTTATTTCAGGATTTTAACACCGTTGTTCTTTTAGTGGTAAGCGACGTGCTCGTTGGTGCTTATAGGTGTAAGGTGTGTGCGCGCATGTTCATAGGAGTGGGTGTACACGTGCATGTATGAATATATGTGTCTGTACTATATGATTTGTAAAAAGAAGAACAAAATTTGTGAAACAAATCTAAGCTATCGGATTAGTTTTTGCTACGATTTTGGATCGTTTTTGCTACGAATAATTTGGACAAGTTGTCTAGGTTTTATAGAAAAAATGACAATCTCTCTACGACGTATAGATGTTTGTTAAATTCATAGCAAAACCGATATGTTTTGGAGTACATGGGAAGTAGTATATGCCACCACACCTGCGTGTAATGGCCATGCCCTACCATGTTGTCTCCTAGGTTCCTAGCCTACTGGAGACAGAAAGGAGACATGGCATGTGAATCTAATGAGGCGCACTAATCTAAAGATGCACGGATCAAACCATCTAATAATATATATGACACACACACATATGAATGCACCTAAGTTTGTCGAGCATGCATGCATGGCGACAATGAGATATGGTCGTGAGATAGATGTAGTACATGTAATGTAAAGTTTTATGCGATCGATGATGGATGAGAGAGAGGTAGCAACGAGGAAGCTATCTACTTCAGCATGTGTCTATTTATGTGTAGCTAGATAGCTAGGCCGTACGTGCTGGTTGGATCGGTCGGGAGTAGCAATCAAGCAAGTGATGCAAGCTCTGATCGGTGATGCATGCATTGGAACTGGAATTTGGGTATTATTATATATATAACCACCGACTCGGCCGGCCGGCACGCCATGTGGGTGCACCTGTTGATCACTATATATATGTTATAATAATCAGCTACCCTTGTTAAGCTGAATATTATACTAATTAATACACTATGTTAATTAGTGGACAGTGGTCCTTGTCGGACACTTAGAACAGCTGCATAGAGCATACATATCTTGTCCTCCGTCGCGGCAGGTAGCAGCTAATAAAAGATAGATGAAGACAAATATACTTCCCCTTTTTAGATTATAAGTGGTTATGACTTTTCTAAATACATAGCTTTTACTATGCATCTAAATATACACTATGTCTAAATAGACAACTTTTACTCATATACTTAGAAAAGTCGGAATGAATAGCTTATAATTTAGAATTAAGGAAGAAATTATTATTAGCTAGTCCTCTGATTTCCATGCATTCCCGCTACCTGAATCTCAATGCATGCTACACGTATAGGCATGCATACATATACAAATACCCAAATGCTGCAGTATATATCACTACACAGGTGGCCAAAAAATGAGCTCTGTGGCGGGCACCTCACGGCCACCGAGGCGCTGCAGGGCCACCTTACTGCCCGCCCGCAGAAATCGTTATAGGGGTAAATACCCAAATGCTGCAGTGGTAGCTCCGGATATAAGGCAATATACAGTAAGCCACGATTTACCATGGCCTCTAGGCCCGGATAACTTTGATGCAAGGGAAATGAGAAAGTTTGTGTAGTAGTGTATACAGTCCCTCTATCCCATAACAGATGCATGATGTTTTAGCTCTGGGCGCACATGAACGAAAGAGGAATGGAAAAGGTGTAGTATGTAGGAATCGAGAAGGATACAGATAGAGATGTGTATTAGAAAAGAGAAATGTATCGAGAAGTGAGACAGCTAATTTAATTTGAGACAAAGTCGTTGTGTGCCCAGCCATTATATACATATGTACCTATATATATATCTCTATGGGCTCGTTTGCTTTTGCTTGAGCTGTGATGCAGCCGTCCAAAACTATACTAGTAGCTAGTAATTCAAAAACTGTAGCCGCAGCCAGCTTCACGTACTACTGCAGCTAAACAGGGCTTGGCATTGAAGAAAAAGAAGGTAGCAGGCGGTGCATGCTGCCCGCCTATAATGGATGCCGACGATCCGTGGAATAATGGATATAGGCCGGCCGGCGGCCGGTGGCATGTCCATGCATACGCAGTTGTACGTACAGCTTTTCGTCGTGCCTAGATGAGCTCGGCCCCTCCCTTTCCCTAACAGCCACCCTCTCTCCCTTCTGCACCCCACCCGTCTCCTACCCCTCCCACTCCCTCACGGGTCGTTTATTTCTGGTAAGGATACGCGATCCAGAAAAATAAAGTTGCGGAGATACATGTGTCACGTTCATACAGATAAAGTACACAAGTATATATATATATCCATATCCGTACTTATAATAGCTGCTTTTTATAACTACTACTTAGGGTCTGTTCGGTTAGAGTCCTAATTGCGATTTTGTGCTACAGTGACCGAAGAGCTAAAGGAGCCAAAAAAATCTGTGACTACTCCTGACTTCTAGTTCAATTTCGAGAAAAAAGAGAAAAACGACTTCGATAAACAACACATAAGTTAGAGGAATCGGATCCCCTAGAAACTCTTCCAAATGCCCCTTACCGTACATACCTACACAAGAGCATTGCAATATATTTTAAGTATTTATTCTCAGATTACGACATTAGCAGTTCCTGTGAGTGAACTATATTTGCAGTCCCTATTAATATATTTGCAGTCCTAGTTCTCAGATTGCCACAAGTGTGACTGATATACTGCACTTGTTCCATGTGAATGAGACATGGCCTCGTGCACAGTTTGTTCAATAACTGAATGAAAACACAAATCCTGACAGCCTTGTGCACAGTTTGTTCAATAACTGAATGGAAATACAAATCGTTATAACAGAAAATGTAACCATTCAACAAATTATATCCTAACAGCAAATAAAATCATTCGACAATAATATTCTTATATAAATCTGCATGATTTTGCCACAGGTGCTCAACAAGGTCGGCTTAAAGCTGTGTGTGAGTTTCCTTGTCCTTAATGTTCTTGTAATTTTGGATGAATTCATCTAGTCCAGGTGTACCATTATGGGATATTTTTACCTTTTCTCCCATGTCATCATAGCTGAAATCATCTTCGTCAATCATGTTGTGCATAATGATACAAGCTTTCATGATTGCTGCTAGCTTTTCCTTATCCCACTCACGAGCTGGCCCTCGAATGATAGCAAAACAAGCTTGTAGAACCCCAAATTCTCGTTCGACGTCCTTCCTACAAGCTTCTTGTGCCTTGACAAAATATTTCTTCTTGTTCCCTTGTGTCTTTGGTATGGTCTTCACGAACGTGGCCCAAGATGGATATATGTCATTTGCGAGGTAATAACCCATTATATAATCATTCTCATTGATGCTATAATTAACCTGTGGACCTTCACCTTCAGCAAGCCTTGCAAATATATGAGATCTTTGAAGAACATTGATATCATTGTGCGAGCCTAGCATCCCAAAGAATGCATGCCAAATCTAAAGATCTTTAGAGGCAACTGCTTCTAGTGTAATTGTAGGCTCTTTTTTATGCCCCCGGTACATACCATGCCATGAAATAGGGCAATTTTTACAGGTCCAATGCATGCAATCTATGGAACTAAGCATTCCCGAGAAACCTCTGCTCTCACCAATTGCGAGTAATCTAGCCGTATCCTGTTCATTAGGCAATCTCATGTACTCAGGTCCAAATACTTGAACAACAGCTATGACGAACCTTCTCAAACTTTCTAGAGCAGTACTCTCGCCAATACAAACATAGTCATCAGTAGCATCAGCCGCTACACCATAAGCTATCATCCGAAACGCTGCCACCACCTTTTGTAAACAAGTTAGTCCTAGGGTACCGGCTGCATTCCTCTTTTGCACAAAGTAGTCATCATGCTCCTTAACAACATTCATTATACGAACAAACACATGATGCCTCATTCGAAATCTATGGCACAAGACTAATTAATTAGCCACACATGCACGTATGTACAAAAGAAATTTCATACTATGAGGGGAAAGTACAAACCTCCGCCTAAAATAGTTCGCCCCATATGTAGGATCATCTGAGAAATAGTCTTGAAAAAGTCTGGAGTGCCCTGACTGCCTATCACGATTCAATACGCAATGTCCGTCAATAGAACCTCAGCGATATGGTTGCTTGTCATTGGCCTCTGCTACTATGTGTGTAGCAGCAACATATAAATCATCCTCATCGTCCGAAGATGACAACTCAAGTACTTATTTGAACACTGTATCATACAATTCATCTTCGGAATCCATCGATTGACACACCTTGAGCTGTAGGGTAGAAGGACAAATTCTCTAATCAACCGAGATAATTATCAGTGTCAATTTACAAAATTATGGCCAAATTAAGCAAACCTCCTACATGGCTAGGGCAGCCACCAGCAGGCTGCCGTGATGCCCTTCAAGATGTGCGGCCGGCAATGGCCGGCCCCTGCGTGCCCTGATGGTTGGGCGACTCTGCCCCTTGTGGCCTAGTGGACGTGAGCGTTGATGATGCCTGGGCAGCCGGCAACCAGCGGACGGGATCGGGATGGAGTTCCAGGCGGCCACCCCTGCTGCGGAACTTGAGTTCGAGGCGGCGCCTGCGATGATCCGAAAAGAGAGTGGACGTGATTGGGATGGATAGGAAGAGAAAAAAAATCCGGTGACGTGGCAAGTTTAAATATAGAGAGTCTCAATTTAGATAGTCTGTTGGAGTTGTCTATTTTTTGAAGGAGGGATTCATTTTATAAAATACAAAAATCACTAAATTTAGATATTTCTTTTGGCTAATTTGTTGGAGATGCTCTAACCTAGGAGGAACAGGAGCTGGATTAGTAGCCCTGGGCGGCTGGGCCCCTGACGACACACAGACAAGATGGGATGGCCGATGGGGCCAGCCCACCGGGCCGGGGCCGACAGATGCATGCACGGTGCCCGTTCGGCAATCCCGTCAGTTGGCCGTCGCTCTCGCGCGCGTGCCTTTGCCTGACTCTCTGCCTTTGACAGCAACCTCCTTTCTCTCCGTCTCTCGTTTTGCAAATTCAGCCCAAGGCCCAAGCAAGGGCAGACGTAACGTAAGTAAGCTTCATTTCACTAAAAAAAACACCCCGGAAAGCCCAGGCCCAAGATTTGGCACCATAAGGCCCAGTAAGTGTAAGCCTAGAAGAAATAATAATAGTAGTTAGTTATAAAAATTTCTCAAAAAAAAGTTAGCTATAAAAATATTTTAGTATTGTACATCCCAAATAAAGAACATCCCAAACAAAGAACTCCATGATCCCCTCAAAAGAAAAAAAAATAAAGAACTCCATGAAGAAGATTTAACGGCTAGTTAACTTTAAGCTATTTTTCTATCCTTATTTTTCTTGAATATATATGGATTTTATTTAGGAGACCCAAACAACTAGAGAATTGGAAAAGGTTCAACAGCTCTTCTTTCGTGGTGTCTTTAGTATGAATGTATGATCCTGAGTGCAGTAATCAGTGAGATTTTCTCGTAGCTTTAGTTCTACCTTTCTAGTAATTATTTTGGACTATTGCCTCATCTCTAATGAAGTTGAAGCATGAACATGTATCCATTATCAAAAAAAGAACGACCACTAGTTGGCCAGGCTATCTTGGCAGACCATCCGAACCCAAAACTGATACTATTGTGGTCTTCAATTCGGTTCTCATCACAAGACTGCATTGTGCGATGTTAATCCATTCCTCGTAGCTTTGATGACAGATTAATTAATTTGCGGGATCTATCCATTCCATTAAGAGTCATCAGACGACACACGTTCTCAAACCAAACACTTTGTAAAAGGCACACATGTATGTCCTTAGTTAAATAAATCAAACTGACAAAGAGTCCTTAGAAGATTGCAAGAATGAAACCTATCTAGCGTAACACACTAAGACACGATCCAGTCTAACATAAGATTCACAAAATGTCTCAAGACACACAGTAAGATAAGCAACAAAAGTAATGCTCATGAAAGAAAAGAGTGGACAAGAGACACCCATATTTTTCCCGCAGTGTCAAGTAGTTTCCACTACCCCTCTTATCTACGTTAGAGCACCCAGTAAGGGTTGAGCTCTCTTAAGTCATCGAGGCTCAAAATCCACTAAGAGTACCCATTCTCCACTCCAGATTGGCGGGTCATACCAATCACAAAAATAGGAGTGTTCTGACAATCAACTTTGCTGTGAAGATCACCTAATACTCCACTGGTCTATTCGGAAGCCGGAAAACTCCAAGAGTAACAAGTATTTGATCTTTCATTTGATCAAACCTCAAGCCAAGAGCACAAAGATGCTCACCAGGTCACTCACAAGCACTCCTCGTGACTTGAACTGCCTTAAACCCACTCTTCTAAGCCTTGCTATATGTGTGTAACTATCTGGGTCGGAAGAGCTCTAAATGAGCCGCAATACACACACATATGCTCCATCCGTCTAAAAATAAATCAACTTCTAGAGTTATGAAGAGGACCGTGACGCCTAAGAGAGGAGAGGGGGGCTAGGGGTGAATTAGGCAATTTAGAATTCAACTTATAAACTATGGTCTCTTTCTGTAACCTTAGCAAAACCTATGCAAAAGATAAATTATCTAAACGTGCAACTATGATTTTGCTAGTGTGTTGCTATCTCTACCGCAAAAGGAGTAATGTAAAAAAAAAAAATGCTGAAGCTAAAAAGCAAGGTAGAGATATACAAACTCCCATCGACGGCTCCGGTATTTTTACCGAGGTATCGAGAAGTGTGCAAGCTTCTCCCTAGTCCTCGTTGGAGCCCCTCGCAACAAATCCCTCGCAAGGGCCAAGTTCCCGGTCGGGTAACTCCGTGGATAGCCTTGGGCCTTCCCCACGCGCAAGTGGGTCTCCGACGTGCCTTCCGGCAAGCCTCTCTCGGATGCTCCCCGCCGTCTTCACTATCAAGCTTCCGGTCGAAACGCCGCGGGCATTGTTCCATCCAGTACACGGTGGCGGCCACACCACAAACACGGTTGGTGTGATCTCGCAAGACTACAAGCCCCTCCGATGTACAACTGTAACATCCCGGTGTTATGCCAGCATTTAGGCATTGCAAATCATGCATATTATGCATCATCAAGCATCCTAATCATACATGCATAATCCTGTAAATAATAACTGAAATCCTACTTCAAAACATTTGAAACATGCCCGTGAAACACGAATGTTGCATACACTTGTTTAGAGTCGTGTTTGCCCAAATTATGCTTGCTAGGTTAGTAAAACATGTTTGGCTATGATTGTAAATCATCTAGAATTATTTAGCGCAAATTTTGGAGCAAATTTTGTATTCAAGTTATTGCCAAATTTTGCTTTAAAAATAACTCTCCAAAATTTGGGTTTTGAGTTAAAATCGACTTTTATTTTATAATTCAAAATCTAGCAAGAATTGGACTTTGGTCATAAAAGCAAAGTTGTAGAGGATTAAATTCTAAGCAACTTTCATTTTTGGGACATTTTCAAAAGATGTCATTTTCTTGCTCAAAATGATATTTGAAAACTGGTATTTAAAAATTTATTGAAAACATAATTGAAAAAGGCTTTTCTCCTTTCGCGGGCCGCCGCCTCGCTTCTCGGCCCACGGCCGAAGCCGGCCCGGCCTGCAGCAGCGCCCGCCTCCCGCACTAGCCCACCTCTCCTCGGCCCAGCCCAGCCCCGCGCACGTCTGGCCTGCCGATCGTGCTGCACCGCGCCGTTCGCTCGCGCCGCGTCCCGACCACGGCAGAGCGCGCCCGCCGCGTGGCGGCCATGCGCCGGCAATGCCCCGCCGCGCGTAGCAGCTGGCCGCGTCCGCTCCCACGCGCCCGCCTTCATCTGCAGAAGTCGTTGCGCTCCTCTCCACTCACTCCCGCCCGCTCTCTCGCTCTCCCGTGCTCGCCCCTCCTCTCGCGGCAGAGCACAGCGCCACCGCAGCCCCGCCAGCCGAATCCGCCGTCGGTGCTCCACCACGGCCAGCAATCAAGCGTCAGCTGCTCCGCCTCGCTCTCCGGCACCTAGTGCTCGCGGTTGTGACGTTGTTTGAGCCAAGGTAGTGCATTTTCCAAGCTTCGCCGCCGTCAGCCATGGCGCCGCCGTGCTCGGCCACCGTGGAACTCACCCTTCTTCCCTCCTTCACCCTTCCTTTTGGCCTGCTCACATTCGCCAACTCCTTGCGAACCCCATGCGCTCGCCCGCTTGCCCTGACCCAGCTGGCAATGGCCGCCAGCCCGCTGGCCGAGCCGCGCCGCCGTGGCGTCTCGACGTCGGCGTGAACCCCCCCTTCGCCTCGGCCGAGCTGGGCCCAGTGGCCGTGGGCCGAAGCCCCGAGCCAGGCCGCCGCACTCCCCTCCGCTCCGTGGGCCGAAGCCCCGAGCCAGGCCGCCGCACTCCCCTCCGCTCGGTCTGAGCAGGCCGAGTGTGGCCGTGGGCCAGCTGGTTCCCACGGGCCGGCCCAGTAGCAATAGGAAGTTTTCATTTTTAGTTTTCTTTATTATTTGAAAAGAGAAATGATTTGGAAAATGTTTGGATACTCAAATTTGCTCCAAATTTGTTGAAATAAATTTTGCTAGGTTTCTTATCACCAGATCTACTTGGGAAAATTATTGCATGTCATTTTTGAGATACTTTTCTATAGAACTTTATTTAATCATTGATATTGTTGATAACTTGAAAAATGTGTAGAAAAACCTATAAGCTTCAGAAAAATATGATTTTCAAGTTTGTTAATCTTCTTATGTAATGTACTTTCTAGGAAAAATATGTGTCATGCATGTGCTGTAGAAAAATTTTGAGGTGTAGTTCAAGTACCTTTAATGGCTGATTTTTGTTATTTTTGCTAGAGAGCAAAATGTGTATAAAATATGCATGTGATAATTTTTGTACAGTGATTAATTACTGTGAAGAACATAGGAAAAATACTAACTCTGTTGTTCGACACTTTTCACAGTACAAAGTATTTTCATCTTCATAGTCATGCCATAGCTTGTTATTTTTGTGTAGGCTAATCCACTCATTCAAATAGCATGAAAATCTGATGGTAGACTACTTAGGGTAGTACTGTGCTATGGTAATTTTCTAAGATTTTTCTAAGCAATAAAAATACATGTTGCTATTCAAACCTATTATTATTAATTAGGGTTTAATCAAGTGTTGCTTTATGTGTGATTAAGAAATTAGTAAAGCTTTGGTGTATCTTTGAAGCCTTTAATAAGATGTGTTGACTTAGCATATTAGTAGTAGAAGAGAATGCAGTAGATGACATGTGCTTGTAGTATATGTTCTTGGATGATGTTAACTACCTTGCATTCAAGCATACCCATTGTATTCATCTCATCCGATGCATCGATGGCATAAGCACTTACGCACATTGCATCATACAGGATCACAAACCAAGAACCCAGTCGTCATACCTGAGGAGCCCGAGGAGCAGCTCGAAGTGCAGCCGCAGGAAGTGCCCGAAGCCGACGAGGAGGACGTTGAGGAACTTCCGGAGTGCCCCAATCACCGTCCGAGCTCCTTCGAGAGAGGCAAGCCCCGGAGCATTTTCTCCCTGGTTTGCAATTATTAATTAAATGCTTTACTTTAATTGATGCATTACGTTCAGGAGTTGTTTGCAACCGTTGCTGCATTATACCTTGTCTACCTTTGTTATACTATATCCTTGTTACCCTAGTATCCGCAGTCAAGTCAATGCTTAGCTGGCTTAGACCGGTAGAAGTCGGGTGATTTCCTGTCACCTGCGAGCTATAGGTGGTTACCTGGATCTGCTTGGATGACTATGAAGTCATGGTATAGCTAAGTGTTAAATGAAGTTGAGACCGGGCGGAGACTTACAGAGTTTTGGACTGTAGTGCTTTCCGTCTATGTCGATTAAGGACCGACCATTGTTGGGCCTCGAGTCATGTTGAACGCATGCCTTACATTTAGCTGGACGGATAAAGTACCTTCCGACCGCGAAGCTGGGAGATTATTCGGGCCGAGTAGATTGCCCGCAGCGCACTGTGCCGGAGTAGGTGTGGTTGGACACGGGGGCGAGATGATAAGACCAAAGTGCAGTCGGTCGGCCCCCGGGTACATGTGGTTCCTAGCAAACTCGAGACTCCTGGATAGTTGACTCGGTGATCAATACCTCACGGGTGAGTGAGGTTTGTGTAAGGAATAAATCACCAGCTGGTTAGGAATCGATTCGAATCACCATCGCTCCTGGATAGTGAGCACTTGACTTGAGTTACTTCATCGTAGTAATGTTAATGGAACACTTGGACAGTTATAATGCATATGACAATATGGAAGCGGTTAATGATCATTGGTTATCATTATTGGCTTAATCACATATTTGCTCTAGTGTAGGTGCAAATCTAGTCGACAGGTTATAAATAATTAACTTGACAATAATGCTTTTGAAAGGTTCTTGAAATGCTAAAAATGCCTCTTTTTGCAAATGAGTCAGCTACCCTACTATAAAGCCCTTCATAATCCTTGGTGTCATTTATTTTCGGTTATGTCGGGTAAGTCTAGCTGAGTACCTTCTCGTACTCAGAGTTTTATTCCCACTTGTTGCAGATGGGCAGATGTATTACGGCTACTGTATCAACTGCCTTTATCCTGCGATGGGTGATGCTTAGGACCATGGGCATGGTCATTCCGTACGTCTCGTCTAATGCTTTTGTTAGAGATGATCATCAGCTGGCACTGTATTTGAACTCCGTGTGAGTGAGTGTGGTTTTAAACAAATGGCTTCCGCTACTTTTATTTGAACTCGTTTTGTAATAACTATGTTTAAACTCTGATGTATCTGTGATGCGAACTTTTATGTAATATGTGATGGTGACCGCTAAACTTATTCTGGGATGTGAGTTGGTTTGAAATCCTTCGTGATTTCACACCGGACCCGGGTTATGTGAGCTTAAGTTTGCTAAATTATCCGCTTTCTGGGCGGATGATTTTCTTACTTAATTTGGTATAATCTAGGGTGATGGCTGGTATATATGCATGGTTTAGCGAGTATTACATGTTCACAAGTGTATTTAAAACAAAAAAGGCATTTGAAAAACGTGATTTGCAAACTATAAAGTGTGCCAGTGGTCATATCCTTTATGCCCAGTTAAGGACTCTAGGTGGCTTAATTAAGTACTGACTTGGGGTTCTTGCATCATATTTCTCTTTCGTTGCTCATACGGCGTGCTATTGTATGAGTGCCACTTGTTTGAGTGGTAATGTATGGATCATTTGCCTCTGCACCTCGGTAAGTGTGAGTTGTGAGAGCATGTTCGGATGCACCGCCGATCTAGGGTGAATGCTTATATGATGCTGGAGTAATTACATGTTCTACGCATGTTTTATAAAGGTATCTCATGTGTGGGTATTCTGTCTGTTGAGGCGATGCCGTCAATAGGACGATGGTTCGGGTAGTTGCTACCGTTGTACACGTATCTGGGGATTCGTGTAGAGCATGTAGATAAAATTTACTGCTTTTATGCATTCATTGGGAATTGGGCTAAAATGAATCTACTGTAGGTACATAACAACGCTATCGTATAGAACGTATTAGTTACGTATTTGAGAGATCGTTTGTATGCCACCGAATTCATCGCTAGACTTATTTATTTCATAAGTTTGTGAGAACGTACGGCACGTACATACATCATATTACTTGTGCATTTCATTCATGTCATGCATTCCTCCCCTTATAAATTGATTATCTCATTTTGATAAAAGTTGTATCACCTAAAATATGTTTTCCCGGGGTAATAAAAGAACTTTTGCTACAGATGGCCCGCACGAAGCAGACCGCCCGTAAGTCCACCGGAGGAAGAGCACCTCGACGTCCGTTGGCCCTGAGGGAGCACCGCACCACGGACACCTTCTTGAGCGAGTTTGGCATGCCGACCTTGCTTTGGAGAGTGCTCCATGATGTGGGGTACCCAGACAGTCAAGAACCGGTGTACTCTTGGAATGAGAGCCAGTTAGCAGAGGATGGACTTACAGTGGTAGAGATCACGATTCCTGCTCTTGGTGATGCTCCAGATTGGGATGGTTGGCACTTGGAGTTTGAGGGTCGCACTCCTGCTGAGGGTGCAGAGGGAGCAGCCTTCCGTGTCATCAGGGATATCATGAGCAGATTTCCCAGTGAGCTTGCAGCAGCTCTAGCTAGCACCTTTCCTAGGGATGATCCTCGTGATGCCATTTGGGTTCAGCCTCAGGGAAGTGCCTTGGTCAGAGGTCCAGCTGAGGGATAGGCTAGCGACAATCAGGCTATGAGTGCTATGTTCGCCGCCATCAGAGCGTATGAGGGTCTCGAGAGTACCTACTGGACTTTGACTGGCTTGCGTGGTCAGGATAAGCTCAAGGGGAGAAAGCAGAAGAAGAGACAGACACATGATATAGCTAGTTTGCAGGAGCAGTTGGCTGATATGAACTTACAGCGAAACCAGGCGGTTGAGAGAGGTGATAGAGCTATGCAGCAGGTGCATACGTTGACTTAGGCCAACAACAATGCCGACCGCATGATTGGATAGTTGGTTCAGGAAAGAAATGAAGCCTAGGATGAGAGGGACCTTCTGCTGCAGAGTTTCAATGAGCTAGAGGAGTACAACGGCAACCTACACGAGGAGTTTCACGCGCTCTACAATAGGGTTGGCCCATATGCTCCACCTGACGCCGCTGACATGGACATCGACCACGACAACGAGGACGAGCCTGTAGTTTCACCTGGGGGCGATGGTGACGTCTTCGACCCTGACGACGGCCCCGAGGAGTAGGCTAGTTGCCTTGCGCTAGTATCTAGGTCCTGTCGCGATGACCTTTCTTTTGTTGGCATGTAACCTAATATGTTTTGCTTCAAACTTATGAGACTTGGCATGTGGTTGGAACTTGATTAAGAATGCGATATCTGAATGCATAAAAGTCCAGTGTATGTATGCTGGCAATTTGGTCGTATGTACGCGATGTTTGCTGTTGAAGTAATTTAATTAGTGATGTTGTTTTAATTGGGATGCGATTATTGTGCCTCTGTTTTATTGTATGAATTTATTCTCTCCAGTAAATTCAGACGGCATAATTTTTCCTTCACTCACAATTATTACTGGCGTCGCTCAATCATTACTTGTTGCTGAAATATCGAGATGACAAATACTCGACGTACCACGTATGAGGGCGAGCCGGTGCTAATGGTGCTTTGGGATCGGTGATGGTGGTGGAAACCACGGCAACAACAATGAGCCTCCCCATGAACCGCATTTGCCACCTCCTCCCCCGTTTACCCCAGAGGTGTTCTTCGCACAGTTGCTCGGAAGTCAGCGCAACACGGAACAATCCCAGAAAAACATGGAGGATTTTCTGCGTACCATCGCCAACAACGTTCAACGCGGTAACAATCAGGGTGGTGGCATTGGGGTGAATCAATACAGCAGCTTCAAAGATTTTATGGACACCAGGCCACCGATATTCAAGGAAGCAACAGAACCACTCGATGCTGAAGAATGGATCAACACTATGGAAGATAAATTCCGTGTGTTGAGGATGACTGAGGTGTTGAAAACTGAGTATGCTGCACTTCAGTTGCAAGGACCAGCGGGAATGTGGTGGAAGCACCATCACACCACCTTTCCTCCAAATGCTCAGATTACATGGATAGAGTTTGCTGAGGCCTTCCGTGGAGTTTATATTCCACCCGGGCTAACCGAGATGAAGTTGGGAGAGTTCTTGGCGTTGAATCAGGGCACCAAGATCGTGACGCAATATTTGCATGCCTTCAATAACTTGTGTCGTTATGCTCCCGACATGGTTGACACTGATGCTAAGAGAATCGTCAGTTTCAAGAGAGGACTCAATCCGAAGATGATGAAGCATGTGGGTACCAACAACCGTGTCAGATTCAATGACTTCATCAACGATTGTATGAAGCAGGAAAAGAATAACAACGCCAGCACCACAGCTAAGACTCACAAGAGAGCCCTAGAAGGTGGTCCTTCCCAAGCACAAGCACCTGCGGGAGGTCATCCTCCCTATCGTCCATCTGCACCTGGCGCTAGGTTCAGGCCACCTCAACAGAGAAGTCAGAATTTTCGTGGACCCCAGAAGCCTTACAAGATGGCAGTACAGCCCAACAAGGCAGCCGCAACTACGGTATAGGGCAGTTCCAAGGGAGCCATGGGATCTACTAGTACAGTAAGGGGACCCTACTATAACTGTGATCAACCCGGCCACTTCTCGAGGTTTTGTCCGTATCCGCCCAAGAAGAAGCAGCAGACTTATAATGGTAGGGTGCATAGTACGACTATGGATGAAATTCCTGAGGGAGAGCCCGTCACTGCTGGTAAGTTTTCTGTCAACAAAAACCCTGTAGTTGTTCTATTTGATTCTGGATCATCGCATTCTTTTATGAGTCAAGCATTTGCACGTAAACATGAACAACAACTATGCTGCGTAATTGGGTTATGGTTACAGTATAAGTTCAAATAGGGCTGATATTTTGACCAACCGAATGGTTCGAGGGCAACCCTTGAATTAGGTAGCGGGAAGTTCGAGTGAACTTGATAGTTATGCTTGGGCTAGTTTTGGATGTCATTATAGGAATGAATTGGATGAAGGATTGGGGAGCGATCATAGATCTTTGGAAGTCGAGTACTTACCCTTAAGGATCCCCTGGGTGAGGGTACTTTCCAAGTACCATTGCCTCGAAGAACAGACCTTATAAGTGTTACATGTGCTACGGCAGTTATTGCTATTCATCAGATTTTGGTAGTGTGTGAATTTCCGGATGTATTCCCAGATGAGCTACCTAGTCTTCCACCGAATAGGAAGATTGAGTTTGGAATTGAATTAATCCCTGGAACAGCCCCGATTTCAAGGAGACCCTATCGGATGCCTCTAGATGAATTAGTTGAGCTGAAGAAGCAACTAGAAGAGTTATCAAAAAAGGGGTTTATCCGGCCAAGCAAGTCTGAATGGGGATGTCCCGCCTTGTTTGTGAAAAAAGAAGAAAGAGGGCACGTTGAGAATGTGCGAGATTACGAGCCACTTAACGTTGTAACCATCAAGAATAAGTATCCCTTGCCTCATATTGATGTTCTGTTTGACCGAGTTATCCAAGGCTAAGGTGTTCTCAAAATAGATTTGAGATCCGGTTATCATCGAGATCAAGATTAGGCCACAAGAAGATATCCAAAATTGCATTTTCCACCAGATATGGGTTGTATGAGTATCTTGTCATGTCCTTTGGCTTGACAAATGCTCATGCATACTTTATGTTTTTGATGAATACAGTTTTCATGCCAGAATTGGATAAGTTCGTGGTCGTGTTCATCGATGACATTCTGGTGTACTCCGAGAACGAGAAGGATCATGAAGAGCATCTGAGAATTGTCTTGACCAGACTTAGAGACCATAAGTTGTATGCTAAGTTTAGCAAATGCGAATTCTGGTTGAAGAAAGTTCCTTTCCTTGGTCACATTCTGTCAGAAAATAGAGTTTCAGTCGATCCAAGTAAGGTGCAAGAGGTTATGAATTGGAAAGCACCGACCACAGTTCCTGAGATTAGAAGTTTCTTAGGACTAGCCGGTTACTACCATCGCTTTATACCAGACTTCTCGAAGATTGCCAAACCTATGACAAGTCTGCTACAGAAGGATCACAAGTTTGTGTGGACAGAGTGTGAAGCGGTTTTCCACACTTTGCGGAAACTGTTGACCACTGCTCCTATTCTCGCACAACCAGACATTGAGAAACCATTTGATGTGTTTTGCGATGCATCGAAAACTGGATTGGGCTGTGTTCTTATGCAAGAAAGGAGAGTCATTACGTATGCCTCACGTCAATTGAGAAAGCACGAGGTCAACTATCCAACACATGATCTTGAACTTGCTGCAGTTGTGCATGCCTTAAAAATTTGGAGACATTATCTACTTGGTAATGTGTGCAACATTTTCACAGATCACAAGAGTCTCAAGTACATCTTTACCCAACCAGAGTTGAATATGAGACAACGAAGATGGTTGGAATTGATCAAAGATTACAACTTGAATGTGCAATATCATCCTAGAAAAGCCAATGTAGTGGCAGATGCTTTGAGCAGAAAGTCACATTACTTGAATGTGCAGCCATTACTTGAAGATGGGTTCGATCTGATTCATCCAGCTGTGTTACATAGTATTTAGATTAGTTGCTCTTTGGAGAGTAAGATAATAGAGGGCCAGAAAACCGACAAGGGAATATTTCACATTAAAGAGAAAATAAAAGAAAAGCCATCTCAGCACTTTAAAGTGGATGAACAGGGCGTGTTGTGGTTTGACGACCGTCTTGTGGTTCCCAAGGATCAAGAGCTTAGGAATAAACTCATGGATGAAGCTCACCTTTCTAAGCTATCTATCCATCCAGGAAGTAGTAAGATGTATCAAGAACTAAGACCTCGTTATTGGTGGACCAAAATGAAGAAAGAAATTACAGCATATGTTGCCAGATGTGACACATGTTGTAGAGTGAAAGCTATTCATATGAAACCTGCCGGTATGTTGCAACCTTTGTCAGTCCCTAGTTGGAAGTGGGACGATATAAGTATGGATTTTATCTCGGGTTTGCCCACTACTCAAAAGGGACATGATTCGATTTGGGTAATTGTGGACCGTCTTACCAAGACCGCTCATTTCTTGCCTGTCAAAACATAATATCGACCACCTCAATATGCCGAGAAGTATATCACAGAAATTGTGAGGTTGCATGGTATACCAAAGACCATAGTATCTGATAGAGGCTCACAGTTCATGGCTCACTTTTGGGAACATTTACACAAAGGCTTAGGAACTAGTTTGATTCGTAGTACCGCTTATCATCCTCAAATAGATGGTCAGACTGAACGAGTGAATGCTATTTTGGAGGATATGTTAAGAGCATGCGTATTGTCTTCTAAGGGATCATGGGAGTCATGGTTACCATTAGCTGAGTTTTCTTACAATAATAGTTATCAAGAAAGCATCAAGATGGCTCCATTCGAAGCTTTGTATGGCAGAAAATATAGAACACCATTGAATTGGGTTGAGCCTGGAGATAGAAGGTATTATGGCATTGACTTTGTAGAAGAGGCCGAGAAGAAAGTCCATATTATTCAACAAAATATGAAGGCGGCACAATCGCACCAGAAAAGTTATGCAGACAGAATAAGGAGACCTCTTGTGTTTGAAGTTGGCGACTATGTTTATCTGAATGTCACGCCAATGAAGAAGAAAAGGTTTGGAGTCCGAAGAAAACTTGCCGCTAGATTCGTAGGACCATACAAGATCTTAGAAAAGAGAGGTCCAGTAGCTTATAAGTTAGAGTTACCTGAGACCATGAGTACAGTCTTCCCAGTTTTCCATGTATCACATCTCAAGAAATGTTTGCGTGTTCCGGAGGAAAGAATAGAACCTCGAGGCATCCAACTCAAATCAGATTTGGTGTATCATGAGCAACCGGTCCGTGTGTTAGACACTAAAGAACGTGCTACTCAGAATAGTGTGGTGAAAACATACAAGATACAGTGGAATCATCATGATGAGGGAGATGCAACTTGGGAAACGGGAGAATATCTACAAAAAGCTTATGAAGATTTTTATAACAAATGGTTCGTAACCCAAATCTCGGGACGAGATTTTTATAAGGGGGAGGTTGTAACACCCTGGTGTTATGCCAGCATTTAGGCACTGCAAATCATGCATATTATGCATCATCAAGCATCCTAATCATACATGCATAATCCTGTAAATAATAACTGAAACCCTACTTTGAAACATTTGAAACATGCCCGTGAAACACGAATGTTGCATACACTTGTTTAGAGTCGTGTTTGCCCAAATTATGCTTGCTAGGTTAGTAAAACATGTTTGGCTATGATTGTAAATCATCTAGAATTATTTAGCGCAAATTTTGGAGCAAATTTTGTATTCAAGTTATTGCCAAATTTTGCTTTAAAAATAACTCTCCAAAATTTGGGTTTTGAGTTAAAATCGACTTTTATTTTATAATTCAAAATCTAGCAAGAATTGGACTTTGGTCATAAAAGCAAAGTTGTAGAGGATTAAATTCTAAGCAACTTTCATTTTTGGGACATTTTCAAAAGATGTCATTTTCTTGCTCAAAATGATATTTGAAAACTGGTATTTAAAAATTTATTGAAAACATAATTGAAAAAGGCTTTTCTCCTTTCGCGGGCCGCCGCCTCGCTTCTCGGCATACGGCCGAAGCCGGCCCGGCCTGCAGCAGCGCCTGCCTCCCACGCCAGCCCACCTCTCCTCGGCCCAGCCTAGCACCTGGCGTCTGGCTGCCGACCCGACTGCCTGTTGCACTGCGCGCCAGCACTGTCCCGCCCCCATGAAGCCATGGCAGAGCGTGTGGCGGCAGCGGCCAGGCGGCCAAGCAACGCCTCGCCCCAGCATCGCGCTGGCTCTGCGTCCGCTCCCATGCGCCCGCCTTCATTTGTCAAAGTTGCTGCGCTCCTCTCCACTCACTCCCGCCCGCTCTCTCGCTCTCCCGTGCTCGCCCCTCCTCTCGTCGCAACAGAGCACAGCGCCACCGCTGCCCTGCCGGCCGAATCCGCCGTCGGTGCTCCACCACGGCCAGCAATCAAGCGCCAGCAGCTCCGCCTCGCTCTCCGGCACCTAGTGCTCGCGGTTGTGACGTCGTTTGAGCCAAGGTAGCGCATTTTCCAAGCTTCGCCGCCGTCAGCCATGGCGCCGCCGTGCTCGGCCGCCGTGGAACTCACCCTTCTTCCCTCCTTCACCCTTCCTTTTGGCCTGCTCGCATTCGCCAACTCCTTGTGAACCCCATGCGCTCGCCCGCTTGCCCTGACCCAGCCGGCAATGGCCGCCAGCCCGCTGGCCGAGCCGCGCCGCCGCGGCGTCTCGACGCCGGCGTGAACCCCCCCTTCGCCTCGGCCGAGCTAGGCCTAGTGGCCGTGGGCCGAAGCCCCGAGCCAGGCCGCCGCACTCCCCTCCGCTCGGTCTGAGCAGGCCGAGTGTGGCCGTGGGCCAGCTGGTTTCCACGGGCCGGCCCAGTAGCAATAGGAAGTTTTCATTTTTAGTTTTCTTTATTATTTGAAAAGAGAAATGATTTGGAAAATGTTTGGATACTCAAATTTGCTCCAAATCTGTTGAAATAAATTTTGCTAGGTTCCTTATCACCAGATCTACTTGGGAAAATTATTGCATGTCATTTTTGAGATACTTTTCTGTAGAACTTTATTTAATCATTGATATTGCTGATAACTTGAAAAATGTGTAGAAAAACCTATAAGCTTCAGAAAAATATGATTTTCAAGTTTGTTAATCTTCTTATGTAATGTACTTCCTAGGAAAAATATGTGTCATGCATGTGCTGTAGAAAAATTTTGAGGTGTAGTTCAAGTACCTTTAATGGCTGATTTTTGTTATTTTTGCTAGAGAGCAAAATGTGTATAAAATATGCATGTGATAATTTTTGTACAGTGATTAATTACTGTGAAGAACATAGAAAAAATACTAACTCTGTTGTTCGACACTTTTCACAGTACAAAGTATTTTCATCTTCATAGTCATGCCATAGCTTGTTATTTTTGTGTAGGCTAATCCACTCATTCAAATACCATGAAAATCTGATAGTAGACTACTTAGGGTAGTACTGTGCTATGATAATTTTCTAAGATTTTTCTAAGCAATAAAAATACATGTTGCTATTCAAACCTATTATTATTAATTAGGGTTTAATCAAGTGTTGCTTTATGTGTGATTAAGAAATTAGTAAAGCTTTGGTGTATCTTTGAAGCCTTTAATAAGATGTGTTGACTTAGCATATTAGTAGTAGAAGAGAATGCAGTAGATGACATGTGCTTGTAGTATATGTTCTTGGATGATGTTAACTACCTTGCATTCAAGCATACCCATTGTATTCATCTCATCCGATGCATAGATGGCATAAGCACTTACGCACATTGCATCATACAGGATCGCAAACCAAGAACCCAGTCATCATACCCGAGGAGCCCGAGGAGCAGCTCGAAGTGCAGCCACAGGAAGTGCCCGAAGCCGACGAGGAGGACGTTGAGGAACTTCCGGAGTGCCCCAATCACCGCCCGAGCTCCTTCGAGAGAGGCAAGCCCCGGAGCATTTTCTCCCCGGTTTGCAATTATTAATTAAATGCTTTACTTTAATTGATGCATTACGTTCAGGAGTTGTTTGCAACCGTTGCTGCATTATACCTTGTCTACCTTTGTTATACTATATCCTTGTTACCCTAGTATCCGCAGTCGAGTCAATGCTTAGCTGGCTTAGACCGGTAGAAGTCGGGTGATTTCCTGTCACCTGCGAGCTATAGGTGGTTACCTGGATCTGCTTGGATGACTATGAAGTCATGGTATAGCTAAGTGTTAAATGAAGTTGAGACCGGGCGGAGACTTACAGAGTTTTGGACTGTAGTGCTTTCCGTCTATGTCGATTAAGGACCGACCGTTGTTGGGCCTCGAGTCATGTTGAACGCATGCCTTACATTTAGCTGGACGGATAAAGTACCTTCCGACCGCGAAGCTGGGAGATTATTCGGGCCGAGTAGATTGCCCGCAGCGCACTGTGCCGGAGCAGGTGTGGTAGGACACGGGGGCGAGATGATAAGACCAAAGTGCAGTCGGTCGGCCCCCGGGTACATGTGGTTCCTGGCAAACTCGAGACTCCTGGATAGTTGACTCGGTGATCAATACCTTACTTTAGCGGGTGAGTGAGGTTTGTGTAAGGAATAAATCACCAGCTGGTTAGGAATCGATTCGAATCACCATCGCTCCTGGATAGTGAGCACTTGACTTGAGTTACTTCATCGTAGTAATGTTAATGGAACACTTGGACAGTTATAATGCATATGACAATATGGAAGTGGTTAATGATCATTGGTTATCATTATTGGCTTAGTCTCATTTTTGCTCAAATGAGGTGCAAATCTACCCTATAAGGTTATAAATAAGCCCTTGACAATAATGCTTGTGAAAGGTTTTGAAATGCTAAAAATGCCTCTTTTTGCAAATAAGTCTACCCTACTATAAAGCCCTTCATAATCCTTGGTTTTATTTATTTTTTGGTTATTGTAAGATGGTGAGTACCTTCTCGTACTCGTGGATTTTATCCACTTGTTGCAGATGGGCAGATGTATTACGGCTACTGTATCAACTGCCTTTATCATGCGATGGGTGATGCTTGGTCATTCCGTACGTCTCGTCTAATATTTTTGTTGGAGATGATCATCAGCTGGCACTGTATTTGAACTCCGTGTGAGTGTGTGTGATTTTAAACAAATGGCTTCCGCTACTTTTATTTGAACTCGTTTTGTAATAACTATGTTTAAACTCTGATGTATCTGTGATGCGAACTTTTATGTAATATGTGATGGTGACCGCTAAACTTATTACGATCGTGGCTGGGATGTGAGTTGGTTTGAAATTCTTCGTGATTTCACGGACTACCGGGTTATACGGGCTTAAGTTTGCTAAATTGTCTGCTCTGGCGGATGATTTTCTTACTTAATTTCGTATAATTGGTCGGTTCTGTTACAACAACAATGGTGCGCGTCAAGCACCGAGTGGTAAGAGGTATGTAAACCTCACTAAACACTAGGCCTAAACCTAGTGTAAGCGCATAAGCGGTGGTCTAATCAACCTAAACACTTCGCAAAGCACCTACGTCAATCACTTAATAAAACACTAAATACTATGCAAGTGTAGATCACTAAAATGGTGTATCAATACCTTTGGTATGTTTCCTCAGCTCCACTCCTTTCAAATGGCCGGTTGAGGGTCTATTTATAAGCCCCACCTCTTGTCCCCAAAGAAAATCAAGCAGTGACAATGCCAATGCATGCAAAAGACAAAAAGCTTTTGTTATTATGTGAACTAAAGGCCTAATAATATACACAAGCTGCTTTACAATAATCATCAGTACGGAGGGTAAGCAGTAAGCACTTTGGTGGCTAGGGCATGGCCACAAATGCCTGCACCTCCTTTTTATCTTTGCTTTGCATGCTTTTCCATTCCTTGAATGTGCTCCGATCCTCTCTTTTTTTTCTTCAGAGTGGTACCTCCCTTCTTGTAGCTTTGCCCAGCTAGACCTCCAAAGATGGAAGAAGATATTTCTGTTGGAGCACACAATCTCCAGAACATGGCACGAATTCTGCTTCAGGATCGTGTCTGAATTCTGAATCTAACCACTGAAAGTGACCATTATTGCCAGATGCACGTATATATGCTGCATAGTGTTTGCTGGTGCAAGTGGATATTAACTTGCATGCAGTTACTAGCTCTAGCTAGTACCACTGAAACTGAAAATGACCATTGAGCAGCTTCTCACTACACAATGTGCTGCGCCCTGTCTGCAATTCCTGCGAATATCCTAGAACGAAACTTTGGTGGAGGTGCTGTGCAAGTCTAGTTAGGTCTACTAGCTCTTGTCGTTGGCGATGAAGTGCCCCCAGTCCATCCAGGTCATGCTTGCCACTTGCTGCAAATGCAGTTGTGGCGAAGTGCAGAGGCACAATAC
The DNA here is from genome assembly GCA_904845875.1 of Miscanthus lutarioriparius. Taxonomy (NCBI): domain Eukaryota; kingdom Viridiplantae; phylum Streptophyta; class Magnoliopsida; order Poales; family Poaceae; genus Miscanthus; species Miscanthus lutarioriparius. The sequence goes on along the minus strand of CAJGYO010000019.1, from coordinate 79,658,455 downwards.
AATGGCATGTGTTGCGCAAGCGACAACCGCTCTCTCCATTCCTTTGTTGCCAGTGATACACCACCAATGCACAATACAATGGCATGTGTGTTGCTGCAAATGCAGTTGTAGCGAAGTGCAGAGGCACAATACTGATGCAACATGAGTGAGCTAGGAGTGATGTATTTAAAGGTGATCAGGGATCACAACGGTGGATGAGGCAGAGAGCTTTCGAGCCTGTTCGCTGGTTGGTTTCTTGGCTGATAAGCCCGACTGATGCTGATTTGTTGTGAGAGGAAAACACTGTTAGCTGACTGATAAGTCCTGGCTGAAACCAACGAGCGAACATGCTGTTCATTTATAGATATACGAGGTGATCACCCCACTAATTCTCCTGCTTTCCCTTGGATTGGGTAGCGGCGCCCTTCTTCCGCTACGGAATAGTACTGCATGCTCATCACTGATTCCAAAGGCGTGCAGCTTGTAGGACACACTAAAGTGTGCAAGCAATTGGGGTTCGGCCTGCCTGCTGTGCTAGCTCTTTCTGCTACCTGCTTCCATAACCTTCATTTCAGTCGGTAGTGCTGAGTGTTCCCTACTTTTTCCATTTGTTTTTCTCTTCTCCACTCCCTTTCACCTGCACTCTCATGTTCAGGACAAAATTGAGAAGACATTTGTGCGGTGAAAATGTTCTGGCAACTTGCGTGGTAACTTTTCATGGTGCTCAAGAGCTAGAGAATTATATCAGGATGTACTGTTCCAGGATTCTTCACTTTCACATTATCTTATTCATTCACACGACTGTCTGACACTCGACAAAGATGACAGGTTTATCGAGTGCCCGAGATTTGACACTCGACAAAGAAGACATGTTTACCGAGTGTCAGATACTGGACACTCGGCAAAGAAGCCAACATTTGTACGTTCTGGGCCAGTCTTTGCCGAGTGTCCAGTATTTGACACTCGGCGAAGAATTCAGGTTTGCCGAGTGTCAGGTCCGGAACACTCAGCAAAGGCACCGTGACCATCTCTGCGCCGTCGAGTTACTTTTTTTCGTCGAGTGTCGGTTTCAGCTCTCGGCAAAGTATTTGCCGCGTGCCCAATAGAAAACACTCGGCAAAGAGACGTTTGCCGGCACTGTAGATGCCGTGTGCTGTTTGCCGAGTGTTACACTCGGCAAATCTTTTGCCGAGTGTTTTGTGGGCTTTACCGTGTGTCTGCCTGTGGCACATGGCAAAGCCACTGTTTCTGGTAGTGGTGTCTCATATGTGCCCTTACACACATATTTATATCAGGATGGAATGTTCCTGGATTACCCTTTACACACATATTTATATGTTTTTCAAGTCATCGATCAGCATTTAGAGCCTTTATCGCCTTTTGTTTGTGGGTAAAGGGTAACTACGCATATGCTGTCACATCTCTTTTTATCAGGAGCACTACGAACCAAGTAAAAGACCTATAAATAGTCCATTGCAGGAGCATTGTTACAGCAAAATTCAGGTGAGGTGGTGAAGCCGGTGGCCAAACGGTTACACAGCACACTCGAAGCAGCAATGTTGGGGATGGCACGCATCAACGAGTGGAAGCCGGTGATCGCGATGCTAGTCTTCGACCTCATCTCTGCCGTGACAACAGCCCTGATCAAGAAGGCGCTGCAGGAGGGGCTCGACCGCCTGGTGCTCATCACGCTGCGGCAGCTTGTGGCCACAGTCTTCCTCGCTCCAATCGCTTACTTCAGAGAGCGGTACGTACCGAAATGTGACATTTTTTCAGTGAAGTGAATGACCAAAATTCAGATGCAGAACCAACTTATAGCTACGACCTAGCTAGGATGTTGTAATGTGATGCTAATGCTTGATTTGCGCCACCTCTTTTGCCTTTTCATGCAGGAACACAAGGCCTAAGCTCACACTGGAGATCCTAGTCTACCTCTTCTTCAGTGCAGCATTTGGGTACGTACAGTCACAGATCCTAGTCACTCCTTTTTTTTTATGATGAGGATACATAACATTTCTGTCTGATTCACTATTCCTTTTTGCTGCTCCTGTCCTGTCCTGTCCAGCGCCGCGCTCTCTCAGTACACCTTCTTCTACGGGCTGCAGTACACCACCGCAACGTTCGCCATAACTTTCACCAACGTGGCTCCTGTGCTCACTTTCCTCATTGCAGTCTTGCTAAGGTGCTCCTCCAGCATCCTTCAGTCTCCTGCACCTGCTCTTGTTCTGATGAAACTGAAAGTCTGAAACTGCTGAAACTCTGAAACTGAAAGTCTGAAACCGGCCATTTCCTTTCACTCAGGGTGGAGTCACTGAATATGAAGAACAAGGCAGGAGCAGCAAAGATCGTCGGAACGCTCACGTCGTTCGCCGGCGTCATGCTCCTGACCCTCTACAAGGGCGTTTCCTTGACGCACCTAGCTGAAGAACCTAGCCCGGATCACCACGGAGCAGCACCAGGGTCGTCGTCGTCTGACAGGAAGAGCTGGACGCTGGGAACTCTGGCATTGCTCGCCAACTGCCTGTGCTTCTCCTTCTGGCTGCTGCTGCAGTCCAGGCTCACCAAGAAGTACCCGGTGCTCTACTCCAGCACGGCCTACATGTTCCTCATCAGTTCACTGCAGGGCGGGGCCCTCACGGCGGCCATCCAGAGGCGAGCTTCGGTGTGGGTTCTGACGAGGCCGCTGGAGATCGTTACGGTCTTATATACAGTAAGCTGATGACGACCTTATTTTCCTTATTGTCACTTTGTGTTTTATATCATCTTTACGACTCTCTCTACCATGATAAATATAAAGACGCGCAAACCTTTTGTGTGTTCGAGAAAAAATATCGTCTTTACGACTTTACGTACACTTCTGTTTCTGTTTGTTTTGGTATATATTAAAATCTAAAAAGCCCTCCATCCCTGCTTTTGGTGAAGTGAAGCCATCATTGGCAAGGTAGAAATAACAGTACTTTTGATAAGCTGCACATAGCCTTTTCAGATAAAAGTAGGAGTAAGACGGACGTTGCATTTTTGGCATAGAATAGGAAGAATCCTGAAGCCAATCCTAAAACCCCCTGTAGCTTTTACTTACGAAAGTTAGTAATAAAAAACTTAGCAGTTAGCACACAACTCCTTATTACTTTTTTCCTCTTTATATTTAATCTAATATTAAAGTATATATGGAGAGTTTATTCTTTTGTCCTCTCCAAATTATGACAAGTGGGCCTAGGCTTATGAATCTGCCCCACGTGTAGCCATATGACGTATAAGATAGGGGCGGATCCAGCGGTGGGGGGGGTGGGGGGACTCTAGCCCCCCTAGTGCCGCTGAAGCCGTGGAGTCCCCTCTTAGCCCCTCCGGAATTCTTGCAATGAATGCACCTTGAGGAGAGTCTGAAGTTGTCTAGATATTTTGGGCTAGCAGCTGGGCTTACAGAAGGGTAGGGATCGTTGAAGAGGAAATGTTGTAGATCTCCTCCCATTGGAGGGGCGGCAGTGGCGGCGAGGAGCCCTCGGACTTATGATCGCAACAATTGCACGACGTCAAGGATTTGGACCACCCTAGTGTGGAGGGAGGCCCCGACATTGGCAGCGGCGGCCGAGACATAGAGGAGGCCACGGAGGTCCGACTAGAGCGATTGGACGCCGCACAGAGCTGCACATGCAAGGAATCCACTCACACCGCACTCGCCTTCTCCTGGTCTAGAGAGCATGCTTGAGCGTCTCTACAAATTAAACCGGTTGGTGCCTATCGTCGAGGTGTTAGGGGCCCGACGCATCCTCCTCAGGTGCTTCACCCGGCGGGAGCAGCTAAGACTACCTGTCGGCGAAGCAGTGTCAGGGTTAGGGGATGCCGGTGTTAGGAGGAGGTGCTGTAGGGGGAGAATCTGGTCGAGGTTCTCTTTGAAACGTTAATTTTCCCCAATTACATTGCCCTTGTTGTCTTTGTAGTAGCCCACGATTGACTCGTACCTGGTGTTACAGGCGTCGACCATCTTGGTGATTCCCTTGAGCTTGTGTAGAGCCCTAGGATCGGAAGAGAGCACACAAGCTTAAGTTAATTCCAAAACTGAAGCCGCACACTAAAGACCGATATGTCGAGGCAACAAGGGGATAAAAGAAAGGGCAGGAAGGGGCTTAACCAAGAAGTTTCCTCCCACATAGCCCTCCCTCCGATGGAAGTAGCCCCCACTGGCTTGGCCTTCTCGCAGGTCTGGAGGAGGATCTCGAGAAGAGCAGTTGTAGCAATCGCCGTCCACTGGAAGTGTAGTTTCTTCTTGGACCGCTTCTTGGCGGCGGCGGTGACGGGAGCGGCAGCAGCGGAGACAACGATGGGAGTAGCGGCGCTGAGAGCCGCGGCAGCGAGGGGGGACAACGGTGGAGGGAGCTAGGGCGGCGGCGATGACGACATGAGCGGCGGTGCCGAGATCCACAACAGTGAGTGGAGGGATAGTGGAGGGAGCTAGGGCGGCTCCACGTTGGAGTTGTTCACTCTTCACTGACCATGGGTAGATCCAGCGGTGGGCAGGAGGGGCTCTAGCCCCCCTACTGCTGCCGAACCCGTGGAGCCCCGTAGCCCCTCCTAGGAATTCTTGCCATGAATAATGCAATTCACGATTTTGTGCTGGCACCTGGGCTAAGTTTCCTATGGGCTTCGATGAAGTGAAAAAACTCCACTCGGTAACCAACCTTTTGGCCTTCTCCATGCCCCTAATTCTCTCAAATCCTTACCTGGGCAGTTGTGAGCTATGGTAGGCGATAGATGTGGCGTGCGAGCCGCCGTAGTGCTACTAGAAAAGTGCAGACGCGCAAGGGAGACAGAGTGCGGAGGCACTGGAGGCTGGAGCGCAAGGGGCAGGCGCAAGCACGACCGAGCACCTGAGTGACTAAATGGGTCCAATGCGATGAGCAAGAACAGATGCATATAGCAAGGAGGTAGGGTGCGTCGCCGGCCTATGGCACTACACTGGATGGAAGCATGGTGGCCACCGGCTGCGGCTGGGATGCACGCCTCCACGACATAGGCACATGGGTGTCCTGGAGTCCTAGACGACTAGACTGGATAGCAGGTTGAGTGGTTGACAAGTAAGCATCATGTTCTAAGTTCTAATAATCTATGTTCTCCTAAGTGATAATTGGATATTTGGATGCTTTGGCAATTGTGTGGGTTAGTTATTAGTGTTAGATAGAGCATGACGATGTGTTGTGAATCCGCCACTTTATCTTCATGGAACAACACATGTTCGCTGCTGTAGTTCATGTCATTCAGGTGTTCAACGAAATGCGTCACTAGCCAGGTGAGTAGTTGCATCATATCTTGTGATTTGAGAAATTCCTACACTATAATAATATATGCATCTTTTTTCTATTTAGCGAGTTACTAATTTGAGCACTTAGTGTCTTGATTGTTGTAGCCTATAGTTGAAAACCATGTGAAAGCTCGCTTTTGTATCTCTGGAAGCACAACTTCATGCTCATGCCTTCTCACCATGGTATGAACTTGATTGCTTGAGCCCCTTAAATATTTATCCTGGATCCACCACTGGAATAGGCTTCCCCGTCTCCACATCCATACATTAACTATAACAATATTAAAGAGCGAAAATTTATTCCTCCAAATTTTTGGTCCATTGCACTCTCTTCCTGTTCGTGTTGATCCACTCTCTAGAGCATAAGAGTTTACTAAAAACAGTAAGACGTGATGAATTGGACATTAGAGTCCCAATTGGTTTATTATCCTATTGGTGACCTAATTAAATTCATAACCCATACCCATACGAGTTAGAATACCGCACGCAGGATCACAGTATGCAGTCTGATTTTAAAAAGAAAGTATTAGAACATATGATGCAAGATGTAGATTCTGCTGTAAATTGCAGCGCACGATCGAGTATGTTTGCTAGTTTTATGATGATTGGTAAAACTGGAATGTACCCATCTCAATAAGGAAAGTCACAATATATAAACCTAGACCTAGGAGGACAGAAGCGGCACATAGCTTACTATTCTGATGGATTTGATGACGCCCATCGGCACTCTCAAGGTGTAGAAAGAAAATATTGCCTACAAGTTCTTTGTAGGTCTTGGTGGTCACTTTGATCACCGGAATTAGTGTAAGTAATACGAACAGAGCCACTCACTTTTTTCTCCAGTCTCCTATCATTAACATTAAAGTAGATGTATTTTTTTCTTACATCATTTCTAGAAGCCTCTCTTCCCACACGCAGAACCGAACGTGTATATCTCAAGAGTTGTTTGGTGCGTTGTTTTTGCCCCCGTAGTGCTTCCCACTGTTATCGGATCACTTAACTTTATGTTTGGTTGGAACGTGTATATCTCAAATTAAACATCACTTCATAGTTGACAAGAGGGCCGGGGCTGAACCAAACAACCACCTCATACTCTCATAGTCAACGAGACGTTGGCACCTGATCCCCTATCGAGTCCCACCTATGCACGTGTCCAGCCCTGCAACCTCTACATAGGGGGTGGACGACGGATGCATGCAAACAGACGTCAATAACACAAGATCTCCATGATTGTTCTGATGAACGCCTCACCACTCGTTGGCTTGCTTTGTGTCTTATCTGGATCTCAATCTCTCAATTCGATGCAGTCCATATGCATGCAACAAAGACTGCCCCACTATTGCCAGCGCGATTTGATCCCATCCCAATCCCATCCTTCTTTTTCGTCTAGACCAGACAAACGCGATCCGATGTAGCTAGCTAGATCATCAAAGCACACATGCATGAGCTTGTAGGTGGCCCTTCTAATCTGCCTCTCGCGTGAATATAGTGCAAATGTTCAGTATTATACTTGATAATGAGGACGAAGTAAATCCAGACGGGAGAGTACACAACTACCATAAACGACAACAGTTCCAAATTATTGGGAATGCAATATAGTACAAATGTTCTTTTTTTTCTCAGAAAAAAGAATTACAAGCTGATGAATTCTCATTCATCTTTCTGTTCTTTGATGACAACTTAAAGCGAATCAGAATTTGTATTTCAAGCACATATATATGTTTATATGTTTCAGGGAGTCATGGGGTCCGGAGTGGGCTACGTGCTGATGACGTGGTGCGTGGAGAAGAGAGGGCCGGTGTTCACGTCAGCCTTCATCCCTGTCATCCAGATCATGGTTGCCATGATGGATTTCTTCTTTCTCCATGAGAATCTCTATCTTGGAAGGTAAGCTATCTGTTGTATTACCATACTCAACATCCTCATCATCAGCTGAAGAATTTTGAAGCTGTCGTTGGCTAGCAAAATGCATGGCCCCCAGCAGGCAGAAAAAAGAAAAAAAAAAAGAGAGAGCAGGAGTATCCATACTAGCTAGCTCTGCAGACACCTACCTACATGTATACGTCACGTTGAAGTGATGGCATGCAGCTAGCTGGGTTTTTGGAATTGCAATGGATGGACCAAAATGCATCACTTTTTTTATTTTTGTTGTTGTTATCCATGCATGCAGTGTTCTGGGATCCATACTCTTGATTCTGGGCCTCTATATTCTGCTGTGGGGAAAGAAGAGGGATGCCTCAGAAGCATCATCATCATCAGCTGCTGCTGCTGCCAAGGAAGAAGAGGAGGAGGAGGAGGACAAAGAGAAGCAAGTCAGATCATGAGGACCAGCAGACCACTCTTATCTTTTTCTTCCAAAACAAACCAGGATGAGGACCAAAAGATAGAGTTCTTTGGACTGTGATCCATACTTGACATATATACTTAATATAATAGTATATAATAATTTCCTGCTTGATTTCCTACTACTAGGTGGAACTAGTACTACTGTACTAAGAAGGATGGTCTAATAATTCTGCTAGTATATGTAGTATTTGTTTTAATTTCCTTTGTGGCCAAATTAGTATATATAATAGAGAAATTTTACGGTGCTTGAAAATAATAAGAGCCTTTCATTCATCTTGATCTAATGGTTAAAAATGTAAAGGAATCTAATGAGAGGGACTTAAGTTGTGGGTCTGGAACTGATTTCTATATTTATCCAAAGGGTAGAATGATATTTTGATCGGTAGAACCCCTACCCGCAGATTATCCATCCCTGTTGGATAATGTTGAATGGGTACAGGTTCTCGCACCGCCGGTCCAAGGTGCCATGGAGCGGCAGGGCCATCCTCACCAGCGAAGACGTCTAACGGCACTTTAGTGATCGGCAAGATGAAGCCCAACTGGTCCATCTTCGAGATGGATGACGACGTCGGCTGCGACAACTTCAGTCTGCCGCACCGCCTGTGTGCTGCTCCTCGAGACGCACCATGCACCACGCCGCCGGCCGCCTGGGTAGCTGCCCTCTATCGCCATCACGCGTCAGGGACACAATGCCGCGCCGCCTCGCTGCCGGCCAGTGCGATGCCGATGTCGTCGATCCCTTGCAGCCGGCAAAGCCGCCGGCGGGCTCCAACGAGACCCTGCAGGCGAGCGATGGTGAGCCTGGACACGACAGACGCCGGCACCAGTGCGCCTCGTGCAGGCTAGCGGCGGCGGCGACGATGAACCGGCGAACTGTCTCCGGCGCGAATGCATGTGTGCATTCCGTATATTAGTAAAATGACTAAACTATCCTTAATTATATTTAATTAATTACTTTTACATCGGACGCCTGGAAAAAAAATTCCATAAGAGGAACTACCGGTTCCTCCCAAGCACAGTAAAACATCTCTATATAATAATTAAGTATCTGTGTTGTTTCCTCTCTAAAAAGAAGCATTAGTATTTTATTTCCCCATAAAAAAGATAGTACTACTTGTATAGTTGTATTCTACAGTAGCATGTGTGTTTTTGCTTACCCTAATGACCTAATTTTCTTAGTGTGCCTGACCGTACCATGCATGGAAAAAAAAGTTACCATGCATGCATGCAATCTCTCCAAAGTTCAGTCATAGCGAGGCCGATGGGGCCGGTGGCAGATGTCACCCATATATAATTCGACACGTAGAATGTCTTTTTCTGTCACAATGAACACGGAATTGCATTGGGTGCGTGGGAGGAAGAAAAAAGAGAGAAATGTTCTTCATGCACACATGGCGCTTGTCTTGTACCCCCAAATTCGCCATTCTCCTATGTGGGCGGCGCGGCGAGCGAGAATCGATGCTCCGGATTTGATGTGGACCTAAAGCAACGTGTGCCAATGAAAGCAGAGACAGTGGGCATTGGATTTTACTCCTTTCTCGTGGAAAAAGATGCATACATGTTTTTTTTTTTCCTAGCTCCATCTACATATATGGTGCATGTTCTTAAACTGGCCCTAAATAGAGGTAGTAGTCATGACAATGCCTGAGTGCTCAAGCAGGAAGCATCCAATGCCCCTACAGTAGAAGCGATTGACGCATGCAGGAGCAGGACATCTGATCTAATTGCATCACGGGTCAGGTCACAATCAACGTGCTTGCCAAAACTGATAAAAAAGACGAGGAGCTTTTAAATGTTCGATCCACTGCACTGCACTACCTAAAGAGCTGGGCATTCTTCTCACTTGCTGGCAGCACAATTTGCTCATGGATCAAACATGCACGTACATCTTCCAGATTGCAAATATAATATTCTCAGGTCAGCAAAGCAAATAGTGTAAGAACCAGCTAGCCAGCCAATGGTTGCTAAGTGCTTTGTCCTATACCCAATGCAAAACCCCTAGTCACAGCTCAAGCTAGAGCATATGGTCACGTGTTAGGAAAACGAAACGAGGTCGATAGGGAACATCCTCCTTTCAGATGCCACTGCATGCATCATCAGCACCTCAGCATGCAGGTAGCAGCACTATAAAGCCACGACATAACCAGAGCAGACTGCTCAGCTCATCACACAAAGCCATCGTCAGATCGAAGCAAGCTCAGGATCGATCGAGAACAGCTAGCGAGCTAGGGCTCTGCAGCTTGTTAGTTGCTGCTGCTTGAGCCTTGGATCGAGATGTGGAGTGCAGGATGCATGGAACAGTGGGCGCCGACGGCGGCAATGGTGGCCACCAACGTCGTGATCGCCGTCATGAACGCGCTGATCAAGCAGGCACTGAGCCAGGGCATGAACAGGCTGGTCCTCATCACTTTCCGTCAGATGCTGGCCACCCTGTTCCTTGGACCCATTGCCTACTTCAAGGAAAGGTAGGCGATGCTGTGGGTGGTGTGGTGTGGTGTCAAAAAAGGCATGCATGCATGGGTATATATTTCGCTATAGATTGTTGACGGCCAATGTTTTTTTCCCCCTTCATTCATCAGGAACATGAGACCAAAGTTCACAACCGAAATCTTTGTCTACACGTTCCTCAGTGGAATTCTTGGGTAAACACCAACTCCACTCTCTCACACACACACTATTGTATTAATGACTCAGTTGGTTGTTCTTCATTGTTCCTGGATTGATGAAACGTTTGTTTCACGTGTTGCCTGCTGCAGGCCGGTGCTGCTTCAGTACACATTGTTTGTGGGATTGGATTACACGACAGCAACATTTGCTGCAACTTTCGGAAATTTGCTTCCAGTGGTTACTTTCCTCATATCACTTGCTTTCAGGTAAAAACCCAGCTTCTTCTTTCAGCAGCAGTTTGAAAGGCTCTTCCCTCTCTCTCTCTCTCTCTTTTGGTCAAAATCTGGACCGTAAATTTGCAGTATCTATTTGTATTATAAAACTGGATGGCACAAAAAATTTGACTACAAAGTAGCAGAGTGCTGTCACTGCTACTAAGAAAAGAAGAAATTGCTATAGTGCTATCACTGCTATGGAACCTTGTACTTTTCAAATCAACCAGTACATCCTAAGCCCCCTTTGACAGGGCTCATCGAGCGGCTTCTTGAGCAGCTCATGGTGAAGCCCTGCCAAACGCTATAACTCAAAATGGCTCACGAGAAAAAGCCAGGAGAAGCCCCGCCTTTTCCGCTCTCTAGGTTCTTCCGCCGATGAGAAGCCAAAAATAGTGGCTCATACCGGCTCATTCCTCCACCCAAAATACTAAAGTATGCATGTGCCCTTGCTATTTCACAGAACTTACAACATTTGCCATCAGGCAAGCCTGCGAGCTCGGCAGCAGCGTGGAGGCGGCGGCGGGGGTGGTGGCCGGCGGACGCCATGGCGGCCGGCGGCGCGTGCGGAGCCCACGGCCGGGCCGAAGCTCAGCAGCCGAAGCGGAGCACGGCGGTGTGCCGAGGCCGCGGACATGTTGGATCTCGGTGGCGTGCCGAGGCCACGGCCATTGCGGAGCTTGACTACGCGAGCGGAGGCGGCATCCATGGCGGAGCTCGGCGACGCGGGTGGAGCACCGGCGGCGGCGCAGACCCCTGATGCGCCAGCGGAGAGCACGGAGGTGGGGGCACGGGTGGTGGCCTGGACGCCGCCCAAGAGAGAAAGAAGGAAAGAAAGGCCGATCGGATAAGGAGAGAGGAGGGGAAAAGAAGGGAAGGCCGATCGGATAAGGAGAGAGAAGGGGAAAAGGAAAGAAAATGAAAAGGAAAATGAAGAAAAAAAAAGAAAAAGAAAAGAGAAAAAAAGAAATATAAGGGTATTTTGGACATTTGACATCTTCTTTCCAATCTGAAAAGCCAGAAAAAGCCGTTTTGTCAAACGTTTTCGTACAAAATAAGCCAGAGCTAGAGCTGTTTTTTCATGAGCCAAAGCCATGCCAAACGGGCCCTAAATAAAGTGCCTAAAAAGGAAACTTCAACTCTGTTCCCATGAGAAAGTTAGCTGGTTTTAAAATGGCCCCAAATTAAGCAGCACATGCTACAACTAAGGGTCCTCAGCAGAGCACATTAGCTCAAATCGTCACTTGATCATCTAGGATCTTGTACATGTCTTATTAACTCCTATATATGGATTACTTTAAGCGCTTTCCGTAGAAATATATATAGTCCCACTTAATTATATACATAAGCTCACAAGTCACAATAATAAACTTCATCTTTCAGATTTGAAGCACTGGAGGTGAGGAGCAGGTCAGGGAGCGCCAAGATCTCAGGGACACTCATCTCCCTCGGCGGCGCAATGATGCTCACCTTCTACAAGGGTTCAGCACTGACCCACACCACCACATCGCTGTCGCCGTCATCCATGGCTCCATCCTCCTCCGGCAGCAGTGGCGAGCACGGCACGGTCCGGTGGGTGCTGGGCTCCGTCTCCATGCTCGCCAACGTCGTCGGCTTCGCGCTGTGGCTGCTCCTGCAGCGGAAGTTCACCCGGAAGTACCCGGCCGTGTACTCGGCGACGGCGTTCATGTCGCTCTTCAGCTTCGTCCAGGCTGGAGCGCTCGCCCTGTCGGTCCAGAGGAGCAGCCTTGCCGTGTGGGCTCTCAGGGGAACCGTAGAGATCGCCACGGTGGTCTACTGTGTAAGATTTCTTCTCTTGCAGACTGCAGACACATTTGTCACTGTTGCGGCAGCATTGTTGATGCAGATTGCATGTTTGTGGTGCAGGGTATAGTGGCATCCGGCATTGGGTACCTTCTGCTCACATACTGCGTGGAGAAGAGAGGCCCTGTGTTCACTGCTGCCTTCAGCCCGCTCGCTCAGATCTTCGTTGCCGGCATCGACCTCTTCATCCTCCATGAACCTCTCTACCTTGGAAGGTGAGGTCACAATCACAACACCATGCTGCTCATCTCATCGACGATCTGCTCCCTAACTGCAGCCTCATTATTCTCACTGAAGACTGAACATTGTGCCGTTCCTCACTGAACATTCTCCCTAGCTAACTGTTGCTTTGTGTTCTTCATCTTGCAGCGTGCTAGGATCAGTGCTGGTTATTCTCGGACTCTACCTTGTGCTGTGGGGCAAGAAAGAGGAAGCTGCTGCTGAGGCGGCGGCGAAGCCAGTTCAAGTGGCCGAGGTAGAACAGCAAGAGAAGGTGTGATTCTTTTTATTACTCATCAGTCATCAGTGTGACAGAGCAGTGACCATAGCTAGAAGAATCCTGTGTGAGTGTGACAGAGTGCATATGATCTCCAAGCTCTTACTGCTGCTTGTATTCTACTAGGTTATCCATATATCTCTTCATGCTGTAAATAAAATTCTCTGAAGTGTTGAGAAAGAGGTTGCCAAAGTTCAGGCTTCACTATTTCAGAGCTAACGTACAGCACTATCCACTGGTGGTACGGCTGGGCCACCATCCACGTGTACGTCGCTGACAAGTGGGTCCAGAGAGAACGAGAGACCAATATGCTTTCTCATGTCGCTCAAGAATAGCAAAGCACTACTACTAGCTGTTGAATGGTTCTGCTAGCTCGCTCAGTCAGTGAAGCTCTCTGCATCAGACACTTGTCTCGCCTGCTCCGACAAGAACTCCGCACCTCCCAGCTCTTAGCACACATCTGGGCGATAAAGAGCGCGCCCGCACTTGCATAGTTGCATTCATTCTACACCAGCAAGATCATAACAGTGTGCGTGGATCCAGCACGATCGTATCGAAGAACGAAGCCATCGTCACAACGCAATGCAAGAACGCCGCCGCAGCGCCACCATGGGGGGTGTCACCGCCACGACGCCGCTCTGCTACCTGGCCGCCGCGGCCCTGCTGCTTCTGCTGGGCACGGCCGTGGCGCCGTGCGGGGCGCAGGTGGTGGTGACCATCGAGGAGGCATGCCGGATGGCGACGACCGGCGGCGCGTCGGGCGTGAGCTACGACCACTGCGTGGCGTCGCTGGCGTCGGACGCACGGAGCCGCGACGCCGCGGACCTGCACCACCTGGCCGCGCTGGCGACGCGGATCGCCGTGGAGCACGCGGCGGCGACGGAGGCCAAGATCGAGGACCTGGGTGAGGTGGAGGAGTCTCCCCACGCGCGTGCGCGCCTGCACCACTGCCTCGACCTCTACAACGCCGCCGCCGACGTCCTGCGCGACGCGCTCGACAACCTCCACGCCCGCGTCTACGGCAAGGCGTCCCAGCAGCTGGCCGCAGCGCTCGGCGCCGCCGAGAGCTGCGAGGACGTCTGGAAGGGCGAGGAGCATGTCCCCGTCGCCAGCCACGACAGGGAGTATGGCCGCATGGCGTTGGTCGCACTCGGCCTCACCAGCGGCATCGCGTGATCATATCACCTACGTACTACTACTGTCGTCTCATCGGCTCATCCCATCGATCGGTCGATTACACACAGCAGCCCGAACGCCATTGACGCCGCCGCCATGGCTGTCAAGTCGTCATCATAAGCTAAAGTCGCATCTTTCTGCTTGGAAGTTGGAAATCGTGTGTCACATTATATATGTGGTCGATGTATGTAATCGATCTTGCTTTCGTCCATACACCTTGATATGATTTTGGCATGCATGTAGAGTGATATTATTTGTTTAGCTATTAATTTTGTTCGTTTTCCTTTGGGTTCATGCCTTCTTCTATTCTTTGGGTATGTATGCATGCAGGGTATACATATTATACACTCGTATATGTTGTTCATTCTTTGGGTTTGGAGGACTTGTACGGTTGCATGGTGGTAAGTAAATATATCACATCTGGAATCAACTACCCACAAGATCAATGGCTTCCTGACGGCCCTCTATACATCACTCACGCAGCTCTTTTCTCTCATACCACTAGGCCTAATGTATCGGTGCAATGTGTTTTCCAAAATGGGTTTGATTTGCGGCTTAGGCCCCGGCTCACTAACGCTGCTAGCAATCAGCTAGACAGCCTGACTGTTTGTTTGCAGGGGATCAACCTCGGTGACGGCCCAGACACGAGACTGCTCAAGCTAAACAGCAAGCCATACACTGCTCGGGGAGCCTATGCCGCTCTTGACACTGCACGCGACAACACGGACACACATGATCGACGCATCTGGGGGACTCGAGTACCAAACAAAGTGAAGGTGTTTGCCTGGCTGTATTTCAAAGACAGGTTGCGCACAAGAGTCAACCTTCACGCCAAGCATGTTGTTGATGATGATCAGTACGTGCCAGAGGTGTGCTGATTCAGTAGAGGATCGGAATCATGTCTTCTTCGGTTGCTCATGCAACTCTGAACTCTGGAGAGTCATTGGGCTGAGTCATATTTCTCCTCTGTTCGATGATGAAGTCTGGAATGCCAATGCACCCCCCGGCCTCGACGCGTCAATTTGGCCGTTCGTTTTCCTGACGATCCTCTGGAGACTATGGGACGATAGAACTGGTCAAGTTTTCCGGAACAAAACTTCCTGTAGTAGAGCTGTAATCTCGCGGGTTTGTGATGACCTTGTGGTCTGGCGCAAGCACCTTCACCCTGATCTTGTAAACAGCCTCGATGGCTGGCGTAGCTTCCTTCTCGATTGTACTGGTACTGCTTTTGCTCACTCCGGGTAACTGGAGTGTTTGCCTTTGAATGAAGAAGGTGGGGAAACTCTCCCCGTTTTACTTTCAAAAAAAAACTACCCACAAGATCTTGCAAGGGCTATTTTCCCTCTCTATTTCTATGTATCTATCTATCATTTCTATCTCATTGTCATCTTATCATCTTATATAATTACTAGCATGGCTTGAGCATCACCGTTGGTGTAGTAGATGTGTTTGCAAGTGAAGCTAGACTCTAGGGAAGTTCCGCGTGTTATCTATCTTGCTTTCGACCTCGTGTGACAATATAGTTAGTTTTAGACCCTGTCTTTGGTGTAGTTAATTGGATTAGCTTACGCACTTTCTAAGGCTTCCATTAGTAAAGATGAGTACATAACAAAGCCATCCACTTGTTCCTTTTGGATTCGATATAAACATGGGTTGGAATTAATACTTTGAGGGAAAATCTACAACTTCACTGTACACTTGCAGTTCACGAGTTGCATGCTTACATATATAGCACCAACAACGGGCCACGTAACACCACTAATAAGGTAAGTTAAAGTCTAGGGTTGTATCTCACGAAGGTTTGTTTAGTAGTTCTTTAAGCATATAGATACATGCAGATAATGTTAGCCTAAACTTTTCAACAGACTAAACGGTCACCTATCGTTTAGTTATTTATTCGGACTAAATGACCATTTAAACAAACTAAACAGTGATTAAATAGGATAAACGACTAATGAAACGGATATGGCAAGCACTGTGCAATGTTTACAAAACATGTAAATGGGCTAAACGGTCATATAGGTGAACGATACCTTCAGATAGTAAATTTGAATCTCCTTGACAGTATGACATTCTTATGCTCAATTTTAAAATACAAAGAATTAATTATATTTCCTTCTCAAAATTCAATCTTTTGTTTTAATCTTTGAATTTGGGGTTGCCATTTGCCAATCATCGATTGTCACATACATAGCTTTGGACCTGCTTATATCTCAATAAACAAATTAGTCCTTTGAACAATTAGTCACTAATGCACCAAAACCTACTTAAATTGAAAACACATGGAAAACATGCACGATCTATGGTGTTTCATTATAGTTGACAATAGATAACATAAGAATGCCACACTCCTTATTCCGATAGAAATCTCTCGTAGTAAAGCATCACACACACATATAACTTGATAAGGCTTTCTTACTCTGCACGTGCATTATACAACCAAATTTATGCAAGTGACTATGGAAGGCATAAGCTGTGCTAGAGTGTGTCAAATAGCTTGAAGAAATTAAAGGAAACAAAATACCAGCAAAGGCCCAACACAAATCCCACTATGAAACCTAGGCAAAAATCCATTTCAACCCAACCATTTTTATGCTGTATGATGGGACCCCCTTCAATTGGCTGATCTCCAGGGCATTGATTTTGAAGGGGATGTCCACATAGACCTGGATTACCAATATACATGGAAGTTGGATCGTCTATGTTCAGAGTGTCTAGTTCATTTCCAGAGGGTATTTTGCCTGATAAATTATTGTAGGACATGTTCAGAAAGCTCAGCGAAGTCAAATTTGATAAGCACCAAGGAATTTCACCAGAAAATTGGTCGTTTGAGGGATCAAGAGACTCCAATAATTGCAAAGTGCAAATTTGTTTTGGAATATGTCCACTAAAGTGATTCCATGACAGATTCAAATTTGTCATTCCAACAAGAGAGCTTATTTCCTCTGGAATTGGTCCAACTAAATTGTTCCGAGATAAATCTATGCTCATCAAAAAAATTATATTTCTAGTATATTTGAGCTCGTGACCTTTTGTTTCCACTGCGAAACTGTCATTAGCCAGTCCCATTGGTCTGTATCCATGTTCAAGATCATATTCTACTATAAAAGGATTCTGTTGTGGATCTAAAGGCTTACTTGTAGTGAAAGCCCTTAAGTGAGCTAAACAACGTGGTATTGTCCCAGATAAACTGTTATTTGCAAGATCCAAAATATGAAGGGCAGGAAATTGTGTTATCCCAACTGGAATGCAACCAGAAAATGAATTGGAGCTTAATCGAAGAATTACCAAATGTGGCAATTCATCACTTATCCAAGCTGGTAACTTACCACTAAAATTATTGCGGGACAGATCTAGGACAGTAAGGTTTTTCCAAATTCATAGGAACAAGGGAAATTCACCAGAAATGTTGTTGTCACTCAGAAGAAGAGCATGGAGCTACAAATTTGAAGAACTTGCACTGCTAGATTTTGCCGTTGAAGAGTTTATGGTAGATGAGTTCCACCGTTTCAGAGCATTGATGCTACAATCAGGAAGCTTCCTTTCGAGGAGATTTTTTGACAGATTCAGTATTCGCAATTGCTTCCACCGACCAATTGATGCAGGAATAACCCCAGTTAAACGATTGGAGAAGAGATGCACAACCTGTAACCCTAGAGCTTCAAAATTTAATGACAGATGTGTTATGTTGATCTCCACCAAGTCGACCCAACGGCCAACTTGGACCCTGATCCACGCCCTGATCGGGGGCGCCTAACCAAATCATGGTTGGTGGGCCCCCGTCGCACTGCGCTATAAAAAAGAGGTGGGGGCTGGCGGCTCACGGTACGAGGTTCACCAGTTTTGCCAAAGCACCCCACCGACAAACCCTAGCCGATCTAAGGGAGCGCAGCGGTGGCGGGAAGCGTCGCCACCATCCTCCTCGACTCGCCGCCGCCCACGCCGCCACTCTTCGGACCTCACTGCGTCGCCACCGACCCGGGCTGCACCGACACTGTCTCCATGGCGAGCTCCTCCGCCAAGCCCACCGATGGTCAGCTATGTCCACACCCCACACTCTCGCTCTCTCTACTCTAGTTCATGTTCCAGATTGGATCTAGGCTTGTTTATCCCGAATAGAAGTATGCACCTGCTAGATCTACGCCTAGATGATCCTATAGTCCTAACAATGGTATCAGTTGAGCCTGTTCTAGGTGTAGATCTAGGTTTTGGGGTAAAAAAGAAGAAGAAATTAGAAGGAGATGAATCGATTGGTTCGAATCGTGCAGAAATAGTCTAACCCTAACCGCAACCCTAGCAATAGAAGTCAGAGTGGGGGGGACCTACCTGGGCCCTCCTGACCACCGGCGCTACCGCCGTTGAGTGGGAAGGAGGGCACCGCCGTCGTGCGGGCAGAGACCCGATCCGCCGACCGGGGAGGTCATGCCATCACGTGGCCCTCCGCCTCCAGCTCGGGGTCAAAGGCAACATCGCAAGGCCGCTTGATGGCGGCGCGCTCAACCTCAGGCGAGTGCGCTCGCCGACGAGGGGCCCGTGGCGGCGCCACCACCTCATTCCGCGGACGCCTCGGGTGGCCGCCACCGCCTCGGCTACACGCTGAAGAGAGGAGAGGGAAGGAAAGAATGGAGTCTAGGGTTACGGGGGAGGAGGCCGGACTGAGCGCACTCGCCAGCGAGGGTTCCCGCGGCGGTGCCACCACCTCATTCCCCGGTCGCCTCGGGTGGCCGTCGCTGCCTCGGCTGCGCGCTGAAGAGAGGAGAGGTAAGGAAAGAATGGAGTCTAGGGTTATGAGGGAGGAGGCCGGACCTGGTTTTGTTCCTCCGAGGTTGAAGGGTGACCGTCCGATCAGATCCGACGGCTGAGAGCGATCGGGTTGGATGCGGCCCAAGCGGGAAGCCACTTTCCTGGCCTAGGCCCAGGTTGCAGCCTAGGCGCGGGAACGCGGCGCGCATGGCTTGACCACGGGCGGTTTTTGCTGCTGGGCCGCAGGAAAGCGCAGAGCGCGAGTAGGCCTTCGGGCTGAAATGCACAGTAACAGTCTTGTATTTAGTTTTATTATTTTTAGAAGCAATTTTAGATGAATTTTAGTCAAATTTAAAGTTTTACATCTCAGTCAAAATTTGAACCAACGGAATAATTTTTTCAAAGAGTAGATGAGTACAGTAAAATGCTTTCGAAAAGGAGATAAATTTCCTTTTCATGTTTCCGCTGCTATGATTATATCAATCCTCTAATTAAATTGGACCAATGGAGAAGTTATAATTGGAGGAGTAGGCATTTTTTGTTTAAGTTAAATTATGGTATTGTTATTTTCTGACCAATGTTGATGATAACAATATTATAAGTTTATTCATGAGTTATTTTTTCATGCATTAATTCCATTTCTGCTCAACGGTGTTATAGAATTAATGTATAAGAATGTAGTATTTATGATATTGCTATTTTCTGACCAAAGTTGATGATAGCAATATTATAAATTTTATTTATGAGTTTTATGCATTAGTTATATTTCTGTCCAATGGTGATGTAGAATTAGTGTAGAAGAATATTGCATGTTTTAATTTTGACCAACGTTAAATTACAGCATGCAATTATAATGTCAAATGTTTCTCACTTTCTCTGACGTTGTTTTCAGGCTGACCCAATGACATTTATCTCGTCCATTCTGTCCCTCAATGGAAGCAATTATAACACATGGTGAGAGAAGCTTGAGATAGCACTTGCGCTCTCAGACAATGATCTAGCACTTATCTCTTCGTGTCCCATCGAGCTGTGGACCCGGTGACGGCAAAAATGAGACCGACGCAGCTTTTCGCTACTCATGACTTGACCATCTTTGAAGTGAGAATGAAGTACGATCTTGATCGTGCAAAGTGGGATAGTTCAAACCGTAAGTGTTAGATGGTGATTAAGGGCACCATTGAGGATCAATAAGGGGTTCGATCCCAGAATATACCACCGCCACTGAGTATCTCAAGAAGGTCGAGAGTTAGTTTATTGGCTCTTCAAAGGCTTATGCAAGAACTCTCATTAAGAAGTTAGTTAATGACAAATACTCTGGTGGATGGATTAGAGAGCACATATTGAAGATTAGCAACACGGCATCTAAGCTCAAGCCAATGGACTTGGAGCTCAAGGATGAGTTCCTAATTCATTTGATTTTTGTTTGTTTGCCCAAAGAGTATGAGACTTTTGTTGTGAACTATAACTTACAACCAGACAAGTGAGACATTGAGAAGCTCATTGCAATGTGTGTGCAAGAAGAGGAGAGGCTTAAGAGCTCATATGGTGACTCAGCCAACCATGCGAAGGAAAATAAAATAAAGAACTTTTACAATATGAAAGACAAACCACAAGGGAAATTTTAGTGGGACAATAGCTCCTCCTCTAAGTCACAAGGAAAGACCCCTCAGAAAGATCACCATCAGAAATCCAACTATGTTCAAGTGGACAAGGACACCTGCAAATGGTGCAAGAAGACTAGACACTATCAGAAGAATTGTCTAGATTTTCTAAAGCACCTGATGAGAAAAGGTGAGGACATTATTACATTCGTAGATGAGTCCTTGTATTTAAGTTATGCAAAATCTACTTGGTGGATTGATTCAGGTGCAACTATTTATATTGCAAATTCATTATAGGGATTCCATACGAGAAGGACCCTGCAAAGAGGAGAAAGACACATTAAAGTGGCAAATGGACTCCAAGCTGAAGTTGAAGCCATTGGAGAACTCCTATTAGAATTAAATGATGACTTTGTACTTAAACTTACAGATGTCCTTTATGTACCCTCTTTGCATAGAAACTTAATAAGTGTTTCATGTTTAGACGATAATAAATTTGATTGCTATTTTGGTAATGGTAAATGTAAGATAATGTTTAATCATAAGTGTGTTAGTCTTGCCTTTCGGCAAGACGAGTTTTATTTGTTATCGCTTTCTGAGAATGTGAATGCTGTGAGCACTGAGAATGAGAATGTCTTCTCGTCTATGAATGCAAGAAATAAGCGAAAGAAAGTTCATGATGTATCATCGAAATTATGGCACTGTCGTTTAAGCCATATTTCGAGGGGGAGAATAGAACGATTGATTAAGAAATCAATTCTTCCGTCATTAGAATTTTCAGATTTAGAACAATGCATTGATTGCATAAAAGGAAAATATGTAAAGAAAATAAAGAAAGATGACAAACGAAGCGTATGAATTTTAGAAATAATTCACACAGATATCTATGGTTGTTTTCCTATGAAAAGTGTGGATGGTTATGATTCATTTATAACATTCACATATGATTATTCTCGTTATGGCTATATTTATCCAATTAAGGAAAGATCAGAAGCATTAGATAAATTTAAGATATTTAAGGCTAAAGTAGAAAATCAGCACAATTTAAAGATTAAGATAGTAAGATCCGACCATAGAGGGAGTACTACGGTCGATATACCCCATATGGTCAAGTTCCTGGACCTTTTACAGAGTTCTTACAGGAAAATAGCATAGTTGCCCAATACTCTACACCGGTGAGCCTCAGTAGAATGGAGTAGTTGAAAAACGCAATCGTACCTTAATGGATATGGTGATAAGTATGATAAGTTACCCCACTGTACCTATAAGTTTATGGATGAATGCGTTAAAAACCACCATTAATATTCTCAATCGAGTACCAAGCAAGTCAGTGCTCAAAACACCATATGAATTGTGGATGGGTAGGGAACCCTCACTTAACCACTTACGTGTATGGGGCAATTCAGCTGAGGCCAAAGTATTTAACCCAAACATTAGGAAACTAGACTCCAAGACAATCAGTTGCCATTTCATTGGTTATCTAGATAAGTCGAAAGGTTATCGTTTCTACTATCCTGATAGACATACGAAGTTTGTAAAAACAAGACACGCTGTGTTCTTGGAGGATGATATGGTCAGCAGGAGCATGGTAGCGTGAGAAATTAACCTTAAGGAGAAGCGGGTATACGTGCCCACTCCGATGATTCAGGAGCTATTTTTCTCGCTACCTGTTGCTGCTGCACCAACAGTATAAGACACTATAGTGACAACACCTGTTGTTAGTTCTCTCGTGGCAACAATAAATGAACGTGAGGAACCTATTCTTTAGAATCCTATAGGACCCGTTGTCGCACATGAGGAAGAGCAACAACAGCCACATATAGAACAAGCGCCATCTAATGAGACCCCCAGAAGGTCTCAAAGAGCCAGAAAATCAGCCATTTCTAATGACTACGAAGTCTATGAATGTGAAGAATTTTAAATGGAGGGTGATCCCACCTCATTTGAAGAAGCCATGAGAAGCGCTCACTCATCAAAGTGGCTTGAAGCCATGCAAGATGAAATAAGATCAATGAGCACCAACGGTGTTTGGGACTTAGAAAGAATTCCTAATGGAGACAAGACAGTAGGCTGTAAATGAATCTACAAAACTAAATATGACTCCAAAGGGAATGTGGAAAGATTTAAAGCGCGACTTATGGCGAAAGGTTTTACACAAAGAGAAGGAATAGATTATAATGAGACATTTTCTTCAGTCTCATACAAGGATTCTTTTAGAATCATAATGGCGTTGGTGGCGCATTACGATTTAGAATTACATCAGATGGATGTAAAGACGGCTTTCCTTAACGGGGATTTAGATGAGAATGTCTACATGGCACAACCAAAAGGTGTTGTCGTGAAAGAAAAAGAACGTATGGGATGCTGCCTGAAGAAATCCATTTATGACTTAAAACAAGCCTCTAGATAGTGGTATTTAAAGTTTGATGAAACAATAAGAAAGTTTGAGTTTAAAGAGAATGTAGAGGACAAGTGCGTTTATACACAGTTCAAGAATGAGAAATTTATTTTCCTAATCATGTATGTGGATGACATCTTCGCTAGTAGTAATGTTAATCTACTACTAGAGACGAAGAAGTTCTTGTCCTCAAATTTTGACATGAAAGATCTTGGTGAAGCTTCATTTGTTTTAGGAATAGAGATTCACCGAGATAGAAGAACAGGGGTTTTAGGATTATCGCAAAAGGCATACTTAGAAAAGGTTCTAAAGAAATTCAGTATGCATGCGTGTAAGCCTTCACCTACTCCTATAGTCAAGGGCGATAGTTTTGGGGAATTCCAATGCCCTAGGAACCAATATGAGATCGATCGAATGAAAGCGGTTCCATATGCTTTGGCTGTCGGAAGCTTGCAGTATGCTCAAGTATGTACACGCCCTAACTTAGCTTTTGTTACCGGGATACTTGGCAGATATCAGAGTAATCCAGAAATAGAACACTGGAAAATGGTGAAGAAAGCTTTGCGTTATTTGCAAGGCACAAAAGGTCTCATGCTAACGTACAGAAGATCTGATTCCCTCCGTATAGAGGAGTATTCAGATTCAAATTTTGCGGGAGATGTAGATGATAGAAAATCCACATCAGGCTATGTATTTACTCTCACAGGGGGAGACATATCATGGAAAAGCTCCAAGCAAACCGTCAATGCATCGTCCACGATGTATGACGAGTTTGTAGCATGTTATGAGGCCACGGGGTAGGTGAACTGGCTAAAGAAATTTGTGTCCGGGTTGAAAGTGGTTGACGACATCCATAGACCACTCAAGTTATACTACGACAATGAACCAGCAGTAACTTATGCTCACAACAATAGGTCAAGTAATGCTACCAAACACATTGACATAAAGTTCTATGTTGTGAAAGACAAAGTCCGGGATCATGCTATTAGTCTTGAGCATGTAAACACAAAGAAGATGCTTGCGGATCCGCTTACAAAAGACTTACCACCCAATGTGTTCAGAGAACACTTATCCGACATGGGTATACGGGAAAGCCTATGATTCCTAGACAATAAGGGCCTAGTTGAGAATCTGTTTCAAAATAGAGAGGTGTATTGTAGCTGTTAATCCAATGGTACTAACCGTTGTGATGAGGCACGCTTTATACGTTAATCTGTGATGAAATGGGAAAAGAGATAAGTATTTTAAGTTTAAGTCATAAGTTGAGATTAAGAGAGAGAATGTTATGTTGATCTCTACCAAGTCGACCCAACGGCCAACTTGAACCCTGATCCGCGCCCTGATCGGGGGCGCCTAATCAAATCATGGTTGATGGACTCCCGTCGCACTACGTTATAAAAAAGAGGTGGGGCCGATGGCTCACGGTATGAGGTTCACCAGTTTTGCCAAAGCACCCCACCGACAAACCCTAACTGATCTAAGGGAGCGCAGCAGCGGCGGGAAGCGCCGCCACCGTCCTCCTCGACTCGCCGCCGCCCACGCCACCACTCTTCAGACCTCACCGCGCCGCCACCGACCCGGGCTGCACCGACACCGTCTCCATGGCGAGCTCCTCCGCCAAGCCCACCGATGGTCACCTATCTCCATACCCCTCGCTCTCTCTCTCTCTCTACTCTAGCTAGTTCATGTTCTAGATCGGATCTAGGCTTGTTTATCCCGAATAGAAGTATGCATCCGCTAGATCTGCGCCTAGATGATCCTATAGTCCTAACAAGATGCCCATTTAAAAAGTTCTCTGAGATATCCAATATCATAATTGTTCTAGGCAACCGTGGTACCGAACCAGTAAGATTATTTGACTGGAGAAATAGGAATTCCAATGACATGAAGTCCAAATTCCGGGGCAACTCACCAATAATATTGTTATATAGGAGATGTGCAACTCGGTAGCATTCGAAAAAACAATCCAGAACCAAGCTGGAATCGTTCCAGTAAGACCTGTGTTTGAAATATCTAGCCAGTCAATATGGTTTTGTGTCCGAAGCCATGTAGGAAATCCTGGGCCCATGTGACAAGATGCAAACGCTGCAGTTCTCAGTTGAAATGGTGGCACCCAATAATCAAAGTCAACTTTGAACTCTAGATGATTATCTAATAAAGAGATATATTCCAAATTTGTTAGGTTGGCAAAGTGTTCCTGTGATATTACACCACTTAGATGGTTGTCGGATAGATCCAGAGAAGTCAAGTTTGTAAGTGCCCCAATCCCCACGGGCACAGAACCGGATAAATGGTTTGATCCTAGATCAAGATCGTTTAAACCGGTTAGGTTTGCTAGGCAATATGTTATATTTCCAGTTAAGTTTGCATCACTCAGATCCAACTTCTGCAATTTCCTTTGCGGACAGCTTGGTAGCCTCTCCATCAAATATGTTATGTCCATACCAATGTCATTGTAGGAGAGATATAGAGCCTTCAGATTGCATAAATTTTGAAATGCTGCTGGTATCATCCCATTAAGATGGTTGAATATGAGATCCAGTGTTTCTAGTGAGGTCATGTTTCCCAGTTCATCAGGAAAGGGACCAAATAGCCCACAACGATTAAGCTCAAGGCTCTTAAGGCTAGTCACATCCCAGAACCAGTTGGGTGCAATTTGACTGTTTAAGGAGTTCTCAGACAGGCTGAGTTCCTCAAGAGCTGTAAGGTCGAGATGTAATAGTGATGGAGCGGAAGTCACAATGCCGCAACGTTTCAAGCGTACTACTCTCAAATTTGGAAGGGTATTTACCATATGAACCCAGTCAACCATTGTGCTAATGTTCACCCGACCCATGTTGAGATGCTTTAGTGAAGTGAGTTGTGCCAACCATGAAATCTCAGGTGAGTGCACATTGTTGCCAAAATTGAATTCACTATTTATGTCAAGGTAAACTAACTTGGACAGGTTGCCTAGCTGAGGCGGCACCCTACCAACAAACCCCATATAGGAGAGGTTGAGATACTTCAAGCACTTGAGAGAGCCCAAGAATGCAGGTATTGGCACACCACCATGAAGGTTCCCACTGAGATCTAGATGCCTCAAATGTGGTAGGTCAGGCAAAAAGTTACTTATCTGTCCACGCAGCCAACTGACGTTGCGGCTGAGATCATCAGATAAATAATCATCCTCGAAGTTGTTGTTGCGGAGGTCGAGCTTTATGACATGGCCTGTCCTATTGCTGCACAGAACGACGTGCCATAGGCAGCAGTCATGGCCTCTCCACGGGGTCGTCGGTTATTCCTGATTTGAAGGACATCAGCGCCACCCTCTCAGACACGAAGCAGTTGCGGCTGCGGCTGCGGCTGCGGCAGCGGCTACTATACTTCGTAAGACTGGCCATGAAAGTCGCCGATGTGGTGGCTGCGGCGGTGGCGGTGGCGGTGGCGGTGGCGGTGCGCTGCATGCATAGCTTGGTGCGAGGTGGAGGGTGGTACTACAATTCCGGCCATTGTGCTGCTACTACTACGAAGCACTGACTCCAGTTTGTAAGGCAGTAAATATACTAGTAGTAGCAACTAACATACAGTCAAGAGTCCACTTCCTCTAAGGTGTTGTTTAGTTCTCCAAACTCTTAACTTTGGCACCGTGCAAAAATAAGATTCTCCGTCACATCAATCTTATGGTACATGTATGGAGTACTAAATGTAGATAAAATCAAAAACTAATTGCACAGTTTGGTTGAACTTTGCGAGATGATTGAGCCTAATTAGTCAATGTTTGGACAATAATTCAAAAATACAAACGAAATTGCTACAGTATTTGTCGTCACATCAAACAATGAGTTTGGTTGAACTTTACGAGACGAATCTTTTGAGCCTAATTAGTCAATGTTTGGACAATAATTTACAAATACAAACGAAATTACTACAGTGTTTGCCATCACATCAAACACTGTGCGTCAAAAGTTCCATCAACTTCAGTCCGTCAAGAACCACTTTCTGCCAAACAAACTGACCAGCGCGTATACATTGGCACGCCGATGGGCGCACCAACGGAGGCCCCAGTAATTGATCGATATTTTTGCCTAGTCTCAAAGGAGCTTCAGTCAAAAAAGAAAGTGTATGAATCTTTTATGATATTTTGGTGTTTATTTATAGAATAAAAGTACTTATTTTGTCTTAAAAGAAATCAAATTTTAGAGGTTTTCTAAGTCAAGTTATTATTTTAAATTTAGCAAAAAAAAATATCAACGTCCGTGACACTAAATAAGTATACTAAAAATACAGAAAAAATCGATATATATGGCACCAAATAAAAAACACTATAAAGTTTTTTTTGCGAGCACAGACCGACTGAGGAAGACGACCGATGAGGGACCACAGTTGGGCCTATTAGGCTGCACCTGCGTGGTGGGAAGCCCACGTGTCTAGGACCCAGACGGAATGTGAAGTTTCTGTGTTACCTATGTGGCGCTCGATTTAGTTCCACCGAGCTAAGTTGATGGACACTAGTAGAGAAAAGACTTTCGGTTCAGCATATTAGTCTCGTCTAGAATTGGGACCGGTACTACTGAGAGCATTAGTCTACAGCTTTGACCCTTTATTCCCGGTTGATAACATCAACCCGGACTAATGAAGAACATTTAGTCTCGGTTGATGTTACCAACCCGGACTAAAAGTTCTCCGACGGGTTAGTTCAAAAGAAAAGCATCCCATCTAAAATCACATGTGTTGTGTAGGTGGGTGGAAAGTTACACACGAGGCAATATATGAGGTCTTGGTTTCAAATTCCACGTGAGGCACAGAGGTGAGAGGCATTATTTTTTTTATTCTTGAAGGACCTTTAGTTCGGGTTCAAGGCAATCGGGATTAAAATCCATCCATCTACTAGTGGGATTAATTCTATCTAATATATGTCATCCTGAATCAAAACATGACTCAGGAAGGGGCTAACCAGGGTGTAAACTCACGATTGGCTTTTACCAATCTTTTGAAGAGCCGTGATCCTGTCCCGCCGGCTCCTCGTAGACAAATTTAACAGCTTTTGACGTTTTCCTTTCTCTTTAGGAATTATGATCATTATTAACTTGTATAAAAAGAAAAGAATCTGGCGAGCGATGACTATTGCAGAAAAGAAGTTAACACCGCTGTTCGCTTGAACTTATTGGCCCAGGAATAGTGTTTTCTCTCTCACAACAAATCAGCATCAGCCAGCTTATCAGCCGCAGAAACCATCAACCGAACAGCTAACGGAAGCAAACGAATACGTTTCGGGAAGATCTTGAGGTGCAGATCCAGATGGATATGCATGATCTAGCTTAGTGGGCATCACTTTTTACTCCCTCTATTTCTAAATCTATGACATTATTATCATGTAGTTAACTGATCCTGAACGTCATTAATTGGAGTATATTTGAAAGAGAAGGGAGAACGGTTAGACGATCGAGAGTTAGCTAGCTTATGTTTTGACATCTAGCTAGGCAGCTAAAACTATATATCGATGCACGCTTTGTATAGTTTCACGACATTTATATGATCATGTATTTCATTTAATTTGTCTAGTTACTCTTTATTAGCAATGTTTTCTTTCGTCTTTACATTACAGAGACAGACTTTAACTTTACCTTTACATCTTTACCATCTACCAACAAAGAATCTGTTTATAGATGATGCGTGAAGGTAGAGCACAACCAAAGCGAAAGGGAAGCACGCAAGGAATAATAGAGCAGCAAGTAATGCAAAAAGCAGCTTGTTCGTGCGATCATATCACTACTAGAGAACAGACTTTAGAACGATGTCCTAATTTAGTATTAGCCTCGACATTTTTTTTTGCCCCCGGGACTAAAGGTTCCTGCCCAACAGCTACTGCGGTAGACTTTTGCTGCAGGGGACCTTTAGTCCCGGTTGGAGCTACCAACCGGGACTAAAGGTTAACTTTTACTCCTGATTGGTCCCTCTAACCGGGAGTAAAAGTCTACTCCCGGCTGGAGGCTACGTCCGGGACTAGAAAAGGACCTTTAGTCCTGGTTGCTGTCTCCAACCGGAACTAAAGCTTAAAACTGTAACAGGCAGTCTTTTGAGCCGGGACTGACAGTGTGTTGTCCCGGTTGCATTTATTGCCATGCTCTAAGCTCTAAGTTTTAGTCCTGGTTGCATTTATTGCCGTGCTTTACTTGTACTAGAAAGCTTAGAGCTTGAAACTTCAGTCGGGACTAAAGCTTAGAGCTTGAAACTCCAACCGGGACTCATATGCATGTTTCAAGCTTTTAGTCCCGGTTGTCGTGCTTGCATTTGTATGTAGGAATTGAAACTCCAACCGGAACTAAAGTAGCAATAAGAAACGAAGACATACTTGATGGTGCTTTACTTGTACCTGTTTGCATTTATGAGCTTTAGTCCCGGCTTGTATTTACCTGCTTGCATTTATTGCTGACACTGAAAACGAAGACCTTTAGTCCCGGCTGGTCCGATGCAACTGAACACGACCAAATCAATTAGTCCCGGCTGGTATTACGACCCGGGACTAAAGGTCTTTTAGTCCCGGACGTTTACAGGAGCCTCGATGGGCCGGCCCAGTATGCAATATGCTGGAATTGCTGACCAGTCCCATCTATTAGCACCACCTCACTTGCACAGAAGAGTGAAAGCTAACTTAAAAGCTCAGCTCTCGAACCAAGCAACACGAACTTGAACAGGATTATACCGCTGATCCTTGACTAAAGGTCCTTCGTACTATAGTTTATACAAAATGTTGAACATTATAAACGTACGTATATTCTAGCAGCGTAGAATGCGTATTCAAAAACCAAAACGAATCATCAATTAAAAATAGGAAAAAAAGGAAAATAGAAATAGAAACAAAAAAACCTAGTAGCAGCGTGAAAATAGAAAAAAAGGAAAATAGAAATAGAAACAAAAAAAAAGAAAAAAAAAACTTTAGTCTCGG
This sequence comes from Miscanthus lutarioriparius, assembly GCA_904845875.1. Lineage (NCBI taxonomy): Eukaryota > Viridiplantae > Streptophyta > Magnoliopsida > Poales > Poaceae > Miscanthus > Miscanthus lutarioriparius. The sequence continues at coordinate 79,628,789 of CAJGYO010000019.1, read as the reverse complement.
TTGGGGTTATCAACCGGGACTAAAGTGTGCGGCCACGTTTGCTTAACTGGAGGGCCTTTAGTCCCGATTGGTAACCACCTTTAGTCCTGGGATCGCTGTCCCGGCACGATAACCGGGACTAAAGGCCGTTACCGTCCGAGACAATAAAGCTATCCTGTAGTAGTGTATATATATTGGGTTGTCGGTCGACTTCAGAAATCACAAACATTACTTATATGTACAGTTCGTCTTCGTTTCATCTCCACCTGCCGCTGAGATCGATCGATTCATCTTATTGCAGATAGATAGATAGGTAGATGTACCTGTACGTGTTCAGCTGCTACTCTATCTGGAATTCTGGACTGGTTTTTCTTGACGCCGTGGTCAAGGTAATTGAGCAATTAATGCAGTGACTTGTTTTTTACAGTAGCAGTTCCGAAAGGAAGTGCATGGTCGCTACATATACTCTTCCTCTCTATATTAGTAGCTAATATGGTTTGCCCTTTAATTCGATGATATGATGATGCGCTAATCTGTTCCAGGTTAATAAATTCTCTTTAGAACTTTTAAAAATTAATTCTCTTTAGAAGTTTTTTTTTCTCAAGCATTTTTCATTTTGTTTCGATTAATAACATTTCTTAAATATTTTTATGTATATTGTCAAAATTATATATGAATATGAAATTATGAACTAATTATCTCTTGCTTTTGAGACTAATACTAACAGCCCGGCTGCACAGAAGCCAATCATCGTACATCATGATGGCTGGGTAGGACACGGTTAGGTGCTAGCTGTGATCGAGAGGGAGTCGAGCTATATGATTAAGTCGTTTTGCTGGCGTGTTGCCGCACTGTGACCGAGAGGGAGTCGAGCTTTGTGATTAAGTCCGTTGCGCAGGCGTACATGACCAAGGGATTGAGTGGGGCGTGGGGAAATGTAAGATGTTTTGACGACGAAAGGATCATATAACACGGCGCTCAGATCGAACGGTTATTAATGAGGGAGAGTAAGATCTCGGACGACGGAAGACTCATATGAAACGGTGTCAATATCAAACGGTAATGAAAGAGGGTTAACCCCCCATAAAAAACTCGCTCTTTTGTAGTGTGATAAAGTTTGCGACATTTGCCTCTTGTAGACACCGCAAAACATTCCTCCATCTCTATGACATAAGGCATATATTTAGTTTTGTACACCTTCCATCTACGACAAAGGGTAGATAGATGTGTACAATGCAATATGATAAATGCATATCGAATAATAACCCACATCACGCTGCAGCTATTAGCACTTGTATATATAGTACTATTGAAGTGTTAATTATTTATTAGTAATCAATATTGCAGGGGATCACAATCAAAGTAGATAATGTTGATGCTGCGGCGAAGGAGATAATTGGCTTTCTGGAACGTACAAGACAGTGGGGTGTGATATATTTGCATGACTGGTTTGCTGGAATGGGGCTAGGGGCATCTGCCATCCTCAAAGCGGTCATCAAACAACTTAGATCACCACTATCAGAGGCTGCTACTAGGAAAGAAGCAGGCTTGGACAAGATCATCCACATCGATTGCTCACTTTGGCAAAACAAGAGGTCTTTGTAGAAGGCAATTGCAGAGGAGCTAAGGCTTCCCCAGGAGGTGATGGCATTCTTTGACCAGGGTGATGAGGAGGATGACTTTGACGGGGTGGAGCAGGCTGCTAGAGGTGTGATTCCACATGTCAAGTGGGCAATCTTGAATGAACTTAGCAATTGTAAATTCCTTGTGGTGTCCCACAATGGGAGTGACAACTATGTGGATCTGTGGGAATGTGGTGTCCCTGTCATGGGTGTTATGAGCAAGAGGGTGTTGTGGGCCTATCAGGCAGGCAGGTTCACGCTCTGTGATGGTGCACTTGAGGAGGTTGAGATGGAGAAGTTAGCTAGGTTGAGTGATGTGTTCGTATCGGTTGGCCCGCAAAGTATTATCACCCGGAATGTAGTCGTTAATGTCTTCTTTCGCTTCCTGCACGCTGAGGCTGAGGAAGTTGCTAGGTACAGTGGTGTTCTTGAACCTGACTCTAGTAAGATTGTCTTAGAATGTATCTTGTACATGGTGCTAAGACGACACTACAACATAAACTGGGCCATTCATGCAGCCAACTATTGGGTATGTGATGGAATCATAGAGGATGCCAATGATTATGGTAGATCGGCATGGGAGATCGGTGATGCTTTGCATACGAACATGAATTTAGATTGTCCTATGAGTTCGATGGGTAATTTATATGAAATATTAAGAGACAAAAAGTGGAGGCATAGTGAACGACACTAGGTTTCACTCACTAGCCAAGATAAAGCAGCAGCAGAAGTCCCAATATCCTTCTTCACTTTTGACAATAGATATCAGTAGGCAACATGTTTGAAAAATCATACATGAGCAAGCTACGAGTGTTACATCTCTCTGGCAGTCTGGCTGCATCTTCAGTTATTCATCTCCCCCATTCCTAAGTTGCATCAACCTAAGGTTCCTGCTGCTCGATCATTGCAAAGACACAAACCTTGCACCACATGATGGTGAAAAAGAGGGTTGCAGCCAAGACATTAGAACATGCTTTTAGAATTTGTGGGTACTAGAGCTGAGTTACACAAACTGGTATTGGTTGCCATCGAAAGAGATGTTGGATCTAATGGTTGAACTTAGGGAGTTGAATGTAAAAGGAGCAGGCAATAGGAGCATGATGTATCTACATCATTGTAGTGGTTCCAAAAGTAGGATGCTCAAGCTTCGAGTGGTAGTGTCTACAGAGTCATTTGAAGAAGATGAGGTAGTCAAGTCAACCCATGTGTTAACCAAATCATCTAAGGACTATGGCATTACTGGTGCCACTAATGACAGAGATCACATTTCATCATTCCCAAACCTACCAAACTGGCACATCCTTAAGACTATCATCATCAATGGTTGTGGTGAGCTAGAAGAAATTGAATACAACACTTTGCCCCTATCACTAGAGTCATTTTCCTTCACCAGCAATATTGCCACCACAAGGATAAAGAGGATCCCCTTCTAGGGATGTGCCAAATTGAAATCCATGTTGCTTATAGGACAGTTTGGTAGCCTTGTGGAGCTGGACATGTCAGGTACATCAATTGAAACCCTTGACCTCAGTGCGATTCAAGCCCAGAACCTTGCTTAATCTTTCTTTTTGGATGTGAGAAGCTCGTGCAATACTATGGCCACATGACGCGAAAACAAGAAGATAAAGTTAGAGGTGCTACGATTGACACCACCCATATAACATGGGCCAGGGAAGATGCCTCCAAGAAGGAAGATTCTACTAGTGGTGACTTTACAAGTATAGAATCACAGTCAATAGCAATGCATGGCAACAACAAATCATTGACCTACTCAGATTCATATATTTCCTTGAGGGATCCAAGGCTTTTTCAATCACTTCTGCGCATCAAACTTTTCAAATTCTTACATGTCGAGATTTCTTCTACCGGTGGTCACAAAGGTATCACTCGAAGAGTCAGTGACACTACTTGCAGTGTCAATGAACTAGAGGTGCCAGCCATAAGCTTGCAAAAGGCTACTGGTAATTTGTACATGGGTGACATCATTTCCACCTTGAAAGACAATTCCAAAATTATTGGTGCCAATGGAGGAGATGTTGATATTGATGCTCCAGCCATCATGTGGATGTGGCCATGCCCACCTATTCTTATGCATTCTAGTTGAGCCCACTGTAACACCCTCGGTGTTACGCTCTAAACAAATTACTAAACCATGTCATGAACATCATGTTTACATGATAATGCATGTGATGGAATGAATAGATGAAGTATTGCAACCTAAAATGATCAATAAAAATATTAAATGAGAAACTATTACACAACTCATGTATATCAAGTAGGGTTTAAAACCAATTTTTATTGAACAAAAATACTATAGAACATATATGTGGCACTTAAATATAATTTGGAATATGAACTTTGTAGATGACAATGAAATACTTGTTGTGGAAAAATAACATTGCTAGTCAACATTTCTAATAGCCTAAAAAGAGAACTTGAAATCAAATTCAGCTCAAGGACTTAGAAGAATTTAAGTATATATAAGCAGCAAGATAGTGCAACGTTTGGCGATTTATTTTGTGAAATCGAGTTAGGAGGTGGTGTCGTGTTTTAGCTCGGGTTGGTAGCCTCATATGACATCTTGAGCATGGTGAAGATGGTTTAAGTCCAGAAGCAACTGTTTAGCTATTATAGGTGCTTTAAAATGCGTGCACGACACGTTCTCGGCCTAACTCGCCGGGTGGACGCGGTCACCCAGCTCGGGTGCTCGGCATCGCCGCGCTGGTCGCGCATGCACGCACTGCCGTGCATGGCCGACCATGGCTGCCTCTGGCCTGGCTGTGGCCCGGCTCCGCTAGTCCGTCGCGTGGAGCTACTACCGGCACCGTCACCTCGTCGTCGTGTTCGCGCACTGCTACCCTGCCTCGCGTTGCCGCTACCGACGCCACCACGACGTCGTGCTGCGCTACTGCCGCTCGCTCTGCCACCGCGGGCACGTGGGCTGTCCTGCTGCACCGTCGACCCGCCCTGTGCCGCGACACAGCCGCTGCAGGTGTCGTTGCCTCACCATCACGTCAGTGCCTTCCTCTGCACCCCTACCCCGCTGCTGGCCTGGTTTGGTGCTCACCGCAGCCGCACGCATATGGTAGAGCTCGTTGTCGCCTTGCCATTTATGGCACTGCGGTCGCGTGGGCCATGCCGGTCGTGGACGAGCGTGCTTGTCCTCGGCGCCTGCGCGTGGGCCTCTACGATCACACCGACCACATCCCGCCAAGGCGAGGCCAAGCCGAGCCCACCTACCGTGCCCCATCTCTCTCTTTCTCTCTTTCTCCCTCTGCTGCCACCGTCGAACCACGCCATCAAATTATCTAGCAAACGATCATCTTCATTCAATTCAGTGCATCTACGGTTTTAACATCACGTCCACTCGCTACCCGACCCCACCCAGCCTTGAATCGTGCAAGGCCAAGCTCCAATTTGGAGTTTTTCCCGCCATCGTGCCATTAAGGCCGTGCTCGGCCATGGTAGAGGGCAGCCCTCCTACCGCCCATCCTGAACCAATTCACCTGCACCACTAGCATCGCCTTGACTCCCTCTTCACCCTGCGCGCCTTAGCAAAACCACTACCATCTCCCTGTTTTCACTAACGCGATCGTGTCGCCGCGGTGCGTCGCCGCATGGCTCGGCCGCACGTGGCCAGCCCTTCTCCGTCACCCTCTTCTCCAACCGTCACCTTGGCTAGGTCCATGGTAGTCTACTGATGCTCACTCGCTAGCCGATTAGGTCCTTAGGTGCCCTGGTTCGCCGAAGCAGTCGCATCATCATCGTGGATGGTCGCGCGTCGCCATAGCTATCTCTAGTGCGTCCTGTCGCCCCGCGTTGCTACTCGGTGTAGGCGGTTGGACCATAGTTGAGTGTCAGCCTGACCGATGAGCCAGTGCGGGTCTCTAGTGGCCGATGTGGCCACCCCATGCCACCGCTCGCCACGTCGCCGGGCACGGGTTAGCCGGGGGTGCGTGCGGGGGAGTTCCAGGAAAGTCAGGAGGTTAAGTGAGAAGTCTTGTGAGAAGGGGAAATAGCGTTAGGACTTAGTTGTAATTTGGGATAAGTGCGAGGTCTATTTTGCAAAAGCGCCAGCGCACGCGGGATTCCCCTGCCGCGGGCCGTCTCGCGCGCGGGGCGGTGTCACGTGGGCCGCTTCAGCGGGCCGCTACGCGCGCGCGTTGGGCCGCGCAGAAAGATTCGCTTTTCGTTTTCATAAGGAATTAGAAATAGTTTTCTAATTTAATTTTTGAGCTGATCTTTGATAATTAATATAAAATCATATAGGTGTCTAAAAATTGTGAAACAAATTTTGTTAGATTTCTAAAATTATGCTCTATCTATTGGTGTATTTAGTTCATGTTTATATGTGTTGACATTAGGGGCTATTAAATCATTTGAGGATGCTTAATAATATTAAGTTTATTATTGTTGGAATTTTTGTGGTAAATTGGTGATAGCTTTAGTCCTAAAATTTTTATAATAGCTTCATTGTATTATTATGTGCTCACTGTAATTTTTGTAGCTTTAGAATAGACTAAGCATTAGGGTAGTTAAATGCTCTTTGTTTCAATATACATTAAATCATTAGTAGAAATAAAGATATATCCTTGATTTGCTAAGCTAAATGTTGTTAGTTGAACCCAACACCTTGTTTGATGAAAATGATAGTTAGTTTAGTAACTTAGTCATTAGAGCTAGCTTAGCAGCTTAGTATGTGTATTCTTAGTTTAAGAGTTGCTGTTGCATAAATGCTAAGTGTTGCATCATCATCGCATGCATGTAGAGAACGAGTTGGCGGAGATCGTGACCACCGGCGATCACGAGTTTGAGGAGATCGTCGAGGAGTACGAGGAGAAGATTCTTGTGCAGGAGGAGGTCCCGAAACCGCCACTAACTAACTCAGATAACACTGCGCCTGCCGAAGGCAAGCCTCGGTGCATAACCTCTATTTTATAATTCACTGTATATAAATATGTCGTGCATTTACATTATAGGAATTTTTTTGAAACCACATCCATAGATACACCTGTCCTAAGAGTCTTACTAGTGCAGGTTCGAGTAGATGCTATGCTTAGGTCATCGGTAGCGTGAGTAACCTACCGTTGCTCACAATAGAGGATTATTATTACTCTCATAATAAAATGATGAAAGGAAAAATGGAGACGAGGCAAGGTTATGGTATGGGTATTGGTGGGTGTGATAGGTTGTGTCCCGCGGTCAACATGGCTTAGCTTGGTTACACTGTTTTCCCTGTTCGTGTCGGTTAAGGACCGTCCGTTGCTATGGATGGTAGTCAGGTCACAGACTTATTATCCTAAGCACATACTTACTTATGGGAGCGGGAAGGCTCGTTACGCTCTTATCGTGGGTTTCGGCTCTTTTCGGACCGACTGGTTGGAGACGGGGAAAGGTGGAGGTCTAAGTACCATATTGAGACCGGGTCTCAAGTGTGGGGGCTTGGAGTCCAAATTTGGACGGGGACCTGGACCCCGTGACAGGAGTGGAATGGGTTGGTCTTGTTTGTGCCTAGGGTACAAACGGGACGTATGTTTTGGGGTACCCAGCTGGGATACATTGGTTCGCGAATCATCGTTTCCTTTGAGACGGTACGACTTGGCTATGGTCTAGCACCATAGTAAGAACTAGAAGATGAAAGATGGTGAAATAGTTCTGATTGCTTAACCCTTGCTTGAAAGTAGAACATGTGCTTACCTAGAATAGTTAGCTAATGACGTAATCATGACTGCTAATAAAACCTGACTGTAAGGATAAACTATTAGTAATGCTTTCCACAAACAAAAAGAAAACAACAAACCCATATTGCATATCATATCTTTGAGAGTCGAAAAATTATTCCCACTAGTCGGGTAAGTCTTGCGAGTACATTGTGTACTCAGGGTTTATTTTACCCATGTTGCAGGTGCAGCTTGAGGAGTAGCTCTTGTGTGGAGGATTCTTCTGGTGGGCATAGACGGATCCTTGTATCATTTCCGCTAGATGTTTATTTTCATTCCGCTATTTAATTATCGCACTCTGAACTCTGGTATTATAATAAATAATTTCTAAGAACACTTGTTGTATGAAATAGACTAAGTATTGTAAGCTCGTACTCATTATTGGATTCTGGATGTAAAACGTGGATTGTTTCGAGTTCTCCCTTAGGGTGTGCACGACGGAACTGTCCGATGTAGCTCACTTTCGAGATCCTTAGTGTCTAGTGGAAGACGAGTGTCTCCAAAAATATGTTATTTTAAACGGTTCTGCCACACCCACTGCTACATTAGCATACAAGATGAGATACCAACCCAACCGTTGCAGGGCACTGCTGGTACTACCAAACAACAGACCAAGATTGCTCTACCAAGTATTGTGCATGAGAGAGCTGGCCCCGTTCGGCTTATCTTATATCCGGCTTGTTCCGCTTCTTTTTTTAGCCGGAACAGTGTTTTTCTCTCACAACATTTTCAGCCAGAACAGTGTTTTCAGCCACTTTCAGCCAAGTTTCAGCAAGCCGAACGGGGCCAAGACCTTGCACTTACATGACAGCTTATCCATCACCAATATCCCTGACCTTGCACCGCCTGCTACAATAAATTTAGATTGAGATAGCCTACTATGGTGCCGACTCCAGAGATGCCATGGCTTAGGGTGTGTTTGGTTGGGCTGTGGCTGTAGGAAAAAGCTGTTGTGGGCTGTGAGTTGTGGGAAAGCTGTTGTGAGCTGTGAGCTGTAGAAAAGCTGAAAACTGTTTGGTTAAACAAGTATAAAATATACCTTCTATCTTTATCTCTCTTGAAACAACTATGGAAGAGCTTTTTATTCCACCAATTTCAAAAAGTAGAAAGCAAGCCAAAAACAAGGTCAAACCAGCTTTTAAAAATATAGTACGGAAAAGCAGCTGCTTCTGAAAAAACCACCTGAAAAAACAACCCTTTTGGTTGGGCTTTTGGCTTTTAGGGTCAAAAGCCAAAGCCAAAAGCCCAACCAAATAGACCCTTAGAAGGCTCTGTTTTTGCTCCTTCTATACGGGAGGATGATGATAACATTTTTTTGGATATCTAGAGACAGAAAAAAGTCTACATAACTCCTTCATCTTTGGCATCGTGGCTACTTTACACCCTAAACTTTAAAACCGTCTTTCGAGCACATTAAAGTTTTCCAAACCGTTTAATTAACCCTCTAGGGTGGTTTTGTTAGCCGGTTTTGCCCACGTGGCACTACAACCTGATGATGAAAGACATGTTGGCAGCAGGGCCCAGCTGTCAGTCACTTTGGCCCCAAAATACGGACGCTTGACATGGCGGCGGCCTGTCTCGCTTCGTGACTGTTTCCGTCGCGGACGCTTTGACCCGGGCGGCGGCGGCCTCCTCTGGCTCGGCATGAAGCGCGAAAGCGTGCTGCTTACAAGAAGCCAAGGGCGGCGCGACTTTGCTGAAGCCGCCAACAGCGGCCGGGTGAGGCTGTGCATGAGCGAGAGAGCGCAATGGCGCGGCGGGCGGCGCGAGTGTGGGCAACAGCGGGCCGGAGAAGGACGGGCAACTGGGCTCTAGGACTCTAGGACTCTAGGTCGGCGTCCGACGGGTGCCGCGAGCTGGCCGCGGGAGGGCCGTGCAGCGCCCACAGGAACCGGTGGCCGCTCCGCTCCAGCCCCGCGGCGACCTTGCGCGCCTTCGCGGCGTCGAACCAGCCCAGGCTTCCGAAGCAGAGGAACACCACCGACACCCGTGGCTGCACGTGGAGCCACGGACGCACGCCTCATCGTCGGACGCATCTTTCACACCTAGATTGAGCACTGGGCCGATCGGGTACAGCGGTGGCACGCACCGGCCTTCAGCGATGGCGGCGAGAAGCCCCGGCTCGAGCTGGGTCACCCTGTTGACCATGATGCCGTCGGCGTCCATGAAACGTCTGCCGTGCTCCCGCGCCGCGGCCTCAACGTGGGGCTTGTAGAGCTCCAGGTAGCACGACTTGAACTCCTGCAAGTTGCCGGCGCAGTCCGCGGGGGGCTCCACGGCCGCGAGGTCACGCCAATGCCGGACGCCGCGACGCGCAGGACGTGCGCGCCCATCTCGGATGCCGACTCTGATGCCGGACGTCCTGCGCTAGCTAGCTAACTGTACGAGCTCCGACTCCAATTGCGCGTTGTGCTCCGGTCCGAACTGAACACATGCTCTATATATTATGTAAATTGTTGCTCGTAGGCGGTAGCGAGCGAGCACAGAGCACAAGGGACACCGGACACCAAATATAGTCTAGTCTGGATCAAGGCCGGGGAAAAGGATTGGGCAGTCCCGAGCGCCGCCAGCGATGACGACGGCGCTCGGTCTGTGGCGGTGTGAGCAGGGAGGTGGAGGACGAGTTCGAGCGGGTCGTCGGGGCAGCACAGCCCGCCGCAGGGGAAGCAGGCGCGCGTGTGGTGCGGCCGTGAGCGCGGCCTCCACCTCCGCGTCCGTCGTCCACCAGTGTCGGGTTTCGACTGCGGCTCGGGCTCGCGGTGGGGCGCTCTGGCGCGGACAGGGGTTCCGGAGTTCGGAGACGGTGCGGCGAGACATCGTGAAGGAACGGTAGGCAGGCGCAACGCGAGACACGACATCTTGTCCCGCATCCAACCTTTGGGGAGGAAGAGCCGCGGAGGAGGAAGAGCAAGAGCCGTGAAGACGAAGGCGAGCGTCGGTAGGTGAGGCGTCCTGTGGACGGTAGCGAGCAGAGATAGGAGTGCGTGCGCACGGCCGACGATGGTGCTGGGAGTGTGCAGTCTGACAGGTGGGCCTAGACGCCATGTCATCAAAACCAGATTGCCGTATCAGCGAAACCGCCTCAATACCAGCCAAGGTTATTTGTCCGGTTTCATAAAATTTAGGGTGCGCAATATCTAGTTTTATAGTATAGGGTTACGTAGATTTTCCCCCTCTACAGACATTCTGGGCATCCAGCTTCTTCTGGAGGCTCGCTATATATGGGATTGGAGCAGAGCATTGTTTCGCCCGCCCGGGAGGTGGTTCCTTTGAGAATCTTAGGGCTGGTTTAGTTGGTGAAATCTTTTGGGGAATGGTACTATAGTACTTTCGTTGTTATTTGATAATTAGTGTTTAATCATAGTCTAATTAGGTTTAAAAGATTCGTATCGTGAATTTCGTCTAAACTGTGTAATTAATTTTATTTTTTATTTATATTTAATGCTTTATGCACTACTAGAGAACCGACTTTAGAACGATGTCCCAATTTGGCATTAGCCTCGGCATTTTTTGCCGCCGGGACTAAAGGACCCTTTAATCCCGGTTCGTAATACCAACCGGGACTAAAGGTCCCTGCCCAACGGTCGTCCGAGTGGCAGGGATCTTTAGTCCCGGCTAGTATTACCTAACCAAGGACTAAAGGTTTTAGTCCCGTTTGGGTGATATCCGAGGAATAAATATTAATCTTTAGTCCTGGTTTGGCCACCTAACGGGACTAATTATGCGGGCCTATACAACGGCTCATTTCTTCCTCCCGAGCCGAGTCATTCCATTCAAACTCACCGCCCTCGTTCTTCACTTAACATGTTGTTCTTGCTCTCTCCCCCATTGGTGTTGCTCTTGATTTTGGAGGTAACAAACTTAATCCTCTTATGTTTTATCAAGTAGCTTATCTCATTTTTGCGATGTAGATGCATGTGTAACTTTATATGTTGGACTTTATTATGATTTTATATGTCATTTTTAGCTCAAAATCACATGATGATTTGCATATATGTTTGGATAAACAAAAGTTAAATTAGTTCATCAAAATCACGCCTCGCTCGTCCTCGCTGGAGCACGCGCCATCCTCGTCCCCGGCGGTTTACGTAATCTTAGAATTAATTTTTCCATGAAATGAAAAACTTAGAAAATAGTTAGAAAATTGTAGAAAATCCGTACTAGTTGAACTTGCGGACCGTGTGATCATCTCGGTGAGCATTTTCTGCGCCGAAGCGGTAACGGACGTCAAAGAGGAGCTTTGATTCTACGAGGGAGAGCGGCAACGGTCGTGGAAGACCGTGTTCCTTCCTCGTAGAATCGGAGCTCTTCCTTGGCCAAATACGGTGTCGTCCAGAGAGAAATGCTCACGAGATGATCACGTAAGCAAGGTCAACTAGTACGGATGTTTATTTATTGAAACATGTTTTTGAGCTATGTGATTTCTATGTCATTTTTAGCTCAAAATCACATGATGATTTGCATATATGTTTGGATAAACAAAAGTTAAATTAGTTCATTAAAATCACGCCTCGCTTCGTCCTCATTTGAGCACGCGCCATCCTCGCCCCCCAATGACTTACGTGATCTTAGAATTAATTTTTCCATGAAATGAAAAACTTAGAAAATTGTTAGAAAATTGTAGAAAATCCGTACTAGTTGAACTTGCGGACCGTGATCATCTCGGTGAGCATTTTTCTCTACCGAAGATGTAACGGACGTCAAGGAGGAGCTTTGATTCTCACGAGGGAGAGCGGCAACGGTCGTGGAAGACCGTGTTCCCTTCCTCGTAGAATCGGAGCTCTTCCTTGGCCAAGCACTGTGTCGTCCGGTGGAGAAATGCTCGCCAAGATGATCACGTAAGCAAGGTCAACTAGTACGGATGGTTATTTATTGAAACATGTTTTTGAGCTATGTGATTTCTATGTCATTTTAGCTCAAAATCACATGATGATTTATAATAGTAAAATCACTTGATAGTTTGGTATTTTACTATTATACATAGAACATATTTCATGGTTTAGTTAGATAAATAAATAATTTTAGTTTTGTTTAAATATATTATTTTAGAAAATGTGAAATTTACTGATGGTTTACAAAAATAAGTATAGAAAGTAGATGACAATCTGGTACGGATCCTCGGCCTCTCGCTCGGTTCTTGAACGATCGAGGCCGAACTCCCTCTCATTATCTCGGCAAGTGTAAGCGTAAGATTGTGATGGAGTACCGAGTCAAGAGACAATGACCCAACAAGGGTCGTGTTTTCTACAAGTGCCCGGATCGCGATGTGAGTTTCTTACGCATTTGATTATTATGGCTAATTGACTCGCTTTTCTTGAATATTTTTGACTAAATATTTTTGACTTTAATTTCAGTGGGAGGGTAATGGATGCGATGGTTGGTACTGCGAGGAAGATTATGCTACATACATGCAGAATTAAATTGCTGGCGATGAGGCGAAGAAGCCTTTGCAGGAGAAGCTTATTGATATTCAACAAGAGAATGATTTATGCTTTTTTAGTTTGCATCACGATCACGAAATAATTATGTTATTGAAGTGCTTGTTAGTTTTAGTTTGTTTAGTGATAGTTGGGATTGCTTACGTTGTAGCGAGCTTAGTTAATTAATCAACCGTGTGTGTGTCATCTATGTTGTGTAATAAAATACTTAATTATGTTCAAGGTTTTCATAATTTGTCGTGTAATACAGATTATGTCACGCCATTGGATGTACAATGCCGATCGCCGCTCCCAAGACTTTATTGAGGGCTTGCACTATTTCTTAGGTGTGGCCGAGGCAAATAAGCGGGATGGTTTCATGTGCTGTCCATGTGCCCTATGTAAGAATTTAAAGGAATATTCAAGCTCAATGAGTCTTCATTCACATTTGCTTAAATCAGGTTTCATGTCAAACTATATATGTTGGAGTAAGCATGGAGAAAGCGGGGTCATGATGGAAGAAGGTGAAGGAGAAGATTTAGACATTGATGACATTATTACTCAGTATGGTGCCTTTGATGATACTACAATGGGGGGAGATGAAGAAGAGGTAGCGGTAGAAGATGATCTCGGTGATGCTCTTGGCGATGCCATTCGTGATGCACAACAAGAATGCAAAAGTGAAAAAGAGAAAGTTAAGTTCAAGCGCATGCTTGAGGATCATAGGAAGTTGCTATACCCGACGGCCGAAGAGGGGCAAAAAAAACTGGGTACAACACTGGAATTGCTACAGTGGAAGGCAAAGAATGGTGTATCCGACAAGGCATTTGGGAATTTATTGAACCTCATAAAGAAGATGCTTTGAAGCCAAATGAATTGCCCACCACTACGTACGAAGCAAAAAAGGTTGTCTGCCTTTTGGGATTAAAATCCGTAAGATACATGCATGTCCTAATGATCGCATCCTCTACCATGGCAATGAATACGAGAATTTGGATGAATGCCCGGTATATAAAGCATCGCGGTATAAGATCGGTAGCGATGATCCTGGTGACGTCGAGGGTGAACAACGTCCTAGAAAGAAAATCCCGCCAAGGTTATGTGGTATGCTCCTATAATACCACGCTTAAAACGTTTGTTCGTAAATAAAGACCATGCAAAGTTGTTGCGGTGGTATAAAGAAGACCGTAAGATAGACAATATCTTTGAGACACCCGGTGATGGGTCCCAGTGGAGAAGCGATAGATGTGAGGGAATTTCCGAGTTTGCAAATGAGGCTAGAAACTTAAGGTTCGCCTTTAAGTACAGATGGTATGAATCCTTTTGGAGAGCAGAGCACTAGTCATAGCACTTGGCCAGTTACTCTATGTATCTACAACCTTCCTCCATGGTTATGCATGAAGCGGAAGTTCATTATGATGCCGATCCTCATCCAAGGTCCGAGGCAACCTGGCAACGATATTGATGTCTATCTGAAGCCATTAGTTGAAGAACTTCTAGTTTTATGGAACAAATCAGGTGTACGTGTCTGGGATGAGTACAAACAAGAACACTTTGACCTACGAGCAATGTTGTTCGTAATAATCAATGATTGACCTGCTTTAAGTAATCTTTTAGGTCAGACAGACAAAGGATATAATGCATGCACACATTGTTTTGATGACCTTGACAGTATATATTTGAAAAGATGTCGAAAGGTCGTGTACCTTGGCCATCGTCGATTCCTTCCTTTGAATCACCAAGTAAGAAAGAAAGGGAAGCATTTTAAAGGTAAGCCAGACCACCGGAAGAAGCCTCATAACCAAACCGGGGAAGATGTACTCGCAATGGTCAAGAATATGAAAGTAGTATTTGGAAAGGGACAAGGCAGTGAATCTGTTCCCAAAGATGCTAAGGGACATGCACCCATGTGGAAGAAGAAGTCCATCTTTTGGGAGCTACCCTATTGGCAAGTCCTAGAGGTCCGTAACGCAATCGATGTGATGCACCGACAAAGAATATTTGTGTGAACCTGTTAGGATTCATGGGTGTGTACGGGAAGCCAAAGGATTCACTTGAAGCACGCTAGGACTTGCGGGGCATGAAAGAACGAGACAACCTTCATCCGGAGAAGCAGGATGATGGACGTCATTACTTAAGTCCCGCTAGCTACACGCTTAGCAAAGAAGAGAGGGATGCATGTTCGAATGTCTAAGCAAACATCAAGGTCCCATCGGGATTCTCCTCCAATATAAAGGGTATAATAAATGTGCCGGATAAGAAATTCCTAAACTTAAAGTCCCACGATCGCCACGTGCTTATGACGCAATTTCTTCCCGGTTGCTTTAAGAGGAATTCTACCTCCACATGTACGTCTAGCCACCGTGAAGCTATGTGCATTCCTCAATGCAATTTCTCGAAGGCAATCAATCCAAAGGAACTAGCTACTCTACGTAATGATGTGGTTCAATGTCTTGTCGACTTTGAGTTGGTGTTCCTCCATCCTTCTTTAATATCATGACACACATCCTAGTTCATTTGGTGAATGAGATTAGTATTCTTGGACCTATGTTCTTACATAACATGTTTCCCTTCGAGAGGTTTATGGGAGTCTTAAAGAAATATGTGAAAGTCCGTTCTAAGCCTGAAGGAAGCATCGCCCAGGGCTATGGAACAGAGGAGGTCATTGAGTTCTGTATTGACTTTATTCTGACCTTGCCCGATTGGCGTTCTCGAATCACGACACGAGGGAGACTCGATGGTAAAGGAACTTTAGGGAAGAAAACATATATCGGCATGGAAGACGATTATTTCAATAAAGCACACTACATGCTTCTTGAGAACTCGTCATTGGTGCATCCGTACATCGAGATACATAAGGAGTTCTTACGATCCAAGTTTCCGGGGAAGATCGAAGCTTGGATTAGGCGTCAAGACATGGAAAGTTTCGGTGGTTGGTTGCGTAAAAAAGAATGTCAAGGCGATGACAATATTGATGAGCAACTGTATTTGTTGGCTAGGCAGCCATCATGGCATATCCTTACGTACCAAGGATACGAGATAAATGGGAATACATTTTACACAGTTGCCCAAGATAAAAGGAGCACCAATCAAAATAGTGGTGTTCGCATAGATGACACAGATCCAAATGGGAATATACAAACATATTATGGCCGCATAGAAGAGATATGGGAACTAGACTACGCACCTAATTTTAAAGTCCCTTTGTTCCGGTGCCAATGGGTGAAGCTGATCGGAGGAGGGGTAACAGTCGACAAAGAGTATGGAATGACAACAGTGGACCTCAACAATATTGGGTACAAAGAGGAACCATTCGTCCTTGCTGCCGATGTGAGTCAGGTGTTCTATGTGAAAGACATGTCTACAAAATCAAAGAGAGGAAAAAATGAAGACATCAACTCAATGATCAATGAGCCAAAGCGTCATATAATTCTTTCTGGGAAAATAAATATAGTGGGAATTGAAGACAAGTCAGACATGTCAGAAGATTACGAAAGAAATGTTCGAATTCCACCCTTCATAGTGAAGAAAGATCCAAGCATCATGTTAAATGATGAAGACACTCCATGGTTACGACAAGATCATAACCAAGGGTCATACGTCAAGAAGAAATTCACTGTTGTGCCCGCATGATACAACGTTGCATGTTTAATATATTATGTTTTAGAGACGGATATTATGTAATATGTTATGACTTCACAATTGTAGATCTTGCTTGAGATGATCAAACTTGGTATTCGAGTTTTTTCATCTGAGGTCATTTAGTGTCTCATTTGAGCAAGTTTGACTACCAAGTTTGTTAAAACTCAAAAGATCTACAATTGTTGTTTTGGTCAACTTTCCATATGAGAAAGTTTGGACGGTTCAAATTTGTGATTTTTAAATTTCGACGCCTACAAACTAGTTTTCGGAACCCTAGATTGTCTCAAATTGAAAAGTTTTGAATACCAAGTTTGTTCATCTCACCAATATATACAATCCTTATATAGGCCATTTTTTCATTTGAGAAAGCTTGAACAAAATGTAGTTCAAATTTCACAAGTGTGTGACATAGTTTTAGAAAGTATATATGAGATTCAAGAAGTTGTGACTAGTATTTGATAAAAATTTCTCAAATGGGAAAATGAGCTATGTAACAATTGTAGATCTTGCTGAGATGATCAAACTTGGTATTCAGAGTTTTTTCATCTGAGGTCATTTAGTGTCTCATTTGAGCAAGTTTGACCAAGTCAAATTTGGTCAAATAAAAAAACAACACTTTGACTCTAGTATTATAAACTCTAAATGACTTCAAATTGAAAAGTTTTGAATACCAAGTTTGTTAAACTAAAAAAGATCTACAATTGTTGTTTTGGTCAACTTTCCATATGAGAAAGTTTGGACGGTTCAAATTTGTGATTTTTAAATTTCGACGCCTACAAACTAGTTTTCGGAACCCTAGCTTGTCTCAAATTGAAAAGTTTTGAATACCAAGTTTGTTCATCTCATCAATATCTACAATCCTTATATAGGCCATTTTTTCATTTGAGAAAGCTTGAACAAAATGTAGTTCAAATTTCACAAGTGTGTGACATAGTTTTAGAAAGTATATATGAGATTCAAGAAGTTGTGACTAGTGTTTGATAAAAATTTCTCAAATGGGAAAATGAGCTATGTAACAATTGTAGATATTGCTGAGATGATCAAACTTGGTATTCAGAGTTTTTTCATCTGAGGTCATTTAGTGTCTCATTTGAGCAAGTTTGACCAAGTCAAATTTGGTCAAATGAAAAAACAACACTTTGACTCTAGTATTATGAACTCTAAATGACTTCAAATTGAAAAGTTTTGAATACCAAGTTTGTTAAACTCAAAAAGATCTACACTTGTTGTTTTGGTCAACTTTCCATATGAGAAAGTTTGGACGGTTCAAATTTGTGATTTTTAAATTTCGACGCCTACAAACTAGTTTTCGGAACCCTAGATTGTCTCAAATTGAAAAGTTTTGAATACCAAGTTTGTTCATCTCATCAATATCTACAATCCTTATATAGGCCATTTTTTCATTTGAGAAAGCTTGAACAAAATGTAGTTCAAATTTCACAAGTGTGTGACATAGTTTTAGAAAGTATATATGAGATTCAAGAAGTTGTGACTAGTGTTTGATAAAAATTTCTCAAATGGGAAAATGAGCTATGTAACAATTGTAGATCTTACTGAGATGATCAAACTTGGTATTCAGAGGCCTAGTATTAAATAAAATCAAAATCCGAGGCCTTTCCAATTAGGCTGGCGGGTGGCCAAAATTTTCAGGCCTTCAGTCCCGGCCGAGGCCAAGAACCGGGACTAAAGGGTGGGCGGCAATTTCGGTGCCCGCAAAAAATATTTTTTTAGTCCCATTGGTAACACCAACTGGGACTAAAAGCCTTTAGTCCCGGCTTGTAAGCGAGCAGGGACTAAAGGGTTGGACCTTAGTCCCGGTTAGTCTTACCAGCCGGGACTAAATGTCCTTTAGTCCCGGCTGGTGTTACCAGCCGGGACTAAAGGGTCCCAGCCTATATATATCGACTTGTTCTGTTCATCTTCGATCTCGCGCGTCGTCTCTCCAATCCCGTCTCCGCCGCCGCACCCGAGCTCGTCCTCGTCGTCGCCGAGCCCCGCCTCGTCGTCGATCCCAGCCTCGTCTGCCGTCGTTGAGCCCGCCCGGTGGCCGAGCCGCTTCGACGCCTCGCCAAGACGCCTCTCTGCCGTGTCGCCGAGCCCGCCCGCCCGCCTCCGTCGAGAGCTCGCTCACCCGCCTCGGCCTCGTGATCTCGGCAGATGATTCGTCGAGCCCGCCCGCCTCGGCCGGCCTGCCTGTCGTCGAGCCCCTTGCCCCGCCTCGTCGTCGAATCCCGCTACTTACCAAGCCTCGCCACTGTAAATCGATTATAATGTTGGATTTTTAATTGGTTTTTAGATAATACTAATAAATAATATTTAGTAGTTTAGTTAGGTTTTTAGATAGTTTTTGATATATGTTAGTTAGATTTTTTAGTTAGTTAGATTTATTAGATAATTGATATATGTTACTTAGATTTTTTTAGTTAGTTAGATTTATTAGATAATTCATATATGTTAGTTAGATTGTTAGTTGATATATGTTAGGTTTTTAGATAATTTTTTAGTTAGTTAGAATTTTTAAAATGTATTATCTATTACTAGTTTATCTAATTTCATGTTAGATTTATTTAATTGGATTTAGTAATTATATATTCTATCTCTCTATATATATATATCTAGAGAGAGATTCTATATGTGTATACATATGTACTTAATTATTTCTATATGTATATATACATGTACTTATTTCCATAAGTTGAGAGAGAGAGAGAAAATTGTATCTAGAGAGACATTCTATGTGTTATCACATGCATATATATCTAGAGATCTAGACATATGCACTTATTTCTATGTGTTGAGAGAGAGAAAATATATTGTATCATTCTATGTGTATATATGTACATGTACTTATTTCCATGTTTTTGGATCGAAAGTGTTTTTGATTCGATTCTAAAGCCTATACCTTATTATTGTTTATCCTTATGAAATATTATGTGTTATTATATTTAATTGGATTCTTATGAAATATTATGTGTTATTATATTTAATTGGATTTAGTAATTCTATATGTGTTATCACATGTACTTATGTTATGTACCATAGTAATTCTATCTATATGTTATCTTGAAGATACAAATGGCTGCTCCGGATGATAACTTGAGTGATGACATAATGGCGGATATTATCAACGCTGGCACCAATGTGGATGTAGATGACACGAGTCAGTACTTTGCTGATTATGAGGATATCCTAAATATGCCGGTGGTTGAAGATCAACAAATTGTCGCGCAAGAAAATACTGGCGAGGTATATTCGATTATCTATCATCCCTTATAGATGCATGCGTACGTATATTTGTTGTTAATCGTTGTGTTTCTACTCATGTAGCCGGTCTCTGGATCTACATCAACCACCGACAAAAGTAGGAAAGTCCGAGGGCCAAAAAAGCCATTAAAGGGCCGTTTCATAATATCAGAATTCGACACCGACACCGGCAAACCATTGGGACCACATGCTTAGACATATGTCAATCAATGTGGGTTCATTGTAAGGGATAGGATCCCAGTTAGTGCTCGTGAATGGAAGCAGAAGATATCCGCCCTAATGTTAGTTTTGTATCCGATCGTGACAAGAACCTAGCTTGGAGAGATATCACCAAACATTTCACATTACAAGCGAGATGATGCTTTGAAGGAGCTAGTGAGGGATTGGACAATGAAGAAGATGGCAACATTGTTCGAGTTGGAAGAAGACATTGTATAAAAAGTTTATCTTGAAGAATGCTACTGCTGGATTTCAATGCTAAGGCGTTTGTCAAGTTGGAGTCCCATTGGGATGCCTTCGTAGAATACAAGACATCTCAAGAGAGTGAGGAACGTGTGATGAGGAATCAGCAGAATGCCCGACAGAAGCAATACCATCATCGCATGGGATCAGGTGGTTATAGGAGTGCTATTCCCAAGTGGCAGAACCTAGAAGCAGAGATTACTGCCAAGAGAATCATACCTGAAACAATAGAGAAGAACTAGTCTCAACGCGCGAAGAATTGGTTCTACGCTCATGGGGGAAGCCTAGACCTAGACACTAGCAAGCTAATTTTCGGCCAAAAAATTGAGAGAGCAACACAGAGACTAGCTCGTGCTAGGGAAGAAGCTGATAGTGGTATTTTCAAGCCCAACAGAGAGAAGGATGAATTGACATATGCCCTAGAGAATCCCGAACACGGTGGTCAAACAAGAGGCTATGGGGCGGTTCCGTGGCTACACGCATTCCTAGAAGACAAGGATACCTATAGAAGCCGCCAGAGAAAGAAGGATGAGGAGGCAGAACGAATCCGTGCATTGGAGCAATTTGTTGATGAGTCACGACAAGCATTGCTTGAATCACGTGAACGAGAAAAAATCTCTTGAGGCAAGAATGCGGGAGGAGATCAAGAGGCAAGTGCAGCTAGCAATGAGTCAAATGCAATCGCAATCAACACCGGAGTCACCATTAGCCCGTTGGTGGTCGATGAAAAGCGGTTGTGCTTCTATAGAGTCGCCATTATTCAAGACGACGACTGGGTTGCGCTTCCCTATTGATGACATTACCGAGCCTCTAACAACATGTGAGCTGCACATTCCAGATGGTAATAATGCATCAATCATGGTGGTACATCGGGGTTGTATCTCCAATAGACCGAACGAAGACACCAAGAATCCATGGGTCGCTTATTCAACCTGGATATGCTAGCGCCTCGGTCGATAGAGTGCTCAAAGGTTACAAACAATGTTCCTCTTGACATTGAAGGCGGTGATGGGGAGAAGACACTAGGAGAAGCGGAGAAGACATTTATTCAATGGCATAAACGCTTCATCATCATTCTGGGCGCCACCGCTTCCCCTACCTCACCCTAGGTACGAATGAAAGTGAATGAAATATTATTTTCCATTAATTTTCTATTGGCTTCAAAAATAATTGACACACAACTTGTTTTTGTAGTAGGGTCTCCCCACCCTAGCCTAATCATTCATTCCCCATCTCATCATAGCGTCAGGGGAGACAACTTCATCCCCACGGCGATCGCTAACTCCTACACCGCCCCATCGCCTCCACAACGATCTCCAACTTCTACACCGCCCCACCGCCTCCACAACGATCTCCAACGCCTCCACGCCGGTCTCCACCAACACCGGCCTCATCGCTTCCACGCTGGGTCTCCAACACCGCCCCACCCCTCCACAACGACCTTTCACTAAAGACGTCTAAGGTCCCGTGCGGCAAAGAAGACCCCGAGAAAAAGAGTTATTTCTCAAGAAATACTTCTGAAAAGACCGATGAACAAATAGCGGTGAAGAAGACAAAAAGTGAAAGATTTTTTTTATAGATATAAAAACAAGAGTCAAGCGAAGCTTAAGGAGAAGCCGTACTTTTTACATACCACGAGATGTGTTGAGGCGTAAGGTCGATGCTCACAAGAAAAAGATGATTGAACTTCGTAAGCCTTCGCCACTATCAGACTATGACCGCCCTCGTGAAGTCACATGATGCGAGATAAGAAAAAAAAAAAGAGCATCGGGGAAGGATGTCCCACAGCTCGGACAATAGAAGCAACCAATGCAAAATCTTGTTGTTGCTAATGAATATGGTTCCAACATAGAAGTCTATCGACCAGACAACTCTGGAGAAGTGTCGGTTCAAGCCCTTAATGCTTTTTTTAAAGATACTGGTTTAACCTTGGATCAATTGACGGGCAAAGCTCCAATCCAGAACTTGGAAGTTGATACCTAGAAGACTTATAAATATGGCAAAAGTCTGTACAACCCTGTGGCTCTGAATGAATTGGGTACGTAAATATACTTGCTCAACAAGTGGTACATGCAGGCGTGTGGCAGGGGTGAGCAGTGGATCTTTGTCAGATTTAGAGACCATCATTACTTTCGTGGTGATGACATCTTACATATTAGTTTCGAAGAATTGCATCAACTATACCACTTGGACGCTCTGGACAAATCAATCATTAGCTCCTTTTGTTTGTAAGTGATTCTTACTTTTATTTAATAAACTCACTTCCATGCGTACGTGTATATAATTATCCTCACATGTAACTTATATTTATATACAGATTCTAGATGTCAGAGCTCCAAAGAATACAAGACACCAGTGTTGGCTTCATTGATCCTTATATCGTATTCAAAACCAGTATTATTATCAAGGAGCGGTGGGTATCTGAAGCACAGGAGAATATCATGATGTTCTTCGTGAAGCAGCACGACAAGACAACAATACTTTTTCCGTACAACTTTGAGTAAGTGTTAATAATAATGTAGTCTACACATTTTATGTAATATCAATACAACTTATATGCATGTACGTGTGTGTATAAACCAATGCAGTTTTCATTGGATACTCATTGTCATTGAGTTAAACTCAAGTCGGTTAGTAATCTTTGACTCGTTGAGAAAAGAGCGGGCACTATACCAAGATATGATAGACATTATCCAGGAGTAATTTCGATCTCTCGCGCACAACTATTATTGAATAGACTTTGCCATAATTTATTAACGATCGTACATTATTGGTCGCACAGGGTTTGGAAAGAGTTTATTCGGCAACATCGCAAGGATTGCAAGGCACCACTTAATGTAGTTGAAATATCAGTAAGTTGTACTATATACACTTCCCCACGTGTTTAATTACTATATCGTACTTCAATTTACGTGTGAGATGATGAGAATAATCTTCTTCTCGTACAGTGGTGTTTGCGGCAGCCACCAGGTAATAACTTGTGTGGATACTACGTTTGTGAATTTATCACTGCGCACATAAGAAGAACTCCTAAAGATGTCCTCAGAGTACGTATATATCAATTTTTTATTTATTTTTAAATGAATATATATATATATATATTAATACTTTTCCTTTTATTTCAAATACAAGACTGAATGGTTGAAACGAAGGGTCATGCAAAAAGATCATCTGAAAGCAGTTCAAGAGTCAATAGCAGGATTTCTTCTAGAAAAAGTGCTAAATCCCAACGGCGAGTTCTACTTTGATCCTAAGGAATAAATGATATAAATTAAATGTTTGTTGATATCGTTATTTTTTAGAACAAGTTTGTGAAAGTGTTGTATATATACACACATATATATATATATAATATATATATATAGGTTCATACTTTATTCGAATATAATAATGCTCGAGATGAGAATTAGATGTAATTATATGCGTGCGTGTATTTATATTAGCAGCGTTGAATACGTACATAAAAATATATTATATATTAAACAAATACGTGTAACTGAACTGAAAACAAATTAAACAAAAAAAAAGAAAAAAAAGGAACCTTTAGTTCCGGTTGAGGTTACCAACCGGGACTAAAGGGTGCGGCCATGTTTGCTCGGCTGGAGGATCTTTAGTCCCGGTTGGTAACACCAACCAGAACTAAAGGTCCCTCTTTAGCCCCGGCTCAATGACCCGGGACTAAAGGTGGCACCTTTAGTCCCGGGATTGTTGTCCCGGTGCGGTAACCGGGACTAAAGGCCGTTACCGTCCGGGACAACAAGTCCATTCTGTAGTAATAATACATGCGTCCAAAGATTCGATGTGACGAAGAATCTTAAAAAATTTTACAAAATTTTGAGAACTAAACAGGCACTTATATTCTTGCACCTGGATGGCTGCCCCAGACTAGTACATGTGCTCCCTACACATCAAATCGAAGAGCATGTCGTAACTTGGAAACCATCGAGGTTGTGTGCTGTGGTGAACTAAGGGAGATTTTTTCATCTGACCCAGAAGTGCAGCAGCAAGAACATAGAGAATTCCCGAGGCTGAAGCGCATCTATCTATATGAGCTACCCATGCTACAGCACATCTACGGGCACCATATGTTGGCGCCTAACCTCGAGACTCTGAAGATTAGGGGCTGCTGGAGCCTTAAGCGTTTGCCGGCCGTTCGACGACCCTCTCGTCACCGTCGTAGAGAAAGCATGCACAGATCTGAACGAACCATTTACAGCTATGAATTTAACGAAGAAGAGGCTCAGACGCTGCCCACAGTGAACTGTGAGAAGGACTGGTGGGATAGCCTTGAGTGGAGCGGCGAAGAGTTCGGCCACCACCCTTCCCGCTACACTCCGCGTACCACAAGAGGAGCCTGCTGAGGGCCTCCGTGCTCAGGTGACCCATTAAGTAGCTAGCCTCCTTACTGCTGTCTTTTCCTTCATTATTATTTGTTCGTTTGAGTTACTGCATGCTGCATTGACCCAGCAACTACTATAGCTTTATTTTATTTTTATATGGATCAAAAACTTTGTTAATTGCCTACAGATTTGATTTATTTGTGTGGTATACGTACATGATATCTTTCAGCACTGGATCATCACTGACGCATTAATTTACTCCCCTTCCTTTCCTTCCTGTTCCTGTAGGTAGTAATCCTCTCAATGGATATCAGGGTATGGATCTGTGCATGGTTCTGTCACACACAGGAGAGGAAGGGATGATTAATTATACTCTGTGTGTTGCTTCCTTCAGGTCTTATGGCTCTGAGCTCTGTGTGTTTGCTTGTTCTGTGGCCACTAGCGTGCTGTGTCGTCTTTTTTCTTCTTTTGCCTGATTTACTCATTTCGTGTGACATGGATGGATGCTACCTTGTGTGTGCTCAGCATCTTTGTTTTACTATATGCTGCCATGGCTTCTGTTTGGTTTGGTAAGCTTTGTGAGGCATGTATACATACATATATAAATAAAAACAAGGAGATCACAGTCGTCATCAGCTTCAGCGGCAGGCATGAACATTGAGCAGAGAACAAGGCGTGGATGCATGTACTACACCTTGCTCTGATGAGATCCTCATTTACGCAGTCTCCCTGCTGGTGCTGTGTGCTCCCATGCATGTGTTGTGTGCTTTGTGTGTCAGTCTCTGCGTGAGATTTTTTTTTTTGAAACAGCGTGAGATTTTATTTGCCAGCTACGGCCGGATTGGCCAGCATATAATTATTTGTAATGACTTGAGATGACAGCTATGTACTATGTAAAAACAAGGATGAATATCGCTTTTATATATGGTTCCTGTCATTGGAGAACCTATCCATGGTTTGCTTGTATCAGTGATTAAATTAAATGTTACGGAAAAAAAGATGCCCTTGATCAAACCGTATGTCTGCATTGAGGCACAGCTTTTGTCTCCATTGATCCATCGAGCTCTTTCTTGATGCCGATGATCATCTCGTTGAGTTCACTTATTTGGTTAGCTCGTACTCATAGAACATGCACGGATCAAATGTGGATATATACAATCTCAAAACTAACTCCTCCTCGATCTCTTGACGATGATGGGCTGATGACCCTCCGGTGCAAGTGCAACAATGGAATAAGCATGGGAAAGCCTCTTATACGCGGCGGCTGCATTTGGCAGAGATCTAGATGGTTTCAGTTCCTTCTTAGAAACATTTCTTTCGGTGAATCTCTCTTGGATTGTTTGGCTAGCAGCAGGTGGCTGGATTCTGATCTTGAAGGGTGACAAAAATCATTGTTTGAAAAACGGGTGAATGGCCCGATCGCGAAAAAAAAACAAAAATCATTGTTTTATGTGGAGAAAATCATAAAACTAGATAAAAATGGTAAATTTATTTCCGAGTGAAGAACAATTCAAAAGCGACCGATCGATCAATGTTAGTTGGTTATACTCGAAGAGGATCACTAGAAATATTTCTAGAGTAGAAGGTTGTTTTGACCTTTTAAAAAAACTATTTTTTACAGGAGAAAAAAAACTTTCTTGGTAACAGATGTGCTGGGCATGAAGGTTTGATTGGGCCTTTCAGAGATTCATTTGGGCTTTCTATGGGCATTGCAGCACAAAGGGAACGGAAACAAAAAGAGAAGGAAGCATCAGCCCGCCAGCTCCGCCCGCCGTTGGATTGCACGCCACGGCCGCGGAGCTGCGCGATTAGGGGCTTTTTACATATTTACCATTATTACGATCGCCACTTACAGGAATCGCACTCTTAGAATGACGCTTACAAATTTAGCCGTTTTAGTTCGCGCTCCTTTCATTTTTACCACTTTCGCCTATATGGCACGCCAGCTCGTGCTGACACGCTGGCACCGGCACGGGAAATGACCCCGCTGCCCCCAGCCATCTTTCAATTAGACGCGCCGTTGCCCTCTCCCTTTCCCCCCACCCCATTTCGTTCGCCGCCGCCTCCTTCCTCTGCCCGCCCGCCGCCCCCATCCTGCTCGTCTCCACCGCCACGGACTGCAACCATGTCGCATAGGGTGGAGTCATCCAGCTCGAGTAGGCCGGCGAGGAGGCTGAGTTCCGCGGTCGCTAGGTTTGTGGCCTATCCGGTTGGTACGGAAACAGGGCTCCCCTTGATTGTCTACCCCGATTGCAAGCTCGCTCGTGTGATTGAGCTTCGCGTGGTGCAGGACACTCGAAACAAGGGCAACAGCTTCTTCAAATGCCCTAGAAACGGGGTGAGTTTTGGTGATTTTCCTTTTTCTTTCATTCTAGCCCTAGCTTGTCTTATTTATTTCTTTTTTTTGCACAATCCGCAGCTCTGTAGCTTCTATAGGTTCCAGAAGGCTTATTTCGATGAATTGGTCGACAAGAAGATCATCAGGATCTGCTGCGAGGAGATTGAGGAACTAGTGGAGGAGGGAGGAGAAGAGCACAGTGAAGGCGCCCATCTGGGGGTGGAAGGCTTGAAGGACCTGAAGACTGAGGCACTGGAGAAGAAGCTTGAGAAGATGATGTCAAAAATGAACTATGTCATTGTTTGTCTTGTGGTTGTTGTGTTTGGAGTAGTTTTCAAATCTACGATGACCTGATGTAGTGACTTTGTATGACAATGAACCCTTTTATTTCAATGAAATTGGTTGTCCAGTATGCTTGAATGAATGAGCAGTTGGAATTGTGCATTCTCAGTTTCAAATGAATGAGCAGTTGGAGTTGTTTTCAGTGAATGAGCAGTTACAATCAACTTGTAATGAAAAAGAGCAACTACAAGCTGACATTGAAATATGGGCTAATTGTTTGCCATTACATTACATAAATAAGATGTTCTTGACATTCAAATAGGGGCTGGTTTGCCATCACATAACTGAGATGTTCTTCACTACCAAAATAAGGGCACCATGCTTACTGTTTCTGTGCCCATTTAAGTACATAACATAAATTACATGCCATTGAACACAAAAGTTCCAGATCATTGCATAAAAGACCATCCATGGTCACTTGGCCTTGGCCTTGCCCTTCCCCTTGTCCTTCTCTCCATTCTTCTTCGGTGGTGGAGTTTTCTTTACTTTAGTTGCTAACTGCTTCCTCCTTGGTGTAATTTTCTTCACAGGCTCAGGTTGGACTTCATCTTGTGCAAACAGTGCCCTATTATAGGAAAAAACATATTTAGTTACCAGCATAGTTTCAATTAACCATCTTAAAGAAGATGAAATGAGTACCTTCTAATTGGTGTTTCTGGTAGAACAGCTTCCAAAGCCATTAGTTCTAGGCCTCCTTCTTCTTCCCTTGCTGCTTCAAATTCATTTCTTGTAGCTTCCATTTCCTCCCTTGCTGTTGCTTCTGCTAGTTCCCTTGCTGCTTCTGCCTTCATTTGTGCTTCCAGGGCCTCCCTCTTAGCTTTTGCTGATGCTTCTCTTGCCAATGCTGCTCTTGTTCTTGGAGTTAGTGCTTCATCACCACCAGATGTCTTGGCCTTCTTCCTCCCAACCTTGGCTGATTTCTTCTTACTTGCTCTCTTCCTACAAAGTGTAGGGTTAGTGGTTATCATTTACAAAAAAACAAAAACAAGTAAATCACAGTTAGAAGGCACCTTTTCTTTGTTCTAGTGTGGGGACACTTCTAGCTACTAGCCCTGTGACCATACTCTTTACAGTTTGGGCACCTGACTTGCCTAGTTGCTTTGCTTCCTGTCTCCCTTGCTGGTTTTATCCTATTTTTTCTCAATCTTCCAGGCTCTTTCTTTTTCTGTAGTGGAGGGTGGACTTTGTACCCCTTGGCCACCTCAGGCCATTGATTCCTATCAGTGATGCTTGGAATTATACCCGCATATGCTGCTTGAAACTTGGCCATAGAATAATAGTTGTCCACAAAGGATCCCATGTCAGGGTTCCTCATGCTGGTGATAACTGTTAGTGCATGTGGACATGGTTTACCAGTTAGTTGTCACTGCCTACAAGTGCAAATTTTCTGAGGTAAGTACACAATATGCCTTCTAACTTCTTCATCTTTGTACACCTCAGTGACCTCAGCTTCAGTAGGGTGGCCTTTGGAAACATGCATGTGACCTAGTCCCCTGGAGGCAGCATTGAGCTGATAGATGACAGTAGGCAATATACCAGGAGGCAATGCTATAAAAATCTTCCTTCTTTTGGCAAACAAGATCATTATCTGCTCTCTAATGGCATCTACCATGCAGTGCACAGGCAGGTCTTTGTGCTCTTTGATCCAAGCATTCCAAGATTCTGCTAGATTGTTGTTTATGTAGTCACACTTGATATCAGCAGAGAACTTGCTTCTTGCCCAAAGAAATGGATGGTGCTCATCAAGCCATTTTTGCACCTCTGGACTAGCTGCCAACACTTTGTCAAAGAAGTATTTGAACTTATGTGGGGAATATGCTCTAGCTGCAGGCCACATATTCTTGCCATACACATCACCTGTGTAGTACTTCTTCATATTCTCCATCAAATACCTAAAATATTCTCTCCACTCTGCATCTGGAAACACACTTTTTATAGCTGACTCCAAACCCTTGCATGCATCTGTGCAGATTGCTAAGTGCTCCATGGGTCCAATTGCTTTCCTAAGTTGTTCCATAAACCAAACCCAATTGTCTTTTGTCTCAGAGTCAAAGAAGCCAAATGCTAAAGGAAACAACCAGTTATGGCCATCTAGAGCTAAGGCTGCTGGCATGTGGCCATTCCAGGACCCATTCAGAGCAGTGGAGTCTACACTGATATAAGGCCTACAGCCATTCAAAAAACCATCTATACTTGCTTTGAATGCATAGAAGAATCTGCTAAACCTAACTTTGCCTTCATCATCTGTGATAGTGTCTATCTCTACCACACTACCAGGTGATCTCAGTTCTATCTCAGCCTTTATCCTATACAACCAATCGAAAGAATCATTCCACTTACCAAAAAGCTTTTTAGATGCTCTCCTAGTCCCATTGTACACTGTCTGGTAGGGGATGTCAATACCATATTTGAATTTCAACTCCTTTTTCATCTCTGTAGCCCCCATTGATGCCTTCTTCTTTAAGAATTGAACTGCTCTCTCTGCCACCCATTTTATTGAGGTCATAGTGTTGCCTTCAACCCTTTGTGTAGATGCACACTTATGATCTTATTTATTTATTTGAATCTGCATGTACAAAAAAGCCATACATAAGTATAATTGAAAGGCTTCAAACCACCAGTTCAATGGAGAAGATGTAATGCAAACAAAAACTACAACAAACATGTGTATACAATCAGAAAATATACCCTGACACTGCCATCATGTTGGGTTGTGGCTCTAAGTTTCCATGGGCAGCCTAGAGCACCACAGCAGACCCTGTATCTTTCTGTGTCTGAATGCTCAGTAACAAGCTCAAACTCCATTTTTATAGCATATTGTTTAATTACTAGCCTAAGCTCCTCCATGCTGGGATACACAGTGCCTACACTCATATCAAGATTATCCCTGTCCCATTCATACAGTGGCTCTTCATGAGCAATGTCATCAACATCAACAGCTGCTGCATTCATGTTTTCATGCATCTGTGCTGACATAGCTAGAATTGGCACCTCTTGTGTACCATGTTCTTCCTCTTTTGCCTCAGCTTCCTTGAATCCCATAGCCTCATATATCTGATCCTCATCAACAAGCTGTGTAGCAGTACCATCATCTTTAGGGTTCTCTTGAATGGTTAGAATGCTCCAATCAACTACTACTACTACAGGTTGTTCATCATGGGAGGGTGGGGTGCTACAAGTATCACCATAGCCTTCAACATCATTAGGCTCTGCACTATGTTCATTAGTCACACTAGAGACACATCTAGCTCTAGAAGCAGTTGAACTAGCATTGTCATTACACACACCTTTCTTGACAACATCAACTGTAAGAAAAGCCACCCTCTCATCCCAGTGGTCCTTAATCATTTGCTGCACATGTTCATCCCTCCTAAGCTTCTACTCAGAGCCAGTCTCTTGGTCTACAACCCAAACTGCAAGTGTTTGAGAAGGCCCCTAGATAGTCTTTGTTGATAAATCATCATGGAATTTAGTAAGAGAATACTGATCGTTCCTATCAAACCAGATGTCATGCTGCTGCTCTGCCATGTCCACTAGACCATATTCATCAGCAACATATGGACTAACCTTAACAACTAGCCTAAATGCACTGCCAGGATCGATCTTGGCATCATCATAGACATGGAAAAACATAAGCAAGTACAGACTAAGTACTACACACCTATTGTGGTAAAGTGCTTACCAAGGAGGGCAATCACCAGTGGCCATTGCGATACGGATCAGATGAAGACGTACTACATAAATCGCCTATGAAGAAAATAGCAGAGCAAGACGAAATCAGCGAACATTAACCTAATCCCTAACCCTACTCGACGCGGGCTCTGTGTCCCAGTTACGAAGTAGGGCACGTACCTTCGATCCGTCGATGATGGATGTGCCGAAGAACACCAAGGTTGCCGTCCGTGGTGGCCGTGGCGGTGGAGACGAGCAGGATGGGGGCGGCGGGCGGGCAAAGGAATGAGGCGGCGGCGAACGAAATGGGGAGGGGGAAAAGGGAGAGGGCAACGGCGCGTCTAATTGAAAGATGGTCGGGGACAGCGGGGTCATTTCCTGTGCCGGTGCCAGCGTGTCAGCACGAGCTGGCGTGCCACATAGGCGAAAGTGGTAAAAATGAAAGGAGCGTGAACTAAAACGGCTAAATTTATAAGCGTCATTCTAAGAGTGCGATTAATATAAGTGACGATCGTAATAATGGTAAATATGTAAAAAGCCCCGTGATTAGGGTTTGGCCGGGCCGCCCGCCGCCCCCCTCCGCCTCTCGCTTCTCTCCTCTCCGTCGCACGCGGCAGTAGCGACCCCGCGTCACGGCGCCCATGGCGAAGCGCCCGCGCCACGCCGGCAACGGCGCCGGCCGCTCCCAGCTGTCGTCCTTAGAGTGGGAACTCCACCGCCGCATACTCAACGGCGGCCTAGCCCGCCGCGGCGCCTCCGCCGAGGACGTCGCCAACACCCTCCGCATCCACCACCCGAAGCTCGGCCGCCATAAGCACGGCCCCTTCGTCGCCTGCGTCCGCCGCGCTCTCGCCTCCATCCCCATCCCCTCCCCCTCCTCCCCTTCCTCCTCTGACTCCTCCGACGACGGCTCATCCGCCTCCCGCCGCCGCCGCCACGACGGCCACGCCACCACATCCTCCTCCACCTCCGTCTCCGACGCCGCCGCCCACCCGTCGCCACCAGCCCCCACCTTCGACCTCACCAACTCCATTATCCGCTCCAACTACGCCGCGCAGACGGCCAAGCGGAACCAGCAGCTGGAGATCGAGGTCACCGCAGAGAAGCCGCGCCGCCTCATCACGGCCGACGGCGGTGGCGGCGGCGACGCCAAGCCGGAGGCCGCCCTGGCTGCTGCTGAAGGGTTCGGCAGAGGGGACAAGGGGCCGAGGTTCGCCGACCTCGGCGGGATGGAGGCGGTGATCGAGGAGCTCATGATGGAGGTGGTCGTGCCTCTGTGCCATCCTGAGCTGCCGCACCGACTTGGCGTCAGGCCTGTCGCTGGGCTGCTGCTGCACGGACCGCCTGGTTGCGGAAAGACCACCCTTGCCCATGCCATTGCCAACGAGACTGGCTTGCCGTTCTATAAGATCTCCGCACCGGAAGTCGTATCTGGGGTGTCTGGTATGCTTTCTGATTCCTTGCATCAAAATAATGAGGGAGAAAGCTGGATGCTTTGCTCGTGTTGAGTATTTGGACAAATGAGTTTAAGCTGCTAGTCATGTTTGATTATGAATGTGTGTGCTGCCTGTGCCCTTTTGCTTGATTAGATGTCATCAGTGCAGGCTGTAAAATTAATGGTGCTGTTTACCTTGCAAGATGTGTATTTAGCATACTAAATGTAGCTGTCGCTGTGGGAGATTGGTGTTCCTAATATTTTGCACAATCTAGGAATTGATGAAATAGGATGAGCTCTGTTTAGGCATTGTTAATATCTGGACCAAGTTTTTCCTGAATATCAGTGTAGTGCTCAATAATGCAATAGTATGTTGTTACTAACAAGGCACTACCAAATTTTAAACCTGGTTAGCCATCATGAAATCAGAATCATACTAAATAACTGCTGAAAATTTTAGATGTGACGATATATTTCCGAAAGAGCTGGTATTTATCCAGCTTTGCAGCCACCCTTATGGCTTAGCCGACAAATGGGAGGGTATATATATTCTCTTTTTGTGGCTATACACAAGGTTATTAAGGCGTCGCCTAGGCGTCTGGGCGGTTTTCAAACCGAGGCGTCGGGCTCGTCGCCACTTTGCCGTGTATGGCGTCGCCTCAGGCGCCAAGGTGTCGGCTGGACGCAGCACGCGCGGGAGAAGGCAGTGCACGCATGAAAGAGAGGGAATCACGCTGGGAGGGAATCATGCGCACGGGAAAGGAGCGCGGGAGGGAATCACGCGGCGCACCTATACCTCTCCCGCAAGCGCCACATCAGGATTCCATGCGATTTGAGAGAGGGGGAGGGAAAGAGAGGAGAGAGGGGATAGAAGAGGGCAGCGGGAGAACCTGGAAGCCGCCGCCGCCGCCTGCCCGCCTGGATCTGCCGCCTGCCCGCTTCAATCTGCGCCCCACCCCTCTGCTCTTCGATTCGTGACTACCCCAACGTCCGCCCATTATCCAACCTCAACTCCTTCCTCTGCTTTGCCTCCCGGCCAGCGGTTCACGGCATAAGTACATCTTTTCTATTCCTCCCTCTCGTTCCTCTGTTCTGTGCTCCCCTTCGTTCCTCTGTTCTTTGCTGTGGTCTGCTCCTTCCTATGCTTGGATAATTAGATCAGAGCGTATATACTGGATTCGTTGCTAGCTTGCTGCTTTATTATGTCATTAGTCTAATCTGTTGCTATTGAGAGGAGAGATTTTAGATTTGCTATTTTGCTACTTTATATTGTGCACTATTACTCTAGTAGCACTACCTATTATGGTATTACATGCTAAGAACTGGCGGTATTGTGAGCTAGTACTCTAGTTTAATTTGCTTCTAAATTCTAGTGACATTGTATACTAAGTTGTTTGTATGACGTCGCCTCGCCTCACGCCTTAAACGCCTAGGCGTCTGGAAGGGGGTAGCTCGCCACACCTCGCCTTACCGCCTTAATAACCTTGGCTATACACATTCATTCCTGCACAAGGATAAATTTAAATTCTGTCAGGATTCATGCGGAAGCCCACCTCATTACGCCTATGTTCTTGCAGGAGCTTCTGAGGAAAACATCAGGGGCTTATTTCAGAAGGCTTATCGGACTGCTCCCTCGATTGTATTTATTGATGAGATAGATGCAATTGCATCCAAGAGGGAGAATCTACAACGAGAAATGGAACGGCGTATAGTTACTCAATTAATGACATGCATGGACCAATTCCACCAAAATATTGGATCAGGCAGTGGCAACTTGGAAGCTGAATCATCTGAAAAGAAACCTGGTTATGTTATTGTCATTGGAGCCACAAATAGGCCTGATGCTGTGGACCAAGCCCTGCGAAGGCCAGGAAGGTTTGACCGAGAGATATCTCTTGGTGTTCCAGATGAGAATGCACGAAAGCAAATATTGAAGATGCTTACTCAGCATCTTCGACTTGAAGGCGAATTTGACTTGTTCAAGATAGCTAGGGCGACACCAGGTTTTGTTGGTGCTGACTTGAAGGCATTAGTGGATAAAGCAGGGAATCTAGCAATGAAGAGAATAATTGATGAAAGAAGAGTTCAATA